>OU342632.1:57569941-58876314 GCA_910589415.1 Malachius bipustulatus
ACTTCTAAATTTAAACACCAACTGTGAAAACCAATCTTATTTTTTCTTCTCAGAAAATCTAAAAATGCAATAACATAGGAGCATTCCATTTAAAAAAACATAACTTTAATATGTTTCATGCTTTTGGGGCACTCTGTACATTATGAATATAATGTTAAAACATACCTCTGCCGGGTCTCTATCCACTCCAAAAATAAAAAGATCCTAAAATCCAGAGACACGGCCATAATCTTCCGTGGCGTATACCGTGAATAACCCTGTATAAAAAAAAACAGTAAAGTCAAAGTCTATTATTATTCTAATCATCTTATTAAAAACTCCTGACATGACATACGTCATTATGTCACAGTCACAGGGCTATTATTGAGATACAACAACTGCCAAGGGGGTGAACTTGGGTTGTTAAATTTGTTACGAAAATATGCCTATACTTTGATAACAAAATCGACCTGTTTCGGCATTTTTCGCGTACATCTTAAGTTTCCAAGTTATTGTATGTTTCCAAGCCAGCCTGTATGTAAGCGAAACCCAAAATATTGGATATCGTTGTAAAGAGAATTCAACTAGCTCCCAAATAATGTATTACTCGATATCTGTTCCCTGCTATGATGATAAGCAAAGGGGTGAACTTGGGTAGTTAAATTTGTCACAATTATTTTTTTCGATGGTTTTCGATGGCCCACATCATAATACTCCAGATGCAGCACACTGAAGAGCTCCAGTAGAGCGAAACACGTGTCTGTGCTTGTTCTGGTACTCTGGCTGGCTCTGCTGTTGGATGTGGAAACTGTATACGTTGGAGTGTCGGGCACTGCCATCATGACAACTGTTAGGAAGATGGAGGAATTCTCCGATCCCATCTAACAGGCTAGTAATTGCACTTTATTATGTGCTTTATTATACTCATTCGACCTACCTTCGTTATTTTATTTATTAATTGTTGAGTATACTTGCCTCATTTCTCTTATTTAATAATATTACTGACTAAATACTCTGTACATAAACATAACTACTTTAGTAATAACTGCATTTTATTCGTTTGTCTCAATTTTTTCAATTTCTTTCCTTAAGTCACTAATCACTAGGTATTCGCTATTCATGTACGGTATATTGGGTCCGGGAATATGTTTTTTATTGGCGTGCTCTACCGGCGGAACGGTTAGTCTTCCAAAATGAAAACATTATTTATGAGAAATGTATGGTAAATTTGTTTCCATTAATTTTGTATAGAATGGCGGACTTGACGAAAAAACGCTTCCCTCCGGAGATTTAGGCCAAAAAAGCTGAAAAAAGTGCAAAAATCGGGACCAAAGTTTTGGCAGCAAACTTCAAATTAGTGTTCCTCTCACCGAAAAAACATAGAGGGTGAGAAAATCAAAACTATAGCAAAACTTTCCTGTGAGAATTCTAACATTCCTAGGCTACATCCCCGAAGTTGACTTCATTCTAATAAGAAGCAGATTTTTTCCATTTTTAGGTTCTTAATCAAATTTAAAGTTTTATCAAACTCTATCTCAAAAAGTTGAAGTTTTTTAGATTTTCTCTATCAAAGCTCTTTATATACAGAGTGTCCCAGTATTTTATATTATTATAATAACCATTGTGATCCTGTACTCTAATTTGCAATAATTTTTTTGAAAAAATCGATCGTTTGGCCTACAGAGACCGCTTCGAATGAGCTGGGACACCCATATATACTGGGTGCACCATACTGGGTGCATTCTCTATAGATATTCTCTATAGATACAGGGTCAGTTAAACTAGAGAAAGGATGCGCAATTTTGTGGCCATCTGGAATCCGTCAAGCCATACAAGATATCTGTGACTGCTCCTGAAATATCCTGAAAAAACTGAAAAATCGAGATTTCTTAATTTTGTAATAACTGTCTTATTATTGTAAATAAATAAATAACTTTTTGTAGGCTTACATAAATCGTCAAGGGCTACCCATCTGTCATGACAAAAATTTTCAAGGCCGGCTAGATCCAGGAGTTTTCAGTAAACTTCTGTTTTTCTTATGGGGGCCATATTATTTTTTTATGTCGTTCGATATGAAAAAAATATAGGAAGCCAAAAATCAATAAACTTAAAAAAAATCTAAAATGTTTATTCTTCTTTTTTTAAAGAAAACCATAAAGAATTTTTTACAAGCTTTTTGAAGAACAATTAAAAAAAGAATCCAATAAATAAGAAAATATACAGGGCGTTCCATCCAAAAACCTGAAGTTGATGTTACTTCCGGTTAAACAGGAAGTTGTGTTGATCGAGCGTTTATCCCAAAATATAGATGATGATAAACTGCGCCACTTTGTTTCAAAAAGTTTTGTCATATCTTCAAAAATAACGGAGTTATCGCTTGGGGCGTTTTTTGTAATTCACCTTGTATATGCACTTCACATTTAATTCATCATCCATCAGTATGCAGAGATTCTGATTCTACCAAGTGAGGTTTAAAAACATAAATTATATAGTTATGGTCGAAATTTGCAGCTTTGTTAAGTCATCAGCTAAATTCAGACTCATACAAAAGCTGTTTTTTTTTATTGTAGATTACAATGGATTACCTGCAAAAGTTCCTGGTGGAATATACACAGACTTGATGAACAATAATGTAATAGGAGACATTCAATATGGGAGCAATGATACTCATTTAAAGTGGATCGGGAAAACAAGTTGGATATACTACAGAAATGTTTCTGGTAATTATTATTTTCTTATATTGTACCTATTTATTTAGTGTAGGGTTCATACACTGGTTTTTGATTGACATGTTTTATTGGTCATAAATGTCTGGGAAAATTATTTAACGAATATATATGTGACTACTTTTTAGCTATGTTATTCGGTTTTTTGAAAATCACGGAGACACTTCGATTTTGTTTCCTACGCTGATAGGTTATAATTCTATACTCATAAATAAATCATGTCGTTGGATGTCATGTCATGTTGGATTGTAAAAAAAAAAAATAGTAACTCCGTTAAAAATTAAATTATTGATATCTTAACATTGTGGTTAAGTTATATGCCTTTTTAAGGTAACTACCTACTTGATACTTTTTACATTCGAAATACCTAACAAAGTTTTTTTTTTAATTCCCGTCTGAACTAGTAGTCCAGACGCCAAAATAAAAAATCACCAGAAGTTCACCAAAATTTGTTCTGATCCCACTTCAAAACCCCCATTGTTGGTGGAAAAAGCCCTATTTAGTTATAGTCCGGTCGCCAAGCCATGTGACCTTGAATTAAGGTATGACTCAAATTTTATGATTGATTCTAGTACTATTGTATTTGTATTTGTATTTGTATATTGAGGGTGATCTAGTTACTGCGACCTAAAAGATCTATTGTATCCCCTCTACTGTGCTTCGCCTGGTGTGGAATCCCTTTAGTGAAGCACCCTCTCCAGGTCCGTTTCCTTGAGAAATTTCAGGATTTTGAGAAGATCAAGGTCGGGTAAGTTCCCGGCCTCTAGCTGGCGGTGGCCCAGATTACTTCTTTTGAGTTCTAACGCATCGCAGTTGAGCAGTAGGTGACGTGGTGTCTCGTCTCCTTTCCCGCAGAATCTGCAGACGCCATTCTCTTCTATGCCTAACTTCCTCAGGTGTTCCTTGAGCTTACAATGTCCCGTTAGGAATCCCGTCAGTGTTCTGAGACGTTCCTTGTTGAGGTTGAAGAGTATCTTCGACCTCTCTCGGTTAAAATTCCCGAGAAGTTCTTTGGCTTGTCTCAATCCTGAGAGGTTCCTCCAATGGGTTTCTCTCAGTTTTTCTTCTTCCTTTTGGAGTTCTGCCTTGAAGAAAGTATCTTCGAAGCCACGGAATGGTTCTGGTCCTATGAAGGGTGTCGATGCTCCTTTTCTTGACAATGAGTGGGCACGTTCGTTTCCCTCGATTCCGGAATGGCCCGGTATCCACTTGAGGTGAATTTTATTTTTCTTGCCTAATTCGTTAAGTTTTCCTAGGCATTCCCAAGCCATATTGGAGCTGATGATCGGAGAGCTCAGCGTTTTTATGGCTGCTTGACTATCCGTCAATATTTCTATTTCTTTGTTTTTGTAGTTTCTGTCGAGGTTTATTTGGGTACATACTTCTATTGCGTGTAATTCCGCTTGAAGTATGGTTGGGGATTTTCCCATTAGTTTGGAGTATATGGTGCGTGGCCCATAGATTCCTGCCCCGGTTCCCTCGACGGTTTTAGAGCCGTCTGTGTACCATTTGATCGTACCTTCTTTGAGAGTGCAGTTGGAGGTGTTGTTCCATTCCTCTTTCGTAGACAATTTCGTGATGAAGTTTCTCTCGAAACTGAATTTCTTAACAGTTCTGTCTTTTGGTAGTGTCAGGAGCCCCTCACAGCCACCCAAGGATCGATCCTCAGTGGCTTGCCGTACACTCCTGATTCCTACTCTTGACATCCTAAGTAGAGCTTCTCCAGCTCTTCTTTCTATCACCACATGTAGTGGTGTCAGATCCAGGACTACTTAAAACGCAGCGGTTGGGCAGGTTCTCATTGCTCCTGTGATGCAGAGACGCGCAAGTCTCTAGATCTTCTCAAGTTTTTTTTTTTTGCTGTTACTAGCTTAGTTCTTTTGTACCAAGCAACCGCTCCGTATGTGATGATAGATCTCACGAGCATGGTGTACATCCAGCGCAGAATGTGTGGGTTACAGCCCCATGTTCTGCTAGCCATTCTCCTGCACACCATGAGAACGGTAGTTACTTACTTACTGTTTTGTCCAGGTGCTGGTTCCACAGTAGCTTTTTGTCTAGTGTTACTCCTAGAAATTTAACTTCTTCCTTCCATTCTAAATCCACTTTGCTCAAGCGTATGGCTTTGAGTTTTGGAAGCTTCAGTCTTCTTGTGAATGGTACAAGTGTTGTTTTTGTAGGGTTGATGTTTAGTCCTACTTTCTGGCACCATATCAGGGTGATATTTAACCCTCTCTGTATAATATCGCAGAGAGTACTTTCAAATTTACCTCTGGCTATTATGACGATGTCATCGGCATACCCAATGCAGGTAATGCCGTTCTCGGTGAGTAGCCCGAGGAGTTCGTCAACGACCAGACTCCACAGAAGGGGGGATAGCACTCCTCCTTGTGGCCATCCTTTAGTTGTGTTTACCTGGATGGTATTCTTGCCCACATTGGTTTCACCTATTCTTGTAGACAACATGTTCTGAATCCATTTGGATATTTGGATATTGTGTTGTCTACTCCTCTTTTTGCTAAGGCTTTCTTGACAGCATCGTGCTTTGTATTGTCGAATGCTCCTTATATATCAAGGAAGGCGCAGATGGCGATTTCCTTGTACTCCAGAGTGTCCTAAATCTTTTCAGTCAGCTCGTACAGCGCTGTCTCTGTCGACCTGCCCGCTCTGTACGCGTGCTGACTTGGGTGTAGCGGTACCCTGTTCTGTGTTTCTGTTCTCATGCATGTAGTTGTCGACGACTTTGTCCATTGTCTTCAATAGGAATGATGTAAGACAGATGGGTCTGAATGACTTCGAAAGGGTGATGTCATTTTTTCCCACTTTGGGAATAAAGGTGACTCGTGCTCTTCTCCAGGCTTGTGGTATATATCCCCTTGCCAAGCTGCTTCTGAAAATTATAACCAGGTGTGGTATGAGATCATCCAGTCCTCTTTGCAGGAGAGCCGGAAATATGCCATCCACTCCATTTGATTTAAATGGTTGAGGTTTAAAGGTGTCGATGGCCCACTTCCAGCTTCCAGGAGTGCATATTATTTTAGCATTGTCCCAATTTTCCTTTTTTGGTTTCCCAAATTTCACGTGGGTGGTCTGATCTCTTTCCAGTGAACTACCTGGAAAGTGAGTTTTTAACAGAAGTAGAGCTCTCTGCTCTTCATCTTCTGTATAGTTACCATCCAGTTTTCTGAGTGACATTGTTCCCTGAGCAGTGCCGTTCGCTAATGCCTTATGTAGTCTAGATGCTTCAGGTGTTGTTGTGATGTTCTCACAAAATTCCCTGAAGCTCTTTCTTTTCGCTTTCCTTATTTCTTTGTTGTAGGTTGTCAAGGCCATGGTGTAGTCCTGCCAGTATCCGTCGCGCTTGGCTTTATTAAAAAGCCTTCGAAATTCTGCTCGGAGTTTGGAGAGGTGTTCGTTCCACCATGAGGTTTTCCTACAACTTCTTTTTTCCCTAATGAGACAGCTGGATTCGTATGAGTCCTTGAGAGCTCCGTTTAGAGATCCTAATATTTCATCCAATTCTTGATAGTTTTTAATTTTCGAATTGAATTGTTCTAAATTACACTTTAGATTGGTGCGAAATTCATCCTAATCTGTATTTCTTGGATTTCTAATCAGAGTACCCTCTTGCGAAAGTCCCCCCAATTTGAACTCTATTATTCTATGGTCAGAGAGTGAAGAAGGTTCGTTTTTGATACCCTCCAGTCTGGGATCATTATGACTTATACACAAGCTGGCAAGTGTTATGTCAATTGCATCCTGACTTCGTTTAGTGACATATGTTGGTGTATTTCCGACATTAATTGTCTCTAAATTGAATTCAAGAATAAATTCAAGCAATTGCTCACCTCTTTTGTTGGTGTATTTGCTGCCCCAGCTGATGTTGTGTGCGTTGGCATCGTAGCCGACCAAGAGCGGTATTCCTTTCCCGTTACAGTACTCGACCAGCTTTTGGACTTCCTTTGGAGGTGCCGATGACTTTTCGTGGAAGTACGCGGATGCTACTATGATGCTGCGGTTTGAGCCATCGGTGACGTTGACCCAAATTGGCAACAAGTCCCGTGTCATGAATTTTGAAAGGCAAACATAATTTATGTTGTTTCTTATCAGGATGCAGGCCCTTGGGATTTAATTTCTGAAATCCCATATTACCTTGCAATCTTTACGTGGCAAGCTTACCTGCCCATTGTAGACCCAAGGTTCTTGTATTAGCACAGCGCCCAGGCATGCCCTGTCGAACGCCCGAGCTATGGCAGCTGATGCTCCCCTAGAGTGATGGGCGTTCAACTGGGCTATCCCAGTGACATTTGCTGCGCTAATGTTGGCCATCACGCTCCGCCTGTTGAGGTGCTTGCCCCCTCAGCGAGCATGGGCTCTTCTTCGGTTTCACCTGCCTCCTCAAAGGGCATGGGCTCTTCTTCGGCTTCCGATGATTTCTCGGTGTTGTTGTCTGTCGGTTGCTCTGTTTCTGTTTTCTTCTTCTACAGGCCATGTACGGGGATTTTTCTGAACCTGAAGAAGAGAGCGTTGCCATTCTTCTTTATGGCCTCGCAGGAAGCATCGTCGATGCCGATGTTCAGAACCCTCCCGGTGCCTTCTTCTCTATTGCTGAGAATTTTCCACAGATTGGTGTGGGTTCCCAGATTCTGTGTTTCCACCAGTGTCAGCAGTTTCTTGGGTCGAGTCCCTGACTTCTTGGAAAGAAGGCGGTGATGTTGTGCGCCTTTGGGATGTCATCCCCCAGGCACGCCACCAACTTTTCTCCTTTCCACTGATTAAGTTTCCGAGCATGCTCCTTTACCCAATCCGCTTTTTCTGCTGTGAGACAGTCCAACAGCAGCATACTGGCAGTATACAGTATACCTTCGAACTGGAGCTTGCACGCTGCCCCTAGCAACATCTCCTCCACGATAGCATCTTCTAGAGTGGTTCGTTCCTCCGTGCTAAGTGTTTTCTCAGGATAGCCCTTGGGAAGCACGGCAATCCTGATGCATTTGACAGCGCCTGCGTAGCTGGTGGATGTCCCAGGTGAACTGGCAGTGCCGGTGTAACTACCCTTCGCTGTCATCTTCCTTTTTAGGTTCGGCCTTTGAGGGGGGTGATGGTTTTTGCACCCCTCTTTGCCGGCCGATTCTTGGTTTCGGATTTCTCCTCGACCTTCCTTTGATTGGCTTTTTGCCTCGCTTTCTCAGGTGTCATGCCCTGTGTAAGGTAGCGTTGGTACCATCTTACTTTGGCCCCACTTAGGGGCCTTCTTCTGGGGTCATCCATGCCCCGAAGTTGACCGAGAGGGGGGAGGGGTGCTTTCCAGGTTTCTTGGGTCGCCTGGCTTCTTCGCTTTTGGTGTCTCGCTCTCGAGGTGAGCTCGAGTGCCAGGGACCGGCTTGCTGGCTCTGGTGGGTGGCATGCCCCACTGAACCAGCAGTTTGTTTTGCGGTGATTTCTCGCGATGATTTTTTTGTTACTTTATCCATGTTGTTCCCGCGAATAGCTAGGGAAGGGTTGTTTCACCCAAGCAGAGCCCTGCATGCAAGGGTGAGGGGTGTATACAATGGGGTGCCCCCTGGTTCCCCAAGGTTAAGTCCAGTGGTGGCTGGTCTACTATACAGTCACGCATCCCATCAGCCTGGACTTCCACCTTAGGATTTATGTTTTTTAGCGAAGTTGTCTCCTCTTGGTTCCGGCGATTAAGCCCAGACCCCCGCATCTCTCTGTGCGCGGAACGTGACCACGACAACAGATGATACGGTATATCAGAGATTCCACAGTCGGACGTCTCTGGCGCCGTAGCCCCTAGTGCAGACCTTTAGTTACGAAACGACAACTAGGTTAGGGGAGGTGGTCCGCAGCAGGGCTTTGAGCTACCAGTCTAGAATTTTACCTCCGACGAGCTCTATCACCACTGCTAACCTTACTCACTTAAGCTCATTGTAAGGCCTTCCCCTATCCGCCACCTGGGGACGCGCCCGATGGGCACTCAACCGCACGGGGATTCTAATACTATTTGATAATATCAATTTGATTGAGTATATTATACTCAATCATAATAATGGGGATACCAGAACGGCACCCTTGGGCAACTTTAAATATCGAAGTTCAAAGTTCAGGGAGTCTAAAAAACAGATCTCACAATTTTTATAACTTAATAATTTTAATTTTTAAATAATAATAAAAAGGAATCGGCCGACCATCAATAGTTATTTACATTACAAGCTACGAAAGTTCACTTTTAGGTGTGAGGTGTATTTAAATACCCGAGGCGAACCGTAGCGTAGCCAAGGGTATTTAAAAACTCCGAGCACCTGAAAGAGCTTTCGTAGCGTGTAATGTATTAAACTTTTCATTCTCCCCTTGCCATATTGAACCACGGATTAAGAAGAAATGAGTAATAGTTATTTACATTACAAGCTACGAAAGTTCACTTTTAGGTGTGAGGTGTATTTGAATACCCGAGGCGAAGCGTAGCGTAGCCGAGGGTATTTAAAACTCCGAGCACCTGAAAGAGCTTTCGTAGCGTGTAATCTATTAAACTTTTCATTCTCCCCTTGCCATATTGAACCACGGATTAAGAAGAAATGAGTAAAATAATACGATTCAGTGATAACAATGGAATTATTATAAGGTGCCATGTTTTTAACATTACCATAGTAACGATAGTTTTAAATTATTAATTTATGACACTGTCAAGTTTAAAACTCTGTACCGCTAATAATTTCAGAATCTTTGATCGTAGTTTAGTTCAAAATGAATTTCATTCAAGAAGCTGCAAATTCCAGTAAATCTTTCTGGAACATACAATAATAATTATTTGTATGTTCCAGAAAGATTTACTGGAATTTTTATTGTAGTTTTACATTTAATTTTCCATCTAAATAAACGTTAATCAAACTGACATTTCTACTTTTTTGTCCAGGCCACGAAAGTTTTTCATAGCTAGCAACCACCTAGCAACCTATCACCTAGGATGTTTTACTTTCGCTTTCGGTCGTCTTTTCAAGACAGAAAGTTACACTTTCGTAAAGGGGAGAATGAAAAATAATATGATTCAGTGAAAACAATGGAATTATTATAAGGTGCATGCCATGTTTTTAACATTACCATAGTAACGATAGTTTTAAATTATTAATTTATGACACTGTCAAGTTTAAAACTCTGTACCGCTATAATTTCAGAATCTTTGATCGTAGTTTAGTTCAAAATGAATTTCATTCAAGAAGCTGCAAATTCCAGTAAATCTTTCTGGAACATACAATAATAATTACTTTTATGTTCCAGAAAGATTTACTGGAATTTTTTATTGCAGTTTTACATTTAATTTTCCATCTAAATAAAAGTTAATCAAACTGACATTTCTACTTTTTTGTCCAGGCCACGAAAGTTTTTCATAGCTGCAACCACCTAGCAACCTATCACCTAGGATGTTTTACTTTCGCTTTCGGTTGCCTTATCAAGACAGAAAGTTACACTTTCGTAAAGGGGAGAATGAAAAATAAATATTTGTGGTTAAATAAATGTTTATTCTGTGAATACTATGCAATATAAACGGTATTACTATACTTTTGCAACACTATCACTTTCATCAAATTGACCTTCATGAGTCTTCAAATTGACACTTAATTCGCCGCCTTCGCATGCGCAGTATCCCACATAAGTATTGCCTTTATGACGTTTAATCTCTTACGCGCTTTATACCCTGGCTTTGTAATTTATTTGCTGGTCCCCGATTCGAATCTGCGGAAGAGCTGTTTGGCGATGTCCTTTACTAAATCGAATTGCTCCGATTCAGCTACTTTGTTCAGAGTGAGGTTAAGTTTTTGTGTCATTATGTGTTCGTTTTTTCCTCTAGTTAGTAGTATGAAGTCGTCAGCATAATATGATATTAGAGTCATGTTCTGAGGGATTAGGTCGAATATTGACGAGAGGGTGTTTCATTTTTTACCAGTGTCATTTTAGGACGTGATATGAAGAATCACAAAATAAATGAACTTTCCTCATAAAATATTATTCAGAATAACGGAGGTAGAAATCTTCAAAGTTGAAGTATGAAAATTTTAGAATGAGCCGGTGGTGGCCTCGCGGTTTTTGGCGTGCAGACTACTGTTAAACCGTTTAACTGCCTCGGACTGAGTTCGCCTCGGACTGAGTTCGCCTCGGACTGAGTTCGATTCTCAGTCGCGCTATGGGTGTCTGTCGTCTATCTACTATTTAATTGGTAAACTTGTGTCTGGGTGGAATGAGCTAGTTCTCGAATCCCATAATTAGTGGAATGGAGCGACTTTGTCTTACCTAGATAGTATAAGACCGATGAATCACAAAATAAGTGAACTTTTCTCAAAAAATATTTTTCAGAAAGGCATAATAACGAAAATAGAAGTCTTCAGTTAATTTGTGTTTGCTTATCGCATAATATGAACAATAAAAATTACTACAGTTTGCAGACAGAGAAAAATGTTTAACCTCTAATAGCTCGGAAATGATATACCTAATATCAAAATTTTGCAAGAGTATTTTTCTTTTCAAATTAGAACGTATAATATAGAAAAACCTTCTTGCTCATCAATCGCATAAATAGTGCATTTTTATTCGATTCAATGATGAATATTTTCACCGTTTTTCAAATTGGTTTTCTGATATTTTTCATGGTTGTATCATGATATTAGCGTAATTTTTTAAATAGTAAAAATTTCAATTCAATTCCTTTGAAAACTATGCTCATAAACGGTTACGGGAATTGAGTCATTTTTATCTTTTTCCTACCCCCGCCACTGGCTTTTTAATAGAAATAATACAAATTTTTTGTACAACTCCCATTAAAAGTCACACTTTCAACGACAGCTGACAGTGTTAAAAATATTTCTATCTACTTTTCTGTTTTACATTCTCTTTTTAAACTACATTTTCTCATGATGAAATCAGACAAAATTATAGTAATAAAATTTTTTCATATTAATAAAAAATATAGCAAACATATTAATAAAAATAAGTACCTAGTCAAGAACACAAGAGAATAATAATTGTTCAAAAATGGCAATTAATAATACTTATTATAGCGTCTTTTTTATTTGTATACAAGCATTTGTTTGTAACCATAGCGTCGGCAACGGTTGCTATGCATAGCACACTTATACTTATCTGTAATATTTTAAAATGCAATTTGAAGTTCAGTGTCATTCTAAATTAATCTATTTTATTATCAAAATAGAGCAGTTTTACAAAAACCATTGTATGATATTCGTCTTAAAAGTGATTTTATTTTTTAGTGAAATTGTTCAATTCGCTCCGCTACGCTTCGCTCATTTCACAAACCTTTTTACTCACAACATAAAAATTCACTTTTAACACTAATATTATAAATAGCTATTATTGCATTACATCATTTTTCAAATAATTTTCTTCCAATCTTATCAACTTGGGTAAAAGTTTTTTTTCTATTCTTATTACACAGGGGTTCAAAAAATAGCATTTTTTTCTAAAATTCAAAAAGTTTTCAACCGTTTAATGGTAACAGCAGATTCCACATTATCACTATCCTTAGACTGTTGTGATACTATCATAGCCAGGGATTATGTTGTTGATCTTAGTCCATTTGCTGAGGTGATCTGTATTATCAAAATTGTCTACTACCGTTTGAATCAGACAGTCGGATTTCAAGCTATTTACACCCCGTAGTTCGAAGTTTCCTGATTGCATGTTACGGCAAACTGTAGTTGCCACTGATGATTTGTACCACGACCACGTTACTTCGTCATAGCTGCAACAATTTCCAAAGCTATACAGCAAGTCAATAAGTTGTCTTAATGAATAAGAGTGATGAAGTGTTACACCAAGAGACACTCGTGGAGGGGTGTATGTTTTTGACACAATTCCAGTTACAATGTTTTCTATAGTTTATATTAGATTAGATTCATCGTGAGTGGGCCATTGTGACACCTCCACTGCGACCGTATAGGTCTATTTTGGCTCACATCCAGTCGTGCTACTTAACCCCATCAGGTCAGCCCCTTTAAGGAAGCTGACCATCTTGACTGCTGTTAATGTATCCAGGTCCTCCGGTGTGAGAAAGTCTCTCCGAAAGGCTTGTAATCTGGTTATTCGTCTTCCTTTTTCTCAGGGGAAATTTGTTTCTCCTCCTAGTCCAGCGGAATTGAGCTGTTTCTTGGAGTTGGATTAGAACCGATCTCCACAGCTTCTTCAATTGCCTGGAGATCGAGGTTTTTACTCTCCTCGTCAGAGAATGTTTGTTTTACACACTCCATGTGCGCCCGGTGCCCCGCCGAGGTCATGTTTGCCGCTAAGACTGAGCTACCCACAGTCATGCATCTCTTAGGCACGTGCAATATCTTGAGATTAGAGAGATGATGCCTCATCCACGCAGTCCGGACGGTTAAGTCAATTCCCCCACATATAAAAGTAATAAAAGTAATTTGACGTCGATATTAGCTTCAAAAACGAGCACAGAAATCTGCCCGTTAGCCTAATGAACCTTTATAATATTGGCTGTAAATGTTTTATGTAAAATAATTAAAAACATTAGTGTTTTATTTATCATTCATCAGTATGTTCTATAAAGTAAAAGTTAAAAACATAAATTTTATCAATAATTCTTATATTTTAGTGGAAGAAATGTTTCTTGACAACGAAAACATCAATATCGTTTTCGAAGGCCTGGATACACATTCTACAATATTTATTAACGACGAATTTGTTGGTGATAGCAGAAATATGTTTGTAAGATACATTTTCGACATAAAACATTATATAAAGGTAAATAATTTAAATATTATTTTTTGTTTTTATTGTGCTTCTCAAAAAGTATAACCTTATTTTATTCAAATTAGCCTGGAATTAATACAATCAAAGTTATATTTGATTCTCCTGTCGAAAAGGCTTCAAATTTAACTAAAAAACAAAATTACACGATTCCGCCTGAATGTCCTCCAGACATTTACAATGGAGAATGTCATGTAAATCAATTACGAAAAATGCAAGCGTCGTTTTCATGGGACTGGGGACCATCTTTTCCCTCTGTAGGAATTTGGTGAGTTCTTAATTAAATAAGTAGGTAGGTGGGTATAATAAGTGTTTGCATAAATAACTTTCCGGGCTATTTACGCTCTAACCTATAGTCTGCCTCAGGAAGCCCCATAGGCTAGAGCGTAAATAGCCCGGAAAGTTATTTATGAAATTATAAATTCACCGCTCTATTAATATTATTATTATTGTAATAATCTTGGGCTTGAATAGAGACATCTATCGGTAGCTTGCTAGCACCGTCCGACGGATGGTAATGCCCCGGAATGTGCAATCTGCATGGGGCTACCTATTCCCGATGGACACAAGCAAGCAGTCGTGCTGCCGCTAGTTCTTGTCTCCATCGGGAGATGGCAATCAGCTCTTGAAGTCACGGAGTTCCGTGTCGATTTTTCATTTAAGAGAAGGCTTCCTGGACTAACCTGGCATGCATCCTCTAGTTATTTCTCGATGTGTTGTACTGATGAGGTCATAAAGAGACCGAAACAGCGTTGTCTACAGCTTCGAGATGACTGGATGGCTCTGTGTGTTTGGTTTCCCTCAGGAAACCCTATAGGTTAGAGCGTAAATAGCCCGGAAAGTTATTTATGAAATTATAAATTCACAGCTCTATTAATATTATTATTATTATTATTATAAATGTTATATAGTACGTAAAAAAGGTGTATGTATTAGTTCTTTATAGTTTAGACAGTTCAAACGAATAACAATAATAATTATTATAGTAGATCCTCTAATAAACCAGCACTTGGATTTTAGGTTCCTACGAGAAAGGTTCTGATCAATAATATTGAACAGTAAGAAATAAATAAATAAATAATGTAGCTATTTATATACAGGGTGCACCACAAATCCTTCTCTATACCGGGTGTCCAGTTTAAAATGCAGTACATGGGTATATTGGAAACCGTTGGAGATACAAGGTCGGTTAAATGGAAACAAATTTGCGTATTCAATTGTCCATGAATAATCCGAGATTAGAATTCGAAATTTTTATTTCAATACGTAGATACAGGGTGGAAAAGAAAAAAATGCATTTTTAATAATTTTCCATATCTTTTTTTCTGTAAGAGAAAAATTTACAAAACTTGCAGGTTAGAGATAACAAGTAATGGATAGTCCGAAAATGATTTTAGAAAAAATTCTAAGTCTACTAGATATTGCGTGGAAATACATAACTTTTGTTTTTCTTAAGGCAGCCATATTGGATTTTAACATTTTAAAAATCTTCGAAAAAAATGCTATTCAATGATATATAACAGGTTTATGTTCAAGATAGTAAAAATATGAAAAATAACGGAAGTAAGATTTCAACATAGTAAAGCTGTGGAATCGTAAATAACAGTGTTTACTGATGGAAGAAGAACAAAAAATAGTAGGTAACTGAATTAATAATGTAACCACTGTTCAAATAGGCCACCGTTCATTCGTACGCACAATCTACATACATGCCTCACAAGACTGTCTAACCATGTCCGGTGTCATTCCATTTACTGCTTTGCAGCGTGCCTTGCTCGCTACGTTGCTACGTTTTTTTTTAATGTATGATTCTTATTCAGAATATTTAAAAGTTCAGAAAAGTCGTGCTCGACTGTACATTTTTCTTGGTGTAAAAGATTGTACGAAGCAAAGGTGAGGGTACAGACCTGAGAGCAATTAGTACATCCGCTGTCTGGTGAATTTAAGATAAAACGCAATAGTACATTTTACCAGGTTAGGTCAGGTCAGGTCAGGTCAGGTCAGGTCTGACCTGACCTGACAAATTAAGTTAGGAGTTACTACGGGTCCAGTCAGGTCAGTCGGTATTGAATTTTCAAGGAAAATCTTACCCAACTGACTGTGACTGGATAAACACAACGCTTTTCTTTGAGTTCTTTGTTATTCTTTTTAATTTTTACCTTTGGCTTTGACGATCACTAAATTTATTTTTCTAAATTTAATTTTTGGTTCATAATTTTGAAATTTGGGTGGGGCATTCTAAATTTGATATGTCCTGCTCGACAGGCCAATGTGTTCCAAAAATCAACCAATCTGAGTGAATACATTGAGACCTGTCAATAACCACCTCCTCCATCTGATTTAAGGGTAAGTAATTAATTTTTTTGAGGTAGGAGAAAGGAGGCAGGTTCCAGCTTCCTCAACTGCTTGACGTAATTCTTCCACACTTTCATAAGATCTCGAATATATCTTGTTTTTTAGATGACCCCATACAAAAAAATCAAGAGGAGTGAGGTCCGGGAACCTAGAGGCCACCCTATTGGTCCCCGGTTGCCAATCCAGTTATTGTGATATTCATTATTTAAATAATTCGTAACCAACAATGCGTTTTGTGGAGGCTTGCTGGATATACATAATATGTACGTGTCAGAATATTATTCTGACACGTGGCATGTGGAAGTTCTTCGATTCCTTCAGCAATATGTGTGAGCAAAATTCTAAGTACCTTTCAGAATTCAAATTCTCATTCAAAAATAATGGACCGATAACATGGGTATCAATAACGCCGATCCAGACATTAAATCCCCATCTGATTTGCTGTCTAATGCCACGAACTAGGTGAGGATTTTCATCGGACCAAAAGCTTGTATTTTTGCCATTAAACATTCCACAGTTGTTAGTAAACCGACTCTCATCAGACCATAATTTTTCTTTTTTAAATATGGATTTACAATAATATGTTTTTCAATGAACCATCAATGACAGAATTGTGTTCTTCGTATTTCGTCACCGTTTTGAAGCCCTTGATTGGCTCTTTCACGATAAGGGTTGAATTTGGCACGCTTTAAAATGCTCCCAGCCGTTGACCTAGCGACGCCAAGTGTGTTTTCAATTTCCCGTAAAGACGAACGGGGATTTTCAACTACTGCTGGAAGAACAATATTTTCATTATTTTCATTCCGCCGTCTACCTTTAGGTTTGACAAAACTTCCATTCTTTATCAAATTATCACGCAATCGCCAAAAAATGCTTTTTTCTGGTTGTCGCCTTTCAGGGTATCTATCGAGATACATTTCTGCAGCCAATTCATCGTTTCTTCCACACAAAATAAAACACTCCAGCATTTGATATTTGTCACTATTTGAAAAACGATCCATCTCAAGTTTACACAGTAGATACTTATACTTATCATGGCTTACTACGTTGAAATCTTACTTCCGTTATTTTTCATATTTTTACTATCTTGAACATAAACATGTTATACATATATCATTGAACAGCATTTTTTTCGAAGATTTTAAAAATGTCAAAATCCAATATGGCTGCCATAAGAAAAACAAAAGTTGGGTATTGTCACGCAATATCTAGTAAACTTAGAATTTTTTCTAAAATCATTTTCGGAATTCCCATTATACTTGTTATCTCTAACCTGCAAGTTTTGTAAATTTTTCTCTTACAGAAAAAAAGATATGGAAAATTATTAAAAATGCATTTTTTTCTTTTCCACCCTGTATCTACGTAATGGAACAAAAATTTCGAATTCTGATTAATGTGCTGGCCAAATAGCTAGTAAAAGCTAAAGGCCATAAACCCTGAAGAAGAAGAAGAAGAAGAATTCTGATCTCGGATTATTCATGGACAATTGAATACGCAAATTTGTTTAACCGACCTTGTATCTCCAACGGTTTCCAATATAATATACCCATTTGCATATAATATAATATGCATTTTAAACTAGACAGCCTGTATTGCTATCTCCTATAACGCTAACAGATACAGGGTCGGTTAAACAAGTCCAAAGAAGCGCAATTTTGTGGCCATCTCGAATCATTCAAGACATACAAAATATTTGTGACCGTTGCTGAAATATCCTGAAAAAAACTGAAAAATCGAGATTTCTTATTTTACCCATATCTTTTTTATTATTGGAGATTAATAAATAATTTTTTGTGGGCTTACATAAGTCGGCAAGAGCTACCCATCTGACATTTAAAAAACAAAGCCGACTAGATCCCAGAGTTTTCATAGTCAACTTTCGTTTTTCTTATGGCCATCCCATATTGTATTTTTATGTTGTTCGGTATAAAAAAATCATAAAAACTAAAAATTATTAAACTTCAAAAAATAAATTTTAAAGTTTATTATTCTTTTTTTTTCTTTACAAAAAAAGACAACTTTTTTGACCAAATTTCATAGATAAATTAAAAAACCATAAGGCAAGCACCATTTCGGCGTTTTTTGCAAATGTTGACGTTTTTCGATGATTTTTTTTTTAGTTTTTCTTTGAAAGTTAGTTTATTAATTTTTGGTTTCCATTATTTTTTTCATATCGAACGACAAAAAACAAAAATAATATGGCGGCCATAAGAAAAACGAAAGTTGACTATGAACATTCTGCCTGTGTGGTTGAGGTACCCATCAGGCGCGTCCCAGGTGGCGGATAGTTATAGTGATCAATAGTGAGTAAGTTTAGCAGCGGTGACAGAGCTCGTCGGATTTAAAACTGCAGACTGGCAGCTCAAAAAGCCCTCCTGCGGACCACCTCCCCCAACCTAGTTGTAGTGTCGTGACTAAAGGTCTGCACAGGGATTATAACGATGCCGGAGAACGTCCGAAAGTGGACTCTCCGAAAGACCGTAAAACTCTGTTGTCGAGGTCTCATCTCACGAACAGAGGAATACGGGGGTCTTGGCTTTACCGCCTGGAGCAAAAGGAGACAACCTTTAAAAACCTAAATCCTACGGCGGGAACCCAGGCTAAAAGGATGCGTGGCTGAATAGTAGATCAGTCCCTTCTGGATTCAACCTCGAAGAAGTGGCGCACCTTCGAAAATAAATTCCTACCATACGTGTGGAGCTCTGCGTATGGTATTTATTTAATAGCTCCATTACTCGTGGGCCATATGGACCAAGACACACCTAATTCAAGAAGGGAAGGGGATTCTGAAAAGAAAGACCCACCCAACAAAAACTCTCAGGAGCCGCTCGCAGGAAACTATAAGAAAAGAGTAGAAACTACAAAACCATGGTTTTTTAGTTTTTGCAGGGGGAAACTGGAGAACGTAGAAAGCAAGGGTTGAAGGTGAACCCCAGTGTAACAAAACCCGGGACCAGCAAGGAACTGGAACAACGTAAAAGAAGGAGAACCTGCACCAAGGTTCTCAGGAGTGCAGCTTAGAGGGGACTTTCTCATGGCTTCCTGCGCTGACCAGGCCACAGAGGACTGGCTAGTGCGGGTGGTCAGGGAAATGGAACCCTGGTCAGGAGCGAAACTCAGCACCAAGGACGTTCCGAAACCTATAAGAAACAAGGGTGAAACGAACTATTTAACCCTTAGAGGGGAAAAATAGTCGCTGAGAGCATGAGACAAGAAAAACAAGGGTCGTAGGTTGAGTCGCTAGTCTAAGAGGGTCAACAATAACAAGCGGGTCAGCAGAACAACAGGTACTCTTTATTAAAATATAAAATATATCACAGTGATTAATATTACACTCTTGAGCACGGTTAACAGATAATAAAAAAACAAGAGCGTGCGGTGCTAGTCGAATGAATAGATCGGGTGCTAATAGGTTACAAGGCACTTACCTTCGGATGGCTTGGCTCCAGGAACTTGCTTGGTTTGAGAGGTGGGCTTGGTATCCAAGAAAATCATCTGCCCTGATACGTGGAGTTCTTCTCGGTACGAAAAAGATGACCTCCAGGGAAAAAGTTGCCTCCAGGGAAAAATTGCCTCCAGGGAAAAATTGACTCCAGGGAAAAAGAATGTCTCCAGGGAAAAAGCTGTAATTTCATGGGTATCAGAAACACTCTTGCATTAATAAATGGTCCGATCGAGTCTGCTTGCCAAGGGTACATAGAATTATTCCCGTCCTCAAGATAGGTTGAGATAAAAAAGTGACTGACAAAATTTTACATGCGAACGAATCTCGATCGGGTTTAAAAGCTGTAATTAAAATTAGCATACGGTATTAAGAAAATATGATCTGTATAATTCTAGCACAATTAATAACATCATTTTACGACACTCACCAAGCCAAAAACGTGTTCGATGTTTATAATAATTTAAGTGAAGGTTCACAACGCCATTTCGCCAAAAATTCTTGTGTTTGCGGAAATGTACCTTCCTCTAGCGAATTCAGAAGTGAAAAGAAGGTGAAAACGCGTTCACCTGCGTTCCGGGTTGGGATTCGACAATCGATGTTACGAGACTCGAGGCCGCCAGCCGGCCGTATTGCATTGCACTAAAACCCACTATCACTCACTCACTGCGCGCGCCCGCCGTTGTCTCTGTGTTACCGGCATCTAGCCGGTACGTACGAAATGTACGTTACAAGAGTCGATATCAAGAGGAACCAGAAAAAATGGGAATTCAAAACCAGGGTTTAAACACCAGAAACGTTGATCCTAGTAGACAGAAAACCTGACACAAAAGGCCAACAACTAATTTTCCTCATGGGAGAAAATAGAGCAACTTCAATGCAGACCTTACTGGGGTGCTGTTAAAGCGACTGGGTGGGTAAAGGGAAGAGGGAGCAGAAAAGATGTAACTGAAAAAGCTGAGTAAACACCAGATTAGATGGGCAATTGGACTTCTAACAGGACACTGCGCATTAATGAAACACCTCTCAATAATAGGAGTGAAAAATATCCCAGATTACAGGAGATGCGGGAGGGGGAGGAAACCCCATACCACCTAATGTGTGAATACCCAGCACACTAGAGGGAACTAGACTTCTAGTATTTGGGACCGAAATGGCAGAACCAAAAGAATTAAGCACCCATTGGACTCATACTGAAATACTTTCAGGAGATGGGACCGATGAGATAATTATCCAAAGGGGTACAATAAGCGCAAGCTTCAGTACAAGGGCTTTGAACCTACCCTAGAAGTAATAATAATAATAATAATGAAAATTCTGGGATCTAGTCGGCTTTGAAAATTTTTGAAACGTCAGATGAATAGCTCATAACGGCTTATGTAAGCCTACGAAAAATAATTTATTAATTTCCAATTGTAAGAAAGATATGGCAAAAATAAGAAATCTCGATTTTTCCAGTTTTTTTCAGGATATTTCAGGGGCAGTCACAGATATCTTGTAGGTTTTGACGGATTCGAGATAGCCACAAAACTGCGCATCTTTTCTCTAATTTAACCGACCCTGTATCTCTTAGCGTTCAGGAGATAGCAATATAGAGAAGGATAAGAAGTATAAAGTGCACCCTGTATGGTACAATTAAGTTTAAAGTCATATGTCATAAATTTGTCATATGTGACGTCATACTAACCGTCCGAATTAAGATTTTTCATTTCACCCGAAAATGTAAAACAGTTAAATGTCAAGGTGTGAACGAACGTAAATTATTGAAGGAATCATTCAAGCAATAAATTGAACGGTTTAAGTCAGTTTGACAGCCACTGACAACTACATAAAATTTACTCACGTAATGACATTCTAGCCTCTGTGTTGTGCATTTAATTCTCATTTTTCTTGTGATACCTTCTTTAATGGAGTAGACTTATGTAGGATTTATTATAAACTTAGAATAACTTTAGGATTTGAACTGGACTTTATTCATAAAACAATAATTGATATTCATAAGAGACACGGTTACTTCGGCAGACATTATTCCTCTTATTATTGACCCACTTATTCCTGCCTACAGTATTATATGACATGACAGTTCTAATAACTAGAGTCCCTTAACATTGACATAATAAAAACTGAACAATTGCTAGAACTCACATAAAGGCCCAGTTACACGGTGCGTGGTTCGGCGAACCACGGAACTGGTGCGTGGTCCGCAGTGACTCGCACTTTAGCGAACCAGGGGTGGTCACACAGTTCGTGGATCGTTTAGTATTTTTCGCAATCGGTTCGCCGAGACAACATGGAACCTAGTTTGTTTTATTGAAAGCAAGTTTGATAATGAAATCGTAATTGATTCCGGGCTGTTGTGCCGTGGTCCATGGAGATTTGCTCAGAAATTTCCGTCTACAGCTACGGTAAACATCATCAGCGGTTACGTGTAGACAGCTGGACACGTGTGGACATGACTGAACGGCAGGGAGAGCGCTACTATTTATAGTATGATGGTCTGGTGACGTTATACCCCTTCCGCTAGCTATGTCCACTATAGCTACGGCCGATCTCTCCGATGATGTCATATAGATTTCTGAATCAGACGATGACTTTTTTTGTGTGACTTAACGCCGGATACTAAATCCTCCGCAGTTTCATTACTTCCTACTGCAAATTGAAATTATTTGCATGTTTTATAAGTTTCAATAGACTCTAAGGATGTAAACGGGTGTAGTGTGAAGTAGTGGACAGCGATTTTAGTTTCTTCAAAGCAAATGTCATAATGATCTTGGAGTAGTTCCGATGTTTGTACGCATACATCGGAACTAATAAACGCAACGTCAACACCCGCGTCACCGAAAATAAGAAAAACTGCCGGCTGGGCTAGATAGACAAGTCAGCTGTCGCAGAGTACGCTGTGCTTCAGGATCACCATGCCATTTGCTTTGAAAAAACAAAAGTCCTGTCCACTACTTCAGACTACTACACCCACTTATATCGTGATGCTATTAAAATTTATAAACATCCAAGAATGAAACTACGGAGTATTTGGTATCCGGCGTTACATCTGACCCAAATAAGTCATCGTCTGACTGAGGAATCTATGACATCATTGGAGAGACCGGCCGTTGCTCTACAGTCGAGATAACTAGTGGAGGGGGTATGACGTCAGCAGATAATCACCCTATAAATAGTAGCGCCCTCCCAACTGTCAAGTCAGTTATCAGTGTACACATAACCGCCGATGATGTCCGTTCGGAGAAAATTTCCATGGATCACGGCACAAAAGCCCGGAATCAATTACGTTTATAGCATTAAAAAGCAGTATTCGAAGACTTGTTGTCAAATACCTAACTCTCGAAGATTACATTTTAATTTCCGCCTGCATTCAATACAAGACACAATTATTATTGGCATAAAATAAATTGCAACAAATAAGTTGGTTCGTGACATGATGAACCAGCACGAACCGACGACAAACCTACACGAACTTATCGGTTCGCCCGCTTTGCTCTGTGCAAATTTACCGACTCCCGATGGATACGGCGAACCACACACCACGAACCGCAAGCTTATAACGAGCCACCTATGTCACACGGTGCGTGGTTCGCGGCTCGTCGAGACAGGTTCGCCGAGCCACGGACCGTGTAACCGGGCCTTAATACAACATCATTCAAAACCAATGTTGATGTATATTTATTTATGCGGGATGGAGTGTTTAGACAAACTGGATGGTTTCCATGAGAACCAAGTATATGAAACAAAATAAATCGAACTATAAAGAAGGATGTGTATTCTTAATCGATACATATGACTTTTTAAACTTAATCGTACTAGAGCTAGTTAAGGCCCAGTTACACGGTGCGTGGTTCGGCGAACCTCGGAACTGGTGCGTGGTTCGCAGAGACTCGCACTCTAGCGAACCGTGGGTGGTCACACAGTGCGTGGATCATTTAGTTGTCTTTCGCAATCGGTTCGCCGAGACAACATGGGTTTGTTTTATTGAAAGCTAGTTTGATAATAAAATCGTAATTGATTCCGTGCTGTTGTGCCGTGGTCCGTGGAGATTTGCTCGTAACGTTCCATCTACAGATGCGTTAGACATCATTTTAATTTTTTTTTTTAATAAGCGATTTTAATTTCTTCAAAGCAAATGGCATGATGATCCAGAAGTAGTTCCGACGTTTGTACGCATACATCGGAACTACTAAACGCAACGTCAACACCCGCGTGACCAAACATAACAGAAACTGCCGGCTGGGCCAGAATGACAAGTTAGCAGTCGCGGAGTACGCCGTGCTTCAGGATCACCATGCCATTTGCTTTGAAGAAACGAAAGTCATGTCCACTACTTCACACTACTACACCCATTTATATCGTGATGCTATTGAAATTTATAAATAAATGTCCAAGAATGAATTAGTTATCAGTGTACACGTAATCGTCGATGATGTCTGTTCGGAGAAAATTTCCATGGACCACGGCACAAGTTCCCGGAATCAATTACGATTATAGCAATAAAAAGCAGTGTACGAATACTTGCTATCAAATACCAAACTATCGAAGATTACATTTTAATTCCCGCATGCATGCAATACAAGACTCAATTATTGGCATAAAATAAATTGCAAAACTGAGCATTGGTTCGCAACATGGCGAACCAGCACGAACCGACGACAAATCTACACGAACCTATCGGTTCGTCCGCTTTGTTCTGTGCATTACATTCAAATAAATTAAAGTAGCATTTTTTTTTAAGAATTATTTTTAAGTTGTGTGTTTCAAAAATGATTGAAAGTTATTAGAGATTTTAGGACATATACAGGTTGATTCGAATAAGAATCGACATGGAGCAGGGGCGTGTAGGGGCCTCAAAACATGGTGATTTAACGCAACTTATCTCTATATTATGTTGCACCCGTTGCATCTTCTTCTTAAAGTGCCATACCCGCATGTCGGGTGTTGGCTACCTCTCGCATATGTCTGTGGTGCGCGAGCTATCAGTTCACATTTTTATCGCCGGAGTCCGAACGGAACTATTTGAGAGGTTTTACTAGGCAAGGGTACTATGCGGTGGTTTGCCGTTGCCTTCCGCAAGATGGATTCCGATCTTGGTTCGACAAGTACAACAAATAGTTTATTTAACTGCTGTGAGAAGTAATAGGCCTTGAAATACAGGGTGTTAAGAAAATGGCCGATAAACTATTTAGTACGTTGTAGCAGCGGGCACTCAGTAGACTACGGGAAAAATAATTTAAAAAATTCTGGTCTTCAATTTGGTGAGATAAAAAATGCCAAATTTAACATTTTACTATCTTTGTTTTTCGGCTTTGCAAAAACTAGATGATTTTATAGATATAAAAAGGATACTTGACTTTGGAAATTTAATAAGATTTTTTTTTCTTTCCCAAGATGCTAAAAAAAGCATTTGGCAACAACGGTTTTGATACCTTAACAACCGACATTGTTAGAAATTGCCTATACTAAATTACCAAAAACCAGCAGTTATCGTGTATAGTATATTGTATACCTAGGCGGTAAAGTGGCACTTTTCAGGCCTCAAGAAGATATGGCCAGGCGAGGCGCAGCCGAGGCTGGCCACTTCTTGAGGCCTGAAAAGACACTTTACCGCCGTGGTTTACACATAATTTTTTATCCTACACAATAATAATAATAATATTTTTTTTTTGAAAAAAATTTGTTTTGAAAGAAAATTTATTGAATACCTACATATGATGTTTGCTTAATACATTACTATCAGTAAGCGTAGATTAGTTAAATTACAATCAGTAATTTATTTATTTATTTATTTATGGATAACATAATAGTGAACGTTGGATTTTGAATATTACAATAATTATTATTGAAAGAAATTCCTTGTTTGGATAAATTTGACATCAGTACCTCACTATTAGTATTTAATTTGCTGGGTCTTGCTGGTCTATTGACATTGACAGATTGACATACAGCTATAAGCTTGCTTGCTATTGGTTCCCTCTGGAAATAGCATTCAATTGCAATTGGGTGGCCCTCTAGCGTGAAAATATAAAAATAATTTTACCGCCTAGGCAGGAAAAGTGGCACTTTCTCCGGGGGCATGCAGTCGAGAAAGTTCAATTTTCTTATGGGGTAGGATAAAAAATAATTTAATAAACGACATATCCTTAATGTCGTTGTTCCCGGTGAGTGAGAAACCAAAGAAAAGGATGGAGAGTCTTACTCCCTCATTCCACCGATGACTGGCATCTGCGTTATGCCAAAGATACTAAAAAGACCAAACTTCTCGCTTCGTGAAGTGGAAATGACGCCGCCAAATCTCACCAACACCAACGTGGACTAAAAACTCATTTTCAGTAATATGAGCTGCAAATTAAAACTCAAACGGAAAACTCAACTTGAAACTGGAACTAAAAACTTGAATCCAAAACTAGAACTTGTACCTAGATCCTGAAACTAGATCCCTGCAAGTTGAAAACTTGTATTAGCATCTGAAAATTCTACTTGCATTTATTTAATTACCGAGGCTGGCGTCAATGCCTATTTCATCCTCGGGATCCAAGACTGGCGATTTATCATGCCTGGGCGATCTCAATAATACCCAATCGAATACAAATAGAAATTAGCAATGCTAATATGATATTAAATTCCACTTTCATACCTGCTTTGATTAACACAACACCAAACATAATTAACTGAAACTAACTGTACTGTAACTGAAATGTCACCACTGTATTCATCAAACACCAAAATACAAGAGAGCGAAATAAACGCATATTTCTCTTCGGCCTGCCTGCAGATTTCCTCTTAACATCGGTCGTTGCCAGATTTATTTCTTTTCTGGAGAAACGACTATACCTACAACCATAAGGGCCCCATACACGGACGTTCATGTCTCAATTCATCGACGCGCAACCATCAACGCGCAAGCAAAAACGAATGTTAGTGGCCATTTCTCCGTCGCGGTTATGCGTGCACATTCAAAAACGTCACGATCAGGTTCCTCCTGAAAACAATTCCACGAGCATGTGAGTGCGCGTCGAAGCTTGCGCGTGTGTGTTTAAATAATTTAAAATCGGAAAATAATAATAAGGGACACTACAGTGAAGTAGAAGGTAGGTGAATTTTTATAATAATTCAGGTAGTTAATTATTGTTTATTTTACTGTGTGTAATGTATTTTTTCTACTACCAACCTTCAATATGCATATTAAATATGAATCACCAGTGCTTTAATGGGTCTCATTAAGATACAAATTTTCATTAAAGCACTGGTCAAGCTATATCCAATGGCAGAGGAGCATTTGCAATCGAATCGGTTCCTGTTCGCTAACAATCGGGTCGGCAAGCCAACCGAAGTCATAGAGTTGTCATACTCACGACAATAATTGCCTTGTGATATAAGTTCTGTATTTCTGAAAAAAAAATTCTGAACGTTTATTTAATTTAGAACATAAGTAACATTCAAAGAAAATTTATCAAGATTTTATGTTACCCTAATTAATTTGATAAGTAGGTATATCGTGTAAAGATGGGAAGATAAAGTATTATATCATCCGTAGCGCTTCGTGATAGTATTCAAAGCGGCAACGCTGCGACCCGCGTTGCGCAGGTAAACAATATCGTAATTAATGGCTGTCAATGTTAATAAAATTATTAATTAATCTCAAAATCGAAGCGTAAATTTCGGAATTCGAACTTCGCATCATAAAAATTACGCAGTAGTGAGTAGTGCCCTTTAAACTTGATACTAAAACATGTCTCAGCAGAATAACCTTAGCGACGAAGAGAAAATTTGGTAATATGCATAAACAAATAGCAACCTATCTTAACCTCAATGATCCGAAATTGTACACGGGTCATTGTTAAAATATATAATTTTTTAATCTTTTCTATGAAATAAAAAAGGGTCGTAGAAAAAATAGTGTATGGAACTCGCAGATAATGGCTACTAATACGCTCTTATGATGGTTAAGACACTCGCCTACGGCTCGTATCTTAACCATCATACTCGCGTATTAATAGCCTTCATTATAAGCTCGTTGCATAATATACTATTATACAGTGAGCACTCAATCTTTCATGTGGTGTTATTGCACGCCTCATATGTTGGTATCCTGACGCTCTATTAATGGTGATATCAGTTTAAGAAGTTCCACATAAGTATCTTCATCCATTCTTAGATAGTTACGCCAATCGTCAGGCTCTACTCTTAATTCTTCCAGCAGTTTCACATGCGACAATAATTGTTCTCTCTTTAAAAGCCAATCCTTACTCCATTTAGAGCGATATTTCTTCTTTTTAATTTTTCTTTCCCCATTTTTAACAATAATAGCACACGCCACTGCCACCATACACATTTCTTCAGACATTTTTGCACGACCGTCTATGTCCGCTGCTCATACAAAACTGCAGCTATGAAATACAACTTCACTTGTCGTCTGTGGTCAAATTATGCTAACGTTGATGCGCCACGTACATGAATGTACGATGATGCATTAAATCAAGAACGTGTGTGTATGGGGCCCTATATTAATGATTCCGAAAAATTTACTCAAGACGGAAGACAAAAACAACTATCCAGCAACCATGCACAGATTCCTGTCGATCGATAACTAATAAGCGCAACCTCTCATCGATACTCACGCAACTAACTGACATCTGACACCCGATCGTTCGGTAACGTAGACAATGGACCAAAATATAAAACTAAAGGAAGTCCTAATAGTACGACGACCGGAAGGCTTCTAAAGTCCTAAATATTGTCAGTAATACAATGGGAAAGCGCACGCTACAAGGATACCAACTTGACAGCTGTTTGACAAGCCCATTTAAATAAAAAATAGACCTTAAGCCATTTCAAGGCAGTAGCAAAGATCTTTTTTTGTTGTTTTTTTTATTCTGCTTGAAAAATTGTCTGCTTTTCTCTTCATTGTTAACTCAATATTAATGTTACAGGAAGCCTGTTATAATCGAAGGCTATAATTCAAGTGTTATTCGCTACGTAACAGTGAATACAACTGTTGATAAAAATGATTCCTGGCAAGTAACAGTTCAAGTTTATCTAGCAAGTAATGCAAGAAAGCTAATTGATGGAAGCTTAAAAATCTTATTGGAAACTGACTTATCAACAATTCAAGAAAATGTATTCCTCAATCAAACCGACATTGTTGTAAATGTCACAATTACCATCCCTCAGGTTAGTAAACCACTAGACAATATTTTGTACATTAATTATCACCTACACATTTTTTTAACTATGAATAGGTAGTATAAGTTTTTTTTGCAATATTGCAAACACATAATTAGTAGGCACCCATTCATAAACGCGAAACAATTCAAGAAATGAGTTGTCATAGATTTTGTCGAGTATTTTGTCCGTCAATTGCTGTGAAGATGTATATGAGACAAACAATTAATCCCTCCGTATAAAATAATATACTATTGTACTGCTTGATTTTTATATGAAGGCAAAGGCTGGGCGTGAACTACGCATCTTGCGAGCTTTGCTCACCGCCACTAATAATTTACACGTACGATGAACGGCGGAGATACTCTTATCAGCCTTATCTGGTTGGTTGTTTTTTTAAGGTGGACGCCGACTAACATTGTTGATATTGGACAACAAATATTTATGGAGTCGGAGACGGTACCCACCCTTTTTGCGCAGTAAGAATTTACTCGCCTTCCTATTATAACAGGACTATAGTAGCGTCTATGAGTCGGAAAACACAACATGAATTTTTTCAGACGCAACGAAACCACTTTCCGACTCCGTTTTCGAGGGTGCTGAGCACGATGGCGTAGGGAAAATTTCTTTTTCGGTTTGCGTTTACCCCCTATTGGCCAAAAACCACCCCCTTTTTTTAAATTTCCGTCCTAGCGAATGTCAAATTTTTTTTTTTCAAGTGATGCCATGGGTAATAATATGTAAAAAATTACACCTTATATTAACTTATGATCTTGTAAGTACCTATTGTAATAATATAGAAGTCGTTTTAAATTTTCAGCGATAGTTTTTTTACTCTCTTTATGGTATGTTGTCTCTGAGAGTACCTACGTAATAATTGCTGTTTATATTAATATACAGGGTTATTCACGGTATACACCACGGAAGATTATGGCCGTGTCTCTGGATTTTAGGAATTTTTTATTTTTGGAGTGGATAGAGACCCGGCAGAGGTACGTTTTAAAATTATATTCATATGTACAGGCTGTCCCAAAATCATGAAACATATCAAAGTTATGTTTTTTTTTAAATGGAATGCTCCTATGTTATTGTATTTTTAGATTGTCTGAGAAGAGAAAATAAGATTGGCTTCTACAGTTGGTGTTTAAATTCAGAAGTTTGTGAATTATAAACAAGTGAAAATCGTCATTTTTCAAGTTCAAGACCCTGTACAACGAAAACGGTTCAAGATAGAGAAAAACGGCTTACATGTCCCTATTTTACCTTTTCATGTACTATCCTGTGGTATAGAAACATTTGTACATTCTTTGATTTATTTATTTGTCGACGCGTGGAGAAATCTCAGAATTTTTCAATTTTTTTATCACCCTGTATGTTTGGGGTTCTTATCACAGGCGCAATTATATTTTTACGACCTGTCTAAGACGCCGGCGGTAGGGTACAGAAAACAGCTTTAGTTCCTGTAATTCCCAATAAACGCGGATTAATGAATAGTGGCGGTGTAGCGATAAATGCGGGTAAAAGAATTATATATTGATAAGGATAAGAAGTAATTAGGGAAAACAAGCGGGTACTTACAGTTTGGATAACGATAGCGAGCGTGCGGATAGCGCGGAGCGCGGAGCGATATTTTTGCGTGCGACCGTCTCGAAGTATATCTTGACTCTCTCTTCACCTGTAGGTTCTTCCTTCAGGGGTGCGGGGCGAGTATCGATGCGTCGTAGTGCACTCTGCCGTCCGGACCACAGGCGGGTGTAGGAACGGGAAATGAGGACGGAACATTACCGCCCACCAAAATTACAATGTAATTTTCCGAAAAAAAGTGAAAGCGAATTTGCGAATTTGAAAAATGACTATTAAAATAAAGATTTACTTTGCAGCACTTGCGTAGCGAATAATAAGCGAAGAATGCGAATTAAATGTGAATTTCTTAAAACTTACAGCAGTTGCGTTATTTACAATTATAAATTGATAAGAGGCTGCTCATTACTGACAGGGTAATGGGCAGAGCTTGACTAAAGGTCTTGTTAAAACCTTGTCAGCGGTGCGAACTGAAGCCACACGGGATATCTTGTCGGCTCCCGGGTGTAATTGAACTATTCGGCCTAGTTTCCATTTTAAGGGGGGAGCGAGTTCATCTTTTATTAGGACAAGGGTCCCGATGTCCGCAGACTCAAAGAATTGGCGACCGGCCCATTTGCCACGTTGATATAAGGTGTGCAGGTATTCATTTCGCCAGCGCGACCAAAACTCGTGATGGAGGCGTTGAATCAACTGCCACCGAGAAAGACGCGATAAAGACAAATGTGATAGGTCGGGGTCCGGAGCAGCTGTTAGAGGTTCTAGGGTCAAGAAATGACCTGGCGAAAGCGTGAGTAAGTCATTGGGGTCAGATGAAAGGCTGCAAAGCGGGCGCGAATTGAGCAGCGCCTCCACCTGAACACATAATGTGGAGAGTTCCTCATAAGTGAGGATTTGGGTTCCAATGACGCGATAAAGGTGGGTCTTAACCGATTTAATTCCACTCTCGGCAAGCCCTGAGAAGTGCGGCGCGGAAGGAGGATGAAAGCGCCATTGAATAGCTTCACTATCTGCGGCCTCTTTCATATAAGACATAAGCTCTTTATTACCACCAACAAAATTGGTGCCGCAGTCACTATAAATCTGAGAGCATCGCCCTCGTCGGGCAATAAAACGACGTAGCGCAGCGAGGAACGTCTCCGACGACAAGTCAGAGGCCACTTCCACATGTAACGCCTTAGTGGCGAAGCACACAAACAGGCAGATGTAAGCCTTTTGGGTCTTACTTCCGCGACGGCGCGATAAAAGAATGGGAAACGGTCCGCCGTAGTCAACACCAACCACGCTAAAAGCCTTTAATTGGGTCACCCGAACGGCCGGCAAATCACCCATGGGGGGTTCGACGGGAATGGGACGCGTGCGGAAGCAGCGGTTGCATTTGCTTAGGATGCGGCGAATAACCTTGCGAGCAGACAAAACCCAGAAATTTTGCTGAATTAGATATAGCGTAGTATTAACTCCGGGGTGCGAGTGGGTATCATGTATGAAGCGGACTATCAACTCGGTGAGTTTATGTTTCTGCGGAAGTAGAGCAGGATGCTTGGCTTCCATAGGCAAAGGAGAATGAACCAAACGACCACCTACTCGAAGTATTCCGTCAGCGTCAATGAAAGGCGATAATTTCTGTAAATATTTTGGGCACAATTGTCCCTTGCGTATCTGAGCAATTTCAGATTTGAAATATGAGGACTGAACGTCCTTGACCATGACCATTAAGGCTTGGTGTAAATCAGCATCAGTTAAAGTGAGTGACCTTCGATCGTGTCCTCGAGCGTTCTGGACAAATCGAAAACAATATGCCAGGATGCGTTGTATTTTTAGCAGCGAAGAATGTTGAAGAAGTAAATGATCTACAATAGAAGTACTTACTTCAGCAACTAAAGAAACGACCTTGCCCTCAGGCAGGGAGTCAGCGGAGATAGCGGAAACGAGAAGATCTTCAGGCCACATGGATGGCGGTTCTTTAAGCCAGGGAGGCCCCGCCCACCAAAGGGAACATGACAACAACTGCTCTGGCGAAAGACCTCGAGAAGCGGGATCAGCGGGATTGTCAGCTGACCTGACATGCCGCCAACAATCGGGAGGAATCGTGTCTTGTATGTGGGCAACCCGATTGGCCACAAAGGTCTTCCACCGATGCGGTGAGGACTTTATCCAGGACAAAGCGACCGTGGAATCACTCCAGGCAATTACTTTATTGAAAACCAAGTGGTTGCGAAACGTATCGAGAACAAATGACACTAGATCTGCCAGTAACACGGCTGCGCACAGTTCCAAACGAGGAATAGATATTCGTTTCAAAGGAGCGACCTTGGATTTTGCCATCACTAAAGATACAGAAATGCGTTGTTGATCATCACGAAAGCGGAAGTAAATTACTGAAGCATAGCCGGCTTCAGAGGCGTCGCAGAATGCGTGCAGTTGACACTCGACGAAAGATTGCGGTTTAAGACATCGATTTATCTTTACGTGAGACAGCTGCGATAAAGAGGCCTTATAGTTCTGCCATTGAGAACATATTTCAGCCGGCGGTAATTCATCCCAGCCCAATGCCAAAGACCATAGGCGCTGGATGAGATGTTTAGCGAAGAATGTTAAAGGTGACAGAAACCCCAGAGGATCATAGATACGGGCAACTTCCGATAAAATAGACCTCTTGGAGCACTGTGTGTGGACCGCGTTGACATGAAAGGTGAAAACGTCCGGATTGGACTGCCACTGGAGGCCAAGAATTTTAAAAATCATTTCTGCGTCTGGATCAAAATTAGACGAACTGGTCTGACGATGATCCTCAGGAATACCATCCAACACAGCTGCGTGATTAGACGCCCACTTACGGAGTTCAAAGCCACCTGAACTCAATAACTGGACAATCTCGTCCCTAAGTTTTATGGCGGAAGCGATGTCATCGGCACCCAATGCCAAATCGTCCACGTAAAGACTATTATTAATGGCACGAGAGGCTAGCGGGAATTGATTTTGACCTTCTTTTGCTAATTGTAGCAAACAGCGAATCGCCAAGTAAGGACTACTTGACACCCCATAGGTGACGGTATTCAAGGAATAAGTCTCGACGGGGTCCTGCGGCGAAAATCTCCAGCGAATCATTTGAAATACGCGATGAGGCGGAGAGACTAAAATTTGTCTATACATTTGGCGGATGTCGCATGTAAAAACATAGTTGTACAAGCGAAAGCGTGAGAGTATAACTGAAATATCTGATTGAAGCTTGCTTCCAGTGAGCAAACATGCGTTCAATGAAGTTCCGTTTTCGGCGTTGGCAGACGCGTCGAAAACTACGCGTATCTTTGCGGTGCTGCCTTCTGTTTTTAGAACGCAGTGATGCGGGATAAAATAGCAGTTATCAGGCGGCGGTGGAGTAGAAAGCTTAGTCATGTGACCAGCATCTAAGTAGTCGCGCATAAAGTTGTGATAAAGATCACGTACCGAAGGTTGCTTCGATAGTCGACGTTCAAGTGCCAATAATCGGCGATCGGCCATTTTGAGTGACCCAGGAAACGACGGCGGCGACGACTTAGACTCCTTAAAGGGGAGACAGACTCCGAAACGACCAGAGGGCGCACGGTAGTGCGTATTTGTGAAATGATCCTCCGCCTGTTTATCTTCAGGCGACAGGATTGAGCGATTGGGGATGTCCTCCAACTTCCAGAATTCTCTCAACGTGTCATTAAGACAAGATTCGGTCGAGACAAAAAAAGAATGCACCTTATGCGTTGTGCTGGAAGAAGTGGGACCTAAAAGTATCCAACCAAAGATTGTGTTCATAGCAGCAGGTCTCGTACCATCGCCAGATATGACACCCTCTTTGACTATGCGGGAAAAGGCTTCAGCCCCGAGGAGCATATCCACGGGACCGGGAGAATGCCACAAGGGATCAGCGAGTTTCAAGTTTTCGAAACAATGAATATTTGAAAGCGGACTAGTCGGTAACTCCGAGCAGATAGAGGGTAACACCATGGCAGCGACACCCAAATTGGTAGAAGATCCATCCGGACGGATTGAACAATTTACATATCCGTGCGCAGAGGATATAGCGGAATGACCCACTCCAGTTATGGACGATGAAGATGGAATGAGTTCAAGAGCGAGACGCTTACGACATCGTTCTGTCATGAAGCTAGTTTGACTGCCCGAATCACAGAGGGCTCGAACAGATTGGTAATTTCCCCACTTATCACGGACCTGGAATCGCACCGTGGCCAGTAATATCGATTGAGGAGTACCTAAAGCTTCGCCAATGGAAGACATGGCAAGTGGTGGCGAAGAATGCGTATTAGAAGAACTTGTTGCGGAAGACTCATTTGGAGTTTGAACTTCTTTGTTAGAAATTCTGTCGTCATTTTCCTTAAAGAAATGCAGTAGAGTGTGGTGCTTACTTGAGCAATGTCTACATGTGGATGTTGAGCGACAAGAGGAGAACGAATGCCCCGAACTCAGGCAGTTCGTGCATAAGTTAGCGGATTTGACAAATGTAAATCTATTATGAGGAGATAATCCTAAAAATGCGGTACACCTTTGAAGTGTGTGCGACTTGGAGCGACAATGCGAACAATAAATAAAATGAGCGGCGTTGGGAGACTCGCGAGTGGTAGACACCATCATCACGTGAGGACTACGTCTGTCCTCAGTGCGCCAGTTCACCTTCCCTTTATTGGAATGTGATGGCTGTTGCTTGAAAGAAGATGTGGCTGGAGTACTCAAGGCATGTGTCTCCAGTGCTCGACACTGATTGGTCAAAAAAGTAAAAAGATCCTCATAAAGAGGGAAGTCTTCTTGCGCGAATTTCAATTCAAATCGCTTGCGAGTCGAGTCATCGGTCTTCTGAAGAAGCCAATTTAGCATAGTGAAATTCCACAAATCAACTTGCGGGAATTTCTGGAGCGCGGCGGTATTCTCGGTAAAAGAATTGAGAAGATCTCTCATGGAGTGCGTTGAGTCTGGACGACACTTGGGCGCATTAGCAATAGCATTCCAATAATAGGTAGCTAAGATTCTGTCATTCTGATAGCGATCAATCAAAGTACGATAAGCGATGACATAATTTTCTTCGGTTAAAGGCAAGTGACGAACGAGATCCAGAGGTTCCTTTGACAGCGTAGAAATTAGATATTGGAATTTATCTATTGAGGATAAATCGGAATTATTATGGATAAGCGAGTTAAAAATGTCATAGAAAGAATGCCATAATTTGAGGTCTCCATCAAAACGGGGAAGATCAATTTTAGGAAGACGCACATTGCATCGAGTTCCACCCACTGACTCTAGCGACCCATTCGAACCTCGCCCATCTGGCAAGACAGCGTCAGGTTTCCCAACCAAGGAGTCAGAATCCTTAACCTTAGGTTCTGATTGCGATAGACGTAACTGAATACCTTTAATTCCAAAATATACCCCATCAATTTGAGCGATTTGATCGCAGAACAATTTCCACTGATCAGATGTTTCATCAACTAGCGTGTCTGTAATGACTAAATGAAACCCCCTGTATAGACTTTCTGCTGAGTCTAAAGCTGCGAGAAATTTAAATTTTTCGTCAACAGATGTACCTGCATTCGAACCTAAATCTAAAATCGACTGTAGCCTAGACAACATAATTTTGCCGGTAGACAAAGCCTTTTCCATTGTGAGAGACATAGCGAATTAGCGAATTAATAAAAGTTAAATTTTCTCAATTGAAAATGCGAGTAAAAGAAGGATGATGCGTGAATAATAGAATTATTCTTCTCTGAAATTATAGGTATATAAGTATATACCTACCGACACCAACACCAACTCAGCTTGAAAATAATCAATAATTTCCAAACCAGTATACCACCTCGACGTAATATTTCCGGAGACCGGGATTAGTAAAATTGTTAAAAGTTGCCTGCACGTGCAAGGTGCAAACACAGTAGCGAGAGAGAATAAAACGTAGTGGTGTGAGGTGAGACGAGGACGGGTTTTTATTACCCCAAGGCAGACTACACTTTTCAAGCAAGGGGTGTGGGTACAAAATATTCACCAAATATTTTTCAGCAATACGTATAGGTACCTAATTAATTAAGATCGATCGAATAGTTATTACATGCGGTAATTATTTTCTAGAATGCAATATTCTAAACACAATTACAATTAAAGAATGATGAAATTTACAAATTTGTAGCAAGTTAACAAATGCTGTAATTTCGCGATGAAGTTATTTAATTAATAACTTTTCGTGACTTCGAAAAAATGAAAAACAAGTATCTATAGCTTATTTTTGCGAATAACAAGTGCGGAAAGTAAATAATCAATGCAAAGTAACTTATTGCATTGAAATTTCGACAAAGTGAAATGCGAATGATTTTTTTTGAAATGTGATTAATTGATCTGATTTCAATTAATGACTTAAATCCGGCTCGAAGGACCAATGTTTGGGGTTCTTATCACAGGCGCAATTATATTTTTACGACCTGTCTAAGACGCCGGCGGTAGGGTACAGAAAACAGCTTTAGTTCCTGTAATTCCCAATAAACGCGGATTAATGAATAGTGGCGGTGTAGCGATAAATGCGGGTAAAAGAATTATATATTGATAAGGATAAGAAGTAATTAGGGAAAACAAGCGGGTACTTACAGTTTGGATAACGATAGTGAGCGTGCGGATAGCGCGGAGCGCGGAGCGATATTTTTGCGTGCGACCGTCTCGAAGTATATCTTGACTCTCTCTTCACCTGTAGGTTCTTCCTTCAGGGGTGCGGGGCGAGTATCGATGCGTCGTAGTGCACTCTGCCGTCCGGACCACAGGCGGGTGTAGGAACGGGAAATGAGGACGGAACACTGTATAAACATTTCATCTACATCATACGATAGTACATAAAAAGTTAAAATTGTAGCAACGCGGGCCTCCTGCCTGTTTATGCAAGACAACCGGTTACGAGGTCCCCTGTTGATAGTCAACCTTTTGATTTTTTAGCCGAGCGGAACTAAAGTTTTTGAAAGGAAGTCGTGGAGCCGGATCTGACCACTGGCATACACCGTGGCGATCTCGAGTGTCAAATTCACTAAAGAGAAACAATAGGAAAAAAAAAATCTATACGTACCTTAAAAAAAAAGCAAAATAATTTTCAATGACTCTGCCCCAGGCCTCTCTTCTGATTCGGAACTATTAGTGTTCCTGTTTTTTATATTATGTCTTAGGAGAGTTAATTACACTCCTAACTTAGCTTTTTCATTTGTTTAGTTGGTCTGATTGAAATTAAAAAAAAATAATATAATGAAATTTTCTCTATGTTATTTACATCACTTAACAGACCAGTCGTTTTGTTTAATTTTAATATGTCTGGGTGAGAAAAATTAAATTCATGAATTTAATTTACTAAATTTTATTTATAAAATAATAATATAAACGTACAAAACACTAAATAATTTGATGGCTATAATATACCCCTAATACCTACAATAGATTTCACTTAATTTTCCCTCACGGATGCATCGAAATTGTGAGAGATATAATATAAACTATTACCTTTAATAATAATAATACCTAGTAATTAAGTTTATTTACCCCTTTATTGGTAAAATCAATCTTTGATTAATAGTTGGTACTTTATCCTTTATTACAGTAACCATACCTTACAAGTAGTAAATAATTACAAAATTATTTACCTTGGTATATAACAACATCAAAAAAAAAATCTTAGTGCCTTTTTGACACGACACACTCAAGGTGTATTTTATTTAGCAACCTGTGGGTTATTCATCCACAACTGTCTATTAAATTGTCTGACTTTATTGAACGGTAACCCTTAAGGTTCCAAAATATACCAAAGTACATAAGTATTAGTATACAGAAATCTCTGACCTTTCTCCTTTTAAGGAAAATCCGAATGTATCCAAAGAATCCAATTATTGGGCACTTCACTGAGACATTACCCGTATTACGACCGTGTAATAATTATTATTCCTATTCGGGATAACTGATTATTCACTCACAAATAACTGCGAATATTTTAACTAAAAATTATTGAAGAATAATTTTCTTAATCAACTTCAAGAAAGTTCGCGGTTCTACTTCGCGTAACTAATTTTTACTTAGCTAACAACCACTTTGTTTTAAAAACAAGACTAATTTCGCGGATAACCGTCGCGACGCCAATTAGATTAAGTCTGGTCAAGTACCAGAGACTTTTCGCGTTCCCCAAACTGTTACGACGACAGCTGAAAGGAGACTGCTTTTTTCCTCTCTGAAATTTTTAATTCCCACTTTTTCGAGTTAGTCGGTTTGACCGCCTACTTCTTAACTCCCTGGCTTAGACGTTTTACCCCCAAGCTACTTAATTTCCCAATCAGAGTTCTGATGCCGATGTCCGAATATTTTCCTCTTTTTCTCTCATTAAATAATTTGGAACCGCCCTCTCACTAACTCCGCCTTTTTCAGTTGAATGGTTTTCGTTCCCACAACTGCAATTGACCTCACTCAGCGGTTTTTCGAAAACGCAGTTTTGATCACGTCCGAAACTTAATCTTTTATACAATAGTTTAGTCTGGCGGCTATTAATTCAACAATGTCTCTCTGTACTCACGCCGCTGACCATCTGGTTTTGATAATTAGCATCCTACTAAAAGGCTCTACATGATTTTTGAGCAGTTTTTAATCTGGGAAAATAATTCTAATCTGTTCTCTTGAGTTTTAATTTCGAGTTGGGTCTTTATTAATGACTTTACCTTCCTGTGCCGCCGTCGGACTACAGGCGTATTTGGTTTCCCTGGTGCTGACCTTACCAGAATTATTGCTTCAATGCCCGCTTATATTATATTTCCCTTCTGCTTATGTAATGAAATCTAAATTCGGACGTTCCATAAATTGGATTACATCATCTTGAAAGAGTTTTATTAACTTTATAAAATTCTTAAATATTAAATAATTATAGAAATTGGATTATCTATTCGATCCTTTACATAACTCCCTTTTTTGTCAAATCGATTCTTGTTTTACAAAACTTGTCGATTTGTTAACCCCCTACCCCTATAATCTACCCTTAGTAGTAGGAGATAGCCTATCAATAACTTAAGTCTAAGTTATGCTAATAATACATGCTTATACCTATACATGATCTGAGGATAACACCTCCTCCCATTTATGTATATAGTCTAAGGTATAGTTGACGAAGACACTTACGTATGAAGTCACGTACGATAGTAATTAACCGCACTTGCTAATGACTTCCTAGGTCGTGGCACTGACCTTGTCTGTCCAGTGAGTTGGGTTTGCATTATGAGGCAACGTAGGATATAGTACGTGCACCACCTGACCTTGTCCTTCAGCTTCCCGTTCGGTACGCACTTCGTTTACGTGTGATTCAGTCACGTTTATTGTCTCAAGTTCCTTCTCGTCTGCACTTTCTCGCGTTTGTTTCCACAAATGTTTTTGCACTAACATTACCGTGAGCGAATTCCAGATGCACGCGAGGAGTTTCCACCCGTAACCTAGAGTTTGATACAAGTGTAGTCCATTTAACACTACTCCAATTACGTATTTACAGATTCTAAAGACCACATAGAATCCGATAACTCCACTGATAAAAGTTCCTAGATCTACAAACCAACCCCAAGTTTGTTTGAGTGTAGATCGCGTTAGTTCCTTCAACTCTTCCGGGTTGAAGATTCCGAGAGTGGAATACCCTTGTCCACTTGTGGGCATTCCCGCGACACGACGCGTGATAATGTTTTCGACGGCTTTACGTTCGATCCCAAACGTCAATAGTCGCTGCACCTTGTTGACTTCTTCCTGGGTGTAGAGTCCTGCTTGTCCTAATGGCAATATCGGTTTGAACGTCAGTTTCGGCTTGGCTTCCACTGGCAACTTCTCTGGATCTCTCTTCCCAGTCGGATACGGCGTTAGTCCTACCCATTCAGTATCTATTTCATATAGAGGAGGCGCGACACCGTTGCACTCTATCTGTTCAGCATAAACCTGTATTACATGAGTGATTGGAGACATGAAATAAGGTTTTTCATCTAGAGTGATGGGTAACTCATTATAACACTCTGAGGTACGCCTGATTATCACTACCTTGGGAGTGCATTTCATGATATAAAGGACTTCTCCCAAAACTCTTCCTACGTATCCTGGTTCATTTTTCAACAGCTGGCTGACAGCGTTTGGTGAAAATGGAGCCATTAGTAACCGGTTCCTCAGGATTTCTCGCTGTAGTAGACATCTTCTATGTAGGACATCTAGATATAATCTTTCCAATTCTCCTTTGTAAGCCTGCTCTATGTACAGAAATTTACTGTTCATGTACATGAGTAGGTCAGTATTCTGAGGTATCAGTTTCATACCTGAAGTTTGCGTCAAGGCTGTGTTATTTATTGTCAACACCAGCCTAGGGTGTTCAGTCTGCCACACTTCGTCGCCGCACAATGAAATCTTCTTCACCATAGTGAGGGCGAAGATTTTATCATTGCTTTCCACGATCATAAATTTCTCCTTCGTGGTTCGACTGGTGACTTGTCTTGCTTTACCTGTATAGAGCAAGGTAAAGTAGTTTAAACACCCGGATTCTCTTTCTTCTTCCCATACGGTTTCTCCGTACACTGTATCAAAACAATATTCAGCCAAATATGGACACGTGATTCCACTCAATAAACTGATTTCATTTTCTTCGATTTTGACGCTAGCAAAATAGTCTCTCGTCTTGATCGTTATAGCTGCTACAATTACAATATTTTCCCAGAAGTTCCCTGCTTCTTGGTAGCTGATTCCTTCGCAGTACCCATTTGCGTGCAAGGTTCCATGTATTGTCAAGGAAGCTTGTGTACTTCCATTCATAACTATTTGTCCTATTACTTGATTGAATAGGCGCAAGGTTTTGTATCTGTGTACTTCTTGGCATTGTTGTGCTCCCAGCTGATATACATAGCTTGACATACTTCCACTGACCACAGAACTGTGTGATAAGTGACCACAATAGAATTTGGTTTGGATGACTTCTACTAAACAAGTCATCACCTTCTGGAGTTTCACCTGGTTTCGCTGGATGACGCTGACGTCTACCTTTTCCACAACGTATTCTGATTCTGGTTCTGGACATTCTGCTACATCCTTGATTGAAACTGTTGATATGTTTGTTCGCACATCTTCACAGTCGTAGGCTATCAAGCTCCAACACTGAACTAGCCCTAGTAGAAAACTTATTGACGTTAGGATATGCATGGTACCGATCGCGGATGAATTCACGAAATTGTTTATGACGTTTCTGTATTTTAATTGAAATTCACTAATGTCCTCACACTTGCAGTTCGTGTTGTCACCTTTTGAAAATCACATTTTATTAATTCAGTCCGTCATTTTATTTAATTTTCACCCTATACCTTATGCATTCACTCCTAATTTTATTTCTACAATACAGTACATTTCTATTTTCTCTACAGCACCTTGCTGTTAGTCTACAATCTAACCTTACTGTTAGTTTTAATACAAAATACATATCAAAATTTACAATAACAATGATAATTGTTCGATCTCTGTCGAACAGACCAGATGCTTACTCAATGGGAGTAACCATCCTGCCTTTTCCAGCTTCATTCATTTACTGGGCCGTATTTTCTCGTCTATTATGACGTTTGAAAATTTAAATTGAATTTTCCTCCTTAAGTCAAAAGTTTCTAACTTTGAAAAATTCCGTGAATAATATTTTTGATCCATTGATTGTGTGTCATTGACCTTGGATCTTTATTATCCATTATTGGTTTGTTCCTGGAATACTTAACTTGTTAATTCCCTGGTCTGAACTTGACCTTATTTAATGAATTAATTTCATCCCCTGGAGGAAATTCTTTATCCCTTACCTCCCATTTATCTATGATTTCCTGACGATTTATGCACGTCAGATATTTTGAGGTCACAAGGAAACTGGTTTCTAGTTGCATCACCTGAACAGAGTTCATCATAACCCTTACCTTTTGTTGTTCATCATTCAGGTGTCTGGTTCTATCTTTCACCTTAACTTCACCTTTTTGATTATTTCTAGCCTCCCTACGACTAATTATTAATTATGGGTGTATAATAACCTAGATAATTATCTACTCTATACTGATAATTATATTTCCATTGAATACTCCTTTAAATTAAATATGAAATCTTCCAGGTAGAACTTTGGTCCTCCGTCATCGTCACACGGAGAACTGAGCGGATAACAGGGTGACACCTACATCAGACCCTCCAATGCCACGATTCGGAAGCCCAAACTTCACTCTGTACACTACTCTCAACCTATTCCTTAAGCTAATCCTATCGCATACCTTAATAATTATCGGAATCTACTAAAAATTGCTATTAAAAGAAACTAAATTAAGTATGTACACAACATGTGTTCGGACCGTAACTTTCTTTTTCCATGAGGAACACGTCTTTTTCCTCTTGGACATCCTTTGGACGCAGGTCTGGATTGACCTTGAAGCTATCCACCTGCTTCATTTCATCCCATAGGACAAAGTTGAACCTGACCTTGTTTGGTCGACGACCAACAGGTAGCTTGGACCGTCTAGCTCTGCCTGATGCTGTCTCGAGCGCTCGGGGCTTCATTACTTATTTTTCGACTTCTTGATACCGTATTTCTTAAAACCACGACTTATTAGTCAGGCTTCCTGACTCCTTGGAGTTCTATTAAAACAGCAAAACTCTGTACATTCTTGTTCCTAATTGGAACTCATGTTACACGAAACAACTATTAGGGAAAAAAAATGATTCCCGCTTTGTTTCCGAAATAGAGTGGATACCTTGGACGGCAATTATTTCAAAGACAATTACACGTCTCGGCCTCCTGAGAGTGTCTTGCATTATTCATAATGTCAATATTGAGTTTCTCAGGTTCTAGCAGCGAACCTTCCTGTAGGAAAAAATGTGGCTAGAAGCCCGAGTAAGTGCGGACATTTAGAATATTTATGTCGTCAGAGTCCAGCAGCTAACCTGACTAGAGGTAAAATTTGGCTGGAAGTCTGACTTAAAGGGAACATGAGGGGTACAACCTGACTTGATAAGCAACTTACTGAATATCCTGAAGTATAGATTTTATAATATAATATGTTTATATGGGTTGACACGGAATATAACCGTAGCGTGTCAATAACTACGGGACCTGGAGTGGAAACGGTCAGACGTTCGACTCCCAAATAAAGTCTGGTAGTAGGCGATTCATGGGCCGACTACGATGTATGGTCTTATGATTCCAAGATGTATATATAAAAAAAAACGTCGTTCGACATCTGGATCGAATCAAAAGATGTCAAAAAAAAATAATTTTTTTTTTTTTATAGTTGAAGAGAGAAGACGGCATTCGGAATTAAATTCCCAAGGTCATAAAACTGGTCCACTGGAGATTAAAAAAAAAACCAGTTGTTCTACCTAACAGAGCAATTGACAATGTCTTTTGGGGGTAGAAATTTTAATGCTTCTGCCGATTCTTACGACACGCTGCATGGCGGTCTGCCTATTCTTAACCCGGGCCAGACACGGGCAATTAACGCGTCTTCTACAAATCCAACCGAACCGGCGGTCGTCGTAGTCTGGAAGATCTCCGCGGAAGTGGTCTTTCTGGGGGAATTGGAGCCGGTAATCTAGCTATTGGCTGAGGTGGCGCCATCATGGCGGGCGTTGGATAGTACATTATCTGTGGACAGAACGGCAAATACATCTGCGCGTTTCTCTGTGCCTCCTTCCTGGCTCGTCGTACTTCCGGATCCTCTTCCTCGTCCGAGAGTTCTTCACTTTCCTCATTAAATGAGTCTTCCCTTGTTCTACGCTGTCGGCGTTTTGACCTTGATCCTGATTTATTTTCTTGTCCGTAGGACTCTTCTGGGTCTTCTTCTTCTTCTTCCTCAGTGTCGATTTCTTCATCCGTTTCACTGTCAGATTCCCTATTTGAGGTTTGTGTAGGCCTGTTGCCCTTCCTAGGTTTGCCCTTAGCTTCTTTTTGCTCTGTAGTCTCATACAGCTCGCTCCTTTTGACATAAGGTTTCATCCTGTCTATCATGACGGTATATTCTTTATTTTTCCCTTGTTGTTTAACCACAAATGTCTTCTCTCCTAATACTTCGACAATTGTCATGGGGCCAACCCATGTTGAACTTAATTTTCTCGACAGTCCTAATTTGGCTGCCATATCTTTCACATAGACTAAGTCTCCTTCCTGGAAACTTTTCCTTTTCGTGTTTTTGTCGTATTGAGCTTTTCTCTGGAGTCCCGCTTTTTCCAGGTTTTCATTCACCGCTCGATACACATTCCTTAGACGTTCTGAAAGTTCTGAGGAGTAGTCTTCATCATAGTCGTATCTCCTCCTGGTAGATGTTACAAAATCATCTACTGGTAACCTTTGCTCTCGTCCATGTACGAGATAGAATGGACTATGCCCTGTGGAGGAATGCACTCTTCCTCTTATTGCCATCAACACATAAGGAACATATTCGTCCCAATCTTGTTGATTTTTTGATACGTAATGCGAAAGCATTATTTTCAGATCCCTGTGCATTCTTTCAATGCTGCCATTTTCATTTGGGGAATAACTAGCAGTGTGTACTTGTTTTATTCCCATTAACTTACACACTTCTTTCATCAGAGTTGAAGTAAATTCTGCCCCTAGGTCACTAAGTAATTTTCTTGGTGTCCCATGTCTTGTGAACACATGTTCCACTAAAGCTCTTGCTACAGTTTCTGCTTTATGATCAGCAAGAGGAATGGCTTCTGGATATTTAGTAAACAGATCCTGTACTGTCAATAAATATCGATTTCCCCGATGTGTTCTTACTAAGGGTCCCACAATGTCCATAGAAATCATCTCGAAAGGTCCTGAAGGATTATTAAAAAGCTTCATGGGTGCCTTTCCTAAATGCGGAGAAGTTTTTCTCCTTTGACATTGATCACAGCTTTGGCAATATTCTATGATGTCCTTCCTCATAGATGGCCAATAAAATCTTGTACTGATGATTCCAAGTGTTTTTTCCTGACCTGGATGTCCAATTAAGGGTGGATCATGAAATTCCGAAAGAACCTTGGCTATCATTTTCTTAGGTATTACTAGGATATCATCATGATCTTGATTACGAGATAAATATAAAACTCCCTTCCTGTCCACATGGTATTTTTCAAGGATATCAGGTTCCTCAGCCTGATACTGCTGTAGTATTCCACTACAGTATTCATCTTGCTCCTGTAATTTTTTAATAATTTCTTTATCCCATGTAGGTTCCCAATCTAAATCTGTTCTTAGCAAATTCACTTTTGCTTCTTCCGTTGCTAAGTCTACATTTTCATAAATGGTTACTTCGATGTTGGAATTATAGAAAATGAAATTAATCATATTTTTCACCTCCTTCCAATCAAGTTTATCTCTTCCACATCCCAATTTAGGTATCGCGATATGAGAATCATTATTTTCTTTGCACGTCTCCTTTAGATCAGACAAAGCGAGCCACAAAATTTTATAAGTTGGTTTTTGGTGGAATTTCCCTTTTGTAATTAAATAGTAAATATTCCTTCTTGGAAGATTAAGTTGCGCGACTTCTCCGATTACTTTATCCTGATCTTTTAACTCCTTAATGCATCCAAATTTTCTTCTGAAAATTTCGGCTATTCCTTTTTCCATCGCAAAGTCTAGCGACACACAATGCGCCAGAGAATAATTCTCAGGTGCGTCGAATAAATTCCCAGGTTGATGATGCACATTTTTCGCTACTGGAATGTCATTTTTTCGTGCGTATTCCTGGAATTCTTCGTACGTGATTTGCAGATAATTATCTTCCTTATTGTGCATCCTGCTCAGACTGTCAGCATTTGAGTGCACTCTTCCGGGTCGATGAACTACCTCATATTCATATGTTCCTAATTGTAGCGCCCATCTAGTTAATCTGGAGCTAGGGTCGTTCATGTTCATCATCCATTTTAAGGGACGATGATCGGTTATTATTAAAAAGGGTTTTCCGTACAGAAAACATCTAAATTGTTTGACTCCAAACATGACTGCAGCTAACTCTCTTTCAGTAGCTGTGTAATTCATTTGTGCTTTATTGAATTGTTTTGAAGCGTACGCCACTGGCTTCTCGTGACCCGCACGTGATTGACTCAGTATGGCACCTGATCCAGAGCCACTCGCGTCGACCTCGAGTATGAATGGTTGAGATAGGTCTGGAAAAATCAACAGAGTATCCGATGTCAGTGCGACCTTTAGTTTATCGATGGCCTCCAGTACTTCGTTTGTAATTTTAAACGGCACGTCCTTCTTGGTTAATTGGGTTAATGGTGCCGACACTTTAGATATGTTTGGTATGAATCTTCTGTAAAAATTTACAAGTCCCATAAATGAACGTACTCCTCTCACATTTCTTGGAATAGGGAATTCGCTTATTGCTTCGATTTTTCCTGGGTCTGGTTTTACACCATCTTGACAAATAATATGTCCTAAGTATTTTACTTGTCTCTTCAGAAAATCGCATTTCTCAGCCTTAAGTTTGATGTTTGCTTCTCTTAGTCGTTCCATGACTTTTTCCAATCTGTCTAAGTGGTCGTCTATTCCACCAGCGTTGAATATTATAATGTCATCTAAATACACCATACAAATATCTCCTGTTAATCCTGCCATGATGGTTGACATGAATCTTTGAAATGTGGCCGGAGCATTGCAGAGTCCGAAAGGCATTTTCATGTATTCAAAGTGATTATTATAAGTTGAAAAAGCTGTGAGTGGAATGTCTTTTTCTTCAATTTCGATTTGATGATACGCTTGCGTAATGTCAACTGTTGTGAAAAGCATTTCTTTACCTGGCGTGTAAACTTGCGTGATATCAGCGATATTTGGCAGAGGGTAGTATTCCTTTTGCGTTACTGCATTTAATCCTCTGTAGTCAATACACAATCTCAGTTTCTCTGTACCGTCTGGCTGCTCCTTTACGACTAACACTACTGGTGCTGACCAAGGACTACTTGAAGGTCGAATGATGCCTTGCTGCAACAATTTGTCGATCTCAGCCTGAACTTTTTCTCGCTTATGAAACGGGATTCTGTATGGAGGCTTGCAAATCGGCTTTGTTCCTGGCTCAAGAGTTATGTGATGTTTGACTTTTCCAGTGGTAGTTAAAGCTTCACCTTCATCTTGGAATAAATCTCGAAATTTATACAAAAATTTCTCCAACTTAGCGCGATCTTGATCGTTCAAATGTTTCAAATTAAATTTTTCTTTGCAATCTTCCTGTGCTTCTGAGACTTTGTGCACTTGGCCAATTACTTCTTCAGGTAATTCTTCACCACTACATGCCATGGCAATTTTCGTATTTTTCGGTAGTTTTATTTCTTGATCAGATGTATTTAGTACGATCACAGACACATCCAGCTGTGACTTTTCTACTACTCTTGCAACCTGAAGTCCTTTGTGATTTAATTCGATTGGTTCGATCACTAAAATTTTTCCCATCAAAGGATGCTTGCATCTTCCTGGTAAGACAGTCTGTCCTCTTGGTTTAATTATTACACTTGTTTTCAATGTCACAAGTGTCTCTGAAGGTAATTCTTCTTCCTGGTTGGTCAGTTCATGCTTGCTTTTTGCTTCCTGCTCTTCTTCCTTGATCATAGCTTCCAAGGCATCCTTTTCCAAATTTACCATAAATTTAAGCATTTCTTGTTGTTCTTTTTGCATGTTTTCCTCGTCGGTATTTTTCTCGGAATTTATCTTTGGTCTAGGACATTCCAAAATTTTCCTTTCACTTCCTCTCAGTTTCCTGAATCTTTCTTCAAATTCATAGTTGTAGACGAAATCTCTAATAAATTCTAACCATTCCTCCCATTCTGATTGAGTAGTTTTTCCTGAAGAAAACTTGTTTTTCTTCTTTTCCAAATTTTCGAAGTTGTGAGAATTTTTTCCCACTTTCCGGTTTGTCGCGTAACCATTTTTCGAGGAATTCTTCTTCCTTTTTGGTCTTGATATTACATTTTTCGGAGTTGCTGTCCCTTGATCCAAACCTTCTTCTGGTTTTTCCGGAGTTTGTTCGAACTTCTGTGTCCTTGGCGAAGTCTCGCGTCGAGGTTGTCTTACCTTCTTGGACCTTTGAATTATTCTAGAATTTATCCATTCATTCTGGATCGGTTTTCTCGCTGGTTTTCTTATGTACTCCTTTTCCTGGGGCGTAGACCTAGGGTATTCTTGACAACTACTACGGCCTGCTACAACGTCGCTATATTTTCGGGAATTTTGTCCTTGACTAACTGAGTGTTTCCCTGATTTTTTACTTGTCACAAAATATATTCCAGCCTCTTGCATTCGATATTCCGCTTGCTCACTATTTAATAATGATAGGGATGCTCCCCACAAGCGAATCTGTGATGTCCCTGTCTTGTAATACTGCATGCTGCAATTGTTTCGTTTCAGGAAATCTCTTCCTAGCAGAACATCCGAATCTTCGAACATTCCATCGTCTACAATAACAAAAGGAGTTGTGACTTGAACGCGTGACCTTGGTCTTGCATCCACAATTAAATTTGTCATTCCTTTCAAGGGCAGGGAGTGGCCTGTCACTCCTAAAATTTTCAATCGATTTTTCATAGAAAAAATTTCCGCCCTTCGTGGTACAATGCTCTCCTTAATAAGAGAGACAGAGGCTCCTGAATCTAATAAACATTTCCTGGGTGTGCCGTTTATATTTAAAATTACCAAATACGGGACGGCATCTGTCGTAAATTCTTCCATCAGTGGAATATTCCCGTATACTTTGGCATGTGTTCCCCCTGTAAAACTATGGCTTTCTGGCTGGGGATGGCCAGGATGCCTGTTTAGTTTAAAGACGGTGACGAACCATTGCCTGGTTCGTGCTTGTCTCCCGGTTTCTCAAACGTTCCGTTACGTTTCTCCGTATTATTTTTCCTGTTGTCTCCAGGGCGAGTTTCATTGTTGTTGTTATTGTTGTTACTGTTTCTGGAACCATTTTTTCCGTCTTCGAAAATTTTTCTAGGCTCAATCCTAGGCTTGAATGTCAATTTTTCCTTACATTCTTGTCTCCAGTGCCCTTCTTTGCCGCATCGGAAACAATTCCTAGCATTCGGTGTTTCCCTGTAATCTTGTCTCGACGTCCCGGGTCTGTCGAAGTCCCTTGGTCGCCTATAGTCTTGTTTAATTGAGTTGTTCCTCTTCATTTTTCGACATTCGCTAGCGGAATGGCCGTCCTTGGAGCAATACTGGCAAAATTTGACTGCACCTTCATTTGTAAGCTTCTGTCTAGTCATGGCCTGTGTCAGCTCTTGAAGTTTAACTATTTCTTCCGCCCTATCGAGGGTTAAATTTTGTTCGGCAAATATGGTCAGACCTACTTTTTCCATCATTTCCTTTCGCAGTCCTATTTTGAACTGATTAATGACTAACTGTTCATGCTGTTTAATAATTCCAGCTTCTTGCTCTTCGGTGGCGTCCTTTAATGCGTCTGATAGTGCGCTCGCTCCCAGGAAATTTAATCGCGTGCAAAATGAAGACACCCCTTCATCTATTCTCTGGTAACACCGGCCTAATTTTAATAGCGCATCTCCCGGTATGCGAATCTGAGAGAATTTTTGCACAAATCTTTCCTTGAGGGCCTCGTAAGTTAACACGCTTAGGTCCTCATTAGCTTTGTAGAATTGTAAAGCCTCGCCTACCAATTTGAATTTAAAAATCTTCAGAGTATCACTCTGACTTAGGTCATCTAATTTTGCCCTAGCCTCTAATTTATTAAAATATTCTGAGACCGAACCTCGTCCACTAAAATTATCAAAGGTCGAAGCTAGCACTCCTAAACTAACTTTCTGAACTGCCGTAACTTCGATTACTTGATGGGGTGCTTGTGCATCCTGGTCATTAGGGACACCTCCTGCAACATCTATCGGAACATTGGGTTCCATTTTGAATCTATGTCCTACTTAGAGACAACAAACACCGGTCTAATCAACCTGAACTTTAATAAAAATAGAATAATACCTTAGCTGTTTGATGATGCAACGCAATTCCGATTTCCTTATCAACGACACACAATTGCCAATACAGTGCAAAATAAAATAAGGCTTACGCCTAACGCAGTACACAAAAATAACAATAAAACCATAGACCAAGATTTATCCCAATTATCAAAATAGTAAAAAAAAAAATACCTTGCAAATAGGGGTTAATAAGCCAATTAAAAATAAATAGCCACTTGTGTAATTTATGGTACTGTAATTAAGTATTCTCTCAACTTTTAATTTTCCTCTTAGTCTGAACGCCGCTTTAGCTTTAATAATTGCTCGCGCCTGAATTCCGGCGCCGTATAACATAAACAAATACCTACTTCAGTAATTACGGTTTCAGCACGTACTGCTCAAGCGGTTCTCTCTGATACGTAGTATTTATCTACTTATAATTTGCAGATCTATTTATCAATCTTTTAATCTTAATAATTATTGACATAAAAAAAATTAACAAATTTTTCCTTTCAATCAATTTCTGCCCTTCTAAATTAATTAGGGACCTAACTTGGTAATTTTATTTACCTTAATTTATGGGTATAATTTAACCCGACTAGGTAGGTAGGTAGGTACCTGTACTTAAAGATTTTCTTATTAAAAAAAAACCTAGGGGAATTTTGACATTTTCCTATTTCTTATGCCGGTCTTTTTGACACTCAAAACCTTTCCTACTTGTTTTTCTCAGCGTTCTTTGACACTCTTAGACCCCGCTCCTGACCCAATGTAGCAACGCGGGACGTGATGTCGCAAATGAATGTAACCGTGCACCCCACACCTGACACCAATGTAGCAACGCGGGCCTCCTGCCTGTTTATGCAAGACAACCGGTTACGAGGTCCCCTGTTGATAGTCAACCTTTTGATTTTTTAGCCGAGCGGAACTAAAGTTTTTGAAAGGAAGTCGTGGAGCCGGATCTGACCACTGGCATACACCGTGGCGATCTCGAGTGTCAAATTCACTAAAGAGAAACAATAGGAAAAAAAAAATCTATACGTACCTTAAAAAAAAAGCAAAATAATTTTCAATGACTCTGCCCCAGGCCTCTCTTCTGATTCGGAACTATTAGTGTTCCTGTTTTTTATATTATGTCTTAGGAGAGTTAATTACACTCCTAACTTAGCTTTTTCATTTGTTTAGTTGGTCTGATTGAAATTAAAAAAAAATAATATAATGAAATTTTCTCTATGTTATTTACATCACTTAACAGACCAGTCGTTTTGTTTAATTTTAATATGTCTGGGTGAGAAAAATTAAATTCATGAATTTAATTTACTAAATTTTATTTATAAAATAATAATATAAACGTACAAAACACTAAATAATTTGATGGCTATAATATACCCCTAATACCTACAATAGATTTCACTTAATTTTCCCTCACGGATGCATCGAAATTGTGAGAGATATAATATAAACTATTACCTTTAATAATAATAATACCTAGTAATTAAGTTTATTTACCCCTTTATTGGTAAAATCAATCTTTGATTAATAGTTGGTACTTTATCCTTTATTACAGTAACCATACCTTACAAGTAGTAAATAATTACAAAATTATTTACCTTGGTATATAACAACATCAAAAAAAAAATCTTAGTGCCTTTTTGACACGACACACTCAAGGTGTATTTTATTTAGCAACCTGTGGGTTATTCATCCACAACTGTCTATTAAATTGTCTGACTTTATTGAACGGTAACCCTTAAGGTTCCAAAATATACCAAAGTACATAAGTATTAGTATACAGAAATCTCTGACCTTTCTCCTTTTAAGGAAAATCCGAATGTATCCAAAGAATCCAATTATTGGGCACTTCACTGAGACATTACCCGTATTACGACCGTGTAATAATTATTATTCCTATTCGGGATAACTGATTATTCACTCACAAATAACTGCGAATATTTTAACTAAAAATTATTGAAGAATAATTTTCTTAATCAACTTCAAGAAAGTTCGCGGTTCTACTTCGCGTAACTAATTTTTACTTAGCTAACAACCACTTTGTTTTAAAAACAAGACTAATTTCGCGGATAACCGTCGCGACGCCAATTAGATTAAGTCTGGTCAAGTACCAGAGACTTTTCGCGTTCCCCAAACTGTTACGACGACAGCTGAAAGGAGACTGCTTTTTTCCTCTCTGAAATTTTTAATTCCCACTTTTTCGAGTTAGTCGGTTTGACCGCCTACTTCTTAACTCCCTGGCTTAGACGTTTTACCCCCAAGCTACTTAATTTCCCAATCAGAGTTCTGATGCCGATGTCCGAATATTTTCCTCTTTTTCTCTCATTAAATAATTTGGAACCGCCCTCTCACTAACTCCGCCTTTTTCAGTTGAATGGTTTTCGTTCCCACAACTGCAATTGACCTCACTCAGCGGTTTTTCGAAAACGCAGTTTTGATCACGTCCGAAACTTAATCTTTTATACAATAGTTTAGTCTGGCGGCTATTAATTCAACAATGTCTCTCTGTACTCACGCCGCTGACCATCTGGTTTTGATAATTAGCATCCTACTAAAAGGCTCTACATGATTTTTGAGCAGTTTTTAATCTGGGAAAATAATTCTAATCTGTTCTCTTGAGTTTTAATTTCGAGTTGGGTCTTTATTAATGACTTTACCTTCCTGTGCCGCCGTCGGACTACAGGCGTATTTGGTTTCCCTGGTGCTGACCTTACCAGAATTATTGCTTCAATGCCCGCTTATATTATATTTCCCTTCTGCTTATGTAATGAAATCTAAATTCGGACGTTCCATAAATTGGATTACATCATCTTGAAAGAGTTTTATTAACTTTATAAAATTCTTAAATATTAAATAATTATAGAAATTGGATTATCTATTCGATCCTTTACAAAATAGGGACATGTAAGCCGTTTTTCTCTATCTTAAGCCGTTTTCCTTGTACAGGGCTTTGAACTTGAAAAATGACGATTTTCACTTGTTTATAACTCACAAACTTCTGAAGTTAAACACCAACTGTAAAAGCCAATCTTATTTTCTCTTCTCAGACAATCTAAAAATGCAATAACATAGGAGCATTCCATTTAAAAAAACATAACTTTGATATGTTTCATGCTTTTGGGACACCTGTACATTATGAATATAATTTTAATACGTACCTCTGCCGGGTCTCTATCCACTTCAAAAATAAAAAGATCCTAAAATCTAGAGACAAGGCCATAAACTTCCGTGGCGTATACCGTGAATAACCCTATATATATTATAATCAAATATTGATAATTATGTTGGGATAGCAGCCAATTAAAAACGCAGGTTTTCTCTTTTTTCTTTTTAATTAACCCAAGCTTTCGAGCTTTTCTTTAGCTCTTCTTCAGGGGTACTGAAAAGATTAACAATAAATAATTGTAAGTATAAATGAAAAATTAGGAACTAAAAAATTACATAATACTTACAGAAATTGAGTAAAAATTGAAGATGTTAAAAAGTTAATCATTTTCATGGACAAGTGTAGTGGATAAAAACATACAAATATGAACTAATAAACTAATAACTAATAACAAGAACTAATAACATAGGAAAGTTAATTCCAAAAAAGGGTTTAAAATAATTTAGAAGTTTTTTACATTTGAATTATATATGAATAATTTTTATTTAAATTTTTTTTTGAAAGATGTCAATTTGATCATTTTTGATTTCATTGTAAGGAAGGAAGCAGGTATTAATTTATTGTTTAAGAAAGTGAAGTTATTGTAACACACAAATACCTAGATATTTACTGAAAAATAATCGAAAAAATATTTAACAGAGTAAAAATAATTTTTGAAAGACAAATTGACAAAGATCAAATTGACATCTTTCAAAAAAATTTAAATAAAAATTATTCATATATAATTCAAATGTAAAAAACTTCTAAATTATTTTAAACCCTTTTTTGGAATTAACTTTCCTATGTTATTAGTTCTTGTTATTAGTTATTAGTTTATTAGTTCATATTTGTATGTTTTTATCCACTACACTTGTCCATGAAAATGATTAACTTTTTAACATCTTCAATTTTTACTCAATTTCTGTAAGTATTATGTAATTTTTTAGTTCCTAATTTTTCATTTATACTTACAATTATTTATTGTTAATCTTTTCAGTACCCCTGAAGAAGAGCTAAAGAAAAGCTCGAAAGCTTGGGTTAATTAAAAAGAAAAAAGAGAAAACCTGCGTTTTTAATTGGCTGCTATCCCAACATAATTATCAATATTTTATAATTACCTACAGCCAAAACAAATCTAATATTTTTATATATTATAATCATGTATTTTTCTATTTTTAGTTTCATGTAAAATTATGGTGGCCTAATGGTTATGGCGATCAAAAACTCTACAACTTAACAGCTATTTTTACGCACAGCGGTAACAACGAGAAGTCTGAAAAGTCTGTAATGATTGGATTCAGAACAATAGAACTTATACAAAATGAAATAGGCAAGTTTTCAGAATTTTAATATTACTTATTTATTTAGTCTACTTGTTCTTAGTGATGTGGATTGGGTAGGTACCCCTCGGGTAGGTAACTATTGTTATGGAAAAAACCTTGGGTTCAGCTAAAAAAGCTACCTAGTGATTTCAGGTTTGAACTGAATTTAGATGTTGAATTAAATTTATTACTTTTAACAAATAAAAAGTAATTATAATTGGAAATTAGAAATGTCGAAATTAAATTGTTTTGGATTGTTTATAAAAAATCAGGAATGAAAAACAAAATGAAGGGGAAGGATGCTGATAGCAAAGAGGAGTAGGATTAGAGAGGAATAAATTATTAAAGAATAGAGTTTGTCAAAAAGAAATAGAGGAGAAAATTTGAAAGCAGAAACAATATAAGTAATGGAAAGGAAAAATTTATTCGGAAAGGAAAGATTTATTTGTAAAGAGAAGAGAAGCAGCAAGAAAAATAGAAAGATACTACAAAGACGAGAGGGAAGTTTTATTTGGAAAGGCCAAGCAATAACGAGGGACTCCGTGTCGGACGATCAGGAAAATTATTTGGAAAAGCGCTGTGAGAGAAAGAGTAAAGAAGCAGAGGAACGAAGAGAGAGAATTAGAAGATTAGAAAAAGGTTTATTAAGAAAAGGATATTGTAAGATTTTGGCATTGTACTTAGTTTAAATTATTAGAGTATGGTTTCACAAATTTTAAAATATCATAGAGCTCAAGGTAGAGGTTTTGTATTTTTTTGTTAAATCAAAATTTTGTCAAGTTACAAGTCATAAAATTAAAATTAGACTATTTATTTTATAAAATTTTAAATTTTGATTCAAGTTAAAAAATTAAAAGCAACATTTTTTCAACTGAAGACAACTGGGAAAGAGAGTGCCCTTATAAATAATAATAAATAATTTTTGTTTATGGTATAAATTTTCTAAAATAAAATTAATAATAATAAATTAAAAATTGAGGACAAGGGAATACCATAACAATATATCGGGTATTTACCCGGTATTTACCCGAAGGATACTTACCTACCCGAATAAATACCCGAAGTAATTCTAGACAAATGTGGAACAAGTGCTGTTCTGATTTAGAACTAACATATTTTTGAAGGGCTGCAGAACACCAATCATAAATAACATATGTTGTGTTACTTTTCTTAGGTTAGCAAAAAAATGTTCCATACAGGGTGACTTTTTTAAAAGTCGCGATTAGCGATGTCCTTAAAACAAAAAAAAGATATCAAAAATCGCAAAAAACCGTTTAGGTAATGGGGAGGGGAACAAAAATGACGTAGTATATGACTTTACTCCACTCCCAACAACCCTTAAAGCTCCCCAATCCTTCATCACCCCAATTATGAATTTCAAATAGCAACCCTCTACCCTTGTGATACATCTTAAAGGAAATTCCAGTAGAAATACAATGGTGCTCGTGTGTTGAAATCGATTTATTTTTATTTATTTAGGAAAAAAACCTTATCCTGAGGTGATTGATTAGAAAACACAAGATGGTGAAAAATGCAATAATAATAATGTAGCATGCTACAAGTAGGTAATTACAACAATTATTATTGTAATAATTTAGTCCAGAAATGTAATAGTGTGATTAATTACCTATGTGATATTTACCATCTAAGAATTTATGTTTAATATACCTATATATCCTGATGTTTGTGCTAGTTTTGTTAATTTTAATGAATCCTCACATGTTTGCATATCCTAAAGAAGACATGTACGATGTCGAAACGTAGATGTAATATATAAAGTACACAAATCGAAAAAATGGCTGTTTTTCCCGTTATATTTTCTTTCCAATTGCGTATCACGTAATAACAGCGTTATTTCTTAAAAAAAATAACTTAACTTAGCTACATTTTAAGCTACAATACACACAGTACAGGCAAGTTGTACTTTTTCTAGAAACTAAAACCGAGCGAGCTAGAATTTGACATGGGTGTGAGGTACCTGCTACCATTAGCCAAGCAACCCTGAATTTTCAGAATTTTTACGCCCTTAACTTCGACACCATCTTGAATAAAAGGGATGAATCGATTTGAAAACAGATTAACTTTGAATTGAACCTCAACATAACAAAAATTTGAATTGGTAACAAATTGTTCAGAACCCTTTGCTTCAGATATGGTAAAGAGTCACAAATTTTTTCATTAAATTCGGCATCTGGGGTTAGAATAATATTCTGGAAATTTTTTTTCCAATAAGTTTTTTCGATATCTCTGACGCAATGCAAATTATCTGAATTGGATAGTTTTCGAGATACTCTAAGAAAACTGCTTTACTACCACCCTTCCTCCTCCCGCCTTTTAAATCCGACGCAGAAAACTCGACAATTTCTTACCGTCTTTTAAGGGAAGAATTCTGAACAATTGTTACCGGTTCACACCGTGTTTTTGGATTTTGAGCTCACACAATTTTATGACCTGTTTCACTGTATTTTTTATCGTCGGAACATGTGGAACACTATTTTTTATATTACAAGAAATTTTAAAGTTAAATCGTTAACAATTCAGTAGGTTGTCACGGTTCACTCAGCCTTTATGCGGCTCGGGCGTCAAATGTCACGCCCCAAAACTGGTCCCACAAACCTAACAATAAGGGAAGAAGGGGAAAGGCAAGTATACTCAACGATTAATGCATAAAAGAGTGAAATGCAGGTCTCGTGAGTATAAAGCACACGGAGCATTCCTCCATCTCCCATAACAGTTGTCATGCTGGCAGTGCCCGAAACTCCAATATAGAGAGCTTCCACATCCAACAGCAGAGCCAGCCAGAGTACCAGAGCAATCACAGAATCGTGTTTCGCCCTACTGGGGCTCTTCAGTGTGCTGCATCTGGAGTATCCGGAAGGATGCTGTCGGATGAATGAAAGTTGGCCATACTTAAGGCAGTAATTAACACGGATCTCCGGATCTCAGCATGACAACTGTTATGCTTAAGAAAACGAAGCGTGGTCACTATCAAAAAATGATTTGTGATTCTGTAGATAAGACTAAGACTGCAAGGAAATTGGTCTCGGAGATAACGGGTAAACAAAGATTTGCCAAGGGCATTAAGTTGGACAGGAACGGACAGAGTGGCGAGGCTGTTTCAGACACCCACGAAATTGCTGAAATGTTCAATATTTTCTTTAAGAATGCATCGTTGGAGATTGTGCAAAAAATGCCTGTTCCCGAGAGGCAGGGTAGTTGCGCCGTCGGTATTGTATTTTGTATTTGTATTTGTATTTTTGAGGGTGATCAAGTTACTGCGACCTAGATCTATTGTATCCCCTCTACTGTGCTTCGCCTGGTCTGGAATCCCTTTAGTGAAGCACCCTCTCCAAGTCCGTTTCCTTGAGAAACTTCAGGATTTTGAGAGGATCAAGGTCGGGTAAGTTCCCTGCCTCTAGCTGCTGGTGGCCCAGAACATTACTTCTTTTGAGTTCTAACGCATCGCAGTTGAGCAGTAGGTGACGTGGTGTCTCGTCTCCTTTCCAGCAGAATTTGCAGACGTCATCCTTCTTCATCCAACTTCTTCACCTGAGGAAGTTAGGCATCTTCTATGCCTAACTTCCTCAGGTGTTCCTTGAGCTTACAATGTCTCGTTAGGAATCCCGTCAGTGTTCTGAGACGTTCCTTGTTGAGGTTGAAGAGTATCTTCGACCTCTCTCGGTTAAAATTCCCGAGAAGTTCTTTGGCTTGTCTCAACCCTGAGAGGTTCCTCCAATGGGTTTCTCTCAGTTTTTCTTCTTCCTTTTGGAGTTCTGCCTTGAAGAAAGTATCTTCGAAGCCACAGAATGGTTCTGGTCCTATGAAGGGTGTCGATGTTCCTTTTCTTGCCAATGAGTGGGCACGTTCGTTATCCTCGATTCCGGAATGGCCCGGTATCCACTTGAGGTGAATTTTATTTTTCTTGCCTAATTCGTTAAATTTTCCTAGGCACTCCCAAGCCATATTGGAGCTGATGATCGAAGAGCTCAGCGTATTTATGGTTGCTCGACTGTCCGTCAATATTTCTATTTCTTTGTTTTTGTAGTTTCTGTCGAGGTTTATTTGGGCACATACTTCTATTGCGTGTAATTCCGCTTGAAGTATGTTTGGGGATTTTTTCATTGGTTTGGAGTACATGGTGCGTGGCCCATAGATTCCTGCCCCGGTTCCCTCGACGGTTTTAGAGCCGTGTGTGTATCATTTGATCGTATCTTCTTTGAGAATACAGTTGGAGGTGTTGTTCCATTCCTCTTTCGTAGATAGTTTCGTGATGAAGTTTCTTTCGAAACTGAATTTCTTAACAGTTCTGTATTTTGGTAGTGTCAGGTCAGGTCAGGTCAGGTCAGCTCAGGAGCCCCTCACAGCCACCCAAGGATCGATCCTCAGTGGCTCGCCGTACACTCTTGATTCCTACTATTGAGATCCTAAGTAGAGCTTCTCCAGCACTTCTTTCTATCACCACATGTAGTGGTGTCAGATCCAGGACTACTTAAAACGCAGCGGTTGGGCAGGTTCTCATTGCTCCTGTGATGCAGAGATGCGCAAGTCTCTAGATCTTCTCAAGTTTTTCCTTGCCGTTGCTAGCTTAGTTCTCTTGTACCAAGCAACCGCTCCGTATGTGATGATAGGTCTCACTAGCATGGTGTACATCCAGCGCAGAATGTGTGGGTTACAGCCCCATGTTCTGCTAGCCATTCTCCTGCACACCATGAGTACGGTAGTGGCTTTACTTACTGTTTTGTCCAGGTGCTGGTTCCACAGTAGTTTTTGTCTAGTGTTACTCTCCTAGAAATTTAACTTCTTCCTTCCATTCTAAATCCATTCCGCTCAAGCGTATGGCTTTGGTTTTTGGAAGCTTGAGTCTTCTTGTGAATGGTACAAGTGTTGTTTTTGTAGGGTTGATGTTTAGTCTTACTTCCTGGCACCATTTCAGGTTTATATTTAACCCTTTCTGTATAATGTCACAGAGAGTACCTTCAAATTTACCTCTGGCCATTATGACGATGTCATCGGCATACCCAATGCAGGTAATGCCGTTCTCGGTGAGTAGCCCAAGGAGTTCGTCAACGACCAGACTCCACAGAAGGGGGGATAGCACTCCTCTTTGTGGACATCCTTTAGTTGTATTTATCTGGATGGTGTTCTTGCCCACATTGGTTTCAACTATTCTTGTAGACAACATGTTCTGAATCAATTTGGATGTTGTGTTGTCTACTCCACTTTTTGCTAAGGCTTTCTTGACAGCATCGTGCTTTGTATTGTCGAATTTCCCACTTTAGGAATGAAGGTGACTCATGCTCTTCTCCAGGCTTGTGGTATATATCCCATTGCCAAGCTGCTTCTGAATAATGTAACCAGGTGTGGTATGAGATCATCCAGTCCTCTTTGCAGGAGAGCCGGAAATATGCCATCGACTCCAGTTGATTTAAATGGTTGAAAGGTGTCGATGGTCCACTTCCAGCTTCCAGAAGTGCATATTATTTTAGCATTGTCCCAATTTTCCTTTTTTGGTTTCCCAAATTTCACGTGGGTGGTCTGATCTCTTTCCAGTGAACTATCTGGAAAGTGAGTTTTTAACAGAAGTAGAGCTCTCTGCTTTTCATCTTCCGTATAGTTGCCATCCAGTTTTCTGAGTGACATTGTTCCCTGAGCAGTGCCCTTCGCTAATGCCTTATGTAGTCTAGATGCTTCAGGTGTTGTTGTGATGTTCTCACAAAATTCGCTGAAGCTCTTTCTTTTTGCTTTCCTTATTTCTTTGTTGTAGGTTGTCAAAGCCATGGTGTAGTCCTGCCAGTTTCCGTCGCGCTTAGCTTTATTAAAAAGCCTTCGAACTTCTGCCCGAAGTTTGGAGTTCGTTCCACCATGAGGTTTTCCTACAATTTCTTTTTTCCCTAATTGGACAGCTGGATTCATATGAGTCCTTCAGAGCTCCGTTTAGAGATCCTACTATTTCATTCAATTCTTGATAGTTTTTAATTCTAGAGTTGATTTGCTCTAAGATACACTTCAGATTGGTGCGAAATTTGTCCCAATCTGTACTTCTTGGATTTCTAATCAGGGTACTCTCTTGCGAGAGTCCCCTCAATTTGAACTCTGTTATTCTATGGTCAGAGAGTGAAGGTTCGTTTGATACCCTCCAGTCTGTGATCATATGACTTACACACAAGCTGGCAATTGTTATGTCAATTACATCCTGACTTGGTTTAGTGACATATTATGGTGTATTTCCCACATTAATTGTCTCTAAATTGGATTCAAGAATAAATTCAAGTAATTGCTTACCTTTTTTGTTGGTGTACTTGCTGCTCCAGTTAATGTTGTGTGCGTTGACATCGCAGCCGACCAAGAGCGGTTTCCTTTCCCGTGACAGACTCGGCCAGCTTCTGGACTTCCTTTGGGGGTGCCGATGACTTTTCGTGGAAGTACGCGGATGCTACTATGATGCTTCGGTTTGAGCCATCGGTAATGTTGACCCGAATTGGCACCAAGTGCCGCGTCATGAATTTTGAAAGGCAAACATAATTTATGTTGTTTCTTATCAGGATGCAGGCCCTTGGGATTTAATTTCTGAAATCCCATACTACCTTGCAATCTTTACCTGGCAAGCCTCTTACCTGCCCATTGTAGACCTAAGGTTTTTGTATTAGCACAGCGCCTAGGCATGCCCTGTCGAACACCCGAGCTATGGCAGCTGATGCTCCCCTAGAGTGATGGGCGTTCAACTGGGCTATCCTAGTGACAATTGCTGCGCTAATATTGGCCATCACGCTCCGCTTGTTGGGGTGCTTGCCCACTCAGCGAGCATGGGCTCTTCTTTGGTTTCACCTGCCTCCTCAAAGAGCATAGGCTCTTCTTCGGCTTCCGATGGTTTCTCGGTGGTGCTGCCTGTCAGCTGCTCTGTTTCCGTCTTCTTTTTCTGCAGGTCATGTACGGGGATTTTCCCGAACCTGAAGAAGAGAGCGTTGCCATTCTTCTTTATGGCCTCGCAGGAAGCATCGTCGATGCCGATGTTCAGAACCCTCCCGGTGCCTTCTTCTCTATTGCTGAGAATTTTCCACAGATTGGTGTGGGTTCCCAGATTCTGTGTTTCCACCAGTGTCAGCAGTTTCTCGGGGTCGAGTCCCTGACTTCTTGGAAAGAAGGCGGTGATGTTGTGCGCCTTTGGGATGTCATCCCCCAGGCACGCCACCAACTCTTCTCCTTTCCACTGATTAAGTTTCCGAGCATGCTCCTTTACCCAATCCGCTTTTTCTGCTGTGAGACAGTCCAACAGCAGCATACTGGCAGTATACAGTATACCTTCGAACTGGAGCTTGCACGCTGCCCCTAGCAACATCTCCTCCACGATAGCATCTTCTAGAGTGGTTCGTTCCTCCGTGCTAAGTGTTTTTTCAGGATAGCCCTTGGGAAGCACGGCAATTCTGATGCATTTGACAGCGCCTGCGTAGCTGGTGGATGTCCCAGGTGAACTGCCAGTGCCGGTGTAACTTCCCTTCGCTGTCTTCTTCTTTTTTAGGTTCGGCCTTTGAGGGGAAGTGACGGTTTTTGCACCCCTCTTTGCCGGCCGATTCTTGGTTTCGGATTTCTCCTCGACCTTCCTTTCGATGGATTTTTGCCTCACTTCCTCAGGTGTCATGCCCTGTGTAAGGTAGCGTTGGTATCATCTTACTTTGGCCCTACTTAGCCCTCATCTTCTGGGGTCATCAATGCCTCCAGGTTGACCGAGAAAGGGGAGGGGTTGCTTGCGACGTTTCTTGGGTCGCCTACTGGCTTCTTCACTTTTGTTGTCTCGCTCTCGAGGTGAGTTAGAGTGCGAGGGACCGCCTTGCTGTCTGTGGTGGGTGGCATGCCCCACTGAACCAACAGTTTATTTTGCGGTGATTTCCCGCGATGATTTTTTTGTTTCCTTATTCATGTTGTTCCCACGAATAGCTAGGGAAGGGTTGTTTCACCCAAGCAGAGCCCTGCATGCAAGGGTGAGGGGTGTATACAATGGAGTGCCCCCTGGTGCCCCAAGGTTGAGTCCAGTAATGGCTGATCTTCTATCCAGTCCGCATCCTATCAGCCTGGACTTCCACTTTAGGATTTAGATTTTTTAGCGAGGTTGTCTCCTCTTGGTTCAGGCGATTAAGCCCAAACCCCCACATCACTCTGTCCGCGAGACGTGACCACGACAACAGATGATACGGTATATCAGAGAGATCACAGCCGGACGCCTCTGGCGCCGTTACCCCTAGTGCAGACCTTAGGCACGACACGACAACTAGGTTAGGGGAGGTTGTCCGCGGCAGGACTTTCTGAGCTACCAGTCTAGAATTTTACCTCCGACGAGCTCTATTACCACTGCTAACCCTACTCATTTTCGCTCAATGTAAGGCCCCTATCCGCCACCTGGGGACGCGCCCAATGGGTACTCAACCGCATGCAGGAGAGAGAGGCATCACCATCACAAAGTTATGTTTTTCTTTTAATGGAATGCTTTAATATTTTTTAATGTTATTGCATTCTACTGAGAAGAAAAAATAAGTTTGGTTTTTACAGTTGGTGTTTAAATTGAGAAGTTTAGGACTTAATAGACAAGTGAAAATCGCGATTCTGGAAGTTCAAAGCCCTGTGCAATCAAAACGGCTCACGATAGAGGAACATGTAAGCCGTTTTCCGAAATCTTGCGCGTTTCTGGATGTACAAGGTTACTTTGAAAGTTGCGATTTTTACTTGTTTTGAACTTTCAAACCACTCATGTTAAACTTGTAAAAACGATCCTAATTGTATTTTTTTTGACAACTTCAAAATGTCCCATTAAAGAAAAACCAGTCACGTTGGGTTTCAGCTCATATTAAAAAATCCTGCCCCGTTATCGATCGGGGCAGGAACCGTCTACTTTGGACCTATTATTGTGTAATGATCCCGAACTGATCCTAAACGTCTCCTACGACCCCCTCTAGGCAAATCTGACCATGTATGCTTGTTGGCAAATATACAACTCTCTCTCACTGTTTCACCGAGACATGTGTCCAAGTTCATTAAGATTATTAATTATGAGGGTCTGAGGGAATCTCTCTCATTAGTGAAATGGAACGAGTGTTTGAACGGTGATACTGTGGATTCAATGTGGTCTTCTTTTGTTGGAATCTTTGAGCAGCTAATATCGACACACACGACCTACAAGACGGTTAAGATGAGTCCCAGTAAGCCCTGGATTTCTTCAGTCCTTATGTCGCGCATACGAAGAAAAAGGGCACTCTGGCAGAGATTCAAGAGAACGCGCTCTGAGGCAGATTATCGCGACCACAGACGTTATTCCAACTTACTTTCAACTGATATTCAGGAGGCCAAGCGGGTCTACGAGGAAAACATAGCTAATTCAAATTCCAGCCTTAGATTTTATAAACACGTTCGCTCTACGCTCGGCTCTAGGGTGTCATTGCCTCTCTTGAGGAAGCCCTCAGGAGAGCTGACTGATTCGTATCTTGAATCGGCGGAGATATTGGCGGACAAATTTTGTTCCGTATTTTCCCTTGAGCCATCTGGTTCCTGCCCGACTATTAATGCTCCAAGAAAGCCACCACTCTTTTCGGATATTACGGTTTCAGTGGACGAAATTGAATCACTAATCTCCAGGCTGCCTGTTAACTCATCTCCCGGAGATGACGGAATAACCACTCTTATTCTTAAGAAGTGCTCCACTTCTATTTTGGCTCCCCTGTGTTCCGTGTTTCAGAGATCCTTTGATGATGGCAGGATCCCGACACCGTGGCGACATTCTATAGTAACCCCAATATTCAAGAAGGGCGACAAGGGAGACCCTGGACAATTACAGGCCAATTAGCCTTGTCTCCGTAGTAGCCAAGCTGGCTGAAAGGGTCTTCGTATCCAGACTTCTTTCAATTGTTACTGACAACAACTTGATATCTTCCGAGCAACATGGTTTCATGCCTGGTCGATCGGTTCTTACCAACCTGATGACATGCGTGAACGACTGGACTCGTGCCATCGATGACAGACAACCCGTCGATGTCCTATACCTAGACTTTTCAAAAGCCTTCGATAGGGTGCCAGTGCGTAGACTTGTTCACAAGCTGGACCATCTCGGTGTGCGCGGTTTATCACTGAAATGGCTGGAGGATTTCTTAACATCCAGAACTTTTTCTGTAAGGGTTGGATCTGATCTTTCCTCCATCAGACAGTCGGTTAGCGGGGTTCCGCAGGGCTCTGTCCTGGGACCAATTCTCTTTATTTTGTATATTTTGTAGTATGTCGAAATATTAATTCTATAATAATGATTCATTTATCAATTATTGCCGAAACAATGGAGACAATTAGATCACCATCGGCAATAATTGAAACGATTGAAGAGAGGAAAAACGTCAAATTAATGAATAAGTCAGTCTACCCACAACGATAGAGTTGTTTGGGGGTAGAGAAGATCTTTTTGGTTTTTTTTTGGAGAACTACTACTAGTATATTGAAGTGGACCCTAATCGAAGATATATATACCTCTCCTAGTCTCGAGTAACTATTATCATCAAGTAATTCGTCAGAATTAAACATCATCGTCACCGCCACCGTATCAACTCAGTGCGGTGGATAAGGATATTGAAGATTTTTTTGTATTGTGTGGTCTCTAATCAAAGTCAGAGTCACTTTACCAACAACTGCGTAACGAAGACATCACTAGCAGAATTTCCAAGGTTAGACCATTCCATATTACTCTAGTGTTAATAGAAGGAGATCCTGGAGAGTGTTATAACCAGTCGTTTAGTTTTAGAAATATTTTCATTGTTTAGTTTAAGTATTTATGTTTTCTTTCAGGGAGGTAGAGTTGGCCAACCTATCGTCTTTGCTGTTGTATTAGTATAATTGTTTATCATTACATAAGTTAGCAAGAGTGTTCTTTTTCTACTTACCAAACAGCACTATTACTGGGGTAGTAGGTATCAATATCTTTCTTTTTAAATAGAAAAGGTTTATTTTCAAATCATATAGACACGCATTACTTTAGTTGCAAAAGTCTTAAGAATCTACGACCCTATTCCGACTGAACGAGTTTTGAAATATAACAATTATTATTAGACCAAACTCGATTCAGTACAATTTCTGACCTGTCAACCTCTATTAGGTCTAAACATGCTTTTTTGCAGATGATTTGAAGTTGTACGGCAATCCTCTTTCGGACACGCAAATTATTGTTAATGATTTCACTGTGATCTCCGACTGGTGTCGCAAATGGCTTCTGCCTCTGAACCTCCAGAAATGCTGCGTGCTGCATATTGGACCTGACAATCCTCTAAGCGACTACACAGTCAGTGGCCGTTTATTCACCAGTGTTACTGTTCATAACGATCTCGGTCTCCTGGTGTCTAACAATCTGTCCTGGTCTCAACATATTTTATCCGTTTCCCGAAGATGTAACAGACTGCTTTATTTGATGGGCAAAGCGTTTCACGGCTGCTCCCCCAAAACTTTCGTTACCCTTTACAAAACATATGTTCGACCCATCCTGGAGCACGCCGGCCAGGTCAGGTCAGGTCAGGTCAGGGTGACAGGTTGGTATCCCCAACTTGTCAGGGACGGGGAACTGCTGGAGTCAACTCAGAGACTGGCTACTAGAATTCCTTTTGGATACATACGTCCTGGCTACCCCGAACGTCTGGCGGTCCTGGGTCTTCCTTCTTTTGCTGACCGGAGGACTCGTGGAGATCTAATTACAACTTTCAGGGCGATTCGCGGACTCTTCGGTGTTGACCTCTCGTTTATGTTCCCCCTCAGCGAAACGGGGCTTCGGGGGCATCAATTTAAGCTTGCTAAGGAGAGTTTTAGATCCCGACTCAGACAAGAATTCTTGCCAAACCGAGTTTTTGAAATTTGGAATCGACTTCCTCCGGAGGTTGTCGGCGCTCCAAGCGTAGGTGCCTTTAAGCGTCGCTTGGACGACTTTGGCCTATCATCTGGATAGGAGCTGTGTTGCGTGGTTGGCTGCCTTCGGTTAGATTGGGTAATTCATGTTCAACTTTACTTTTTCCCTCTTTTTTCTCTGTATATTTTTGTGCATTTTACTTGTGTGAAAAACATTGTTAGGTATATATGTGGTATTTTCTTTTGTTTTTCATTGAGTCACATAGAATTGTTTCTTGACTCTTTTCAAATTGTAATAATAATAATAATAAAATATTTTTTTTTTTTTAAACCTTTCCCTGATTTTGTAAAGAAGTAGTTCCAGTTAAGTCCCCACCCTGTATATTTAAGTATGTTGAAATTAACTTTCCGCCTAATTTCACCGCCTAATGATTTTATTTATTGCATTTTAGATAGTGGAATGACATTTTATTTCAAAGTAAATGGCGTACCTATATTTGGTAAAGGTTCAAATTCGATTCCTATCGACATCCTCCCAGAAAGGGGCCAAGACAAAGATAAAATTCTCTATTTACTTCAATCTGCCAAAGATTCCCATTTTAATATGTTACGAGTTTGGGGTGGCGGAGTGTATGAATCAGATTTTTTTTATGAAACTTGTGACAAATTCGGAATTATGATATGGCAAGATTTTATGTTCGCTTGCTCGATGTACCCTACATATGATGATTATTTGAAGTAAGAATTAATAAATACTTTTCAGAGTGCAAGTAATTCAAGTAGGCTATGAAATTTCATGACAGCTGACGTGACATGTTAGCTATCGTTACAATAAATATTTATCTACTTTTATCTTACTAACAGCCAGTATTATAAAGGCCCATTAAGCTAACGAGCAGATTTCAGGTACCATTTTTAAAGCTAATATCGACGTCAAATTGGTTTTATTAATATTTTTGTAATCCCTTTCATGTCACTAAATTGCTATATCTTCCACCCAGTGTCGATGATTTTTATAGAAACGGCCACAGAAATCTGCCCGTTAACTTAATGAGCCTTTGTAAGGCTGATTTACATTGTAAGTTGTAAATTTTAAATCATTGGAGCATTTTAAATAAAAAATTTGGAACTAACACACACCAGTTGTACATAAGGTAAAAAATTACAGCCCACTTGAATAATATTTGCTCACTGGTATACTGTATGATATACAGGGTATTAATGAATAGGTGTTACCAACTTAAATGGCACGTATGAAATGCAAAAATAGACGAAAAATTTCCTGTAGACATGGGTCGTTGAAGCTTTAGTTTTTAAAATTTAATTTTTAATTTTTTTTTTCGAAATTTAATATCTAAAAATTGTCTGATCTGAATAACTCGAAATTTTTGACAGCTGTTGTACTAATTGAAACACACGATTTGATACTCCCATTGAAAAAATTTTCAATCCAGTGGCAGAGATCTGGGTGTGTTGTTACTTTTTTATTATTATCCATAACTACAGATCTATTTTCTTAATTCCTTCCTTATCGAAAGTAATTGAAAAATTTGTTGAAGACAAATTAATTAAATTTTTTATTAGCAAAAGATTTACTGATTTACTTGCATATATTGCAACATCCTATTTAAAATGTTCATTTTTATTCTCAAATATGTGCTCTTGTACTTATCACCTGCAGATACTGTTATTACTGTTACTTTATTTTGCTATAATTTGTATTAAGTTAGTGTTTTTTTTGTATATCATATTGATCGATTTTTTTTCCTCCTTTTCTTCTAGTTTATACTTATAATGCTGCTGTGGTTACTTTCTGTGTATCTGTTCAAATTTTGTACTCCCCACCGGTAATTGGCTTCGGCTGTTGGTGGCTGTATCAAATAAATAAATAAATATTGTATAATCAACAATTTGGTTTATCGCTATATCTACCGATGGATGACGGAACTACCGACCTGACCAAGCCCGTTATTATTATTATTTTGTGTTTTCATACAACGGCTCGGTTATAATATTTTTCTAAGTATTATACTCTCATTGGGCAATGATGGTGACATCTGCTGGCTGCGCAACAAAGCCAGACGAAAAGTCGAGCCTCATAGCATATAAAACTGCACGAGGCCACTTTCTTTGAATGGCGCGAGTTGCCGTCAGGTCGGTAGTTCCGTCATCCATCGGTAGATGTAGCGATGTTCTCCGGGTCACTGTGAACCGGATGAACGATTTTAATAACACCTCGAGACCGATGGCTGTCTGCAATTCATCCTCCAGATGTATCTATTCGATATATCAGACTGATGAGCTCATAATAAGAGCGAAACGGTCCGTCTGTGATTTCGAAGGATTGTTTGGAAGGCTCTGACTTGTAGACTGCCTGAGAGCTCGAAGAGCCAAGCCCGTTATTATTATTATTTTGTGTTTTCATACAACGGCTCGGTTATAATATTTTTCTAAGTCTTAATATAAAACACGGTGTTGGTATAGATCAAAACTAAAATCGGAAAAAACATAATATAAAAAAAATGTAAAAAATTAAGTTAAAATGTGCTTCCAATTAACTGAGATTTTCAGAAAATAAGGGTTCTAGCTAATATATTGTAAATGGTTTACTATTCAAATTTATTTTCATTATAAAATATGGAATAATTCATTGGGGAATTTCTACTGATTGGATTAAATTATTTAAAATTCAAAAAAACTGCACAAGAATATAAGTCCAGTCGGTAAACAATGTACCTACCCAAAGTTCATAAAAAATCTTATCTAAGATTTTCCTTTGTTATAGAACATAAATACACAAAAATCAGTTCTGGGGGTGCAGCATCCCCCAAAAAACACCCTTTTGGTGAAAAAGTATTTATCTGCCAATAACTCATTAATCGTTGGATATAATCAAAAAAATATTTATTAGAACAAAGGAAGCTTGAATGATTTCGTAAAAAAAGCTATCTTGTAATTTTTTCGTATATGTCATAGTTTTCGAGTTATTCAATATTTAAGAAATTGCAAATTTTGTGTTTTTGATGCGCGAATTTTCCTACATTTAAAATTGTTTGCGCGCAGCCTCTAGAGAAAATTAAGTTTCTCAAAAACATAACAACCTATGGAGAAAATTCAAAATGTGTATTGAAAGGGACATAAAATACAAATATAAATATTACAATATAATACAAACGGTATTTTATTGTCTGTTCGTTTTGCTATTTTGAGTACCTATTTGCAGGCCTAATAAAAATAATTGAAATTAATATAATGTTATAGATTTCTACATACGCTTTAATTTTGTAACTCCTATTAATTAACACTCTGTATAATGATTGTATAATTTTCGTAAATAATTATTATTATAAAAATCATTTGTAGTAATGTTGTTGAAGAGGTGCGCCATCAGACGAAACGATTAAATTACCATCCTAGTATATGTTTATGGGCAGGAAATAATGAAAACGAGCTTGCTTTAGTTGGAAATTGGTAAGTATGTGACCGAAAATTATTATTATGGATTAATTCGTTTGGTATGTAGTATTTTAAAATTTGTTTTAGGTATAATACTGCCTCCAATTTCAATTTATATAAAGATGATTATTTGAAACTTTATATTGACACTATAAAAGAAGAGCTATCCCGATCATTTTCTGGAAAAATTTTCTTAAGTTCGAGTCCAACCAATGGAAGAGAATCAGAACAAGAAGGTTTTGTGGCCAAACAACCGGGTAGTTCATTTTATGGAGATGGTTTGTATTTTTCTTATTTTTTATTTATTTAAGCTAATGGTATTAAAACATTTTCTTGAAAAATAAACAGAAAATAAACAAACAAAAAAATTCCACTCGCGCATAATGGCTATTATCCACTTAGATGTTACAGGACTCGCCAGAGGCTCGTGCTGCAATTTTCATCTTCTTGGATAATAGCTATCATTATGCGCTTGTTGAATAATATACTATTAATTAAGCGATTACTATATCACAGCTTTGGAAAAAAAAATTTAAAATTATTTTATAAACGCCTCACATATATTACCTACCTCACAAAATATTTTTAAGTACATCTTGGTGATATTGAACTACTTAACATGTTGAAATCAAGGAAAGCGGGCCTTTAAAGACTGGTATCGATAATGTTTTGTCTGATATACAGAATACAAATCGTGCATCATCTCCAAAACTTACGACTTTCATGATTCCTCTATCTCTTAGCATACTGCGCTGCTTAATGTAGCTTTGGAGACAGCATAACAATGACGTATACAAACCCCCCGCTACCTGAGCCACCATGGTCTCCCCCAATAGGATTGTACATACCAATCTATTTTTCATCATGCAGTCTATCCACCTGCGTATTGTTGCATTCATTCCCCTATTCCTCAATGCATTTGAGATTTATTCTAAGGATGTGTTATCAGCAAACACATCTTCTATGTCCAAAAAAAATAATAGTACTTCTTTGTGTTTTATGGCATATTCAGCCTTTTCCAGCAATAATTGATGTAAAGCTGATTCCGTTGATTTTCCTGTCCTATATGCATGTTGGTTTTGACAAACTGGTCTGTTTGCCAAGACATCATACCTTCTATACCTATCTCGCAGTTTTTCTATAGTCTTCAGTAAAATGGACATGAAACTTTTTGGTCTTAGAGATTTTGCCCCTTTCTGTCCTTTTCCTAGGTTTAGCTATACATGTAAATTACTCCAGGCTTTAGGTATATGTCCCAGTGCAAGACTGCCCCTGAGGATTAAACATAGCCTCTGTATCAGAATGTGCGTGGTCCTTTCTGCAACATTATTGGGTGAATGCCATCCATAGCTGGCGATTTGTAGGGTTCAAAGGAGTTGATCGTCAATTTGATTTTGTTCTCTTCTATCATCGATTTCACAACCTGCTAACTCTTCCTGTCCCTCCTCTTTGCGGGTCCCAGTTCTGCATGTCTTGTGGGAATAAATTATTGACTCGAGATCCTGTAAAATTAAAATGGATCCTGAGTAGTTCCTGTATTGTTGGATTCTAGGATAAAAAGAATGGGAGTTCGTAAGAACATAAATTATTTACTTATTCTGCCTTCTTAATACCACATCCAAAACCTTCTCGACTCCGGCACTACAAATAAGTTCCTAACATAACAGTTCCCTCATTGTGTCCTCTCCTGTTTCTGTATATTTGACACTCTCTGTCTTCAGGGTGTGAAAGGAGCTCTGGGGTTGCTTCGAGTGTATTTATGGAGTCTATATTATTGAGTTCCTTCTATGTCCTCACAGTGCTTTCTCCATGACTCTCTTTTTGCTTTCCTCAGTGCTTTGTGGTATTCTGTGAGAGCTTTCCCATACAGGGTGTTTCAGTACAGAAAATTCAACTGGAGATTCCTTGCTGAATTTTGAGGGCGGTTTGTCATAAAAAAAATTCTTAAAGCCTCCACTAAGAAGTTACATCCCCTTAAAGTAAGGTAAAAAATTAACATTTATCGATTTTTTTCTGAAATGATTTGAAATAAAAAAAGACGGCTAAGTATTCGAATACTACTACTATGAAGCCTCCATAGTTATTTAATTTCATTTTCCACCCTTGATCTCTACAAGGGTATGGAGGCAGTATGAGCATAAACTGGATGATGTTCTATAGGTTACGTCTATTCGAATCGGCTTCCGGTTATTGAACAGGTGCTGGTCTCGGGGGGGAGGGGTGTGGTGACGTTCAAGGTTCCAAGGGAAAACAGCTACTAATTAACTAAGATATTTGGACGGTCAAACTTAGGCACAGGAAAGGCCGTTTACGATTTTGGCAAGCATGAGGCAACTGTTTAAAAAGAGACAACAACTATCGGATGTAAATTAAAATGGATGTTGATAGAAGCAACTGAGAAAAATATAATACATACAGGGTAATGATGTGATAGTTATGGGAGGGACTATTGAGATCCTTACAATCTTTCGTTTATTTTTGACTTTTTTATGAAAATTTTTTTGAAAAAATTCTTTGTCTTGATGAATTCTATACACAGTAAAAAACTTCAAAAACACCCTGTATAACGCCTTATCGCCTTCTCCATTATCAATACGGTCATTTATTTACCCTCCCCCTCTTCCTATAACAAAAAATCGCATATCTTAAATTCCTTACAACATAAATTATTTTATCACTCTGAACTCTAGTTTTTATTTATTTATTTTTTTTTCAATTTTCATAGTTAGGTAAGGTGTATTTACATTTGGCACACTACAAATTTAATATTTTTTCTTTATACAGTCCACTTTTATAACTACATCTTTGATGGACTTGATGTTGATGTTTATCCAATTCCTCGATTTGCTTCCGAATATGGATATCAGTCACTTCCCAGTGTGGAGTCGTTTCTTCAAGTAACCGACCAAATAACAGATCTAAACATTAATAGTACTTTTATGCAACATCGTCAACATCATCCTTTAGGGAACATAGAACTGATTCGACTGATGAATAACATTGGAACCTTAGATTCTGAAAGCTCTGAGTATTACAAGGATTTCATCTACTGCAGTCAGGTAAGCAATTTATACAAGGTAAACTAACTTATGCTTATTTTTTAAAAGTTTCTTTTTTGCCTAATAATCTAGAGCTAAGATTTTGCATAGAGCTATAGCAAAAAATTATTTAAGAACTAAAGGCCACGTCGGACAATCTTTAGCCTCGAATAGCAGAAACAGAAAAAAAATCTCATATCAAAATGAACGAAATCTGATTTTTTTCGTAATTTCCTTACATAATTATTGTATGGTGGTTTAAATAAAGGTGGCTTCTCACGGCGCGAAACTTGGCAAGTCTGGTTTGTGACTTGCTAAGTCCCGCACCATCGGAATGGAAAGACTCGGGGACTAAACTCGTGGTTTCGCATTCATTACACCTATAGACTTGTGATTTGGCAAATAACTTCCCAAGCCGAAGGTTCGCCAGTTCAGAGTCGTGGGAAGCCACCGTTAGGACACCTGTCTGTGAAGTTTCATCAAAATCAGATATTATAAGGCACATATGACATAAGGGTTCCGTTATTTCAACGATTTCTACGGAACCCTAAAAAATGACTGCCGGATCTGTAAAATTTTGTTGTTCTGGCAAATTATACCACAAAACAATGCTAAAATAATTTTAAAATAAAGACTTATTCAAAAATTAGATAGGTAATCTATGCCATCAGTTGTTAACGATGTAGATAATAAATAAAATTTCTATTTATTTTTCGACTGCACATTATAATTCCTCATTATAAAAGTTGAAATAATTTTATCATCATTGATTAAAACTATTCACACAATTAAAAAAATAAAAACCAAAAAAGCAATTGATTTTACGACTTTTCTTATATTTTTAGATTATTCAAGCAATGTCAATTAAAATTGAAACAGAACATTACAGAGCATATAAAAGTATATTACAAGATGATGGAAAAGGGCTAACAATGGGAGCTTTATATTGGCAGCTGAATGATGTTTGGGTAGCACCAACATGGTCTGGAATGGGTATGTTTGTGAATATCAATCTTCTCCTAATAAGTTTTCAATTATTTTTTATGTATTGTTGTGACCCAAATATTAAAGACGAAAGTAAATTTTTATAAAAATACTGGCAATATAATAATATCAACAAAACTAAAGGGTGTTCCTGTGGTGAATTTCTTTTGTATTTGTTTTTACCATTTATTTTTTATGTGTGATCACAAGTCCCAGATTATTACAGAGGAATCATTATTTTTGAAAGATTTTTAAAAATCAGCTAACATTTTCATTGTTCGTTTTGAGTTTTTGCCACTGTCTCAATTATTGTCTGTCTTTTTAATGTTGCAAAATTACTATTATTGATACTATATGGTCTTTGTGGTTTCAGTTTTGGTATTCTTTGATTCGCATCAAAGAATGATTACTTTTCTAAGCACATTATTTCTTGTGTTTGTCTTTGTCTGTTGCAATCCGGGCATGTTTTATCTGTTGATCTGTGATCCTACAATTTGAACACCTTTTATTTTTAAAGCATGCATTATAATGAACTTCCGTGTAATTAAAACAACCTGTCATTGCTCCTGCATTTTTTTATGCGTCAGAACAACAAACATTTATAACATTGGATCACCGGGATCACATAGAGGGTTCTACTGGCATAGGTACGTTGTACACAGGTTGTCAAAGCTCATTTAAAGCGGTCTCTGTTGGCAAAACGATGGATTTAAAAAAAAAATAATTTGCAAATTCAGGTACCTACAGGATCACAATTGCCATTACCTATTTAAAATTATTTTGGACTAACAGTGTCTGTTTGGAAATGAGGTATTTTGAGAGAATGAAAATGAATTTAATTTTTGAACGTAACTCTTATCGGTCACTGGTGGTTGAGTTTATTCACCTACCTTTCTGTCCGGCAGCAAAAATACATAATATACAAAAAAAAAAAAAAATTTAATTATTCTGAGAGTGTGCGGCACGAACAGTGTCATAATATGAGAATGGCATATCAAAGTTTTTTTTTTTTTTTAATTGAATGCTCCTAGTTTATTGCATTTTTATATTATCTGAGAAGCAAAAATAAGATTGGTTTTTACAGTTGGTGTTTAAATTGAGAAGGTTCTGAGTTACAAACAAGTGAAAATCACCATTTTTGAAGTTCAAAAATGTACAGCGAAAACGGCTCAAGGTAGAGAAAAACATGTCCCTATTTTAACTTATTATGTACTATCCTATGGTATAGAAATGGTAAATCTCAGATTCATGTACATCATAGAATAGAACATTAAAATATTAAAATAGGGACATGTAAACCGCTTTTCTCTATCTTGAGCCGTTTTCGTTGTACAGGACCTTGAACTTAAGAAATTGCGGTTTTCACTTGTTTATAACTCACAAACTTCTCAACTCTAAAAGCCAATCTTATTTTTTCTCCTCAGTCAATCTAAAAATACAATAACATAGGAGTATTCCATTTAAAAAAAAACATAACTTCCTAAATATTACTATACTTCTAAACATAACATAACTTAAAATAAAAGACCGCTTCGAATGCGCTGGGACACCCTGTATATCCACTTTCATCGGTCAAGTATTACCTGAGAAAGTATATAAAACGGTCATCATTGGTTCATATGTCACCAGATCACTATTTTTCTTGCCTAACTATGTTTCATTCGTTTCACCTCCAACATTCCAATATCATGCGTGTCGGTGATCTCTTTTAACTTTTCTTTTTTTTATCTGTGTATTTCAGTATTCCGCGACACGATACTAGATTATTGACGATAAACAAATTATACCCTTTTTCTATCAATGATTGATGATGGTAATTTCCTAAATTATAATAATTGTTAGTTTATATCATTACCTGATAAGGTCCTTTATCTGTCTCTGTGAAAAGATATTTAGCTTTTTTAGTTTTAACTTTTGATATTTTTGATTGATTATCTCGCCCCTCGTCCGGCGGGGGGTCAACCCCAGCATTATTTTTTAATTGTCAATCTTATTTTAGACTACAATTATTAGAATCTACTATGTTTCTCACCTAATACACCTTTAGAAGATGACAGTAGGTAGGTTAAATTTTTACACAGGAGGTTAGTATTTCGCAAACTCTTCCCCCTTTTATTGCAGCCTCCGCAATTTCTCAACCGCCACCGTCAAAATCTAAGCAAGATGTACTATTTAGTTCCACGTAGGGTATACCATGGCCGATTACCATTATTATTATGTAGGTACTATTTAATTGAATAAAAAATTCCAACCTATAATTATAGTATCATTATAAAGGGCTCAATTGAATTTTTTCACTTATAATTTTAATTCTTGCTCTTTAATAAAAAAAGTGGTATTCCAAAATTTAAATTAGTTCCATTTCTAATCGTTTTTGTAGGATTTCTCTTACATCTCAATTACTCTATTGTGTGGCTTAGCTACTTATTACTTCTTGTAATTTTTTTGATGCAATTTACATGCTTACTAACCCCAATTCAAAGAACATTATTAGTTACATTACAACATAGAATGAAAACACTCATGACCTATTTATCTCGATATCCAAAGGTATTTTTTTTCTTCAACAGCAAATATCAAGAAAATTAAATTCGAACATCATGCGAGTATTGAATCTTTATACTTACAATAGACAAATTGTAATTAATACTTGCTATGGTAAACTGTTTCAATGGGATTGTTTGTAACAATACCAACAGTTTAGTAGATGTCATGCTAACTCATTGAAAGTGGACTTAACAATTACCCTATGTATAAACGTATTCGTGGGGCCCGTGGTGTAGGTGTAGTGGATTCCACGTTGGTCCGCCAGCCGATAGACCTTGGTTCGAACCTCACCAGCAGCCAATAAAACTGTTTGTTGTGCTTCTCGAACCTAGATCGGGATCCACCTTGCGGAAGGCAATGACAAACTACCGCACAGTATTCTGCCTAGTAAAACCTCTCATTTAGGGTTTGCAATTCCGCAGACTTTATTTTCCCACGGGAATTCTGCGGGAAATTATAAAATCCCACGCTTTCCCGCGGGATCCCGCAGTATTTTCAAAAACATTTTTTACGTCAATTTAAGGCTAAATAACAAGTCAATAATCATTTAATTATATCTATTTAATTAAATCAAACATAAACTTTTTATAAATCGACAGTCCACTGTATTATAAATCGGTTCATCGGCCTCGACGAGCAATGGAATCGTCTCAGTGCGCCCAGAAAGGCTTTTGATGACAAATCTGAAACGAGTTCCAAGTGGACTGCTTTGACAGACATGCACACGAATAAGCACACATAGGACTTGCTTGATTTTACACCACGGAACTTACCCATTGTTACTTTGTATGGACAGGGGTGGATGTAGTGACCTAAACCGGCCCGGGAAATTAGAGGAAGCAGCCCAAAGAATATGTGGCTGGCAGGCGAAAATCTTTATGACTCATAGCAAAAATTTTGTTGTTACCCAAGTGTTTTTCATCAATAATAAACGCTAAATAATAAAGCTGAAAAATATTGTTATTTCTACTTGATAAAATTTCGAACTGGAAACAGTTTCATTATGAACATAATATTTTATTCAAAGACATCAAACAAAATACGCATTCTTATGTAGGTTCCAAATTTAAGCAAAAAAAAATTAACTGATTACAGGGGATTTTCGAGCTATTTTCGAGCTCATTATTAGTATACAGGGTGAGTCCCCTAAGATGGAAAGCTGGATTACACCTAAACCATTAAAGTTATCGAAATGAACCAAAAAGTGCTGTAAATGAGAGGGTAAAGTGCAGTTTGTAAAATTATTTTCAGATACACTGGGTGGCCCAATATCGCTTAACTCCATACAACTTTGTTATTTTAAATAGGTAGGACATCCTCTATATTATTACATCTTCAGATTATTTGAGAAAAGTAAAAAAGAATGGTTTGTAAAGTTGAAGTTTGTAATGAGCAATTTATGAGTTATAAACAAATGAAATTCGCGATTTTCCATTTTCAAAGCAGCGTATCTTAAAAACAGCTCAAGATAGAAGAAAACAGCTTACATGTTCCTATCTTAATTTTTCATTTGGTGTCCTATCATGTAGCTGAAATTTTTATACCGGGTGATAAAAATAATCAAATTTTTTACCACTCTGTATAAAAATTTCATCCATCCAATAGTACACCAGATGAAAATTTACGATAGGGACATGTAAGCCGTTTTTCCATATCTCGAGCCGTTTTCAATATAAGCTGCTTTGAAAATGGAAAATCGCGATTTTCATTTGTTTATAACTCATAAATTGCTCATTACAAACTTCAACTTTACAAACGATTCTTTTTGACATTTCTCAAACAATATGCCAATATAATAATATCCTATTTAAAATAACAAAGTTATGTGGCGTACAGCGATATTGGGCCACCCTGTGCATCTGAAAATAATTTTACAAACTGCACTTTACCCTTCCATTTACAGCACTTTTTGGTTCATTCAATAGTTATTTATGTATCAAGGGAGTTATGAGGATGTTAATTACAGAGGGCAACATATTGCAATCCCGAGGGACGTTAGTCCCGAGGGATTGTTAAGTTGCCCGAGGTTATTAACATCTAATAACTCCCGTGATACATAATCTATTTTATTTTATACTAAATGAAATATAAAAACGAAATCTGTTGGTTTTTAAAATTAAACGAATGTTTTTAATAATTGAGTAACCATGATTATTGATTACCATGGATATGTCAGCTGGAAAGTTTGTAGAAAATCACATATGAAATCCAAATATTCAACCAACAATGCAAAAACAAAAGCAACATCCAATGGTTACCAGAATTAAACCAATAGTAATATTAGAGGGAGTTATGGATTCATAACAGTCCCAAGTGAGTTATGAGTATGTTTATAGTTACGGTAACCAAGCGTTTATCTAGTTATAATGTATTAGTATGAAATAAATATCTTTAATGGTGTACAGTAGGTGTAATCGAGCTTTCCATCTTAGGGGACTCACCCTGTATTCGAGCTGTCTTTAGCTTTCAGTGTTTTCCGGAACATCGGAAATTTATTTTTTGGAATGCTCACATTACACCTGACTTTTTTGAATTCAATCTGTAGAGAAACCCAAACAGCACAGGAATTTCGAGCTATTTTCGAGCTCTTCAATGGGATTTTCGAGCCGTCTCTAACCTCTATTCGTTTTCCGAAAACTCGAAAAAAAAACGCTTTTTCTTGCTAGGATTTGACCCGAATTTCGAACTCGAAAATAGCTCGAAATTCCTATGCTGTTTGGGTTTCTCCACAGATTGAATTCAAAAAAGTCAGGTGTAATGTGAGCATTCCAAAAATAAATTTCCGATTTTCCGGAAAAAGCTGAAAGCTAGAGACAGCTCGAAAATCCCCTGTAATCGATAAAATTTTTTTTTAAGGTGTCATGCTTAAATTTGGGACCTTTATTATGCTTACTTACATTATCTCTTGTTGAGCTGTTTTTGTCGTCGTCAATGCTTCTTTAGTCTTAGTCCCCGTCCCTGCATCGGAAATAGAATCTTTTTTCTTAAGAAAACTTTCCAACTTGACACATTTTGTTCCTTGCTCTGCCAACCTTTGTTTTTCTCTCTCTCTCTCTCTCTCTGTTTTTCTGCTCCTCGTTTACGTTTTATTTAAATTCAAGGAACTCATTTTGAAAGATTATTGTTCTTTTTATTAAAAACTGCTCGATAAATTTGGAGTATAGGTACACTATTACGGAGATTTGAAGAAAAGAAAACACACTACAAAACACCCCACACACCCACACACGCCACAAAAGAAAATATATCAAGACGAAACTGATCAATTGTTCAACGAAAGTCTTTTAGTAATTATAAGTGCTGGAAAGCAATAATGATCATGAGTCATGACTTTAAAAAAATCACGGTTCCCAGTTCCTACACCCGAGGATTCCGAGGAATTCTACCACTAACCACTAACGATTCCTACCACCACCACCCGAATGCGAGGCGAGACCTGTCTCTGTCTCTCTGTCTGTTCTTGCCGCTTGTAGATAGCTTCGTTCGCGGATACAGTTCTGAACCGGTTTAGAACTCTTGCGTATGCGCAGTGAGAAAAGCGGCGTTCGCGGTGCATAAATTCTGAATTTTTAGTAACCAGTACTAACAGTTCTGCGTTCGCGGTACTCATCGAACCGGTTCATTATCGGTTCAGAACCGATTCTAGCAGTTCTGGGATTTTGCAGGAACTAGTAGTTCGGTTCCGCTGCTCATGCGTAATTCTGCTCTGATGTCGATGATTTGTATAATAAAATAAGTAGATATTATTCAAAGTATTTACCTCTTTCATATTCGCACTTTTTTATTCCAATATAATTATTTATTGACGTATAATACAATAAAAATAAATAACATTATAAAAATAATTTACCGTATCCGATACCAGTAAAACAAAACAATCGCAAAGGTTTGTGTGGTTAGGTACTGCTACACAAAAGATCTTTTCATAATACACAGATAAACTATACTGTGACAAAGGCCCAAAGCGTTTATTCTTTATATAGGTAGGTTAAATTTTGAATTAATTGTTGACCATAAAATAAGAACTTTTAGTGCCTCAGTCCTTACTCTGCGGGTTAGACGGAATCATTCGTCATCTGACAGTTCGGAGTTCTCATCCGGTCCCTGCTTCGTTCGCGGTGAAATAAAATCCTGAACCAGTTCGCACTTAGGCATGCGCTCTACGACAATCCGGAATAGTTCTAAACTGATTCCGAACCGGTTCTGGATTGTATCCGCGAACGAAGCTGATATCAACAACAATGGCTGATCGCTTTTTAGTTATTTATTAGTTTATTACATCCGCTCTCTGACGCTACCCCTACGGCCCACTACACAGTGCATCTTTTCATTTTAAAATATTCCATTTGTGTTATTTTCAAGAGAGCCGTATAAATTGGAGTAGTGTTGATATTATTTTAACAATAATTTATTTACAATTACGATTTTTCTGTTGTGTAAATATTAATTCGGTTAAAACTATATCTTTTTAACTAAACAGGCCCAAATATTTTTTGCTTTTATTCTACCGGCCCTAAATTTACAAATCTAACCGGCCCAGGGGGAAAATTCCCTTTTTCCCCCTGGGCCCATCCACCCCTGTGTATGGGCCAGCAAAGTCGACCTCACTATGAGAAAAAGGTTAGAGTTTGGATATTCGCACACTAGGAGGATCACTCATGTAAGGGAAGACAGCTGCAGGTTTCACCCTGAAACACCTGTTGCACTTAGACAACACATGTCTAATGGCACGTTTGGCCGACAAGATCCAGAAGTTTTGAAGTAATAAGTAATGGAGACTATTAAGACCTGGATTAAGGTGATTAGCATGTACGTCGGATTAGCCTTGAAGACACGTTCTTCAAGGCAGAACTTCGGAAGGAAGAAGAAAAACTGAGAGAAATCCATTTGGAATAACCTCTCAGGATTGAGACAATCCAAGGAGCTCCTCGGGAACTTTAACCGAGAAAGGTCAAGGAAACTGTTGGATAGCAACAAGTAATTTTTAGTCTATGGTTTAGTATGTCAGTGTCAGTTGAATATGTCAAGTCAGATTAATGTCAGTGAAAAAGAAGAACTAGGATAATATAATAAGATGGACGATGGTCTGGTGCTGGTGTTGAAAAATTATGTTAAAGTAGAATTAATTTTAATTGTTACTGTACCGAGCTACCGAGTTTATGTTCTGTTATTCCATTATTAAAGAATAAAGTATGGTTTATAATTTCAAGCAAGTTCTCTTTTCAAAACTGGACAACTAAGTGCTTCCAAAATAAATTACCAACAGGTTATGGGGCCAGGTACTTACTTAGTTACTGCCAGTTGAGAATAAATTAATGAATTATAAAACCAATTATTCAAGAAGCAACAGTGAAGAAATCCGTGAAGTAAAAGGGAGAGTTTTTTTGACTGTGGTTGAGCAGCAAAGAAAGCAAACGCGTGGTAAAGCGCTAGATATAATTTAAATCATGGAGTCACTGATTTTAAACTCAGGAGGTGCAGCTATGGGTAATAATAATAATTCGAGTTTGCGGTTGGAAGGAGCAAGCAACTGGTCAAGTTGGAAATTCCAAGTAAAAGTTATACTGAAGGCATTGAATATCTATGGAATAGTAGATGGAACGGAACAGTGTCCAGATCCAAAAGAAGAGAAAAACAGAAAAGAGTGGTTACAAAATGATGCCAAAGCACAAGGTGTAATAGTCACAAGGTTGTCAAATAATATAATGCTACAGATAACAAACTGCGAAACGTCCAAAGCAATGTGGGATAAGCTTATGACGGTCTTTGAACAAAAATCTGAAATCTCACTGCATATTTTACAGCAAAGATTCTTTGAAATGAAATTTAATCGAGGTGATGACATGGCGATGTTTTTAGCCCGAGTTGAAGAAATCGTAGCTCAGATTAAGCAAGCAAAGGGTGACGTACCTGAAAACATGGTAATCACAAAAAATAATTAGTTCGCTACCAGAGAAGTATCGGCATTTCGTTTCTGCATGGGATTCTGTACCAACAGATAAAAGAACACAACCTGAATTGACTGCAAGGTTATTAATTGAAGAACAAAGAGGAAAAGCTTTTGAAGTAAATGAAAGTACAGCATTTGTAGTCAAAGAAGCTAGAAAATGCTTTAAATGTGGCAAACCTGGACATTTTAAGAAAGATTGCAGCTGGTATTTAGACAGTGGAGCGTCCGAACATATGTGTAAGTCGGCAGACTTATTTAAGAGATATCAAAAGTTGTCCGTCCCAAAAGAAATAATAATTGGTAATGGTTCAAGTATTAAAGCTATAGGATTTGGTGATATCCAGCTTGAAGCGTTTGATGGAGAAAATTGGATACCTACAACAATTTACAATGTGCTGTTTATACCTGAACTGAAAGTTAACCTATTCTCAGTTAGTGCTGCATTAGATAAAGGTTATGAAATGATATCAACATCTAATGAGTGCAAGTTTATGAAGAAAAACAATGTTTGTGCGGTTGCGAGGCGACAAAACAAGATGTATGTTATGATGTTCAAAAATTCACAAGAAAATGCCCTTGTAGGTCAATCAAGAATCGGTTTAAGTGAATGGCACACAAAAATGGTTCATCAGAATATAGAACAAGTAAAAGAGATCTTGAAAAGGAGCCAGAAAGATATTCCTGAAGGAGAAGAAAGTACATGTATTCCATGTCTTCAAGGCAAACAACATAAACTAGCTTTCAAGTCTAGTGAAACAAAAAGCCAGTGTCCTGGTGAAATTTTACATATGGATTTATGTGGTCCAATGGAAACTATTTCGTTAGGGGGTGCCAAGTACTTCCTATTAATTAAGGATGATTATTCAAAATTTAAGAAGGTGTATTTTTTGAGAAGCAAAGATGAAACTGTTGAATGTGTTCGAGAATTTTTTAATGAAACAATAAATGTTCTTGGACATAAAATAAAGACAATACGAACTGATAATGGGACAGAATTTATTAATCAAGCAATGAAGAAATTAACAAGTCATTATGGTGTTCAACATCAAAGAAGTGTTGCATATACGCCTCAACAAAATGGCCAAGCAGAGAGAGAAATTCGAACTACAGTTGAATCAGCAAGAACTATGCTAATAGAAAGTGGTTTAGACAAAGATTTATGGGCAGAAGCTGTAAATACTGCCATTTATGTTATAAACCGAACCGGCAAAACTACAGTAAAAGATAAAACACCATATGAACTGTGGTATAAAAAGAAATTATATGATATAAACAATTTACAGTCGTTTGGATCAAAAGTTTCAGTGCATGTACCTGATCAAAAAAGAACCAAGTGGGAAAGTAAATCAGAACTTGGATTTTTAGTTGGATACGGTGAGAATGTGAAAGGCTATAGAATATACTTCCCTGATAAGAGAAATGTAGAAATAAAGAGAGATATAGTGATCATAAAAGAGGCAAAAAGGCCGATGGAAAATTATGAACCACCAATATTTGAAGAAATCGCAAGTCTTGATCAAGAAGAACAAGAGTTTACACAGTTTAGTGAGAATAATATCCAAGATGAAGATAATAAAGATTTGAAAATTCTACCAGAAGAAACCAAGGAAGAAATGAACGATAAAAATATAGAAATTATTGAAGATAGTGAAATAGAAGAGTGCTCAAATCAAGATGAAGAAGAACCGAAAAAAAGAATAAGAAAGAAACCATCCTGGACAAATGAATACGAATTAAATTTTTTAAGTTATTGCGAAGATGTACCCACAACTTACAAAGAAGCAATGGAAAGACACGATAGTGATAAATGGGAACAAGCTATTATGAAGGAGATGAAAACGTTGGAAATCAATGATACCTGGGAAGAGGTAGAGAATGTTCCGCCTGAAACGGAGATAATAAATAGTAAATGGGTATTTACAATAAAGGAAATCGAAGGGAAACCTGAATACAAAGCTCGTTTAGTTGCTAGAGGTTTTGAGCAAACAAATTGTGACAATGAAACTTACACACCTGTCGCAAAAATGACTACTTTTAGAACCTTTATTGCAGTAGCCAATCTGAAAAAATTACCTGTGTACCAGATGGATGTGACTGGAGCTTTTCTTTATGGTGATTTAAATGAGTGTGTTTATATGAAATTGACTGATGATAAAATATGTAAGTTGAAAAAATCTATTTATGGTTTAAAAAAGTCTCCTAGATACTGGAATAGAAAATTTGATAATTTTATGTTACAAGAAAAATTTCAGAAATCAAATAATGATCCTTGTCTATATTTTAGGAATGATGAAAATAATGTCTTATATATTTTGATATACGTTGATGATCTATTGTTTTTTGGTTCTAATCAAGATGATATTGATAATTTTAAAAGAAAATTGTGTAAAAGTTTTCAAATGAAAGACTTAGGTGTTGCTAAAAATTATTTAGGAATACACATTGATCAAAATTTGGAGAAAAATGTAACTGTTATTAATCAAAGAAAATATCTAGAAAATTTTTTAGATAAGTATCAAATGTCCGAGTGTAACCCAGTGAGTACACCAATCGAAAATAACTTTAATTTTGATTTATTGAAAAGATCTGGTTCAGAAAGTAAAGAAATTGAAAATAAATGCAGAATGTTAATTGGAAGTCTGTTATATGCTTGTTGTACAAGACCAGATTTATGTGTAGCTATTAGTTTTTTGAGTAGATATCAACATTGTGCTAGTATTATGCTATTTAAATGTCTAAAAAGAATGCTTAGGTATATAAAAGGAACTCTTGAATTATCTTTAGTTTTTAATAGTAAGGAAAGTATTGAACTTATATGCTATTGTGATGCAGATTGGGCTGGAGATAAAATTGATCGGAAGTCAACTTCGGGATATATATTTTTTATCTTTGACTGTCCTATATCGTGGTGTTCCAAGAAACAACCTAGTGTATCTCTGTCGTCTACTGAGGCAGAATACATCGCATTAAGCTTTGCGATTACTGAAGCATGTTGGTTGAAACAGTTGTTGTACGATTTTGGTTTTGAAGTGAAAATTCAAATTTTGGAAGATAATCAAAGTGTTATTAAGATCGCTGAAAACAACGAAAGTAATAGAAGATTAAAGCATGTTGATATAAAGTATCGTTTTATTGAAGAGAAAATTGCCAAGGGAGTGTTAAATATTAGTTACATTAATACACATTGTAACGTAGCTGATATGTTTACTAAGGCTCTGGCAAAACAATTGTTTGAAAAATTCAGAAACGAGGTTTTGTTTCCAATTCCAATCTAAATAATCATTAAATGAAAGATGTAATCATAATAATAATTAAGTATGTTATAAAGATAAAAATTGTTAATTTTTAGTTATGGAAAATTAATTGTTGAGGGGGTGTGCTGGATAGCAACAAGTAATTTTTAGTCTATGGTTTAGTATGTCAGTGTCAGTTGAATATGTCAAGTCAGATTAATGTCAGTGAAAAAGAAGAACTAGGATAATATAATAAGATGGACGATGGTCTGGTGCTGGTGTTGAAAAATTATGTTAAAGTAGAATTAATTTTAATTGTTACTGTACCGAGCTACCGAGTTTATGTTCTGTTATTCCATTATTAAAGAATAAAGTATGGTTTATAATTTCAAGCAAGTTCTCTTTTCAAAACTGGACAACTAAGTGCTTCCAAAATAAATTACCAACAGAAACTCCTGACCCTCAACAAAGGAAGTCTCAGAATGCTAACAGGATTCCTAACAGGTCATTGCAAGCTCAATGAACACCTGAGGAAACTTGGTATAGAAAAAGATGGCGTTTGCAGACTCTGCAGGGAAGAAAACGAGACGCTTCGTCACCTATTGATGAACTGCGAAGCACTAGAACGTGAAAGAAACGATGTTCTGGGCCAACACCAGCTCAAGGGGGGGGGGGGCTTTGCCCGGCCTTGATCCCCTTCAAATCCTGAAATTCCTAAGGGAAGCGGAGTTGGAGAGGCTGCTTCAATGAAGGGAATATACTCCAAAGAAGCAGAGAAGAGGGGGCACAATAGATCTGTAATAGGTCGCAGCGCATCTGACACCCTCAATATCAATATCAATATCAATCAATGTACGTCGGATATCACCAGTTCGGTCAACCGATGTGAACGAGGAAGTAATAAGGGTGGATGTTTCGCACTGTAGGGAAGATCAGCATGCCTGATCCTGCCGCATACCCTGATAACACTGTTCCCGCCCAGAAATGGAGCTAATTTTCGAAAAGGTTTAGAACACGGAACACCGCCAAGAAAATTTTCAATCTCCTCTTGATACTATATACGGAAAATTCACAATGAACTCCGTTACTTGTATCAAGTAGTGACATCTGTGTAAGTGACGGAAACTACCAACAATTAGAGAAGCTGTTGCTCTAATAGACAAGACCCCCGGCGGTGTTTTATTATAACGTCAAGTCAATAAGGGCGTGCTAGCTCATTGCTGGCAGACGCGTACACCATAACCCAAGGTATAATAATTACAACAACAAAGTGGAGAGTTATTCGAGCCAAGTACATATTAGTAAAAAGAAGACGTTTGTTTGGGTTCTAGGGCTTATAGATAATACTGATCTTAAAGCTAAAAGCAGACAAAAACAATGTTGAAGACATGGATGGCCATTTCGCTCTTATTAGAGCTCATCGACATGTCATATCTGTACGTTTATCATGTTATTTATTACGGATAAACGTCACTTTAGTATTTATGTTAATTAAAGGCACGGATACTAACAATACTTTATTAAGTGTGACGTTACGTCGAGCGTCACGACGCCGCAACGTCGAATTATACAATTAATTTAATAAATAATAAATTAATTTTTAATTTTTAAATACAAAATTCGATTCTTTTATATTTTATAAAATGTTTCATATTAATATTCAAAAAGACGGTAGTAACAGATAAGAAACCGAAGCCAAGCCAACTGAAGAGATAAGACGGCGTTGTTTACGGTCGGAAACTAGCGTCACTGGTAAAATTTGTAATATTTCAAATTAAATAAAGGAATGTTGTTATTGTCGTGAAGAAGCAACAGGCAAAAAAAGGGACGCGCCCGATAACACGGCGTTGTTTACGCGAAAACCGGCTATATAAGCAGCGGACGAAGAATGAATCGTGGAGAGCGAATACAGACGTCTTAGGAAGTTGACCTTCGATATTCTGCTAGCTCTCCGAATCCTCCAAAAGGAACGAAGTGTTGGAAAGTTGCTCCTCCACTTATGTACTTTTAATCCAATCCCGAATCTCGCACGTTGCGCGAAATTCATCCAAGTTCACGCTGGAGCTAGGAAGTTGACCTTCCTCCAGGTGGCTTACCAGAGCGCGCCCTCCGGGCTATCGAACGCGAATCAGCGGTAGCATGTTGCCCTGCCCTGATTTAATTGTTCCGGAGCGGTGTCAATTCTTTTCCCTAGACGCTAGAATGTTGCTCTAGCGCCAAGTCACCGATCGAGGTCTTCTACGTAAGTTGCACATGGAAGATCTAGTCGGTTAGACGTAAATTTAATCTTCTGTATATCCTATAATTGAAAGTTGATCAATTATGCGGTAGCAGAGATTTTATTCCCATGTAGTTTATTCGATTTGTAAATAATTTCATTAAAAAAAAAAAAAAAATAATAAATTTCAAGTCATTAAAACGCCAGAGAGCGTTACTACTTCAATCAGAAATTATTATATTAAATTTGCCACAAAATAAAATCAAACTCATTTTTATTTCATTTTCAAATTATTGCCGCCTGGATAAAATACCAGTTTTTATTCAAGAATCACGGCATCGAGAAATCTTCTGTTGGTAAAAACCCTTATCTGAATATAGACACCAACCGAGGTGTTATTATATCTCTCTCGCACCCGTGCTGCAGTCGCTCCACGAGGTAGGTGCATTTAATCTTGTATTTTTGTGTGTTTTTGTAGCAATCTGACGGCATCAGGCGACCAGCTTGAGCGATGACCTTGACCTAGACACCCCTTGCGATAGGTGAACTCGACGCCAGCCGGAAAACCAAGAATATATAATCGGTTCACGATGTTTTAATTTATTAATTTAAATAAATAAATTGATTTCTTTTTAGCACATTGTTGTGATTATTTTCATGTATGTGTCTGTCCTCCCAACTGTCTGAATGCAAATAAAAGTAACATTCCTTAAAAAAAAAAGGACGTTACAATTGGCGCCCAACGTTATATCGAACCTAAAATAGCGCATCACGGATATAGTGAAGCCAATAATATTTAAATTAGAAACCAGAGTTTAAATAAACAATTATGCCTAATTCAGATAGTGAGGGTGAGACACAGAAAGTCACAACAAGTGCATGGATCCAGCAGCTCACAAAAGAGCAAGCTGTTATCGAGGCTACCAAATTGGGTCTCGACAGTTCCGGGAAGTTGGACGAAATAAGAGCCCGACTTCGAGGACATTTTGCACTGGTAGCGTTAGGGACCCGTCAAGGAGCCCTACCCAAAACAAAACCAGAAGGAAACAACGAACCACCTCAATCGCAAGAAAACGACAGGTTGAGGCAACAGTTAAGAGACGCCTACGAAGCTATCAAAATTTTACAACAAAGAATATCAACAACAGAAAACTTATTAAATGACCCTGCGGAAAACCAACCCCCTAGGTCCAACCCAATACAGTCAAACAATTCCGGCCAACTAACACCGGAGCAGCCGCAAAACAGGCACTCGTATCCATTAGACTCCCTAAATATAATACAAAAAGGAAATGTGTATTTTGGGGGACGACCCTCTGAAGCACCAGCGTTTATAGAACGTATGGAGGAGCTAATGGAAACTTTCAATATCCCACAAGAACATCTGAGACAAGCTCTACCGATATGCCTACGCAACGACGCATTGGCATGGCATAGAAATAATGTCACCAGATGGAATTCGTGGGAAGAATTTAAAAACATTTTCAAAATGGACTTCTTTCCAGCTAAATACGAGGAAATGCTCGAAGAAGCCATCAGAAGCCGCAAGCAACGATTCAATGAAGCACCAGGGTCGTACATAAACGATATTCAGACCCTGATACGCAGAGAGGGACGCCTGAACGAAATACAAACCGTCGAAATGGTATACAAAAATATGTTGCCAAAGTACAAATTCTACATTAGACGAAGCGATTTCGATTCACTGTCCACACTCAGGCAATTGATGCAAGACTACGACAGCATACAAGGAGAAATCGCAAGATCGAAAGAAGAGCGATTTCCCAACAGACAACCAGGACAAGCTGGCCCCAAAGACACCCCTCCTCGACAAATACTAACCGCGACAGAAAGCAAAAATCAAATGTCGGACGAGCGCATTTTTATCCCAGTCAAAACAAAGAACGTAGCATTTGAAGCATTACTGGACACAGGTAGTATCCAAAACTACATAAATCCAGACATGGCCGCAAAATGGCCAGAAGCAATATTCAAATGCCACGAAACAGTGGAAATGGCTAACAATTCGCATTCCGAAATAAAGGAGAAATGCAATATACCGTGCGAAATAAGCGGCATAAAAGCAGAAGTTACTTTCGCAATACTGCCGGGACTCCCAGTCGACGCTATCCTCGGGACAGAGTTCATGACAGAACATGGACTACGCTTAGATTTCAGCGAAAAAGGGAAAGCCACCCGACTAGAATTCCAGAAACATAGGCCAGATTACGACATAAGAAAACGAAATTGGGAGCCACCGTAATCAAGTAAGAAAAATTCACCTTAAGAGTGGAACCCTGTTCGTGAGTTTGCCACTCACCATATTTAGAAGGTTCCTTTACTTTTAACACAGAAAAAAAATCTCCCTAGCAGTAAATTTTTTTTTCATAAGGTCAGCGGGGTGTGACGTTACGTCGAGCGTCACGACGCCGCAACGTCGAATTATACAATTAATTTAATAAATAATAAATTAATTTTTAATTTTTAAATACAAAATTCGATTCTTTTATATTTTATAAAATGTTTCATATTAATATTCAAAAAGACGGTAGTAACAGATAAGAAACCGAAGCCAAGCCAACTGAAGAGATAAGACGGCGTTGTTTACGGTCGGAAACTAGCGTCACTGGTAAAATTTGTAATATTTCAAATTAAATAAAGGAATGTTGTTATTGTCGTGAAGAAGCAACAGGCAAAAAAAGGGACGCGCCCGATAACACGGCGTTGTTTACGCGAAAACCGGCTATATAAGCAGCGGACGAAGAATGAATCGTGGAGAGCGAATACAGACGTCTTAGGAAGTTGACCTTCGATATTCTGCTAGCTCTCCGAATCCTCCAAAAGGAACGAAGTGTTGGAAAGTTGCTCCTCCACTTATGTACTTTTAATCCAATCCCGAATCTCGCACGTTGCGCGAAATTCATCCAAGTTCACGCTGGAGCTAGGAAGTTGACCTTCCTCCAGGTGGCTTACCAGAGCGCGCCCTCCGGGCTATCGAACGCGAATCAGCGGTAGCATGTTGCCCTGCCCTGATTTAATTGTTCCGGAGCGGTGTCAATTCTTTTCCCTAGACGCTAGAATGTTGCTCTAGCGCCAAGTCACCGATCGAGGTCTTCTACGTAAGTTGCACATGGAAGATCTAGTCGGTTAGACGTAAATTTAATCTTCTGTATATCCTATAATTGAAAGTTGATCAATTATGCGGTAGCAGAGATTTTATTCCCATGTAGTTTATTCGATTTGTAAATAATTTCATTTAAAAAAAAAAAAAAATAATAAATTTCAAGTCATTAAAACGCCAGAGAGCGTTACTACTTCAATCAGAAATTATTATATTAAATTTGCCACAAAATAAAATCAAACTCATTTTTATTTCATTTTCAAATTATTGCCGCCTGGATAAAATACCAGTTTTTATTCAAGAATCACGGCATCGAGAAATCTTCTGTTGGTAAAAACCCTTATCTGAATATAGACACCAACCGAGGTGTTATTATATCTCTCTCGCACCCGTGCTGCAGTCGCTCCACGAGGTAGGTGCATTTAATCTTGTATTTTTGTGTGTTTTTGTAGCAATCTGACGGCATCAGGCGACCAGCTTGAGCGATGACCTTGACCTAGACACCCCTTGCGATAGGTGAACTCGACGCCAGCCGGAAAACCAAGAATATATAATCGGTTCACGATGTTTTAATTTATTAATTTAAATAAATAAATTGATTTCTTTTTAGCACATTGTTGTGATTATTTTCATGTATGTGTCTGTCCTCCCAACTGTCTGAATGCAAATAAAAGTAACATTCCTTAAAAAAAAAAGGACGTTACAAGTTCACATCACATTACAACACATCAATTATTATCGTCAGATACATGAAGTAATTTGCAGTTATATTACATTACAAGGAGTATCACAATTACGACGCCATCTCATCGTCGTTTCTCCTTATCTCTGGTTTCCCATATGATGCCTTGCGCCTAGCTGTCATATTGTACAGCCAACCGTCGCAGTCGTACCAACCTGTACGCTTACATATCCCTACAATATCAACAATCGTAATTGTCTACTTCTAGCTAAAGATCAGTTGCTATATACGGAAAATTCACAATGAACTCCGTTACTTGTATCAAGTAGTGACATCTGTGTAAGTGACGGAAACATCCATGTCTTCAACATTGTTTTTGTTTGCTTTTGACTTTAAGATCAGTATTATCTATGAGCCCTAGAACCCAAACAAACGTAAAAAAAAAACGGTACTGAGGCACTGTTTCTGGTCGCAGTTTTCAATCTAGGGGGCTGAAATTTTTTTTGTAGTAAGATAGCCTCAAGTAGTCATCCGGTAATGTATTTGAGTAAAATGGGAAGAGCCGTTCCAAAATGGCTGCATTTTCAATTTTAGGAAAAATTGATAGACTTTGAATCTCTAAATAAGCAAGTTAGAAACAAAAAATTATTAACGAAATTAACAATATTGGAAGAAAATTTATTTAAATTTGAGTTAATGCAATTACATTCGCAATATTTTCATTATTAAGCCAGTGGCGTGGGTAGGAAAAGGGTAAAAAAGGCTAAATTTCTATAACCGTTTAGGAACATATTTCTGAAGAAATTGAACTAAAATTTTTCCAGTGGACAACTATACTAATAACCCTCAACTCTCAAAAATTTTAAGAAGCAAATAAGAAAAATGGCGGAGTTATTCTAATATTTTTACATGATGTTTATTCCTCTAAAATTTCAAATTTTCGGTTTTCAAAGGTCCCCTTTCACTTTTTCCGTTCTATTAAAGATAGTGTACAAAATAGTATTTTTTAAGTAAAGTCAGCCAGTGGCGGGCATAAGAAAAAGCGCAAAATTGTTAAATTTTACCAATTTTTTTTTTGTTTTGTTAAATTTAAAAATCCATTCTAAGGCACGTTTTCCAACGAAATGAAATGCAATTTCCACAGTAAGCCACTACGCCAATATAACCTGCCTGGAAAATTTCAGAAAGCCAATTTAAAAAGCGGTGAAAATATTCATAAATTGAATCGCTTAAAAATACACTATTTATGCGATTGATTATAATAATAATAATAATAATAAAGTGCCTTTATTTAGTACGGTAATATACAGTACTGATTACATTGAAAGAGGCGAAGGCTAGCTTGCGCTACTCTACTTAACCCCTTTATAATCTATTTAATAAATATTACCCGTCATTAGCTAAATGGACCCAACAAGAAGAATTAACAAAAATAAGACTAATCTACTTACAAAGTTTCAATTTGTATGAATACATAACTCAGCATACATTATTTCTGTCCTCCCTGTTCAGCCAGTAATGATAACTTGAGATGCTTTTTAAAATAGTTTAATGATCGAGTTTTAAATTCTGAAGGAACACTGTTATATGTGCAGACTGCATTGTAGGTGAACGAGCGCCGAAACACAGCCAAATTATATTTGGGCAGCATAAGCTTAGAACGATGCCTAATAAATAGATTGTGTACATCCCCACGAAATATCAATTTTTCCCTTAAATAAGATGGTGTAGAAGACAATAATATGCGGAAAACTGTCGCCGACATGCGGTATCTAAAATTATTATCAAGTTTGAGCCACTGGAGTTGATTTATCCTATTAGAGACATGATCGTATTTTCTTAGACCGTAAATAAACCTACAACACGAGTTTTGGATTTTTTGGAGTCTGTATTTTGTTACCTGATCCAAACAAGGATAGTAGAGCGTGAAACCATAATTCAAGATTGACAAGACCGGCGATTCACAAAGCAGTTTACGCAAGGATAAACTGCCCATACAGCACGTCCAAATAAAATTACGTCTCTACAAGATAAACACTTGAGAAACAAAAGACGTTAATGTGGATCGAATTATTGATCTAGTAATGACATACACAAATGAGATACACCTATTTTTATATCGATATAATTATGTGATACAGTGTCTAATCATTGTATACTGTATGCAATTAAGATTCAAAACATTTTTATATGACGTAAAAAATAACTATTTAAATGATGAAATTTGACGTCCGTACATGATACCCACAACGTATAAGTCATATGTATGTGTGATGCTTTAAATATTATTTGTGCCTACTGTACGCACCATGTAAAAATGCGTCGTATACACATAATACAAAGCACCATATATACACTCCTTAGTTGTGTTTCGTTGTGTCTACATTCGAGCAGATTGGTGTATGCATACTGACTGTGTATCTTGTGTCTACTGCACACACCCTGTAAACGTGCGACATTTACACATAATACAAAAAACAATATATACACTCCTTAGTTGTGTTTCGTTGTGTCTACATTCGAGCAGATTGGTGTATGCATACTGACTGTGTATCTTGTGTCTACTGCACACACTCTGTAAACGTGCGACATTTACACGTAATACAAAAAACAATATATACACTCCACAGTTGTGTATTGTTGTGTCTACATTGGTGCTCAAACATGCGCGCGCATAAGAGTCATCGTATGCACACCGACCATGTGTTCACGCATTTCTATAAAAGAGTGGTAAAGCAAAGCAGTGCCAGCAGCCATTTTAATTTCATTTCGAAGCTCGGAAGTGTTCTCTGTGTGTGAGTGTGCAGCTTGAAAAGGATTTTATGAGGTAAGTAAAGGTTTTTAAATACGTTATTACTCCTATATAGGATTATTATTATTGATGTTGAAACGTTTAATGTTTAATATTATTGTATGCTTTTTGTACCTAAAATTAATAACATTTTGATGAAACGATCTTTACGTTGTATAAACATTCGTTATTAGAATATTGTGATTTACCGTTCATACATCCATAGATACGCGTTGGATTATTACCTATAAGTTTTATGTACCTTAATTGTATTGAATTTTGGATTGTTAGAAATTTTAAATTTAACGACTTCCATACATTTTTCCAACAAAATTTCAGGCATATGAAGAGCCTATAATATAGCTATTAAATTTTGTGTATACACCACGTAAAAGTAATAGCACTGTGCATAATATGTATAAACAATCTGCAAGTGATAGTGTTTCTGATGATTTATAACATAAATCCGGACTTTTTATTATTGCTTAAATTGCAGAAAATTAATGAAAATTCTCGTCCCTCAACACTGAAATATTTTGTATATTTACAGGCGGTGACGATCGGGGAAAATTTAAAAAAAGAGGAGAATGGCTGAGAAGAGGGCTGCCGCAAAGACTGCCGATGTATAATACCTATATTTTTGCATTTTAACTATGTTGTTTTTGACAGATTTTGATATTTTTATAAAAGTTTTGTAATATTCCAGTGTTTTATTCCTACTTCTGTTTTTATTTGCATAAATAATAATGTTTTATAATAGTGTAACTACATATAGGTACCTATAGAGTGAAATACAGAACTTCCATAAAGACATAACGACATACCTAAGATATATTATATGGAAGGAAAAATGGAACAATTTTAAAGCTACCTTTCTTGAGCTAGCTAGATACTTCTGGAAAATAAAAGTTTCGCAGTCCGACCTTTCGTTCCCAAAATAACAAAGATAATAGGTAACAATCAATAAATTCATTGGTAAAATACGAATACGAAAAGTCAGGCTGCAAAACTTTTATCTCCCTGAAGTACACCCTAGTTCATGAAAAGTATAGTTTTATGTAGTGTGTATACACGGGACGAAAGTGCTACATATACACGGTATAGTACATTTACATTCAAAATTAATAGGACAAATACAATGTGTATGCAGAGCAAGTATAATACACAATCACTGGTAGCATACGATGACACATTGTAGATCACTTACTTTGTGTATATATAAATGGAATACTGTGACTACATTGTGAGGCGGACGTTTAACCTTTGTGCATACCTATGTACCTAAGGTGTGTAAACGTAGCACGTTTACATCGTAAAATTGTGTCACCTTGTGTCTGCTTCTAGATACATTGTCACAATGCAAACACACCGTAATCGTTATTGGGTGTGCTGTATGGGTGAGGAAGTGCCTACTTCTGTAAAGGTGTCGAAGCACCAAATATGATCTCTTTACCAACAGGGAAACGTATTCTTTAAACCTGAGCTGACATTCGAATACAATTCCGAGATTCTTGGAGGAGCTTTTAACTGGTATGGCCTGATTGTCAATTTTAATAACAACGTTGTCCAACTCCAATTCACGACGAGGATTTGGAAAAAAATACATCTAAATACACTTTTCGGCATTTAGTCTAAGGTTGTGACGTCTTGAGTACTCTGCTATGCTATGTAAGTCACAATTTATACTCTCAACGGCTCTTAACAACAACGAGGGATGAAATGAATAATATACCTGTGTATCGTCCGCAAAGGAGTGAATATTCACAAATTTCACAGTTTTATGCAAATCAGCAGTATATATCAGAAACAGCAATGGGCCAAGTACTGATCCCTGAGGAACTCCAGAAGAAACACAAGAAAAATTGGACGATTTATCATTTATGACCACTTTTTGATACCTATCAGAGAGATAAGACTTGAAAAACTTCAAGGAAGTGCTGTCAAAGCCATAATACTCTAGCTTAGCACATAATAACTCGTGATCAAGCGTATCAAATGCTTTAGAAAAATCTAGTTGCGTCAATATCGTTCCAAGTCCCCGATCGAGTGATCTTAATATGTCATCAGTTAAATCAAGTAGCAGAGATGTGGTGCTGAAATTCTTTCGAAAGCCCGATTGTCTGGAAGTGACAATCTCTTTGTCAATAATTACAAATCTGTAAATTTGCTCACACACAATCCTCTCAAGAACTTTTGAGAGGCAAGGAAGTAAACTGATAGGGCGAAAGTCTCCAAGAGTCTCCGGATTTATGACCTCCGGCAGCGGCTTAACAAGCGAGTATTTCGACACATTAGGAAAATAGCCACTTTCCAAACAACAATTCACAATATTTGTAATAAAAGGTAAACTAGATCTAAGAGAGAGTTGAAGCATTTTTGAGGAGATGTTATCATTACCATTCGCAAGAAGATTTTTCAACTTGCAGTTACTGATTCCAACCTAACACAAATAATCACCAATCGAAATCACCAATACTCGAAGGACCAAAATGATTCGTACACACACAATAATAATAATTATTATTATTCAAAATAATACCCACACGAGTTTTCCTTTCAATTCGGGGCTGGTGGTTGGAGGTACAATAATTGCTTACTAAAGAAGAGGACTCACCTTAAACACCACTGATCACTGGGCACGAGGGGGTTGGTAAAGACTCTGCTTGTTCTTGTTACACCACCGTGCACGGCACAATTTTTCTTGCTTGGTTCTCTTAGTCGTCTCTATATACACCAGGGCGTTTTTGCGAAGATGATGTCAAAAACTATACAGTGAGTTTTTTTAAGTGTCCCCATAGGGATTTACACAGTAAAACAAAAACTCCATGTTATTTGGCTTTGAACTAGATTGTTGTGCATATGACAAATAAATATTACTGTCAAAGTAACATTCATTAAAAATGTCGGTGTACACTGTACCAGAACGCATTGAAATGGTAACTGCATACATTCAAGGTGTTTCCAGCAGAGAAATTGTAAATAATTTTGCCGCGACTTATCCAAATCGTCCGATTCCCGATAAAAAAACAGTTCTCAAGTTTTACAATAATTTTCACAAAAATGGGTGTGTCCTCGGCACATAAAGCGAGCTAGGAAGCCTACCGTCGTCACAGACAACACAAGTGTCGATGTAAGTTTAGCTGTTGAAGAAAATGATGGTGGCATTACACTTAATAAGCTTGCGGAACGCTTCAGCATTTCAAGAAGTAGCTGCTTTAAAGCGTTAAAAAGTGCGAAATACAAGTCCTACAAAATCAGAAATATCCATAAACTGTTGCCACGTGATTACTTTCCAAGAATGGAATTTTGTGAACTATGGATTGAAAAAATTAATCAAAATCCAAACATTTCCAGTAAGATATTATTTTCAGACTAGAGCACATTCACTCTAAATGGGAGCGTCAATAAACAAAATACCCGTATTTGGGCAAGGGAAAATCCTTATAAAATACAAAATATCCATTCCCAGTGGCCCGAAAAAATAAATGTCTGGGCTGGGATATTAGGCAATCGACTGATAGGACCTTTTTTTATTGACGGAAATCTTGATGGCATTAAGTACTTAGATCTTTTGCAAATCAAGCTTGGTCCAGCACTGGAAAACTTAGGGTTCCCTGGGGAAGTAATATTTCAACAGGATGGTGCACCAGCTCATAGCTCTATCATTGTTACAGAGTTTTTGAATGAAACCTTCCCAAATAGCTGGATTGGTCGACGCGGTCCTTACAAATGGCCTGCTAGAAGCCCAGATATTTCACCGTTAGATTTCTTTTTGTGGGGCTACTTAGCAACGAGGGTTTAATAATAACAATAATAATAATAATAAATCTCTTTATTGTACCATTAAATTCAACAATCATTGATTAGTACAATAGCGTTGTAAGCGATGATAATAATTCACAAACAAAGAACAAACCGCAGTAGTACACATAAATTCGCCTGCGTAATCAAAAGGTCATACGCAAGCGATTGGCATTATAACACATTGATCACAATCACAAATGCATCAGAGAAAATTGAGAAGAACAAATAAAGGAAAATTTCCAGAATCTAATGCTAGTCATTGTATACACTACATTGTCGTTTACAATTATACATATCCTAGTGACAAGGTGCTAGGTTAATGAATCAATAAGGGTGTGGAGGGGGGGGGAGGAAGACAGAATATCCATGGTAGAATAGGGTTCCAGGTCTGTGAGATAACTTCGGAGATGTGCCTTGAACTGAGAGAATCCAAAGGTTGCGGGGTCTATCCTGAAGTGATTAAGGAATTTTATGGCCGTGTACGTGAATGTCCTTTCGGTGGAAGTGAGATGGTGAGTTGGTAGTTTGAAAAGATTAAGCCTGGTCTGATAATGGTGTGTGAATCGGAAACGATCAAGTTTGGCTTGATGTTTGTAAATCAGTTTGAGAAGAGAGAAGACATAAACAGCAGGCAACGTGAGGAGACCGAGACGCCTGAAGTGACCCCTACAGGACTGATCTATGGACAAGCCTGCCAGTATCCTGATAGCTCTCTTCTGCAGAAGAAAAACTCTGCGTAAAGAACTCTGTGATCCGCCCCATACGGCCAGGCCATAGGAGATGTGACTGTAAAAATGTCCGTAGTATGCGGAGAGAAGAACGTCATGAGACACAGTGTGTTGGAGTTATTTCAGAAGGAAGCAGGAGCTAGCAAGGCGTCGGCACAAGTGGTCAGTGTGAGTCAGCCAGTTCAAGTTTTGATCGATGTAAAAGCCCAAGAATTTCACAACCCGCGTAGGAGAGATCTCAGTACTAACGGTTGGGATGGGCGGTAAAGGAGGAAGGCGAGAACGGCAAGAATGGAAGTCAATCAACTCGGTTTTTGTTAAATTCAGTCTTAGTTTATTTTCTCTAAGCCATAAAGATGCTGCTTCTAATGGAAGTTTAGTTGATTTTATTATTTCAGTGAGGTCGTTTGTTTTCAACCTGATGAGGATGGTTGTATCGTCTGCATAATTAACACATAGAGAGGTGGGGGAAGAAATTGAGGAGCCCAAATCGTTAATGAAAATAAGGAAAAGAAGCGGGCCGAGTACGCTACCCTGGGGTACTCCTGAGAAGATTGGAGCAAAGTGGGATCTCACAAATCGACCATCAGACGCAGGGAGCTGTACCGCCTGGGTTCTTTCCCGTAAGTAGCTGGTAAACCACTTTAGGGGCAATCCGCGAACACCAATGCTCTCCAGCTTCCGAAGTTTATGATTTTAAAAGAGGGCAACCTGAAACGGTCGAAGAATTGAAAGAAAGAATCATAGAGGCTTGTAATTCCGTTACCGTCAGAATGCTGCAAAATACTCGTAGAAATTTCAATGATCGCTTAGGATACTGCTTAGCAGCTTTTGGTGACAATTTTGAACACCGTATTAAATAAAATTGTTCTTGATAATCTTTTAATTTTTATTGTATTTTGTTCAAGTTTGGAGTTTAAAGGAATAAAACATTAGTTACTTAGCTCATTGAATTGATTTCTTAAATAAATAAACCGTTTTAAAAAGAAAAACAGCAAATAACATAGGTCTAATTTGTTAACATGCAAATCCCTATGGGGACAATACACTAAAACTCACTGTATTGTGTGTATTTCAACAATGTTCGTCACCTTGGAAACTTTGTTTGTGACGCAATTATCCATCGTCCCACCAAGGAAAATCATTCAGAAAGCCTCCCCAAGCAAGCAATTATGTATTTGACTCGTTACTGAACACCTACCTCCCATATTTAACTGTTTTTGGTAAATCAAAACAAAACAAATGAAAATGGTTCATGTTTATTTTTCTTAAATTTAGTTTCTTTTGTTCTATTTAGATTATTTTGGCAGATGGAAGATGCTTCAGTACTACATTAAAGATTCATTTTCGCCTTTGCTAGTCGCTGGTTTTGTAAATGCTGCAAGGGAATTGAATGTATACACTGTATCAGATCTGCAAACAAATATCCCCAGCGCCAGTCTTCATATCCAAGTATACAACACATCTTCGTTTGATGCCCTGAATGAAACTGTTTTAACTACTAATATAGTAAGTTAGTGTTACTAATTATACCGTCTTGGCTAATTTATATGTTTTCAGGATCAGTTGAAATCACAGCTTGTGTTTAACGATAATGTAGACAATTATTTATCCTCTGCTGGTTGCGGATCTGTTAAGACTGCTAGGAGAAACTGTTTTATTATTCTGATGTTAGAGCAGCAGGATCAGATAATCGCTCCAGTAAATTTTGTTTTTGCCGACGAAATAAAGCGTGTTAACTTTCTGAAAGCAAATGTTCAAGTAAGATATTTATTGCAATGTATTATATTTGATGAACGGATATTCAATCAGTCCCGGGCGGCTATGCATGGCCTATATCCCATTGATTGTTTCTTTTTTACAATTTAAAAATAATAATTACATTAATTTTTTAAATTTGTTAAAAAAATATTAAATTTGAAAAAACAGTGTATAAACGCAAGTCAAACGATTCAATATAAATGGGAGACATTCGGTAATATTCGTAACATAGAGGAGATCAAACATCCAGGCATCCCGCATCATAATTCACAAGGCTACTTCTGGCTTCCCTCTTTGAGGAGGAAGCTGAAAAAAGGGCCGCTTAATGTTTCCCAAAAAATCTGAAAAAAATCTAGCATGTCCTTTGGACAAAATATGCATTCTCTTGTCTCCTGGAGTTTTTCTGTAAAGGTGTTTGCAGACCGACGCGGGACTGCAGAAGCAGGAGTGGTACAGTCCGAAGGCGGCACATAATCCGTGAATCAAAACGCGTCAGTTAGTGTTCATGAATTCCCGCTGCAAAAATAGGTCCCAGAATAATTCTAGGAGACAAAAAATTCTTATTTCAGCCAAAAGAATATACCTGAATATTTGGGCAACATTTAAGCGGCCCTTTGTTTTTGGCCTCCCTCTCAAGGAGGGCGTAGTCAGGTGACCTTCAACTGGGGTGGAATCCTAGCTGCACATGCCTACAACATCTCTACCGACCGTCGGCGTCTTTGCCACTTTTGTCTCAATGCCACTTTTGTCAGGTAACTCTCGTGTGAATTTTAAAGGATGGGAGATTTCCAGCGACAATTAAGCGACTGCTGCTTAAAGTGTGGCTGACCCTCATATTCAATCACAATTTTGTTAACCGAAAGTTTTATATAACCCAACAGAAATTTATGTTTCATTTACAATGAAACATTATTCACTGACAATCAGGGCTATTCTGTGAGCATTTTTCATAACAATTGTTAGCTATCAGTTAATAATACCAAGTAAATAATAGTAATAATTCTTAAAGCGAGTGTGCGGCTGTGCAGTCAGCACAGTATAAGATAATTATTATGTAAGGTGAGTGAACGAAATATGTATTTTAAGAGTAAGCGAAGGGATGAAACCGTCATAGTGTATGAGAGAGTCACGCCAGTTGGGCTGTAACTTCTTGCTCTTACACGTGCACATTGCCACTATCAGGATGTCATGCGAACTATTTTTTTTTCTGAATAAGTCATAAGCAAAAATGGGTGGAAAGTGTGTTATGCATAATTGTAGAAGTTGATACGGTGAAACTACCACGGGTATTTCATTTATTAGCTGTTGTTTAATAAAATTAGAACATAAGAGAACATATTTTTCAGTGAATATGCGTGAATTCATGAAAGTGCTTGCCTGATTGAAGCGCTTGGAGAACTAAGCAATGCAACGGACTGCGATCAGATCCTATATCTGCTGGCAAAAATAAAGAAGATGATTATGTATCATAATATACAGGATGTCCGATATCGTTATGTTAAAATTTTTTGAGCATATAGTAGGCTTAATTCTGAGTCCAAAAAACCCAAAAGTGCCAGGTATATTTGTTACGAAGTTACAGGCCTAAGAACATTTGTATAAAATTCTAGAAAATAAGTTGATAACTTATTTAAAATGCCGTTCCGGTTTTCCTATGCGGTATCCATTTAGTGTAATAATTTTTGTAACGGGAGCCCCCGTCGTGCAGTTATTGAATACCGGCATCGCTTTCCAAATAGACGGATACCTACGTATAGAACATGTATGGAAGTACACAAACAGTTTCGACAATGCGGATTACGTGACTATCTTTTTGACACTCACAGGAGGGAATTTGCTAGCAGATGTAGATGAACAAGTACTCGATGCTATTACAAGAGATCCAACTACCAGTGTACATGAATTAGCAGGCAACTTGGAGTACCACTAATGACGGTTTGGCGAATTTTAAAACGTGAGAGCTTATATCCATATTATCATTATAAGAGGGTGTAAGATTTGCTTGAGGCAGACTTACAGTATCGGCTAGTTTATTCTACCTGGATCCTCCGACAGTCACGGGTAAACGTTAATTTCTGTAGATTCGTTCTCTGAACAGATGAAACTTTATTTACCAGACGTTGTATGGTGGTTAATCTTAGAAACCTACATAGGTGAGAATTAGAAAATCTCAAAGCAATATATTCGTCTAACTTCATGAATTTTCCGTGAACGTTTGGGCTGAATTAATCGATGATTTGCTCATTGACCCTTACATTCTTCCTATGAGATTAAATGCCGCCAATTATCTGCAGCTCCTTATGGAAGAATTACCACCACTTTTAGAAGAGGTTCCCCTGCTCATACGAAATTGCATTTGGATTCAAATGGATGGGGCACCAGCACATTTTGGAATTGACGTCCGTAATTTTCTGAATAACAATTATTATGAACAATTGATTTGTTGAGGGGGTACTGTAGCATGGTCGTCTCGATCCCCTGACCATAATCAAGCAGCAAAGAGGAGGACATTTTGAACACATGATGAAGGAAAGATTTGGTCAATAAAATAAGTTTTATGTGGTTTTCAAAGTTAAATCTGGTTATTTACTAGACTTTATTTTCTTAGGCCTGTAACTTCGTAACGGGTGCAGAGAGACCTGCCACTTTGGAGTTTTTTGGCTTAGAAATAAGCCTACTATTTACTCACAAGATTTGAACATAACTATACGGAACACCTGTATAACAATAGATTTTTGAAAAACCCTAAGTCAATATCATTATATCAAGAGCCATTTATACAATGTTGCCGCGTTCATTCTAAATCTACAGTTAGTCGCTATTTTTAGGCTAATTCGCCTACGTCCTTAATTTATCTTTCTAGGGAAAAATGCACCTTCTGCTAACTGTTCATGCCACTGACGGCTGATAATAGCATAAAATTCATGACCTTAATTTCTTTTCTTTAAAAAAGAGGGAGCATCGGTCTTAACTGTGTAGGTAAGACATAGTCGCTCCACTCTGGGGTAATTTGGCTTTGAGACGAACTCTTTAGCCACACACACTTTAAATTAAATTATATATTTTTGCCTTTTAAACGTTCGATCGCTTGTTTTACTTTACACAGACATTCGAAAATGAATCTGAAAAGTAAAGCGGGCCGAGGTGAGTTTCGAACCCGCGATCTATGGCTTCGTGAGCCAGCGGAGAACCACTAGGCCACGCAAGTCACTCTGACCTTAATTGTAAGGCTGCAAGAAGAACCAAGCGGAAAATACGGGGAGCTTGAACATATTAGAATAAAAAGTCATATGTGTTAGTGGACCTGCTCCTGTGTGGTTGAGGTATCCATCAGGCGCCTCCCAGGTGGCGGATAGGGCACGGCCTTACAGTGATCAATAGTGAGTAAGGTGACCAGCGGTGATAGAGCTCGTCGGATTTAAAACTCCAGACTGGCAGCTCAAAAAGCCCTGCCGCGGACCACCTCCTCCAACCTAGTTGTCGTGTCGTGACTAAAGGTCTGCACAGGGGTTATAACGATGCCGGAGAATGTCCGAAAGTGGACTCTCCGAAAGACCGTAAAACTCTGTTGTCGAGGTCATATCTCGCGAATAGAGGAATACGGGGGTCTAGGCTTTACCGCCTGGACCAAAGGAGACAACCTTTAAAAACATAAATCCTACGGCGGGAACCCAGGCTAAAAGGATGCGTGGCTGAATAGTAGATCAGTCCCTTCTCGATTTAACCTCGAAGAAGTGGCGCACCTTCGATAATAAATAAATGCCTACCATACGTATGGAGCTCTGCGAATGGTATTTCGTTAATAGTTCCAATACTCGTGGGCCATACGGACCAAGACACGCCTAATTTAAAAAGAGAAGGGGATTCTGAAAAGAAACACCCACCCAAAAACTCTCAGGAGCGGCTCGCAGGAAACTGAGAAAAAAGTAGAAACTACCCTAGAAGTAATAATAATAATAATAATAATAATAATAGTGGACCTGCTAGATGCAAACACAAACCACATGACTCCAAAATTCAAATTCCAAAAGAACTTTGAGTTAAGGATCATGGATCGGAAGGAATTGAATGAGCCAACAGACGGCAATAGGCTGGTCAGAACAACCTGGTATACAAACGGGTCAAAGACCGATCAAGGGACTGGAGCCGGCATATACAATGAGCTAGACAACACTTAATACAGCATATCTCTTGGGTAGTGGGTAACTGTATTTCAATCAGAAATATAATATAAATGTTCTGCTACATTGCGTAAGAGAGAACAACAAGAGGGCCTATAGGAATATGCGGATCAACATATTGACAGACAGACAGGCGGTTCTGAGGGCTATAGAAAGCCCCAAGATAACGTCCAGACTATACTGTGGGAATGCTGTGAAAACCTCGAAAGCCTGGCAGGACGCAAAAATGTAACCTTGATGTGGGTGCTATGGAGGACATAGCGGAATCATAGGCAATGACAAATCCGACGAGCTCTCAAGAAATGGATCCTCGGCTAAATATATTGGCCCAGAACCTGCCCTGGGAGTACTAAAGAGTACAGCACGGGTCCAAGTTAACACATGGGTCAAGAAAAAACACAAAGAATATTGGGATAAAAGGACCAAACATCAAAATGGGAAAGCCTTCATCAAGGGACCCATAACGAAGACGACATAAGAACTATTATCGCGTAGTAAGAATCAGTTACGTATCACAGTGGGGTTACTGACGGGACATATTGCCCTAAAAAAAACTTTAATAAAATAAGACTGTTCAGTGGAGACCTTAGCTGCCGAGAATGCAGCAAGGAACAAGAGACAGCTAAACACGTTTGTGCGAATGCGAAGCTCATGACCGCAGAAGAAAGGGACAATCAAAAACGAGTCCGGGCGAATATGATACTCATCCGGTGATGGGGCTGTACAAACTAGTTCAGGGGACCAGACTGCCAGAATGGGTGTCATGAAGATTTAGCAAATAAGCTCATAAGGCTGAGGTGCTTTCGGCGATCTTGTATCAGACTCGAAAGAAAAAAAAACCTAAAATGTGAATTTACAACCTGAATAGTCCGAGAGCATTCTTTATTTAATATATCGTATTTATTAATAACATAATCAAATACTGTACGAAACTAAATGAACTACATATCAAAATATTCGTAAGTTTTTTGAAATCTGTAGGTATTCTTCACGTCGCCAAAAAATCAATTTAAAAAGAGAAAATTATTAAAGTTTCTATCTACCTACGCACAATTTGATAATTCGCAAGCCTTGGATTCTTTATTGCCTACAGGTGTGCGTTGGATTCTCTCTCCTGTACAGTCAATTATTGACAAAATGTTCTCAAATTATACAGTAGAGTACCTCATTCTCAAAACGTAAAAAACTTCGCTACAAAACCGTAATTTATCCTTTCTATAGATAGTAGCCTACAATTGTGATGGGTTCTTTATATTCAGGACAGACTTGATAATGATAGATTTATTTACACATAAATATTTACATAATCTACAAGTAATAATAATATTGTACGGCCAGTGCTGCCTTCTTGGGTGGTTCCTCTGGACTCCTTGACTCCTGATGCAGGCCAACAGAGGTGTGGGCGTCTCGTCGCACCTCAATACGGAGGACGAGACCCGGGGTTGAGTTCCTCCTGACCTCAATACAGCCGGGGATACTCGGGTGTCCCTCCTTTGCCTCTCACTACGAGTCAAAGAGGGAATATGAAGCACTCTCACCTCACTACGGCGGAGCGCGGAGTTTCGACCCTCGATGCAGGTCAGCAGATGTGTGGGCGGCCCGTTGCACCTCAATACGGAGAACGGATCCGGGGTTTGAGCTTCTCCTGACCTCAATACAGCCGGATACGCTCCAGTAATTTCTCCGAGCCCTCAATGCAGGCAGAGAAATGTTAGGGCTCTCGATTTACCTCAATACGGCAATAGAGGCCCCCTGCTGCCGTCTTAGCTCAGTACGCTAGACAGCCAGTGTGAGTGTCTTTCAGTCAGTACCTGATGGACACTGTCCGTTCCCTCGATGAGCTCTGTATTTATAGCCGGCCGGACCGTGATAAGACGGTTATCACGTCTAACAAAAACCCTGCCTCTTGATTAAATATAAAATAATAATTAATTAATAGACGAGACCCTCGGATCTCGTCACATCCCGGTCCCAATGGAAAGAAAAATAGTTACCCTAACTAAAATGAAATAAAAGAATAAAAAAAAATACTTAAACCCTGTACCCTCAAATGTAAACTATTTTCTCTAGAAATCCCGCTCGGGGATCGAACGGAGCTGGAACACTCCATCCACGCCCCGCTTGAAGCGCAGAACCCGACCGGTGTTCAAATGTAGCCGGTACTGGCGCCCCGGTCCCTGCTGGATGTGCTGAGGCACCAGGTGTAAGCCGAGTCCATATATCTCCGGTTCAGGGCTCCCGGCTGCTGTTGGTGTGTCGGCTGTTCGTGCGGCCAGTCCAGTCGGCGTTGCGTCGATTCGTGCCGGCGGCGTGGAGCAAGCGGCTGGCTGTTGCGAGCGCGGGGTTGCTGGCGGTGAGACGGGCCTTTGTGGGTCGATCCCGCCTTGTAGCGGTGACGTTGAAAGCACCAGCACCTCTTCTGGTGGATCGTCGGCTTCAAGGCTCGGCATATCGAGTTGGGCGGGCCGTTTCGTCTTGCTATTCATGTTGCTTGAAACTTGAAACTGATTGACCGTCGTCCTCAGTGGCTGATGGATTTATACGGTCTGTTATCGCCGGTTTTAGGTTTTTAATGTGTGTTATCTCCGTTTTTCTGCTGCCCGGTGTAATTAATCGAATTAAAACCGGTGATATTACTTGTTTAATGACAAACGGGCCTTCGAATTTTGGGGCTAATTTCCCCGAAAATCCTTGAGCGGCGGAGGATAAATGATGCTCCTTTCGCAATACTTGGTCTCCCGGTTTGGGCTTCCAGTCGCGCCTCCGCAGGTCGTAGTGGTGTTTTTGCGTTGCGAACGCCTGCTTTAGGTTGTGATGGGCGATTTCTTTAACTACGTCTAACTCTTGTAGCTGTTTGATGTAATCTGCCGCTTTTAAAGCGACGCCGTTGTTGGGTGTTCTTACTCTGTCTATCTCGCGGCCGAAATTTAACAGGGCTGGGGAGAATCCTGTACTGTCGTGTTTTGCCGTGTTAATGGCGAAGCAAAACTCGCTGATAAATTTATCCCATGTTTTGTGGTCCTCCGCCACGAACATTGCGATCATTGTTTTCAGCACCTTGTTCATTCTCTCCACCGGGTTACATTGTGGGGAGTATGGAGGCGTCAACTGATGGCTGACTTCCCACTCTCGTAAAAAGTCCTGAAATTCTCTGGAGACGAACTGTTTCCCGTTATCGGATATCAGCCGGTTGGGTGTCCCGAATTGCAGAAAAACGCTCGTCCGTAGCGCTTCCATGATTGTAGAGGCGGTTGCCTTTCGTACGGGACGGGCTATCGTCCACTTTGTATATCTGTCTTGTATGACAATCAGTGCAGTGTTACCGGATTTCGATCTCGGAAAGGGACCCATCATGTCTATCGAAACTGTGTCCCATGGTCCCTGGATCAGAGGTGGTTGCATCTTGCCAGCTGGTTTCAGCTGCGAAGGCTTGTACTTCTGACATAGATCGCAGCTCCGGACGTATTTTGTGACGTCCTTCAACATCCCTGGCCAGTAGTAATTTTTCGCTACTCGGGCCGCTGTTTTTGCCACTCCCAGGTGACCAGCTTTCGGAGAGTCGTGACAGTTTTCCAGGATTTGAGCTTTTTGGGCTGAAGGGATGCAGAGCTTCCAGGGGCTTGATAAGTGGGGTTCGGCTGGATCGCGAGTATTCCAAACATGTTTCCATAGCTTGCCGTCGATTATCTGGTAACCGTGGAATTTCTCTGGCGACGCGGACACCCCATGTAGGATTCGGTGGTACCACCCGGGGTTTGTTGTCTCCGTCACAGTTAGGATTTCGTCTTCCTGAGTGGCGACGCGAGTTGGCTGTCTGGAGAGGGCGTCCGCGACCTTGTTGAGTGCTCCTTTTCTGTACCGGACGTCGAATGAGTACTGCTGCAGTTCCAGCCCCCATCTGGCCAGTCGTCCCGTCGGATTGCGCATATTCTGGAGCCACTTTAGGGATTGATGATCGGTTAGGATTGTAAATTTGTACCCCTCGATGTATGGCCTCATTTTCTGGATCCCATACATAATCGCGAGGCATTCCTTCTCTGTGGGGGTGTATCTGGTTTCTGCCGGGGTCAAGGTCCTGCTCGCGTATGCGATGACCCTCTCCTGTCCGTCAATAGATTGGGTTAGGGCGATACCGAGCCCGCAGTTCGATGCGTCAGTCTGTAGGCAGAATTTTTGTGAAAAATCCGGGCAAGCTAGGATGGGTGCCGAGGTAAGGGCTTCCTTTAGGGTGCGGAAAGCCTGCTCCTGGGCGTCTGTCCATGACCATTTTTTATCTTTTTTGAGGAGCTGATTTAACGGGGCGGCCTTTGCGGAATAATTGTTTACGAATCGTCGGTACCACGATGTGATTCCGAGGAATCGGCGAAGCTGGCGCCGGGTCCGGGGTGCCGGTAGTAATGTAATGGCTGAAACTTTGTCTGGGTCTGTTTTTATCCCCCCTTTACCGACTATGTGGCCGAGGTATTTCAGCTCTGGTTGGCAGAAATTACATTTCTCCGGGTTGAGTTTTAAGTTTGCCTCCCGTAGTCTTCTGAACACCTCCCGGAGATTAGCTATGTGTTGCTTCTTTGTTTTGGAGATGACGACGATGTCGTCCAGGTAGCTGAATGCAAAATCAATCTCTGGGGTGATTATTTTATCTAATAATCGCTGGAAGGTGGCTCCTGCCGAACTCAGACCGAATGGGGTAGTTCGAAATTGGAAGTGGCCTTTCCCTGGTACGCTAAATGCGGTGATGGGCTTGCTGTGTGGAGCGAGCGGCACCTGGAAGTATCCTTGCTTGAGATCCAACGTAGAAATGAATTGGGCCCCTTTCAGCCGGTCCAATATCTCGGATATCCTGGGTAGCGGGTATGCGTCGTGTTTCGTCTAATCGTTGACTTTCCTAAAGTCGATGCAGAACCGGTGTGAACCGTCTTTCTTTTTTACCAGGACTATGGGAGAGCTCCAAGGGCTGTGGGAGTGCTCGATTATACCCTCCCGTAGCATCTCGTCCACCTTCTCGCTGATGATCTGTAGCCTGACGGGGTTATATTGTCTGTATGGCTGTTTGATTGGTTTGCAGTTCTTTTCGATAATGATTTCATGCTGAATTAAACTTGTCGGTTTGGTTATTCTGTTGAACAATTCTAGCTCGGACTGAAGGAAACTGTGAAAGTTGACGTCCTCTTCAGCCCTGGCGCAGCTGGAGGCTGACTGTTGGTTGAGCGATGTGCTCCTGTTTGGCTGAAGAAGGACTGCAATTTCGTGATGTGTCAAGTAGCTGGCTCCTATTATGGCATCTGTATCCAACTTGGGAAGGACTCTGAAAGTTTCTACTGTGTTCAAGCCGTTTATTTTACAGGCAACCCTGACGCTGTTCCTGGCAAGGCAAGTCGATCCGTCCGCCATCTTGATCCAGTGATCGTCCCTCTTTAGATTGCGGTGACAAAGAGCGGCAATCCGGTCCCCGATGTAGTTGTGCGTCGCCCCGGTGTCGAGGAGGGCTTTAAAGTGGTGCGTGTCAATGATTAGGGGGACGAATGGTCTGGGGTCGTTGGAGGTTACATCGGATGCTGTTAGGAGGTGCTCCCTTGCTGTGGAGAACGCTGACGTGCCTCGGGGCTGCGTGGATTTTACTCCCCCACAGCCCCTTTCCCGTTTCCCTGTTGCTTAAGACAGCAGTGAATGGCCAGGATGCCTTCTTTGCCACATTTGCCGCAGAACTTCTTGGGGGGGTTTGTACAGTCCCCTCGGAAGTGGCCGGCTTGCCCGCATCGGAAGCAAACCCCCTTCCCCTTCTCGTGAGGTTCCAGTGGCTGTTGTGTGCGGCGGCCCGTGGCTCTGCTGTTTCTTTGTTCATTAGCGGCCCTCTCGCTTTCGAGCTTTTCGAACGCACCTGCTACTTCTAGCAGCTGCCGTATCGACCGTATCTCGTGTAGGTGGAGGTGGATCCTGTATTCAGGCAGCATGTTCCTGATGACCCGGTCTAGTTCTTGTTTGGGGGATAGAGATCCGTCGCGTCGTATTAGGGTTCGGATGGCAGTTACATATTCATGAACTGGTTCCCTGTACCTCTGTTTCCTGTTTCTGATTTCCTCTTCTAAATTTAGCGAGTACTCGTACGGGAAAAAGGCCGCTTTAAAGCTGTCTTCGAAGTCGGGCCACTGCTCCCAGCTGTCTTTGTTATTTCGGAACCAGAGGAGGGTCTCTCCTTTGAAAAGTTCCGGCAGGGCTTTTATTAAGCTGCTCTCAGGTATACTGTAAGTCTCTTTCAGTTCTTCTATACTGAAGTTTCAGAATAGTAGGCACTAAGTTCTCGGAAGTGGTCGTGACGTATAAGCGCTCAGTTGGAGCATTCAGTGGCGGACGCAAAATATCAAAATAGGTTCAGACAATAATGAATTTATTGAGAAATATAATTGTAAACTTCCAAATAATATAGCATATAGTAAATAATATAGCATATAGCAAAAATAAAAATAGCAAAGAAAATAGGAAAAAAATAGTACCTTAGTCATCGTCAGAAGAAAAATCGTCGGATGATGGACAACTATCCCGATCACCGTTATCGTTCAAGTTGATAATTAATGGCTCAACCGAAACATCAACTATTGTGTCTAGATCCCACATTCTGTCTTCTTCTTTTGTAGTATGTCGGATGCAGTTTCTCCATGTTTCAGCCGTCACATCTCCTATTGCAGTAGCTAGCAGGCGTTTCACTTCATCCATCTTGAAGGTCACGTTTTGTTTCGCCACTTGGTTTTTTATTTGAGCCCAAATAAGTTCTATAGGATTCAGTTCACAGTGGTAAGGAGGGAGGCGGTGTACAATGATGTTGCACTCGCGAGCCAATTCGTCGACAGCATATCTCTTAAAATGAGGTATTTGTGCCCTTGCGATGTTTAATAGCTGCACTTTTAACATGTTGTCATCAAATGGTATATTTCTTTGAGCCAGCCAGTTAATGATGTCACCTTTTCGCCATGCAGTTGTTGGCGATGGCTCCAATCGTCGACTATGGTAGGAAGCATTGTCCATTACCACGACCGAATTTGGCTCAAGGCTTGGTAAAATTTTTAAAAACCAGCTTTCGAATTTTTCCGCATCCATTTCCTCATGGTAGTCACTAGTTTTCTTCGATTCGAAAAGTAGCAATCCGTTTTCCAAAAAACCCGAATCACTACCTATGTGAGTTATTATGAGCCTCCGCCCCTTGCCCGCTGGCGCTTTTAGTCCTGTGGAAAAACCTTCAAAAAAAGCTTGTCGACGGCTTGTTATTTCCAAATCTTGCCAAATTTTCGAAACAGTATGACCTTGATTCAGCCAAGTTTCGTCTAAGAAATATATTTTCTTCCCTTCACGACGATACTCTCGAATTTTTTGTAAATAATTTCTCCGCCACAAAATTATTTCTTCTCTTTCTATAAGAAGACTTTTTCTCTGCCTTTTCATATGCCTTATGTTCATTTGTCTTAATGTCCGCAATAAGACACGTCGCGATATTTTCGGCATTGCGTCATCCGAATTGATTTCGGCAGCGATTGCTTTTAATGTTGGAATTTCATTTCGGAAAAAGAACGAATGAAATTTTCTCCGAACGGCGTATTTTATGTCATCATCAATGTCAATGCGTTTTCTCCCCCTTGTTTCAATATTTTCAGCTACCTTTTCTGTTCCGCCTTTGGACTCTTTGAAAGTTTTCAAGATTCGGTGTACACTCCTAGTTGACACTTTGGTTAAATCACTACACAAAGCAACTACATCGTTTACCAACATACTTTGATTCCTTTCACGGAGTCCACAATACACGTTGTATATAATAGTTTTTTCTCCTGTAGATAAATTCGTACGACGACGTTTACTTTGGCTGCTCTCGCCTTCCATATTGCTCACAACTTTAAATTTAAACAGTATTTCACTTCGGCACTCAAAGAAGCTTGCTTCTTTCCCGTTTACACCACAGTGAGAACTGAGAAATAAGATTCAGACAGGAAATCTGATGAGCGACCCTTAAAGCAACCAAGCTATCCCCACTAATTATGCACTTTATTGTCGACCGGGTATGGGTTTTTCCGGGATGGTAATTCCGTAAATTTCTTATAGTTAAACTTTTTCTGTATCCTGGAACTCAGTTCATTCCCAAAACAGGAATCATTATTGTATTATTATTTTACCAAATAATTAACTAATAACTAATTATTAACAAATTAGTAAGATATTGATTTTTTCTAGCTTGTATTTCTTAATTACTTCACAGATTGTCTATGAACAATATGAAATATTCAAAATTTTGTTGTTCCCGAGAGTCGAGAATCTTCTTCCCCCGGTAATATTAATTTTTCTTTTCTGACAACCAGAAAACAGAAAGAGAAAAATATACAAGTCCCGATCGACATCCAATAACAGCCCAAAACAAACAACTTTTCTTTTTGTTCAGGTTATTCCACTGCCGCGAATTCTTTTTCATTCATTTTCATGCGTTTTTTAATTTTTGTGATGCTTCAATAATTCAGCAAATATAAACATAAAAATAAAATATTAAGGATTTAAAGGAGCGATAAATGTTATATTGCAGCCCCTCACGAAAATAGCATGAACGATACGCCACTGAATACGGAGCTGCCTTGGACGGACTGGCAGCATGCTCGATATATATCCATCTTACTTTACCTTACAAGTTGGATCTGCTTATCCTTTGTACTTGTTGACACTGCTGTAATGTTGCCATATATTATATTTTAAGGGACCGAACCTCATTGAAATTCTACATCTTTTGCTATTAAATATCGATGTTGTGAAATTATTATAGCAGAAAAATTACTCAACAAATAAAACACAGTATTTTTTATCCTACAACCATTTACCTGCATGTGAATGATAAAAATACAAAATGATAAAACACCAAGAATTAAAAGCTGGCAACAATGTGTTTACTTTAAGTCCGTAATATTTCTAAGAACTTAGTGCCTACTATTCTGAAACTTCAGTATAGTCGCTCTAGGAACAGGACTGGGTCGTCCCGTTTGCTATCAAACTTCAGCCCCCACTTTCGTACCTTGTTCGCGATATCTGCCTGCGATGCTTGCTGTTGGCTCTCCTGGCTCTGCGTCTCTGGTAGTGCCCGCCCCTCGGTGCGCAGAGCTAGCTTGAGTATCCTTAGCTCCGCCTCGAGCAGTGAGATGCGGTCCTGCTCGGGCTTCGCCGGTCGTTCCACCTTGGGGATCTGCTTGGCGGTGGCCCCTGCGCGCTGCTGCTTGGCATGCTGGCTTATGCGGGCACGGAGTTCGTCAAGGGTACCCTGAGTAGGTAGTCCCCTGAATGCTGCTTCTCGTTCGGCTTCTTCTTTGGACATTTGGTAGATCCAGTTTAAAGATTCGGTGCCTGCTGCTTCTCCGTTCGTCATGTTGATGATCGTCGGGACGTTGCAGCTACGTTGAAAACACGTTGGGCGCCAATTTGTGATGGGTTCTTTATATTCAGGACAGACTTGATAATGATAGATTTATTTACACATAAATATTTACATAATCTACAAGTAATAATAATATTGTACGGCCAGTGCTGCCTTCTTGGGTGGTTCCTCTGGACTCCTTGACTCCTGATGCAGGCCAACAGAGGTGTGGGCGTCTCGTCGCACCTCAATACGGAGGACGAGACCCGGGGTTGAGTTCCTCCTGACCTCAATACAGCCGGGGATACTCGGGTGTCCCTCCTTTGCCTCTCACTACGAGTCAAAGAGGGAATATGAAGCACTCTCACCTCACTACGGCGGAGCGCGGAGTTTCGACCCTCGATGCAGGTCAGCAGATGTGTGGGCGGCCCGTTGCACCTCAATACGGAGAACGGATCCGGGGTTTGAGCTTCTCCTGACCTCAATACAGCCGGAGACGCTCCAGTAATTTCTCCGAGCCCTCAATGCAGGCAGAGAAATGTTAGGGCTCTCGATTTACCTCAATACGGCAATAGAGGCCCCCTGCTGCCGTCTTAGCTCAGTACGCTAGACAGCCAGTGTGAGTGTCTTTCAGTCAGTACCTGATGGACACTGTCCGTTCCCTCGATGAGCTCTGTATTTATAGCCGGCCGGACCGTGATAAGACGGTTATCACGTCTAACAAAAACCCTGCCTCTTGATTAAATATAAAATAATAATTAATTAATAGACGAGACTCTCGGATCTCGTCACACAATAAGTAAAAATTGTTATGAAAAATGCTTACAGAATAGCCCTGAAAAATTTGATACAATGTGTTGTTCATTTCTGACAAAGGTCCATAACATAATACATTTTGTCTTTAAGATATGTTACCTACTCCCGGGGATCAAAATTACTCTCGACTCATGTATCCCCAACACAGAAAAAAAAGTTACAGAAACGGTTTCCCCTATAATTAACCCCAGGGGTAATATAATGGCCAGGATTGAGAGTCTCAACAGCTCGGGCATTTGAAGATCATTTCAACCCCTGGGTATATTAAGTAAGATATCGTGAGGCCAAAATTTCGCATAATGATAGAAATTGAGGAAAAAACTCCGATATAAAATCTCGAAAAGAGGGCGTGCTTCGTGATTAGGGGTACTTTAGAAGAGTGGAAAAAGATATTGTCATTTTGTTCTCCACTCTTAAAAAATGTGGAAAAACCGTTTACGTAACCTTTCTTATACCTTGAGGATATTTTGGTCTTTGGGCAAAAGGTTGTTTCACCCCTCGAGCGTAGGTAACTAGACCCAAATTAATTATATTACTAGAATTACTAAAGCAAAAAATATCAGAGGTCCAACGAGTCTATGCACAAATGCAGCAAAAATACTGAAAAAGAGGTGATTTTTCTCAATTAAGGGAGTAATTCCCACGGGGAGTCCTCTATCGACGAATATACCCATACAGGGTGTTTGTTATTTTTGTTTAAGTTTGTTATTACTATTATTCCAGAATCCTAAGAGAAACCAGTTTGCTATTCAGAATCGGGAAGAGTTACGAGGTTGGTTAAATTAGAGAAAAGTTGGGCATTTGATAGGGCACCAAAGTGCTCCTTTTTCAGATTTCCAAAATGTTCCCTAGTTACAGAGAAAAAAAAAGTGGTATTTTTTCTTTAATAAATAACTCACCCTGTGTAGCATAACAGCATAATATGCAGCTAGAGACATGAAATTTGGTATTTAATCTTTTGAATATAGCTTATTGCATATACTGTCCATGTCAGAAATAATCCATTTTAGATTTTGTGTAAAGACAGTCTACTTTTGTTTTTCTAATGACCGCCATATTATTTTTTATATCATCGCATTCAAAATAGCTATTTATGGTATTAGTGTTAAAAGTGAAGTTTTATTTTTGAGTGAAAAGGTTTGTGAAACGAGCGAAGCGTAGCGGAGCGAATTGAACAAATTTCACGAAAAAATAAAATCACTTTTAAGACGAATATCATACAATAGTTTTTGTAGAACTCTATTTTGATAATAAAATTGATGAATTTAGAATGACGCTCAACTTAAAATTGTATTTTAAAATATTACAGATAAGTACGAGTGTACTATGCATAGCAACCGTTGCCGACGCTATGGTTACTAACAAATGCGTGCATACAAATATAAGAGACGTCAAAATAATTATTATTAATTGCAATTTCTGAACAATTATTATTGTCTGGAATTCTCGACTATTAGGTACTTATTTTTTATTAATATGTTTGCCAGTAATAGAGAGAATATGAAAAAATCTTATCACCATAATTTTGTCTGATTTCATCATGAGAAAATGTAGTTAAGAGAATGTAAGTACAGAGAAAGTATTACTTTCAAATTACTTTTTAATTACTTTTAACACTAGTGTTAAAAATATTTTTAACACGCTTCCATGTAAACAATCACTTTTAACACTGTCAGCTGTCGTTAAATGTGTGACTTTTAATGGAAGTTGTACAAAAAATATTTTGCAAAATTTTATTATTTTTTAGGAAAAAAACCTGTCATAAAAAGTCATGAGGCACGATATGACTTCATATTAACGTCAGTTGGTGAAAAAAAATCTGAAAAAAAAGTTCAAAAATATTTTTGAAGATGATGCACTTCTTTTTTCAAAATCTTGAGTGGATTATTTTTGACATTGACAGCGGCAAGCTGTGTTCAAAAGCGTACATTATAAAGAAAAATTTTAATTTTTTCCTGTATATCTAGTGAAATCGGAAAATTTTTGAAATCTGAAAGCAGCACTATAGTTCCTTTCAAAATGCACAATTTTTCTCTACTTCAACCATCCTCCTAACTCTTAGTGGTTCAGAGATAGCAGTAGTACCAATAACAAACAGCCTATATACCATTTATGAAAGTATGTAAAGAGGTAGAGTAATTTCAGTGAATTTTACTTTACCTACAAGAGGCAATCATACTTAAACCCAAATGGAGTTTTACGATCGGCCACGTGTGCATTGTAAAGATCTTACTGACGAAGATTGCGACGTGTCGCAAAGTTAAATTGAATTTAGGCAGCAAGGAGTTTCGCAGTGGTGTCGCACATCACTGTCGCAACTTTTGTTTGCAACACACATTTATTTTGCAATACAGGGTGTCCCAAGATTTCTTTATCAAGGGATATCTGGGTTATTTCAAAAAATAAACAAATGAAATTCAGGAAATTTCAACCATACCCTTAAGGCTTTGCAGTTGCACCCTCAATGCCCCTTTACGCCTTTCCACCCCTAAGTAATCATCCCCTACTTTTTTTTTTTCAAATGACACCCCCATATTTTTTTTTGATCGACAGGATTGTTGACTTCTTTCTGAATACAATGTCATACGAATTTTTTAAATCGAGATATATCTAGCACGCCGAAAACAACATAATATAACAAACGAGGGTTGTCAAGGAATAACAATTAACATTTAATATGACATTAAAATCACAGAAGCAATTATTATTATTAACGCCTATATCGAGTAACACCGGTATTACTAGTTAAGGTGGTTGGAGGAAACATTAACACAAAAAACAAGCAATTGCAACTCCTTGACAACCCTCGTTTGTTTTGATATTATATTGTTTTCGGCGTGCTAGATATGTCTCGATTTAAAAAATCGTATGACATTGTATTCAGAAAAAAGTCAACAATCCTGTCGAGCAAAAAAAATATGGGGGTGTCATTTGAAAAAAAAAAGTAGGGGATGATTACTTAGGGGTGGAAAGGCGTAAAGGGGCATTGAGGGTGCAGCTGCAAAGCCTTAGGGGTATGGTTGAAATTTCCTGAATTTCATTTGTTTATTTTTTGAAATAACGCGGATATCCCTTGATAAAGAAATCTTGGGACACCCTGTATATCGCACCCGGCAACTTGTAATAATTAGGCTGTTATTGTTATACCCTTAACCACTGCAAATTGGGACTGAATGAGTTTTCTATTTATTATCATTTTGGAATTCTCATTCTCACAAAATGGATAATTATCATTATCCATTTTGTGCTCTATTAATTAAGTGCTGTTTAAAGTTAACTTCTTATGTTGCTTGCCTGGAGTCAAGTTAGCAATAATATTTTCTAGCATTTATTGACCATTTTAATTTCTGTAGGTAGTTGGAGTGAGCGAAATGGATGATTCGGGAAAGAGTTTCACCATTAGTCTGCAATCCGATAAAGTAGCAGCTTTTGTTTGGCTGGATACTCACGGGATTCCTGGCAGATTTTCGGAGAATGGAGCACTTTTTATTTCTCCCAGGAAAGACGTTCATTTTACTGCCGAAGTTTCCACTGATTCTGATTCTTTGTATAATTCAATTACTGTAACTCACTTGAAAGATGTTACGTTTATCAACTAAAGCAGCTACAATTTTTTATTGGCGCAATACTTATATAACCAGTTCATCAAGACTGCAGATAATACTCTAACGTTCTTACTTTTATTGTTTCAAATTAAAATGTCTTACAAAATTGTTTATTGTTTATTTTAAATCAGTCACAATTGTAGAATATACCTATATGTAAGTAAAATATAGAATCTGACAACCATGTAAGGTTGACCAGGAACTACCCCATGTTGTGTCACCCATTCATCATCAACACTAAACAGTCGTAATACAACACTTATAGCAGTAACTTGTGTTTCTCTTCATCTCACATATCACACACGTAACATGGCGCTGCGACAAATGTGATTAAATTAAGGCAAATTAAAATTAAATTAAAATTAAATTAAATTAAATTAAATTAAATTAAATTAAAATTCATTAAATAACTAATTTTCGTGTGTGCTAATAAACTACATAAAGTTATAAAGTGAGTGTAAAAGTGAGTTAATTGAAAACTGTAAATAAATTAATACCACAGTTAAATAAATTAAAACAAGTGACCAATTATGGCAGGAAACGCGTTACCACCATTATCACTCTCCGCGGGTAATCCGGTAGATCTTTGGGAACAATGGTTAAATCGTTTCAAGATATATTTAGTGGCTACTGAAGTGAGCAAAAAAGATGAAGCCATACAAATAGCACAATTGCTTCACTTTGCGGGTCCCGATTTGCAAAAAATATACAATACTCTTCAGTTTGCGGAAGAAGAAAAGGACAAATTAGCTCCGGTAATCAACAAATTAAATAAATATTTTAAGCCACGAGAAAATCTTAACTTTTTAAGATACAGATTTTTCGCGATGCGGCAAAACAGTTTAACAATGGAACAGTTTGTAACTGAATTACGCAAACAGGCAAGCGAGTGTAAATTTGGAAACCTACAAGACGATCTTATATTATGTGCTTTAATAAGTGGAACAAATAACTCAGAAACCAGAGAAAAACTGTTACAAAAAGATGATTTAAAATTAGAGGACGCTGTAAAACTGTGCGCGATAATTGAGCAGGCGAAATCGCAAAACATCAAAATAAGCAATAATTATCACAATAATTATAATTCACATCAACTAAGCTGCGGCGGTGAAGAAATTAGTGCTGTCAATACAAATCACAATCACCAATCAAGGAGGAAGATGTCCAGAAACCGATCCACCAGCAGGTCCAGGGAAATGTCTTCCTTAAGAAATAGCTACAACAACAGCAGGAGACGCAGTAAGTCACGCCAGCGACGCTCTCCAGGAGGACCCAGGTTTGGCAAATTTATTAATAATTGTAGTAGGTGTGGATCATCTCACCCAATTAATCAGTGCCCAGCTTATGGTAAAGTGTGCGGAAAGTGCAAAAGGTACAATCATTTTGCGAGTATGTGCCGTGTAAATAAACGTGAAGTAAATTCCTTAGAACTAGAAAATATTAGCTTAAACAGGGACAATCTGGAAACAGATAATTTATTCGTAGGAACTGTTATGTCAATAAATACTAAGTATTGTTCCTGGATGACCAATTTAGAAATAAATAATAAAAATTTATCGTTCAAAATTGATACAGGCGCTACTGTAAATATAATTTCAGTTAGGAATTTCCTCAAAACATTACAGTTGCCGATTAGTCTTATAAATGAGAGTAAGTTGCAATTAAAATCTTACACAGGTGATCAAATTCACACAATAGGAACATGCAAGCTAGACTGTATAAAAAACAATAAGAAATATAAATTAGAATTTTTCATAGTAAATGATGATAGTGAATCTCTGATAGGTTTGCCGGCAAGTATTGAATTAAAACTTATTCAAAATACAGATAATTCAAGTCATGATAATTTAGATGGTCAGAATATTGTTAATACAAGTGAAAATATACAAAACGTTACGTGCACTATCGTAGACAAATTTGCGGATTTATTTACAGGTATGGGAGCAATATACCCGCCTTACCATATCGTGGTTAATCCCGATATTCAGCCAGTTATCACACCAATTCGTAAAGTTCCATTTGCGCTACTCGATCCGCTTCAAAAAGCGTTAAAAGAATTAGAAAACAATAAAATAATAGAAAAAGTTAATGGTCCAAGCGACTGGGTAAACCCATTGGTCCTAGTCAAAAAACCAGATAATTCACTTAGACTGTGTCTAGATCCTTTTCATCTTAACAAAGCTTTAAAGAGGGAGCATAGTAAACTAGACACTTTTGAGGAAATCACGAGTAGAATGTCAGGTGCACAAATTTTTAGTAAATTAGACGCAAACCACGCTTTTCACCAAATACTGCTTGATGAATCAAGTTCTAATTTATGTACTTTTGGTACTCCATATGGACGCTATAAATTTAAGCGCCTACCTTATGGTATTTCGTGTGCCCCGGAAATTTTCAATGAAAAATTCAAATCAATTTTTAATTTTAAAAACGTTGGTGTTTACATCGACGATATCATTATTTGGGGACGAAATCAAGCAGAACATAATGAAACGCTAGAAAAAGTATTGCAAACTGCTCGAATACATGGCGTTAAATTTAAATTAACAAAATGCGAATTTGCGGTCAGTAAAATAAAATTTATGGGTCACATCATTAGTGATAAGGGTATCTCGATTGATCCAGAACGCGTAAAAGCAATAACTGAAATAACTACACCAACATGTAAAAAAGACGTGCAACGATTAATAGGTGTTGTAAATTATGTATCAAAGTATATTCCAAATTATTCAGTAGAAACTCAGGCTTTGCGAGAACTTTTGAAAAAAGAGGTAATTTTTAAATGGGAAGAACCCCAAATAAACGCATTCAACAAAATTAAACAAAGCTTAATTAAAAATTCCGTTCTGCAATTCTTTAATCCCAATAAAGAAATTATAGTCTCAGTAGACGCAAGTCAAAGTGGCATTGGAATTTGTTTACTGCAAGATAATAAACCGGTATGTTATTCGTCTAGAGCTTTAACTGAGTCGGAAAAATCAAAAGCGCAGATTGAAAAAGAGGCTTTAGCGGTATTGTTCGGTCTACAAAAATTCCATGAATATGTTTTTGGTAGACATGTGATAGTGGAAACTGATCACAAACCATTAATATCAATTTTCAAAAAACCTATTGCTAAGTGCCCTTCAAGATTACAGCGCATAATGCTCCAGGTATTAAAATATCAATTTACACTAAATTATAAAAAAGGCAGCGAATTGATAATAGCAGACGCATTATCCAGAGCATATTTAAATAATTCCACTAAAGCTGAAAATGAAATTAATTCGAGTGAACAGATATGCGTAATAAACGCAGGACCTCGCGATGTTTCAGAGGAATATTTACAAAAAATTAAAATTGAAACTGAGAAAGATAACGAACTAAAACAATTAGCAGATGTTATTATGAAAGGCTGGCCAAATAATAATAAAAAATTAAATTTAGACATCAAAATTTTTTGTAAATATAAAAATGATTTAACAATTGACAATGGTATAATTTATAAAGGTGAAGCTGTCCTCATTCCAAAGACTCTTAGAAAAGAAGTTCTAGGTAAAATTCACTATAGCCATTTGGGATATAATAAAACCATAAAACTGGCAGAAGAAAGCGTCTTCTGGCCGACAATGCGGAACGAAATAAAGCAATGTATTGAGAACTGCCTTATCTGCCAGAAATACAGGCCTTCGCAAAGAAGTGAAAGTTTACATTCTCACGATATACCAAAAATACCCTGGTATAAAGTCGGTTCCGATATCTTTGAGCTGCAAGGCCAACCATATCTAATACTAGTAGACTATTATTCGAAATTCATTGAAGTGGAAAAAATAAACGGAAATGTGACTAGCAATAAAGTAATAAACATAATGAAAAGCAATTTTGCACGCCTAGGAGTCCCCCTAATTCTGGTTACCGACGGAGGCGGACAATACACATCGGAGACATTCAAAGAATTTAGCAAGGAATGGAATTTCAAACATATTGTTACCTCTCCATACAATAGCCAGTCCAACGGCATGGCTGAGAGACAGGTACAAAATATTAAGCTTTTATTTAAAAAGGTCGCCGAAGATCATAAAGACATTTATCTTGCTTTATTACAGTTAAGGAACACTCCAATTTACGAAAATGCCGCTCCATCTGAAATTTTAATGTCCAGAAGAACACGTAATCCATTATTACCTATAAATCCTAAATTACTTCTACCTCATTTAATTAATCGAAAACAATACTCTGATTATCTAAATAAACGACAAAATATTTCTGCAAGAAATTATAATATCAGAAAAGGAGTCAGAGACTTAAAAATACTGCCAATCAACAAAAATATTTGGGTTCAATTAAGACCAAATGAACAATGGTTACCAGGAAAAATAATTAGTAATTTAGGCAAACGTAGATATAAGATTACTGTAAATAATAAAATATACATAAGGAACAGAAAATTTTTAAGAGAGTCCATATTAATTGATAATGATATTAAAAATAATAATTGTAAAAATGTAAATAAAAAAGTAAGTTGGTCAGATCAAATTGTAGAAAATCAACAGGTAACACTGGAACCTATCAATAATCTTTTACAATTTCGTCAAGAAGACCAAAATGTTTTAGATAATAATGTAAGTGATGATCAAAGTAACGTAAATAACATTCCATCAACAAGCAAGGAGATAATAAATAATCATCCCAAAGACTTATCTAAGGGAAAGAATATCGTTGATTCAAATTCGAACATTCCAACAAGTCAGGATAAAGTAATTAATCCTCTTGCAAACTCTAAAAAAGGGAAGAAAGTCATTAGTTCTAAAATTCCATCAAAAACAGAATCAAGTAAAAAAGTATCTTCCACAAATAAACAAGTGAAGACAATACCACCAAAACAAGCGACATGTACTAGCACTAATAAAGGGCGGAAAATAAAACCCCCTGATCGCTTAAACTTATAATAATTTTTTGTGATGTTGTAATTCTGACACTTAAATGTTAATTTCTAGAGTTAATTTAGATAAGTTAAATTTAGTTAATTTAAATGTTCCATTAGCTTAAGTAATTTAATTTAGGAGGTGATTATTGAGTATTTAATCAAGATCATTTATACAATGTATTTGTTTAAAAAAAAAAAGGAGATGTAGAATATACCTATATGTAAGTAAAATATAGAATCTGACAACCATGTAAGGTTGACCAGGAACTACCCCATGTTGTGTCACCCATTCATCATCAACACTAAACAGTCGTAATACAACACTTATAGCAGTAACTTGTGTTTCTCTTCATCTCACATATCACACACGTAACAACAATCACAACACAAACAACTATAACAATAAAACAGACATGGATATGATTTATAACCATAATCTCCAAAGTCACACTGGCACTACTAATACAATTATGCTCTAATCTCTGATTTCACTTCACTTATCACAATCATTCTTCACCACTGTAGTACTTCAATCCAAACTGACCTCTAGTCTAAAACATTGGACTGCCTACTGCTACAGTACTACGCTGGCGCTGAAATACAGGCTGATCCCGAAATGGCGGACACGGTATACAGAGTGTTGTAGAGGATGCTCAGAAAGACTGTAAATTTAAAACAAAAATAGTTTCCTCGGTTTCGTTACCGAGATGTCCTTTTTATAAAATTAAATCAAAATGGCAGTCAACTTTAAACTAACCTCCGCTGGCAAAGCTCATGTTTTGGCATAACTATTATAATAGTGTTTCCTTTTTATTTTTATTTTTCATTATCGGGAACGGAATTACAGGCATTCAAAGTTTAACTATTCTCTAAGTTCAACAAAAATTTTAAAAGTAGCATCGTTATTCAATTTCGAACTCAACAATGCAACTAAAATAGATTTTTAATAATATTAGTTATATGGTAATATGACAGTTCAGACCAAAATGGAATTTCACTACAGGAATGGATGGAGAAACAATAATATACATCTTGTTTTTGATGCCAAAGACAACAAAAATTTTCACTAATCTAGATGGAATAGAGACTACAATCTAGACCTATCTATCATCTCCATGGATAACGATTATAAACCATTACAGATTTCCAAAAAATGCTGAAAAGTTTTTCACATAGTAAACAACGTCCGAGTATTCTATATATATATATATATATTTTAACAACTTTTTTTTAACAAAAAATTTTAACAACTTTTTGAAGATAATCTCACGCTAAGGTAGGCATGTATTGTTTCTAGCCTTTCTCTAGCTTTAAATTTTAATACGATGCTGTTTGTTTTGTTTTAGACCTGAAGATGAAAATAAAAATTTTCGATAGCTAGTCTATTTAGCAAAGAGTGCTCTTTTTTTATATATGCCACGTAACCCGAAAATCCAAAAGACTGAAGTCTAACTAGTTTTTGGCAAAAAAACTACTCATTATATATATATATATATATATATTATTACAGGTCTCATAATTATAAAATCATCACCACTAAACGATGTTGCGACGCTTTTTTTTCCTTACCTTATCCTTAACGGAAACTACGGCTATGTCGAGAATGAACAGGTGTTATCTACCGAGATGGCGGCCCACCAACTGCAGTGGAGAAGGGGTAGGTCAAGTAGTGTTTGACCTATTGAATGATACATATAGTTATACACCCAAAAAAAAAACTAGAAAGGCGCCACATTGTTTATCACCACCCGGTATGTAGATAAGATGTTAAGGATTGACTAATCAAACAATGAAACTTTTCAATCCAAGCTGGTCAACCACAACCCGTTACTCTACAACCTAGCCACGTCAACAGAGTTGACCGGGACAATCACAAAATAAGACTACCACAAACAATTAATAAATTTACTGGAAGAAGACAGTAACTTCGGTAATAATTCTATATGAAATAATTTAAATATAAAATATAATTAATTGTATCGTCCTCAATTTATCATAAATTAAACTACAATGCAGAAACAGATCATTACGTCAGGAAGTTTTGCAAAACCGCAGATATCTATAGACTCGCAAAGTGCACTTCACGCGTCCTTACAATTTATCAGAAACAAAATGTTCGTCGTGTAGGTATCCCTATGACGTAAGTCACAAGTAGGTACGATCTGTTCAAAATAATATTAACTGAATTTGAATAAACAGTTACTAGTCGCTATTAATTGAGGTTGAAATATAAAAGAAACAAAATATTATCTATACACTATATCATATAAATAAACCCCTATATCTATTTGTACCGGCGGAAAATTTATTAGCTCAATTTATCTGGAAAGTGATGGGACCAAATCTAATTTCCGCATTTAAAGATGAACAATTACAAATAAATCCTACCTATGGTTATCTGAATTATTCAAGTACAAAAAAAAAAGAATCTATTTAAGATAGTGTAATGGTTCAAAGGGGGAGAGCCTGTAAATTGGTTTTGAACTTTTTTTTTAACAGAGAAATAAATAAACGGACCAACCGGTCAGTCAGTAATAAAATGAAGGTTTAAATAATTGAAAGGTAACTCAAATATTCTTTGTCCTACATTAGCAACAATGTTGCATGCCTGTTAAGTGTACGAGGGGGAGATAGGGCCCGACTAAGGACTCCAGACTGGAGACGAGCCATTAACACCGACGGGGCGGTAAGGGAGGAAAGAATGCACATTAACCACAGCTGGGAAGAGAAACAAAATCCAAGTCCCACGCCAGAGCTGGGGTTGTCATGAAGCAGTAGACCAGGTGAATTAGACATCGGACGGCGGAGTTTTACCAAGAAAAGGGTTTAACTGAGTAATTGTAGGAACCACGGATAAATAGCAGCGAATCGCGGACACCGAGATACTTCGTGGTAGACTCTGTTCGCGAGCACCTTCACGCTAGTCGTTGCTCCGTTTTATTTTATTTTAATTTTCACTATTTTTTCGACTTAGAAGAATTTTCACTATCTTTTTGACTTAGAAGAATTTCTAAATAAGAACTAAATAAGAGACTACCTGTTAGACTTTTGTCACAAGCACGTCCGCGCCCGTTAGGTGCTTTTCCATTTATTTTATTTCAATTTTCCCTATTTGAAAAAAAATACTAATTTATAAAAGTAAGAAAAGACTAGGCATATTTTCGTCGAACAAGTGTAGCTTTTGACAGTTAGGGATCAGAAGGATTGAGAGAGAACAGGTTTGCCGGCAGCCCATTATTGGGAGTACGCTTACCTGGCAATTGCGGATTGTTCTGGCAGCCCATTATTGGGAGTACGCTCAATTTGTAATTGTCTCTTTCCTTCCTTACACTACTACATTTTGGTCGATTTTTAGTCGCGGCAGCCCATTACTGGGAGTACCTTCTATAATCGGACAAAGTGTAGGTTTTTCACTTAAATAACTAACAAGTCCGTCATTCTTAACTTTGCATCATTTATTAAAAATAATAAATCGCCTTTGAGTTGATATTGTTATTGATATTGAGGGTGTCAGGATGCGCTGCGACCTATTACAGATCTATTGTGCCCCCTCTTCTCTGCTCTTTTGGAGTATATTCCTTTCATTGAAGCAGCCTCTCCAACTCCGCTTCCCTTAGGAATTTCAGGATTTGAAGGGGATCAAGGCCGGGCAAAGCCCCCCCGTTGAGCTGGTGGTGGCCCAGAACATCGTTTCTTTCACGTTCTAGTGCTTCGCAGTTCATCAATAGGTGACGAGGCGTCTCGTTTTCTTCCCTGCAGAGTCTGAAAACGCCATCTTTTTCTATACCAAGTTTCCTCAGGTGTTCATTGAGCTTGCAATGACCTGTTAGGAATCCTGTTAGCATTCTGAGACTTCCTTTGTTGAGGGTCAGGACTTTCCTTGACCTTTCTCGGTTAAAGTTCCCGAGGAGCTCCTTGGATTGTCTCAATCCTGAGAGGTTATTCCAATGGATTTCTCTCAGTTTTTCTTCTTCCTTCCGCAGTTCTACCTTGAAGAACTTTGCTCCTTTTCTTGCCAATGAGTGGGCACGTTCGTTTCCCTCAATCCCAGTGTGTCCTGGTATCCATTTGAAGTGAATTTTGTTCTCTCTGCCTAGTTTATTGAGTTTTTGTAGGCAGTTCCATGCCATTTTTGAGCTGATGATAGGGGAGCTCAGCGTCTTTATGGCTGCTTGACTGTCTGTCAGTATTGAGTATTATCGCCTTTGAGTTCTCGCTATTTGTTTCACGAGTGTAAATCCATTATTCCCATTATTCGTTTAAAAGTTAAATCTTTTATTCGAGCATCTGCCCGGCCCGGCACTTCAAGTTCAACCACCCCGAATGCCAGATGTCATCTTCCAGGCGTTAGATAACTTCTTCTTCGATCCAGTAGCAAATTTCAGTACGTTCAGTGGCGTAACCAAGCACTCCCCTGTTCGTCTTAGTCCATATCTCGGCTGTTCAACTTACCTTGCTTCCGCTGGTCGACTTTTACGTGTAGCGCACTGGATCGATGGGTCCGATTTTCCCACGACGACTTATCCCTGGGGGCGGAAGCTCGAATTTCTGGTTTATTTGTGAGTTGGCCCGTTCCTTTCAACCCAAAAATTCAACACCTCAATTCTCTCTTCGTTGTTGTTTGTAGCCCTTCCCCCCAAACCCAATGCTTTTGGAATCTTTTTTGTCACATACGAGGCTGCAGAGCGCCTTGAGATTGTGGAAAGGAAGATCCATCGAGCTCATTGGTCATCTGGTAGCACCCCTGAACCATGCGGCTGCTGTTGGGGGGCGCTGAGATTCGCAGGAAGTCTATCAGTGACTAGTAATCCTTTCCCCGCACTACCCAATGCTTCTGGAATCTTTTTTGTCACATACGAGGCTGCAGCGCGCCTTGAGATTGTGGAAAGGGACCCATGGAGTTCTTAGGTCACCTGGTAACTTTATCGAACCATGCGGTTGCCGCTGAGCGCACTCAGATTGGCGAGAGAGTTATCACTACCTGGTAGTTATCCCCCTAAACAGAAATCCGTCCCTCATAAGAACCTTGGACCGCCATAATTCCATTAAACATTTCTAAAAGACTTGATTTTCGCCCTTAGGTCTTATTTATTAATTTGAGTCATCAAACCCAGGAAATTCTCTTCAGCCCTACTAAGAACGAGTTCTACCCGAAATTTCCCAGTTATTTAAACCTCTCGCTTATAAACTCAAGCTGGAACCCACTCTGAGGGTTTTATTTATATTCTAGTAATAGTTATCCGTCCGTTTGGTTGTGGTAAATTATAATAAGGTAATAAATTAGAATTCCCTGCATCAAGTCGACTCTTTCCCGCAAGGTTTGACCCAATATTATAATAATACGCAATTTATCTTGTCGCCCCGAACTAAAACTATAACTTGAGGAAGATTGTCTTCATAATATTAATTTGTAACTTCGACTGTGTATTTGTAAATTCAGCCGCGCGCCCCTGCACCCTCTTCCATTTCGCATCCCGCCGCCTGACGCCTGTGGACTCCTTCAGTAAACAGGTGCGCTTGGCGATACCGTTATTCCCGTCACAAAACACCCCTACAGACAGAGAGGGCACGTTCCTGACCTACTAGGAGATATCGCATCGCTCAGGAAGTCGGCCTTGCCGTCGAAAGCGGATCCAGTGCACTGGTGTTAAATAACTCACAGGAGTGTGTTCCTCTAAGGAAGAACCACTTCGGACGAGACCATGTTCGTCTACCTGAAGGAAATCTTACAGGATTTTCCAATGGCAGATAGCCTAGGACTGGCGAGGGAATAGCGTTGCCCCACAGTATCGATCGACGGTTACTTCCGCTGGTTTACGATTACATGACGTCGTTCGTTTGACCAATCACAACATTTTCTAAAGTTGCTGGATTAGCTTGAGGCGAAAGTTTGCGACTGATTATCCTGGATCAAGAATCCACCCCCCGCTAAATAAATTGAGTGGATCTTTTTCCCAGGACATAGCCGAATTTTACCGGTTGGATCGCTGGCATTATGAATGATAGTTTGTTCAACAATGCACATTAGCATTTCGTTAGATTCAATCGGGCTTACTCTGCGTGAACCAGTTCAAGCTTCCAAATGAGCTAACTTGCGTTCACTGGGGTAAGTGGGACAGGGGTGCTCTAAGCCAAGCCAAGTGTGCTGCTTAGAGTGGGTAATTTTAAAATGCCGGAAAAATGTCTGCATCCGGCGTCGTCACGTTAGAATAGCCCTTCTATACTCCTCACACTTTGAACGTTCTTGAGTTACTCATCTCTTTAATTCACCTACACAATGTTGTCGGGTCCCGACCTATTCTAGACGATCAGAGGCCAATTTTCTAGTTTAGAATTTATTAAAAAGTAGTTCGAATCACCCTAGTTACCCTAGTACTCTCCAATTGAATTTCTGAATTTAATCAAAAAGTTAAACATGGTTCAACTCACTTGACTTCATGTCAATTGATCATCTGAAATGAAAATAACCGGTTTACACGTTCAACTCGCATTCAAGTGACTTGAATTCAACTGACTAGATCAACTCAGTTGAATAATGTAAACCCACCATTAAGCAATTTTTTTAATTGATAATGATAACGATTAAAGTACCCTTTTTATATCTGTAAAATCATTTATTTTTTTCAAATACCGGAAAACAAAGATAGTAAAATGTTAACTTTGGCATTGTTTATCTCACCAAATTGAAAACCAGAATTTTTAAAATTATTTTTCCCGTACTCTACTCAGTGTCCCCTACAATGTACTGAAGAGTTTATCCGTCATTTTCTTAACACCCTTTAGTTGTCGTACTTGTTCAAATACAACAGGAGCTGGACTTCACACGGGCTTCCCTCTTTGACGGAATGGTTATTCATTGAATGACATATAAATTCTTCGGGAACAACTTCTAGACATATTTCGTTTGAGAACCCAAATTTTCGCTCATTCAGGAAAAGGTATTTATTTTTGGGAGTAATCATTTGGAAGTGGTCGACGGATTTTACCGGGAAAGAGAATAAATGATATAAAGTATACGAGTCAGGTTCTACGATCGGTATTTCTATAATGAAGACAATCTCGTTCAGCTTAGAATAAGCTTTGACGACAGCTATTTTCTCGAATAAGAGAATATTGTCTTTTGTAATTTCAAATGGTATTTTGTTAATTTTTATTAGTGGATTTATGTTGATTAACTCGTCTAGGAGCTCATCTGGCTCTATTATGCTTGCATGTAAGGTATTTAATTTAGCAAAAGTTATAGCATTTTCTAGTCACTAGAATTTGTTGTATCGTATTGATTGCCACTAGTAATTGATTAAATATAGCATTGAAGTTTACCATTTGGTAGGTACTCGCATCTCGAATGCTTGTATCTTTCATTTGTTGTTCCATTTGCATTATTCTACTCTCCTAATTTAAAGGGTATTAACCCTGGATTATTTGTCAGGGGGTTTAAGTTTAATATTTTGAAGTATCTTTATTTTATCGTTGGATTTTGATTGATCTGTATCAGTTTCAGAGGTAGAAGATTCGGTTTGAGGTGAGCGCGAATGACGAATATTTTTGAGATGGACGTATCTATGATTACCGTTGTCGCTTATTAGCGCTAAATTTTTCTTAGTAATTTTAATTATCGTGTAGGGTCCTTTATTTTCTTTCTAACGTTTTGTGTTGTTTGCTTTTGTAATTTATTTCAAAAACTTCTTGACCTACTTCCAACTGTTTTAAGTCTGAATCAGCATTTCGTTTTTCTGCTACTCTCTGCTTTTCTTTATCAAGAGTTGAAATGAACGTTACTTACATTTTTGTAAGTAATTGCCAACTTTTCTTTATGATTTTTTGCGTATTCTTGGTACACTTGTTTATTGTAATGGATATCATAAGGATTGCGTGCACTCGAGTGACCTAACGGAAGTTCATACGGGGTGAAACTCCTCGTCGAATGGATTGTGTTATTGTAGGCAATGATTGCGTAAACCATCAAGGTGGTAATTGGACCTGTCTTTGAATTTATTCTCATCGGCCTAATTTGTTCTAACAAGGTTGAATGTAATCTTTCAATAAGTCCGTTGGATTCTGGATGATTTTCGGTTACGAAATGTACTTTAATTTTATGTAACTTTAATGTATTTTCAACTGTCTCGTTATAAAATTTGACACCGTTATCAAAAGTTATCATTTCTGGGACTGAATAAAAAGAAAAGTACTGTATGAGAGCATCGGCTATGCTAATGCTGTTCTTTGAGGCGATAGGTATGGCCTGGCCTAGTTTAGTAAAGGCGTCTATGATTGTTAGAAAATTTTGACTTTCTACTACAAAAGTATCCATATGGAGTTTTTGAAAAGGTTTCTCCGGTGTACTGGTTATTACAATTCAAACTTTAGGTAGGTTCCTATCATACTTTGTTTCTTGCAGAAGTCACAATTATTAATGTACTGTGTAACTTTTTCTTTCATGTCTGGGAAGTAATATTTTCTTTGAAGTTGTTTAAGAGTTTCTAAAATCCCTCTATGATTAGTTTTTCCTTCATGTTGTTGTTTTATTGTCAAGGTCTGTTCTTCGGGATCGTCTATAGTCTTTAGTTTGATGGTGCATCTTATTATTTCAGGTCCATCATTATTAAATAATTTTGTGTATACGTTGCAGAATTTTTTATAAAGACTTTCGGTGGAAAAGCGAAAATAGTACCGTTTCTTACTTGAGGTGTAATGTTTCAAGAATTGGATTATTTATTTTTCATTGTTGTCTTTGGTAATTTGAACGTTATATTTTGACTGGTTATTTTTCTTTATTATTTTTACAGGATGAGGGTTTGTAAAAACTTCAGTAATGAAAAATTGATTTGGTTTAGAATCAATAGCTTCATCTAAAATTTTAATAGAATTTTTAGGTTCAGGAATTTGGTTGGAATGTACGGTGTTGTCGTCAACATCGTCATTTAATTCTTCTAATGCATTTTCTGTTTCATCAAAGTTACCCACGATGGATTTGTTTTCGAGACCATTGATGTGAATTCTGCTCAAAGCATCTGCATTAGTATTTAATTTACCTTTTTTGTAAATTATTTGAAAATCATATTCGTGTAACCTAATTTTCCAGCGTTGTAATTTGCTATTTGGATTTTTTAGTTTGAAGAACCAAACTAAGGATCTGTGATCAGTGTAGACAAGAAAAGGTCGTCCATATAAATAAGGGCGAAAATATTTCGTACTCCAAACAATTGCTAGGAGTTCTTTTTCAAAAGCGTCATATTTTTGTTCTGTTTCATTTATGTCCGTATTCATCAAACTTCAAAATATAACTCTGGGGTTATATTTTGAATTTTCTGACAGCTGATTGGTCTAATGCTCAAACCCTACGAACGCTACGAATTTTAAACCAATCACATGTTCCAAAATATAACCCCAGGGGTTAAATTTATTGACGAATACGGGCCTTAGTGTTCTAGATGAAATTCACATGGGTCTGTCATTCCCTATACTACCCTGACTCAAAACCGCCCCTAAACTTACGTTTGATCATCCGTCGTAAGGATAAAAGGTTTTGTAAAGTCGGGATATTGCAGGATTGGGTGGTTAGTGAGTAATTGTTTACATGTTTCAAAAGTTTCTATAATTCTCGAGTGTGTTCTACTTTTCTACCCTTTTTTAAACAAATTGTCATTGGTTTGGTTAATTTTGCAAAATCTTTAATGAATTCACGGTAGTAGCCTACTAGACCTAAAACACTTTTGATTTACTTTTGTGTTTTAGGAACATGATAATTTACTACGGCTGAGATTTTATCCGGATTAGGTTTTACATCTTCTGGCGTAACAATGTGGCCAAGAAATTGTACTTCTTTTTCAAGAAACTCACATTTGTCTAACTGAACCTTAAGTCTAGCTTTTCTTAAGCGTTCGAACACACTTCTTAATTTTTCAGATGTTCCTGTAATGAAGTAGAGAAAACTATGATGTCGTCTAGGTATACAACACATTTTTCATTATTAATGCCTCATATGTCCGTATTCATCAAAGCCTATGGCCCGTATTCATCAATAAATTTAACCCCTGGGGTTATATTTTGGAACATGTCATTGGTTTAAAATTCGTAGCGTTCGTAGGGTTTGAGCATTAGACCAATCAGCTGTCAGAAAATTCAAAATATAACCCCAGAGTTATATTTTGAAGTTTGATGAATACGGACATCTAAGTACATTATCGATGACACGTTGGAATGTGTAGGTGAATTTTTCATTCCAAAGGGCATGCGTTTGTATTCGTAGTGACTGCGGGGAGTGCTGAAGACTGTTTTGCTTATGTCACTTTTCTCCATTTCGATCTGGTGAAAGCCAGAGGCAAGATCTAATGTCGAAAAGTATTGACATCGACCAAGTTTGTCTAAAATATCCGAAATGTTGGGTAGCGGATACTTATCATCGATTGTCTTTTCATTGAGCAATCTATAATCTAAGCAGAGACGATATTTTTTGCGTCCTGATGCGTCTGCCTTTTTAGGTACAATTATTCTGGGACTGGACCACGGGGAATGAGAAGGTTTAATTATTATGTCTTGGTCTAATAATTCTTGTGCTTGTCTGTCAGCTTCTCTTTGCAATACTTCTGGTAATCTATAAGCTTTTTTATAAATTGGAGTATCGTCTGTCAGTTTCACTTGATGTCATTAGTAAATGATAAAAGAATTTTCTCAAATAAGTGAAATATATCCCTGAATTCTAGACACAGTTTACCTATCTCGGTGTATTCTTCCTTATTTAAATGATTAAGTCTCAGGTTTCGCATGTTTTCCTTCAAGAGACGGTCGCATTCATAATCGTACTCGACTGATAGTTTATGTACCTCAGTATAATCGTAATTATTTAATTCTTCTGTTACAATGGGTTGAGTTAATTTTAACTCTACGGGGTGATCATCGGAATTTATTAAGAAGCTCATGGTCCAACGTATCGAAAGCCTTAGAGTAGTCAAGGAGGACCACAGACGTTGCCAGACCCGCATCTAGTCCCCTCAGGACTCAGTATCTCGTCAGTGACGTTTAGAAGCAATGTAGTTGTGCCATACCCCTTCCGAAACCCAGACTGAGATGCAGAATTATGTTGTTTTGTGTTATGAACTCATATAATTGTGCGGATACAACCTTTTCCAGAATCTTGGACATAGCGGGAAGAATACTTATGGGACGCAAGTCATTAAAACTCTCTGGCTTGTTTACTTTTGGTAGTGGTGTGACCATTGATTTCTTCCAAATTTCCGGGAAATATCCAGTTTCCAAGCAAGTATTTACAATGTGAGTTACATACGGTCCTATAACCTGAAAACAAAGCTGTAGCATCTTTGCCGAGATACCGTCAACTCCCACAGCACCAGACCCAAGACCCATCACGATGTCTTCGATTTCCGCAACCGAAGGAAGCCTAAAGGAGAATGCAAGCGATGAACTGTGCAGCCTAGATCTATAATGCTGAGATGCCTCTGAACAGTTGTTAGTAGCACTGAAGACAGACAAGAAATATTCATTTATTTTATCTGCATCCTTCAGCCTATCAGGAATCTCGACTGATGACTTATTTTTAACATTAAGCAACTCAATAGTTTTCCAGAATTTTTTAGAATTGCGATGTTTGGATTGAAATGAGATGTAAGCAGACTTCTCCCTCCTAGCTGCTCCCGTCACTGCGTTACGTAGCTTCTTGTAATAGATAAAGTCACTTATACGTTTAGATTGTTTATATGTACGCAGGGCACTGTCCCGCAGTTTCATCATACTCCGTATATTGCTGGTATGAGTATCAAACAAGTTCAGGATATTAAAATTTAAATATTCAATTTTTTCATCAATGGTTTGTATGTATAAAACATCATCCCATTTAATGCTCGAGAGATGGGAGGTAAAATCTGGTACAGGAAATCCCCTGAAATCTCTATAGGTAATAATTTTAGGTTTAGAACGCTTATATAATATGTCAATGGTGCAGTAAACAGCGCAGTGGTCAGAAATCCGGTGATTCAAAACGCCAGACTCCAATACAAGGTCCTCCCTGTTAGTAATTATGACATCCAGGAGAGTTTGCGTGGAGCCGGTAATACGAGTCGGCTCATTTATTAGCTGATTAAAATCATAAGAGTTTATACACCGCTCAACTGTATAGTCAACGAGCTGATCCTCGTTTATATCCCCCATCATAATTACATGAGCACTATCATTGTCATGAGATTGAAAATAAATTGAAATTTTGTCAAATTTAGTTTCTAAAATTTGATTTATTAAGTTGATGTTGGCACTCAATTTTCTTAAAAGATACATGCCTATTAGTCCATTGTATTTTTCATTAAAATCAAATATACAAAATTTATGTTTATATTACTACTACTACTAGTGCTAACCGTTGCTAAGGGTGAGCTTGAATTATTATTTATAAGCTTTAAAAATCTATTTTCAATATCTTCGGAATCTGTTTCTGAACTAGATTGTTCTTCTATAATAATCAATGATAATTCCTGAATTTTATTCAATATATCATTTACTTCCGACATAAATAATTATGACACAATTGGAAAAATGGAATAATAATTAGGAACGAATGAGACTTACATGTAAAACATATTTCTTAATTTCGACTCCGCTGGCGATGTGGGTGCTTTGGAGAAGTGATGACTCGGCTGGGCGATGTAGTCCCTTGGAGTATTGATGGCTCCGTAAGGCGATGTAGTCCTCTTGGAGTATAGTTGAATTCGATTCTTGATGAATTGTTGAAACAAAAAGTCTTTGCCCGAAAAGTTACCGATTTTTGTGAACACTTTTTCGAATTAGGACCTTCTAAAATCCTACTGATTGCGCCAATTACGTATGTGCCCTTTTCCAAAGTATTTTTTAAAAACAATTTTAAAGTTTTAAAATACTTTATTAAAAAAGACAAATAACTAACTCATAAAACTACGTGGAATTATGAATGCAGAAGCCAATGTTAAAGACTTGCCAGCAAATTCATAACTGCCTGTTGTCTTGTTCATTTCAAGTCAAGAGGTCGTTACGCAAAGTAACCTGAGATAACTGTTTGTTTGCTGAAGTTGCTAGCAAGCAGTTTCTAGAAAGATAGAAGGCTTAATGATGATGCAATACTCCCTAAGTATAAAATTATAATAATAAATGCAAGTTTGCTAAAAGTTACCCTAGAGTACATATAGTGTAAAGTATATATCTATAATAATTGAAAATAATACATAACTTAGCCTATACGTAACTCGTGCCTACATAATTAAGGATACAGGTGTACAATTCTATTCTGTTTCCGAACATAGGACCGGATGCAGGTATGCACATAAATAAATAACAATTAACTTGACAGGTTTATTGCATTCCGGATATGATTAATAATAATAATAAATTTGTTTATTGTACTATTAAATTCAACAATCATTGATTAGTACAATAGCGTTGTGAGCGATAATAATAATACACAAACAAAGAACAAACCGCAGTAGTACACATAAATTCGCCTGTGTAATCAAAAGGTCATACGCAAGCGATTGACATTATAACACATTGATCACAATCATCAAAGCATCAGAAAAAAAAAACAAATAAAGGAAAAGTTCTAGAATCTAATGCTAGTCATTGTTCAAACTACGTTGTCATTTACAATTATTTTATTTATTTTATTTTATTTTATTTTATTTTACACTGTATAAACAGGCAAAGCCCTTTACTATACAGGGACAATAACAGAAAAATTTCATATAATTATAGATATCCTAGTGACAAGGTGCTATATTAATGAATCAATAAGGGTGGGGAGGGGGAAAGGAAGACAGAATATCCATGGTAGAATAAGGTTCCAGGTATGTGAGATATCTTCGGAGATATGCCTTGAACTGAGAGAATCCAAAGTTTGCGGGGTCTATCCTGAAGTGATTAAGGAATTTGATGGCCGCGTACGTGAATGTCCTTTCATTCAACCTGGTCTGATAATGGTGGGTGATCGGAAACGATCAAGTTTGTCTTGATTTTTATAAATCAGTTTTAGAAGAGAGAAGACATAAATAGCAGGCAACGTAAGGAGACCGATACGCCTGAAGTGGCCCCTACAGGACTGATGTATGGACAAGCCTGCCAGTATCCTGATAGCTCTCTTCTGCAGAAGAAAGACTCTGCGTAGAGAGCTCTGTGATCCACCCAATACAGCCAGGCCATAGGAGATGTGACTGTAAAAATGTCCATAGTATGCGGAGAGAAGAACGTCATGAGACACAGTTGTTTCAGAAGGAAACAGAGCTAGCAAGGCGTCGGCACAAGTGGTCAGTGTGAGTCAGCCAGTTCAAGTTTTGATCGATGTAAAAGCCCAAGAATTTCACAACCCGCGTAGGAGAGATCTCAGTACTAACGGTTGGGATGGGGGGTAAAGGAGGAAGGCGAAAACGGCAAGAATGGAAGTCAATCAACTCGGTTTTTGTTAAATTCAGTCTTAGTTTATTTTCTCTAAGCCATAAAGATGCTGCTTCCAATGAAAGTTTAGTTGATTTTATTATTTCAGTGTGGTCGTTTGTTTTCAACCTGATGAGGATGGTTGTGTCGCCTGCATAGTTAACACATAGAGAAGTGGGGGAAGAAATTGATGAGCTCAAATCGTTAATGAAAATAAGGAAAAGAAGCGGGCCGAGAACGCTACCCTGGGGTACTCCTGAGGAGATTGGAGCGAAGTGGGATCTCACAAATCGACCATCAGACGCAGGGAGCTGTACCGCCTGGGTTCTGTCCCGTAAGTATCTGGTGAACCACGTTAGGGGCAATCCGCGAACACCGATGCTCTCCAGCTTCCGAAGCAGGCATTCTTGGCACACACTATCGAAAGCCTTGGAAAGGTTCAGAAGCCATCCAGCCGTTCGCATGCCCTCCATGCCCTTAGAGATGCACTCAGTCAGTAAGTTGTATTAGAGCCGTCTCAGTTGATCTGTTCCTCAGGAAACCATGTTGGGAGCGGGAAAGAGTCTCAGTCTTATTTAAGAAGTCAAGAAGACGCGAGGAGACGAGGGATTCGAGAATTTTATCAAACACGGATAGTAGGCTAATTGGTCTGTAGTTGTCTGGGTCTTTGATATCGCCCTTCTTGTAAATGGGTTTAACCGCTGTCTTGGGTTTATCGGGGAATACGCCGATCTCAAAGGAGTTGTTATAAATTTCCGTAAAGGGTTGGGCAAATTCAGATATACAATACTTCGCAATGAAGGAAGGAATCTCGTCTAGACCTGACGACTTTTTATTTTTAAATCTGGAAGCTAGCCTTATAATTTCGCTAGGTGATGTAGGGTACAACATAAATGATGATGAAGAGACGAGAACAGGCACAGTGGATGCGTGAGTGTGGCTGACGGTAGGAGGGTTGAGGGTTGTTTGAAAGAAATACGCTGTTGAGTATCTCAGCAATTTCTGCCGGATCCGTCTTGACTGAGTTTTGACAATTGAGTTTTTCGATCTTCCGAGACTTGCTTGCCGACTGACAATGTTTGTTTATGAGAGACCATCCAGATTTAATTGGATTTTCGGATTCGCTGATATACATATACAGTGTTATTCACGGTATACGCCACGGAAGATTATGGCCGTGTCTCTGGATTTTAGGATCTTTTTATTTTTGGAGTGGATAGAGACCCGGCAGAGGTACGTTTTAAAACTATATTCATAATGTACAGGGTGTCCCAAAAGCATGAAACATATCAAAGTTATGTTTTTTTAAATGGAATGCTCCTATGTTATTGCATTTTTAGATTGTCTGAGAAGAAAAAAATAAGATTGATTTTAACAGTTATTATGTCATTGCGACTTCTGGTCTCGCGTCTCACCAAATACCTAAACTTTCGCTGAAGTCTGGCTAACTGGCACTTGAACTGCTCGTTGGATATATTTTTCAGTTCATTTAGGAGATTTATTCTGTCATAAAGTTGACGTATTTCTGGGGTAAGTCATCGAGGTCTGGTAAGTCCAGAATTATGAATTCTTAATTTTCTGAGAGGAAAATACGGAAAATACCAGTCAAAATAATAAGAGAGACTGTTAGCGAAGCAGGAGTATTTGGAATTGGTATCAGGGGCATCCAGAAGATCCTACCAGTCAACGTACCGCAGCTCGTTTTAAAACAGAGCGAGGAGCAGGGTCATTTATGTCCGTCTTCCATCTCACCACGGGCTTATTGCCGCTTCCGTGGGCACCGGCCGAGTCCGGAAGTCGAAGCGTAGCATGAAGTGGGTAGTGGTCAGAAATAAACGTAGGTATTGTGTTGCTGCAGAATAGTCTTAGTATTCCAGAAATTGCAATACTATCAATGCAAGTTGCGGAGGTATTAGTGACCCTAGTCGTGGAACCGGGCCCTCCTCCTTTCTCCTACCTCAAAAAAAAAATTTTTACACTTACCTTAAATCAAAAATGGAGGAGGTGGTTATTGACAAGTCTCAATGTGTTTGTCCTGATTTATTAAGTTGCAAAGCACATTGGCATGTCGAGCAGGACATATCAGATTCAGAATCCCCTACCCAAATTTCAAAATTATTTACCAAAAATTAAAAAATTTAGAAAAATAAAACAAATTTTATGATCGTCAAGGCCGAAATTAAATTTAACAAAATTACAAAGAACTCAAACAAAACGTTGTGTTTATCCAGTCACAGTCAGTTGGGTAAGATTTTCTTTGAAAATTCAATACCGACTGACCTGACCGGACCCGTAGTAACTCCTAACTTAAATTTTTCAAAATGATCTAACTAAACATGCCAGGTGTATTGCTCACTCTTTTTGAGATTCATAATTCTAAAATTTACCTGAAAAGAAATCACTGTGCTTGAGCAAGAAGGATATGAAGTTGCAATGATTATTCCAAAATATTAAAATATTAAAAGTTTATTGAAATATTAATCTCATTATTTACAAATGATTATACATAATTAATTGGGAAAACTCGAAACTTACACTAGGACATCCTACCTACATAAGTACAAATATCTACAATATATTTATGATAAAAATTTCATTCCAATAATTTTTCAAAACTGGAGGAATATTATCCATTATCTTCTGAGAAGTAGTTTATCTCAATTTAATATTCATACAAGAATTTACCCTAATACCTGTGATATCACGGTCTTCTGTTTAAACAATCTTTAACTTTAAAATGCAACAAGAGATACTTATTAATTAGAATTTTCTAAAACTGCACATATTAAAATAAAGTTCAAATTAGGTATATGTATACCTACAATTTGGAGTAAGCTAAAAGTAAAAGAGAATTATCAATGTCAATAAAAATTTATATAAAAAGAGTTATGACATGATTGTAAGTATTTACTTACGACGCAAAAATAATTAATTTCGAAAAAATTTTACTTTCTCTACTCAAAATTCCTAGATAAAAAATTTCAAGGATTAGCACATAACAATAATAAACACTTTCAAAATTTTCCCAAAATATTAAAGTTCACAAATACATAACACTGATATAAACCATTTTAATTGGGATCAAATAATAAGACATCACGTTTCTTTATTCACTTTTACAAAACTTCAAACGATGAATGATTTATTTCTTCTTCTTCAAGTGCCATACCCGCATATCGGGCGTAGGCTACCTCTCGCATATGTCTGTGGTGCGCGAGCTATCAGTTTACACAGACATATGGGACCTCCCTTTTTATTGCCGGAGTCCGAACGGCACTGTTTGAAAGGTTTTACTAGGCAAGGGTACTTGTGGTGGTTTGCCATTGCCTTCCACATGATTTATTTAAAAGAGAATAACAGTACCGTCAACAGTTGGTTGGGGTAGATCAAAATACAGCTCTCGTAGCAGAAAATCGGGTGACTCGCAAAGTCGGTCGCCCGCACCAGCACCAGCACCAGCAGCGACAGCGCTGTCGGTAACAGGATACTCCAACCACCAGAACTAAACAAAGAAGCTTATCTTCTCCATATCCTCGTGGCGAAGGGAACCAATAATCATCCAAACACCCATCAGCAACCATTGAAGTAATGACGAAATGATTTCACTCAAAAACATGACTCATGAAGAAAGTAAAACTTGAATCTCAGCACAAAATCTCACTCGATGATAATTAAATTTTGAAAAGACTTAAGTTTCTTGAATCTGGACTGTCAGGTATCAAACCCATGTTAATTTTGAAAGGAATACTACTTTGTTTACTTTGAAGATTCCATAATAAAAGGAAAGGAGTGGATCTCCCATATTCCTACATTACTTTATATGTTACGTTACGTTACGTTACATCCTACGTTACTTCCTACATATTCCCACGTTACTTTACGTACTTTTTACGTGTTCCCACGTTACTTCCCTTGTCTACAAGACAAGAAAAAGGAATCTATTAGCGAAAAAGGACTAAAAACAAACTCAAAAATTACTTACACAGAACTTTATCAGACACTGGCATGATTAACCAACACTCACTTCTATACAAGGGAATAATGTAATACTTATTTGAACTGTACACAAGTACGAGACTGTCGAAGAAGAGTCAAAAAGTGCCCAGTTTCCAGTGATTAGCCCTATATATAAGGTCGGCTTTTCGGACGCTCATAGGAGGGTCTCGAGGCATGCCCAGTACAAAAATGCACCACTTTACCTATACCTGTCTCTCTTTTCTAACCAGATTTAATGATTAGTATGTTGGTACGCAGCTAAGATTGTTTCGCGCTTCATTTCCACAGAGAATTGCAACGATGTCACTGTGATAGATCGAAAAATATCGATCATCAGTTGAAAATAATTTCTTTCATTTTCTTGATAATATTGAAATGAAAAGAATGGATAAATTGAAGGATATAGTAATTTGAGTCAAAGCGAGCGTCTGGCTGAAATAAAGGCGGCAGTCAGACGTGAAAATATGCATTAAGTATATGGGAATAATTAATAATACGAGCTCACACGGTTGATATGAAGTCGAGTAGTCATTATTTGAACAAAAACGTGGTATCAGGTTAACACTGCAACAGTGTTGCTCTTTATTCACCGCCGCCACGAGTGAGAAAATAGAACGAGAGTCATTAAATAATAGCTGGGACAGGAGGTTTAATATAAAAAAAAATCATGAACGTGAGGTGCAAACAGAGGGCACGCGGAAAGAAATTAAGAAGGGGAAGCGAGGTATTAAATAGAGGAAAAAAGGGAGTAAGCGTCACACTCTTTTAACTCTTTTAGTCAGTACGAGTACGAGTTCGAGTACCAGTCCAGTTCTGGAGTCGTGGTTTTTCGGTAGTTAATTCGAGTTCTTAAGTGTCATCTTTCGATGTAGTATCCCTTGGAGTTAGTTTTAGTTGTGTTTGAGTTTTGGGACTAAGGTTTTAGAGTTTAGAGAATTGAGTAAATGTAGGTACGAAGGGTGGGCGGTGAAGGGTTAAAGTCCCTGGAATATAATTGGTGAAGGGTTAGAGTCCCCGGGATATAATAATTGATGAAGGGTTAGAGTCCCCGAGATATACTAATTGGTGAAGGGTTTAGAGTCCCTGGAATATAATTGATGAAGGGTTAGAGTCCCCGAGATATAATAATTGGTGAAGGGTTAGAGTCCCCGGGATATAATAATTGATGAAGGGTTAGAGTCCCCGGGATATAATAATTGATGAAGGGTTTAGAGTCCCCGGGATATAATAATTGATAAAGGGTTAGAGTCCCCGTGAAATATAATTGGTGAAGGGTTAGAGTCCCCGTACATAATTGGTGGAGAGGTAGAGTCCCCGGGATATAATAATTGATGAAGGGTTAGAGTCCCCGGGATATAATAATTGGTGAAGGGTTAGAGTCCCCGTACATAATTGGTGGAGAGGTAGAGTCCCTTGGGATATAGTTGAATTTTGAAAATTGAGTCAAGTTAGGTAGTCGGATCTTGGTTCCGAGAAAATAATTAATTGGGTAGTGGAACTTGAATTAGGTGTCGTACCGTGAGCGTGCGAAAATGTGTTGAACTGTAGTGAGTGTCATTTAAAGGATTACTCGAAGAAATCACCCCTCCAACTTTCTAATGTAAGTGTTAAGATGTAAGAGTAGAATGGTAGAGTACTAATTGTCACAGATGTAGTGTTTTGACCACTGGAAGCCCTCAAATTTGGGAATTTATGAAGTAATGGTTATTGAGAGTGTCAGAATGTAAAAATCATAAACTAACTTTTAATTTGAGTAAAAAGGTGGAAATAATAAATATAAGTCCCAAACTTGAGTGCTGCTTAAGATGATAATTTAGTTACAGAATGTAGCATTATTTTTATTTGAATTAATTTTCCTGGTTTGGTAACAGTCAAATTATGTAACCATATGAAGTAGATAAGAGAGGAGAGAGAGTGATGACTAGCGATTAACTATCTGGATCATCCGTCTATCCTCCTTTTCGAAAATTTAAAATTAATAAATTAATAATGCAGAGTTAATTATTTTGTATTTTGCAAGTGCCTAAAAATCAAGATAGTAGTAAGGGTAAATCAATTTTTTTTTTGTAATTCATGTATCAAAATGTTTTATTTTATCAATAATAAATTTGTTAAATTTATCTTCTCCTCTTTCATTCAAGAAAAATCACACTAGAACCCCAGCAGTGTTAAAAATAAATTAGTTTTTGTGAGACTCAAGATTTTGAAAATAGAAGTTGAAAATATTAAAAGAGAGTCAGTGAAATTGTCAAGAGTCAATCAATGAATTAAAATAAGTAAAATAAAGCGAGTCCAGAAAAGGACAAATAAGTATTAAAATTACTGAGCTGGCAATGCCCTATACAGAATGAGAATCAATTTGACTAATAGTATAATATAAGTAAGTATCTAACCAGACGAAAAGAATTTGGAATAATCAAAAGGTGGCAGATTTTCTGAAATTTCACAAAACAAAAGGTAAGTGCAGATTTTTGAGTTTTTCTTGGATCGTTTTAGCTAGAGCCGCTGTGCATTAAATTGTACAGTGTGGCCCCTACCTATTCATTTCTTTCGAAGCCTTTAACTGACAAACCGCTCGGCCAGCCAAAGGACTATTGTGACACAGGGAAGAATGGAGAGAGTAGTAGGTAGATAAATAAATAAAGAAATTTGTTTATTCGTTTACGTACGTACGCGCGTGCGTGAGCGGCGGGTTTCGACGGAAATCTCACCCGCCCGCGCGCGAAAAACTCTCCCCTTTCTCGCCCCGCCGGTTACATCACGTTGTCCACCCAACATTTCAGACGGACCTTTACTCGCATAAATGACCGCTCAGTTCTCTCTAGTATCTAACTTCTAACCGCACAGTCGTGCAACTACCTGCATTCCAACGAGGATCATAAAGCTGTCAGTATGATGGGAAGTTATAGGCCTAAATTACTTTTCAAACCTTTTGTTCTGAATAAATACCAGATAAATAGGTATTTCGGGTTTTATTTGAATAATAAATCGAAAATATGGAGTAATGATATGAGAGTTATCTCATCAGATGCGGAAAATTATTTTACGTAAGATGATATACTTTTCAATTACAGAAAATTTTAAACGAGAAAGAAAACCGACAAAACGTGCTATATACGCCTTATCTCTAATTCAATAGACAGCGAAAGTGTTTATTGCCACCAGGTGTCTACCCTCGGTTCTTGCTTAATACAGTCTTCTACACCAAGAAAAATGTACAATCGAACATAATTTCTCTGAACTTTTGTTGAAAATATCCTGAACAAAAATTATAATTTTGAAAAAGAAAAAGTAGCTGCAAAGCACGCTGCAGTCGGACTGCTACAGCATAGTTGGAAGCCATGTGAAGATAGAATCTCGGTCATACTAGAGGTGCTTGGGTTGTCACAGAGTACATGAATATTGAAATTTGCGGCAAGAACTACGTTATTTGAGAATCGGGAAGCCGCTTCAAGTAATTCGTCTAGGTCTCTAGGTGATAAAGGAAATCCTTTACAGGACAAGTAGGGGAGCGATATACAGACAGAATCAAAACCTTTAGTGTTTGTAATTTAATTTCGGATCTCACAGAGAAGAGGTTGCGACAGGGAACAAAGATGTTGAACGATTCGGCTCTCAATATCACACCTGACATAAACCGCTGAGCCTCCACGTTCTGTAGCAGACTGTCTGCAGAAGAAAGAGGAGGGTTGTAATTATCGATTTTGATCCTCTATATATTTTCTGATGTTAAGAAGTGTTCATCTAGGCAAATAAGCTCTGGAAATCCTAGATCAAGAATCATGACACTCAGACCATTCAAAGAGTTATTTAAGGATTGAATGTTGATGTGTAACACCCGGATTTCGTGTCTATAATTATTATGAGAAGAGGAGGGGTGATTCAAGAGAAGTAAAATTAGTCTTATTGGGATCCCTTTTGACATGAGAGCTGGAAAGGGGGTGGTGAAGGAATGGGGACGAAGGGGGTGTTTCACAGGAGGATTCTTGCTCCTGACGCGTCACTTTTTCTGAAAAGGGGAACTATATAATCTTTGGTTTTCCCGGGCCTTCATGGTTCGTGTTTTCCGTAGATAGGTGGGATCTAAGGGCCTTTAAATCATCTTCAGCGTCCGTTCCACTTAGTCCATAGCTCTCGTAAAACCTTTTGTAATATATTAACAGGTCGTTTCTTTCGGTGGGGAAACCTTCAGAGGCTAGGAGTAGTCTGACACTGTTTTTTGTCTCACCATGGAGGCATGTTGATTCTGGTCTGTCATAAAGGTAGGCCAAATAGAGACGGCCATTACAGAAGAACTCAGGCTGTCGCAGTCTGGAAAGTAGAAAAATTCCCTCAGTTTCGGCAGACGTATTTGTTAGTCTCGCCAGAGAGGGCCAAAGAGCGTTGGCCATGATGGAGATTCAGGGGTGTTTTGAAGTTCGGGCATGAGGTTCTTCTTAGGCTGCTCTGGCTCCTCCATAGACTGTTCAGCCAAGCAATTTCCAGAGCTGGGTGTAGGTTTCTGGATTTATTGCTCAGTAGTCGATTGATCAGGCGTTAACTTTACAGCGGAGGTCGGTTCAGCAGACCTTATCAAGACTTATCAAGTTTTACTCACATTGTTCTGCTGTGTTGGAAGACTGCTCACCGACGAAATTTCCATAGCTGTTTCCTGATTTTTGAGGAAACTGCGTAGGAGTTCCGGTACTACCAGAATCGCACAACATTTGATCCTTCTTAGGTGACAGTGCTGAGGAATGCTGAATGCAAAAAGACGGAGTTTGCAAAGGCAGATCGAAATTTAGGTTTTTATTTCCAGCAGAATCAAAAAAAACCTGCGAGCGTAAATGTTGTGTGGCCAAAACTTAGGGTCTAATAGTATGTCAGCTTTATTGTTGCAGATGCCTATTTTATAGTTTTTGAATCTTTGGTTTTCGAATGATGATGAAAGAGATTCAATTCTTATAAATTCTGACTCATTTAACTTAAATTTTATATATTTGATGATGGCCTGCTTACTGAATGAAATCGGCACATTTTCAATATGGATGTACTGATATCGTCTTTTGGAATTCGAATCATCTGTTTTCTTCGTCATTTTATTGAGGATGGTCTGAGTTCGGTTTCAATATTAGATTGAACTGAGATGGATGGTGTAGAGAAATGACCAAGTCAGTGGTTTGTGTTCCGGTGTGACAGGTGAATATTGTTTTTTTTGGCTGTATTTTTTGGAGAGCTCTGTAGGCTTTCTATACCTCTGGTTATTGAAGTCATGTTGGAGTAGATGGCATTGATCTCTTTCTGCACCTTCGTCATGGAAATTTCTATCTGCCTTGTCGCTGGATCATAAATTTCGACCCTTACGGACGTATCTTCATCTTCACTTTTATAGATTATGGACATGATGGTTGATACTTCAGACTGTATTCGGGTTAGCGTGGTAAGTAGGGCTTGGGGTTCGATGTCGAGTTGAAGACTGTAGGGGCGAGCGCAATCAGAATGTTGAGTACTTAGGTTGTTAGAGTGCTCCATCTTCTGACACATATCATATTTTCCTCAATCATTGGTTTTAGGCTTCTAAGATCTTTCATCTCTGGACAATGCATCGAATTCATCTCTATTTATCATAGACTCTGATATACTTTTGACAGTTCCGTGTAGGTATTTTAGGTTTTGAGTATCGCAGATTTTACAGACAAACTGAACAGAGCTGTTATTAGCCTTTGCGATGCCTTTGTAAAGTTCTTTTGTTAATTCGGAACATTTCTGACAAAATATACGGCGGCACTCACCTGAACAGGTGACCTTGTATCGATCTATTAAGGTGTCAAGTTTATTGTTGCAAACGTTGCAAAATACCATTATTCTTGTTGTTGTTCATGTTTGCAATTTGTTATGATATGGATTCAATGCAGTACTCGATCTTGCTTAGTTGACGGTTTTATAATTTTGTAATGTAGTTCATAAACAAGAGCACTGTGTTTAATAGTCGTGAGATATGAAAAATAAGATTACTTCTCTTGGGATTAAATCAAAATTGATTGTTTCAGCAAAAGCTGGCAGGTTGTCTTCAGCAGATGAAGAACACTTTTCTCATCTGTAGATTTCAGGCACTAAGCAGCAATTCAATATTGCAACATTTTAACAAGCACAGCACACAGCACACAAAATAGCTCAACGTAGCACTCGATACGCGTCTGCCTTGGTAAGCAGCTCAAACACGAATTGATTGATGGTGCACGGGTGCATCTCAAAGGCGCCGCCGCTATCTCCGCGGGGTCATAATATGACAGTGACACGTAAGGGTCATAAATAACGATTAAGATGACATAAAGAGGATGCAGGTGTGCTCATAAATAACAATTAGCAATTAATTTACCAATTTTATTGCATTCCTGATATGATTAATGACCCTAATTTGCATATTATATAAAGCCGGGTCAGAGCCTACCGGCTCCGGCTCTGACCGGCCAGGTCAGTTCGGCTAAAATTTCCCTAGACTGCCATTTTTCCCTAGATCTAGGGGAATCCGACGGACCGATGTGTCGCCCTATCTGCTCATTCCTTGCTTCAAGAATTGCTAGGATTACACCGTCTCATATACCAGGATTTTTGGGTATAGGTGATTAAATTTATCATGATAAATAATATCACGTTCAAATCTCTCAAAATGAAGTAAGTTGATATGATAAATTGATTTTAATACATGTTTGATATTTACATGTTAATAACGGGCTTGTTTTATGAACAGAGATTAGATTAGATTAGATTAGATTTGTTTAAATTGAAACATTTTGACAACGTGAACAAATTTTAACAACAATAAAACTACAATATTGAATTATTTATTTTGGATGGATTTTTTACCGAATTTCTGCAAAAACAGCATATTGCGAGATAAAAATATCAGGTATCAGGCACTATGTTGTCAACTTGCAGTAATTTGATAACGTGTACAGGAAGTAACTAACGGGTATGGCCTTAATATTAATACATCTTCTGTGAGGTGGATTTTATAAATTTCAAAGCCAGAAGCTTTTACTTTACTCATGCGATTTAGGGATTAACTTCAGTTAGTTGACATTTGTTGTGGATATTATTGCAAAAAAAAAGAACAAACACAAACATACCTAGTAGGTTAGAGGTTTAAAAAATATAAACTACTTTCATATAATTATTGATATTAGAAGTTTTTGTTTAAAAACAAAGCCAAAACCATGCAGTTTTATGGTTTAAAAAATTGACTACATAGCTGTACACGGTGAGAGGGCTTTAAAAATGCAAATCCACAACAAATGATAAACATGCCACAATTTGCTGGATTTTATCAAAATATCCAAAACTGTGCAAATCGTGCAACCATGCTTAACTACTATGATTTTCCAACTATCTACTTATATCTTAAAGTAGGTACTTCTATGAGTATTAACAAAAATTATAGGTAGGTATTACTCGCAACGAGGGATTAAATTTTGAGCTTGTTCCATTACAATGTTAATATAAAATATGTATTGTTATGAATTTACTTAGATATTAAAAAATATAAAGTACAACGCAAGAGTATTCACTTTTTTAAAACGTCTTTAATTGGTTTTGTCCATTTGAGTTTACGGACCTTTTAAACCTAATCACTCTAATTTTTATTTCACATTATTATTGATAAAACGTCTCATAATAATATAAAAGAATCTCAAATCTATAACGATGATTTTAACTGATAAAAATACCTATCTGATTCACCTACGTATAGTCGTTAAAAGATAGGTAGGTATATTAGGTAAGTAAGTTGACAAATTCAAGAAATATAAAATAATAGTTGATATTATATCCTTCAACGGGCAGAGAATGTTGGACGATTCCAACATTCGCCTACGTCTCGTGTTGTAAGTTTCGTTCTCGTCAATAATAAACATTCTCAGCGAGAAAACTATACTATTTTCTTCACGACTAAGTACTTATATGAAAAAATTATCGAAAAACTTTTTTTAATGCGGTAATAGAACATTTTCGACAAAAATAATTTACACTTTTAATGCTTATCGAGTTATCTATTTTAGGTATACGATAAATTATATAATTATGATACGTATATTTTTAAAGTTTTAAAAGTTGCTTTCGTAATTTTCTGAATTTTCGGAGGTAATTCATAATTATAAGAGTTAATAAAACACTGAGAAAATCGAATACACAGAAAGGAGCATTTGCTCGATTGTAGTGGAGCTGGGATGGGTAGGTACTACAAATGACGGACGCTGTTTCACTGTCAATGCTCCTTGATAGTGCGCAGTGAAATTTTTTTGTAAAGTATTAAATCTTCAGAAATGCACCAATATCAAGGCTAATTGAACAAAAATAGGTTAAATCTGCGAAATGTAACTTTCATTAACTTATGTCTTTGGTCTGAGAACAACCACAAGCAGCACAACTAACCATTTTCGGTTCAATTAGCACACATGAAGAATTTTTGTCGCTTATTGCAGTGGTGAAAACAGAAAAACAATTGAAAGTTTACGTCATGAAATATTCCTATTTTTATATTCAAAATTGCGTTTTTGGGAATATCTCATGACGTGAACTTTAAATTGTTCTTCTGTTTTCACCACTGTACGAGGCAACAAAAATTCTTCATATTTGCTATTTGAATCGACTTCATAGCTCCAATAATAACGAAGTTAACAATGGTGAACAGAAAAAAAAAGAGAATAGGCGATTTTTGATCACCCTGTATACATATTCACTTCACAACCATGGAGACTTCTGATAGCCATTAACATGCTTGAATTTCAGCAATTTTAACCGTAGGATGATTTCTATTTGATCCATGCGGAGGCCAAACTCTAAAATTTCACAACATCACCTTCACTGGCAGATATCTACAGTTGGGCGAAAGATATTCAGCTGCGATTTTTATAACACGTTTATAACACAAGAATATAATTCTCTTTTCTACTATGTAAAAATAAATATACCATTATATTTAATTTTTTTAATAAAAATAGCCATATTTTTACATGTCAAATAACGCCCTCTAGCGGTTGCGGTGGTAAAAGAATGAGAAATTCGAAAAATGTAGTCGACAGAGAAAGGAAAACTCTTTATAAGGAGACTAATCTTGTTAAATTCCGTTGAGGTTAACTGGTATAATCGACCTTTGAATAAACAAAATTTTGACGTACCCCCACCACTTTATTTTTGAGGTTATGACAAAAAGTTTCAAATAAAAAAAAATCTCAATTATTTGAGGATTAGACTACATGTGTTTTGAATACACCATTAATTGAAGAAATACGAAGAAACTACCCATTTTCCATTCTGTCATGACTATTACGCCCCCTAGCGGTAGTTTTAGAAGCTAGAAAATATTTTCCAGCGATTTTTTGGGGTCACTTTCCTCCTAAAAAATTTTACCCTAAACGAACGGCTCGTGTGATGAGCCGTTCCTGAGATATGGTGGGCGTCCATTCTTAGTTGCCCACCCGGTACAAACACCGAATTCGTAATTCGTGAATACTCATGACGTTTGTCAAATTTTATTTTTTAATAATTAAAAATTTATTTACGAATGAGTCATCGCCAGTATACAAAGATGGCGAATTCGGTCACACATTCTCCAGTGCACAGAATACGTGTTGCTCCTTCCTGTGTATTCTATATTCTCAAATAAAACCACTGCAAAACTTTTTAATTTGTTGCCACGCTGTCTGGGATCCAGGCGACCGTTGGACAAATAAGTTAGAACTAGAGTGAGTTATTTATAGACTATTATAAAATAAATGCGCACGTAGTACGGACTTGCATGAATCTACCAACGCCGACAAGTTTGAAACCAGGCTGGAAGGTAGTGGAATCGCGCTGATTTGTTTCTTTTCGAGCCCTGATTTGTTTAAATTAATTTATTCCACAGTTTCTAAATAATGAGTTTTGATTAAGGAATAATTATTTCTAAAATAAGGATTGAAAATTCTAAATTGGCTTAAAGAAAAGTTTATTGAATAATTAACTTCCACATTCCTGTAGGTACCTATGAGAGTTGTAATTAACGATCTTATGTTAATCACACCTCTCACACGTGCATGGTTTTCGTTAGAAATGGATTAAGAAACTATAAAGGACTTCTTTCTCATATTTTATATTTTATGTATCATTCTAAACATGTGCTAGGGTCACCTTTTATATTTTATTGTAATTTTACGAACCACATGGCTCTGCTCTATTTATTTATTTTACAATTCATGTTTATTTAATTCTTCTACATTTTATTTTATGCTATTTACTGAGAACGTAGCCGAACCGAATCATTTATCGAACCAACCATTTTGTGTATCTCCAGATTAATATTTAGTCGACTCGCCTCATTTTTATTGTATATGTTCTAACCATTTTCTAACCATCGATTACTGCCATCCACATTTTATAACCACGTACCTACTTATTATGTCTTGCCATGCTTTTATCTCAAGTCAGATGGTCGCTCTTTATTCTCATTTTACCTGCCGTTTATTTGATCGCTTACTTAATCGATGTCTTATTTAAATTGTCTACTGAACATTCTTGATTTAATTGCTGTTTATTGACTTATGCTCTTTTGATTATTTATTTATATTTCATGAACATATTTATTCAACAAAACTGTCCAATCGATAATGATGTATCTTAATTTCAAATTGATCTTTGTAAATGTAAAGTCAGGTTCTCTTATTTTTCTGTGAAATCAATCAACGTAAAAGTCATTTCTCATTCTTCGTCAAACACAATTCAAAAGGGTGGATCATTTTGATTGATAATTGTTTACCGAACTGTTGAACTACCAATGTATGGGCCTTATGTGAATCTAACTAACATTTTCGTCCTTGCCACGAGGGGGTCAATTAAACAGCCAACGGATTCCTTAGCAGGACTCCGGAAAGAGACCCTCCCAACTATAGGCCGGCTGCCTCCTAATCACGGACCTCGTTACACTGTCATACTAACAAAACCCATTCCCATGGTTATCTTGAAGACCTAGATTTCTGAGGTAATGCTTCTGTTTAAAATGATTCGCGCAAATGAGTCAGAATGTAAGAGGGTTCATTAGTTTTGGTGACAGTTGTCGAGACGATTGATCTACGCTTTTCAAACCACCGTTGATTCTTTTCATTTAGGGATAATGATCGAGGTTTTCTCGGCCACGCACTTTTACTCGTGAATCCCAGCGAGCGTAATAAGGCACAGCTAGGTTTCTCTTGGAATAAAGTAGGTATTTTTTTAAATTCATTTGTTTCACTAATCTCAAATCTCCCACCTTTTACTTCATGTCTGTGTATAAAAGAACCAAATAAAATTGTTACTACGAACACAACGGAAGGTCCAAACCACGTGAAAACTAGACGAACACGAGCCCAGGTAATGTCACGAGCCAAGGTAAAACAACGATCACAAACGTAAGTAAGTAATGTTGGCCATTTTATTTGAAATCAGGGCGGGAGATCTTTTAAATTCAAATATCCAAGACTTCAGGGCGGGATAATCTCAATTCAAATCAAACATTCAGAGCAGAATCCAAACAGTCATTCCAAACAGTCATTGACAGACAAGTTGACATTTCTAACGTCAAAGAGGTTCTTCTTTTTCAATAATTCAGTTAAAGGGGGCCACATTACTAAATTTGCTGCGCATGACGCAGGATCTCAATTTTTTAAAGGTAGGTTACACTACAACAGCTAGAATGATTGATTTATGGAAGAAATAAAACTATCAGAATTTTGAAGGGCTGGTATAGCACAAATGTTAAGTAAACATCCTAAGTAAACATTCATAAAAGATGCTCCATTCGAGTTCAATGGCACATTCTTCTGACTGCTTTGAAGATTATTTATGGTAGGTACCTACCCTCATTAGATTTTTCAGTTTTATTACTCTACTATATATCATTTTACCTGTCATTTCCATATTTTAAGTATTTTATTCAATTAAAGGCTTGTACTGAGGTTTTTGATATTTATTTTCATCGATTTTGATTTTCTTAATCGATTTCTATCGATGTATTAAAGAAAAATCGAATTTATCACATTAACACCAAATTACACTCTTTTATCGCTGATGGCTCATTAAAAAAAAAAATTAAACTGATTATGCCATTATGTGGTCCTATATTAATTACACAAATCCTCAAAGTTTCAATTTTTTGTCTTTAAAATTAACCTCTATTTCGGGGATGGACATATGTGATGGACCACCCGGTACAATACCGGATTATACACATCGCCTATAACACATATTACAGTGTGTCTGCTTAAGTTGGAACCATATGGAAAATTTTTTTATTGTTGGTTTTATGAAAAAATGTATTCTTGATAAAAAGTTGTGCATGGTCCAAAACTTAAAATGCTGCCATCAGATATCGTTTTTTAAAAACCGTATACGAGGTGTATCAAAAAATAGAAATTTAACGCAAGATTAAAGTACCTTTATTTTTGAAAATATTAAATATTGTTACTTTAAAAAGTTTATCAGCACTGCAAATGACATTCAAATATGCAATTCATCAAATATTTGTTTTCCCAAAGAGATTGGGTTTATCAGCAGCGGTTTAGCTTTTATGCTGTTTTTTATTGGTTAAGCAACTGCATGTTATTGCATATTTGAATGTTATTTGTAAATCTGATCAACTTTTTTGAATAACAATTTTTGATATTATCGAAAATATAGGTACTTTACTCTTGCGTTAATTTGATATTTTTTGACAAACCTCGTATACGGTTTAAAAAAATCGATATCTGATGTTTGCATTGTAAGTTTTGGACCATGCACAACTTTTTATAAGGAATACATTTTTTCATAAAACCAACAATAAAAAAGTTTTCCATATAATGGTTCCAACTTAAGCAGACACACTGTATATTTATTTATTTACAGTCAAAAAGTCTGCCCTAGAACTATTTAAATAATTTTTGCGGAAATCAATAATAATTATGACTATAATTTGAGAAACTGAATGATGAAAGTACTGCATGGTATACTACCTACCTTGCCATTTATTTACGATCTTATTATAGTTTTCATGCAATAATTTTTGACTACCATTCTTCATATTCTTCATAATTTCTATTGTTTGTGATTTCGAAAGAAATCAAATAATAAAATGGTAAACATAATAATTATTGATAGAATTATTTTGCGACTAGAAAAACTTATAAACCCTGAACTGAAACGTGAAATTATAAAGGTGATAAAAAAACATCCATCTATCTAAAGTGCGTTCAGCTTGCACACACGCAAGAGCGCCATCCCTCGTGGGTGGCAGAACTACCAATTTGTTACCTATTTTCCCTATTCAATCAACTCCTCTCCTATAGTTCATTCTCATTAGTTGTACCTGTTTGGTGTAAATTAGGTTGGTATCAAGATGATGCGATTCGTTTCGTCATGGTCAGTTTAGTTGACATGATCCATAGTTTGGAGCTTTTCTATTAAAATATCGAAATTTAGCCACCTACATCACAAAACAAATTTGAAACGACTCACTCCCAATTTAATTGAAAGTTCACTTACAAAAGGATAAAAATTTCCCTTGTAGAGTTTAAGTACCTAGCATACTACTGTATTGAATTGCTATTCTCGCATCATGGGAACGAAAAATTTGCAAAACGAGGGGTATACTATAATTCATGTGAAACTGCCGCTTTTGCCTACCATAAATTTAATTAATTTATAAATTTTACTGATGAAAAATTACCACTTTTTAAATACGAAAATAAGGATATAGAAGGAATATCCTACTTTCTATATTATAAAGAACGAAATGTTTTATGCCACTTATTAGTCTGAGCATGTTTTAGAGCATAGATCCTTCTGGCAAAAGCGGCAGTTTTAGGTGATTATTATTATAGCGAGCAAATTTTATAGCTTGTAGGAATGCCCTAAAAATCATTATTACATGAATATCATACGGGTTTTATCATACAAACATATGATATCATGAATATCATACAAAGTTTTATGTAACGAATGTAATCTAGATAGGTAAGTTTTTGGTCAAAAATTTTGGAAAAATGCCAGGTGTTGTTGAGCTTTCGTGTATCTTTATTGTATACCTATAATAAACAAACCCAATTACTTTTTTTTCACACTAATGCGGAAAAATGTCTACTTTTTGCGCTTTAATTTAAAGTGACACTTCTCACACAAATAGGTGCAAAAAAAAATTTCATTTGAGTTACATTAGATAATAATAAAATAAGTGAGTATTGTCTATGACCAGTGACAGAATTTTTCAAGGTAAGAGGATTAGTTAAAACGGAAAATGTTTCTGGCTAAAAATTTGCTGAGAAACACATAAAGAAATAATAATTAATTAATCTCCTTTTATGATACATTCAAGCTCTTATTGCTAAAGACTAACAGCGGGTATTATAAAGGCTCATTAAGTTAACGGGCAGATTTCTGTGTCCATTTCTGGAGATGGTATCGAGTCTCAGTGGAAATTTTTTAAATTTATCTATCCTTGACATGAAAGTAATTAGAAAAATGTTAATAAAAGTCATTTGACGTCGATATTAGCTTCAAAAACGAGCACATAAATCTGCCCGTTAGCCTAATGAGCCTTTATAATATCGGCTGTTTATTGTTTTACATCGCTAAAGATTTTAACAAGGAATTGATTAATGCAGCAAAAAACTTTATCATCTAATTAATGTGGAAAAAGTTATTGAAAACTATAAATATTTTATTATGAGAATATGAAAACTACCTAAGCATTCGTCTTTTTACTAACGATACATGCCCAAATTAATTATTTATTGCTTGTGGATTAATAAAAATCACAAATACCTAGGTACCGCTTAGTAGGTATTTGTGGTTTTTGTAGGTACTTTTTCTCAACATACCTATTTAACAGCTGAGAAAAATAATTATTGAAATAGATGAATTTTGTTGTGCTCATTTTAGCTAAAAATGACATACGGCCGTATTCACAAACGATAATTTCCTAAATAATTACGTAATCAATTATCCCCATCTCATTCTATTGCAAAAAAACTGCATATCTCCATCTCACTCATTTAAATAATTACGTAATTATTTAGGAAATTATCGTTTGTGAATACGGGCATTAGAATACTTTAACGATATTTAAAATTATTGTGAATGTTTATTAACTAAAATAGGCCAAAAGTTCTTCTGTTAAGTGCTTGTTTGGAAATACCTAAGTGATTTTTCTAATTTTTTGAATCAACGAGTTTTGTTGTTACTCGACCGAAAAATTTTCACATGTAATACCACTAGAGGTCAAATTATTTCCGGAAATTTTTTCGAGCTCACGAATATTTTGAAAATTATCGCGAGCCGAAGGCGAGGGATAATTTTCTTAAAATATTCGTAAGCGAGAACAAAATTTCCTGGTATAATTTGATTTCGAGTGGTATTTGGAAAGAAAATTTCACAACAAAATTAGTTTTGAATAGAAAAATTACAATTTAATTGTTAAATAAAAATGACATGGAGGCGTAACATAATCACGTGACAACGCCAAACTGACGTTTAATAACTGCGCGCCGCCATTATTAGCGCTGTCAAACACAAATTTTAGTTTCTAAACTTCACCAGCCGAGTGTGGTTTTTGATAATGATAAGTCGACAATTGCGGTATAATAGTAATTATGATTAGTGTTGATTAGATGCCATTCTTTCCAAAGCGCAAGGATTTGCTCAGCAGATGGATTCTACCAATAAAAAGTGCCATACAATTAATAATTATAAAGATAAAGTGGCCGAACCCCCATGAATTCGCCGTGAGTTAATCCGAAAAATTATGTAAGTACCTATCTATTTCAAATAGAATTACTAAATTAGGTAAATTAGGTTTCTTCAGATCATTTTTTCGATAGTAAATCCATGATTTCATATACGTGGTAATACGCGAAAACATCACTTTAATATTAAATTACAATAGAAACTTTAACAAAACGCATTGGTTGATTAATATTAATAACCGCAACAGTCAACAGTTGACGTTCATAAGGTTCCGGGTTGTCACTTTTAAACGTCAAAAAATTTCCACTATAATACTCTCCAGCTTACCCCAGCAGGAGAAAATTTCCGATATAATACACAAATAACCATGGCAACGGTAAGCAATGCTCGTGCCTTATTGGCTTAAAATTGATGGCGTGAAATTTTCTGTGATATTTAGTAGATAACCAATTAATGCAAGGAAATAATAACACATAGGTAAAGTGAGTTTATTTTCCAATGTAACAGAGGGATTTACATGTAAAAACTTTACCTTGTGTTGATGGTGTTCCTGGAGTAAATTTATGGATTTTTTTCTCGCTGGATCGTAATACACATTATTCTACACGACATTGTGAAGGTCAGGTGTCAAAAATTGAAGCAATATTTTTTTCAAATAAATTGAAAAAAGTGCAACGATTTTTACCAATTTTCAAAACTAGTTAGCTGATGTGTTTGTTCACTGACGTCTATCAAATCTCTGAAATTCTTACAGTTTGAACGATAGTTTTAACCTCGGTTTTAACATTTGATTTAGATTTTATACTTGTTGTCTTATTAATAAAGTGCTTTATACAAGAAGTATAGTGTCGTTTTCTCTTAATTTTAGCAATAATTATTATAAAAAAGGTAGTCTCAGTTCAAGATTTAAAACTGATTCAAACAGTAGTATGTATTATTGAAATGTCAGAGATTTGTTAGACGTCAGTGAACAAACACGTCAGTTTTCCAAAATCAGTAGAAATTGGTCCACTTTTTCGTTTTATTCAAAAAAGTGTTGCTTCCATTATTGGCACCAGACCTTCAAAAGGTCGTGTAGAATATAGTGTATTACGATCCAGAGAAAAAAATATAAAAAATTACTCCAGGAAAACCATTAACAAGAGGTAAAGTTTTTACATGTAAATCTCATTGTTGCATTAAAAAAGAAACTCACTGTATTTTTTGAAACCGCAGACTACTTGCGCTGTTCAATGCACATAAATAAATATTGTGCCTGAAGTTGAAGGAGACAACAACCTATATGACAGATTGTTTTATTAAATTGCTATCTCATCCGCTTTGTTACGCTCACTTTGTCGAACCTACATGGTGCACCATAATATATCCTTCTCTATATTGCTATCTTGTGAATGCTAACAGATACAGGGTCGGGTAAATTACAGGAAAGATGCGCAATTTTGTGGCCATCTCGAATCCGTCAAGACGTACAAGATATCTCTGACTGCTCCTTAAATATCCTGAAAAAACTGAAAAATCAAAATTTCTTATTTTTTCCATATCTTTTTTATTATGGGAAATTAATAAATAATTTTTTGTAGGCTTACATAAATCGTCAAGAGCTACCCATCTGTCATTACAAAAATTTTCAAGGCCAACTGGATCCAAGTCAACTGGTCGCCATATTATTTTTTTATGTCGTTCGATATGAAAAAACTAATGGAAACCAAGAATTAATATAATATAATAAACTTTAAAAAAAAATTCTAAAATTTTTATTCTTTTTTTCTCAAATAAAAACAAAAAAAAATCGTCGAAATACGTCAACATTGCTAAAATACACCGAAATAGTGCTTGCCTAATGGTTTTTTAATTTATCTAACGAAATTCGGTTTAAAAAGGTTTCTTTTTTGTAAAGAAAAAAGAATAAAAATTTTTTAAATTTATTTTTGGTTTAACAATTTTTGGTATCCATTATTTTTTTTATATCGAACGACATAAAAAAACAATATAGCGGTCATAAGAAAAACGAAAGTTTACTATGAAAATTCTGAGATCAATAGTCGGCTTTGAAAATTTTTGAAATGTCAGATGGGTAGCTCTTGCCGACTTATACAGGGTGTCCAGGTATGAATGTAAGAGCTACACGTGGCGACCTTTCTTGGACTATTTTGAGTAAACAATCTTAATACAATAATGCTCTAAACCTCTTTACGGTGCCAGACGAGGTCATCAAAGTTAGAAATTCTGGGTCACAAATATGCATATTATTGAACTTCTGTTTCCTTTTGCAGTTATGGTTAACATTTTTAAAGACTTTTGCAAAGTTTTATTTCATTTAATTTTCATAACAGTGCAATTATTAACTTTTTTAACATTAAAAAAAAAAAAAAAATAGGAAATGTTAAAAAAGTTAATAATTGCACTGTTATGAAAATTCAATGAAATAAGACTTTGCAAAAGTCTTTGAAAATATTAACCGTAACTGCAAAAGGAAATAGAATTTCAATAATATGCATATTTGTGACCCAGAATTTCTAACTTTGATGACCTCCTGTGGCAACGTGAAGACGTTTAGAGCATTTTGTATTAAGATTTTTTACTCAAAATAGTCCAAGGAAGGTCGCCACGTGCATCTCTTACACTCATACCTGGACACCTTGTATAAGCCCACAAAAAATGATTTATTAATTTACAATTATAAAAAAGATTTGAAAAAAAGAAATCTCGATTTTTCAGTTTTTTCAGAATATTTCAGGAACGGTCACAGATATTTTGTATTTCTTGACTGACTCGAGATGACCACAAAATTACTCATTCTTTGTCTAGTTTAACCGACCCTGTATCTCTTGCGTTAGGAGATAGCAATATAGAGAAGGATATATGGTGCACCCTGTATACCAATAATTCTGTATGTCATTCCTCATTCCAGATGTTTTCAAATTAAAAATAAACATTCCAGATGTTGGCTGTGATATTTTTTCTTAAAGTTGGAGGTCGACCTTGGACAGTCGACTACTTGTTCTCAAAAATGTTCGAATAATTTTCTCTTTGCTCGTATGCCATTGAAATTATTATTTATCTTTTATTTACAATAACTAAATTATTTTCAAATTGTGAAAACAATTAATTCAATAATAAGTCGTTTTTTATTGCTATGAGTCAGTAAAAAGTATCTAATCATAGGCCTTCCAATAATTAAGTCTTAACTTCCATCAAAAAGTTCTGTCACATCATTATACCAATAAATCAGTTTAAAATTTTATAATAAAAACTTAAAATACTTATGGCTGAAATACTACCTTCGATTATTTAAAATAGCAAAGGTAGGTAGCTGGAAAAGTTTAAAAATATATACCGTGTGACAAGTTTCAAAGCAGAACATATGCGAATAGCATGGGAAATCACATATTTGTAGTTTATTTCTCACCACTTTTATCTACAAGAACGGTAATGGTGTCTATCGGAAGATAATTGTTTTCTGAGAATGCTGATACCAAAAACTTAATAATAAACAGTTTTTTTTACCATGATAGACCAACTTGAACATTTTGAAATTAAAAGTGTGAGCGGCCATGATATGCCTAATTCGAATAATTATTTTGTAACTATCAAAACAAAGATTTTTAATTACTAATACACGTTTGCCTGAAAAGATTGTCAATGAATAATATTAATAGTAAATAGTAATAGCTATTCCAATGCGGAATACGTGTTTATCGCCGTGGTACTATTAACTGGCCGGCCAGATCTCCCGATTTAGCACATCATCTTTGTTCTGACTTTTCTTGGGATCTTGGGGTTACCTTAAAAACAAAATCTACAGAACTCGTCGTTGACGAATGTGCACACTTTAATAACCAACAACTCGGACAAGTTCAAAGGGCAATTTTTAATGGGGCGGGATATTGTTTACATCAAAATAGAGGACCATTTGAATATTTTTTGTAGTTATCGTTTTAGTTCAATTATATTACGACTGTAAACTCCAGAAATCACTTTGAGAAGTAGCTACTAATTCTATCGTGTGAGCAAAATGAAAACATAATTTAGGTAGGCCCTGGAAAAAATTTCATGTCTTAGATTGAATTCTACGATAAAATCACTGTCATCTATTTTAAATGTATTTTTCTTATTTTATGATTTTGAGTGGTCTTAGGTGCGTTCATGAATTACAGTTTGCATCATACATGAAAAACTCTGGATGCGTTCACAAAATAACCAGTTCGCTTGATTGGATGAAAATCTAGCATCGTTCATAAATTGCCGATGACGACGCTTGAAGTGCACTCAGAGTTTTGAAGAAACACAAGGGTGAATCAATTCTGTGCATAATATTAGTAAATTACAAGAATTAGTATTAAATTAAAAAAAAGTGTGAATCTGACAGTTACACAATCTAATACTTTTGAATTATTATTTCCTTTGCTTTCTCGTTCGAATTACGTTTATAAAATGGAACAATCTTACTATATTCCGGAAAATGTAAGACATCACTCTGGTTGTTACACATAAACGTCAATTTCTGTTTATGAACGCATTCCATCTTCAGGGCCGTATTTGTGTTTTTTAAACCGTACCACTTATCTGGACTTTTTTAGGTAAGGGTGTGACAAGGAAAGATTCCGTTGGCACAGCTATTTAGGAGAAGAACAGGCATACCAACTTTATGAGAATAGTTTTTCGAAAAAAAAAAATTGGGCGAGCGACTATCCGCCAAAAATTTATAAACATTATTTCCAGAAGAGTTTGCCCTCTTAAAAAATGGCCACCACTAGAGCCACAGATCACGGACCTTACTTTTATCATGAGCATGAGTGCATAGTAGGAAGAAAGTTCCTAATGTAATATGGTGTAAACATCTCTGCTGGATTTATTCCCATTTTCTTGGTTATGTTACTTTATTCTTGTTTGATTTTATTTTTATGTCTTGTGATGGATTCTTTCTGGTGTGTGTTTATGTTAAACCCTCAGGTGCAAATACTAATAAATGACTTTACTATAATTAATAAGTAGATAAATAATTCGATAAGTAATAGGACCTTAAATAAATATACCTACCATTTTACAAAGGGCAAACTGCAGACTAAGAAAAACTATTATTTGGTATTAATCCTTATTGCTTTGGCTTGAACATGACATTTTTACAGTTTTTTACATTTTTACGGGTTTTACAGTGTCAAAAATCCAACAAACTTCACGGTAACTGGAACAATCTCCGAATAATTTATGTCAGCGTTATTCAAGAAATACAAAACTAATTTTAACAACCTTGATGCACGTTATTTCAGCAAATGTCAAAATAATTATTATTTGACAATAAAATTGGAAAACAAGAAGAAGGCAATATCAAAATGAGTTTACGATTTTACAAACCAAAATTTTAATTTTACAGTTTTACAAATCCAATCTAAGACATGAAATTTTTTTCCAAGGCCTACCTAAATTATGTTTTCATTTGCTCACACGACAGAAGCCGTTACAGAGAATCACTAAAGGTGTATTTAAGTTTATCTAGCGAGCATTGGAGTCAATTCGGTGAAAGCTTCTAATCTTGTGCTCCATAGCGAAATAATTAATACAAGAGACAAGAGAAGCGATAGTAGACAGTGGGCAGGTCGTAAAAATGATGAAATTGTGAAGTCGTCAGATCGAGCTAACAGGGTAGAAACTTTTATTCGAACACAAAGTGCTAAATAGGTAATGTCACTAACGTCAGTGGAAAACCGTGGAGACGTAGTGACCATGGAATTTAAAATATCCGGGAGGGGTATAATACCAATTTGCCGTTCTGGTTAGCGCGATGTAAATCGCTATTTGGAACTCCCAAACACAGAGATTTGTGTTCAGACATTAACATTTATACTCTTTGTAAGTACGCCATGTTATTAATTTGCATATTGAATATGTTTTGTCCACCATAATATCTAAATCCTTTTTTTGCGGTGGCAGCTGTTTGGACGGTAGGGTCTCTTATTTTAGGTCCTATGGTAGTATCTTTCACCAAATAAAAAAAATCCATAGCAGATATTGACAAATTAGCGTTTAGCCTAACGTAAACGTAACTAAAATTAAAAAGAAATATTAATTATTTATTATACAAAGGGAAAAAATAATAGATTTTAGCTCGAGACGTGGTTTAGAGATGTGCGATGATTGCAATAGTCATCTCTTTCTTCCAAAGCAAGACTTGATGAAATATTTATTGGATTACACGATGAAAAAGAACTTACTTTTTTCGGCACGCGAGTGCTATGGGGAAGACCGTCCGGCGGGGACGCCCATCACCTAGACGAGGTGCCCCTGTTTCTACTAAACCTGGTGGATCTAGAGAATAGGTTGGCTCGATAAACTGACCCCTTTCAGTGACCAAGTGGTCGGGTCCGGGAGGTATGCACAGACCACCCCTAGTCCCTGTGTGTGTGCCGTCAGTGTTACCCGTGTCGGTGGATGAAGGGATCCTGGTGGCATAGCCGAGTGGCAACACTCCACTTTGTCCTGGAGTTCAGCTAGACAAGCGGTCAAGACTAACTCACCTTGATCAATGGACTGCGGCGTCCAATCAGAGGGCTGCCTGGGTAAGTTCCTGGGTATGGGAGACAGGCAGAGGACCTGATTCGCTCGGGTTGCGGCACCGTCATCCTCACGTCATACAGCCCCTCCCTGGGAGCCAAACTCTTCTAATAGCCATGGCGTTAGCGCAGTCTGCTCGTAGACTATGGCGGCGTCCCTCACCATCTGCAGTATTACCTGAATAACCAAGAAACTTCAAGCAACTTGCAGTCAATTGACCAATTTGGGACGAGAAACCAAGATGCTCAGTTCGGATATAATTGAATTCTACCAAAAGGCCTGTCAACTCAGGATGTCTAGCTCAAAATCCAAAACATCACTATCATGGTAGTGCAGGGAAATCAAACACTTGAGGAAGTTATCAAGGAAACTGTTCAATAATGCAAACAAGAGCAAAAATCAGATGGCCTGGCAAGACTAGCGAGATACTCGCAGGTCCTTCAAGAAACTCCTCCATTAAAAACAAAGACAGTCCTGAAGAGGATTCACAGAGAGATCTAATCCACTGGTTCGGCGACCCGTCTGAAAAGAATACTCTCCAAAAAACCCTCGAAGCTATTAGGGACTCTTCGCAAAGAGATGGCACCTATATATTCAACTCGGAAGAAACCTTCCAGCTACTACTTCTAACCACTCACTTCCAAGCCTGCAGTCTGGTGCCAACCACGTCTCACTCGGCGACATATCTCCCACCCGTCCCATCTGAGGTGGACTAGAGTGTGGCTGTCCGAACGGTGGAAAGCAACAAAATCACATGGGCAATAAAGTCTTCCTCCCCCTAAAAACTGTATCAATGGGACTGTATCAACCCCGCCCTGCTACAGTGGGGACTGGAGTACCTACTGCGTTTCCTGGTAAGACTCTTGTGGGCATGCTTAGCATGAGGTTATATACCGCAAGCTTGGAGAGAAGTCAAAGTAATCTTCATCGCCATATCTGGCCGCAGCGAGTATACCATGTATAAATAATTTCGTCCAATCAGGTTGACGTCTTTTCTGGACTGAAGATATTGATGAGACTTTGCGACAGACTAATAAGGGATGAATCAAACATAACGATCCACCCAAAAAATAACATTCCTCAATTACTGGCAGGTCCACTGAGTCTTCACCACATACATCGAGTGTTCAGCATCATAAAGAGATCGATAGATCAAAAATGTGCCTTTAGGACCTTTTTAGGACCTTTTTAGACATTGAGAGGGCCTTTAACAAGACCATCTTTACTTAGCCGTCATACTGTCATACCTAGCCATTTGCTATGCGGATGACATCGCCATTCTAATAGATGGCAAATATGAAAACACACTATGTGAGAGGATGCAAGTCACACACCGTTCAGTAGAAAAATGGTGCGAAGAGAACACTGTGGCTTGACAATCCACAGAAAAAAAGAGTCGTTCTCTTTAAACGGAAACGTAAACTAAATACCACCATCATGCCTCTTCAGCAGCACCTTAAAACTCTAATCCGAAGCTAAATACCTGGGCATATTACTGGATGACAAACTGACGTGGGCAAGACGCGTTAACGAAAGAATCGAAAAGACTATTAGGGCTCTGTGGCAGTGTAGGGCGGCCGTGGGGCCGACGTAGGGTCTTGCCGCAAAGGTTGCCCTATGGCTGTACACAGCCATCATCAAGCACATGCTAACATATTTATACTAACAATGCTAACATGCTAACAATGCCCCAGAACCAGACTTGTAGCTCCAGACTAAGCTAATCAGCCTACAAATACTTGCATGTGCTGCTACTACTGGAGCAATGAGAAACACGACGACCGCGTTCATGGAGCTGGTTCTCGGTCTGCGGCTCCTGGACATCTTTGTCAGGGAAACGGCGCTGATGACTGCGCTAAGGCTAAGACTGGCGGGTCAGATAAATGAAAAAAAAGTGGATGGGCAAACGCGGCTACATGCTGAGGAAGGTATTCGCAAGATCCCCTATTCTCACGGTGACGGTCAACAGGATTATAACCATCCTCATCTTCAACCAGAACTACGAATTAATAGAGGAGCCTCTTACTATACACGCTGGGGCTAAATCCAGTTCAGGATCAGGCTGCGGAATTCATTCCAAGTCCCTATATATCAACCTAGCGATTCCATTGGGCACACATCCTAAGGTTCTCCAAATATAACTGATCACACACTGTGCAATGAAAATCACCAACGCGGAATCACAAACAAAACCCTGTTGATCCTAACGGACAGCAAGGGGCCCTGGGGAAACTCAGGGGCCCAAGGTTCTGCTCTGGAGGCTCACGGGGCTCTAAGCGTTGTTGCTAATCACAACAAACTTACGCTGTCCTGGATAAAAGGACACCGGACCTCTACTCGATAGTAAACGAGGACAGTATGGAGGAAGATGTACGACGCTGCTAAATGCCCCCATCGGCTGCTTCCCCAAACAAATTATCCAGGTACCAGCCGATAAACCAGTGATTGGCATCAACACCGGAAACTACGGACTAAACAAACATTTCAACACGATGAGAATCAACCCTGACCCACTGTGCAGGGAGTGTAACGAAGAGGAAGAGACTGTAGAACATATCCTGTGCCGCTGTCCTTCACTCTACCACTTCCGTGGATCCATGCTTGGCTCACATCAGCCAAGCCTCAAAGACCTCTCAGGAGCCCCTCCAAGCGCCCTGGTCCAGTTCTTTCTCAGCCTCGGATGGCTTAAGGAGTGAGGCCACTAGGGAAAGGAGGAAGCACAACGGGCCACCTGTGGCCTCAGTGCAGCGGAATGTTCTGCCCTCATAAGAATCCAGAATCCAGATCTATCAATGCCTCTGTACAATACACAAGGTTTAATAATATACAGGATGATGTTTTTAAAGCGCGCTTATAAAAAGTTCAACTTCTAGTTGATCTAACAATCTGAAATTTGGAATCTAGGCAACAAACAATAACGAGTCAAAATTATTTATTACCAAGATGGTGGCACATTAAAAAACAGCAAAATATAATGTGACACCCCATATATTATTACATTTTCAGATTGTCTGAGAAAATATAATAACAATTATTTGGGTTTGAAGTTGGAACTGGAGTTTCTCTACCGATATAACTTTGTTATTATTATAATACCTATACACCTAGGTTGTGAAATTGCCATGATTATATTGTACCTATAATGTTAAAATAAATTTCTTGTAGTTGTAGAAAAAGTCTACCATATTACTTATTATGATTATTTTGCATAATGAGTATCCAGTTTTTGCAAAAGCGCTTATTAGTGAAAATTTTTAAAAATGTATGTGAGTATTTACTGAAAAAACTGTATAACTACCTATAAGCAAAAAAATATTTTTATTATCACCACTCATAATTTCTCCGATAAATATTTTGCAATAAACATTTTATAAAAGGATACTACACTTCTAGAAGGTCCTGAAAAGCTGTAGCAATATATTTCACATTGTGCTACGTTTCAAAGACTTTTTGCCCTAATAAAAACTTGAAATAACAGTCCAAAGTCCGAAGACGCCAGAATTTTACCGCAAAAGTAACTGCAGAAAAAAATCCGTTGTTCTGGGAAACAAAGCAGTGAATATAAATGAAAGGGTAGTTTACAAAATGGTCCTGTAACTAGCCTTATTTTTGAAATTTAGTACCGTAATAAAGTTTATGGGACCGGCCTCAGGCCGGTCGCACTCCATTTACAACATTACGTTTACAATGACGATTCACACATAAAGCAGTCACGCTGCAGACAATACGAAGAGACCCCAAGCGACATTTCGATGGCTGCAAAGAATAGGTCGTATACAGGGTGTCTGCTTAAGGCTGGCCACCGGCTTTATCTCGGAAACTAATGGGCCTATAACCTCAAAATAAAAAATTTCCAGACATAAGTGATCACGAGAAATTCAATGAAAATATTTTCAAGATGGCCGCACTTCCGGAAATACCGGAAGTGTTGGCACCTACTTCGCTATTTTAACGGGAACTGTAAAATATTATATTTTTTAAATGTCTGAAGAAATCGAATACAGGTGGTTTTCACCATTTGGAATTTAGATTGAGCGGTTTATGAGTTATAAACAAGTGAAAATCGAAAATTTTAAACTTCAAAGCAGTGTAGAACTATAACGGCTCAAGATATCTAAAAACGGTTTACATGTCCCTATCCTAACTTTTCATGTTTTATCCCACTATTGTCCGTATTCATCAAACTAATAATAATAATAATCAAAATATAACTCTGGGGTTATATTTTGAATTTTCTGACAGCTGATTGGTCTAATGCTCAAACCCTACGAACGCTACGAATTTTAAACCAATCATATGTTTCAAAATATAACCCCAGGGTTTATATTTATTGATGAATTCGGGCCTATGTGGAGTAAATTTTAATACCTACAGGGTGATGAAAATTATCCGATATTAAAATCATCACCTGTATTAAAATTTAAACGACATAGTAGGATACTGTGTGAAAAGTTAGGATAGGGACATGTAAACCGTTTTTAGATATCTTGAGCCGTTATAGTTCTACACTGATTTGAAGTTTAAAATTTTCGATTTTCACTTGTTTATAACTCATAATGAACTCAATCTAAATTCCAATGGTGAAAACCACCTGTATTCCATTTCTTCAGACATTTAAAAAATATAATATTTTACAGGGTGCTCCAGTTAAAATAACGAAGTAGGTGTCTACTTCCGGTATTTCCGGAAGTGCGGCCATCTTGAAAATATTTTCATTGAATTTCTCGTGATCACTTATGTCTGAAAATTTTTTATTTTCAGGTTATAGGTCCATTAGTTTCCGAGATATGGCCGGTGGCCAACCTTAGCAAGACACCCTGTATAATGTATAGGTATACACCGTGTTTTATATTAAGTCGGCACTATTGTTAACTTCGTTATTATTTAAGCTATAGGAAGTCGGTTAAATTAGCAAACTAGCAGTATTTTTTCTCCTGAATAAAATGGCGAAAACAGAAAAACAATTGAACATCGCGGTTTCGAGTTATTTAAAAAATAATACATTACATTACGTATAGGTACACTAAATTACAATAATTGTCGCAGCCTACTTTGGGAGTTATAAAATGATGAATAATTAATGAATTTATTATTTTAGGATCATAGTGCATAGAGACTTTTTCCATAAAAAAATGCAACCGATCCATTTAAAATTGTCAGGATGTTTCAAAAAATATACATTTTTTTAAATACCTCAAAAACGCGATGTTCGATAATTGTTTTTCTGTTTTCGCCATTTTTATTAGCAGAAAAAATACTGCTAGTTTGCTAATTTAACCGACTTTCTAGCTCAAATTATAACGAAGTTAGCGATAGTGCCGACTTAATTTAAAACACACCGTGTATACAAAAAATACTAATGCATCTTCAGCTGACGACATGATGTATTTTGTAGATGTGCGAAGTACAAGTTTTTGTTGCTATGAGACTTTGAATGGCATGACGTGTCTGCAACATGTCGTCGACATGTTTAAAACAAACGTGTTATAAATATATGCGACCGGCCTAAGTCTTTAGTCTCGGTATCCAACGTTTTTTCTCACCTAGGTGTATACAATAATAGTTAATACGCTTGATCGCTTAACAGCAAACAGGTTTATTATTACCGTGTGTTAATTTAATTTATAAATACTTATTCATTATTTTATTGGCGTATTCCCGTCATGCAATGAGCCATAAGAAAGAAACATAAAATGTTGCCAGAGGATTTTGTATGATCAAAATATTCCAAGCAATAAATCATTAATCGGGCATGCAACATAATAATCGTAAATAAACCTAAAACTAATCAGCCGCAAGACCCATAACTACTGTGCCTTTAACTTAAACCTGGTAGGTGAAGCACTATAGGGGGTTTTCATCTCGGTAAAAAAGGATCCAGTTTCTACCTACACATGCACAGGAGCAGTAACAACGCCATAGAAACTAAGAGGTGTCCAAAGTGGACCCCTAAGGGGCTACTATTGCACATGTCCTCCTCACAGAAGCACATGTGGCCAGTGCCGCTACTTTCCATCATGCACACGTGGTCCACCATAAATAGGTTGATTTGAAGCATCGAAGTACACGTGCGCCGGACCACCTCATAGGCTGAAATGTTGAAAAGAGTTTTAATTTTCGATTCTTATGGCAAAAAAGTTCACCGCGTGATTCGATTTTGTAACAGTAAAAAAAAAATTGGAAAGCAAACACAGTGTACGAATTTTTTATTTTTTTTTCACATTTGACTTATAAAAATATGTTTATTGCGACATTTATGTCCGTATTCATCAAACTTCAGAATACAACTCTGGGATTATGGAGTGACTTGCGTGGCCTAGTGGTACTCCGCTGGCTCACGAAGCCATAGATCGCGGGTTCGAAACTCACCTCGGCCCGCTTTACTTTTCAGATTCATTTTCGAATGTCTGTGAAAAGTAAAACAAGCGATCGAAGGTTTTAAAGGCAAATATAATTTAAAAGTGTGTGTGGCTAAAGAGTTCGTGCTCAAAGCCAATTTACCAGAGTGGAGCGACTATGTCTTATCTATCGAGTGAGCAAATGAAAACATAATTTAGGTAGGCCTTGGAAAAAAAATTCATGTCTTAGATTGGATCTGTAAAACTGTAAAATGAAAATTTTGGTTTGTAAAATCGTAAACTCATTCTGATATTGCCTTCTTCTTGTTTTCCAATTTTATTGTCAAATAATAATTATTTTGACATTTGCTGAAATAAGGTGCATCAGGTTGTTGAAATTAGTTTTGTGATTTCTTGAATAACGCGAACATAAGTTATTCGGAGATTGTTCCAGTTACCGTGAAGTTTATTGGATTATTGACACTGCAAACCCCGTAAAAATGTCATGTTCAAGCTTCAAGCCAAAGCAATAAAGGATTAATACCTAATAATAGTTTTCCTTAGTCTGCAGTTTGCCCTTTGTAAAATAGTAGGTATTTATGTTTAAGGCCCTATTACTTATCGAATTATCTATCTACTTATTAATTATAGTAAAGTCATTTATTAAGTATTTGCACCTGAGGGTTTAACATAAACACACACCAGAAAGAATCCACCACAAGATATAAAAATAAAATCAAACAAGAATAAAGTAACATAACCAAGAAAATGGGAATAAATCCAGAGATGTTTACACCATATATTAGGAACTTTCTTCCTACTATGCACTCATGCTCATGATAAAAGTAAGGTCTGTGATCTGTGGCTCTAGTGGTGGCCATTTTTTAAGAGGGCAAACTGTTCTGGAAATAATGTTTATAAATTTTTGTCGGACAGTCGCTCGCCCAATTTTTTTTTTCGAAAAACTATTCTCATAAAGTTGGTATGTCTGTGCTTCTCCTAAATAGCTGTGCCAACGGAATCTTGCCTTGTCACACCCTTACCTAAAAAAACCTTCTTGCGCATCAATCGCAGAAATAGTGTATTTTTATGCGATTCAATAATAAATATTTTCTTCCTATTTTTTTTTTATAATGAAAAAATAATCCGATTTTTTTTTGGGATAACTCCACCTAGAGATAGGTGGTACGGTTTAAAAAACACAAATACGACCCTGAAGGTGGAATGCGTTCATAAACAGAAACTGACGTTTATGTGTAACAACCAGAGTGATGCCTTACATTTTCCGGAATATCGTCAGATTGTTCCATTTTATGAACGTAATTCGAACGAGAAAGCAAAGGAAATAATAATTCCAAAGTATTAGATTATGTTTAACTGTCAGATTCACACTTTTTTTTTAATTTAATACTAATTTTTGTAATTTACTAATATTATGCACAGAATTGATTCACCGATGTGTTTCTTCAAAACTCTGCGAGTGCACTTTAAGCGTCGTCATCGGCATCGGCTATTAGATTTTTATCCAATCAAGCGAACTGATTATTTTAAGAACGCATCCAGAGTTTTTCATGTATGATGCAAACTGTAATTCATGAACGCACCCCAGACCACTCAAAATCACAAAATAAGAAAAATAAGATTTTTAAAATTAATGACAGTGATTTTATCGTAGGATTCAATCTAAGACATGAAATTTTTTTCCAGGGCCTACCTAAATTATGTTTTCATTTGCTCACACGATACACAGTTAAGACCGATGCTCCCTCTTTAAAAAAAAAAAAAAAAACTCTGGGATTATATTTTGCATTTTCCGACAGTTGATTGGTCTAATGCTCAAACCCCACGAACGCTAAGAATTTTAAACCAATGACATGTTCCAAAATATAACCACACAGGGGTTATATTTATTGATGAATACGGACAATAATGGTACTACTAATTATCTGAGTAATAAATTACGGAGATTATGACATGAAATAGCAGTTTTATGCAGACGAGAAAACTAAAAGAAGATTTGTGAGGGGCGCGATTCCAATCTTGATGTCAAGGGGGCGTGATGTTATTTTGCAAGTGAAAGCGCTACACGGCGGAGAAGGGAGGGGTCTATAAGAGAGGGTGGAAGGATTCATGTCGGGACTTTTTCCATAATCATCAGTTAATCTCTTACAATATTGTCTTTATCATTTTGAGAAAGAAAAAAGTTTGAAGAGAACCGACCTATATAACAACTGCGCATGGTTCAAATTGTAAACTTTAGAGCTGAGAAACGCACCCAATTTTTATTTTTCATTTGTCAAGCTTTCAAAGCTAGAAAAGTCAGTTCTGTCAATGTCACAAAACCACATGTTAGCGAGAATTGAAGTCACACTCAGTAGTCACTAGTCATGTTCACTTATATTCGAGCAGTCTGTGAGTGAAGTTCAGGGTCAGCTCAGCTTCAGCTGTTCTTTATTTATTACTTAAAAAAAAATTGAATTCAACATCAACATGTAAGTAACTGTTCGTTTGTTCTAATTTGTTTATATCTGTTAGGCATTTTGATATCCCAAGAGATCCAATCATACCGTTTAGTTTATTTGGTTGTATTATTCAATTTTGTTTCAATTTGTTCATTCAGGAAAACACTCGTGTAAAACACGTGTTGTTCAAGTTAATTAACTATTCAAGTAGGACCACGTTAGGTTTTAACTAATTGTTTTGTATTTCAAACAGGAGATTACAAGTACTGATATTTTATTCCAACCAGCATGTATAATTTGAAACTGCACGTTTTGTCAATTGAAAGGATTTTAAAACAGGGCCCCATATCGGTACTTAAACATGTGCTCGAACCATTAATTATTTTTCAATGCTTTTGGAGACACGCTAGTTTCAATATTTTATTTTATTGTCTAATTTCAAATTGTTTGAACATGTGACCTCCACCACCATTTTATAACTTGGAATTTTCAGTGAATCGATTCAAACCGTAGAGGCATGTTCGATCTCATTTTCCATTGTCATTTTGCATTATTCAAATTAACCTAACAGTTTGTTACTTTTGAGAAACTTATACTTGAATTTTAGCTAATTATTATTTATTTATTGTAATCTTGAAATTGCACATGCCTTTTGACTAATATTATTGTGGTTATTATTATTTTATCGAAGCACATTCTATTTTAACGATACTCACACTGCTCATTTATTTAACCTTTCTTTTTACTCGTTACCATTTCTTTTATCATTCGCTTATTCATGAAATTATTTAAACAATTTATTTATTTTGATTGAACTAATTTGTACATAAAACCTCATGTGACTTTATTTCATTTGTGAGAATGCTTGCTTCGATTATTGATTATTATTTCCGATCTTTATTTATTTCTAAATTATTATAGTCAAAAGGGTTGAACATGTGTTTTTCATGATTTTACATTTGTTTGTGCTAAATTAATTTCAATTGTGTTTCGTTGATCCTTAATCACTACCAATATTTCTATTTCATTTTTGTTACAATGCGAATGACACACACACACACTGATATTTATTTTCGAATGCTCCGTCGAACTGCATGTGCTTTATTTTGATTTCCTTCACGAACAAGTCCAGGAGAGTAACCTGCGATGAACGAATTATAACGATGAGTTAACGATATGTGGTATTTTTGGTTTTAAACCGTAACAAAGGAACTTTAAGTTTGAGTTCGCTTATCGGTGATGGTTCATTTGATTTCATTAAATAGTGCCTGTAGCCCATTTTACCCTTCCCACTTAAGATCTGTCGGTGTGCCAGCAATCACTGGGCATTCGATTAGATATATTTTTCCCCACTGTTTATTTTATTTATATGTGTTTGGGGTACGGAGACTAATGATAAGTTTATCTGAGCTGTAAACGATATTTTGTTTTCATGTCATGTCATAATTTTGAACGATGCATTACCCTAACGTTATTTCAAACTTATAACCGTATTTGTTTCTTTAAATTACATGATTGATTTGATTTATTTATTTATGCACTGTGGTCTTGATGAATTGATTTTATTTCCAATTTGTTATCGTTGACCGTCCTTTTACGGCTCGATAATGCCTCTGTTATATAATATGTTTGGTTTCATTTTGTATTTCCTATTTTCTGAACTCTAAACTATTTATTTACTTGCCAACAATCTATTTTACTCTACATTTTAACCTCGCTGGTGCTAACAAGCATTAGACCGGCAACAAGGGGTACATTTACTTAACCTACGTCGTTGGCACATAGCAAGCACTATGTGTTGACTCAAGGCGTGATTTTTTTATGTGTTTTGTGTTTTTATTTGCATTTTTATGTGTTTTGTGTTTTTATTTGCATTTTTGTGTGTTTTGTTTTCTTTTCAGGAGGTATGAGTTCTTGAAATAGAAAGATAAAATGGGGTCTTCCTGAATATAACAGATTCGTTTATCGATGTCAATTTTACACCAAAACGGTGACGATTTTATATGTGTTGTGTCGTTTGTATTGTATGTTTTTGTATTTTATTTGTTGGCACTTTGCAAGTCCGAGGTGGTTGTTTTTACTGGGTTTTCTTTTTTCCTCGTGACTATAAACTTTCTTAGGAGGAAAACCTTTTGGGGATCTCACTGGGTAAACAGACTAAACATTCAAATCAATTCAAAAATCAATAAATCAATTCATTTCAAAGGGGAAACTCTGTCTTTTAAATTAAATCTCCTATCTCTCAACAAAAGACTCTCTCAAAGTATTTTCGTAGCGTTTGCTACGAACGAACCAAAATAAGGTTACTACAAACACAACGGATGGTCCAAACAAGGTAAAAACTAGACGAACACGAGCCCAGGTAATAGACACGAGCCAAGGTAAAAGACGACCACAAACGTAAGTTAGTAATGTCGGCCATTTATTTGAAATCGGGGCGGGTTAATCTTTAAATTCAAACATTCAAGAATTCAGGGCGGGAAAACTTCAAATTCAAATCAAACATTAGAGCGGGGATCCAAACAGTCATTCATGACAGACAAGTTCACCTTTCAAACGTCAAAGAGGTTCTTCTTTTTCAAAACCATTCAGTCTGGGGGCCACATTACTGAATTTAATGCGCATGACGCAGGATCTCAATTTTTAAAGGGTGTTTACACTACAGAATTGGTTCCAGTGACCAGGATTTATTTTAGGGTGTTTACACTACAAGTTTAACTAGATAGTTCTCTCATCCTTGCCCGAGTGCTTAACAAATTTAATTGCAACCGGCAATGAAGCAGAAGAAAGTTGTAATGATACTCCGTTCATCGCTCCATAGAAAGAGAGCAAGTGGCGGGGTTATCATCGAAGAGCGATAAAATATCGCCGCCCGACCGGGTTTCAAAATCGAACTTTTCACTGGAGTGTTGCCGCTTGAACTTTTATTTACCGGTCGTATAATAGTTACTCGACGTAGGTAAATAAAAGCTAGGTGCATTCTGACATGAAAATGGCAACTATGTGATTTATCCGAGTTTGCCAATCTTTCTAAAGTCAGCGATATAGTGAAAAATTAAATTAGCGTAAACAAATTTCGCCGCGGTAGTTGTTTCTTCAGCCTAGGTAAATTGTTTGCTTTTCTTTCATAAACGCATATTGCTTAAAGATTATTTGCGCAAAGTGTTTCATAATAATTGTGTAATTTTATTGACTCCAGCTTATTTGAAATGTAATTTGTTTCAGCAATTAATAGTTTCTCGTATCGATTAGTGAAAGAAATTATCATTTCTTTTTTCTTTTCAAAATTAAGTAAGTAATTGTACCTTTTGGTACAATTACTGCGGTATTTTTATACCGCAACTATCCTGGCTCTGCCCCAGGTACATTGTAATGTAAAACATATGCATCACATCAGTCTATAAATTTGTAATACCAATTACTACTATTTTTTAATAACCCGAAATTCTCAAAATACAGGTGAATTCAAAATTCAGTGCAAATATTTTAAGGGCGTATTTACCAAAAATAATAAATTTTTTTCATATAATCATATGTCGTAACTTGATTCGTTTTCTAGATACAGGGTGTTAACTTTAGAAAAAAAAATCGATTTTTTATTAATTACTCGAAAACCTTTCAGCCGATTTAAATAAAATTTGGTAGGCTTATTTGTCATTATTAGGAACTTCCTTTGATGGGAGTAGCATAAATTTATTAATTCCAGTGGCGTCTCAGGGGGCTACCTACTTGAAACTTTATAGGTAAAATTATGGTACGCCACTGCTCTTTTGACAATGTATAGTTTTTTTTTAGATTAAGCGGTCAATAATGTAACTTTCTTGCCTCCTGAGCTTTACTCGTATCTAGCTTTGTTTCCAAGAAAAAAATCAAAATCTGTGCCAGGCCCTATTAAAACAATAAGTAATAAATTCACATCGATTATTGAGATTCATTCAATTTAATTCAGGTAGCCCCCTGAGACACCACTGGAATTGATAAATTCATGTTATTCCCATCAAAGGAAGGCCCTTACGACAACAAATAAGCCTATAAAATTATATTTAAATCGGCTGAGAGGTTTTTGAGAAATTGATAAAAATCAATGATCAAGAAGGGGGAGGCGGTTTGATGAGGACCGGAGCGATGGGAGTGAGAGTGGAAAAATATCGACCGTAGCAGTAATATAAATTCAACAGCACCTACCTTTGACTATTCAACAACAGGGCTAGACTCACTATCGTCTATTCGGATGCACTACGAACTAACAATGACCACAGGTACTTCCCGGTAAAAAGAATAAAAATTATAATAATTACAACTAATTATTGCACTCGGACTTCCTGGTAGGTAGGTACTTAAACTGAGGCGGCTGACTACTACTTGACGCACTTCTTTACGATCGGAGATCAGGATTCGGAATTGATTTTTCAAATCACGGCCCCGGTTTATATAGCGACCACTATCGGTTCCTGGTCAGACAGAAATTTTCGAGAACGATTTTCTCCGTAAAAAAGGTTAATTTAAATTATTATCTGCGGCCCGGTGCATTTTGGCGTTTTTATGATACGATAGTGGTCAAACAAAATAATGCTTTCTGAACGACACACTTACTCTAACGGTATGGTGAAGACAGAGACATCGATGTTTCAATGGTTATTTCCATCTCATCAGTCTGTCACATCACCACCACTATAGAAGTGTGCCGATCAGAAAGAAAATCAAAAGCTTTAAGCAAAATGATTTGTCGGAAACATAGTGACTTGCAAGGCAAATGCCATCTGATGACTGAAAAGTACAACTTTCAATGTGTCAATCAGAGATTCTCCCAGAGAAACCTGCAATTTTTCACTACCAAAGCTGACAGTTCACTGAAAAACCAATTACCTTGCGAATCTCAGTAAACCAATCAGAGATATGGAGCTAGTCACAAAGCTGTGTTCCTAGAAAGGAAGTAGTTTCTATGAAACAAATTGAATAATAATAAATTATTATATCAATTACAGCAATCCGATTGTTGAAAAACAATAATGCTTTCTGAACAAAACATAAAAGCATTGTTGTTTTTCAACAATCGGATTGCTGTAATTGATATAATAATTTATTATTATTCAATTTGTTTCACGATAGTGGTCGATAACTTGCTTGAATTTGAAGCCAACTGCCTCGATTCAGTTATTTTAAAAATTAGCCTGCGCATAAAAAATTATAATATTGAATCAATTTATGAAAAATAATTAATACCTGGCCGATTCAACGTATCTACCTACCAAACCCTATTTCTGTACTATTCGCAAAACTTAACTGGATTAATAATAACCTAAACGGGGTGGTCCTACCTACCTATGCCATCGGAACGAACCCTATTTACTGAAATAATGGAAAAAAAGAAAGAAAATAAATAGATGGAGTCGGGATAACACGACTTCATTACATCATATTTAATTTAAATCTTATTTCTTAAAATTTATTTGTTGGTAGCACTTTGGCAAATGCGTCTGCAAGCTGTTTACCTGTGGATATATATTTTAAAATAGTTGATCTATCGGGCACTCGCTCGCATATAAAATATTTATTTGATATACACCACAATTTATAGGTATTATACACCACAGGTATACATCAGCCATGGCCAGTGGCCGGCATGACCAATAGCTGTTACTTACAGTATTTGCATTCAAACATGTTTTTTACCATTACAAAATAGCTTTATAATCATTCAATATTTTGATAAAAACATTTAACATTTACTTACGTGATTTTGCGTTTCTAACCATTTTTACGCAGCAGCCATTGCATGTCATTAAAGGAGGTTGATCTCTGGGTAACGCTGTGTAATTAAATGGATCCTTGCATCGCATGTCAGACCAACTATCACATTCATAACAATATACCTGTCTAGCTGGAAAGTGAACATGGTAATGGTTAATTATTAATGATAGGTACTACAATTATTTATCTAATATAATATTTTTATCCACGCCCAATAAATAACAAATTAGATGATTCAGCACTGTTTATCCGTGATCCTTCGAGATTGGCTTCAAACGTTAGGTCTACAAACTGTGGTAGACATCATCAACGGTGTTCACTAGCTATGCTTCCACTACCCAGGCTCACTTATTACAATTGGTGAGATAAATGAAAGAGCTCTCCTATTTTATAGACTGATTGTTTTCTTAAGAAGCATGCCCCGCGACAACTGACTAAACTTGTCTCTTTGACCGATACAACCTTCATTTGTTTCCGAAATATCGCAATAATTTCTTTTTAAGGTATGGCAACATTTCATTGGATAAACTGATGTGCCATTATCAAATTCTAATAATTCTGAAATAAATATAAGAAATTAAATTTTTCTGAATAAACCGAGGAATAAACTTTACTGTAATTTCTTGATTGGCATTGTTACTTTTTAAATATCAAACTTATATCTTTATTTTATGTAACGAAATACAATCTTCTGTTGTGAGCAGTTACAATTTACGCTCATTATTCATTCACCTGCAGTTTTCCTTTGGAAACTTTGCAATTGTATCCTAGAGATATTATTCCGACGTCGTAACAGACTTTTAGGTAAGTTTTTCAGTAACACTGTTGTCGCGAGCAGGAATAAGTTATTATTGTCAACTTTTTTTTAAGACCGTGTATATTTCGTTGAGTTATTATCCTCTCAATCATCCTATCTGGGCGATGTCTATATATTCAGCATAGATAGTGGCTGCTTGATAGTAATTAGGTACCATGTATGTCATCTGAGCCCTAGGCATATAAACATATTAGACTAATAAGAGCCTGCGCCTGCCAGACCTTATTTGTTTTCTAAAAGCTTAAAGTTTCTCTGCGCATGTCACCAACACAGTTAGGAACGATGCAGCGACTATGAAATTTGTATCATCGTGGCTTTGGCAGGTAACAACTGAAAGTTTATAAAATCACTCCAGAAAATCTTGAAAGTATAAAGGAAAATTTTATAAAACTTAAAGGCACAAAGAAAACGTACAGATACGCGAAAATTTTCATGTGGACATGAGGCGTTGGAGCTTTAGGTTCCATGATGTGTTAAAGTTCTTCGAAAAATTTAATAGTTTTTTAATATCTACAAAATGGCTGATCAAAATAACTTGAAAATTTTTACAGTTGTTACACTAATTGAAATATACGATTTGATACTCCCAACAAAAAATTTTAATCCTCTGGCATAGATCTGAGTATGTCATTGCAGCGTGCCTTGCACGCTACGTTTTCTTTTTCAAAATTTAAATTCTCGATTTAGAATATTTTTATAAAGTTCAGAAAAGTTATGGTTGACTGTACATTTTTGCTGATGTAGGAGGCTGTATTAAGCGAATATCACGAACGAACATCTGGCGGTCGTTAAGAAATTCCTTGCTTTTGTTAATAGAATAAGACGCAGATAACATGTCTGGTCGGTTTTCTGTCCCGGTTCTAGGTTTTCAGAATTTAGAAAGTATATCATCTTATGCGAAATAATTTTCCGCATCTAATGAGACCACTCTCATATTGCTGCTCTAAATTTTCGATTTGTTATCCAGATAAAACTTAAAATATTATTTCTTTGGTGTTTGTCTTGAATAAAGGAAGGAAGTCGTTAAAAAAATCATATGAAAAGAGTGATAAAAACACGCGACTCGTTCCAAACCACAACAGGCATCGAAAATATGTAGATGCACGATTGTGAAATTAAGGTTTGAATATAGGAAGAACTTGAGAGATTGGTTATGCTACCGAAGGTCTGTCGACGTATATGATCGACGATATGACATCGTCGCATAAGGCGTGCAAGGAAGAATTAAGAGTTGCATACCGTTAGCTGTGATTTTCGGAATGAAATGAGTGAAAAATTCGAGGGAAAAAGCAAGTCAGTTAGCATGCGTAGCGTCCTTTTCATGAAAGTATAAATATAGGTGGAGTGAGCGTCTCGTTCATTTTCCGATCTAAATTTGGCTGATCATGTAACTTGTCTACGATTCGTGAATTAATAACAGTCCCTTGTGTAAGTGTATATGTGGTAAAGTTATTGCTGTGAGAAATGAAGTCTTACGTAAGTAATCTTCTGAATTTAATTTTAATCATTTTCGCTAATGTTCGCTTTCTTGTCTTTACAGACAAGGGACTTCGAGTTTCCGACTTTTGGCTTCCAGTTTTTAATTTTTGACTTCTAACGTTGGATTTCTAAGTTTTGACTTTTGGACTTCCGATCTTTGATTTTGAACTTCTAACTTCCGATTTTTAATTTCGAACTTCTAAGTTTTGGTTTCCAATTTCTAAGTAGTGGTTTCTGATTTCCAACTTCCAGTTTTTGACTTTGAATTTCTAAGTTTTGATTTTGAACTTCTGATTTATATAAAGGTTTACATAAAGATTTAATCATGTGGAGGCTTACATAGGTACCTACCTATGTAGGTACTGACCTGTGTGAAGGTTTATATTTAAAGAAGCTTGGAGAAATAAAGAAGAGTGGTGGAGTTTAAGTTGGAAGTATGGGAGGTTTTATCAGGCAGAGGTCCATTTTTTTTTTTTTTTTTTTGAAAATTATTAGGAGTTACTACGGGTCTAGTCTGGTTTGGTGAATGTTGGATTTTCCCGAGGAAGGCCACATTTATCCATTCTAGACTAGATAAACACAACGAACCTTTTGTTTGAGTTTGTTTTGGTTTGATATTTTGGAAATTTTTTTGTTTCGAAATTTAGACGATCACTTTTTAAATTTAAAATTTATTTTCGTTTCGAAATTTAGAGTAATTGGGTGGGGCATTAGAAATTTGGCATGTCCTACTCGACAAGCCAATGTGATTGATGTTATAAATTTGCCTAGTCACATTGAGATTTGTCAATGGCCACCTCCTTCTTTTCTGGGTTAAGGTAGGTGAATTTTATTTTTTATTCACCTTTTTGAGTGGGAGTAAGCGAGGGGGAGGAAGGCTCCATCATATAGAACCAATTTTTTTTTCAAAATTTTACCCCCTGTATCTAGAAAACAAAGCAAGTCAGGACATACGATTATATCAAAAAAAATCTCTTATTTTTGGCTGGTAAATACGCCCTTAAAATTTTTGCACTGAATTTTGAATCACCCTGTATTATTTTACCTTGTTCGGTTTCGTACATTGTGAAAAGTATCCTGGAAACAGTGTGTCATACGGCAAAACAGTAAGGTGACTTTTCCACTCTAAACAACACAAGGTATCTATCGTAAATGTCACATTTCCATTAAAGTCAGTGGCGTATAAATTATTTTAGAAAAGGTAACAACACACCCAAATCTCCGCCAGTGGAATAAATTTTTTTGAAGGGAGTATCAAATCATGTACTTCAATTAGTACACCAACTTTCGAAAATTTCCAGTTTTTCTAATTAGCAAGTTTGTAGATATTTAAAAAACATTAATTTTTTCGAAGAACCTTGTATCTCGAAAACTAAAACTCAAACGACTCATGTCTACTTTCTTATTTTTCTTATTTTTGCATTTACTGCATTTTTAAGTTTTAAAAAATAAACTTTATACTTTCAAAATTTTTAAGAGAAGAGTGATTTTATATACCTTCTTCAGCTGTTACCTGCCAAAGCCACGATGATCCAAACTTCATAGTCGCTGCATCGTTCCCACCTGTGGTGGTGACATGTGCAGAGAAACTTTCAGTTTTTAAAAAATAACGAAGGTCTGGCAGTCGCGGGATCTTGCTTATATCGACCTACTCACTGAATTTTGAATCCATTTTGACTTTAATGCATCAAGTTTCCATAAATCAAGGAATTTATATCTGATCACTTATGCATTAGTGAATGTCTCACAATAATACATAAGTCAAATTGTGGTGACAACTGAAACAAAAAACCACAGACAATGAGAGTACAAAATCATTGAAAAATTATTGCCCAAATAAACTTTCCGAACTAGCTGGCGCCGATGTGCCAGTTGTAATATTTTTTAAGTGTTTTGAAAATGAATTTGACTGATGTGTTTAACCACCAATATCACACATAACTTCTATAACGTATGTCTTAGAATGTCGTTTTATATTTAAATTTCATAATTTAAATTTAAGTTAGGATACGATTAGGTTAGTTAGTTAAATTAGGATTTGAAGTTGTCTTAAGGAAATCTTTCTTTTTCAATGCGGAGTAACGTGACATCGTTTTTTTCCACGAGTTTTTTAACACCCTGTATAAATAGGAACGCTCTTCCAGCTGTCAATGAATTCGCCTGTTTCCACTGATGATGTCTACCGCAGTTGCAGATTATTGAACTTTTTTCCGTATCTTTCATATTTCAAAAATACAAAGCTGTACCTACAATGAAGTCAGCTACCCTGTATATTTTTGGAAGAATAATGGTAAAAGTTAATAATCAACTGACACTTCCCGTCGGCGGTAATTTCTACCAGACGAGTTAAAATTCGCTAAAACTAGCCGAACGTTACTTATATGAGTAGAGAATAGAATAAATTTTTATAAAATAACCACCGACTAATATTAATATTTATATATTCCAATACAAGCCGATTAGGCTTAGCGGGTTCAAAATAAAAAACGACCTAGTTACTATCATTTATGCAAAATTTCAAGCTTTCGTCCATTATTTAGACTGCATCAGGAAAACTATAAAAAAAAAATTGTAAATAACAATTTTTGTGAGATCATAAGAAAGCTTACGCAAGTGATTATGCCATTCGGTCATCAATCATCTCAGTAAAAAGTCATATCTTCAAAACTGCGAGTCACTGGTTGTTTACTTATACTCCCACATTACAAAAAAACACTAATCACTAACGAAACAGCACCATCACATACCTACACATTGTTTAAAAACTTTTATAAAATAGATCATGAATCTATGAAGTAAGTAGGTATGTTATTATAATAATACATCAAACGGATTGTTCATGATTCAATTCGAAGGCAAGCAAACGAATGCATTTTTTTAATCTTATCTCCCTACTACATTTTTTATATTAACGTCCTTATCAATCATAATTAAAAAATTTTCTAAAACAGACCTATAGAAAGGAAACTCTGTTGGCAACAAAAACAGCAGGTACGTACAACTATTAAATTTAGTGTGTGAAAATTCTATTTAGTGAAAAAAAATTTCTCCCTTTTTCTTTTTTTCCTTCGACAAACAAATCAATAAATAACAACCAATATAATAATATCCACAAGTACTAAAAAACAACAATGATATATAATCAAAAACTACCTAAAAAAAAAACATATTTTTTCTTATTTTTTCAATCTATTTTTTTTTTCTTTTCCAAATTAATGGTAAGTCCCACTTTTAGAGGAGTCAAATTCTAGAGTCATCTAGGGCTATGAGCGTTCATTACTTTTTTTTTTGTCAAATTGTAAAACAAAATTATAAATATTATTCAGATTTTGTGTGTCCGATCTATTGTTGACTACGTCATCACGTTCATTTATGTAACAGATCTCAATAAAAATTCGTTTTTTATATTGTCTTTCGATGTAAAGAACCTCCACTTGATCAATGTCGACTTTATGTTGAAGGGTGCTATATCTCATTTAATAACTAGGAGGAGTAAACTGCAAAGTATCATTTACATCACTAAAAGTCACCAGATTAAATCACCAGATTTTTTTTGGCGGCAAATTTGAATTGAAACAATAATTATTAATAAGGAAGATAGGACTTGATTTCGGTGTAGGAAGTCTACTTTTCAGGGAGAGACTCTACAGCAGTATCACAAATCATTGTGATTTGCATAATATATCAGTATTATAGTGCTGAATGTTTTTCTGAATATAAATAGAATGAAATTGAATAATTTATAGATATTTGGTAGAATATTAAGGGTAATAATTATTAACATTCATATTAAATTGATTGAAAGTACTTTATTTTAGGCAATACTTATGTGACAAATTTAATGTAACATATAAATATATTTTATGTATATGTATTATATAACACATAACATTGTATAGATAGAGTTTTTATTTTACATTTAATAATATATTAATTTGTGGATAAGTCAATTTTTTCAAACAGTATTATAAACAGCATTTTTCAGTTTTTGTAGTACCAGATTCAAAGTGTCTTGTTGAAACTAACTTTATCACATACAGCAGTCCCTGTTTGGTCTAAATCCGCACCTTGTTCGATTGGAATAATAATTAAGTTCTTCAATTATTATTGGTGAAGTACGCATATAGAGTAGTTTTTCCAAAATCTTGTAGGTGACACTCTTTTCTTCCCGTTTCTTTGGAGGAGACATCCTCTCACTTGTACTTTATGTAGGATTATCCATAATGGCACTTCAAACCGTTTGCAGGATGAAAATGGAAAGCCAAAAATAATTTCAAAATTCTGAAAAGGATGTCTGTTCTCTAAAAAGAACTGAATGGGCTTCAAAAAGAACTTATTTGGTTTTGAAATAACTTTTAAAGAACTTATTTAGAACAACTTATAGGGTTTTGGAAATAACTGATTATAAAACTGATGTGTCACAATCGACGCTGACATTGTAAACAATAATGACATAATAATAAAAAAACAAGCGTATATGTAGTGTTGAGCGTTGCATAGATTCAATTTCCTGTACAAGTTTTGCTGGGTGTAATTTTGCCTATGAATTGACCAATGAGAAGCATCTTTTTTTGGCGGTTTATTTAAATTTACTCCTCCTAGTTATTAAATGAAGTATAGCATGTTTCGCAATAGCACATCTCTGAGGATGTAGTCATAATTATGCCACTTTTATGAAGAGTCAATCTCTTTGCCAGATTTTGGGAAGTTTGACCTACATATCCCTTGCCACATTCACATCTCAGCTCATACACCACGTCAGACTTCGACAAAAGAGGTATTTTTTTCTTTCAAATTGTTGAACAAGGTATTATTCGTGACCAGATTGAAAGTTGCGATTTTGATGTGATAAGGCCTGAAAAATTTGACTGTTTTTTCTGTGAAATGTCTAATATATGAAATTGACTTATACATATGTATATGGCTGGAGCTCTATAACCCAACTCACTACTACTGTCATTGTTAACTTCACTTCTATCGTCGTCTACAGTGTTGTGTCCAATCGTAATGTTTTGTTGAGGAACAGGAACCCCCACCTCCCAGCCCATCCCCTGAGGTGTATTGAAACGCCATTTTTTCAACATCCCAGGCGGATAACTATTAGTCAGCATGATTCCATACAACCTATCGATGGCCCTCCGTTTAAGACTGTCATGTGTTATAGTCAGCACCCTTTTCCTCAAGCCTAATACTAAGTTCTGTTTCACTTTTATAGGATGGTAAGAATTAAAATTAATATACAGTATGACCCATTTGTTCTTGAAACACCCTGTAGAATCAGAATCTTAATTTATGGTGCGATTAAAAAAAAAATCTTTTAAATTATAGAGCTTGATAAACTATATTTTGGGAGCAAAAAGCGTCTCATTCCTACAAAATCCAAGGCCTACTAGATCAGTGTTTACTTGTAAAATCTCAAAAATTCATATTAGCGATTTTTTTTGAAAAAAACTGGGCACGCCACGGGATTCACCAGCCCTCAAAACGGTACTGTACTAAATTTTATTGAAAATGTCAGAGTAAAAAGGATCTTGTCGTTATTTTAGAAATTCATAATAATACTCCGAATTTTCATAAATTAATTTGGAAAAGGTCAAAAGTTAAGTAAAAATTAAAATTAAAAAAAGTAAAAAAAGTAAAAAAAAAATAAAAAAAAATAAAAAAAAAATAACTAAATAAAAAATTATAATTAAAAAATTAAAGTACCTATACATTATCACCAACTAGACGTACAATTTCTATTTTGTCTCTCTTGACCTTTTCGAATAAATTAATGAAAATTCGGAGTTCTATTATGAATTTTTAAAATAACTGCAAGATCCTTATTACTCTGACATTTCCAATAAAATTTAGTACAATACCGTTTTGAGGGCTGGTGAATCCAGTAGCGTGCCCAGTTTTTTTTCTAAAAAAATCGCTAATATGAATTTTTGAGATTTTACAAGTAAACACATCTAGTAGGCCCTGGATTTTGTAGGAATGAGACGCTTTTTGCTCCCAAAATATAGTTTATCAAGCTCTATGATTTAAAACAAATTTCTTTAAAATCGCACCATAAATTAAGATTCTACAGGGTGTTTCAAGAACAAATGGGTCACACTGTATATCTGTTGTAATTTGTTGGTTTCTGATAACATTTGAAACGAATTAGTGGCAGATAGACACGTTGGGTGCCACTTGAAACGAACTATTTAACCCTTAGAGGGGAAAAATAGTCGCTGAGAGCATGAAACAAGAAAAACAAGGGTCGTTGGTTGAGTCGCTAGTCTAAGAGGGCCAACAATAACAAGTAGGTCAGCGGAACAACAGGTACTCTTTATTAAAATATAAAATATCACAATTATGAATACTACACTCTTGAGCACGGTTAACAGATAATAAAAAAAAACAAGAGCGTGCGGTTGAGCAGAATGAATTGGTCGGATGTTCACAAGGCACTTAGCTTCGTATGGCTCTTCAGAAGTCTAGCTGGAAGTGGCCTGGATCTTCATGCTTGGCTCCGGACAATCTGCTTGGCACGGAAAAGGCAGGTGCCTCCGGGAATAAGATAGCCTCCAGGAAACAGAGTGCCTCCAAGAAAAAATTGACTCCAGAGGAAAAAATTGTCTCCAGGTAAAAAGCCGTCTCCAGGTAAAAAGCCGTCTCCAGGTAAAAAACAAGCCAAAAACGTGGGCGATGTTTATAATAATTTAAGTGAAAGTTCACAACGCCATTTCGCTAAAAATTCCTGTGTTTGCGGAACCGACCTTCCTCTAGCGAATTCCAGGAGAGAAAAAAAAGGCGAACGGGCCGGTATGCAGATGAACGCACCTGATTTCAACTCGACAGTCGATGTTGCGAGACTCGACAAACTCGAGGCCTCCAGTCGGCCGCTAAACGCCACTATCCTCCACTCACTGCGCGCGCCCGTCGTTGTCTCCGTGTTACCGGCTATGTTACCGGCATCTAGCCGGTACGTACGAAATGTACGTTACACATTCTAGAATGACCTCGTTAATTTGTGTTTTTATAACCCGTGTGTCTAAGAAAGGAACACTTCTGTTCTCCTCTTCAGCTACGGTGAAATTGATATGTTAATCAAAGCTATTGAATAACTGTAATATTTCTCCAATACCACAATCAGGAAGAGCTAGTATGAGGTCATTCACATACTGATAAATAAATGGTAATGAAAAATAATTACATACAAATAAGAATTTTAAAATTCCGAGTTTAAAGTCGGAATTCCGAGATTAAAGTCGGAATTCCGAGATTAAAGTCGGAATTCCGAGATTAAACTCGGAATTAGGGGTGGGCCTAGCAGGTGTGCTATGATTGGCCCGCACGCAGGCGGCAAGTTCATAGGGGCGGCGGGCGGAAGTAAAAATCCGATCATAAATCATAACAATAACAAAAAATATCAAAATATCATGATAGACTTAGTTATTACAGTGTAGCACAAACATTACCTTTATAGTATTAAGTTCTGAATCCATACTGCACTAAATTTTAAATCCATCAATAGTCACTGGCTTGTTCCCGGCATTATAGCCATCCTATGTATTATCTTATGAAAAAGGGCGGATAATTACCAGTCGCCCTTGCGGACGCCGAATATCTTAGGATGGCTTTGGCCGCGGAACAACCCGATTCAGCTTGTTTTATAATAAAAGTTTATAACGAAGGCTTTGACCATATTGAGACCAGATGTTGGCTCTAACGTAACTCTATTCAACTCTACAGGGTGTTTCACCAGCAGACCGACATAGCTGTATTATAAGTTTTTCAAGTCGATTCGGGATCTGGTATTGAAATTATTCTGAGGCCCTTCGTTTCGATGTTACAGGGTGATTCATGCATTTTGCCGAAATTTTTGATGAGCAGTATCTTTTGAACGAATTGATAGAATTTATGGAAATTTGGTAGATACTCTGCTAATGATACTTAATACCTCGCATTTTTCGTCGATTCGAAAACTGCAGGGCCGTAGTTAATTTTTTAGGTCTCTATCGGTTTTGTCAAAAAGTTCACCCTGCATGTATTTTTTCAAAGTTTAGTTTAAACCATTTTCTAAAACTACATTAAAAATGCTACAATTGCGATAAAAATAAATACTATCCCGAATCATTATCTTGAAAACCTACACCAACCCTTAAGCTATGTCGGTCTGCTGGTGAAACACCCTATACATATATTGTCCGGTAACGCTAAAATGTACCAGTATGAATGTTGTTATTGCTTAGTGTGATTAACATTTTCGCACTTGTTTTTTCAAAATAATTTCTCGAACCCCCCTGATTTTCGGTGGATATATTTCGCACCAATAAGCCCCGCGGTGCAGCAGAACTTACCTAATCTAAAATAACGTTTCTATTGGTGTTTAATTTTTATCTACAAAAAATTGGTGTTTGCCCTCCCATTGGTAGACATTTCTTCTTAAGAGGGGGGGCGAGAGGCGGCAATTTTTGTATCGCCACGCAGACGGCAAATAGGCTAGGCCCCGCCCTCTTCGGAATTCCGAGTTTAAACTCGGAATTCCGAGTTTAAAGTCGGAATTCCTAGTTTAAAGTCGGAATTCCGAGTTTGAACTCGGAATTTAAAAAATAAAACTGGTGTGGCGCTTCTACGCCTTCGTATCTACGCCTTCGTAACTTACTAGTGAAGTGACAGAGAAGGAATGGGAATCTGTTAAAAATCAAGCTTCGGAAATTTTACCTAGGTTTGTAGTGTGTAATTTTAATGATCATCAGGTACACAATTATAATGTAATTTTTAATAAGGTTAGGAACGTTAATATTTCAAAATTAAATAGATTTGTGTCCGATCAGACTTATTGCGTCGTCATTAAAGATGAATGTATAAAAAATTTAACACAAGTAGTTATCCCTGATTACCATCTATTTATCAGTATGTGGATAACCTCATACTAGCTCTTTCTGATTGTGGTATTGGAGAAATATTACAGTGATTCAATAGTTTTGATCAACATATCAATTTCACCGTAGCTGAAGAGGAAACAGAAGTGTTCCTTTCTTGGACGCACGGGTTATAAAAACACAAACTAACGAGGTCATTCTAGAATGTTATCAGAAACCAACAAATTTCAACAGGTATATTAATTTTAATTCTTACCATCCTATAAAAGTGAAACAGAACTTAGTATTAGACTTGAGAAAAAAGCGTCCTGACTATTATAACACATGACAGTCTTATAAGGAGGGCCATGGATAGGTTGTATGGAATCATGCTGATCAATGGTTATCCGCCTGGGTTGTTGAAAAAATGGCTTTTCAATACACCTCAGGAGATGAGAGCCGGGAGGTGAGGGTTCCTGTTTCTCGTAAAAAATGAGTTTTTTATACAAAACAATAAAGTAAGGTGTCGCCGATCGAATGCAGAACTAGGTAATCTAAGTCCTAACAATTCTATTTATCCCGTATATTGTAAATTACAAATAAGTCTATGTCCAAGGGTGCTCAAATTTTTAGTGCAGAAATCTTAAGTTCGCGAGAAAGAACCTATGTCGATGCTCCAGTAAATAATTTTCAATGCAGAACGATGCTTATTACAATAAGATAACCTATGTTAGTGTTGTGTTAGGACTTATACTCGTACTGCTTTCAAATAACATCCCATGTCCAACAAATGGTGTACTTAGGTTAATTCTACTTCGCAATTTTGAAAAACTATTTTTATTTACCGATCAATGCCCATTTAGCTCTAACTGCAAGATAACCTTCAAGGATACACTGTTTTTCGAACAAACAGAAGCTTTGTGGCTTTTATTGCTAAGCGAACATTGAGAGTTTTCATCTTAAGCTAATAAAATGAACTCTCAGAAGTATACTACGTCCAAAACACATAACCAAAATGTTGGATATTGTTGTAAAGAGAATTCAAGTAGCTTTCAAATGATGTATCACTCGATAGCTGTTCCCTATGATGATAAGCAAAGGGGTCGCTACCCCTGCCAAAGGGGGTGAACTTAGGTAGTTGAATTTGTCACGAAAATATGCCTACTTTGATAACAAAATCGACCTGTTTCGGCGTTTTTCGCATACATCTTCACTTTCCAACTATTAGGCTTATTACCTTATCGATGACCCACCCTGTATATTTAGCTTTGACACAAATGTCAATTAAAAATTATTGTTTCATAAAGTCAATGAACAATAGAATTTTGTTTAACATTTAATTAAATAAAAATTGGCATATTTTTCACATTCTAATTAGGTACTTAGTCATATAATTTAGTTATTTGTAGAGAACCTTAAACTAAATATGGTTCTGGTGGATAATACGTCACTCCGAATTTTATGAAAATTTCCATTTTCAAAGCAGCTTATATTGAAAACGGCTCGAGATATGGGAAAACGGCTTACATGTCCCTATCTTAAATTTTCATCCGGTTACCTAATGGATGTAGTGGTGTGCCAGATGGTTATTTTTACATACTAGTTCCAACTGTTCCGGTTCCGAGATGGGAATAGGTTCCAAGCCACTGTTCCGAAATAACAGCGTTACGACGGTAGAAACACCTTACCTACAAAGTAAATAGGAACGAGAACTGCGTAACAGCGTGGCAGTGGCAGACTCTCGGAGCTGGAGCACTAGGGAGGGAGGCAGAAACCGGAACAGTGTTCCGGGAACACGCTAACACGCAGTAGAAACTGGATGGGACCTTACCTAAAGTTGTAAATTATTATAATAGTGTCAGTATTTCTTTTCTTTATCTACTCGTGATAAAAATATACTTCTTATTGGATGTTTCGTGAACTTCAAACACTAATAATAATAATTATACATGATTCCTTTTGTAGGTGCATTTTAATTTTTTAATCAATTTACTTTTTTAAATTAATTTCATCATTAAAATTCATACCTATTTCTAGGAGGCTACACCTATATTTTATTGGTAGATATTATTTGCTTTTAAACACAAAATACATTTTTTGAAGACAAATAGGTATCACATGTAAATTGTAATAATTATATGTTAATACCTAATTAATTATAATTACCTAAATTGTTTCACGCGCTCGCAAGTATACCTACCTACTTATGCGGAAGAGGCTTCAGGGAAACCTGGGAAACTATAAACTAAACAAAACTCAAAAGATTATAACAGTTGAAGAAGGCAAAAATAACAAGAATATCGTTGGGATTTTTAATTGGTAGGTACTTCTGTTTTAGAAATATTGGATTGGAATGATTCTGTCATACTCATATACATATTCTATAAGCTGCATTGTTCCTGCTAGTATGTATATTATCCAAGGAGAATTAACTGCTGGTCGTATTTTATGACTAATATCTGTCAGCTCTGGGGATGCACCAGCAATTTATAATTCTTTATTGCTTTTCTAATGGCATACACTTGTATATTATTATCCTATATTCCTTTAGAATTCATTACCGGTTATTTTTTGAACCGAAAATACTCGCAGGTCGCACGCTTACCTACTTAAAAGAAAACCGGAATTTCATGGAACCGTCAGTGGAACCGGAACAGTTAAAATCCAGCCGGAACACTCGGAATAGCCTGTTCCACAAGCGGAACAGTTCCAATATAACAATTACGTTATTTTTGTCACATCACTAAATGGATGGATGAAATTTTTATACAGAGTGGCAAAAAATTTGATTATTTTTATCACCCGGTATAAAAATTTCAGCTACATGATAGGATACCAAATGAAAAATTAAGATTAAGACAGGAACAAAAAAAATTATCTTTCAAGATTTGTGAACAAAATTTTGGATTCTTGTAAAACTTTGGAATGATGTTAGATTTTCGTTGAAAAAAATTCCCAAAGTCGCGTTACTTCTACAGGGTGTCCCTTCAAGATTCCAGAAATATGGTTCTTGTGGTATCATTTCAGGTCGCAGTTTTCAACCCAGGAGATTGAAATTTTTTTGAGAGTAAGATATCCACCAGGAGTGGTCTGGTATTTTACTTGAGCAAAATCGGCCGGGCCGTTTCAAAATAGCAGCCATTTGAATTTTAGGAAAATTTGCTATTTTGCTATTTTGTTAGTCCCTGTATGAGCAATATGGCAATGAAACTTTAAAATCAAATTAATAGGATTGGAAGGAAACTATCCGAAATTTGAGTTAAAGCGATAAAATTGGCATTATTTACATTAATAAGCCAGTGGCGTGGGTAGGAAGAGGGTAAAAATGTCTAAATTTCTATAATCGTTTATGCGTTCATTTTTAAATAAATTGAACTGAAATTTTCACAGTAGACAGCTACACTAATAATCTTTAATCTACGAAAATTTAAAGAAGCAAGTAAGAAAAATGACGGAGATATTCGATTTTTAACTTCCGAGACCGGCGAAGCTGACTTCTCGCTTGTCCCTAAAAATGTCTGTCACCCGGTCTGTCAGTCTGTGGGTTTGTAGGAAACACTCTAGAACCACATTTTTCGTCGTAGAAAGTTGAAATTTGCTCGATTGAAGAGGCGTACGGTCCCACGATGCCTATTGAAAATGAGCGGGATCTGTTACCGGGAAGTGTCTTTTTATCTGGAATTTCGGGGTTTTTTGGGAACGACCTAGGAAACACTCTAAGTATCTGAAAGTTGCAGCGACCGAAATGAAATGTGGCATGGACGAACCTTGGGACCCCCAAATACGACCTATTGAAAATCGGCCGGATCCGAGAATTTTAAGGCCCCCGTTCAGGGCCGTAATTTTTTTTACAATGACCCTACTATAGGATTTGTTTCTCGGTAACAGTACATGGCGAAAAGATTCTGTTTCCACAGTTATTTAGAGAAAGCATAGACGTACAAACTTTATGGAGATCGTCGATTATTTTCGAAAAAAAAATTAGGTGAGCGGCAAAAATCTTTTTTGGTCCGCACCTATCATTTTTCGAAGCTCACCTATCATTTTTTGCACGATTTCGATTTTTTTTTAATTTTTTTTCGACCGCTCGAAAAAACAACAAAACAGTGCGATAGATGCATTCATTGCCTACAAAAAAGGTGAATATAGTTTTTTTACCTGAAACGTAGGAAAAACTGCTAAATCGGAAAAAACTTCGGCAGGTCATTCCGACCTTTTCTTGTCCTCTATTTGTATCTTCCTGTATTTTCTACATCCTGAAATTTTAATATTTTTTTTTTCTTCAGCATATAATTTGAAGTCTTAGATTCAATTCGCCTCAATAATGTGGCACTTTAAACGAAAAATAAAAAATTTCCTCGCTTGTCGAAAATTAGCTTACACTTTTTAAAATTTAAAAAGTCACCTACATGCAGGTGAAAAAAGTTTTCAAAGTGGTCTTTAATAACGAAGATATGACAAGTTTAAATTAAAGGCCAGGTGCTGGTGTTTTGGTACCTGTCAAGCAATCTGATATAATAGATTATACACGCTCAGGGCTACAAAATTCAAATGAAGCGTGGCGGAGTGAGTTAGGCTGTTGCCTGGCATTATGATGGTACGGTGTTCAATTCCATGGAAGGATCATCACTTTTTTGAGTAGGAGGAGTTTTCTCAAAAGAAAATGCGGACTATTTTTTCATTATATTCATTATAAGAAGAAATAGGAAGAAAATATTCATAATTGAATCGAATAAAAATACACTATTTATGCGATTGATGCGCAAGAAGGTTTTTGTTTTGTTATTAAGTGATGATGAAAAAATAAAATTTACTTCTTCCAAAAGATACTTTTTTTGTTTTTTTGGGGTGGGGGAGCTTTTTTTTTTGTTTTTGTAGAAAAAATATATAAAAAATTGTTTAAAAAAAATTCCCATTTTTTCCAAAACTTTTTTTCACGTTTGCCTACGAAAATAAAATTTTTCAGCAGTTGCCAACAGTCGACTATAAAAGATATTCGCGTCGCATTAACTGAAAAATCAAGACGCACCGCTTACAATCATTATTGATGGCAAAATACGGCAATCTTTTGTGGCGATGGGATTTTTTTGGAGTCGATGGAGTCGCGTCCATTCAAAATAAACAGGTTCAAGTGAATCCACACACCAACTGTCTATTGAAAAACAACTTTGATGCGAAAAGTTCGGGTCTTTCGGTCGGGCCAGGTATGATCTCCCTTTAATACTTCTTTTAATAATAGGTTGGACGGTTTGTTTGCCTATCACATGGGTTGTTTGGTCTTTCGGGTCCTCTCCACGTCGACACATATCTCAGAAAGAAATTTATGTTTAGAGGGGAGATGCATGACCATTGACCGCAGTATCAGGCACCCATGGTTCTTGAGCTTACCTAGATTTCGTCTGGCAGGTTCTCGGGTGTGATTTTAATATAATGCAGTAAAAATTTATAATGAAATACCAATTGAATTGAAAACACGTACCATGGCTTACTTGCGAAAATACTATAAGTCATACTTACTCGATAGGCAGAGGATGGCCTGCGTGCTGGCTGTGTGATCAGGTATTTGTGATCATCTTTGTTTTTTTGCTTTTTTAAAATTGTTTGTTGTGCCTATACCTCAGTCGACCAACAGATATAGTAATAAAACTGCGCACAAACTTTTAAGGTCCAAGTAGTCACATCTGTAGGCAGATAGTGCCTTATTTATTGGTTACCCGGTTCCGGTAAACCAATGAGAAGGGCATTCTAAGGTTTGTGTATATAATTCTTGTGTATAAGGTCTGCCTACCTGGATTGTAAACTTACCGCGCACTTTTATTACTATATCTTTTGGCCGACTGAGGTATAGATTGGATTATGCTAGCTTATGTAGACATAAGATTCATTGTACAGGGTGATTCATTATAATGTCGCCCCCCTTTAACTTTGTTATTTCATGTGTCTCAAAAAAATTAAAAGTAGGGTTATGTAGGTGCTAAAAAAGACTTTTTTATACGTGTAACAAAAATTTGAAAATAGATCAGTATACAGGGAAAACCAGAAATTTAATTTTTTTTTCAATGGAACACCCTATATATGAATTTATTTTTCGATTCCTCGTAAAATTCTAAGCATAATTTATATAACATACCGTATACCTAAATTCAATAGTTTCTGAAATATTCGCATTTGAAACTATAAAAAACGGTGTGTATAACTACCAAATTGAAAACCTCGATCATCTAAAAGATTTGATACGGATTAAAATTAATAATTTAAATTAAAATAACCCAGAATTCATAACAGATTCATTGGAGAAAATGCGAACAACCCTTATAAACCCTTATAAAATGTGTTGAAAAAAATGGAGGCCCAGTAGAGCATTTTATTGTTAGATTTCTTGATTGCAACAGGTGTTTTATAAAATATTTGATGATGTTTCAAATGCGAATATTTCAGAAGCCTTTGAATTTAGGTATACGGTATGTTATATAAGTTATGCTTAGAATTTTACGAGGAATCGAAAAATAAATTCATATATAGGGTGATCCATTGAAAAAAAAAATTAAATTTTTGGTTTTCCCTGTATACTGATCTACTTTCAAATTTTTGTTACACGTATAAAAAAGTCTTTTTTAGCACCTACATAACCCCACTTTTAATTTTTTTGGGACACATGAAATAACAAAGTTAAAGGGGGGCGACATTATAATGAATCACCCTGTATCTGTGTTTAATTGATAATTTTGATTTATGTATTGCTGATTTGATGATTTAAGTATTATGTATTGTAGAATTTGCAAATTAATAATTATAATTATTAGGGTTAAGTGGAGTAGCAATATTGCTACTCCACTTCGCCTCAATCCTGATTCATGTGTTATACTAGTGATAACACTTAATAAAGGCACTTTATTATTATTATATTATTATTATAATACGTTCCGGTGTCATCAGGCCAAGTGAGGGATGACGTGAGGGAAGGGCGGAGACACAAATGCGTGCCGCGCTAGCGGCACGCACGTGGGGCGCGTTAGAGGCCCAAATGGCCGCTTGCGGCCATCTTTATTTTTTTTATGCGATCTTGGAATTGGAAAATCTTCATTCACTTGCTAAATCGTTGTGTGTGATTTTTTTTCAAACGCGAAGAAAAAATCGAAACTGCGACTTTTTAAGCGTCCAAATTGGAAAATTGCGAGCAAAAATCGGCCATTTTGAAAGAGTCGTAGCACTGCCATTTTTGAAACTCAAGCGACAAACATTGATAATTACGACATAAAACAACTCTCTCGCTACCTCGGGAAAATGATCCCCAAGTCCTGGTGCCCGAAAAATGCGAAGATGTCAAAAAAAAAAAACACAAATCGGCCCATAATGTACCTAATAATAACAATTTGAAAGACAAAATACCTGTTTTGTCGAAGTCTGATGTGGTGTATGAGTTGAGATGTGAATGTGGCAAGGGATATGTAGGTCAAACTTCCCAAAATCTGGCAAAGAGATTGACTCTTCATAAAAGTGACATATATGACTACATCCTCAGAGATGTGCTATTGCGAAACATGCTAGTACCCTTCAACATAAAGTCGACTTTGATCAAGTGAAGGTTCTTTGCATCGAGAGACAATTATAAAAAACGAATTTTTCTTGAGATGTGTTACATAAATGAACGTGATAAGGTAGTCAACAATAGATCGGACACACAAAATCTCAATAATATTTATAATTTTGTTTTACAATTTGACAAAAAAAAGTAATAAAATTTGACTCCTCGAAAAGTGGGACTGACCATATGGAAAAGAAAAAAAATTAGATGAAAAAAAAAGAAGAATTATGTTTTTTTAGGTAATTTTTGATTATATGATTGTTGTTTTTTTTTTTTAGTACTTGAAGATGTTATACAGGGTGTTAAGAAAATGACGGATAAACTCTTCAGTACATTGTAGGGGACACTCAGTAGAGTACGGGAAAAATAATTTAAAAAAATCTGGTCTTCAATTTGGTGAGATAAAAAATACCAAAGTTAACATTTTACTATCTTTGTTTTTCGGTATTTGCAAAAACTAGATGATTTTACAGATATAAAAAAGGGTACTTTAAACGTTATCAATTAAAAAGATTGCTTAAGATGTAGTACTGGCTTGGAAAATTTAATAAGATTTCTTTTCTTTTCTAAGATGCTGAAAAAAAAAGCATTTGGCAACAACGGTTTTGATACCTTGACTACCTACATTGTTAGAAATTAGACGAAATTACCAAATAGCAACTGTTATTGTGTTAAACTTGCCAAATTTATTGTTCAATATTTTGCTTATATCTTTTAAAATGTAGCTCTGGAATTTTTTTAAATATTTTTCCCGTACTTTACTGAGTGTCCCCTACAATGAACTGAAGAGTTTATCTGTCATTTTCTTAACACCCTGTATATTGGTTGTTATTTATTGGTTTGTTTGGAAAAGGAAAAAAAGAAAAAGAGGGAAAATTATTATTTTTCACTGAATAGAATTTTTCACACACGGAATTTAATAGTTGTACGTACCTGCTGTTTTTGTTGGCAACAGAGTTGCCTTTCTATAGGTCTATTTTAGAAATTTTTTAAATTATGATTGATAAGGACGTTAATATAAAAAATGTAGTAGGGAGATAAGATACAAAAAATGCATTCGTTTGCTTGCCTTCGAATTGAATCATGAACAATTCGTTTGATGTATTATTATAATAACTTATACCTACTTACTTCATAGATTCATGATGTCGATTTATTTTATAGAAGTTTTTAAACAATGTGTAGGTACCTATGTGATGGTACTGTTTCGTTATTAGTAAGTGTTTTTTTGTAATGTGGGAGTATAAGTTAACGCAGTGACTCTCGCAGTTTTGAAGATTCTGACTTTTTACTGAGATGATTGATGACCGAATGGCATAATCACTTGCGTAGGTTTTCTTATGATCTCACAAAAAATGTTATTTACAGATTTTTGTTACCGCTAAGCCTACTTCGGTTGTACTGGAATATATAATGAACAGAATAAGTATAACAGATAGGTATAGGTATAATATAACGGAATATAAGTAAAGTTCGACTATTTTTTTGCGAGATTTCAAGCGTTATATGGCAGAAATTACCGCCGACGAGAAGTTATTATCTTTTAACGTTATTCCACAAAACTTGTCCCGTAATTAGCGTACAATACTAAAACTGCAGACTCTATTTTCAAAAATTTGAAAAAAAGTTCCTAAAATAATAGGTCTAGAAATGCTTCCTAAGGGGGCTACAGCCCCGGAAAGGGGAGCCCATGAAGGTGGTTTTTATTTAATATCTCCGAAACCGTTCAAGATAGAATAGGGAAATTTTGGGAATTTATCAAACTTTTTATGGCCAATAAGATGCAATTACAACAAATTGAAAATTTGCATTAGGGGGGGTTAGATAGGTGAATTTCAATAACATTGCACCGTTTTCGCTTAAAATTGATTTGAAAATTACCTAACATGGCGTAAAAATTCATAGTGAAACACAACTAGAGAAAAAGTTTCAGGTGAGTTTTCTTTTTACTTGAGCAACTGCTCAAAATGATTATTATGATACCAAAATGATATTTTTGGTCAACGCATAATCGGGCTCGACGACTCAGAGCTCGAGAGGAACTCAAATTTTGGAATCGGTTCCTTTTCTTCATTGGCAGCTACATTCTTTGCAGCAGCTCTTCGCGCGAGTTATATTATTAATTCTGTCAAGTAGTATAAACTAAGGTTTATATTTAGATATTATGTCATTCCGATATGTCGAACGCAGAGTAGTGCGTACCGGCTTTGTTGTTTCACTGAAATAACGCGAATCTAATTCCGGTCAGAGTTGATAATTATAACATAATTAGTTCAAATAAGTTAGTGTTGTGTATAGTTGAATAAAAAATGCCTTTCACACAGTCACAAGTAAAATATATAATGGAGTTAATAGAGAAAACCATCAAACAAATTGTATTCAATGTTTTGTTTTTATTATTCAATATTCATAACAAGTACTAGGTCATGAAGGCGCGCATACGCGCGCCTTTATCTGAAGTAATCTCCGAGTTGAAGTGATCTTCACAACTAACATTCTCCCTAACATTAATATCGTACAGGCATTTTATGATAATTCTGGTTAATTGAAAGTACGGTATTTGAAACTAAGTTAAGGTGCGATGTCCCTCCACTCCATTCAATTGGTCTGTTCTTCATGGTCTTCCCAACTCCCTTCTAAGAAGGACTTTCTTAGTGCAGGCCCCTGGACCCCCCTCCATGTGCCATACATCTTCGGATATATTTTCAAGCAAATGTTCGTATAGGTACATGTACAGGTGTTACAACTATGACGACAAACCTCTTCAGTGCGTTGTTAAGCCGCCATCACGCAGTCAGGAAAACATAGTTTTTCCACTACTTATATAATTTTTATTTTGTGTTTTGAAGTCATGGTATTGAGAAATATGTAATGTGTTTCGCGTCAGCTGACCATAAAATGAATTAAATTTTTGTACATTTCACATGCATGATCGCATTTTTTACCTAAAAAGTCTGACGACGCTTTGGAAAAATAAAATATTTCGCTTCTGTGACTGCGGCTGATTGTCATAGTGTCCTGTTTCATTAATGGACATCGATTCCGATAAACTCTTGACTCTTTTAGTTTGAGTCTATAATTATTGTTCTTCATATTTTCAAAAACAAAATAGAATCATTGTGAATCTTGATAACGAATTGTTATATTTACCACAAATTGAAGAACTTTAAGAATTATACTTAACAGTTCATTGAAAGCCGGTATTCCACACGGAAGTACTTGAAATAGGATCTGATTCCAGCTCGCTTCCCACCAACGATTCGCCGACGGACAGTACTTCAGATGCCGCGATGCCAAATTGAACAAACTTCAGATTATTAAATAATAACAATGTAAGCTTTCAAACCTAATCGTTGTCTGACTCGGTTTATTAAATTTCGTAACCAAACAATCAGAATTTTCTACTTAGCGAATCATTCAAACGTACAAAATATTATTGGTATATTATAGAACATTATTATTGTAAAAGGGAACCACAATCACTGTTTCCTGTTTACGCAGGTCACCTACCGTACACTCACTGTGGGATTCCCCCGAGTCTAACGAAGGGAATTCGATTATTTCAAAATATTTAAATTGATAGTCAAACTTCAACTTTATCCATTAAGCACATTTTGAACTCTAATATCTCTAATACATCCAAGTTGTCTGCGATATTGTCTACTCGTCTCCTATTACATCCTGCAATTCTTCGGTGTTGTCTCTTATCTGAATCTTATTCATATTCTTTATCTGACTCTAAAACTGATCTGGATCTTTCAACGACGAATCTTATTTATTATATTTATTTGAATCTTAAACTGATCTTCAATCACACACCATATGCTACTTCCTGTTGATGTATAAATACTAATTTTAATGGAAAATGTTGCATTGAAATTTTCGACACCACATCGAACATTGGCAGCGGTGCGTGACACTCGCATTAGTCGCATTTCGAGGTCTCAACCTTCACTTCTCTGGGATCTACACAGTTTACGCGCCATCTACCGAAAGATTTCTCGTGCAGGTGTCATCATTGTATTGTTTAGACGCCTCAACCTTCACATCTCTGGGATCTACACAGTTTATGCGCCATCTACCGAAAGATTTTTGGCGCTGGTGTCACCATTGCATTGTTTAGTCACTGTACAGATTTCGCTTTGTGTGATAACGATAACAGGGATCTGTACACTCCAACATTGGCAGCTGTGCGCGACGCGCGCATTTCGAGGCTTCAACCTTGAACGTGACATCTCGATTTTATATAAGGATTGTGGATAAGATTACACAGAAGATTAATATAGAAGAGATACAAGAGAAATATTGTTATCATGAAACAAAAATAGAAAACCTAAATAAAGCAAATTTAGAGCTGGAACGAAAGATTGATGAGATGGAACTGCGTTCAAAGAAAGGTAATTTTCTTATAATTGGATTACCTGAAACAGAGAATGAAAATATTGAAAACATCGTTTAACAACTTTTAAACAAACAAATGAAGATAGATAAGTATAACAAAAGATAAATTCTGCAAACGTTTAAATTCTGAAAACGTATTGGTAAATATACTGAGAGACAGCCAAGAACTGTGCTCCTAACTACTTATAAGTGAAGATAATAAATATGGGAACATTCTCAAATCCAGAAAACTATTGAAGGGTTCACAGATAGTAATAGCGGAAGACATGACGACAAATAGGTATAAACTATACAAAGAAGTATGTAGAATTCATGGTAAAAAACAGACATGGACTAGAAATGGAAATGTTTTTATTAAGCAGAATAATGAGGTGAAATTGATAAGATCCATTATTGATATCAAGAAGCTATTGACTTCAGGTGATTAGTTTGAAAATTTTAATATTTATTTTATTGGAAACAACCGGCATGAAATCAATTAATGATTTTGTTTATTTGTGCTATTTGGAGAGCGGAAACTTTTGTGATTTTTACAAGAATACATCAGAAAGACTCAGGATAAATAGGGTTTGTGGGGGTATAGCGTTGGTGTGTTGATCAATTAATTATTATTAACGGGGTTATTATTATTGTTCTGTTTTTAATTTTTTAATTTTAATTTATTATTGTATTGTATTTTTAGTTGTATTGTATTAGCAGTTGTTTTATACTTGTGGGAATAAGTAGGTATTGCAAATATTATATACCTATACTTGTACTATTTTTAATTGTAAATTTGAGCTCATATCTCTTTTTGTGAGTCGTGGCGATATTGTTATGGATAGATATACATCAGAGACTACACAAATGAGCCTGTGGAAACAGCTGTGGTCGATGAAATTACTCAGTGTAATATATCTAAACATAGGGGAAATGGCGAGTTTGTTGTATTCCATGCAAACGTTAGAAGCACGAATAAAAATTTTGATGAATTTAATGTATATGTAAGAGAGAGTAATATAGATGCATAGTTTTTTCAGAAACATGGTATTTACAGGTATTTTCCCGCTGGTCCTTCGAATAATTAAATTAATCAAAATTCCAAACCGCGTGACTTACTATACAAATAGAACAATTGAGTTCTTGGCAGTAAGTCGTTACGCAACATTTTGGTCTTCGAGACCGATTTTCTAAATTGAATCACTTTTAAGACCTTTTAATAATTACAGTTCAAAATCAGTCAAAATTGATTATACATTCTTGCATTTTCGCCGGCATTAATTTAACTTATTAATTAATCGCGCGAGTTTGACTTTCCAGTGACAAATTTCGTCAATTGTTTTCTATTGATGGGGTAATATATTCTTAATCTCCATTAGTAATTATTGTAATAATTATATTGTATACCTGTAGGTACTTCTATTTTGATTCTTATTTAAGTACGTATGTAAACACTTCCATGCACGCATTATTTGCAGGTTGTGTTCGGTAGGTTCTCGTTTCTGCAGACAGATTTTTTTGTACCATTTCGAGCGAGAGGTTCCACGTTCCACAGCTGCAGCTGGCTGGACACCTGTGTTGTGTTGTAACCAATTCATATTTTATTGCTCTGATTTGTCTACATTTTACATTTATCCCTAAATAGGTAGATAGGTTTGTATTCTGTTTCGTGGACGTATTGCGTAAAATTCACGCAGTGTAAACGCCGTAAAATGTCGTCTACAGGGGATATGGATAAGGCTAAACTCATCGCTGAAATTAACTTATCGAAGTTAAAGTCCGTATTGGAGGTTGGTCTGAAGGCCAAGACTAATCCTGAGGATAAATTCGAATTTTATTCTGCATTCAAAAATGCGTCTAACATATATACCGAGTTTCAGTCCTATGGTTTAATATGGTCATTGATGAGGCTTCTGAAAACTGGAAGTTACTGCGTGAGTTATCCGATCAGATTGACTGCGTTTCTGATTCACTGCGCAACGAATTAGGCAATAAAAATAAAATTCACCTCAAGTGGATACCGGGCCATTCCGGAATCGAGGGAAACGAACCTGCCCACTCATTGGCAAGAAAAGGAGCATCGACACCCTTCATAAGACCAGAACCATTCTATGGCTTCGAAGATACACTATTCAAGGTAGAACTCCAAAGGGAAGAAGGAAAACTGAAAGAAACCCATTGGAAGAACCTCTCAGGGTTGAGACAAGCCAAAGAACTTCTCGGAAACTTCAACCGAGAGAGTTCGAAGATCCTCTTCAACCTCAGCAAGGAACGTCTCAGAAGACTGACGGGATTCCCAGCGGGACATTGCAAGCTCAAGGAACATCTGAGGAAGTTAGATATAGAAGAGAACGACGTCTGTTACGTCACCCGTCACGGCCACGCTCTTTCGAACACTACAGTCGCTTTTTTAACGTTAACGGTAGATTTATAATAATTTGCGATAACTCTCTATTAATTATTTATTATCGTTAAACTTGAAGAATATGTAGTTTTTATTTGAATTGATTTTGGAGTAATTAATTCAATTGTGAAAATTGGTCAATAATAATTTTATAATTCAATTATTGTCTTAAAATGTAAATAAAACATTCTTTGATATTTTCTTCAAGTCAACACACATTTCTGTAGGCACCTAGGATGGGTTATTTTTAACGATCGTATTTAACATACATCTCGCACATGGCTTTTGAAAGATGGATTAACTAATAAAGAACATGTTTCTCCTTTATAATTTGAGGGAGAGGGGGTGTTTTGTATTTGTATTTGTATTTTTGAGGGTGATCAAGTTACTGCGACCTAAAAGATCTATTGTATCCCCTCTACTATGCTTCGCCTGGTGTGGAATCCCTTTAGTGAGGGGGTGTTTTTAAATAAATAAAATTTTATATATCGTTCCAAACTGACCCGAACATTCGTTTTTTGGGGCACTCTCCTATTTTGCTGTGATTTAAAACCATATTGTTCGTCTCTATTTTTTTATAATACATTCATAACCAGATTTTATTATTTTGCGTGCCATAATGTTTATTCGAACCTTTTACATGATTTTATACTATTTTCTGAGAATGTACTATCTGGCTAAAAGCAATCAGTGTTTCTTACGAATAATATTTTGGCAAATCGCTCTATATTTTATGAATATTTTCTAACTAGGATGACCTATTGATCATGGCTTGCCATGCTTTTGTCTCATGTCACATGCTGGATCATTATTCTTATTTATCTTGCCCCTTTTTAATCCATGCTATAATTAAATTTTCTACAGAGCATTCTTGAATTAATTGTTATTTGTTGATTTATGCATTTCTATTAATTTATTTGTACTTTATGAACATATTTATTCGACATGACTTTTCAACCGATTATTATTCATCTTGATTTTCAAATTGGTCCTTGTTAATGTAAATTAAAAGTTATCTAGTACATAATTTTCTGTGAATTCAATCAATGAAACGACATTCAACTCTCGATCTTTGTCAAACACAATTCAAATGGGTGGATCATTTTGATTGATAAATGTTTGACCATTTATTGAACTAAGTATGAAAGGGTAACTTTCAAGAGTTACTAAAACTAACATTTTTATTCTTGCCAAGAAGGCCAATTGAACAGCCAACGTGTAGAACAATCGGACCTTGGACCTGGGGCCTCCTCAACTTATAGGTGGATAGCATCCTCACCGGACCTCCTTACCTTCCATGCAAACGGCTAAACTAACAAGACCCTTTCCCATGGTTATCTTAAAGACCTAGATTCAAATACCACCCAGTGGTGATGCTTCAGTTTAAAAAGATTCGCGCTAACGACTCGGTGTGAAAGAGAGGGTTCATTATATTTGGCGACAGTTGTCGAAACGATTGATTTACGCTTTTTAGAAATCACCGTTGATTTTCTTCAAATTTGGGACTGAGAACGAGTTTTTCTCCGTCGAGCTCTTTTCTCGGGAGTTCCAGGTTAGTTCCAGAACGCGGCATGGTTAGGGCTTCAAGTAACGTAAAATAAAATAAATAATTTAATAAATTATCGTTAAATTTTTCAAAATCAAATTTTATGTACATTGATAAAGGAAATTTACCAAATGATCCAGATCCACTCATCCTAAACAATAACAATATAATAAACTATAAAAAGGTTATAACATTTTTAGGTCTCCATATTGACGAAACCTTAAGCTGGAAATTTCATATCGAAAAATTAAAAGTAAAAATTTCACCGTTTGTGGCAATTTTATTTAAAATAAGATATTATTTAGACACAAAAATATTGAAAATAATGTATTTTGCATTCATTTACTCAAACTTACAATACCAAATCATCTGTTTGGGGAACTGCTTGTGATGTAAATCTTAAACCACTAAAAACACTTCAAAATAAAGCAATAAAATGTATTTACAATTTACCATATCTGGAACCAACAACTAATCTATATAAACCAAAAAAATTATTTGATTTAAACCACATTTATAAATACAAAATTTGCTGCTTTATTTTTAACTTATTAAGGAAAAATAAACATACAAATATTATTTTCAATCAAAATTCACAAAATTATAATTATAACACAAGACAGCGAGATCATTTATCATTAATAAATATAAAATCTAATTTTGGCAAAAAATCGATTTATTTTCAAGGATTTCAAATTTATAATAATTTACCACAAACTATAAAAAAAGTGCAATCATTAAAAAATTTTAAAGTAAAAACTAAAGAATATTTTTTGGGTTCAGCAAATTAAAACATAGAAAATAAACCATTTCTTTGTTTTGTTATAGTGTTATGATGCTTATTCTTATTAGTGTTTTCTTATTTTTTGTTATTATTATTGATCTTGTGTTACTTACTGTTAATTTTATTAGAAAATTATTTCATAGGTTCCTGATATAAACTTTATGTTTCTAAGGACCACAAATAAATAAACTAAAAAAAAAAAAAATAGGTGTATTAAAATTCAGTTGTTTCATTCATCTAAAATATCTCGCCTTTTGCTTCATGTATGTGTATAAAAGAATCAATAACAAAACGCAACGTACAGTCCTAGAGGTTCCAAACACTAGACGATCAAAACCACAATTTTATACTGTAAATTAAATACTGTAAATACTGTCGGCCATTTTGTTTGAAATATTTGAAATAAGGGACAGGAGGTGGACCCTCAAATTCAAACATTCAAGACTAAAGGGCGTATAACCTCAAATTCAAAGCTAGCGTTCAGGGCGGGAACTCAACAAGACGTTCACGATAGACCAGTTGACATTTCAAACGTCAAAGGGGTTCTTCTTTTTAAATTATTCAGTTAGGACTTCGATTTGGGCCATGTTAGCTAAGGGGGGCACATTAAAGATGAATGGGCATGACGCACGATTCTTTTTTAAAGGTAGGTTTCACTACAGATTTATTTATAATTTGCAGTCATTATGCACATAATTAATTCACATAGACGTATTTCAGTATTATATGACAGAAATTGAATAACGTCAAACCAAAACGTTTGATACTTCAACGCTTATGTCGAGTGATCATGGAGTAAAGATTCGCCGATGTCTGAAGACCGTGGGTGCGTTCATAAATAGAAATTGACGTTTCTGTGTGTAACAACCAGAGCAAAACCTTATGAAGAGAGCATTTTATGAACGATCGTAACTTGAACTAGAAAAAAGAAGGAAATAATCATCGGAAATTTTTAGGTAATGTAACTGTCAGATTAACATCTTTTTTAATTTTAATTGTAATAGTGTTATTTACAATTTACTAATATTATGAAAAGAATTTATTCACATATATTTTAATATTATATGAGAGTATGTATTGTGAATTACGTCGAAACAAAATGCCAGAAACCACAATGCGCATGCCGAGTGATGATTTGCCGGTGATTATAAAACACTACGAGTACACTTCAAGCGTTCTCTTCGGCAATTTATGAACGATGTGAGAATTTACACATCTAGCGAACTGGTTGTTTATGAACGTCTCCAGAGTAATTCATCACAAAGAGCTTATGCAGAGTGAAATTTATGAACGCACCCCGGATAAATATTGTTTCAGAGAATGTAAACATTGTAAACATGCCAGTGTCCCTTCGTTAGATTAATATGATATATATATATAAATATAAATTTGTTTTAATAAAATTAAAAAAAAATTTAAAATATATTTTTAATTATCTAAAATCAACCGAAATAATTCAAAAAAAAATTTATTGTTATATTTTTATTTCAAAATAAATAGTTTCCAACATTTTGAGTAATATTTTCTTTATAACTAATTATTATTACTCTATACTCTCCTGTTAAAAAAGGATTTTTAGTTTTAGTTTTAAGCAAACAAGATACTGAAGTGGCTGAGCAACTGGCACATTTACACTACACTAAATTATTTAATATTCAATAAGTAATTCACAATTCTTATACATACTTTAAGACGAAAAAGTACATAAAATACTAGGAACTTACTTTGACATTCTGCATTAATAAAGTCGAGTATTGCTAGCAATAAAAAAGCTGAAATGAAAACCAATTATAATTATTATAATAAAAATAATAATTTCATAATAATAAAATTTCTTTTTGCACAAACAGTAATCTTGTTACACAAAAATTGCATAACATAAATAATAATATATTATTACCTTTTCTGAAACTATTTCCTTTGATTTACAAAATAATTCACAATAATGTTCAGTTTGTTTATGGTACAATAAATATGTGTAGCTTAATGCGATAGATCCAAAATTAAACTGGAATAATAGTCCACAATAAAAACACAAATTATCATACATACACAGGGTCTCTTCAAATTCGTTGGCGAGAACAATAATTCCAATAAATTTCAAGTAGTCTCCTATATTTGAACGTTCAGACACTTTCCAGCGGCGTTGGTATCACTGCTAAATTTAAACAGTAAATACAGGGTGTACCAGCTCGATTTAGACAACGGTACTCGATTTCGGCATTTCTCGCCGAAACTGAAACTAGTTTTGGAAACTCCTTAGCTTCAGTTACAACTTTCATATTGAAGTCAAGGTTCTATCTCTGTTGAATTCAAAATGGCGACATGCCCAAGACTTTGACATTAAATAATTTCAAAACTGCACGATAAATTTTTTTTAAGTAGAACAATAATTTTATTAATATAATGGCCTATAATCTTTGTCTGAAAAGTTTCCTAAAATTCCTTCTCGTTTAGGCGCTATTTGAGGACAACGAAGATCCTTCATTCAGTGTTTGAGCTGAAAATTACATCTATTGATATTTAAAAATGGACGCACTTGGTTACCTTGGTTACCTTTGGTTACCACTTACGTTATCTTGGTATCTACGCTTTAAAGAGTAATTTAATTATTTCAATGTCAAATTTGACAGTTGTAATTTAATTCTTTTCAAACAAACTCAGTTTTTATTTTCTTGATGAAATGAATTTTACTACTCAAGAATTTGTAGATTTTCATTTAATTTTTGGCGAAGCTAAGCGAAATGGACGATTAACCCAAAGAATCTACTGTGAGAGGTTCCCTGATAGACGAGTTCCTCATCACAGCACTTTTCTGAGAGTGCATAATAGGTTGCTTGAAACTGGTAGTTTCAATCGAGGTAAGATAAAGGGTGTCAAAAGTTCAATTTGGTTTACGTTTTTTCTAAATAACTTTTTTATTAATTGGTATATTTTCACAATATCCAGCTGGAGAGGCTTTTGTGGGGTGAAAAATGAAAAACTGCAATCATTTTTATTCTAAAATTTAGAGGACGCCACCTGCGGTACCTTGAACACATTCAAAATGAACTATCTTTTTTTGGATCACTCTGTATTTAACTTTTAAATAAAAATTCTTATTCTCCAACGTCTTTTATCAAAAAAAGGCATACGTGGTAAGAGTTGATTTGAGCAGCCGTTCTGATATATGGATTTAAAAAAATCACTTCGTGCATAATTTGCGTACAAGTCAAGAAGATCAGCTGTTGCGAGAAGTTCGAGTGCAAGGAGCAGGCGATACAGGGAAGATGAAGATTGTCCTACCGGAAGTCGAGAAAGTCGTTCAAAGAACTGTCGAAAGTCAGACAACGTTGGCGAAGGAATTTTTGAAGAGGAATGAAGACGTTTTCGCAACAGGTAACATGATCTAGGCAGAACAAACATTGTGCAACACAGAATAAATACAGGCGACATACCCAACCAATAAGACAAGATCCGAGAAAACTGATAATAATTGCGAAACAAGAAGAGGTATAACTATGCTGGACCAGATGCTAAAATATGGAGTTATTGAGGAATCTAACAACCCGTGGTAATCGCTAGTCGTATTAGTAACCAGCATGGATGGAACAACGAGGTTTTGCGTCGATTATAGGAAGTTTAATGATGTTATGAAGAAAGACAGCTACCCGCTGCTAAGGATCGATGACATTTTTATGCACCTTGTCTGGCTCAACCTGGTTCGCATCTTTGGACCTGAAGAGCGGTTACTGGCAGGTTAGCATGCACCCAGATGACAAAGAGAAATCTGCATTTTCTACTGGCACGGGTGATGGAGATGGTACTCCGAGGGCTAACTTGGAGAGCATGCCTAGTATACCTGTACGATGTCATGGTTATGAGCTCCGCTCCATAAGCTCACCGAAGTAAAAACGCCTTTCATCTGGGATGCCAAGTGTGAAGCTAACCGAAAACTGAAAAAGGCTTTGATTTCTAGTCCGATCCTATCATATCCTCAAAGAAAAGGAACGTACGTACTTGATACTGACTCCAACAACATCGGGATAGATGCTGTTCTATCACAGATCCAAGATGGAGAAGAGCGAGTCATCGAGTACTATAATAGCAAGACCTTGACGAAGTCTGAGAGGAACGACTGTACTACCAGGAAAGAAATGTTGGCGATAATCCGGTGGAGCATTTTAATAATTATTTGCACGGAAAGGAATTGCTGATCAGAACAGACCGTGGAGCGCTCACCTGGCTAATGAAGATGGAGAACTTAGAAAGTCAGACTGCCAGGTGGATAGAACGACTACAACAGTTCAACTTCAAAATAAAATATCGCGTAGGCAGATTACACCAGAATGCCATGCGTGAAATGCTCTATCATGGATAGCGGATCATGGATAGCCAGAAGGAAGAGTGTGTTCGAAGTATCGTGATCAAATCAGATACAGAATGGACAATGAAGGCATGCAGGAAAGAACAAGAAAAAGACGAAGACATTGGAGATATTTTAAAATGGAATGTGCCAAGACAAACTTGGACAGAGGTTTCTTCACGTAGCCCAGAATTTGAAGCTCTATGGTCACAATGGGAGTCCCTGCAAATCGAAAATGGTCTGCTGAAGAGAGCCTGGGAGAGTGCGAACGGGAAGATCGTCATGCAGTTTGTGGTTCCAAGGCGTAAAGTTCCGAAGATTCTCGAAGTGATCCATGTGGGTACATCAGGAGCTCACTTCGGAGTGAACAAGACACTAGCAAAAGTTCGAGAGAGGTTTTACTGGGTGAACTGCAAGGACGATCTCGAAGCATGGTGCCTTAGGTGCGAGAAATACGCTGCAAGCAAGGGCCCAGGCAGAAGACTGACAGATGCTATGAAGCAGTACTAGTCGGAGCCCCTTTTTAAAGGATAGCCATCGACGTAGCATGTCCTTTTCCAATTAGCGACAGCGGCAACCGCTATCAGAGTGACCGGGACCAGTACTTTCCTTTATTGCTGATATCGTACAGAGCAGCCATTCATGAGACTACTATATTCTGCAAGGAGATTCGGCTACCCTGTGACTTGGTTTACGGTTCACCAAGCAGTCCACCTCCCGAGATCACAAATATACGAGTATGTCGATGAATTGAGAAACTCCATGGCGGAAGTGCATTCATCCCTTGTCAGGAGGAAGATCAAGTTGGCCAGCATTCGAATGAAGGCGAGATACTTGAAGGCAAACTCCGGCGGCTTCACAGAATGAGACAAAGTGTGGTTTTATAATCCAACTGGGAAGAAGGGTTTGTCACCCAAGTTTATGCCATCCTGGGAAGGGCCTTACACCATCATCAAAAGTATAAACGACGTGGTGTATCGGATTCAGCGAAGCGGTGCCCCCAAGTGCAAGATGAAAGTAGTCCACCTGAATCGTCTGGCACCCTACAGTGGAGAGAGCGAATAAGTTCTAGCGAGGCGCTCGAAAATAAACGGGGGACAGTATAACGAGACACTTTATTCGCGAACAAATAATTCCAGATGCGTATTTGTTTGTTCCTCAATTTTTAGGATAACTCAGCCAATTCATGGAAATGACACTTTCGCAACAATTCCAGTCACATGCCAGAAATGACACATTGACGGCCAGTGTGAGTTCCACTAAATACCAGAATGGTTTCGCATTAAGAACACGCCAGAGGTTTCGACGGCGCGCCAGGGAACTATATAAGAACCGGACTGAAGACGAGTCAGAGTAACTTGAATGTGAATGCAAAAGCTGCAGAAGATGCAAAAGTATCACAGAGGAAGGAAGCCACGGAGTAGTCAGTAGTAGTATTTAGTGACAGTGAATTGTGAAGTAGAAAACAGAAGTGAAGTATAGACAAGTGGTGTAATATCTGTGTGTGGAGACAAGAGGACAGCTAATTATTTAGATATAGAGGTTATAAGTTTTTGTATTTGTGTAGAGAATAAAGACATTTGCAGACGTTAAATTCTATTTTATAAGTGTGAGACCCGTAACAATATCAACTCCTATCCCTTGGTTACCTGTTTGGTCAAATGTTGCTCTATCTAATACCCACAGACAACAAGCAACACACAAAATCGTGAATAAATACCGAACTTTCCAGATTCCAGAAATTTCCAGATGATTTTTCAATAACATCGGACCTGAATAATATTCCAAAAACGAGAATAAAATCACGAAAACCTGTGTGGCTAGAAACATACCTGGATTGACCATTGAAAATTGAAGATGAATGGAGACATGATTGTCGAAATAAAGGTAGTCGTTTATTCAACAACACTTTAATCGGAGATCTATCGTCATTAGTCAACGTTTTTTAAATAAGAAGAAAATTATGGGTACAAGTAAATTGCTTAAGAACAGGACACCGTAAATGTAATTCAATGTTACATAAATGAAGTGTAATACCAAGCGCTTCCTGTATTTCCGGACATCCTGAAGAATCCATCAATTACATTGTCAATTAATGTCAGTAGATATACTATGAGAGTTCTAGGCCAAAAACGCGTGTATTTTCTTTTGGAGCTCAAAGTTAGCGAAATATTACCAAAAGTCTCTACTGCGCGTGCGCGAACTTTCATAAATTTTTAACGATGAGTCTATACTGGAATAATTCACTGTACATAATATGTTAATGATTGTATGTCTACACTGATATCATCAATACAACTGCGAGGCTTGCAAGCTCGTCTGACCGATGTATTTAAGCAGTGTGTATAATCCTTCATAGAGGATATGTAAGGTTATGGAAAAAATTGTTGAAGGTTGAAGCTCCTAGGATGCTACCGTCAGTAATTTATAGCTATTAAGGCCCTCGGAATTCAATGGCGCTACTCAGAGGCTCAAGGTAGGTAGCTGCAAAGCAAGGGCAGGTCGACCGTTAAGTATTTTAAGCCGAAACGGCCCCTTGGAATTCAAAGGCGCTACACAGAGGCTCGAGGTAAACGGTTTTCCTGAAATGGGAAATTCCACGATCACACCGGTGTCAGTACTCAGTAGATTTCTGCCGAAATATATAAGCGTCGATTGTCGCTACGAACCGAGCGCCACAACCATATCGGTTATATGACTGCCAGACAAATTCGGATGATCTCTAGGAATGACCTGCCACTTCAACCGTAAGAAGTGGTGAAAAGGAATGTAGGTTATGAAAAGTAGATCATTTAGAATTACCCAGGGTGCACCACGAGGAGGCGATCTACATTTACACCCCATAAACCAATACAGTATACTACTATTTATTAGTTATTTATTCAATATAAATTTTAATACATAATATAAATCAAGTTAACATGCAAGAAGAGGCGATAAGAATGATTAACTCAGGATACAATAGAAAATTACAAACGTATACAAAATTTTATCAATACAGTAATAACTATTTTTTATATAATATAAATTTTATACATAACATAAATCAATATGCAAGATGTGATATAAGAATGAAAACTCAGAACAAAGCAGCTCTTTGTGTAAGCAGCTCTACACTTATCAGCAAATAATAACTTCATGTATCATAGTGGAACTCATAAATTTTAGTTTTTGATATATCCAAAATACACATTTCTACATAAATTGCCTTGTTAAAATAGATATCAATTTTGTTAAGTTCAATGGCGACCAAACTCTCATCAAAAATTACGCTATTTTTAAACTCTGGCTTAGCAATAAAAACTTCAGCCCATAGCCCATAGCGGCCCTGCCATTTTGTAACCAGTTTCACAACGCTATGTTTACGTGTATTTTCCGTCGTCTTGCCAAAAACGGCGTTCTTCATTAACTTAAATAAATTCTTTTCAAATTCGTTAGTGGCAGCGGCTCTTAGCTTAGTGTTGAGATCGATGTACATCTTGAACCACGGGGATTGCTTGAATTACAACAAGCAATGTATTTTCTTTAATTTTAACCCATGAGCTAGGGCTTGTTTTAAAGTGCGGTAGTGTATAATATACCGTGCTTTATCATACAACATGGCTAAAACCTTTTTATCCTTAGTACCTGGTGCAGATCGATGTTCAGGGCAAAAGGGAGTATCGAAATGCATATCATGCAAACTCATAGGACATTCCCAGTCCACCTCAAGAATATACCCCTTATCAGCATCATCATCAATACTCATAACATCAGAATTTTCAGGGTTCACCCAATTAAACTCGCCATAAGATAGATATTGTAACATAGCCCAACCATATTGATTATTAATATCAAAATAAGTCAGATATTTACTAAGCACGGCCGTATTATAATCTGGCATATATTTGTTGTTCGATTTTGCATATCTAAGGGCCGGTTGTTCGTACGAAAAGTTAATCTGTGATTAGTTAGCTATAGTTAAAATTTGAATGTGGTTAACTTCCAATTGCGTTGTTCAAAAGATCTGAAATCGGTGGTTAGGTAACCTGAGATTAAAGCTACACGCGAGTCGGCAACATTGCAGAGTTTACTTTTCTCAGCCAATCGGCATTGTCGGCACTACTCGACGGCACCGTTCGGCGCCCGACAGGCAAATAGGCAATATGCATGGCGTTACGTCGGAGAATCAAAACAAAATCAACTTCGCAACTTGCAACTTCCCCAATTTTTACGTCTTATCTACCGTGTTCCGTGTAAAATGTTATAATAGTTAATTTTTATTAATCTACATACCGAATATAAGTCATACCACACCTACCTACGTACCTACCTACAATGAAAGTAAAAGTTATTTATAAGAAACCTCAATAATAGGAAGTAAATCCGAGAAAAGAATCGTCTTTTTTGGTAGGTTAGGTAGGTAGGTACTATGAAAAGGCGAAGTTATTGTTATAACTTATAATGATGAAAGTAAAGTCATTTGAAAGGTAAAAGTTTATTTACAGGAAGAATTATTGAAGGTAGGTACCTATTTTACGTACTCAGTAGGTACTTCATTTTTTCAAGTTCAAAAAAGATCAATAGATATCCCCACATATTTCTCATTAAACTCAAGGTCATTCGACCGGTTGGATGGAAGAAAAGTGACAGATGATGGTGGTTATGATAAATTTTACTTTTTTTATATTTTATTGATGCAATATACCTACTTTTCAAACTTAATACCTACTTTTAATTATAAAACATGGTAATCATATCAATAAATACTTCTACAATCGTTATTTTGGTTTTATTTTGATTTAAATTGACAAATTAATATAATTCTGACATATCAAACTGTCACTTTGAACATGGTCAAATAGTTTAACCACCCAAAAATCTGTGGTTAACCTAACCACAGGTTTACATACTTAACTACGTTCAACTGGCTTTGAACAACGCAAATTTTCCCTTAATCTGTGGTTAACTGCCAAATCACAGATTAACTTCTAATCTCTATTCAAATTTTAACACCGCTTAACTTTTGACTTTTGAACAACACAAACTGTGAGATAATCACAGATTAGGCAATTTGAATATGGCTAAATGCTTAACCACTGTACGAACAACCGGCCCTAAGAGAGCATTGGCTGAGACCTCCTCGAATCCCACGTTCCACAAGCATCAACTTATCAATATCAGTCAATAATTCAAGAGTGATGTCAGTATGCTTCAACATACAATCCCAAGTGTACGCAGGTAATGTAAAATAATGAGCAGGATCAAGCTTATAAATGCTTGAGTAGCTCCGACGAAATTGCTCGAATACATCAGCAAGTAACATAACATCAGTCTTGAGATATAAATCTGAGTATTCCCCGAGACTTTTACAATTCAATGCATTCCACACTTGCAGAGCATGATCATCCTCATCAGTTATATTGCTATCATTGAGCTTGTTATAAAAGTCGGCTTTATCAGGCAGCTGTACCTCATTGAATTTATCATAGCAATCAAAGTAGTCATAGGGATAGACTCCTTTTCTTGTTAATAATTTCAAATTGGATGTGTTACGGAACTGTGATGAAAGTTCGGGAAATTCTTCCAAATATGATGCCAGAGTGTCTAACCCGGAAGCCATAAAGCGAAAGGATAAATCGAAACTTTATCATTTTTTCATCGAGATGTTTAGTGAATGATATATATTTTTCTTTATTAATTGGTAAAACATTAACTCGTCCAGCTGTATCAGCAGCTAAGTTTTTGATAATGAAATGAGAGTCATACCCGCTTAAGTTATGGAACACAATAGGTACGGTGTGAGTGTCTCGAGATTGACGTTGCAGGCCTCGTGCGCTGGTTCTCGATAATTAGTTTTACCACCCATGTCATTATTTCCAGAAGCCAAGTGAAAATGATCGCGTACCTGTTTATCTTCAGAAGTGAAAGGTTTCTCACATACAGCAGTGTGTAGCATTATTATAGTACGAGTGTTCATCTAGAATGAGCGGATCCATGGGGATGGGACACAGAAAGACTCTTTCCAAATCTTCAGCGGAATTCTTGAGCTCATTTGTAAACCAGCTTATACAATCTTTGCCGCGGTATATTCGACAGAAAGATAATGAATCATAATACGAACACTTCACATAATAATGCAATGCTAAATGGTTGATGCTTCCGATATTTATTCTTAACTTCGCATGGCTCGCTAAGCAGGTACTCCAGGTCAGCGTAGACGATGAACGGGGTCCTTATTTTGTTCTTGAAATTTTTAAACTGAACATATTTATTTTCTTCAGTGGACAAAGTTATTTTACAGTCATTCAATTTGATGCATTCATCATAATGCTTATCTCTACCAAATTCCGTACGAAAGTAGTGTAAACAACGGTCACAGAAATACTTCATACCATTATGCTTACTTAGCTGCGTTGACAATAAGCGAGATAGACTTTTCACCCAAACATAATGTTAGGTTGGAGTCAAAAAGTAGCAAATTCACATGCTTCACTCTTTTGTTTTTAGTAGGAAAAAAGGCCAACAGTGTAACTTTTTTTAATCTTCTTCCGAATGTAAACATTGATGGACATATCATTCTGTTTCTGAAACCGAGGAATTTAGTTTGAGGTCACCGGGAACTGGAGTCCGGTTAAGTTCAAAACTCTGCTTGGATGAGGATACTTTGATGTGCGTTGTGGGTACTCCTCGGCAGGGTAGATAGCTGAAACTACTGACCACGCAAAGCACAAATTATCGCCATTACGCACATTAACACATGCATGCTTCTTCTGAACTAGAGGTGGAAGCGCTATGTATGATGACCCCAGTTAGGGTGTGAATTTGTTTATATTGACTTGCAAATTTATTATTCTAAATAACGCCCACCCGCTGTCTCTTTCCTGGAATTCTTCAAGTTCGTTCAAGACAGGCTGCTGAATATTATCATTGAACCACTTCAACAAATCATCGCCTTGATATATTGGAATATTTGTCGTATTGAGATACTTAAAGTCATATATTTGCTCATCATTTTTTCGAACAGTGAATTCACCACAGAATAGAGCGTTTTCAGACCTAACGACACGATACCGACACGACACAGGCAACTATATCGGAGCATGCAAAAATGTATTATTGCAGTAATAATGCAATAATACATTTTTGCATGCTCCGATAGTTGCCTGTGTCGTGTCGGTATCGTGTCGTTTAGGTCTGAAAACGCTCATAATACGGTATTCACTTTAATGAATTTATTTTTCTTAAGTTCGCCCAATATTCTTCTATTGAAAATCACAGCAGCATCATCCAGAAATTTCTTTAGGTCCACATGCTTCAAGTTTGTAATAACACCAGTCCTAATGCGACTATTGAATGCAGCATTGGAATCTTCCCATCGCACTCGATCTCTGTCTGTTTCTTTTCTAGTTTTATAACCTCCTCCAACTTTCTTAAGATTGTTATATAGAGTCTTGAAACTCTTCACTTGTCCGATTGCTGTGAGCAGCTTCTGCTTTTCACCAACACCACCAGCTATAGTTAACAAATAAGTAAAACTGCGAATAGTTGATTATATTTTTTTTAATCCGGAAGATGTCAGGGTTATTATTGAAGAGTTCAGCCTTAATTTCCTCAACAATTGATACCAGAACCAATATCGCTGAGTTGGAACGTCTGCGCACTTCAAGAATTGCTACTCAAAATGGTGCTCTTGAGAACTTAGTAGAGTATTTATTATACTCTAACCTCGGAACTGGATGATGGAAGCAGGTGACAAAATAAATGCAATCTTACAGCAACAGGTAAGATCTGTAAAAAATAATTAAAATTTGTAAAGAAATCCAATAAATACATCCCTGTCTTCCCAATATAATTAGGATTATCATAACAAGATCAAAATTCCATGCCCCAAAACCACCCCTTCTATGCATCAACTAGCGTAGCCATAGTCATTTAATTAAAATAATTTTCTACATTTTTATTTTATTTCATCTTTTTACATTACATACATAAAACTAAATTTTATACCCTGTAATAACCTCTCATATTATTGGTAATTACAAGTATAATCAGAAAAATGAACGTCAAGTAATTATTTTTAACCAAATTCATCATGTAAAAAAGCATCGGTCTCATAAAACTATTTTACGCACAATTGAATCAAAATTGAACGTAAACACGTTTTAGTTACCAACTATGTTTTACGACTAACGGGCCGTAAAGTAGAGAAAAAGCCCGGGGGGCCGTAACGTAAAGAAAAAGCCCGGCGATTATGAAATAATGTATGCTTTGTTGTTTGAACTGTTATCTTTATTTATTATTAGGTACATACTTTGGGATTATATTATAAATATAATTAATTATTTGTAATATTAAAAACACAGTTGGAAACATTCTGGAAAGTAATTCCATTCACCAGAAGTCGTTTCTGAAGAATATCTCATTGAGAAATTAATACAAGTTCATTTATTGATTATATTAATTTTTCAGCGTCAAACGCTGCTGTCAAATTAATTTTAAACGAATGTCAAAAAATATTATTTTATATTAGGAATATTAGTTTTATTGTTTTGATGCAATTGTGCGTAAAACGTTGTACGTACCTCTGCCCGAAGGAAAGATTACGCCATTAGCCGAATAAAGGCCCGACGGTTGTTTACACTACTTTCATACGGAATCTGGTAGAGTATTATGATGACTGCATCAAATTGAATGACTGTAAAATAACTTTGCCCACTGAAGAAAATAAATATGTTCAGTTTAAAAATTTCAAGAACAAAATATGGGCCCCGTTCGTCGTCTACGCTGACCTGGAGTGCCTGCTAGAGCCATGGGAAGTTAAGAATAAATATAAGAAGCATCAACCATGTAGCATTGCATATTATGTGAAGTGTTCGTATGATGATTCATTATCGTTCTATCGATCATACCGCGGCAAAGATTGTATAAGCTGGTTTACAAATGAGCTCAAGAATTTCGCTGAAGATTTTGAAACAGTCTTCACACTATCATGGGGCACAGTCTTTCTGTGCCCCATCCCCATGGATCCGCTCACTCTAGATGAACGATCGTACTATAATAATGCTACACACTGCTATACAGGGTTATTCACGGTATACGCCACGGAAGATTATAGCCGTGTCTCTGGATTTTAGGATCTTTTTATTTTTGGAATGGATAGAGACCCGTCAGAGGTACGTTTTAAAATTATATTCATAATGTACAGGGTGTCCCAAAAGCATGAAACATATCAAAGTTATGTTTTTTTAAATGGAATGCTCCTATGTTATTGCATTTTTAGATTGTCTGAGAAAAAAAAAAATAAGATTGGTTTTTACAGTTGGTGTTTAAATTCAAAAGTTTGTGAGTTATAAACAAGTGAAAATTGTCATTTTTGAAGTTCAAAGCCCTGTACAAGGAAAACGGCTCAAGATAGAGAAAAACGGCTTACATGTCGCAATTTTAACTTTTAATGTACTATCCTATGGAATAGAAACATTTGTACTTTCTTTGATTTTTTTATTTGTCGACGCGTGGAGAAATCTCAGAATTTTTCAAATTTTTTATCACTCTGTATAAACATTTCATCTACATCATTGGATAGTACATGAAAAGTTATAATAGAGACATGTAAGCTGTTTTTCTCTATCTTGAGCCTTTTTCCTTGTACAGGGCCTTGAACTTGGAAAATGACGATTTTCACTTGTTTATAACGCACAAACTTCTGAATTTAAACACCAACTGTAAAAGCCAATCTTCTTTTTTCTTCCCAGGCAATCTAAAAATGCAATAACATAGGAGCATTCCATTTAAAAAAAACATAACTTTGATATGTTTCATGCTTTTGGGACACCTGTACATTATGAATATAATTTTAAAACGTACCTCTGCCGGGTCCCTATCCACTCCAAAAATAAAAAAATCCAAAAATCCAGAGACACGGCCATAAACTTCCGTGGCGTATATGTGGTGAATAACCCTGTATATGTGAGAAACATTTCACTTCTGAAGATAAACAAGTACGAGATCATTTTCACTTGGCTTCTTGCAATAATGACAAAATAAAACAATAATAAAAACTAATTATCGAGGACCAGCGCACGAGGCCTGTAACATCAATTTTCAAGACACTCACACCGTACCTATTGTGTTCCATAACTTAAGCGGGTATGACTCTCATTTCATTATCAAAAACTTAGCTGCTGATATAGCTGGACGAGTTAATGTTTTACCAATTAATAAAGAAAAATATATATCATTCACTAAACATCTCGATGAAAGCATTATAAAGTTTCGATTTATCGACTCCTTTCGCTTCATGGCTTCCGGGTTAGACACTCTGGCATCATATTTGAAAGAATTTCCCGAACTTCCATCACAGTTCCCTAACACATTCAATTTGAAATTATTAACAAGAAAAGGAGTCTATCCCTATGACTACTTTGATTGCTATGATAAATTCAATGAGGTACAGCTTCCTGATAAAGCCGACTTTTATAACAAGCCCAATGATAGCAATATAACTGATGAGGATTATACTCATGCTCTGCAAGTGTGGAATGCATTTAATTGTAAAAATCTCGGGGAATACTCAGATTTATATCTCAAGACTGATGTTATGTTACTTGCTGATGTATTCAAGCAATTTCGTCGGAGCTGCTTAAGCATTTAAAAGCTTGATCCTGCTCATTATTTTACATTACCTGCGTATACTTGGGATTGTATGTTGAAGCATACTGACATCACTCTTGAATTATTGACTGATATTGATAAGTTGATGCTTGTGGAATGTGGGATTCGGGGAGGTCTCAGCCAATGCTATCTTAGATTATGCAAAATCGAACAAGAAATATATGCCTGATTATAATACGGCCGTGCTTAGTAAATATCTGACTTATTTTGATATTAATAATCAATATGGTTGGGCTATGTTACAATATCTACCTTATTGCGAGTTTAATTGGGTGAACACTGAAAATTCGGATGTTATGATTGAGTATTGATGATGATGCTGATAAGGGGTATATTCTTGAGGTGAACTTGGAATATACTATGAGTCGAATATCGGATATCGGAATGCATGATATGAATTTCGATATTCCCTTTTGCCTTGAACATCGATCTGCACCAGGTTCTAAGGATAAAAAGCTTTTAGTCACGTTGTATGATAAAGCACGGTACCTATGTTATATACTACCGCACTTTTAAACAAGTCCTAGCTCATGGGTTAAAATTAAAGAAAATACATTGCTTGTTGGAATTCAAGCAATCCCCGTGGCTCAAGATGTAAATCGATCTCAACACTAAGCTAAGAACCGCTGCCACTAACGAATTTGAAAAGAATTTATTTAAGTTAATGAACATCGCCGTTTTTGGCAAGACGATGGAAAATATACGTAAACATAGCGTTGTGAAACTGGTTACAAAATGGCAGGGCCGCTATTGGGCTGAAGCTTTGATTGCTAAGCCAGAGTTTAAAAATACCGTAATTTTTGATGAGAGTTTGGTCGCCATTGAATTTAACAAAACTGATATCTATTTTAACAAGCTAGCTTTTAACAAGCTAGCTTTTAACAAGCTTTTAACTGTAGGAATGAGTATTTTGGATATATCAAAAACTAAAATTTATGAGTTCCACTATGATTACATGAAGTTATTATTTGCTGATAAGTGTAGAGCTGCTTACACAAATACAGATTCCATTATTTACTTGATAGACTGTCCTGATATCTATGATATTATTCAGCGTGATTGTCATGATAATATTTATAACATCCACAAGTCAATAAGAAAGTGCTGGGTCTAATGAAAGATGAAATTAATGGTAAAATAATGACTGAATTTGTTGGCTTGAGATCGAAAATGTATGCTACAAGAGTTGATGGGCTTGACCACGTTAAAAAGACTAACAGCCAATATTATAAAGGCTCATTAGGCTAACGGGCAGATTTCTGTGCTCGTTTTTGAAGCTAATATCGACGTCAAATTACTTTTAGTAACATTTTTGTAATTACTTTCATGTCAAGAATAGATAAATTTAAAAAAAATTCACTTAGACTCGACACCTTCTTCAAAAATGACCACAGAAATCTGCCCGTTAACTTTATAAAACCCGAGCCTTTATAAAACCCGTCGTTAGGGAGTGAAGAATCATATAGTTAAAAATCGAATCTCTTTTGATGACTATTTGGTGTGTTTCCGTGATGAAACTCAGAAGTCTGTTGAGCAAAAGCTAATCAAAAGTGAGAAGCATCAAGTGTCTAGCATCACTAATATCAAAATTACCTTAAGCCCCCATGATAATAAAAGATACCTACCTAGTAAACGAAAGCTATGATACACTACCTTGGGGACACTATTCTATTAGGGCATCTGCTCAGAATACTACTCGCAAGAGAAATAATGATAATGTTGAAGTCATACCTGCTAGACTAAGAAAAACCTTTTTTAGCGCATCGCCTCTGAAAAACGATTTTTCAGTAGCTCAGTAGCCGGCGGAATGACGCATATTGCAGCCTGCATGCAACAGCAGCTCGCTTCCAAGCGTAGAAAATTTTCCAGCCCGCAACGAACGTTTTTTCTGGCCCTAGGGCGGACAGATTTAGGAGTTACTATAGCAACTACTGATAGTGTTATCAATTAGTGATTACGCGGCAGGTGAGAGCGAAATTGAAGCACACAGCTGACAATTAAACCGAGACCACTATACCTACGCGCATATTTCAATCAAGTCTAAACGAGCTGGAAATATAATATTAACAGGTAGGTACCTATCTAATTATAAGGATTAACGGGGGTTACTAGTTTCTGAGGTTTCGTCAATAAAGCAACAAAATGAACGCTAGACAGGAAAATTACACTGACAGTGAATTAATTTGTACGCCACCACATATTCGCCAACGAGCTAACAAGGCAAAGTATTCAGTGTTCTAACGCGATGCGCTAAAAAATAGAGTCTATATCTCGGCCGGATCAGAAGTCCATTTCAGCTCGTATTCAATCGACCCTTGCTCCGCTACGCTCCGCTCCGCTCGGCCCGATAACTTCATACTCGCTGAAATGAACTTCTTTCCGCCCTTGATATAGAATATACTATTAACGTTTGTAATTTTATATTTTGTTCTGAGTTAATCATTCTTATATCACATCTTGTATATTGATTTATGTTATGTATAAAATTTATATTATAGGTATAAAAATAGTTATTAGTAGTAGGTTTACTGTATTGAAAAAATTTTGTATCCGTTTATAATTTTCTATTGTATCCTGAGTTAATCATTCTTATCGCCTCTTCTTGTATGTTAACTTGATTTATATTATGTATTAAAATTTATATTAAATAAATAACTATAGTAGTACCTATACTGTATTGGTTTATGGGGTGTAAATGTAGATCGCCTCTCCGTGGTGCACCCTGGATAATTCTGAGTGATCTACTTTTCATAACCTACATTCCTTTTCTCCACTTCCTACGGTTGAAGTAGCAGGTCATCCAAATGTGTCGGGCAGTCATATAACCGATATGGCTGTGGCGCTCGGTCGATAGCGACAATCGACGCTTATATATTTCGGCAGAAATCAACTGACACTGGTGTGATCGTAGAATTTCCCATTTTAGGAAAGCCGTTTACCTCGGGCCTCTGTGTAGCGCCTTTGAATTCCGAGGGGCCGTATCGACTTAAAATACTTAACGGTCGACCTGCCCTTGCTTTGCAGCTACCTACCTTGGGCCTCTGAATAGCGCCATTGAATTCCGAGGGGCTTAATAGCTATAAATTACTGACGGTAGCATCCTAGGAGCTTCAACCTTCAACAATATTTACCATAATAACCTTAAATATCCATAAATACCTTAAATACATCGGTCAGACGAGATTGCAAACCTCGCAGTTGTATGGATGATAGCAGTTTAGACATACAATCATTAACATATGCACAGTAAATCATTCCAGTATAACCTCTTCGTTAAAAATTTATGAAAGTTCGCGCATGCGCAGTAGAGACTTTTGGTAAGATTTCGCTAACTTTGAGCCCCATAAGAAAATACACGCGTTTTTGGCCTAGAACTCTCATAGTATCAGATCAAAATTATCAGATTTTTAATCACATGTACCGCTTTCTGATATTTAGAACCGTTTCCGATGTACACTGCTTTCAAAATGAAAAACTGCTATTTTCTACTCTTTTATAACTCAAAATCTACACAATTTAGATTGCAACTGTAAAAACCAATCTTATTGGATTGTCTCAGGAAATATGGAAAAACAATAAATTGAGGGTTTCCAATTTAAAAAATCCTCCTGCCGTTCAAAAGTCCTTGAAATTGATCCACAACCTCAAAGTCATTATTACAATCAGATAACCCCCATTGTCCTGAGAACAACTTTTGTTTTCACTTTTTTTTGTGTCTGGCCTACTAACAGAGATAGATATTCTGGTCCGAAGAATAAACAACCCACCGAAATACGGGTAGTTCAGAAAAGGTTTCTGTTCGCTGCTCGATATCGGTAGCTGTGGTATCTCATTCCTATGTTTGAGATCTGGCTGGTATCCTGACATTTTAAATCGAGAGCGTCCGTCATTCTTTCTCGACAGTCAGCTAGCCGCTTCGTAGAAGAGACAACCAACATGTTTGTCACCGGGTACTGAACAATAGCAAGCGCAACGATATTTATTTATTTATTTATTTCTAACAACTGTTCAACAGAATATAAATTCCAATTTCAGAACAGGACGAATCAAATTGAGGGCTATAAACTAAATTTGACGTAAAGTTAACCCTTAGTTGGTAACATACTTTTTTTCACTTTATAAGTAACATCCGTCTCTCAGTCGGTGATCATATTACAGTTCCAGCATTATAGGTAACATCCGTCGCTCAGTCGGAATAGGTATTATAATATGTATAATTAGGTACATATTTATTCGAATGTATTCTAGTAAACACAAATACATTTTATAAAAACAAGACTTATTTCATTTTTATACATTTTTTTATACAGGGTGTCCGGAAATTATGAGCAAAAAATTAAGGGGGTGATTCTTCTTGATGAAATATTGCCAAAAGTATCTATAATTTTTTTTCGAAAACTCAAAAAGAAGAAAGTTATAAGCCTCCAAAGTTGATTTTTTTAAATCAATATTTTTTTATAACTTTTTTTCTAGTGTACGGATTTTCTTAAAATTTGACACACTTGTCACTGATGTTGCTTTACATCCTTGGTCCAAATTAGACTTGAATCCCTCGAAATCAAAAGGCCTTAACTGCCCTTGACCTTCAAAAAAGGCCTATAACTTTTTTCGTAATATTTTTTTCTGAGTTTTGAAGACGCACAATTGAAGAACGTGCAGAAATATTCGGAAAAGGTCCTCTTTGTCTATCACGATAAAATGACCCGTTTCCGAGTAAAACTGTTTTAAAAATTTTCCTGCACTAAAATTGATCACCATAAACTATGATCATTCTGCAACAACACCAAAGCATGCTTTGGAAACAGCTGCAGGATTGCCTAGTTATGTACAAAACAGAGACATTCGTATATAAATAGACTGGAAATGATTTTTTTTTGAAAATGAAAAAAATTTTTAATCATTTTTTTTTTAATAAAATAAAAAAAAAATTTTAATTAAAAAAAATAATAAATTGCTGTCAAAATGAAATCCAAAGCAAACGTCTTGTTTCCTAGGCAACCCTGCCACCGTTCCCAAAACATGCTTTGGTATTGTTGCAGAATGATCATAGTTTATGGTGATCAATTTTAGTGCAAGCAAATTTTTGAAACAGTTTTACTCGGAAGCAGGTCATTTTATCGTGATAGACAAAGAGGACCTTTTCCGAATATTTCTTCATGTTCTTCAATTGTGCGTCTTCAAAACTCAGAAAAAAATATTACGAAAAAAGTTATAGGCCTTTTTTGAAGGTCAAGGGCAGTTAAGGCCTTTTGATTTCGAGGGATTCAAGTCTAATTTGGACCAAGGATGTAAAGCAACATCAGTGACAAGTGTGTCAAATTTTAAGAAAATCCGTACACTAGAAAAAAAGTTATAAAAAAATATTGATTTAAAAAAATCAACTTTGGAGGCTTATAACTTTCTTCTTTTTGAGTTTTCGAAAAAAAATTATAGATACTTTTGGCAATATTTCATCAAGAAGAATCACCCCCTTAATTTTTTGCTCATAATTTCCGGACACCCTGTATATTATACCTTTTCATACCATACTTTCGACCAACAGCCGACTGAGAGATGGACTGAAATATATCGTTCTGAGTAACACCCGTCTCACAGACGTATTTTCGCGAAGGCGGCTACGGACTTTTTGACAACCAACTAGAACATACCTAATACGAAATTTTTGTACATTCATTCGTTTGGATTCAGCGCAGCATCAAAACTTGGCATCCGCCTCAGAGTCGGATGTTACCAACTAAGGGTTAAATAAACGGTAACCAAAATTACCTATTATACAAAGAGTAAGCAACAATAGCGGCAAAGGAGCAGCACCAAATGTAGCAATATCAATTTATTTAATCCAAAATCTAAAACGGTGCTCCTTAGTCTAACATAAAAGACCGTATATAGTGGCAACATTGCAGTTTAAAATGTCGAAGTCTTGTTTGTGAATGTTATAAATGGTGCAAATATTGTGGAGAGGGGAATGCTCCAATACATTGGTACGAGGCGTGGGATAGACGCATATTCAAGTCTGGGTCTTACATGTGTCACATTACTATTACACTGTGGAGGCCGAAAAATATCTACTAGTACGGAAAATGAATCCTAGAACCTTATACGAGTCAGATACGGTTTTGTTTATATGAGGCACAAAAGAGAGTTTGGAATCAAATGTTACTCCTAAATCGTGGAAAGTTGTTGGCCTTTCAAGAATACGATCATCTACAGGGTTATTCACGGTATACGCCACGGAAGATTATGGCCGTGTCTCTGGATTTTAGGATCTTTTTATTTTTGGAGTGGATAGAGACCCGGCAAAGGTACGTTTTAAAATTATATTCATAATGTACAGGTGTCCCAAAAGCATGAAACATATCAAAGTTATGTTTTTTTAAATGGCATGCTCCTATGTTATTGCATTTTTAGATTGTCTGGGAAGAGAAAATAAGATTGGCTTTCACAGTTGGTGTTTAAATTCAGAAGTTTTTGAGTTATAAACAAGTGAAAATCGTCATTTTTCAAGTTCAATGCCCTGTACAACGAAACCGGTTCAAGATAGAGAAAAGCGGCTTACATGTCCCTGTTTCAACTTTTCATGTACTATCCAATGGTATAGAAACATTTGTACTTTCTTTGATTTTTTTATTTATCGACGCGTGGAGAAATCTCAGAATTTTTCAAATTTTTTATCACCCTGTATAAACATTTCATCTACATCATTGGATAGTACATGAAAAGTTAAAATAGGGACATGTAAGCCGTTTTTCTCTATCTTAAGCCGTATTCCGTCTATCTTAGGCCGTACAGGGCCTTGAACTTGAAAAATGACGATTTTCACTTGTTTATAACTCACAAACTTCTGAATTTAAACACCAACTGTAAAAGCCAATCTTCTTTTTTCTTCCCAGGCAATCTAAAAATGCAATAACATAGGAGCATTCCATTTAAAAAAAAAACATAACTTTGATATGTTTCATGCTTTTGGGGCACCCTCTACATTGTGAATACAATTTTAAAACGTACCTCTGCCGGGTCTCTATCCACTCCAAAAATAAAAAGATCCTAAAATCCAGAGACACGGCCATAAACTTCCGTGGCGTATACCGTGAATAACCCTGTATATAATATGGGAATTCAAGGCTATCTAGTTTAAGCTTGAATGACATAACTTTACACTTAGACGCATTCAAAGGTAGGTAACTTGTTACGAGCACACCAACCAGACACCCGATCTAAGTTATCACGAAGCTGTAAGCAATCTTCTGATGTTTTGACAGACAGAAAAATCTTCAGATCATCGGCATAGAGCATAAAATGCACATCCAATTCGCTTGAGATATCGTCAATGTATTTGTTGAAGAGCAAAGGTCCGAGCACTGAGCCCTGAGGGATCCCTGATTTGACCGAAAACTCACCAGATTTATTGCCATTTACTTCTACATATTGCGTTTTGTCTAACAGGTAGCTTCGCAGAAGATTCGAATTTCAGGGCGAGAGACCCGCATTGCTCAATTTTGCCAGCAAAATATTGTGGTCAATTCTATCAAAGGCTTTCGCAAAGTCCGTGTAGATGACATCGGTTTGTAGTTGTTTGTCAATGGCTTCAGAGATATATTGGGTAATGCAGAAGAGGTTAGTCACGGTAGATCGACCCCTCATAAATCCATGTTGTCTATCTCCAATATTGTTGCGAATGTTAAAACACAAAACGTCATGAATCAAGAATTCAAATACCTTACTGAAGTTGCAAATGATAGAGATAGGCCTGAAATTATGAATATCTCCCTTTTCTCCCTTTTTAAATACTGGTCTAATCTTGAATTATTACTTCCATATATATCCGGGAAGATACCCTGTTTTATGGAGATATTGTATATAATTGCCAAAGGTCTCGCGAGTGCAGTTGCACAGTCTCTCAAAATGAATGCCGGGATACCATCAGGTCCAGTAGTTAGGTTGGACTTGATACGCTTTAGTGCCTCAAGTACTTCCCTCTCACTAAAATATGGAATGGAGAAAGCCGATCCACCGTGAAGGCTATTATTAACAGGGGATTCAGTTTTATCGGAAGACATGTAGGCTGATCCGAAAAATTCAGCGAACGAATTTGCAATGTCATCAGGATCTTCGAACTCATCTCCATTGTGAGAAATTCTATTTGGAACAGCAGGAGAATCAGTTTTAGACCTTACATAGGCCCAAAACTTTTTTGCCCTTCTATGCTCCTCAAATAGGCATTGTGTGCAGACTTTATGTCACGCTTAATCTTTGCTTTAAGAATTTTAAAATCGGAATAAGCATCGGTGTCATTTATACTTCCTTATATTTACGCCAAAGCTTCAATTTCCTTATAATGTTACAAGTGATACTGCGATGAAACCATACAGGGTATCTGGATCGCCTCTTGGACAATGGATTTTACAACGGCACAAATTCAACGAAAACTGAGTTTGTTTCTCATAAAAACAATGACATGCCGAGTTAGGACTATCAGCATTCTCAAGAATCGACCAGTTGATTTTCGTCAACGATGCGATGCGTACAAGCCTTCGACTTCTGCGTTCCTAAAGTTTAATTTATTGCATAAATTTACGGGTAACGTCTTAGCACCAGTGACTCCAGAACCCAACACGGGGAAGAGGACTTCAGTGTGTAATGCGGGGTGGTTAGGATCTTCCGATGTGAGTATATCCTCAGCCCCACCCACAATGCAGGCAATATTTGAAAGAACAAGATCTAGAAGATCTTCCATGGAAAATTGCATTGGGAAAGTTCCAGCAGACTGCAAAAACTTTCAAGGGACAGATTGACCTCTTAATCAAATTTCCGATCTATTGTAAGCAGCGTAGGTAAAGGGTGGGCCATATAAAAGTTGCATTTTGAAAATTCAATAAAAACGAAACTAGTGAATATTTTTTCAAATTTCCGATTTTATTAGAAAGATTGGACATTGAAATTTATGAATGAAACACAATTTCATTTAAATGGCTGTTACGGCTGGCCCGACAGTACCCCATCCAATCAACCCAATTTTTCAATACATTTTCGATTGTTCGGGCTTCAATCTCGTGAATGGCAACTTCGATTTCATGTTTCAAAGCCTTAATCGTCTCTGGATGATTTGCGTAACATTTTTCCTTAGCGGCTCCCCACAAAAAATAGTCCAACGGACTCAAATCTCAGCTCCGAGGTGGCCAATTGACATCAGAATTTCGGCTGATTATTCGGTTTTCGAAAACGGTCCCCAAACGTTCGATTGTTGCGTTGGCTGTGTGGCAAGTTGCGCCATTCCGTTGAAACCAAATATCGTCCATGTCATTCTCTTCAACTCTTGGACACAAAAATTCATTGAGCATGGCACGGTAACGCTCGCCATTGACCGTAACGGATGCTCCTTCATCGTTTTCGAAGAAAAACGGGCCAATGATGCCGCCAGTCCAAAATCCGCACCAAACCGTGACTCGTTGTGGGTGCACTGGCTTTTCAATGGTGACGTATGGATTTTCCGAGCCCCAGATGCGACAATTTTGTTTATTGACATAGCCTCCGAGGTGGTAATGAGCCTCATCTGAAAAGATGATTTTTCGGTAAAAATGCCCATCTTCGGCCAATTGATCTTCAGCCTATTGCGCGAACCGAAAACGCATCAGACGGTCATGAGGCTTCAGTTGTTGGACTAATTGAACCTTGTAAGCGTGCATACCGAGGTCCTTATGCAAAATTTGCCGCAGAGAAGTTCGAGAAAAAAATGTTAATTTCTTGTGAACGATGACGAGTTGATGTTGATGGATGTTCGGCCACATTCTATGCAACAGCAGCAATATTTTCGGGTGTACGCACTGAACAAGAGCGGGATCGAGTTGTTTTGGCAACCAACGAACCAGTTGCACGAGCTCGCTTCATGAAATTGTCCACAACTTGACGTGGAGGCACTCGATTTTTGCTCTTTTTTTTTTGTAAATTTCTCACAGTTTGGGTAGAAGACTCACCACTTTGGTAGTAAGTTTTCAATATACCCCAGTTTTCTTCAAGCGTATAGAGCACCATTTCGTAAACTTCAGGCTTTCAACTAACAATCTGTCAAGTCGTAATGACATTTAACATTCATATACTTCAAATAACTAGTGGTTCAAAATGCAACCGCTAAATGGCCCACCCGATATGTTAAAATCACCAAAAAGATATATAGGTATTATGACCCCTGACAAAGTCTAGATTTCCCAAAATTCAAACAGAATAATGTAATCTTGAAGGGATGTATTCGGTGAGACATACAGATTAAATATTTAGAAAATCTTGTATGAGATTACAACCTTGTCTATGAGAAGGCTGATGGTATGTGAGGTCTGACTCAAATCCAAAATTTCAGACACAAGATTCGACTGCACAGCAAGTAATACTCCACCTCCCCTGGTACAATCTACTATACCATACTTTCTATCTGAACGAAAAATACTACACATGGCAGCTTTGGATTTCAGCAACGAAAATATCCTAAATTTTTTTCAGATGCTCATTAAGCATAAAATTGTGCAATTTATCTCTAATTGAACCGATTTACCTAATATATTTTACTGTTTACGAGATTCCCCATGCTGCCACTGGAGTCAGTGGACAGTGGACCATTCAATTAAAATCCTAAAACAAAAACACAAGAAAAATGGACCTACAATCTTTTTGTGTCAATACAGGGTGTCCAGGTATGAGTGTAAGAGCTACACGTGGCGACCTTCCTTGGACTATTTTGAGTAAAAAATCTTAATATAATAATGCTCTAAACGTCTTCACGGTGCCACAGGAGGTCATCAAAGTTAGAAATTCTGGGTCACAAATATGCATATTATTGAACTTCTATTCCCTTTTGCAGTTACGGTTAACATTTTTAAAGACTTTTGCAAAGTCTTATTTCATCTAATTTTCGTAACAGTGCAATTATTAACTTTTTTAACATTTCCTAAATTCTTTTTTTTTTAGAAATGTTAAAAAAGTTAATAATTGCACTGTTACGAAAATTAGATGAAATAAGACTTTGCAAAAGTCTTTAAAAATGTTAACCGTAACTGCAAAAGGGAATAGAAGTTCAATAATATGCATATTTGTGACCCAGAATTTCTAACTTTGATGACCTCCTGTGGCACCGTGAAGACGTTTAGAGCATTATTATATTAAGATTTTTTACTCAAAATAGTCCAAGGAAGGTCGCCACGTGTAGCTCTTACACTCATACCTGGACACCTTGTATTAAGAAAATATAATATATTGTATTCCAATTTATAATTTTGTTTATTATACATGTATATTGACATTAGCAGCCAGTATTATAAAGGCCCATTAAGCTAACAGGCAGATTTCTGATACCATTTTTGAAGTTAATGTCCACGTCAAATAATTTTTATTAACATTTTTGTAATCCCTTTCATGCTAAGAATCACTAAATTACTATATTTTTTACCTACGGTCGATACCTTTTCTAGAAACGGCCCCAGAAATATGTCCGTTAACATAATGAGCCTTTACAATACTGGCTGTTGCTGTTATTTTAATATGGTTCCCAATCTAATGAAATATTGGCATGACAACAGGTTTGGCGCGATTTTGAGGCTTTCTACTGCAACTACTGCAACGCTACGGTGGAGTGATCTGTAAGCACGCTTTCAGTTTAGTATAGGTACCTTTGCCAACATGTCAATCATTACTTATTCTGTAATTTCTATTATTTCGGTTTTATCTAATTTAAGAAGATCAAAAAAATCTAGTACACTTTGATCAATCGATCTAGGTGCACCAAACCAAAGACCATAATATTTCCCATATCGTTGCGCTTGCTATTGTCCACTACCCGGTGGTAAACATGTTGGTTGTCTCTTCTACGAAGCGGCTAGCTGATTGTCGAGAAAGAATGACGGACGCTCTCGATTTGAAATGCCAGGATATCAACCAGATCTCAAACATAGGAATGAGATACCGCAGCTACCGATATCGAGCAGCGAACAGAAACCTTTACGGTTACTTCTGAACTCCCCATATTTCTCTGGGTTGTTTATTCTTCGGACCAGAATATCTATCTCTGTTAGTAGGCCAGACACAAAAAAAAAAAAAAAATAGAAAACAAAAGTTGTTCAGGACAATGGGGGTCATCTAATTGTATTAATGACTTTGACGTTGTGTATCAATTTCAAGGACTTCGAAGGGCAGGAGAATTTTTTAAATTGGACACCCTCAATTTATTGTTTTTCCATATTTCCTGAGACAATCCAATAAGATTGGTTTTTACAGTTGCAATCTAAATTGTGTAGATTTTGAGTTATAAACGAGTAGAAAATAGCAGTTTTCATTTTGAAAGCAGTGTACATCGGAAACGGCTCTAGATATCAGAAAGCGGCTTACATGTGATTGAAAATCTGATAATTTTCTTCACCTTGTATTGAAATTTAAACCATTTAGTAGGATACCATGTGAAAAGTTAAGATAGGAACATGTAAGCCGTTTTCTGATATTTGGAGCCGTTTTCGATGTACACTGATTTCAAAATTAAAAACTACGATTTTAAGTTGCTTATAACTAGTAACCACCTTAGACTGCATTAATTATAAAAACCATTCGTATTGAATTTTCTCAGAAATATGAAAAAACAATAATATCAGATCTAGGTATCATCTCCTGAAAACGAGCCTGTTAGGCTGCTGCCCGTTATATTATTTATTTGCCCGTTAGGCTGCTGCATATTCATCTTCCCTGCTTTTAATTTTAACTCATCGTTAAATTAAACACTTAGATCATTTCATTATATTTCTTAGTTGACTATTGTATAATCAGAGAAATTTTTAGATAGATACTTAATAATTATTCAAATGCACGTCAATGACAGTAGTTGTGAATCTCGACTGAAACCGAACCGAATCAGATGAACCAACTTTGACGCGAGAAAGTAACTACAAAGTAAAAAGAGACGACATACATATGAGGCGCGGTTCTAAAGTGTCGTTCCAAATTTTCGCATATTTTTAAATACTGGAAACGGCGATAACTACACTCGCTTTCGTTCGAATAACTAAAAATTAAAAACTAATTGTGAATTGTCAACAGGACCACCTGATTTCACTATTCTCAACTTTTTCTTAGGTTCTTATCTTTTTTTCATCTTATCTTTTTCTTATCTAGAAGATAAAATTTATGACAGGAAAAATATATTTCAGAAATTTGCATTATTTGGGATCAATACTAAATTGAGATCTCTATCTGACATACCGGCAGAACTATTTTGAAAAAACACCGGATGTTACTTTTCACTTTGGATTGATTGAAGGACAAGCGAGTATTTGTATTTGTGGCGTTCAATTGCTTTCTAAAATCTAAAATTTTTGTATAATTTGAAACGCTTTGTAACTAGCTATTTATATAGCAAAGACACTTTATACGTATAGGTATATTATAATATACAGTGTGACCCATTTGTTCTTGAAACACCCTGTAGAATCTTAATTTATGGTGGGATTTTAAAGAAATTTCTTTTAAATCATAGAGCTTGATAAACTATACAGGGTGTTAGTTAAGTACGGGGCCAAACTCCAAGGGGTACTTCCTTGAGTGATTTTAAGAAGAAAGAAAAGTGAATGTTCGTGAATATCTTAAACTCTTTCAATCAATTTTCTTGAAATTTGGCAGTTCTGTTTGTAATAACAAGAGGGTAATTTAGTCCCAATTAGATTAAAATTATTAATTCCAGTGGCGTCCCGGAAGACAGCCTAACTAATATTTTTGATTAAAAAATTGGGCGCCACTGACTTTTTTTTTTAATTTTGTATTTTTTTCGAATTAAGCAACTAAAAATACAACTATTTTATCTCTTGAGTTTTTTTCATATCTTGCTTTTTTTTCGAGAAAAAAAAATAAAAGTTTGACACCCTGTATCTTGAAAAATATGCATTTTCGGACCCATGTTTATTTGAACTTTTCTTCTTAAAATCACTCAAGGAAGCACCCCTTGGAGTTTGGCCCCGTACTTAACTAACACCCTGTATTTTGGGAACAAAAAGCGTCTCATTCCTACAAATCCAAGGCCTATTAGATCAGTGTTTACTTGTAAAATCTCAAAAATTCATGTTAGCGATTTTTTTAGAAAAAAAACTGTGCACGCTACTGGATTCACCAGCCCTCAAAACGGTAGTGTACTAAATTTTATTGGAAATGTCAGAGTAATAAGGAGCTTGCAGTTATTTTAGAAATTCATAATAGAACTCCGAATTTTCATTAATTTATTCGAAAAGGTCAAGAGAGACAAAATAGAAATTGTACGTCTAGTTGGTGATAATGTAGGTACCTACTTTAATTTTTTAATTATAATTTTTTATTTATTTATTTTTTTTTTTTTTTTTATTTTTTTTACTTTTTTTTCACTTTTTTTTTTTAATTTTCACTTATGATAGCTTTTGACCGTTTTCAAATTAATTTATGAAAATTCGGAGTATTATTATGAATTTATAAAATAACTACAAACTACAAGATCCTTTTTACTCTGACATTTTCAATAAAATTTAGTACAGTACCGTTCTGAGGGCTGGTGAGTCCCGTGGCGTGCCCAGTGTTTTTCTAAAAAAATCGCTAATATGAATTTTTGAGATTTTACAAGTAAACACTGATCTAGTAGGCCCTGGATTTTGTAGGAATGGGACGCTTTTTGCTCCCAAAATATACAGGGTGCACCATGTATCCTTCTCTATATTGCTATCTCCTAACGCTAACAGATACAGGGTCGGTTAAACAAATCCAAAGGAGCGCAAATTTGTGGCCATCTCGATTCCGTCGAGACATACAAGATATCTGTGACCGTTCCTGGAATATCCTGAAAAAACTGAAAAATCGAGATTTCTTATTTTTGCATTATCTTTTTTATTATTGAAGATTAATGAATAATTTTTTGTGGGCTTACATAAGTCGGCAAGAGCTACCCATCTGACATTTCAAAAATTTTCAAAGCCGACTAGATCCCAGAATTTTCATAGTCAACTTTCGTTTTTCTTATGGCCACCATAGTGTTTTTTTATGTTGTTCGGTATAAAAAAATCATAAAAACCAAAAATTGTTAAACTTCAAAAAATAAATAAAAAAAATTTTATTCTTCTTTTTTCTTTACAAAAAAGACACATTTTTAGACCAAATTTCATAGATAAATTAAAAAACCATGAGGCAAGCACTATTTCGGCGTATTTTACAAATGTTGACGTTTTTCGACGATTTTTTATTAGGTTTTTCTTTGAAATATTAAGAATAAAAATTTAAATTTTTTTTTTTAAGTTTATTAATTTTTGGTTTCCATTTTTTTTTTCATATCAAACGACATAAAAAAATAATATGGCGGCCATAAGAAAAACGAAAGTTGACTGTGAAAACTCTTGGATCTAGTAGACCTTGAAAATTTTTGAAATGTCAGATGGATAGCTCTTAACGGCTTATGTAAACCTACAAAAAATTATCTATTAATTTCCAATAATAAAAAAGATATGAGGAAAATAAGAAATCTCGATTTTTCAGTTTTTTCAGGATATTTCAAGAACGGTCACAGATATCTTGCATGTTATGACCAATTCGAGATGGCCACAAAACTGCGCATCTTTTCTCTAATTTAACCGACCCTGTATCTCTTAGCGTTCAGGAGATAGCAATATAGAGAAGGATACATGGTGCACCCTGTAGTTTATCAAGCTCTATGATTTAAAAGAATTTTTTTTAAATCGCATTATAAATTAAGATTCTACAAATTCTACAGGGTGTTTCAAGAACAAATGGGTCACACTGATATACAGGGTGTTTCATTAATCAGTGCAGAAAATTCAAGTGCTGAAAAAAATTTCTTGCTGAATTTTAAGAGGGGTTTGTCATAAAAAAATTGTTGAAGCCTCCCCTAAGAGGTCACATCCCCTTAAAGTAGGGTAAAAAATTCACATTTATTGATTTTTTTTCTGAAATGACTTGAAATAAAAAAAGACGGCTAGGTATTCGAATACTACTACCAGGAAGACTTCATAATTATTACATCATTTTATCCACCCTTGTCTCTGCAAGGGTGTGAATCATACTACCCATGAAAGTTTTTTTTCCAGAACTTTTTTCCTAATAATTTTATCTTTAAATTGACACTTTGAAGGGCCTGTTCAATTGAAAAAAAATGTCTCTTAAAAATTTCACGGAAAATCAATACTTTTCCACTGAAGAAATAAAATAAGGGCATGTATTCAAGAAAATGGTGCCCATTTTGAACACTGTCTTAAACAAAATATTGTTAATTTAAATTAAATATGATTGTGTTTATTGCTTATGTTTTTTTTGTGTGTTATTTAAATAATGTTTATTTATTTCTATAAATATTTTACGTATTCACATATTGTTATAAATATGTACCTATGTAAAATTTTTAAGAGACAATTTTTTTTAAATTTAACCGGCCCTCTAAAGTGTGAATTTAAAGAAAAAAAAGTATTAGGAAAAAAGTTCTTGAAAAAAAACTTTTAGGATTAGTATGATTCACACCCTTGCAGGGAACAACGGTGGATAAAATTAAGTAATTATGAAGGCTTCCTGGTGGTAGTATTCGAATATCTAGTTGTCTTTTTTTATTTCAAGTCATTTCAGAAAAAAATCGATAAATGCGAATTTTTTACCCTACTTTAAGGTGATGTAACTTCTTAGGGGAGGCCTTTGAGAATTTTTTTTATGACAAACCCCCCTTAAAATTCAACAAGGAATCTCTAGTTGAATTTTCTTCACTGACTATAATGAAACACCCTGTATAGCATAAATAAATATGCCATGTATAGCTGTTCAATGTATGGTAATTGACCTTTTGTCATCTGATAAAAGGTCATTTTGTGTGCTGCATGTTTAGTGAATAATGACCTACATACTTCTTGCACCAGCCGAAAAACCGCCTTTTCTGTAACATTTTGGTTTGTTCAGAAAAGGTAATAAACATGTTATTTTGGTACCTCTCACACATAGCTGAAGAGTACACGACAAAATTATTGTAGTTATTAGTTTTAAACTTACATCTGCAATAAGTGGACCGAGTATGAATTTTTTTCGTTAGGAAATAATAGACAGAAAATGAAATAACGGAATTAGATGACAAAGTTGGAAAATGAAACCGAGCTGATTTAAATTAAAATATTCGTATATACAAAGCTAATTCTACGTATTGAAAAAAATCCAAATGATTATAACTGAATTTAGAAAACTTAAAATTTCTTCGCTATAAAATAACAGAAAAATATACATAAGCAAAAATAATTAAATTAATAGGTAGGCATAGGTACCTACCTCTTTAGATATTTTAACTACAATAATTCCTTACGAAAGGATATTGGTACCTAAATAATATAATATTATAGGTATTTAGTGATATTATAACTTATTGCTACGTAAATTTATTACCTATTATTGTATTGAGAACGAACTTCATTCTTATTTACATCCAATTCAATGCACCATTATTTAAATTTTTCATCTTCTCCTGTATTTGGTATTGTATTATAAACTTTTTTTATGGAACAGCACTATATATACTTTTTGGTAATTTGGACGCTTTGATTCACTCATCTTGCCATCATATTTTCTATAAAATATTTTATGGAATTTATTCATCGAAGATCAAAATCATTTCAACTAGTTTCCTTTAAAAACACTACTCAACATTTTTAACACAAAATAACGAGAGCGAATTTGGAGCGGTTTCAAGTTGTCGTAATATACCTATCGATATTGTTGCCCTTAAAGGTTATTTCGGAGTTCTTATCCTTGCGCGTTTATATTGATCGACTACCAGTTGTGTCTATCCCTTTCTACTTGGCATTTTGTGTCAAATACCTACTTTAGAAAATTTTCACGTGGGATTTCAACATGTTTATCAACAAATTAAGTCACTCTCAAGAGAAGGGCTTTCTTATTAATAGTTTTAATCTATGTCCACATGCATACACACGGTTGATTTGAAGACAGGCATATTTTAATACAAAATCTCACACTCATAAGGAACATAAAAATGATGGATGACGACAGCTGTGAAAGGAGACCCCATTCTAATAAGTAATAACCAATACAAAAATCATCAATGGTCATCGCGGGGAAGATCCAACTGATTCTAAGGAATACTCCGATCTGACAGCTCTCCAAACTACTTGTCATTTGAAAATAATAATAATAATAGATAGCTATATTACATGCTTCCTCCGTAAAATTTAAATAGATGTAAGTTTCTAAATTTTACAAATATTAGATAGGTATGGTACGATTAAATTTAAAAAGTCAGATGTGACGTCACACTAACCGTCCGAATTAATATTTTTGATTTCACCAGAAAATGTCAAACAGTTAAATGTCGAGTTGTGAACGAGCGTAAATTATTGAAGGAATCATTAAAACAATGCGAATTGAAACGTTTACGTCAGTTTGAGAGCCACTGACAACTACAAAAAATTTATTCACGTAATGACACTCTATCCTTTGTGCTGTTCATTTAATTCTCATTCAAAACCAATGTGGACGTATACTTATTTATGCGGGATGGAGTGTTTAGACAAACTGGACGGTTACTATGAAAACCACGTACATTAAACAAAATAAATCGAACTATCAGAAGGATGTGTATTCTTAATCGATACGTATGACTTTTTAAACTTGATCGGACTATATCTACACCTAAATTATTTTTTGTGCAACTGCCATTAAAAGTTACACTTTTAACGACTGTTGTATACCTAGAACTCTCGTGAATATTTTATGTATTATATTTAGAACTTTTATGATTAGTCACGTATATAATATTAATATAAATAATTATGTATTTTTAATAATAAGGTACTAATCAATATAAGTAATACTTTAGTCATATAATAACATAATTAGTTAATCACCTTGTTTAGAATAATTCTTATGTTTACTGTTACAAAGTTGTTTACATCATCCAAAGTGTATGTTTACTATCAATTAAGATGTCATCCTATTTTTCCGTCCTTTCTGGACTTTAACATCGAGTGACCCTTGAAATAAGAAATTAATAAGTAATTAGTTCTCGAATGATAAGAAATGTTATATGAGTCCAGGAGGAGAAGAATCTAGGCAGTTACAGCAATAGACAGTCACAATTCTACTTCTTGTTACGTTTACGGTTAGAATAAAGTAAGACTTACAGATTTAATTAATGTGTAAAGTTGGTGTTTTTCTAATAAAATAGTGGAATTTATCCGTTAATTTTATTCATCCAACTTGGGAATCCAACACAAAATTGGCGCTGCGAACAGGATCTCTCTTCCACCTGCGACTTCCGTCTACAATTTAAGTTATTTGGAAACTTAAAAAGAAGCGTTGGTATCAGCCCAGCTGAGAAGCGAAGAAAACCAAACGTAAGTCCTTTACTAATTATTCTGATACTCTGATTCTCTTACATTTTGCTAAATTGTGTGCATAAATATCCTAAACCCATACCACTGCCCTAATCTGTAACTCATATTATAAATTATTTTTGTGCCTTTCCATATCAAACTATTCTTTATATTTTTCCATTCTGCATTTATTATACCCACGTTATTATGACTCCACCAAATAATCCTACTAGTTCCTCTACTACGAATGGTCAAACGGGTTCAACCATTCACTCTAATAATGATACTACTGAAAATATTACTCGAGAAAGATTATCATTAGATTTTCTCATTAAGTTAATTCCTGAAAAATTCGATGGTGACAGATTTAAACTTAGGAGCTTTATAAAACAGGTTGACTCAGTATTCGAACTCGCTCAACAAGATCAAATACTGCCATTATTATTATTCGTTAAAAGTAGAATATCAGGAAAAGCTCGCGAACAAATCGATATTCATTGCGACTTAACTACATGGGAAGAAATATCCGAACTTCTAATAAATTTATATCAAGACAAAAAATCATTTGATCAATTGTTAGAAGATTTAAATAATGTCAGGCAAGGACATCATGAAACGGTGTCACAATATTATCAGAGGTTAGAGGATATCTCTTCACGTGTTTTAGCTACGATTCACGCAACCGAAACTGACGAAACGTTATTAAAAGGTAGACTAGTAATGATCAATGACATGACGCTCAATAGATTTGTTTATCATTCACTTCCGCAAATTTCGCAAATGCTGAGGTACAGAGATTTCAAGACAATTAACGAAGCTTTTTCAGCCGCGGTAGCCGAAGAAAAGGTAACGCCACGTAATTTTAAAAGCAATAATTACCATCATCAAAAACAAAATCATTATAAGAATCCTAATCATAATAATTCAGGCAAAAATCATTTTGTTAATTTTAATCAACCTTCTGACAGGAAATCGTACACTAACGGTAATACTAGCAACTCTCATGATAATAAACAATGCAGATATTGTAAAAAACTTGGTCATACCATCGATGAATGTCGAAAAAGACAGTATAATAATTCTAGGCACGGTTCTCATCCTACTAATAATCATTACTCACAAACTCAACGAACGGGTTCAAACTCATCTAATTCACGGTCAGACACTAATTCAAATAGACAGGTAAATTTTCAAAATGCAAATTTTCAAATGGCCGAGACAACCCGGGAACCTCCCGATTTCACGAATCAAGCAACTCAAGAATTTGCACAATTGACTCTTTAAAAACTTCTAGTCCTAGTCCTTCTATTTCAATCTCCAATATTTATCTTCAAACGAATGATCTTACCTACGTAATTTTCGAATGTTCAAATTCCAATCAAGAAGATAAAATATTAAAATTCCTAGTCGACACAGGAGCCTCAATATCATTAATAAAATCATCTAGTCTAAATCATTTCGACATTACTAATCGAACTCAGATAACTCTAAATGGATTATCTCCAAATACTCCAATTCTCACTCAAGGTGAAACTACACTAAATCTAGACCTGCATGGTTTTAAATTTCCAACAAAATTCCAGGTCATAAATTCAGAATCCAATATACCTTTCGACGGACTCATTGGAGATGACTTTTTTCGTTCTCAGGGATGCAAAATCGATTATTCCAAATCTACTATGTCTATTCAGAGTATTCCTTTTTCAATTCCACTATTTCGTAATACTCTTCAATCGCAAATCGCTAATTCAATCTCCCTGAATCCTAGAACAGAGACCGTTGTGCCAATTAAGGTAATTAACCCACAGAAACTAAGAGAAGGTATTATCTTTTCCAGCGACTTCTCACATGAGTCACTCGTGTTTCCGAACGCAATTGTTCCTATTTCTCATGACAATAGTAGTCTCATAACTGTCATAAATAAATCTAATACTAGAATAACGATTCCAATACCTTCCTTTCAAGTCCACGAACTACCTCAAACAAGTTCAATTTTTAAACTCGCTCCAGATATTGATACAAATAATTTTGATAATCGTATGCTAACCCTTAACAAAAGTCTTCGGTTAGAACATTTAAACGAAGAAGAACGCGATTCTATTTATAAAATTTGCCACGAATTTAATGACATATTTCATCTTAATACTGATAAATTAACGAAAACTAAGGCAGCATCTGCAACAATTCCTACGCTAGATGAAATCCCAACTCAAACTAAAACTTATAGACTACCTGCTGTACATAAAAACGAAGTTGAAAAACAAATTGAACAAAATTACTCGACCACTGAAAAAGAGCTTTTAGCAGTGATTAATTCAGTTGAACATTTTAGACCATACCTTTTCGGTCAAAAATTTACGGTTTACTCCGATCATAAGTCATTGCAATGGTTGTTCAATTGCCAAAATCCTTCATCGAAGTTAGTACGTTGGAGACTTAGACTTAGTGAATATCAGTACGATTTAAAATATAAAGCCGGTAGAGTTAATTCTAACGCAGACGGACTTTCCAGACTTCCGATTGATAATGTAAATAGCCAAATAAATCTAAATTTCACGGACTCTTCGAATTATAATGCCTTCATAAAGTATCATTATCAAAATCAAGACATAATTCATTATGATTTTATTAACACTCCCATCGATAAAATCAAAGGTAACATCGTAATTCCATGGTCTTGCGATTTAGATGAAAACAACGCTCATTCTGAATTCGTTAAAGAAAATTTTGATGTTTCCGAAATCAAACCATCTATAGATGAACTCAGTAAATTGAAAAACAAGAATAATCAAACTCTCTATCTTCTACATCCAACGAATATGTTTTTCGATAAAATTGAATATAAAAATCTATTTAAGTGTTTAAATCACCTGAAAAAGGAAGTAAAATCAGACAGCTTCATTTTCGTTAACTCGAAATCAATCAATAAATCAAGGCAACCTATGATATTTGAAATGTTAAAATTCGTTTTTCCAAAAAATGATATAAAAATATTTAGTTCAGAAAAAATCATTCCGAAAACGCGAGAAGAAATAAAGAAAATTCTTGAAGAAAATCATAATGGTAAATTAGCTGGTCACAGTGGATTCAATAGGACTTATTCCAAAATAAGAAAAATGTATTATTGGCCCTCGATGAAATCAGATATCAGAGCCCATGTAAAGACATGTCATTCTTGTCAAATTAATAAGACGAATTTTAGACCTACTAAACAACCGATGCAGATAACTACTACATCTGAAAAACCTTTTGACAGACTAGCTATCGACATTGTAGGTCCATTGCCCCTGACTGAACTTGGAAATAAATTTATACTTACTGCACAAGACGATTTGTCAAAATATAGTTTAGCAGTTTCTATCCCAAATCATGAAGCCTTAACTGTAGCTAAGAGCTTAGTCAAACTATTCGTATACTTCGGTATTCCAAAATCGATTTTATCTGATCAAGGTGCAGATTTTATGTCAGATCTCATGAAAGAATTAACAAACCTCTTCAAAACGAAGCACTTGACTTCCACACCTTATCATCCACAATCAAATGGTAGCCTAGAAAGATCCCACCTAACTTTAAAAGATTACCTAAAACATTACATTAATTCCTACCAGACCGACTGGGATGAATACATAGATTTCGCGATGTTTAGCTATAACACTTCCGTACATAAATCTACCAATTATACTCCTTATGAATTACTTTTTGGTCACTCCGCCTACCTACCTTCCTCTATCACTAGGGAACCAGAATTCACTTATAATTACGATGATTACATAAAATCTTTAAAATTTAGGTTGAATTCATCGTTTCAATTGGCACGAGAAAATATTCTACAGTCAAAACAAAAGAGTAAGGAATTCTATGATAAGAAGATCAAAAAACAAGAATTCAAAATTAATGATTTAGTATTAATGTACGACAATCAAACCAAGCCACGTTCTTGTAAAAAATTATCTCCTGACTTTAAGGGACCCTATAAAATAATAAGAACATTTCCAAACGAAACAGTTGAACTTGAATTAAATAAAAATAAGAAAAAAATTTACCATACAAATTTGTTGAAACATTACTTTGTTTCAGGATAACGATGATATACTCAATCGCACTTTCCTTTCTTTTCCTATCACCTATCCTTGTTATCTCTGGAACCAAACCATTCAACATCACGCCTCTTACGCAAACTAGCGGACTATTTTATAACTTCTTAGGTATACTGCTCAAATATCGACCTCAAAATTGACCCTTCTAACTCACATCAATGTTTCATATTTAGAAGAAGGTCAATACATACTAGAAAGGTATTATACTAAATCGCTAGGATTATGCAGAACAAGTCTCAAGGATGATTCACAGCGTAACCATGTACAGTTTCATTGTGATCAAACTCTAAAAATTCTTAACGGTCAATTACGAACGATAAATCAAAAAATTGACACACTGAAACATTTAACGGGCGCTAAGAAAGACAATCGTAGAAAACGCGGTCTAATTGATGGTGTATCATATGGTCTAAATTGGCTTTTTGGAACTCCTAGTGCCTCAGATGCGAAATTCTACAGCGAAAGTATTGAATCACTTTTTCAAGACAATAAACAAACGCAAACGCTGCTGAAGTCACAAATTCAAATAATTTCTAGTACCATCAAAAACTTTAATAACTCTGTTACGTCATTAAAACAGAATGAAGCTAGGTTGAATGAAAACTTAAAAACTATAAACTCTTTCATATCAGGAACGTCTAACTCCATTAATAATCTTGAATTAGAAACCCTGATAACGCAACATACTCTTACGTTAGCTACTCTTGCTAATCAAATTTTAGCTCATGGTAACGAATATATCGAAGCCGTTAATTTAGGCAAACACGGAATCCTTTCACCTCTAATAATAACGCCAAGGATTCTCTTCGACGAAATGTCTATTTACAAAGGCGATTTCGAATTACCTGTAACACCTGACTATGAGCACCTACATGTCATTTACAAAATAGTTGATCTAGAAATCTTTGTCACCAGAGGATTAATCTTTTTTGCTATTAAAATACCTTTAGTTAATAAAAATAGGTTTAACATTTATGAAATGATACCCCTACCAATCCAACATAAAAATTTATCCTACTATTCTTATATACAACCTCAGAAAAACTTCCTACTCCTTTCCATCTCCAAAACCCATTTCGTCCTTATGCACGATTTGACGAAATGTATTGAGTTTTCGAGTAGTCAGTACATCTGTAAGGGATTACACGTCACCGGAAGAGCTGAACAACATCACTGCGAGGTTTCTTTACTTACCTCCCATTCCGACAATATTCCTGCAAATTGTCGCACGAAAACCATTTATGCAATTATTGAAACATGGCATTACCTGAACAACAACCAATGGCTCTATGTTGTACCAGAACCAACTACCGTCACTTTGGTCTGCAACAACTACGTTCAAGATGTTGACATCATTGGAAGCGGATTATTGGAAATATCCAAAGAATGCAAAGGATATACCAACTTGTACGTCCTTGAAGGAAACCATGAAGAGAAACACAACATTTCCCACGTGATTCCTGGAATCAGCATAATCGAAGTTGACTGTTACATCATCAAGGATACGAGCAGATTACAGACTCCTCAACTCAAGCCGATCAAGTTTACAAATGTGGACTTATCTGAATTGAAGTACGCCGACAACAAGTTAGACGAACTAGATCGAATAATCACGGCTCAGCTAGAAAATCCAATACACGCACATCATTATAAATGGTATACGATCTTATTGTCAGTATTGGGAGCCCTGACCTTCATTATTCTTTGTGGAAACTGCTGCAATTGGTTCGGCTGCGGAAAAACTCTGCGAAGACTATGTTGTTTCACTAAAAACAACAATGGGGTAACGGTACCACCACTCATAAAAAATTTCGTCAACTGTAATTTCGCTTCAGACTATCATCATCGATCCAGGGAAACTGTAATCTTCGACAATGAACATGAACTAGTAGAAATCAGAACAAAGTCACCTGCAGAAGAAGATGAACAAACTGTGTTTATGAAACCCAAGAGTACGACACATCAACCAAGAAGAACTTACGAGTTAAGAAGTTCTACAAGCAGAAAAAGTACGACTCCAATCTAATGACAAGTTTTATTCTATTGTCATTAGTTTTAAGGGGAGAGGTGTTGTATACCTAGAACTCTCGTGAATATTTTATGTATTATATTTAGAACTTTTATGATTAGTCACGTATATAATATTAATATAAATAATTATGTATTTTTAATAATAAGGTACTAATCAATATAAGTAATACTTTAGTCATATAATAACATAATTAGTTAATCACCTTGTTTAGAATAATTCTTATGTTTACTGTTACAAAGTTGTTTACATCATCCAAAGTGTATGTTTACTATCAATTAAGATGTCATCCTATTTTTCCGTCCTTTCTGGACTTTAACATCGAGTGACCCTTGAAATAAGAAATTAATAAGTAATTAGTTCTCGAATGATAAGAAATGTTATATGAGTCCAGGAGGAGAAGAATCTAGGCAGTTACAGCAATAGACAGTCACAATTCTACTTCTTGTTACGTTTACGGTTAGAATAAAGTAAGACTTACAGATTTAATTAATGTGTAAAGTTGGTGTTTTTCTAATAAAATAGTGGAATTTATCCGTTAATTTTATTCATCCAACTTGGGAATCCAACACGACAGCTGACAGTGTTGAAAGTGATTGTTTACATGGAAGCGTGTTAAAAGTAGATTACAACACTCGTGTTAAAAGTAATTCTATCTACTTTTTCTGTACTTACATTCTCTTTTTAAACTACATTTTCTCATGATTAAATCAGACAAAATTATAGGTAGTAAGATTTTTTCATATTCTTTTTATTACTGGCAAACATATTAATAAAAAATAAGTACCTAGTCAAGAATTCAAGGCAATTTTTGAGGTGGACACTGGTGTTAGGACACCTCTGTATAGGCATATGGCCAGCCACCCAATATAAGTGCACCGTGGCAGTAGGTTAATCTTTCCATCCCTATATGAAGGCAAAAGTTTAAAAATCCGGATTTTGTAGATTTTGTTTATTTATTTTATTTCTCATTCTGTATACGCAGGGTGTCCCGTATCGTTATGTTCAAATCTTGTGAGCGTATAGTAGGCTTATTCCTAAGCCTAAAAAACCCAAAAGTGGTAGGTCTATCTGCATTCGTTTCGAAGTTAGAGGCCTAAGAAAATAATGTCTAGTAAATACCAGATTTAACTTTGAAAACCACATAAAGCTTATTTTATTGACCAAATCTTTAGTTTGTCATGTGTTAAAAATGTCCTATTCCTTGCTGAATACAAACTTGTGCTCGGAGGCCTATTGCAGAAGTAACAGTTCTAATTTCTGGTCTTTTTTCGCGACCGATCTCTTGACCAGCATGCTGAATACGATCCAATAATAATTGCTTTTTGGAATTTAGTTACAAACGCCAATTCAGAATATGCTGGTGTCCCATTTATTTGAATCCAAATGCCATTTTGTATGAGCAGGAGAACCTCTTCTAATGTTTATTTCGATAACATTTATTCATGTCGCTACCATAACAATAAATTATTAGCCTAAACCACAACACACATGTGGTTGTGTGGTTTTCAAAGTTGAATCTTTGTTATTTACTAGTCATAATTTTCTTAGGCCTGTAACTTCGCAACGAATAAAGATAGACCTGCCACTTTTTGTTTTTTTTGGGCTCAAAACTAAGCCTACTAAATATGCTAAAAAAATTTGAACATAACGATACGGGACACCCTGTATAGATATTATTATTAATATTATTGCAATATTTGAAGTAATAAAGAAATTATACTATTAGATACTACAAGTATACTACCTATACGTAATTTGTGTAATTTGAAGCTTCAAGTTATATTTAATTAAGCTTGTAGATGATGTATCTGGTTGCAAATAAATATACAGGGTGTAACTAAATAAGTGTAAAACATTTGAGGGGGTGATTCCTCATCGAAAAAAAGATAGGATCTTTCATATAAAAATGGCGGATCCCAGTGAGGTGGCTCTTTTGTCGGCTGAGCTGGGTAAACTCAAAAAGAGTGAACTTATAGATGTGATAATTACCTTAAAGTCGCCAGTGACGTTGACCAATGTTCAGTTGGTGAATTACATAAATAGAATCGGTGCAAAGGTTCTGGACAGCAATAGCAGTGACGAATATCATGAAGCAAGTGACAGTTTGAGCTGTGACGATCGTGATCGAGTACTCAAAGACTGCACTGTGTTGAGGAGGGAACTAGAAACTGTAAGTAGACTTAACTATCACTTAGAAAGAAGGACTCGGGAACAAGAAGATCTGATAATTCTTCTAAAGAAACAATTCAATTTCAATAAACAAATGAAAAACAGTGACATGACTGCAGTACATATGCTGCCATCTAACGATGATGGTGTCAGCTGGATAAAGTCAGCAGAAACGGTTCGACGTGACAAGGTTTCTGTAAGGAATAATAAATCAGAAGATAATTCAACAACTGGTTCAAAAGTAACCTATAGCGAGAAACTGAAAACAGTTATTGATAAGCCGGAGGAAAAAACGAGCTCTGATAATAAATTTAAAATAAATGTAAATAAATATTCAAGTCGGAATCCCCTGCAGGAAAAAAACAAACCTAGAAAAAACAATGTAAATAAATATTGCAGCGTGCCTTGCACGCTACGTTTTCTTTTTCAAAATTTTGATTCTCGATTTAGAATATTTTTATAAAGTTCAGAAAAGTTATGATTGACTGTACATTTTCGCTGATGTAAGAGGCTGTATTAGGCAAAGATCACGAACGAACACCTGGCAGCTATTAAGAAATTCTTGCTTTTGTTATTTAAGTAAGACGTAGAAAACATGTCTGGTCGATTTTCTGTCCCGGTTCTGGGTTTTCAGAGTTTGAAAAGTATATCATCTTATGCGAATTAATTTTCCGCGTCTAACGAGACCACTCTCATCTTGCTACTCTAGATTTCCGATTAGTTATCCAGATAAAACCTAAAAGATTATTTCTTTGGGTGTGGGTTAAAAAAAACAGTAAAAGATAGTTGAGGGGACCCATAAAAAAACATAAACAACTTGCGTTTCGTTCCAAGACACGACAAGCCTCGGAGATATGCGGATTCACGATTGTGAAATTTAAGTCTGAATAGAGGGAAAACTAGAGAGGTTGGTCGTACTGTCGAGAGTGTGCCGACATATAAGGCGAAAGAGCCGACACCGTCGCGTGCGAGTTTTAAGTGTTGCATACTGTCGATGATGAGATTTGGAGTGGAAAGTGGGTCAACATTTTCGATTAGACGATGGTTGGGGCGCATGAGTGGCGTCACCCCAGAAAAACTATAAGTAAGAGTAAGAGGACGCGTTAGGTTCATTTTTGGGTCTTAATTCGGGAGATCATGTAGCCTGCCTACAAGTTCGTAAATTAGTATTAGTCCCTTGTGTAAGTATATAGATATTGTTATGGTGAAGTTATTTCTGTGAAAGATGCAGTCTTACGTGAGTAATCTTTTGAATTTAATTTTGGTCATTATAACTAATGTTCGCTTTCTTGTCTTTACAGACAAGGGACGTAGTCTTGGACGTGGGTTTGGACGTAGTTTTGAACGTAGTTTTGAACTTTAGTTTTGATTTACTTTTGAGTTTCAAGTTCTAGAATGTTAGGTCCCGACTTCCAGTTTTGATTTTTAACTACTAATTTCCGATTTCCAGTTTTTGATTTCGAACTTTGAATTTCTAAGTTTTAACTTTTGATTCCTGAATGTTAATTTCGAACTTCTAGTTTCTGAGTTTTGAGTTCCAACTTTCAATTTTCTAATTTACATGAAAGTTTACGTAAAGATTCGATCATGTGGAGGCTTAGGTAGGTACCTACCTAGGTAGGTATACTAACCTGTGTGAAGGGTGATATTTGAAGAAGCTTGGAGAAATAAAGAAGAGTGGTGGAGTTTAGTTTGGAGGCATGGAAGGTTTCGTCAGGCAGAGGTTCTAGCGCTTTTATATTTGGTCGTCCCAAGGTAGCAGGGGGAGCAGTCCAGCTCATCTGGCACCTGGAGCACCAACCAAGGGGTGCTAACACCAGTGCTAAGGCAGTTCCAGCAACCATGCCGGCCTAGTCTTTGATCATCGCGCTTAGGTTAGAGGAACCTTAGTTCGTCAGTTTTTTGAGATGGAGTTTTGAAGAACAAGGTATGTCTTTATGAGTGAATAAACTTTTGCTATTTTCCGATAATCAAGAAAATTAAATAAATTCAAGTACAGTGTTTAATTGATTTCATCACCTATGACTTTCTAAGTGAATTTGATTTTTGATAATATGTTATGAACTTTTATTGTGGTCAACAAGTGACTAATGTAATGGTTATGTGTAAAAATAATTTATTAAATTTATCGTATGTGTTTAGGATTTCGAGTTAGAGATGATCATTTTCTAAATTAAATTTTGAATTTCAGATTTTGTAGGTAGATACCGATTTTTATATTGAAACTTTTGCTTAAGATAAATTTAAATTTTTGATAAATAATCTCTGATCTAACTCCGAGTTCTATTCAGAATCATACCTATGTGTTATAGTTTAGAAATTGTTTAATAGAATTTGAGCTTTGGAAATTTTTATCTGAGCTATTGAAATGATATAGGTACCTATCTTGAATTTTAGTCAAGTAAGTTTGATATTATTGGTAATAAGGTAATATTTATGTTTGAATATTTGAGTCAGGATTACTGATTTTAATTATTGAATTGATTGTTGATATGTAAGATCTATTGGTGATTACCAGTCTATTGTACTGATGATGAAATTGATTTTAATAAATCTTTGTATTAAAATTCAACAATTTTAGAGTTTTGAGAATCAACCCTCCTCATGTTCTTTTAACTTATTTATTCAATCAGTAGAGTAACATCAAGAATAAGGCGATATATCCTGGTATATTTTGGTGAGGTTTATTAATTTTTGTTATTGTTTGTAAAATTGTTAGGAGTTACTACGGGTCCAGTCTGGTTCGGTGAATGCTGGATTTTCCAGAGGAAGGCCACATTTATCTGTCCCGGGCTGGATAATCACAACGAACATTTTGATTAAGTTTGGTTTTGATTTGATACTTTGGAAATTTAGACGATCACTTTTCAAAATTTAAAGTTTATTTTTGTTTCGACATTTAGAATATTTGGGTGGGGCATTCCAAATTTGATATGTTCCACTCGACAGGCCAATGTGGCTAATGTTACAAATTTGCCTAGTCACATTGAGATCTGTCAATAGCCACCTCCTTCCTTTCGGGGTTAAGGTAAGTGAATTATTATTTTTTTTATTGTTCAACTTTTTGAGTGGGAGTAAGCGAGGGGGAGGAAGGCTCCAAGCGGTGCGTGACCAGGATAAATCAATCTCCTTATTCTTTTTTCGAAAACTTTCTCAAACTTTGAGAAGAATTAATGAACATGAGGTGTTGGTGTTTTCATAATTTTTGAAAAAAAAAAAAAAAGGAACTTTTTCAAAATTTAGACAAGTAAAGACAAATACCTTTCTTAGTTGCGTAAAGTTTACAGATGGACTAAAACCAAAAGGTAAGGTTTGAAATTTTCAACGAAGGACTTCGAGGGAATTCAGACCTGTGGTATTTGAGTCCGTGTTGTTTTCTTTTTGACGTTTCAGCTTTTTAGGTTCCAGCCCAGACGGTGTGGTAAACCTGAAGATGTGGTTTTCGAGTTCGATAATTTTTTAATTTTTCAGCTTAGGTGGAGTTACAGATAGAATCAGCAACAATCTGATTTTTGAATTTTGGTTTTGGATAATTCTGTTAGGTCAGGTCAAGTCAACTAAGAAAAGGAACGACAATTTTCGTTTTCTTTGTTTCAGGTAAAGTTGGTTGAAAAGTCTTGTTTGAGAATTTTGAGGCAAAAATTTTTTTTGAGATAAATAGTGAAAATGGATTTCGTTGAGGAAAATACTACAGTCGGTTTTGAGGTCGTTGATCTCAAGGTAGATGAGATTAAGTATGAAATTTTATTAAGAGGAGAAGTTCCACATTGGAACGGAAATTATAGGCGTACACAATTAAGTCAACTTTTGAGAATAAATGGAGGAGTCACTGTGACTATCTCTCCTTTTGATTTTAATGAGGATTTGAGTCAAGTTTTGGATTCTATTTTGGATATGACTGAAATATTGCACGATGAGGTAATTATTTCCCCTCAGTCTAATGTAGCTAGGAGATTTTCTTCGAGGTTAGCTCATTTGTTAGGAAGAATAGACAGGATGAAGGTCACTTCCGATGTTCAGACTGCTAGTCGAGATCAGGTTAGAGCAGATGCTCTACGATTGCGAGGCGATTTTAAGAAAAAAATTGTCGGTGAGGTAGTCAGTTCAAGAACAGAAATCCCACAAAGATCGCAGGCCTCTCTTTTAGATCAAGCATTTGATAGGTTATCTTGTCATAATGCTTCAACTACTCATGAAGATAATCTTCATACGGTTTCGAGAGTCCCTTCGAATCTTCCAGAAGATCTATCGTTAAGAAGGTTAGGCTTAAGAAGCCATAACACCAATCCGTTTTTAGATTGTGATCAGGTACCCTTTGACTATGATAATCAGGCACATTCGAGCAGTTTTGTACCCCCAGTGAGAAATCCATCACCCACTTTCTCACAGTTTAGTCTCAATTCTCAAGTCCCATCCATCCAGTTAGTGGCGCCTATAGATAAGGTCATCCCGGTGTATAAATGGGGATTATGTTTTACTGGTAAAGAAAAGGGAATTGAAGTTATAAAATTTTTAGAAAGAGTTCGTGAACTTAGTCAAGCTAGGGGAGTCCCCCTTGATACAGTTTTTAATAGTGCAGTCGATTTATTTAAGGAACCAGCTCTCTCATGGTTCCGAAGTATTAAGTATCAGTTGAGGTCTTGGCGAGACTTGGAGGCAAGAATTGGTAATACTTTCATCCCTCCAAATTACGATGAAGAACTCCTAGAGGAGATTCGCTCCTTTAGGCAAAGGAATAATGAAAATGTCGTTACGTTTATTGCAAATTTAAGGATGAAGTTTTCACACCTTTTAAATCCAATTTCTATTCCGGAACAGTTGAAGATAGTTAGGAGAAACCTCCTGCCCGATTTGAATTCGAAGTTATGTTTGATCGATCTGGTTTCTTATGAGCAGTTGGAATGTCTATGCAGGCAGATCGCGAAGAATTCGGTGATAATGAGTGGAGTAGAGGGTAAAACCCGTGTAGGTCGACCCCAGGCAGCCCCTGTGGGAACGACAGCTAGGGAAGCGAAGGAAATCCCAAAGGTTAAAGTAGAGACCCCTCGTCCACCTCTTCCTCCCCGAAGATTTGCGAATGCCCCAAATCAGTCGATGAATAAGTCAGACCGACCCCCAGTCAGCTCTTTTTCCTGTTGGAATTGTGACCAGGCGGGTCATTCATTTAATTTTTGTCCACATCCACTTGAGAAATTTTGTTTTTCGTGCGGTTTGAAAGGAGCAATAGCGCCTTCTTGTCCCCGATGTCATCATTCAGGGAAAGATAACCAGGAAGCAGTTGAGTCCAAAGACGTTAAGAAAGTGGTGGATTGTCCAGAAACTCGGGAGTCGAATTTAGGTAAAGAAAGTTCTAAGGCAGATTCAAAAAACGAGTCAGCGAGAGAAGATTTTGGCGCGACTTCCCTCGAGTTTCGAAGACGCCAACCAGGTCCAGAATCAGGTGCGATTCCGAAGAGACGTTAGAATCGAGACAGGTGAACTCGAACCTTTCTAAGCAGATCAGTCCAGTTTTTGAGAGTAAAGATGCAGATAATAGACCGTATATCTCTATTGAGTTAGAGGGTTTTGAGATTCTAGCTCTAGTTGACACTGGGGCAAATATTTCCATCTTAGGTGCAGGAACTGAGTCGATTTGGGAACTATTGGAGTCCAATCGAGTTGTTAAAGATAAATTACCACGAGTGACCGTAGCAAACGGACAGCCACAAACAGTTCTAGGTACTGCAGTTTTGCCTATTTGTTTTGAGGATAGGTTGATTGAGTTAGAATTTACAATTATCCCTACTATATCCCACGCTGTTATTTTAGGTTCTGATTTTTGCAAGCAGGTTGAGTTGGCTATCGATTTTAAAAATCAAGTTTTCGACATTAATGAGATTACAGGAGAGACTCCAAATTTAGGTACTTATCTTGAGGAGTTGTCAGAGGAACAACAGTTGGTTTTAGATAAAGTGATAAAGCAGTACGAATTACTTGCTTCAAAAGCTCCCGGTCGTACGAGTGAAATTACACATTTCATAGATACAGGTTCAGCTAGACCCGTGAAGCAGAGGCAGTACCCTCTGTCTCCTGCTATCACCAAATTTTTACATCAAGAAGTAGATTCAATGTTAAGAGATGGAGTTATAGAGGAAAGTAATTCAGCTTGGTCAAGTCCTGTTTTGATGGTTCCAAAAAGTGACGGTACCTACCGTATGTGTTTTGATGGTCGTAAGATCAATGAGTTGACTGTTAAGGATTCCTACCCACTACCGTTGGTAGATAGTATTTTGAGTAAAGTAGCTGGATCTACTTATCTATCTTCGATTGATTTAACAAAGGCGTTTTGGAATATTCCCTTGGAGGAAACCTCCAAGCCCAAAACGGCGTTTCAAGTTCATGGTCGAGGTCTTTTTCAGTTTAAGGTTATGCCTTTTGGGTTGTGTAATGCGGCGCAGACGCAACAACGGTTAATGGACCACCTATTTAGGGGTACCAAGTTTGAAGATCGAGTTTTTACCTATTTGGATGACATTATTTGTGTGTCCAATTCATTCGAGGAACACATTGCCCTTCTTGCTGAAGTGTTGGAAATTCTCACTAAAGCCGGGTTGAAGATCAACCTGGATAAGTGTAAGTTCTGTAGAGATTCGTTATCGTTTTTGGGTTATGTGGTAGATAGGAAAGGTCTAAGGACCGATCCAGGAAAAGTTCAGGCTATTGTTGATATGCCATCACCTAAAACTACCACTGAAGTTAGGAGAGTAATTGGAATCCTCCAATGGTATCGAAAGTTCATCCCTAATTTTTCCACCGTGTCTGAGCCAATTACATCGCTTATTAAGGGTCGTAAGAAACACACTCCAGTTATTTGGACGGAAGAAGCCGAAGAGGCTTTCCAAAACCTTAAGGAATTGTTGGTTTCAGCTCCCATTTTAGTCAAACCGGATCCCAACCTACCTTTCTTCATTCAGACGGATGCAAGTGACGTAGGGGTGGGGGCAATTTTATATCAAGTTAAGGATGATTTTGAGCACCCTATAGCTTATGCTTCTAGAAAGCTTCTCAAGACTGAGAAGAAAAATTACACGGTTACAGAGAAGGAGTGTCTTGGAGTTATTTTTGGTATTGAAAAATTTAGGTGTTATGTCGAGGGCACAGAATTTACAGTTGTTACTGACCATGCCAGCCTACAATGGCTGTATAAAATTAAAGATCCAGTCGGCAGAATTGCTAGGTGGACAGTCAGGTTGAGTGGATTTAAGTTCAAGGTTGTCCATCGTCCCGGTAAGAATTTGGTAATGGCTGATTTTCTGTCCAGACATATTTCTTTGATTAATGTTAAATCTTTTACACCAGACACCTGGTATGTTGAGATGATTAATAAAGTCCGCTGTAACCCAGCGAAGTTTCCAGATTTTGACGTTAAGGATAATATTTTGTATAAACATATTAGGCCAAAACACGACATCCAGTCCAATTTTTCAGACTGGAAAATAGTAGTTCCAACTGAGAATAGGAAAGAGGTTTTTGTTGAGTGTCATGATCATCCGACTTCAGCTCATTTAGGTATTTCAAAGACGTTGGCAAGAATTTTGGAAAATTATTATTGGCCAGGAGTAAAGGAGTCAGTGAGACGTTATGTTAGATCATGTGAGACTTGTGGTGCCCACAAATCCACAAATCAATCTCCAGCTGGTTTAGGAGGAAATCAGCGTAAAGTTGACTTTCCGTTTCAGTTTATTTCTTTAGATTTTATGGGACCTTTCCCAAGATCTAAATCAGGAAATACCCAATTGTTAGTTATTACCGATTCTTTCACCCGATTTGTTATAGTAAAACCCCTTCCTAAGGCCACTTCGGCCAAGGTCGTGAACATTTTGGAGAGAGAAATCTTTTTGGTTTATGGAACTCCAGAGGTCGTGTGTTGTGATAATGGTAGTCAGTTCAGGTCTAGAGAATTCAAAGAATTAATGAAGAAGTACCAGATTCCTAAGATCTGGTATAATCCAAGTTACCACCCCCAGGTTAATCCAACCGAAAGGGTGAATAAAGTTTTGGGTAGTGCTATAGCGTCATATATTAAAGATGATGATCACCGAACGTGGGACGAACATATTTTCGAAATTGCTCAGGCAATTAATACCTCGGTACATGAGTCCACAGGGTACTCACCCTCTTTTTTGGTTTTTGGACGTTACACACCAGTGAATGGTAGTTTTTATAAGGATGTTGATTATAGTTCTTTTGACCCAGTCGATTTCTCCAATCGACTTAAATGGCAGTCCGAGGTGAGCAAAGTTCCTAAACTTTATCCACAAATCCAGGAGAAAATTAGAAAATCTTTTGAGAAAAATGTTAAGAGATATAACCTTCGTAGGCGAGAAGTTAATTATCAGGAAGGTGATAAAGTGTGGAAGAAAAACTTCGTTCTTTCCAAAGCGGTTGATAAGTTTTCTAAGAAATTAGCTCCGAAGTATGTCCCGGCTATGATAAAGAAAATTAAAGGTACTGGTAAGGTTGTTGTTCTTTCAGATCTGTCAGGAAAAATCCTGGGAGATTTTCACGTAAGTGATATTAAACCATTTGTTGAGATCCAGAATAGCCAGTGTTAGTGTAGAGCGCGCTTTAGGGGTGACCTAGTTGTGTTGTATTCAAGTTGGCGCCCCTAGTGTAAAGCTCCGTTCACACGCAAAGGCGAAATACAATATTTGTTTGTAGTTTGAGAATTTAGAAAGAATTCGTTTAGTGTGTCAATAGTAAGCTTTTCAGTAAGTTTAGTTACGGTTTTGGAGAAAAAATAAAGGTTGTTTAGAGTCAGGAGTTTTCGTAGAGGTTGAGTCGAGTTTAGAGAAAATCCTTTTATAGGTACTTAGGTTAAAATAATTTGAGACTGGTGATGGTAGCGTACAAATTAAATAAATTTAGCTAACCTACCAGTAAATGTTGTTGAGGTAGAGGTTGAGTTACACTTTAGTCATGGCCAGACTAATTTGTAAAATATTTTTAAACGGTCGCGTTAGAGCCCCATGCAAATAAGTGAGCTACGTGACTAGGCGTTGGGTTGAGTTGATTTAGGTGAGTTCTTAATTGAAAATTTCGAGTTCTGTTAGAGTTGATAATTGGCATAATCTAAATATAAATCTGAGCTGTTATCATCCTAACAGTAACTTTCAGGAACGATCCGTTGAGTAGAGTTGAGAATTGAGGTAGTTATAATATTTTTAGGTTGAGATTTTGAAGAAAAAGCTCCTGACGATGAAAATCTTTTCCATTCCTTTGATTAAGGTTAAGTCGAGTCAATATTTTTAGCTAGAGTTTGAGATTCAATAAGTACAGTTAGTTGAGATTTAAGAATTCTTTCAGTTGGCACATTATCTCGAATATCTTTGATGGTGTTTAATTTTGGCGGAACAACATTAACCGGGTGGTTAATGAGTTATGATTGGAAATTAACTATACAGATTTTGACAAGAAATTTTGAGTTTTAAAAGTCTCTTCATTTGTAAGAACTTTTCAAGTTTGCTCTTTTGAGAACATTTGAGTAGTGTGACAGTTAAAAGTAAAAATCTTTCTCTTTGAAAATTTTTATTTCCTTAATAATTGAGATAGAGTTCGTTGGTAAGTAAAACCACATATATAGGTCCAACGTTTGAGATTTGATTTTCTTTTTGAAAATTTTATTCTGTAATAATTGAGATAGAGTTCGTTGGTAAGTAAAACCACATATAGGTCCAACGGTTGAGATTTGATTTTCTTTTTGAAAATTTTATTCTTTGAGATAGAGTTCATTGGTAAGTAAAACCACTTCATAGGTCCAATGATTGAGATTTGGTTTCTCGTTTGAAAATTTTCTTTAGACAATGACAACATCTTTGGGGTTATTTTTGGTACTTTCCACCCTGGTGTTACCTAAAGAGAAAGTATCCAGCCATTTTTGAAAATAGGTCCAGTGGCTGATTTCTTGTATATATTTCTATGCGCTTCTTTCCTTTCTTTTTTCGCTGTTTACGGCACACATATAAGTTCGTCTTTAATCTTTTTCTATCTCTTTCAAACTAAATTTATAATAACTCATATCTTCATAGCGGGTGAACGAACCACTTTGCACCATATACCATTTCGACATTTAATCTCTTTAGCCCTTTTTAAAGTAAAATATGCATAATCCGTTTGAGGAGAACCTTAAATAAATGAAAGGAATACTCCTATATACCATCCCTTTTGGGCAATAATTTATAATATTCATCCCAATTATGAATGGCAGTTATCCTGTCACCAGATCCATCCCGGCAAAACTTTTCGATTTGTTGGTCGAACCTCAACATCTATAAACGGTGTAACCTGCCATTAGACCCATCTCGGTAAATCAGGATTCTCTTGGACTTCTCCATCCATTTAAGGTTGGATCCAATTTTTTTTTTTTGGTCCTTCAAATATTAATTCAGTTTGGAGAATTATTTCCAAGATCTTTTAAGTAAAGTAGGGACTTTACTCCCTATATTTTGACGTCGAGTTCCACCTTGATCAACATAATTGTATGATTCTGAAGGTCTAACACATTTGTGTAAGTTTTAGAGTAATAATTTGGATTTGAGATAGTTTTGAGTCTTTGAATTTCGGTGTCTGGGTAAGTCTCGACGGGTTCTTGGGTAAGAATGGCCGCATAGTTCCAGTACCACTTTGAGTCGTTCAGTAGAGAAATTTAGTGACGTAGGTCTCAGTAGAGGAAAATCTTGGAAAATTAAATCTGTCTTACTACTGATACTTAGCGTTCGCGTTAATGAATTTTGAGAAATAAAATCCGAGTTGGAGTTTCAGAATTTCATCTATTCTTGTGCTTTTGATAACCACTTGACTGAATCTTGTTGAATAATTTGGACGTTTTTGGAAAACAATTTTGACATTTTTGAGTATAGATAATTTAGATATCCCGATTTTGACATTTTTGAGTATAGATAATTTAGATATTCCGATTTCAGCAGTGTTGAGTATGAATATCTTCGATATTTCGGTTTTGACATTTTGAGGTATGAATAATTTTGATTTGGAGGTATCCAGATCAAAATACTTTGAGTATGAACAATTTTGACATTTAACCCGATTTAGACGTCTTGGAGTTTGAGATGTAGGTAGAACTCTTAGATTTGAAATTTCTTTAGGCTTTTCTATGTAGAAATTTAGTTTTGGCTTTTTTAGATTTCTCTATGATTTCCTTTGTTAGGAATCATATTTCACTCCAAAGTCGTTAGGACGTTATTCTTAACTAACTAACGATCAAGGAAACCTTTTAGCTTTTGACGTAAATCTCTAGTCGCAGGGAAACGCACTAGAGGGGTGTATTTTGGCATTTCCGGCCTCATAAGCGGAGAATTGCCCTGTCGTCTAGTCAGCTGCTTAGCCCCCAGCTGATGAAGTAGGTGGTATTGTCTGGCGACATACCGACCATAGGGGCCGAATCTTTATGGCTTCGTCATCCTGGCAGTATTGCCAACTCACGAGTTTCGGTCACTGAATTTCCTTGAGGTGTTCAGGCAGACCCAACTCCTTGATTTTTTTTTTTTGTGTGTAGGACGAAGTCGGTAATCGATTGACGACAGCCGGAGTTTCTCTAATGGAGAACTCTGTTTCACATAATTTTAGTTTTATTTTAGGATGAGTATGGTGGTGGAGGTTATTGGTTCTGGTATAGTCTGTTCAACCAGAGGTTAGGGAAAATATTTAGCTTTCTTTTGAAAAATCTTTAGTTACAAGGTAGTGTACTAGAGGGGTGCATTATGTCATTTCCAGCCTTATAAATGGAAAGGGCCTGCCGTTTAGTCAGTTGTGGAGCCCCCGACTGATGAAGTAGGAGGTATAGTCTTGCGACATGCCAACCACAGGGGCCAATTATTTGAGCTTCGCTACATAGGCAAATATTGCCACCATAAGAGTTTTGTCTTTTTGAGTCCCTTTGTGTTCTCATAAGACTCAACTTATTTTATTGAATTATGTGTAGAGCGGAGTTAGTTTCCGAATAACGGCAGTCAGGTTTTCCTTTTGGGAGCCTGTTTAACCTAGTTTTAGTAACCAGAGTCCTACTGGCGGTTTTCGAGGTCAGGGCTCGCCCATATTGCTTTGTGTTTGAAACATGGAGTGTTTAAAACTTGTTCTTTCTGTCTTTTCTCTCGGTTTGTTGGGATTTGTTGATTGTTGATTCGAGAGGAGCTCTCTCGGAAAAGTTTCTTGTGGAGACTTTTCCTTCCTTTTTACAAGGGGGGGTGTGCAGCGTGCCTTGCACGCTACGTTTTCTTTTTCAAAATTTTGATTCTCGATTTAGAATATTTTTATAAAGTTCAGAAAAGTTATGATTGACTGTACATTTTCGCTGATGTAAGAGGCTGTATTAGGCAAAGATCACGAACGAACACCTGGCAGCTATTAAGAAATTCTTGCTTTTGTTATTTAAGTAAGACGTAGAAAACATGTCTGGTCGATTTTCTGTCCCGGTTCTGGGTTTTCAGAGTTTGAAAAGTATATCATCTTATGCGAATTAATTTTCCGCGTCTAACGAGACCACTCTCATCTTGCTACTCTAGATTTCCGATTAGTTATCCAGATAAAACCTAAAAGATTATTTCTTTGGGTGTGGGTTAAAAAAAACAGTAAAAGATAGTTGAGGGGACCCATAAAAAAACATAAACAACTTGCGTTTCGTTCCAAGACACGACAAGCCTCGGAGATATGCGGATTCACGATTGTGAAATTTAAGTCTGAATAGAGGGAAAACTAGAGAGGTTGGTCGTACTGTCGAGAGTGTGCCGACATATAAGGCGAAAGAGCCGACACCGTCGCGTGCGAGTTTTAAGTGTTGCATACTGTCGATGATGAGATTTGGAGTGGAAAGTGGGTCAACATTTTCGATTAGACGATGGTTGGGGCGCATGAGTGGCGTCACCCCAGAAAAACTATAAGTAAGAGTAAGAGGACGCGTTAGGTTCATTTTTGGGTCTTAATTCGGGAGATCATGTAGCCTGCCTACAAGTTCGTAAATTAGTATTAGTCCCTTGTGTAAGTATATAGATATTGTTATGGTGAAGTTATTTCTGTGAAAGATGCAGTCTTACGTGAGTAATCTTTTGAATTTAATTTTGGTCATTATAACTAATGTTCGCTTTCTTGTCTTTACAGACAAGGGACGTAGTCTTGGACGTGGGTTTGGACGTAGTTTTGAACGTAGTTTTGAACTTTAGTTTTGATTTACTTTTGAGTTTCAAGTTCTAGAATGTTAGGTCCCGACTTCCAGTTTTGATTTTTAACTACTAATTTCCGATTTCCAGTTTTTGATTTCGAACTTTGAATTTCTAAGTTTTAACTTTTGATTCCTGAATGTTAATTTCGAACTTCTAGTTTCTGAGTTTTGAGTTCCAACTTTCAATTTTCTAATTTACATGAAAGTTTACGTAAAGATTCGATCATGTGGAGGCTTAGGTAGGTACCTACCTAGGTAGGTATACTAACCTGTGTGAAGGGTGATATTTGAAGAAGCTTGGAGAAATAAAGAAGAGTGGTGGAGTTTAGTTTGGAGGCATGGAAGGTTTCGTCAGGCAGAGGTTCTAGCGCTTTTATATTTGGTCGTCCCAAGGTAGCAGGGGGAGCAGTCCAGCTCATCTGGCACCTGGAGCACCAACCAAGGGGTGCTAACACCAGTGCTAAGGCAGTTCCAGCAACCATGCCGGCCTAGTCTTTGATCATCGCGCTTAGGTTAGAGGAACCTTAGTTCGTCAGTTTTTTGAGATGGAGTTTTGAAGAACAAGGTATGTCTTTATGAGTGAATAAACTTTTGCTATTTTCCGATAATCAAGAAAATTAAATAAATTCAAGTACAGTGTTTAATTGATTTCATCACCTATGACTTTCTAAGTGAATTTGATTTTTGATAATATGTTATGAACTTTTATTGTGGTCAACAAGTGACTAATGTAATGGTTATGTGTAAAAATAATTTATTAAATTTATCGTATGTGTTTAGGATTTCGAGTTAGAGATGATCATTTTCTAAATTAAATTTTGAATTTCAGATTTTGTAGGTAGATACCGATTTTTATATTGAAACTTTTGCTTAAGATAAATTTAAATTTTTGATAAATAATCTCTGATCTAACTCCGAGTTCTATTCAGAATCATACCTATGTGTTATAGTTTAGAAATTGTTTAATAGAATTTGAGCTTTGGAAATTTTTATCTGAGCTATTGAAATGATATAGGTACCTATCTTGAATTTTAGTCAAGTAAGTTTGATATTATTGGTAATAAGGTAATATTTATGTTTGAATATTTGAGTCAGGATTACTGATTTTAATTATTGAATTGATTGTTGATATGTAAGATCTATTGGTGATTACCAGTCTATTGTACTGATGATGAAATTGATTTTAATAAATCTTTGTATTAAAATTCAACAATTTTAGAGTTTTGAGAATCAACCCTCCTCATGTTCTTTTAAATTATTTATTCAATCAGTAGAGTAACATCAAGAATAAGGCGATATATCCTGGTATATTTTGGTGAGGTTTATTAATTTTTGTTATTGTTTGTAAAATTGTTAGGAGTTACTACGGGTCCAGTCTGGTTCGGTGAATGCTGGATTTTCCAGAGGAAGGCCACATTTATCTGTCCCGGGCTGGATAATCACAACGAACATTTTGATTAAGTTTGGTTTTGATTTGATACTTTGGAAATTTAGACGATCACTTTTCAAAATTTAAAGTTTATTTTTGTTTCGACATTTAGAATATTTGGGTGGGGCATTCCAAATTTGATATGTTCCACTCGACAGGCCAATGTGGCTAATGTTACAAATTTGCCTAGTCACATTGAGATCTGTCAATAGCCACCTCCTTCCTTTCGGGGTTAAGGTAAGTGAATTATTATTTTTTTTATTGTTCAACTTTTTGAGTGGGAGTAAGCGAGGGGGAGGAAGGCTCCAATATAATAAGGAGATTGTTGGTAGTGATGAATCAAGTGCTTTTACCACATTGCCTAGACAGGGACATTTACACGTTTCACGTATTGGTGCTGATATGAAATCTGATGACTTACTGAAACTGTTAAAGAAGACTGCACCTAACGTCTTTTTTGTTTGTCAAGAGTGGAACAGAAATGAAAGAACATCCACTTACAAAGTATCGTTTCCCCTGGAAGAACTTAATGTGGCATACAATCCATCGATTTGGCCGAAAGGTTCTGTTATAAGAAGATTTCGATTTGGAGGAAATTTTCAGAAGGTGAAACACTCGACGGACATTCCTTAAAAATATCTAGTAATAATTACTTAATCGGTGACAAGGTTAATTTTAACTTAGATGTAGATTTGATGGGTCTCATAAACTGTAACACATCGGTGAGCATGTTACATGTGAACGCTCAAAGTTTGTCCAATAAGATCGAAAAATTCGACATACTTTTGTCGGAATATCTATTTGACGTACTCTCTGTTTCCGAGCACTGGATGGGTGAGGCGGAGCTGGGTGCTGTGAACCTGGACGGCTATGTACTTGCCAGCGCTTTTTGTAGGCGGAAATTGGGGCATGGTGGGACAGCATTGTTTGTGAGGAGAGGTCTTAGATTCGTGACTTTGGATCTGAAGCGCTTCAATATTGAACAGAATGCTGAGTTTTGTGGAATCTCCATATCAGGAGTAGGAGGCGAAAATAAAGGTAATGTTGCTGTGATTGGTTTTTACAGATCTGGCTTGGGAAATCTAGATGTCTTCCTTGCCAGTTTTGAGAACTTGTTGAGCGATATAATGAAACCCAACATGAAAGTTGTAATTATGGGCGACATAAATATTGATTTTATGATTGATTCGCCTGCATTGCGGGAGATTAAATCTCTGTTGAGTTCATTTGGCCTAACTCACACCATCTCCGACTATACCAGAGTTACAGCCCGGTCTGCTACCTGTGTCGATAATATTTTTACTGACCTTGATACACAGTCCATTCAGACTGGAGTTGTTGAACTCGGCATTGCTGATCACCGTGGTCAATATATAATACTTGAGGGGAGACAAAAAGCGAGGGATTACACGACGTTCAATAGAGTCATAACTAGGAAGGGCGTAAAGAAATTGACCCATGCTTTGGCCGGTCTGGATTGGGGTGATGTTTGCGTCAGCAATGATGTAAATTTTCTTGCATCTTGTATAACCAACACACTTGGTTCCTTGGTGAGCAAATTTTTTCCAATGAAGGTGTTGGAATTAAAGAATAAAAAATCACCAGTTCTCTGGTATGGAGACGACCTAAGAGCAATGAGGAATACACTGTCTGGCATCAAACTTATAGCTGATATGACGGGAAGTTCCGATGATGTGAAAGCATATAAATCTTACAAGGCAGAATATAGTAAACGCATAAAAAATGCAAAAAAGTTGGCCTACGATAACTTCATTCTGTCAGCTGGAAATAAATCAAAGGCTTGCTGGAAGATAGTTAATTTTGAGAGAAATAAAAATGTAAATGTGTTCAATGATAACTATGATCGCATTTCCCCTGACTCTTTGAACGAGTATTTCGTAAATATAGCGGAGAATATCATAAAATCTCTTCCCTTAGCATCAGATACTGATCTGTTTGCCTACAAAAATTTCCCGACTCCGAGAAACTCCTTCTTTTTCAGGCCGGTTATGGAGGCGGATGTTTTGGATGTTATACGTTCGCTAAAAAACTCGGGATGCCTAGATGTAGATGGACTGAATAGTTATGTAATCAAAGAGATTTCCAGTACAATGGTACAGCCCTTAACTCGCCTTATAAATCTTATATTAAGCACTGGTATTTTTCCGGATGCTTTTAAAACTACCAAAGTGATACCTATTTTAAAAAAAGGTGACAGTTCTGTTATTGATAACTACAGACCGATCTCCATCATCTCCATATTTGGAAAAATTACGGAAAAATTAATAAAACGAGCTCTCTACGGTTATTTTGAAGAGAACAAATTCCTTGGTGAGAGTCAATTTGGGTTTCGTCAGGGCTCCTCTACGGCAGATGCTCTTCTCGACATTGTTGATGGTGTGGTCGAGGGCCTTGAGGCGGGTAGATGTACCTCGATTACACTATGTGATCTTTCCAAAGCTTTTGATTGCATCTCGCATGATATATTACTGGACAAGCTTAATCACTATGGCATTCGCGGGATCCCGCTGTCTCTTATACGCTCGTACTTGACGGGGCGTTCTCAGGCAGTTTGGTGTAATAACATCCTGTCTGATTTCAGATTGATCAAACATGGTGTACCTCAGGGGTCGGTGCTGGGTCCTTTATTATTTATCATATATATAAATGATCTAGAGGGATTTATGCACCCATGTAAGTCTGTAATGTTTGCGGACGATGTCACCTTCGTTTGCACGGGAAAAAATCTGTCAGAATTAACAGCAAATACTGACGAAACCGAAAGGAGGGCACAGGATTGGTTTACAGCAAACAGGTTAAAACTGAACACTGGTAAAACACAAAAGTTGCAGTTCTTGACGCGTCGTTCTGAATCCAGAATAGATAGTGCGAGACTGCTTGGAGTTACCTTGGACAACACCCTGACCTGGGACTGTCATGTCCAGTATTTAAGACACAGATTATCTAGTGTTCTTTTCCTGATTCGTAGGCTGAGATCCAGCATTGGTCCCGGCCCCCTGAGAGTGGTCTATTTTTCTTTATTCCATTCTAGCCTGAGTTATGCGGTTGTTCTCTGGGGCGCTGCTACAGAGACTCTACATATTTTTAGATTGCAAAAAAAGGCAATCCGTATATTGGCTAATGCACCTTTCAATGATCACTGCAGGCCATTGTTCAAAAAGCTGAGGATACTTCCGTTACCATCCCTGTATATACTTAATGTTCTGCTTAAGATTCATGAAAAATCTGACCAATTAATAAAGCAGTCAGACGTCCATAACTACTTCACACGTGGCGCGGACGACATTCGGACAGATCGCTTCAGACTGACAAGATCGCGGAAGAATAGTTTAAATTATGGACTCTATAATGCACTGCCTAGATGTGTAAGGCTTCTTGACGCCAACAGGTTCAAAAGTACGCTCAGATCCTATCTCCTAAGCCACTGCTTTTACTCAATTAATGAATATTTGGACGAGGTGGTCTGTTGGGACGGCGCTCACCGATGTGCATATGACCTGAAACTTTGACTTGTTTTTATTGTTGTTTTATACACTATTATGTCTAGTTTTCTGTGTTTTATTATTGTATATGTTTTATTTTCTCGATGTACACTACATTTTTGTTAGATTGTATATCTGTGATTAGGTACATTGTACTAATATTTGTGCGCATGTAGTACGCCTTGACTTGCTACAAACATAATTTTATGTATACGTGGTCAAATAAAGATAATCTAATCTAATCTAATCTATAAAGAAACTTCATTGGAGCATCCCTTGTTAAGATACAGCCCCTTAAAGGGGGTACATAAAATTTGTTTACCTACCAATTTTTTTCACAAGCACTAAAAAAGTTACGATATTGAAACTAACCTGACATTTTCTACTACCAAAAAAGACACTTAGCCAGTAATTTATTTTGTTTACCCCTTGGTTGTAAGGGGTGGAAAACGCAACCCCTAAAATTTATTTCCAATGCGACTTTTTGTCTTATTATTTGTTTACCATTTAAAAATTTATTTCCGATAGCCTGTTTCATTCTAAACACTCTTGAATTTTTTGCACAAAATAAACCAGTTCGCAGCAAAAAATTATCTTACGACCAAGATACATATCGCCATAAAACGAAAATACGAAACTAATTTATCTAGTAGGCCGCTATTACGATTAGTGACAATTAAATTGGTATCAAGCTGTCAGTTTGTAAATTTTTGAAATTGAGGTAATACTAATTGTGTATTGTTGTTCTGTTCTTAATTTGTTACTTTAATAATTCACTTTTTATTAAAATGGCATACACAAATGAGGAAATGGCTGATGTTTGCATTACGTTTACGGTCTGTCGCAGGGGAATTGGTTAGAAGCTTCTAGAAGATATGCTGAAATGTATCTTAAACGGCAGCATCCTTCACATAGAATATTTGCCCGACTTCATCAACGATTACCGACAATATGGTTCATTTGACAAAAGAACGCAGGATTGTGGTCGCCATTGAGAAGTAAGAACACCACAGCTTGAGCAAGCAGTACTTAATTTGATTGAAGAACAACCTACTACCACTACTAGAAAGATTGCTTTCCAGCTAAATGTTGATCATATGACGGTATTTCGAATTTTAAAGGAACAACTCTTATACCCTTACCATCTGCAACGAGTACAGACACTGTTACCGCGAGACTTTCCGAACCGTCTTGAATTTTGCAATTGGATGCTGGAAATGATTAGAAGAAATCGTGACTTTCTGAAGACGATCGAATTCACAGACGAATGTAGTTTTTCTCGGGACAAGATTATTAATTTTCATAGTTACCACATATGGGCTGATGAAAACCCTCACGCTATTGTCGAAACTAACCATCAAGAACAGTTTTCTCTTAACGTGTGGGTCGGAGTTATTAGGGATTATTCAATTGGGCCTCATTTTCTACCTCCTCGATTAAATGGTGAGGCATACATTCAATTTTTAAGAGAAGTGCATCCCGTACTGCTGAAGGAAGTTCCTTTGGGCGTCAGAAGGGAGTTTTTTATGCATGATGGGGCTCCCGCCTATTTTGTTAAGTAGCACGTCAGCATTTAACTGAAACATGCAAATCAGTGGATAGGTCGAGGAGGACCACAGAATTGGCCCGCTCGATCCCCGGATCTCAATCCTCTCGATTTCTCTACTTATTGGGGCCATTTACAGCATTTGGTTTATCATACTCCTGTTCCCGATGTAGAGGACTTAAGAAACCGCATCATCGATGCATGCAGGGTAATAAGAGAGACTCCAGGAATATTTGAACGAATACGTGGCTCAATGCGCCGACGTCTAGACGCATGCGTAATGTCTGAAGGTAGACATATGTTGAACATTTACTATGATTTCTACATGCTGTATGTTTTGTTATTAATAAATTAGTTTTGATTATTCCCCTTTTATCATTTAATGCAGGTACATTTTGTAGTAACTACAAAATAACAATAATCCCAGTTCGCATTTATGGCGATATTATATCTCTGCAGTTGTTCGTAAAATAATTTTTTGCTGCGAACTAGTTTATTTTGTGCAAAAAATTCAAGAGACATTTTTTGTTTAGAATGAAACAGGCTATCGGAAATAAATTTTTAAATGGTAAACAAATAATAAGACAAAAAGTTGCATTGGAAATAAATTTTAGGGGTTGCGTTTTCCACCCCTTACAACCATGGGGTAAACCAAATAAATTACTGGCTAAGTGTCTTTTTGGTAGTAGAAAATGTCAGGTTAGTTTCAATATTGTAACTTTTTTAGCGCTTGTGAAAAAAATTGTTAAACAAATTTTATGTACCCCCTTTAAGGGGCTGTATCTTAACAAGGGATGCTCCAATGGAGTTTCTTTATATGAAAGATCCTATCTTTTTTTCGATGAGGAATCACCCCCTTAAATGTTTAACACTTATTTAGTTACACCCTGTATTATAGAATGAAACAGTAAATTTATGCAGTTATTGTTTCTTTATTTTTTTTTTGTAATTCTTTCAGTTTTAATTTTTTTTTTGTAAATACATAATTTGTACATAATAGGTACGTAATAAGAATGCAAATGTTTTTGTGCAAAAATCGTAAAACATAAAATGTAAAAAATTTATTATACAGGGTGTCCCAGCTTATTCGAAGCGGTCTCTGTAGGCCAAACGGTGGATTTTTTCAAAAACAAATTTGCAAATTCAAGTACAGGATCACAATGGCCATAGTTTAAAATTATTTTGGAGTATACAGAGTGTCCCATATGACAGTGGCATATCAAAGTTATGTTTTTTTAAATGGAATGCTCCTATGTTATTGCATTTTTAGATTGTCTGAGAAGAGAAAATAAGATTGACTTTTACAGTTGGTGTTTTAATTCAGAAGTTTTTGAGTTATAAACAAGTTAAAATCGTCATTTTTCCAGTTCAAGGCCCTGTACAACGAAAACGGTTCAAGATAGCGAAAAACGGCTTACATATGTCCCTATTTTAACTTTTCATGTACTATCCTATGATGCAGATAAAATGTTTATACAGGGTGATAAAAAATTTGAACAATTCTGAGATTTCTCCACACGTCGCCAAATAAAAAAATCAAAGATAGTACCAGAGCTGGCCATGTACTCGAGTACTTTACTCGTATTTTTGTTACGAGTAAAAAAACTACTCGTAATTTTTTACTCACAAGTACTTTCCATCCAAAATACTTACTACTCGTACGGATAAGTACAATTACAACTACTCGAGAAATTTTACTCGTGAAATACGGATATTTTTACGGATAGTAATGACGTCATGCCTTCAGCAGGGAACCGATCTAAAAACGAGTTCATCGTCCTGCGCAATTGCACTGTCACTCTCACTAGTAATGCCGCATTTTATATTACATATTTTTATATAACAATACATATCAAATATGCGCTATGTAAGAAGTTATTAATTTCTTTACAATAAAATTTCTTTCATTGAAAAAATTCTTTCAAATTCAAAGCATTTGAATTTATGTTGAAGATTAAATACTGCTTTTTCCCTTACCCCCCCCCCCCCCTAAATGAAAGCCTAACTTCGCCACTGGGTGCATCCGTGCATCGGGTGTCATGAAGTACTCTCGAACAGGACGCCATTATCACAGGAGCCGGCACTGCTTAGATTAGAATATGATACGATCTACGGAACCGATATACCTATGCTCTCACTCGTATTTAGCTATCACAAGCCTGACGTCATAGGCTGTTTGCGCCTTGGTATTTATTGGTATCATGATGGATCATGCGCACGACACGAATAAAACTACTCGTACTTGTTACTCGTGTTTTCACGAGTATTACTCGTACTCGTCCACCTGTTTGTGCCAAAATACTTACGAGTAAATACTTACGAGTACATTTTCCAAGTACTCGTACTCGAATTATTTACGAGTACTCTTTTCAGTACTCGTGCCCAGCTCTGGATAGTACAAATGTTTCTACACCATAGGATAGTACATAAAAAGTTAAAATAGGGACATGTAAGTCGTTTTTCTCTATCTTGAACCGTTTTCGTTGTACAGGGCCTTGAACTTGAAAAATGACGATTTTCACTTGTTTATAACTCAAAAACTTCTGAATTTAAATACCAACTGTAAAAGTCAATCTTATTTTCTCTTCTCAGACAATCTAAAAATGCAATAACATATAGGAGCATTCCATTTAAAAAAACATAACTTTGATATGCCACTGTCATATGGGACACTCTGTATACTCCAAAATAATTTTAAATTATGGCCATTGTGATTCTGTACTTGAATTTTCAAAAAGTTTTTTGAAAATGTCCACCGTTTGGCCTACAGAGACCGCTTCGAATAAGCTGGGACACCCTGTAGAATAAAACAGAAAATTATTAATTTCAATCAATTGTTTCCTTTCCTATTTCATTAAAATCCAAAAAAATAATTTTTCCCACCTCTTAAAGTTAATAGAATCTTAAAAGTTTGTCATGAGAAACAGAAAGTAGCATGTTATTTTAATTTAATTTGATTTCTTGTGACAGAAATTACTAGATTCAAACTTCATTACTTACATAATCGGGTTTACTGGTTATGTGTTGTAAGTTTTTTTTTTTTTGTTGAAAAATACTTTAAAAAAGAAATATAAGGAAAAAAGTAATTTTTGAGTAGCAATTCTCATTTATTCTTATGTTAATTTTGGCGCTTTTTGCCTATCTAATATCGCGTTCTTCCACCAACACGTGAGTATTTGTGTATCTACCTGTCCTTTTCTCATGTTGGTGCCACTCTGTTAGCACGGCGGCATACAGCAACACTCGATCTATGGAGGTTAGTACATCATTGACTACGACCGACCGATATTGATATTTACACACCAGCACCAGAGACCAGGAGAGGACGCCTTATTGCTTCTTGCTTGCCGGTTGCCGTTGCTGTTGCTCGTGCGCAGAATAACTTGTACGATACCAAATAATGAAACGTAAATACCCAAGTAGGTATTCACTCCTTCAAAGATATAGTGAAAGTGAATGTTGACTTATCATGGTAGATTATGGGGGTATAAAGCACTTACCAAAAAGTAAACAAGGTATTGTACTTGCATTTGCTACGCTTCTATAACAGAAATCCCTTATACTTCTTGGGACAGTAAAGCCAGGTACAGTAACAGGGCAGTAATATTTATTCTATTCCCAGTTATATTTCTTTTAAACGGAATTTTGTAATATTTCAAGGTTTAAGTCTGATAAATATTTTTTTATAAAAAATACACTAAAACAAATATTGACCAGTTTCATTTTCAAATTGCTCTGAAAACTAAGGACATACCTACCTACCAAAAAAAATTAAAAATAATTTGCCACATTTTTATCAGGAATATAATAATAATACCTCTGTCGATGGTATTGTTATACAGGGTGGGAAAAATAAGAATAATCTGAAAAAAAAATTGGGATAACTTTATTTAAATTTATTTTCTAAATCTAAATCTAGAAATCTAAATTTAGAAATCTAGATTTCTTATTTCGGCCATCTTATCTTTTCATTATTGATAATATTATTATTAATTATTGTATTCTATCTAGGTGTAATAAGTCTTTAAGAGCTGTTGCTTTGACATTTTAAAAACTTCTAAAGCCGACCAGAACCAGTTGTAGTCATTTTTCTTATGGCTATTAAATTTTTTTCATGCCATTCGGTATATTGAAAATTTCAATTTAACGAAAAATCTAAGAAATAGAAAAAAAACATTCAAAATTTTCGTCTATTTTTTTTTCGAAAACCCGAAAAAATATTTTAAGAAAATAACACCATAAGCAAAAACTTATTGTTCTGCAAACTTATGAATTCTACAAACTTATATGAACATTAAATCAAACATTCCCTTGAAAGGTAATTTATCCCTTCCTTGTATTCAAGTTTTAAGAGGTAAATTAACTTTAAACGACATATTCTTAGAAGAAGCACATTATGGTGTATTCAGTGTTATATTTTAAGAAGTCCGGACCTGTTTTCACAATTCACCATCACCGTTTATTTTTAGGCAGGTATAAGATTTTCTGAGTAAACCAGTCCCAGTCTCTTTATGTAAAATGTTTACTTACCGCTGTGCTCTTGCACCCTTATAATTTACCATGATAAGTCAACTTTCACTATAGGTTTGAAGGAGTATACCAACCGAGCCCCGGCGCGGTAGCTTGCGCAGGGCGATGTTAATTGACGCGGTCAGTGTGACGTCACTAGGCTGGGCTATGCGTAAAGGGTTCCAAACAAACAAACCGTTCACGTGGCCATTATGTTGTCAGTTGTCGAGATTCAGTATTGTTCACAAGTTTTAAGTTCACGCGGTCCTGAAGTTTGACTTATTGAGGTTGTTTTCAGGCGTTGGCCTGCGATCGCCATCAATTGAATTGAACCAAATCATGCATATTTTAGGTTTCCGTGGAGCTCGAGCCGTCTGTCGGTAGTTTAATTTTTATAACTAAAAATTGCGCATCTACTGTAATCAAAAGTTTACAGGGAAATTAGCAACTCTGCAACTGTCAAATACTTGTTTATTTGGAACCGTAACCGGTTTCCCCGACCACTGACGTCTTCACTGACGACGTCTATACGATTATTTATTATTATTGTTGGGAGATCCTTAACCTACTGCAGTGTAACCTACCTAAAATCTGCATCCTGGTTGCCGGAACCAAATTTGTGATGTAACCTTTCTAACCTCTTAAAAATGGAGGTTCTGCGTCATGCGCATCAAATTCTGTAATGTGGCCCCCTGACTGAATGGTTTTGAAAAAGAAGAACCTCCTTGACGTTTGAAATGTCAACTTGTCTGTCATGAATGACTGTTTGGATTCCAGCTCTGAATGTTTGTTTTGAATTTGAGGTTATCCCTCCCTGAAGTCTTGGATGTTTGAATTTGAATTCTCCCGCCCTGATTTCAAATAAAATGGCCAACATTACTTACTGCTTGTGATCGGTTTTACCTGTGTTTGTGGTTTTACCTTGGCTCGTGATCTGTCTAGTTTTCGTCTTGTGGTGGACCTTACGTTGTTGTGTAGTAACCTCATTTGGTTCGTTCGTAGCAAAACGCTACGAAAATACTTTGAGCCAGTCTTTTGTTGAGAGATAGGAGATTTAATTTAAAAGACAGAGTTTCCCTCTTAAAAATAAATTGATTTATTGACTTGGGAATTGATTTGAATGTTGAATCTGTTTACCCACACGCGTAATGACCCCGCAAAAGAGTTCTGCCTGATCAAGTTTATAGTCAGAGTAAAAAAAGAACCCCGTGAAATAAAAAAACCTCTGACTGTATCAAATGAAAAACCTACAATGAAAAACATACAATGAAAAACATACAACGAAACGACGACATGTTAGAATCAAGCATTTGCTGGGCGTTGAGGGGTGAGAACTAAACTTGTATTATGCCCACACAGCAAAATCACGTTCCATAGACATATCAGATATATCTCGATTGAGAGATGGTATATCTCAGAAATATCTACAAATATACTTGAGACATAAATGAGATGTTTCAGAGATATCTTTATGTTCGCCTTTTAAACGTCTTTGAGACATTTTGTTGAGAGATCTCATATATGTCTCAGATTATCTCCAAGATGTCTCAGAAACCTAACTTAGAGACCACAGAGATATAATATTTGAGACGTCGTATCTCTCAGAGACATATTAATTATAGCCTTTGAAACGTCTCAGAGATTTTTTGTTAAGATATCTCAGAAATGTCTCAAAATATCTCCAGATTACAAAATCTAGATGTATACAGGGTGTTGAGAAAATGACGGATAAACTCTTCAGTACATTGTAGGGGATATTCAGTAGAGTACGGGAAAAATAATTTAAAAAATTCTGCTCTTCAATTTGATGAGATAAAAAAGGCCAAAGTTAATATTTTACTATCTTTGTTTTATATATTTTTTTCTTTGTAAAGATATCTATTGAAGATTTTAGTTTTTTTTGTTGGTTGTTTTTTTTTTACAAAATACCAGCAGTTATCGTGTTAAACGTTGCCAAATTTATTGTTCAATATTTTGCTTTATATCTTTTAAAATATGTATTATAGCTCTGGATTTTCTAAAATTATTTTTCCTGTACTCTACCGAGTGTCTTCTACAATGTACTGAAGAGTTTATCCGTCATTTTCTCAACACCCTGTAGTTAGGGAGACGGATGCCGTTTAGGCAGGCTTAGGAAAAGAATGTGTCCAAGAGTGAATCTGTAAAATGAAAGATTTTGATTCTTCCCAGTTTTACAAATTCATTCTCAAATATTAATAATTGTTTTCCTAAGCCTGTTTTAATCTTAATGAGGGTTTCATTTGCTCACATAATAATATAATCTATGATGCAAATCGTAAAAAAGTGGAAAAGTATTTAACCCTTAGTTGGTAACATACTTTTTTTCACTTTATAAGTAACATCCGTCTCTCAGTCGGTGATCATATTACAGTTCCAGCATTATAGGTAACATCCGTCGCTCAGTCGGATTAGGTATTATAATACTATATGTATAATTACATATTTATTCGAATGTATTCTAGTAAACACAAATATATTTTATTAAAACAAGACTTATTTCATTTTTATACATTTTTTTATATATTATACCTTTAAATTCACCATACTTTCGACCAACAGCCGACTGAGAGATGGACTGAAATATATCGTTCTGAGTAACACCCGTCTCACAGACGTATTTTCGCGAAGGCGGCTATGGACTTTTTGGCAACCAACTAGAACATACCTAATACGAAATTTTTGTACATTCATTCGTTTGGATTCAGCGCAGCATCAAAACTTGGCATCCGCCTCAGAGTCGGATGTTACCAACTAAGGGTTAAAGAATCACATCACTTGGGAATAATCATAGTAATAATAGGTAATAAAAATTTCAAACAATTTTTTATGAAATTATTTAATTGAAATTAAAAAATATAAGATTTTATAAAATTATTACAAAATTACAAAAAAAATTCTCATAATATAATATTATTAATTATATTTATAATTAATTAATTTATAATTAATTTATAATTATATAATTATATAATATATTTGAATATCCAATATTTGAAAATTAGATAAAGGAAATTACTACATTCATAATTTATATATATATATATATATACAGGGTGTTGATTTTCAAAGCGGGCCATAGGGGATTAGCATTGCTGACAAAAATGGTTTTGGTATCAAAATGAAGATAAAATTATTGCGCATAACGCTTGACATCAGAAATTAATTTAATTTCACGTTGTTTTCTAAAATTCTTCAGTAAAAATTCAAGTAATTGTTAATGTTTAATCACAAAATAGCATGCCTTGCCTAAACAATAATGACGTTTCTACGTTTTGACAATCCAATAATATCTATTAAAAAAATTCACGGCAAATAAATCGCGAACCCTCCTGTAACTGGCTACACTGTAGTAGGTTTTCACCATAAAGACTCTTTCTTGGTTTGTATAACCCATTTTTAAATAGAACCAGACTTTATTATTACCTACTGACTTATAAAGTTTTATTATTGGATTGTCAAAACGTAAAAACGTCATTGTTGTTTAGGCAAGGCATGCTATTTTGTGATTAAACATTAACAATTACTTGAATTTTTACAGAAGAATTTTAGAAAACAACGTGAAATTAAATTAATTTCTGATGTCAAGCGTTATGCGCAATAATTTTACCTTCATTTTGATACCAAAACCATTTCTGTCAGTTTAAACGGCGAGCAGGAATCCTCAAAAACCCCTTTCGCAATGCTAATCCCCTATGGCCCGCTTTGAAAATCAACACCCTGTATATCAAGCTATTTCTTGAACTTTTCCGTCTGTCCTGACCGATCCATTTTCTCTTTCCAGCCTCAATTTTGCCAATCTTAGCCAGTTTTTGACCACTTCGGAAATTTCCAGATCAGTTGCCATTTCCTGACCTTTTCTACTACGCACTGCATCTAAAAAAGAGTGAATTATTATTATCTAGGAAGAGGAAATTTTTATTATGTTCACGTCCTTTATGATAGACTAAGATATGAATGATGTATTCTATGTTTTCTATCATTTAACTCCCGGATGGCTCTGTTAGGGTGACAGTTTCCAACATATACAGGTGTCTGCTTAAGGCTGGCTACCGGCTATATCTCGGAAACTAATGGGCCTAGAACCTCAAAATAAAAAATTTCCAGACATAAGTGATCACGAGAAATTCAATGAAAATATTTTCAAGATGGCCGCACTTCCGGAAATACCGGAAGTTGACACCTACTTCGTTATTTTAACAGGAACACCCTGTATATTATTATATTTTTTAAATGTCTGAAAAAATCGAATACAGGTGGTTTTCACCATTGGAATTTAGATTGAGCGGTTTATGAGTTATAAACAAGTGAAAATCGAAAATTTTCAACTTCAAAGCAGTCTAGAATAAGAACGGCTCAAGATATCCAAAAACGGTTTACATGTCCCTATCCTAACTTTTCACGTTTTATCCCAGTATGTGGAGTAAATTTTAATACAGGGTGATGAAAATTATCCGATTTTTCATCACCCTGTATTAAAATTTAAACCACATGTATAGAAGGATACTATGTGAAAAGTTAAGATAGGGACATGTAAATCGTTTTTAGATATCTTGAGCCGCTCCAGTTCTAGACTGCTTTGAAGTTGAAAATTTTCGATTTTCACTTGTTTATAACTCATAAACCGCTCAATCTAAATTCCAATGGTGAAAACCACCTACATTAGATTTCTTCAGACATTTAAAAAATATAAAGTTTTACAGGGTGTTTCCGTTAAAATAACGAAGTAGGTGTCAACTTCCGGTATTTCCGGAAGTGCGGCCATCTTGAAAATATTTTCATAGAATTTCTCGTGATCACTTATGTCTGGAAATTTTTTATTTTGAGGTCATAGGCCCATTAGTTTCCGAGATATAGCCGGTGGCCAGCCTTAAGCAGACACCCTGTATATTGCTGTCAACATTTAGACCATGGATTTTGGCATTGTGATTGGTTGAAAATTGTAAATTTGACCTTATGAAGGTCACATTTGGTGGTTTTTATTTTTGATGAACATAAAAACCTGATTTCACGGCCACCCGGGAGTTAACTAATAAAAAAGTAGTATAGATAGAATATTAATAGTTATTTATTATACCTACAAGAGAAAAAAGTGATAGATTTTAGCTCGAGATGTGATTTCGTCCCCGACGCGTTTAGCGGAGGGGACAAACACATCGAGAGCTAAAATCGCACTTTTTTCTCGTGTGTAATATACAATTTTTTTTCTGCGAGAAGAAATATCAGTGTTAGAATGTCGAAAAACGTAGTTAGATAACTGAAAATTATGTCGGAAAAATGATTTATGTTAAACTTGGATTTTCAAACTGTCTTTTATCGTAATCGACGTTGCCTGGTAACGAAACGATTTAATTCGATAAACGTCATAATTTAATTAAAATTTTAGATAGTTTTGCAAAGATTCTTGTAAGGTCTCAATTAGTGAATTTATTAATATGGATAGTGATTGTTATGAAAATTCCCTTAATAATTGCCATTTGGATAATAAGGTAACTTTCCTTTAAGTATATTTGATATAAATTTAATGATATCTGAGTGTTAATAGTAGCTATACCTAAGCCGCCATTTCGGGGACATAAGTACTCATTTATTTCCCTGCTAATTCATTTTTTTCCCCGATAAGATACAGCTCATATAATGAGGCATTTTTCTACCTGTCAACGGCGAAAAAAGGTCAAACTTTTAGCCCGTCGCAGAAAAAAATAAATAATTTAGTAGAATCATATCTAAACTATTAAACATTACGAAGCAAATCTAAAACATCTCAGAGTTGATTGTTGTATTGATTTATTACCAGCATGAAAAGTTTATTAGACAGTAGTCCAAATATAAAGTTTAATTAAAGCAAAAAAATCTTAATTAAAACTCGAGGATATTATGTTTGTAAGGTCATGAGACAATAAAATCAGATTTCGTTGTGACGAGAATACTTACCCTGTATCACTTTAACTAGCTCAAGTTCCGAGAAAATTTTCTTTTTTTTTGCACCAAACCAACTGTACTGAGCGGCAACTGCATTGGTGATCAAACTTCTTAAAATATTGACTACTGATGACTTCACATCTTTGCCTAACATCAGCCGACTTCGTTGAAGCTAAAATGTACAAAGAAATTACTTAAATTTTATCACTCAAAAGCCTCTTTGCACAAACGAAATTTAAAATCTGACAGAAAATTGACAATTTCAAAACGGAATAATGAAAATAGGGCAAATATATTTAGTTTACGTTTTTAATCCGCAATTAATTCTTCTAAAAGGATATTGCAAGCAATATCAGACCAATCATTTTGTAATGCTTATTTTAAAAACACCAGTGGTTATTGGACAGATTTTTAATTATGTTGCAACCCAGCCCTAATTTCACAAAATAAATTCATAGCAGCTATAAATTTGATAAAAAATACTAGGCTTTTAGTTTTACAATTCGCTAAACAATATAAGCACAATCATATGTAAAATAGTTAAACAGCTAAGTCGTGAGAATTTAGGCATTTTTAAATTAAAATAACTGCAAGTGACGGTGACACTTACCAAATATTTTTTCAAATTATCATCGTTCTTTAAAATTAAATTAATGTTGTCCATTTCTTGAACTGAGTTGATGGGAAATTTACTTTCAAACAGTTGCCCATATTTATTAACATTTTCGGCATTTGCGACAATCTTTTCATCGGTTCCTTGACTTCCTTGCTGTTCCAGCTTATTAATTCTTTCTAGCAACTCTTGTTGCATGAAGGACATTGCCACTACTTTTCTTTGTATGTTTTCCAGGAACTTCAGACATTGCTGCTGAAAGTCTGAAAACACATATTTATTATTTATTCCACATCTAAAAGTTAATTTTCAATACTTACTTGGTTGCTGCGCTGGAGCTTCCTCTCTTGACATATTCATATCATAATTATCTTTACTTCTTGAGGTTTCTTTGCTTGATTTCCCGGACGAGCAAAGGACTGAAAATTAAATTCCATTAAATTTAAACCTTTCTTGACCAACATTTTTAATCCTCTCCCTAACTCAAAATTCCTTTGCATCAAAAATTTGACTTCGCAGGTGAGAATTTGACTTAGAGAGTTGACTGTATAGTATATTATAATATTATATTACAAAATGTAGCAATGACTTATTAAACCTACTTGCATTATTCTTTGGATACATTGGGTATTCGACAATTTCATCATCTTCTTCATTTGAAGAGCTCATTTCTTTAAATTTCCTCTTTCTATTTTTTTTAACTGGTGCTTCCTCAATTTCTTCATCTAAATCTGAGCTTATAATTTTTAGTGCTTTATATTTTCTCAGTTTCTTTTCCTCAAGTAGTGATGGTTCAACATCACTACTCATTTCATGATGATGATACAGACTCATCATCACTCGATTCAGAAAAGTTATTAATAAGAGCAGGTTCCACTGTTTCCACAGTATATTAGAAGATCTAGGAATGCAGACTACTTCCTTTTCAGGACGGATTTCACTAAGGTTTCTTTGTACTAGACGACGCAAATGTCTCTTGCTGACAGTACTAACTCGTTTAAAAGTAGGCATTTTTGGTGTTAGGTGTTATAAAAGAAAAATAAATGTAGAAAACAATTTAAAAAATCGTGCCAACCCGGTATAAGGTATAACTATTACTTAATAAAAGTAGTTGACTCTTCCCTTAAATAGGTACTCTATTAAAAAAAAGGCTAAATTTAGAAATTGAGGCCACGTGCAGCCAAAATTGTCGGTTAGGTTACCACGTTCGTTATCTAGAACACAAATTTGTAAGCAAAATAAAAAATATACCTACTCGGTAAAAATAACACACTTACCTGTTTCCACCAAAGAATTTTAATAAATTTTATAAATATTAATTGTTGTTTTGATCACAACACAACCACAGAATAAACTAATACAACACAGCGCACGTTCCAAACACAAACAATCCAAACACGCTGAGTGAGAGTGAGTAGTGACGAGACGAGTGACGTTGGACGACGGACTGTCGGACTGATCAACGGGTACGGGTACACGGCCACGGCACAGAATAGACTATCTCATTGCCCATGCAGAAGTCTCTGATATACGATATACCTATCTCTGAGACATTAAACCGGGCCCTAATTACACATTTAATAGCGATAAATGTCCGTATTCACAAACGATAATGACCAAATAATTACGTAAATCAGTTATCTCCATCTCATTCTATGCAAATAAACTGCATATCTCCTTCTCACTCATTTAAATAATTATACGTAATTATTTAGGAATTATCGTTTGTGAATACGGGCAAAAATAATATTCCGCCAATAATAGACTATCGCATTACTAATGCTGAAGTCTCTGATATATCTCCGAGACATTAAACCGGGCCCTAATTAAACATTTATAGCGATATAAATTGCCCGTATTCACAAACGATAATTACCAAATAATTACGTAAGTAATTATTTAGGTAATTATCGTTTGTGATCTGAAAAAAATTCAGGATATTTTCAGTCGTTGCAGAAATATCGTGAAAAAACTGAAAAATCGAGATTTCTTATTTTCATCATATCTTTTTTGTTATTAGACATTAATAAACAATTTTTTGTAGGATTGCATAAGTCGGCAAGAGCTACCCATCTCCCAGGCAGCACAGCTTGGTGTATTAAACGTTTATTATGCGTAAAATTGGTTTAAATTTGGTTTCAGTTTAATTTCCAAACTTATATTAGTCACGCTTTTTAAACTATACATATCTTATCTATCAAAATAGACGTTGGTAATATACCTTCTACGTTAAATATTAGGAGATATGAATACGTGTAAATTACAGTAAGAATTTAACCCTGGTAATACGTATATTGCGTAGGCTATCTAAACCATTTGTATATAATATTCGTTAAATTTCCGTTTAAGTACAACGTTCATCTATGTTATTAAAATTGTTTCTTTTTCGACGTTTGGTATTGGTATGTATTCAACGTTTCCCATTAGTAGAAAAGCTACTCAAAAAACACGTCGAGACTAAAAACGTTTATTTATTATAAACACGTATATTACGTAGACCACATAAACCATTTGTATTTAATATTCGTTAAAGTTCAGTTCAAGTACAACGTTTATTTATGTTATTGAAATTGTTTCTTTTTCGACGTTTGGTATTGGTATGTATTCAACGTTTCCCATTAGTAAAAAAGCTACTAAAAAAAAAAAACGTCGAGACTAAAAACGTTTATTTATTATAAACACGTATATTACGTAGACCACATAAACCATTTGTATTTAATATTCGTTAAAGTTCAGTTCAAGTACAACGTTTATTTATGTTATTGAAATTGTTTCTTCTTCGACGTTTGGTATTGGTATGTATTCAACGTTTCCCATTAGCAGAAAAGCTACTCAAAAAAAACGTCGAGACTAAAAACGTTTATTTATTATAAACACGTATATTACGTAGACCACATAAACCATTTGTATATAGTATTCGTTAAAGTTCAGTTCAAGTACAACGTTTATTTATGTTATTGAAATTGTTTATTTTTCGACGTTTGGTATTGGTATGTATTCAACGTTTCCCATTAGTAAAAAAGCTACTCAAAAAAAACGTCGAGACTAAAAACGTTTATTTATTATAAACACGTATATTACGTAGACCACATAAACCATTTGTATTTAATATTCGTTAAAGTTCAGTTCAAGTACAACGTTTATTTATTTATTTATTTTTTTTTTTATTTTTTTTTATTTAATATCAACGGGCAAAACCCTTCTGTACATAATATAATATAATTTCTATAAATTTCCAATCAAACATTGAACACTAAAAAGCGACAATAACATGCTCAAGTGACTAAGAATAACAGAGCCTTCAGTAGTATCTATTTACAACGTCTTTTAATTGTCTCTTAAATACAGATAAGTTACTTGTAACTAAATTATTTAGAACAACAATTTCGTTCCACTTTCTGCGTAAGCGATGAACAGAGGAATAGTAGATATAGTTCTTAGCAGTATAATCTTCCTTAAATTCTCTAACAACTCTTAAGGAGTAATTCAAATTTCTTACAACAAATAAATCAAAAACTGGGTCAGATTTAACAATTTGCATTATTACTTTTTTACAAAATAAATATCATGATAGATATGCAGAGATTTAAGTGACTCAATCTTCAACTTCGCCGCCAACACCGAATAGTCATGGTCATCATAATTCATACTGTTGCCCATTTTAAAAGCGACATAACGAAAAAACTTGTGTTGAATCGACTCAAGTTCATTGATAAGAACCTTTTTAGAAGGTGACCAGATAATAGATCCATATAATAATATGGGTCGCAAAATCGCCTTATACAAGTGGACAACAGCCGAAACCGATTTGAATTCTTTCGTAGATCTTTTTAGGAAACCCAATAAACGATATGCCCTAGAAGACACAGTTCTCAAATGAGTGTCAAATTCAAAATTACTTTGGAAAATGACACCCAAATCTTTAATGGACTCAACACTCTCTAGAATCCGACCAGAAACTGTATAATCAAATGGCAACCTATCAATCTTACTTCTATTGAAGGATAGTACTTTACATTTTGAGATATTTAGATTTAGCTTATTTACACATGACCAGTTAAAAATAGTATCTAAGTCTTTTTGGAGACAGACTTGATCTCGAAAACTTTTAATCCTACTAAATATCTTTATATCATCAGCAAATATCAGGATATTAACAAATCTTAAATCATTGATGACATCATTTATAAACAGAATGAATAACAAGGGGCCAAGATGCGATCCTTGCGGAACACCAGATGTGGCTATGAACTTATTAGACAGATTGCCCTTGATTCGCACACAAAGTTCTCTATTCGTAAGATATGATAGGATCCACTTCAATGTTCCACCACCTAACCCAAACTTAGACAATTTATAGACCAGCATACTATGATTGACAGAGTCGAAAGCCTTCGAAAAGTCCAGATAGATGGAGTCTACTTGTTTAGGAAAATCTACAGAAGTATCGGAATTTAAAGTATTGGCTATATAATCATTAAAAAGTAACAAGTTTGTAATTGTTGATCTCCCTTTAACAAAGCCGTGTTGGTTTTTAACCACAAATAATAAACACAGATCTGCCAACTTATCAGCTACAATGGCATCAAAAACCTTTGAAATGGCACCCAAGATAGCAATAGGTCTGTAACTAAGGATATCATTTTTATTACCAGATTTAAATACCGGAGTAATAAATGTTTTTTTCCATACACGAGGCATGTTGCCCAAAATTAGAGATTGATTGTATAACAAATACAAGGGTTTAACAATACTGCCAACACATTTCTTCACAAAAAAGGCCGGTAAGCCATCGGAACCAATTGATTTTGAATCCTTCAATTTGTTAACAGCACAACTTACGTCGTCAAGACTAATTTCAAAATCTAATCCACCATTCAAATGCAATTGATGACAAAAAGAACCATGAGAACTCAGGTATATTGACTCAAAATTTTTAGCAAATAAGTTACTAGTATCTCTGGAATTTGTACTTTTGCAGTCATTGAGAAACATTTGCTCAGGAATATTGGTTGATTTACATAGTTTATTTATATGATTCCAAAAATATTTGCTGCTCTTAACAGATTTATTTTCTATACTTTCAAGATACCTTTCTTTATCAATCTTAGACTGCCTTATACACATAGCTCTAAGCTTTTTAAATTGTATATAGTCTTCAATAACATTGAATTTAAGCCATTGCTTATGGACTTTCTTCTTATCGACAATACACGAGATCAAAGTCTGTGTGTACCAACAAGGGTACGTACTTTCAAAACCCATTTTCAATGGAACATGATTAGCAACTATGTTATCCAACACAGAATAAAACTTACCAACATTGACCTCGATATCATTGTCAACAAAAAGCTCTTCCCACTTTACATTATCTAATTTTTCATTTATAGCAATATAATCAGCCTTGGCAAAATTTAACCTGTTTTTGTTAGTTTTGATATCACAAAACTGCTTACACTCTAATTCAAAGAAAACCTGTTCATGATGAACATCTAATGGTAGAAGAGAATCCGTAGATGATATTTGACGTATATTACCTTCAGACAGGGTCGAAAACGCCAGATCTAATGTATAACCCTTCTTACTATGAACCGGATAATATTGAGACATGCCAAAAAACGAGTACATATTCATAATTAGACTTGAGTTTAATTGTACAGGGTGGGCCAATAAGCGAGGTAAGCGGCTGTATCTCAGAAACTAATGATCGTAGAGAGTTACGGTAAAAATTTTTATGGGTTAAGTGGGCAAGGGAAAATGCTGGAAATTATTTTCAAGTTTCCAAGATGGCTGCCAGAGGGCGTTTGCACCATCTTGAATTACATTAAGTTACGTTTCTTGTGATTTTCCCCAATGAATGTAACAAAAAAGTATTTGCGTTTTATTGTTAACTTAAAGTCTAACATTTTTTGTGGAAACTATTTTCCTCTATCTTTCGAAATAAAGTGGTGGGGGGTATTAGAATGTTGTTTTAAACAAATGACTGTAACTTCGAAACGGCTTCAATGATTTGGATAAATTTGGTATAATTGGAAAGAGCATTTTTTTGGCTTTTAGGTTTCGTGTGACAATGACAGTTGTGACCTACACGGCCGCCGATAGAGGGCGTTATTCGACATTACAACCAAAATATTGGATTTTCTCAAAAAATTTAAATGCGATGATATGACTTTTTTTAGACTAGAAAATAGACAAATGATCAACCAATAAGCCTGCGCAAACCGCATCTTAATATCTTTTTCCTAACTCAAATTATTAAAAAAATACCAAACCAAGAAAATTCATATATCCCCCATTTAAAAATGCATCGGTCGCTTTCGATAAGAAGGCAAGTAGTAGGCCATGGAAATAAAAGACAAACTCCTAACTTAAATATTGGCAAGTAACGTCAAACTTCTGTCACACACGCAGCCCACTATTATTGTTGATTGCATATAATTTGAGTACTTTGTAATCAAAATGCTTCTCACAAAATTAAATAATGAAGCCGTTGACATGATTGCGATTTATTTCGAGTGTTTTCAAAATGTAGCTATAGCTGCAAGACAGTACGCGGCACGGTATCCAGATCGCCTTCATTACGGGAGAAGAATGTTTCCGCGCTTGGTACAGCGATTACGCGATACTGGAAGTTTTCGTTGTGCTAAACGTCGCAAGCGTCGCAATGGAAGGACCGAAGAAAATATTATCAATGTCTTGGCTTACATAGAATTTTATAGACATGTAGAAACCAGAACGTTGTCTCTAGACTTGGGAATTTGTTGCACGGACAACTGTTAGAAATATTTTGAAAGATTATAGGTGAATAATTTTATCTTATTCCAAGAATCTTGGCACATACCCTCAAATACAAATTCAGTGTTATTCTGGTTTTATTATTTTTTACTACTGATTATGTTGTTTTCTACTTTTATATTACATCTTTACCACATAGTCTTGCACCAGGCGCTAAATAAACAAGATTTTGATAGTAGATTAAATTATTGTCATAATGGATGCTAGGAATACTTGAGGAAAACGGAAATTTCTTAAAGGAAATTCTCTGGACCGACGAGGCTACCTTTAATAGTGATGGTAGAGTAAACCTTCATAATATGCATTATTGGTCCGCTGAAAATCAACGTTGGTTAAGAGAGAGAAGTGCAGCAGCAGGGACGCTGGAGCCTAAATGTGTGGTGCGGTATCATTGGGGACAGAATTATTGAACCTTACTTTTTTGATCAAGCTTTAACTGGTAACGCTTCTTAGAGTTTTTGATCAACGACTTGCCAATTTTGTTGGAAGATGTGCCACTCGAAACTAGGCGAACTATGCTTCTGCAATTAGATGGTTGTCCGGCACATTATTCAATTAATGTCCGAAACCATATTTTACTGGACCTTTCGAGAACGCTGGATAGGAATGGGAAGCCGATTTCCTTGTCCGGCAAGATCTCCCGACTTGACATGTCTTGATTCTTACTTCTAGGGACGCTTAAAAGACATTGTTTTTCAAACTCCACCAACAACACGAATGGATATGGAAAACAGAATTCGAAACTCAATTCCTCAACTATCAGTGGCAGAAATCGAGGCTGCGGTTCTGTTGACTCAAGAAAGACTGGAACAATGTGTGGAATATGACGGAAGGCAATTTGAACACAGAAGGCATTAATCTTTTTTCAAAATGGGTCCTTTTCAGGACCACAACTTTATTTAAAAGGAAAATCGTTACGGAAACGCGTGAGGAGTTTGACTTTTGTTTCCATGGCCTACTAATTGCCTTCTTATCGAAAGCGACCGATGCATTTTTAAATGGGGATATATGAATTTTGTTGGTTTGGTATTTTTTAAATAATTTGAGTTAGGAAAAAGATATTAAGATGCGGTTTGAGCAAGCTTATTGGTTAATCATTTGTCTATTTTCTAGTCTAAAAAAAGTCATATCATTGCATTTAAATTTTTTGAGAAAATCCAATATTTTGGTTATAGTGTCGAATAACGCCCTCTATCGGCGGCCGTGTAGGTCACAACTGTCATTGTCACAAGAAACCTAAAAGCCCAAGAAATGCTCTTTCCAATTATACCAAATTTATCCAAATCATTGAAGCCGTTTCGAAGTTACAGGCATTTGTTTAAAACAACATTCAAATACCCCCCACCACTTTATTTCGAAAGATAGAGAAAAATTGTTTTTATAAAAAATGTTAGACTTTAAGATAACATTAAAACGCAAATACTTTTTTGTTACATTCATTGGGGAAAATCACAAGAAACGTAACTTTATGTAATTCAAGGTGGTGCAAACGCCCTCTGGCAGCCATCTTGGAAACTTGAAAATAATTTCCAGCATTTTCCCTTGCCCACTTGACCTATAAATTTTTTACCGTAACTCTCTACGATCATTAGTTTCTGAGATACAGCCGCTTACCTCGCTTATTGGCCCACCCTGTACAGATGCATCAGCAGAAAAACAGTCTGCATATAAGTTATCACTTGTATCACTATAGTTAAGCCAAACAGTCTCACGAAGATTGAAATCACCCATAATAAGAAAATCGTGATTCACAAATGAATCAACTAACTTTTCAACTGAGTTTACATGAGAACTAAATGTTTCATTTTCTACATAAGGAGAGTAAAAGCAACCAACGATAAGACTCCTTGACAACTCACTTATTTCCACATAGATTTCTTCAATAATTTCACTCTTAAACACAAGTTTAGAATTTAGTTGATTTTTTACGGCTATCAGAACACCGCCACCTTTAGGAGCATCTATAACACTATGCCTGTCACGACGAAAAATATTATAACTTGATAAACCAATTTCAGAATCGAGAATTCCAGCGTGAAGCCAAGTCTCTGTCAGAACAATGATATCAGGTGATGGCACCAACAATCCAATACTACGCTGAACAACACTTAGTTTTGTACGCATACCACGTACGTTCTGATAGTATACAATCAAATTTTTGCCCGCTGATTTTACTCGTTTTTTTGATTCTCATCAGAAGACTCGTAGATAGATTCGCCATGTGCTACACTTCTCATCAGAGGATCGATCTTCACAGTAACCAGTTTAGGGTTTCCATTTACAAACTTAACTACCTGTTTGATATTCTTCTGTATATTATTAACATTGATGTTGAAATCACTAGCTTGATCCTTTAAGCTATTGTATGAAGATCTTTGAAGCTTGGTCAAGTCACATGAGACATGCACTTGTCTTGGAACATCACGCCAATGAGTGATGACATTGGTCACATCCTCCCTGTTATCAAATTTTACTAAGAGAGGGCGAGTTTTCCCTTTAACAAATTTGCCAATTCTCTTGACTTTTTTAGGGTCAAGTTTAGTAGTAATATTTTGAATCTTTATAAGTAACTCGAGAACGAGCTCAAAATCATATGTTCTCTTAAGTTTATTTATGTTATTGAAATTGTTTCTTTTTCGACGTTTGGTATTGGTATGTATTCAACGACCAGACTTCCAGTCAAGGGGTATGGGACAGAGAACCTGTTTTCGTCTCCTACTCCGCCATCCGCAACCCTACATCTGCAGGTGCATGGTCTGCAGTCTATACCTATTTGTTTCCGTGAGAATACAAAAAATTTAAATGAAAATGAAAATATCACTTCCCAGTCAGTACGCTCTCCATCTCAGTCTCAGTTCCAGTTCTAGTCTAGATGTTGATGCTGATTTAGCGTGTGATTGACTGATTGACATGATAAAGTTATTATAACACGAGTTATGAGTTATAACACCAAAGTAAAGTGAGTGATGGAATTACGTTACGTGCAAAGTAAGTACTTACCTAACAAAGTTTTCAATCAATAATAATAAATACCTATTTTAACATTATCATAGTTAGGTAGGTGCGTATCTGAGCTGAGATACGATTTCTGGGATTGATGGATTTACAAAATGGCGATACAGGTGTGAGAAAAAGTTACGTGCAAAATACATTTTAGTGGTGGCCTTTTCCACCCTTCAAAACAGCAGGGAAAAATTAGCAAATTGTCCACTGAATGTATTCTCAATAGCAGATCAGGTCGAGATAAACGCCCAGTGAAAGAGACAAGAATGATGTAAGTATAATAATACTCATGCACATTTATAATTATTATAATTACTTACATTAATTTATAATTACATATACACAAAACTAATAACTGGTACCTATAATGTGCAAAATAATAATCTAGACTAATTTTAGAGGCTGTAAAACCGTCCTATTCGGGAAGAGAGCAGCTTTTAAACTTTTACCATGCACCGACATACGAAATTTTGTAAAAGAACTGAAAGATTGGCTGAAGTTAGCAAAGTAGAGACACTGATTCAATAAAAAGACACAAAAATAGTAAAAGGAGGAGTAAGAAATAATTAATATTTCTTGTCTTGTAATAAAATATATTAGTCTTATTAGACTACGACATGTTGACCGATCTCAGCAGGAGGTACAGTTTTACCGGAACAGCGCCAGCATTTTTCCAGCTTGCTTCTCCATTCCGGCTCTAGCAGTTTCACGTTGCTCTCTGATTGCATACGACTTCTCGTTCAATTTCAATCCCACACTTCATGTGTACTTTTAAGCTGCATTTTTTACATGGTTTGGTAACTCAAAAATCCTCGCAAATGGAACATGCCGCCACAGAGGATACTGCATTGATTACATTTTCTCCCCCTTCCTTGTCTTTTTCAAGTGTCATTCCTTCCAAGGTTTTCTCAAAATCTTCTTCCGTTTCAAAAGATTCATATGTTTCCCTTTCCAGAGAAGAATCTGCCAGTCCGATTCTTCATTCGAAGGCAGTCGTAAACCCACTGACATTACTGACAAGCATAGACAAGAAATATCGGTTTATGGGCTCTCTAAATCATCCAGAACGCATCGTGGCCGTTTGAGCATTGTCCACGACGCGTCGTGGCCAACAAGAACGGATACAAAGCGAAAATTTAAGTCATTTCGGTATTTGGTCGTTCGGCTCCGTCCGCAACGCATTGCGGTCGTTTTTTTCGCTCAGTGAGCGAGCGTTTTCGATGTTTGGGCGTAACATATACACCGTGTTTTAAAATAAGTCGGCACTATTGCTAACTTTGTTATTATTTGAGCTAGAAGGTCGGTTAAATTAGCAAACTAGTAGTATTTTTTCTCTTGAATAAAATGGCGAAAACAGAAAAACAATTGACCATCGCGTTTTCGAGATATTTAAAAAAATGTATAATTTTTTAATGGAACAGCCTGTATATTTTTAGATGGATCGGTTGCAAAAATTTTTTAAAGGAAAAAGTCTCTATGCACTATCCTTATATAAAATCGAGATGTCACATTCAAGGTTGAAGCCTCGAAATGCGCGCGTCGCGCACCGCTGCCGATGTTGAAGTGTAGAGATCTGTACAGTGACTAAACAATACAATGGTGATACCCACGCGAGAAATATTTCGGTAGATGGCGCGTAAACTGTGTAGATCCCAGAGATGTGAAGGTTGAGGCCTCTAAACAATACAATGATGACACCTACGCGAGAAATCTTTCGGTAGATAGCGCGTAAACTGTGTAGATCCCAGAGATGTGAAGTTTTAGGCCTCTAAACAATACAATGGTGACACCTACGCGAGAAATCTTTCGGTAGATGGCGCGTAAACTGTGTAGATCCCAGAGATGTGAAGGTTGTGGCCTCTAAATACGCCTCTACGCGAGAAATATTTCGGTAGATGCCGCGTAAACTGTGTAGATCCCAGAGAAGTTAAGGTTGAGGACGCAACAATATATTTCGGTAGATGTAAACTGTGTAGATCCCAGAGAAGTGAAGGTTGAGGACGCAACAATACAATGGTGACACCTGCGCGAGAAATATTTCGGTAGATGGCGTGTAACTGTGTAAATCCCAGAGATGTGAAGGTTGAGGCCTCTAAACAATACAATGGTGATACAATAATCTACGAGGGATATCTTTCGGTAGATGGCGCGTAAACTGTGTAGATCCCAGAGAGGTAAAGGTTGAGGCCTCGAAATACAAGTGTCGCGTACCGCTGCCAATGTTATTAGATGTAAGTGTCGAAAATTTCAATGCAACATTTTCCATTAAGATTAGTATTTACATAAACAAGAAGTAGATTATGTTGTGTGGTTGAAGATCAGTTTTAGAATCAGATAAAGAATATGAAATAAGTTTCAGATAAGAGACAACACCGTACAATTGTAGTTGGGCATATGAAGAATTGCAGATGTAATAGGAGACGAGTAGACAATATCGCAGACCACTTGAATGTATTAGAGATATTAGAGTTCAAAATGTGCTTAATGGACTAAATTGAAGTTTGACTATCAATGTAATATTCGGAAATAAACGAGTTTTTATGTGTCTAGCTAACATTCGTTAGTTAGACTCGGGGGAATCCCACAGTGAGTGTACAGTAGGTGTCTGTTCGATAGAGCCGAGGCCCGAGGCCTGAGTAAACAGGAAACCGTGATTGTGGTTCCCTTTTACAATAATAATCTTCAATAATATAAAATATGAATAATAATACTATACACACCTACCAGAATTATAATAAAATGCCTGTACGATATTAATGTTAGGGAGCATATATGTTAGTTGTGAAGATCACTTCAACTTGGAGATTACTTCAGATAAGGGCGCGCGTACGCGCGCCCTCATGACCTAGTGATTCTAAAATAATATATTCATCAATTATTATTATTCATCATTTTATTACTCCCAAAGTAGGCTGCGACAATTATTGTAATTTAGGGTACCTCCGTAATGTGAGGCAAAAAAATTATGTCGTCCTCAATAGTGTATTTTTTTATTAAAACATATACTAAAAATAAGAGTTGTTATCTTGAAAAGGATTTATTTTAAAATAAACAAATAACAGAACTTGTTTGTATTGTAAATTTTTTTTATTTTAGGAGCATAGTGCATAGAAACTTTTTTCTTTAAAAAAATTTTTGCAACCGATCCATTTAAAAATATACAGGGCGTTCCATTAATTTTATTTTTTTTAATATCTCGAAAACGCGATGTTCAATTGTTTTTCTGTTTTCGCCATTTTATTCAGGAGAAAAAATACTACTATAATAATAATCACGTAAAACTGCCGCTTTTGCCAAATGATCCATGCTCTAAAACATGCTGAAACTAATAAGTGGCATAAAACATTTCGTTCTTTATAATGTAGGTAGTAGGATATTCCTTCTATAATCCTATTTTCGCTTCCTTACTTAAAAACTGGCATTTTCTTTTCAGTAAAGTTAATAAACTAATTAAATTTATGATACGAAAAAGCGGCAGTTTTACATGAACAATAGTATAGTTTGCAAATTTAACCGACTTTCTAGCTCAAATAATAACGAAGTTAGCAATAGTGCCGACTTAATTTAAAACACGGTGTATATTCAGAAAGTTGTGCCTTCGTATAATTCCAGATAATCAAAGAAATGCCCATTGTATTAATTTCATATCTAAAAAGGTTTTATACACAGGATTGCTAAATTGAAAGCAATAAAAAATTACTGTTACTTGAAAATTAAAAGGATAGGACTTACGGCATGATATATTCACTCCTTCAAAATTCAAACCAGATTTAAATAATGATCATAGGCTACTTTCAAATATCCAGGCTCGAAGGACCGATGTTAACTGTGTTTTCTCTTTAATATAATCGAAAGACTCATCGCAATTGAACAAACTTTAATTAATTTTTATATTACATAAAATTGCATGACTTTTGTTTAAAAATTATTTTTAACAACTGTTATTGTCATAACACAAATTTTGGTCAGCATAGGTAACTAAAATATAAAAAAATTCAATTTTCCAGTAAACAGTATTCGATCGACAGTTGTAGACTTAGGTGTAAAAATTTCTCTTCATTGTTTCCTTTAAAAAAAATGGAGCAAGGTTGACTTATCCTGTAAAGAAAGTAATTCCAAGTGCATAATAGAAATTTTACTAAATAAACCGTTTTCTCAACAACGTGATATCGAAAAGAACAAAATAACAAAACTTGATAGACCAACCCCAGATTTGTCATCAGTTTTAAAATGTGAAACATAAGTTAAATCTAAAATAACTGTAAGACATTTTCAAAATTCTTATTATGAGAAATATAAATGGTTATGTGCGTGCTACAAAATGAAAAAAAATGTTCTGTTGGCCATGTCTGCTTTTCTTTAGAGACAAAAGTAGAGGAGTAGTGGAGCTGGATATGAAATCTTTTTATTAACTTTTTAATGCATCAAGTACACACAAAAAGAGTCAAGCGCATATTTCGTCTAGAATTGCGTTTAAAATGCATGGTAAAGTACGGATTGACATTGCACTGGATGAAGTCGAAAATTCTAAATCAGCCAGTATAACAAAAAAGTTACACAGAACAGGGAACTGATGAAACGTTTCGTGGACGTCACTTGTTTCTTGGCCTCGCAGGAACTGTCATTTAGAGGACACAATGAAGACAAAGACAACATCAACCGTGGCAATTACAGGATGCACCATATATCCTTCTCTATATGTTGTTCAATGTTCTTCTTTGTTTTGGGTTTTAGGTTCGATATTAAAATATTATTTTTCAAAAATATTTTTATAAAAATGAAACGTTTCGAGACCGATTGGTCTCTTGTTCACTCATAAATAATTGTAAAAAATATGTAAAAACTTAAAAATACTTTGAAAAATCATAATTATTATACTAAAATATCGTAAATGGTGTGTTTTTGAATTTAAATTTTAGAAAAAATATAAGTAAATTAATTTTGATCTTGATTTTGACATTTTATGTGTCTGCTTTTGTTTATTATATTTCATTATTGTGTTTGTTATATAAATATAATATAATATAATATAATAATTAATATGTACAGGGTTATTCACGGTATACGCCACGGAAGATTATGGCCGTGTCTCTGGATTTTAGGATCTTTTTATTTTTGGAGTGGATAGAGATCCGGCAGAGGTACGTTTTAAAATTATATTCATAATGTACAGGTGTCCCAAAGGCATGAAACATATCAAAGTTATGTTTTTTTAAATGGAATGCTCCCATGTTATTGCATTTTTAGATTGCCTGGGAAGAAAAAAGAAGATTGGCTTTTACAGTTGGTGTTTAAATTCAGAACTTTGTGAGTTATAAACAAGTGAAAATCGTCATTTTTCAAGTTCAAGGCCCTGTACAAGGAAAACGGCTGAAGATAGAGAATAACGGCTTACATGTCCCTATTTTAAATTTTCATGTACTATCCAATGATGTAGATGAAATGTTTATACAGGGTGATAAAAAATTTGAAAAATACTGAGATTTCTCCACGCGTCGACAAATAAAAAAATCAAAGAAAGTACAAATGTTTCTATACCATAGGATAGTACATGAAAAGTTAAAATAGGGACATGTAAGCCGTTTTTCTCTATCTTGAGCCGTTTTTGTTGTACAGGGTCTTGAACTTGAAAAATGACGATTTTCACTTGTTTATAACTCACAAACTTCTGGATTTAAACACCAACTGTAAAAGCCAATCTTCTTTTTTCTTCTCAGGCAATCTAAAAATGCAATAACATAGGAGCATTCCATTTAAAAAAACATAACTTTGATATGTTTCATGCTTTTGGGACACTCTGTACATTATGAATATAATTTTAAAACGTACCTCTGCCGGGTCTCTATCCACTCCAAAAATAAAAAGATCTTAAAATCCAGAGACATGGCCATAATCTTCCGTGGCGTATACCGTGAATAACCCTGTATAATTAAATATAATAAACAAAAGCAGACACATAAAATGTCAAAATCAAGATCAAAATTAATTTACTTATATTTTTTCTAAAATTTAAATTTAAAAACACACAATTTACGATATTTTAGTATAATAATTATGATTTTTTAAAGTATTTTTAAGTTTTTACATATTTTTTACAATTATTTATGAGTGAACAAGAGACCAATCGGTCTCGAAACGTTTCATTTTTATAAAAATATTTTTGAAAAATAATATTTTAATATCGAGCCTAAAACCCAAAACAAAGAAGAACATTGAACAACTAATAAGAAGCAAGGTTCAATAAAAATAATAAAATCTTCTCTATATGGCTATCTCCTGAACGCTAAGAGATACAGGGTCGGTTAAATTAGAGAAAAGATGCGCAGTTTTGTGGCCATCTCGAATCCGTCAGGACATACAAGATATCTGTGACCGTTCCTAAAATATCCTGAAAAAACTGAAAAATCGAGATTTATTATTTTTGCCATATATCTTTTATTATTGGAGATTAATGAATAATTTTTTGTGGGCTTACATCAATCGGCAAGAGCTACCCATCTGACATTTAAAAAATTTTCAAGGCCGACTAGATCCAAGAATTTTCAGTCAACTTTCGTTTTTCTTACGGCCGCCATATTATTTTTTTATGTCGTTCGATATGGAAAAAATAATGGAAATCAAAAATTATTAAACTTAAAAAAAAATTCAAAAATTTTTATTCTTCTTTTTTCAAAGAAAAACCTAAAAAAATCGTTGAAAAACGTCAACATTGGTAAAATACGCCGAAATAGTGCTTGCCTTAAGGTTTTTAATTTATCTATGAAATTCGGTCTAAAAAGTTGTCTTTTTTACAAAGAAAAAAGAAGAATATTATTTTTTTTAATTTATTTTTTTGAAGTTTACAATTTTTGGTTTTTATTATTTGTTTATACCGAACAACATAAAAAACAATATGGCGGCCATAAGAAAAACGAAAGTTGACTGAAAATTCTGAGATCTTGTCGGCTTTGAAAATTTTTGAAATTTCAGATGGGTGGCTTTTGCAGACAAAAAAATTACAACTACCTACTGTGGTAAGATATGGAAAAAAATTCGGGGAAATCCATCAAAATTTTATAGGATTATTTGATGCCAGTGGAGACGATCTGCCAGTGCTATTTCAAGGTTTGTCATCAAGAAAATAGAACAACTGCAGTGTCAGAAAAAAAATGTTGCTCAAGGATATGATGTTGTTGTCGCTGTTATGTCAGTCACTGTTATGTTCAGCGACTTGAATGGAACCCAGGCAAAAGTGAGGGAAAAGTATCCCGAGGGAGGCTTTGTTTATTCATCGTTGTGCTCACGTTCTGAATCTTGTGCTGTCACAATCAGTTAATTACATCAGAGAATGTAAAATATTTTTTGCAAATATTTCTGGAATCTCCAAATTTTTTCGCTCATTCCACTAAAAGAGTTCACACATTGGAAAACAGTATAAAAGTGAAAATACCAAATGTGGCACCAACTAGGTGGCGCTACAATTCACGAATAGTCAACACCGTCTTCAGCAATCTTCAGTTTGATAGATTTTTTTTGTCAGTTGTGCAGGAGCCTGCAAACTGGGACAAGGAAACTATAACGCTGGCTGGAGGGTTCAACCAAGTGCAGGTAAAATTCGAAAAGTATTTTTGGTAAAAGTCTTCAGCAAAATTTTTTCTTTTGCCGATGTTTTGTATAGTATCTTGCAGAATCCAAATGTAAATATTAATTACGGTATAACGAAGATTGTTGAAACAAAATACTTCACTGGCAAATTGAGAAACAATTACTAAGAAATATATGAAAATGTCACAAAAATTACAGAACCACTGGCAGCTACTAGACAAATTATGAAATAAAACTACTATGAAATAATTGACACAGTCCTCACTCAAATGGAGATTCGTTTTGACACACTGAGCTCTTTGAGATTTTTGGTATTGTTTAATACGGATAAGTTCAAGTCTTGTGCAGGACATTTTCCTGATTATCTTGCACAGATAGTTTGAAAAAATCCTATCCAACGCATTTTGATTTTTTAAATTAAGGAATACCTACTCCAGCTGGAAATCGAAATATGGAAGTATACAGTTAAAAAATGCAAAAATTAATATTTTCCGAGTAGTTTTCCTGAAAATTTTCCCGCGGGAGAACTGGATCTCCCTTTCCCTAGGGGATACTCCGTACTTTCCCCAGACCCCCCGGTTAATCTCCAGCGCAAACACTTTTCATTCTTTTTTTTTCAATTAGGAGCGCACATCTATTTTGAAATAATTGAGGCATCCATAAATATTCACCACGGGTCTTGTTAGTGAATATCTTTTCTGTTTACCCAAAATAAATGACCAATGCACGTAACTGATGAATCATAACAATCATGTCATTATTACTTATAATACATAATACAGTACATATATGTATATGACAGATCAGATTTTCACCTTTTAAAAGATCTCACCTTCGGCAGCCGATATCTCGAAATCTTTGCATTATTTATGTTTGCCCCTGTGAAGACATTTGATCGAAAAATTTGACTAACATTTTTCACTAGATTTAAAGTAAATTGATAGAAACCCAATTCCCCTTTAAAAACTGCGTGGTCCTTTCGGGAAAAGGTATGAGGTATCGCCAGATCACCGTCGTTATGTGTATTTCATATTCATTCATCTAGAAAATTGAATCTTTGGACAAAGAAACCCTACTATAATACAGGTCATGTTAAAATGTACAAAAAGCTATAAGTTAAAACTAACATTTAAAATGCACAGAATGATAATATACACTATGAGCAGACTAAGAAATACAAATACCACAAATACAAGAAATGCATGATGGTGCAAGCTGTTACAGTATTATCTTTGTCTTATATGGTCTACTCACACGAATTAATCGTAATAAATTCACACGAAAAAACAATCAACTGATTATTCAATGTCTAAATAATCAGCGGGAGTTTTTGCATTCAAACTGACTGTCCTAAGAGCATCTTCAGGGAATATTCTTAAGATGGCTAGACTACCGTCATTGAACTCAAATTCAACACTGCCGTCAATTACTAGGCATCCATCAAAACAGCTGGACTTGAGTTCCATAATTGAAGCAAATCCACGTGTCTTTGTTCCATGCGGTTGTGGCCAAATCTTCGATACTATCTTGTCTCTGAGACTAAAAGCCATTCGAAGATCATCTAAAAAGTAAGACAGTTTCATAATGACAACTTGTGGCTAACAGTAACACCCAACAACAGCGGAATAATAATAATAGACGGGAGTGAATCTCTATAAATTCTATAAATTGAACTCACCTGGTGGAAAAATTAAATTTTCATTAAACACTTTTGACAGTAGAGACGCCAAAGCATTATCATCTTCCGCTTTAATATTCATTAATTTCAACAAATCAGAAGCATCTTGTAATGACAATCTATTGATGCTCATGTGCCACGATGTCGACCCTGTACCAGTGGAGACACAGATGCCTGAACATTTCACATAAGCCTCGGAACTAGATCCATCGAATCGTAATTTTATATTGGCAACTCTTGCTGCATATCTTTCACCAATGAACACCTGAAATAAACTATTATTGAAAGTATTACTTCTCATCCTATGTGCCTAGGATGAGAATCACATAGAGTAATTCGTCACCTTAAAACAGAACTAGTCTAGTTATATTGAGTGGGTCGATTAGTGACACCTCCACTGCGACCAAGCGGTTTATTGTGGATCTAAAACAGAACTAGCCCAAGTCCAAAAACTACATTTTTCAAGAAACTTTTTTTTCATCAGCTGCTTTAATTACACACATATTTTAATATAAATTTGTACAAATATTTAAAATATGCATAGTTTCAATTACAGCATGAATTAAATAAGAAACGTATAAGTTGAAGAAAAAAGATGGACATGAATATTTTTTAAACTGGTACGTATTCCAAGTCCATTTTCTGGACTTATATATATACAGGGTGTCCCAGCTTATTCGAAGCGGTCTCTACAGTGTGTGTCACAGGCATGGTACACCCCCTTTTTTTTCTTTATTTTTGGAGATAATTTTTTGAAATTTGGTACGTCGCATATTCTCGATAGAGCGCACTTTTTAGCAGAAAATTGAATTTTTTCCCACATCCGGTTTTTCCGGAAATGTAACCAACTTTTTATTTTTAAATGGGACACCCTATATATTATTATATTTTTGGATTCTATACATTTGTACGAATCCAACAATACCACATAAGTACCATTTTAAATGTCAAATTTGTTTTTATTTAATTTTTTATTTCTCAATTATAGTGTGCCATGACTTCAGTTGTGTTCGTCACAGATGCAAAATTGGTACACCAAAATGTCCCTTATCCCTTATTGGAAGTACTAGTAGATGGTACCTCGGTACCAATATGGTACCATTTGAAAAAAATGAATCCAGCTTAAAAAATCATTCCGGTGCGCATAATTTATCCATAAATCACTTAATTTAGTACTTTGAACAAAAATTCGATTTTTCTAGCATTAGATGATCCAATTGGAGTAAAACGAAATAGTCATGGCACACTATAATTGAGAAATAAAAAATTAAATAAAAACAAAATTGACATTTAAAATGGTACTTATGTGGTATTGTTGGATTCGTACAAATGTATAGAATCCAAAAATATAATAATATATAGGGTGTTTCATTTAAAAATAAAAAGTTGGTTACATTTCCGGAAAAACCGGATGTGGGAAAAAATTCAATTTTCTGCTAAAAAGTGCGCTCTATCGAGAATATTCGACGTACCAAATTTCAAAAAATTATCTCCAAAAATAAAGAAAAAAAAGGGGGTGTACCATGCCTGTGACACACACTGTATAGGCCAAACGATGGATTTTTTCCAAAAACTTTTTGCAAATTCAAGTACACAATGGCCATAATTTAAAATTATTTTGGAGTATACAGAGTGTCCCATATGACAGTGGCATATCAAAGTTATGTTTTTTCAAATGGAATGCTCCTATGTTATTGCATTTTTAGATTGTCTGAAAAGAGAAAATAAGACTGGCTTTTACAGTTGGTGTTTAAATTCAGAAGTTTTTGAGTTATAAACAACTGAAAATCGAAATTTTTTTCAAGTTCAAGGTCCTTACAACGACAACGGCTGAAGATAGAGAAAAACGGCTTACATGTCCCTATTTTAACTTTTTATGTACTATCCTATAGTGTAGATAAAATGTTTATACAGGGTGATAAAAAATTTGAAAAATTCTGAGATTTCTCCACGCGTCGTCAAATAAAAAAATCAAAGAAAGTACAAATGTTTCTATACCACAGGATAGTACATAAAAAGTTAAAATAGGGACATGTAAGCCGTTTTTCTCTATCTTCAGCCGTTTTCGTTGTACAGGGCCTTGAACTTGAAAAATGTAGTTTTCAGTTGTTTATAACTCAAAAACTTCTGAATTTAAACACAAACTGTAAAAGCCAATCTTAGTTTCTCTTCTCAGACAATCTAAAAATGCAATAACATAGGAGCATTCCATTTAAAAAAAAACATAACTTTGACATGCCACTGTCATATGGGACACTCTGTATAATCCAAAATAATTTTAAATTATGGTCATTGTGATTCTGTACTTGAATTTTCAAAAAGTTTTTTGAAAAAGTCCATCGTTTGGCCTACAGAGACCGTTTCGAATAAACTGGGACACCCTGTATATAGAGCAGTGGTTATTGGGTGCTGAGTCAATAAAAGGCCAAAGTTACATCAACTGTGTATTTCTATAGTGCAAGCTTTCGAGGGAAACTGCCCCCCTTCATCAGGCTATACCTGCCATTTTGACGATTTTAAATACAAGGGTGGTCTGACAATGTAACATCTTATTTTAAATTATACAGGGTTATTCACGGTATACGCCACGGAAGATTATGGCCGTGTCTCTGGATTTTAGGATCTTTTTATTTTTGGAGTGGATAGAGACCCAGCAGAGGTACGTTTTAAAATTATATTCATAATGTACAGGTTGTCCCAAAAGCATGAAACATATCAAAGTTATGTTTTTTTAAAGGGAATGCTCCTATGTTATTGCATTTTTAGATTGTCTGAGAAGAGAAAATAAGATTGGCTTTTACAGTTGGTGTTTAAATTCAAACGTTTTTGAGTTATAAACAAGTGAAAATCGTCATTTTTCAAGTTCAAGGCCCTGTACAACGAAAACGGTTCAAGATAGAGAAAAACGGCTTACATGTCCCTATTTTAACTTTTCATGTACTATCCTACGATGTAGATGAAATGTTTATACAGGGTGATAAAAAATTTGAAAAATTCTGAGATTTCTCCACATGTCCCCAAATAAAAAAATCAAAGAGAGCACAAATGTTTCTATACCATAGGATAGTACATAAAAAGTTAAAATAGGGACATGTAAGCCGTTTTTCTCTATCTTGAACCGTTTTCCTTGTACAGGGCCTTGAACTTGAAAAATGACGATTTTCACTTGTTTATAACTCAACAACGTCTGAATTTAAACACCAACTGTAAAAGCCAATCTTATTTTCTCTTCTCAGACAATCTAAAAATGCAATAACATAGGAGCATTCCCTTTAAAAAAACATAACTTTGATATGTTTCATGCTTTTGGAACATCCTGTACATTATGAATATAATTTTAAAACGTACCTCTGCCGGGTCTCTATCCACTCCAAAAATAAAAAGAACCTAAAATCCAAAGACACGGCCATAATCTTCCGTGGCGTATACCGTGAATTTAATCCATTTTATAATGACACCCAATATTACATTCTTCAATTATACAACAACTCATGTGCCACAACTGAACTGTTTTCTAGCATGATGAAGGGGGGCAGTTTCCCTCGAAAGCTTGCACTATAGAAATACACAGTTGATGTAACTTTGGCCTTTTATTGACTCAGCACCCAATAACCACTGCTCTATGTCTAACTAGTCGAGTCACGACTATCTAGTATCAGGTATATATATATATATACAGGTGTCCCAGCTTATTCGAAGCGGTCTCTGTAGGCCAAACGATGGACTTTTTAGAAAAACTTTTTGAAAATTCAAGTACAGAATCACAATGGCCATATTTTAAATGACATATCAAAGTTATGTTTTTTTAAATGGAAAGCTCCTATGTTATTGCATTTTTAGATTTTCTGAAAAGAGAAAATAAGATTGGCTTTTACAGTTGGTGTTTAAATTCAGAAGTTTTTGTGTTATAAACAAGTGAAAATCGTCATTTTTGAAGTTCAATGCCTTGTACAACGAAAACGGCTAAAGATAGAGAAAAACGGCTTACATGTCCCTATTTTACTTTTTCATGTACTATCCTATGATGTAGATGAAATGTTTATACAGGGTGATAAAAAATTTGAAAAATTCTGAGATTTCTCCAGTTCTCCACGTGTCGCCAAATAAAAAAATCAAAGAAAGTAAAAATGTTTCTATACCATAGGATAGTACATCAAAAGTTAAAATAGGGACATGTAAGCCGTTTTTCTCTATCTTGAACCGTTTTCGTTGTACAGGCCATTGAACTTGAAAAATGACGATTTTCACTTGTTTATAACTCAAAAACTTCTGAATTTAAACACCAACTGTAAAAGCCAATCTTATTTTCTCTTCTCATGCCCGGTTTCACCAACAGCAAATAAATCTCTAATAACTATTGAATGAATAAGTTTTATTCTCTAGTTAAATCTATTCTTGTTTCACCAACGTGTTTGACAGCTCAGTTAGTTATTCATAAAATAGGCAGATATTCAGTACAATTTCCACCATAAATTGTACATTGATGCATGAAATTGCAGTAATGTCACCTTAAACTTTAAATAAAATCTTAATTCGTGTTGTGTTTAGTTTAATGATTTATTCGTTCCTAAGTGCGCTTCGCGTGGATAGATGCATGTATACATATTATAATTATCAAATAAATCATTGTGTATAAACTTTTTAAGAGGATGAACAACAATGGGGAGTGAAAATTAAGCGAACCCTCATATACAGCTTTTCCCAAGTCACTCCCAGCGACTTGCATGTGCTTTTTGGAAAGCAAGCCGAAGGACTAAAGAATGAATATGAAGCAATGCTGATTTTCCCTCTTGTTCAAGTGTGCAAGGTTTCTTCTGGCTTAGACGCCTTCTTGCCTCATGCTCTTCATCTGATGACTTGAAAGAAAACGATGAAGATGTTGAAAGGCTAGTTCGAAAAATAACTGATTATGATAGCAGTGTTTGATAATTTAATTATTATAAACTTTGTAGGTAGTAATTATTGTTGATTAAATAAAAAAACAAGGTTTTTGTGTTTTTTCACCTTTGATTGATCAATCACTCGCATCAAATACACTAGGATTAAGTTTATAGAGTATTTTCTCACAATAACCAGTGTCGTAGAACTTCAGAAGGGAAATTGAGGTTATAAAACTATGAATAGAGACGTTAACTGGAACTATTTGGCTGGTTAGTTTATTGGCAGATTTATTCATAGAATAGAGCTATTTGTGTTTGGTGAAACAGAAGCTGTCATTTTTTAACCAATGAATAAGTTTAATCTATGAATAAGGTCTTATTTACTGTTGGTGAAACCGGGCATCAGACAATCTAAAAATGCAATTACATAGGAGCTTTCCATTTAAAAAAACATAGCTTTGATATGTCACTGTCATATGGGACACTCTTTATACTCCAAAATAATTTTAAATTATGGCCATTGTGATTCTGTATTTGAATTTTCAAAAAGTTTTTCGAAAAAGTTCATCGTTTGGCCTACAGAGACCGCTTCGAATAAGCTGGGACATCCTGTATATATAGTATACTTCTGAGATGAGTTCATTTTATTAGCTTAAGATCAAAACTCTCAATGTTCGCTTCGCATTAAAAGCTGCAAAGCTTCTATTTGTTCAAAAAACAGTATATCCTTGAAGGTTATCTTGCAGTTAGAGCTAAATGGGCATTGATCGGTAAATAAAAATAGTTTTTCAAAATTGCGAAGCAGAATTAACCTAAGTCCACCATTTGTTGGACATGGGATGTTATTTGAAAGCAGAACTAGTATAAGTCCTAATACAACACTAACATAGGTTACCTTATGGTAATAAGCATAGTTCTGCATTGAAAATTATTTACTGGAGCATTGACATAGGCTCTTTCTCGCGAACTTTGGATAGTTTTGCACTAAAAATTTGAGCACCCTTGGACCTAGGCTTATTTGCAATTTACCGTATACGGGATAAATAGAATTATTAGGACTTAGATTAGTTCTGCATTCGACCGGCGACACCTTACTCTATTGTTTTGTATAAAAAACTCATTTTTGGCAAAAATGGACTTAGACTAGTTCTGTTTTAAGGTGACGAATTGGTGAACCTGATAAAGTTGCATACTTGAGTGAAGACTATTATACAGGGTGATCCCGAAATGGCGGACACGGTATACAGGGAGTTGTAGAGGATGTTCAGAAAAACTGTAAATTTAAAACAAAAATGGTTTCCTCCGCTTCGTTACCGAGATATAGGGTGTCCTTTTTTAAATTTAAATCAAAATGGCGGTCAAATTTAAACAACCTCCACTGGCAAAGCACATGATTTGACATAACTATTACGATAGTGTTTGTTTTTTATTATTTTTATTATCGAGAACGGAATAACAGGCATTAGAAGTTTACCTATTCCCTGAGTTCAACAAAATTTTTCAATGTGGCATCGTTGTTCGAATTAGAGATTTTGAATAATATCATCGAATATGTATCCGCGCAACGATTATTGTTTTAGGCTTTGTTGTGTTTTCATTTCATATGTTTCCATGGTAACATCTATCTGGGTATTGTAGACCTACACATTATTTTTCTGCCTGAAGAAGGGTATTCAGTGCAGTGTTGTGACTTTATTTTCCACAAAAGTGGTCATATTATCTTCTTAAGTGAGCCATACTGGAGAAAAAAGTATGGCTCAACTTAGAATCTTTAATCCACAATGGATGCTGTGGTGCTGTCCGTGTCCGCCATTTCGGGATCACCCTGTATTATATGAGAAATATAGTGAAAATATTGAGATAATTTTTTACTGATTCTAATAATCAGACAAATTGCGATAAGGAATTAAATGAGAATAAATTTGTTAATTTGAATTGAAGGTCCAAATATAACCATAAATATTGTTATCTCCTCGATCTAATCTGACCTTAAAATGGAATGTGATGTTTGTAAACAGAGGAAACCATCTACATATAAATGCGATACTTGTACCTACTCAAGTTGCAAGACATGTACTCAACTAACTTCCTCAGAAATTAAAGTGTTGGAGTTGAACTCCAGAGTTATAAAATTCCACTGCTCAAAATGTAGAGAGGGTAACATATCTGCAGTGCTCCGGAGGATAGTGAATCAGGGAACTGAACTGATTGAAGCCAAGGAAAGAGTTATTAATTCAAAGGATCTACTGATCAAACGATTGGAGGAGCAGGCTTAGCGGTTAAGGGAGGAATTAGAAAGAGAGAAGAACAAAAACAATGATCTACAAAATGGTGGACAATTTGGAGGCAGAATGAAATATAGTGAAGTTGTTGGAAGAAAGCCCAATGAGGTGATGGTAGTCAAGCCAAGGAAGGACCAAAAGAGTTCAGTAACCAGGTCAGCTATTGAGACGAATATTAATCCGGGAAAAATTGGAGCGAGGGTTTCCGGAATGAAGAACGTGAGGGGCGGAGGAGTTGCGATAAGTTGTGAAAGGAAGGAAGATTTAGTGAGTGTATCGGATAATATTAAAATGAAGTTTGGAGAGGAATATGAAATGATAGTACCTGGGAAGAAGTAGTGTCCTAGAATCAAGATTGTTAATGTGGATAAGGATCTATTGAGCGAAGAGAGCGAGTTTGTGGAGAAGATAGTCATGCAGTATGTCATAACCACCAATTGCCACGAGAGAAGATTGGCAGTAATTACTCACTACAAAGGGAAACAGGGCAGAGAGAGCGTTATCGTGGAGGTTGATATTAACACTTTCAAGCTGATTCAAAATAAAGAAAAACTTTCAATAGGATGGAGGTCATATCGATTTTTTGATTACATCAATGTGGTTCAATGTTTCAAATACTATAAGTTTGGACATATGGCTAAAGACTGCAAATCGGACAAAAATGTTTGTCTCAAGTGTTCCGGAGAACACAAAATTGATCAATGCCAATCACAAGAAATTGCATGTTCAAACTGTAAGTACTCCACTGATATAATACGGGTGCCGAATGTAAACTACAGTCGTCCTGCATATAATAGAGAATGTGAAGCCTACAAGAGAGTTTACAGGGAATTGGAAAGGAGAGTGAACTATCCAGAAGTCCTCCCCAACCAAATATAGCAATCAGAGACTCAATTACTGTGTTCAAATATACAAAACTTATTGGAATACAAAAATGAAGAGGAGCCAACGAAAAAAATAAGAGTGAACTTGAGATTGTTTGCTTCACTGAAACTAGCAAAACGGATGTTATACAGTGTGTCCCCGGATGGACCTAACTATACTTATAAACTTCCTTATTTTGCATCTTAGGAAATAAAGTCATTCTTTAGAAAAAGTTTTGATTCATCTAGAATATCTTAAGCCGCTGTCAAAATTTTGAAATAATATACAGGGTGGATACAATTCATTTATTACAGTTTTTACCATGTACAACAGTTTATACAAAACTTATTCCACATGTTGCCCTCCTAATAACGTTACACATTTTTCAACAAGTGATCTAAACTTAGTATGAAACTTAAAACAAATAGTAAAAAAACAGGTACATACTTGAAAGAAAAGTGATATTAATTGAAATTTTAAGAGAAAGTCAGATAACTAATCAAAATATTTATCTCTAACAGCGGGTATTATAAAGGCTCATTAAGTTAACTGGCAAAATTTCTGTGGCCATTTCTGAAGAAGGTATCGAGTCTAAGTGGAAATTTTTTAAATTTATCTATTCTTGACATGAAAGTAATTACAAAAATGTTAATAAAAGTCATTTGTCGTCGATATTAGCTTCAAAAACGAGCACAGAAATCTGCCCGTTAGACTAATGAGCCTTTATAATATTAGACAAAAGATGAATGACATGTTGTCAGACAACATGCCATCCATTGATGTTGTGCTGTTGTGATGTTCATCTTTATAATATTGGCTGTTGGTAGATTTGTTTATCTTTATTAGGATAAATAAGTAATACCATGGATACATTTTGCCAAAACAAATGATTTACTCAAATTATCGATTGAAGTGTCTACTAGTGTTAGTCAATATTAAATTGAAATTATGTTGTCTCTAGAGCAAAGAATTTATTTAGTTAAGTGCTACGGTATTGGTGAAGTGACATATCGATATGCAAAATAGCTTACAACAAAGACAGAGGCTTCATTTTCAACATGACGGTTGTCCTGCTCACAGAGCAATTCGAGTTAGGGAGTGGTTGGATAGACATTTTCTTGATAAATGGATTGGACAGTTCGGTCCTATGAGATGGCCTTCTCGCTCTCCAGACATTACTCCATTAGACTTTTTTTGTGGGGATATCTTAAACAGAAAGTTTACGAGCATGATTTGCAAGATGATGAAGATATTTTGAAACAAAAAATTACGAAAGCTATAGCGCGCATAAATGAAGAGACCATTCATCTAGTATTTTGAAAAGTTTAGATCACTTGTTGAAAAATGTGTAACGTTAGGAGGGCAACATGTGGAATAAGTTTTGTATAAACTTTTGTACATGGTAAAAACTGTAATAAATGAATTGCATCCACCCTGTATATTATTTCGAAATTTTGACAGCGGCTTAAGATATTCTAAATAAAGCAAAACTTTTTCTAAAGAATGACTTTTTCCTAAGATGCAAAATAAGGAAGTTTATAAGCATAGTTAAGTCCATCCAGGGACACACTGTATATAAGCATGAGACTGAAATTGTAGAATATGAGATCATATTCAGTGATATCGATGCCTTAATAGGTCTTTCGAAAACAATGATGATAATATTTTATACATAAATATACGAAGTTTAAATGCTAATTTTAATCAGACGAGACTGTCTGTTCTGAATATATCCAATATTCTGAAAACGTCAATAAAAAAAGCTTGCGTCTTCTGCTGAAAGGAGACTGGACCTTCAGCTGGGATATGTTCTGTGTGTTCGCCACGTAAAAATCAAAAAACTATAAAGCAATGTTATAAGTGCAACAAGTATTTATGCAACGAGCACAGCAAATTTTTATGTCAATGCTCAGAAGCTGCTGAATCTTCCACATCCTCTTAATTTTTTTATTATTTGTTTGTGCTACTAAAAGACCCTAATAAATGTTTTAGAATAATTTGTTTCGTTTTCCAACTTATTTTCGTATAATTCATCAATAAATTAATATTGCGAGCAAAATGCTCACGCGTGACAAACGGCATTACACAGTGCCTAATGACAAATGCCGGGTTAATCCTTGTACCGAACCAAATTTCATTTCATCAACTAATTTTAAAAGACCTACAAGTTTACCGTTTTCGTATCAGATGGATTCCTTGTCCCTTAAGTCATATTATTTAGGACTCTGAGTTGCAAAAAAAAAATTAATTATAGTTCTAACCTTTCCTGGTAACTGAGTCTACTGTATCCCCACATAAATCATTTACCTCATTCAAAGCTAATAATGGAAGATCTAAAGGGGTTAACTTTTTAGCTTCTTCATTCATTAGCTTCATCTTTTCATCTTGACAAAGATCAATATCATGTAAAGATTTGCAAACAATCTGATCTTTTGATACTATACTTATTCGTATCCTGTTTCTGAATAACCAGTTAAACCTTCCCTGCAATAAATAAAAAAATTATAACTCCTTACTACGCTACAAGTGAGTAATATAATGTTAAGTAGGTACCTGTTTTATCAACTTCAAAGAATCTTCTGGGTTTTCCGAATATTCATCAGGTAAACACAGATGTCCATGAGACCTTGTTGTGTCTGAATTGAATCCTATTACTGGTAACTTATTATTCATTATTCGACTGGCTGCTAATAAGTAAGTTCCATCACCACCAATTGGCATAACCACATCTGCCCATTCCGCATCTTTAATTGTATACTTGAACCTGAATGTAAATAGACAATAAACAAAAACCTTTTGCTTTTAATTATGAATTTATTAATGAATATTTTTATATACAACCAACATAATAAAGAACATCTATAATTAAACCGGGTGATTTAGTGGTATTGGGTCCAAATTTGAAGGGGTAGTTCCTCTCATAAATACAGGGTTATTCACGGTATACGCCACGGAAGATTATGGCCGTGTCTCTGGATTTTAGGATCTTTTTATTTTTGGAGTGGATAGAGACCCGGCAGAGGTACGTTTTAAAATTATATTCATAATGTACAGCGTGTCCCAAAAGCATGAAACATATCAAAGTTATGTTTTTTTAACACGTTCACTGCGCCTATGATAAACCATATGTTTTGTACTGTGCTAACTAGGTTTTTTTTATAGTAATGTGTTAATTTTCGTACATATTTCCTGTACTTTATTTATATTTTATTATTTATTATTATTTTTGTTAAATAACGCAAAACGCACAAGTGCGGCGGTAGCACACATAATGAGTTTTTCAACTCAGGTGCTAACCGCCGCTCATGTGCGTCGTGAATTTGACAAAGACGCTTTATAAAAACGATACAAATTATATGAATATATATTGAAAATAAAATGAAAACGCAACAATAACACAAATATATAACAACAAAAATATTAATCCTCTAAACAACCATCACAATTCTTTGGCAAAATAAAAATAAAGTCTATAATTCTCTGAAAAAAAATTGAATTGAAAAAATATTTAGCTATTTTCCAGAATGGTAAATTTTAAAACAGGGCTCCAAGCATAAGCCTGGTGCATCTGGACACATATCACAGTAATAAATACTGTCTTTTCGGATGTTTTTGCTTGAACATAACTTGCATCTTTTTCGTTTAGTTTTTCCATTTTCATTTTTCTCTGCCACTTTCCTTGGAAAATGGTCCGCTACCGTAGTTTTTCGTAAATCTTTTGGACCCTGTTCTGGAAGAAGATGCTCCAAAATAGCTATGCGAAAATCGTAAAATGTCATACGTTTTCCAGAAAATCTATTATACAGGTGGTAGGAGTTGTGCAGCATCATTTGAAAAATGTGGATAGCAATTTTTTTGTACCACATTAGAGTTTTCCTTGTGAAAGGATAATATGCCATCATTTGGTCCATCCTGTCAACCCCACTCATATACTTATTGTACTGAACTATTGGCAAAGGTTTTTGCTTTATTTGGCCTCGTTTATTCGCAGCTTCGACCATGTCATTTTTGAATTCGGTGGATATATACAGCGTGTTCAGTTAAGGGTACGGAGCGGCCATATCTCGGTAACTATTGGTTCTAGAGTCTCAAATTAAAAATTTTCCAGACATAAGTGACCATGAGAAATTCTAGGAAAATATTTTCAAGATGGCCGCACTTCCGGAAATACCGGAAGTTGACACCTAGTTCATTATTTTAACGGGAACACCCTGTAAAGTATTATATTTTTTAAATGTCTGAAGAAATCGAATACAGGTGGTTTTCACCATTGGAATTTAGATTGAATGGTTTATGAGTTATAAACAAGTGAAAATCGAAATTTTTCAGCTTCAAAGCAGTGTAGAACGGCTCAAGATATCGAAAAACGGTTTACATGTCCCTATCTTAACTTTTAACATGGTATTCTACTATGTGGTTTAAATTTTAATACAGGGTGATGAAAAATCGGATAATTTTCATCACCCTGTATTAAAATTTACTCTACATAGTGGGATAAATCATGAAAAGTTAGGATAGGGACATGTAAACCGTTTTTAGATATCTTGAGCCGTTCTAGTTCTACACTGCTTTGAAGTTGAAAATTTTCGATTTTCACTTGTTTATAACTCATAAACCGCTCAATCTAAATTCCAATGGTGAAAACCACCTGTATTCGATTTCTTCAGACATTTAAAAAAATATAATACTTTACAGGGTGTTCCCGTTAAAATAATGAACTAGGTGTCAACTTCCGGTATTTCCGGAAGTGCGGCCATCTTGAAAATATTTTCCTTGAATTTCTCATGGTCACTTATGTCTGGAAAATTTTTAATTTGAGGCTCTAGGACCAATAGTTACAGAGATATGGCCGCTCCGTACCCTTAGCTGAACACGCTGTATATATAACATCACGCTTATCTTTCCATTTCGCTATCATTACACCTTTTTTGAAACTGGCTTTTGTTTCACCTTTCTTCAGTACTTTGGACACAACATCTTTTGGACAATCTTTACGATTAGATCTCAGGGTTCCGGTGCAGTGAGTTTTTAAATCAAGTAATTTTGTAGCAAGAGAGTAACTGTTATAAAAATTATCCATATAAACAGAATGGCCGTTATTTAGGTAATTATGTAAAAGATGTAATACGACTTTATCAGTGTGTCCTTTGCCTCCCATACTATCTAGGGCACCAGTATAGACAGATGCATTCAAAATTAAACCATCGGGTTCTGTAAGCATATAAAATTTAATGCCGTACTTATGCTTTTTATTTTTTATATACTGTCTGAACACCAGACGTCCCCTCCATAACAACATAGACTCATCCAACGATAGATTTTTAGATGGATAATATACTGATATCATTTTCCTTTGAAAAAACTCTAATACAGGTCTAATCTTATAAAGACGATCAATGGGCAAATCTTCACCGATTTCAGGATTTCTTGCAAAGTGCAAGCATCTCAATATGTTCAAAAATCTGTCCCTACCCATATAACGAGAAAAAGTATTCCCAACACCGAACAACCAATGTTTTTTCCAATAATCTTGTATCCTATTGAGTTTCACAGTACCAGTATTGAATAAAAGCCCCAAAAAAGTCAATAACTCTTCAACAGTTAATTCTTTCCATTTAGTTATTCTAGATTTTTCTGTTGTACGCTCCAACAAAAATAAAGTTTCAGCGTTGTAGTTTGTTTCGTCAACGATCAGATGAAGAAATGTATCGTCAAAGAATAAACGAAAATAATCATACGGAGCTGCATCTGCGTCCATATCAACTAAGAGACGATTCTGACTTCTAAATTCAAAAGTTTTTATAAAAGCAGAATTTTCATCTCAATTTTCAGGTTCTTCGATGTTACCATTATTTTCCTCAATAACATCATTAGCATCCAACACGTTTTCAACATAAGGAACCTCTGTTGAAAAATAATACATAATGTTGTAATGTGAAATAGAAGTACAAATAATAACCTTATATTACCTTCATCATCAGATGATGACTCATCCCCATCATCTCCCCCACGCTCAGAATCGTCATTGCCGTCCTTTTCCGGTTCAGATTCTAAAAATGCCAGCCACATTTCATCTTCTGTTAGGTTATTAGAATCTTTGTAAGTTATTTTGCGCCTCTTTTCACCAGAAGGTCCAGCAACAGGACTAGTTTCTCTTTCCATGTTGAAATCTTTTGAAATTAACCAACAAAATGTAAAAACTAGGTCCGATTGAAACCACGTGTTTTTTAAACCTCAATCTATGTGCTACTGTAATAAACAAGCCTACACTGCCGATGCTGCACTCCAACTGACGAATTTAAAACGTGAAATCAAACGCCGCACAAGAGCGGCGGTAGCACTGCAATTGAACATATCGGTGCCGCGCATGTGCGGCGGGCGCAGCGAACGTGTTAAATGGAATGCTCCTATGTTATTGCATTTTTAGATTGTCTGAGAAGAGAAAATAAGATTGGCTTTTACAGTTGGTGTTTAAATTCAGAAGTTTTGGAGTTATAAACCAGTGAAAATCGTCATTTTTGAAGTTCAAGGCCCTGTACAACGAAAATGGCTGAAGATATAGAAAAACGGCTTACATGTCCCTATTTTAACTTTTTATGTACTATCCTATAGTATAGAAACATTTGTGCTTTCTTTGATTTTTTTATTTGGCGACGTGTGGAGAAATCTCAGAATTCTTCAATTTTTTTATCACCCTGTATAAACATTTCATCTACATCGTAGGATAGTACATGAAAAGTTAAAATAGGGACATGTAAGCCGTTTTTCTCTATCTTCAGCCATTTTCGTTGTACAGGGCCTTGAACTTCAAAAATGACGATTTTCACTTGTTTATAACTCCAAAACTTCTGAATTTAAACACCAACTGTAAAAGCCAATCTTATTTTCTCTTCTCAGACAATCTAAAAATGCAATAACATAGGAGCATGCCATTTAAAAAAAACATAACTTTGATATGTTTCATGCTTTTGGGACAGCCTGTACATTATGAATATAATTTTAAAACGTACCTCTGCCGGGTCTCTATCCACTCCAAAAATAAAAAGATCCTAAAATCCAGAGACACGGCCATAAACTTCCGTGGCGTATACCGTGAATAACCCTGTATAAGTTGAACAAATAACTTTCAGTTCAAAATGAGGTTTCGTTCAAAATACGCAGGGTGTCGAAGTTTAAAAAATATACCTAAGTTTTTGGTTATAACTCGTGTAAATTTAAAACCATTTTGATGAAACTTAGCATGACCAATAAAGAACCAAAGATCTTTAATTAGGCTATTTCGTGTTTTTCGACGCCTTCCAGTGTCGCAGATAAAGGGTTGGCACTCCCTTTCTTTTACGCCACTGCTTTTTTTAAATAATCTAAAAGTATGTTTTTTAATTTAAATATAATAATAATAATAATAATAAAATATTTATTGAGCAAATATCATAACTTAAGTACATATAACTTATATTTTGATATGCCGTTGATAGGTTTTTAAAAATAAATTTATTCTAAAGTTACATCTGTTCGTTACGGGTTACAATTCTAGACTAAATTATTATAATATAATTTCTAAGAGGCTTAAAATGCTAAATTGCACAATTACATTACACACAGGTCTCTGACCAAGTTCCTTGACTTATTCACTAGAACTACACAACAGGAAATATAAGAATACTGCTGATGTTGGTGTCATATTATAGGTGGATGGAACTATAACTCCTCCATCGTTAGAATGAAGCTTCTTCTGGAAGATGAATTTTCCGTCGCGTTGTTGCCACTTGTACTGTCGGCATGTCCTTGTTTTGATTTTCGGCAGGTGCCCGGGTTTTCTTAAACTTTATGTAGAGGATCACTGCTGTTATAATTATGGCAATGTACAGGATGATGGTCCAGGCACTTGGTATCCGAAGATCTGGTATTTGATTCTTCGTCAATTGAAATCATTGGGTTAATCGGTAGTGCTCGAAGGTCTAATTTTTTCAATTCGACTTTGAATTTTTGTTGGTGGATTTTCTTTGGTGTCAGTTTCAATGAGTTGACAATTACTGGTTTTGCATGAATAGACACTTGAAATGAAAGTTCTTCTCCACGGAATATTATCTTGCATGATTTTCCTTCGATCAAATATATTCCAATCAAACTTTTTGTTTCTATCTGGTTTTCACATTGAATTTTCAGCTTTTCTTCTTTCGGAAGTACTGCTAGGTATTGATTCACTTCAGCGACAATTTCTATGTGATTTTCCAGAATTTCCAATTTGCTAAATTGGCATTGGCTTGTGTTTTCGTGAAGTAGTATATCTTCTTCACAGGCGGTGTTGTGACTACTTTGCAGATGACTTGGACAGTGATACAGTTTGCCTTGAGTACGTGCACATACATCCCTTAGGGGTTTCACGATATCATTATTGATTGATTTTAGAAAATACCTTGAGCTAGGTATTAGAGTAACAAATTCTGATTCGTGTTTGGTAGGGATAGGAAGAATATAATATAGTTCGAAATTCCTTTCGAAATCAATGGGTACTGATAAGAAGAACGCAATCCAACCATGATCTAGTTTACAATTAAGCTTAATTATGCTTTCGAAGTCCAGAATACTATCGAATTTCATTTCGAATGGAAATTGATTTGTATAATGTGAGGAGATTTTTTGAAGTCCTGAAAATAATTCTCTAGAAGTGATTACTGATTATGCTAGGATGCAACGTATTTAATTCGCAAAATGTAACCGAAGTTTCAATTTATTGCAAGGCATTGAGAATTGTGTTGTAAAGAATCACTAATTGATTGAAAATATCTTTTGCGAAGAGCAAATTGATACGATCTATTTCTTCCTTTACCATTTGGCTGAGTTGCATAATTCTAGATTTCAGGATAAGTTCATTATGCTGAATATCATGAATTGTATCGTTAAAATTTTGGATGATATTATGACTTAAGCTATACTCCATTTTTATTTGTTCTTGCAAGTTCTTTTCATTTTTCTCTAAATGATTTAAAATTTTATAAATTCTTTCGTCAGCGTTGACATCTAAATTTCCAGTAATTCCTTTTACTACTGTTCCTAAGAAATCTACTAAACCTCTCTTCTCTTTAGTATTAATTCTAAGATTTTCTATTTTTTCAAAAATTACCGTTTGAGTGTATCTTAGTGTACTATCATAATTTCCTAATTCATTACTATAAATTAAATTATTATTATAAGATGATTTAAGATCATCATATTGATTGTTGAGACTTTTAAATTCATATTCGTATGCTGCGTGCGTTAAAGTTTTGCAGGTCCTAGGTCGATTGGAAGAACTCCTAAGTTCCTGGTAATATTATTTATTTCTGTCCCTTGTCCAATCGTGAGGAACCTGAAATAATTTTTCCTTATGATATATTACTATGAGGTTTCTTTCTCGGTCTTTTAATATTAGAAATGTGAATATTTTCGGAAGTATTCCCATGTTGGAGTATAATCTTTGCTGTTTTTAATTTTCCGTTATTTTTTCCCACCGTTTCCTTTTTATATTTATTCAGAGTTTTACTCTGTTTTTGCTTATTCTTAACAAACATCTTCTCAGGAATTTCGGGAAGCTTTTCGCGAGTCTCATTTGTTTTATTAATAATTTGTTCTTTCCTACTCTGAAGGTGTTCATTTAATTGTTCGTATGAGACTTTCACCTTATTTTTATGATCAATAAGGTAATTATTTACTAATTGTTTATCAATTTCAATATCAAATGGGGACTCTGTATCTAAATGACTGGTTGTAATCTCATATGGTTTCAAATTTGTCGCGGAATGTACGCTAAAATCGCATAATTAATTTTCGTTTCTATTGGCTCATTTTTATACTCATTTTGATTATTTAAGAATCTGATGTGTTCAATAAGAGTTGAATGAAATCTTTCAATTAGTCCGTTTGACTAAGGATGTTGGGAACTAATGAAGTGAATTTTAATTTTATGAGTTTCAAGCAATTCTTTCACTAACGAATTTTTGAATTCAACCCCATTATCGGAGATCACCTGTTCTGGGATACAATGGTGTGAAAAGAATTTTACTAGATTATTTGCGACTTCTATTCCTTGTGAGGAATTTAATTTGTAACCTTGCGTGTATTTTGAAAAAGAATCGATAAGTGTGAAAAATTTACAATTTTCTAAGGTTATGCTATCGACATGTAAAATTTGGAAGGGCTTGATAGCTGTCGCTGTCGGAGTAATATTATATTCCAACTTCAATGGATTTCTATCGTACTTAACAACTTGGAAAATTTCGCAATTATTTATATAATTTTGTATAGATTTTCTTTGATTGGGCCAATAATATTGAGCTTTTATTCGCTTTTCTCTTTCATCAAGACCACAGTGATTTGTTTTGCCTTCATGATACATTAGTATGTGGTTTTGAATTTCATCATTGTCCAGAATGTCAATTAATTTCTAGTACATTTAATCATGGAAATTTGAGAATTCCGAAAATATGTTTGAAGTACAGTACTGAATTTTTCGTAAATTGGGTCTTCAAAATAAACATAATACTTCACCTTTGGTGAAGAATTACAAATTCTTTCAAGAATTTAATTATTTCGTCTTCGTAATTATTTTTAGAAAATTGAACGTATATTGGTTCGTTGTTTTGTTTTATACAGCCTAACTACTATAATAGGTCTAGCAGGGGCATAATTGACTTCAGATATTATAATAATTTGATTCTTCCCATAATTTACAGAACAATCAACTATTGGAATTTCTGCGATTGGATTCTCTAAATTTGAATGTACAGTTTCGTCATCTTCGAGGGCATTTTCCTCGTCATCTAAATTTCCTGGTTCGGCTGAAAGTGATTCAATTTCACTGCGATCAGTATGATTTTTATTTTTAAGATCTTGAATTATATCCCCAATTTCTTCACCTACAGGTTTAATTGATTTACCTTTCTTTAAATTATGTGATTCAGTAATGTGAAGTTTAATCCTAGATAAAGCGTCTGCATTTTTATTTAAAATGCCTTTCTTGTACACAATTTCGTAATCAAACTCTTCGAGTTTTAACGCCACCTAATTAGTTTGGAATCTGGGTCTTTAGTTGAAAACAAATATTGTAACGGTTGATGATCAGTTAATATTTTGAATTTTTTGCCAAATTGATAAGGCTTTAGGCCTTATGTACTGAACGTGAGTGTCCCACAGTGTCCGAGTTATTCGAGTAGTTGATTATGTTATCTTGTGTTCAGATTACATATCAATTATGACTCGCTTTAGCCTGGTTTGCTTGATGTACGGTAAACCAGACTGAGCGCTTATTTAAAAACGGAAAATAAGGTTTGTATTTTAGTAATAGTAAATCTGGTTTAACAGATAAGAGCACCATGGATGCGAGAGAGTGGAAAGCTGTGACAGATTGGATTGAAAAACAAGATGGAGAGGGGCCCTGGGTGGTTATACCACGAGTAAATCAAAATTTTGAAAATGTTGATTTAACTAGAGAAGATGAGAAAAGATTATTAAGAGATGAGACAGATAAAAGTGGAGATGAGGTAGAAAAAGACGAGGAGAGACGAGAAAGAGACATGAGTAGAGAAAAGACAATCCAAATCACTTCCTCAAGTAGTGAAGTGGAAAAACTAAACTCTTTGACATCTAGGATTGCAGATGAGAAAAGCAAATCAGATGAGATATTGAAGGTGGTAAAAGAGTTTTGTGTCACGTCTACCAATATGATAAAACAGTACCAAGAAGCACTGATTGGTGCGCAAACTGGTGTTTCTAATATGGAAAGAATTCATCAATCTATTATTAATGAATTTGAAAAACAAAAGGAAGCATTTTCCAAGCAGACGAAAGCAATGGAACAAAAAACTGCTGAAGTGAATACGCAGTTAGTTGAGATGAGAGCTAATAAATTACAATAAAATAAGCAATCATTATATTATGCAGACAGAAAATATGACCAGAGATGAGGATGACAGAAGAGATGAGACAAGATCTGTCAGTGAAGGTGAGAGACTGAACGTCGAAATTGTGAAATTAGTAAAAAGAGAGTTGAAAAAATTAATTTGTGAAAGACGCGAAAAAGAAGATTCTGACAACCTGGCAGATAAAGTTAAGGAAACTCTTAAATTTGAAATAATAAGTAAAGATTCCGTTCTGAGACGCGATTACAAATTAACATTGAATACAAAATTCGAACATTTTTATGATTACTTTACCTCTGAATTAAGAAGTCACGAATTACTTTACATAATTGACCCTGAAATCACCTCAAATAAAGATATAGAAACGGCGTCATGTTTAAATCATTTGATGAGACAAATTATGGTAAGATTAGATGTGCTAATAAAAATGCATCAGCAGATCTCAAAACGGAGGGAGTAGGTAATTTTGAAGTTGTGTTAAATAATAATAAGTTGAGAATTTATTATCGTTGAGGAAATTTGCAGAGATAGGTTTTAGTATTTATTTAGATAACAAAAAAATTTACATTTTCGATCCGGTCTCGAATGAAACTTTTATAACTGGGATATATAATAAACCTTATTGGATAATAGAATTCGAAGTAAATAAAAGTAAAAACAAAATGAAAATAACTTTACAAGTAGGAGAATTATGGCTAATTTAACCGAAAATGAGCGAGATGCGAATAATGCCACCCGGTATAAAATTAGAAGTGTGACGTTAAAAGAAACCAAAGAAAAACTTGAATTTAATGAGCAACAAAGAAATGAGAGTAAAAATAGGAATAGTCAAGGGGATGAGATGGAATTAGAGGGGACAATACTAAACGAAAATAGTATAATAACTGGAGATGAGAATTTAGAAAATAAAACAGGGGGTGAAAAGAAATTCATTTATGAGAACTCAAATTTTGATACATCAATCTGGGACAGGAAAATTCATGACATAGACGAGCTACTTTTGTAGCACTGCCAAATATAGAGTCACCATTCAGTAAAAAATATAAGATATTCGCAAAAAATAATAGGGCTATGCTCTGGCACGTTAGACTGGGGCATGCCTCTGTCGCCTATCTAAAGGCTTTGCAGGGAAAATTTCCTGAAAATAAAGAACTAAATGATGCAATTTTTGATGAGTCAATATTAGATTGTGAAGTATGTATGATGGCAAAGTTTAAAAAGTTACCTTTTAACTCAGTACGGAGACGAGCTACTGAACCATTACAAATTATCCATTCGGATATCATGGGGCCCATTACTCCGTTATCACACCCCAAGCGGTACCGATTTATTGCAGTATTTGTTGATGACTACTCTAGAGTAGCAATGGCATATCCAATGAAGGTGAAAAGTGAAACAGGTTATTGTTTTGAAGCATTTGTTAGAAGCGCTCGAAATTTATTAGGCAGAGATGCGAAAGTGTGTTATTTGAGAACAGATCAAGGTACAGAAGGTACAGGTGGTTACACCATTGAGGTCTTAAAAAGATTAGGTGTAGAGTTGCAACTTGCAAGTCCAAATACACCACAGCATAATGGCGTTTCTGAAAGGTAAGAGCATAAGGTCAAACCATACAAAAGAAGGTAAGAGCATATATATTTGATGCAAAGATACCTGAAAGTATGTGGGATCTTGCTCTAAGCGCTGCTGTGTATGCCTATAATAACAGAACACCTCATAAGTCAAATAACATGGTCACGCCACTACAAAGATTTGCTCCAAATCACAATTATGACATAGGTCAGCTGAGACGGTTTGGATGCGTTGCTTATATTAAAGTTCAAAGAAAGACGGGTCCCAAGTTTAGATGCGAAGGGAGACGCATGATCCTAGTAGGTTACACACCTACTGAATATCAGTTCCTAAAACCTGAAGAAGGCAAATTTTATGAAAGTAGAGACGCGTGTTTCAATGAAAAACTAGTATATGGAGATAAGTATGAGAAAGACAGCATAAAAGACTGGCCGGTTGAACAAATTGAAATTAAAAAGGAGAAGTGGTTTGTTGAATTTGCTGGAGATTAATCTCAAAATGAAGGAACTTTAAAACCGGAGGGAGAAGCGAAAAAGAAAAGAGGTCGACCAAAGAAACAGATTGCTGTCTCTGAAAAGAAAACTGAAAATCTAGTTAATGATACAAGTTAAGATGAGGAAAAGAGAAGTCAGCTACTAAAAGCAGTTATATTCAATGATGAGACTGAAAAAAAGGCGAATGAAACAAAAGAAAGGATTTATCACGCAATGATTGCGGAAATAAATCAAGACCCAGTGTCTTATAGAGAAGCGGTTCAATCTAAGGAGTCTTCTTTGTGGCAGGAGGCAATAAACGATGAGTTGGAATCCATGTATAAAAATGAGGTATGGTCACTTGTCGATCGACCGACTATATTGAAAAATAACCGAAGAGCAAACATCATAGACTCAAAGTGGGTATTCAAAAAGAAAACCGAGAGCGGAGGTAGAACAAAATATAAAGCACGACTTGTAATAAGAGGTTTCAAAGACCAAAATTACTAAGATTTGAGTGAAACCTATGCCCTTTGATTACCTTTGATAAGATCTATTTTTGCCATTGTTAATAAGTAGGTATGATCTAGAGATGTGTCAATTAGACGTTAAAACTGCATTTCTAAACGGATTAATAGATGAGGAAATTTACATGGAAATTCCAGAAGGAGTAAATGTTACGCAGGAGGAGAGGAAGGGCAAAGTTTGTAAAATAAAACGAGCCTTGTATGGTCTTCTGATTAGTCCGAAAAAGTGGAACAAAAGGTTCACTGACGTAGCGACGAGTGTAGGACTAACAAATGATGGAACTGAGCCGTGTCTATTTACCTGGAGAGGGAAAAATAAAATTCTTATTCTATTGTTATAATGTAGACGACATAATAATTTCCTGTAATGATAAAATTAAATTAAAAGAAGTGGTAACAAAATTAAAGAATGAATTTGAGATGAGTGAATTAGGAGAACCAAAAGAATTTCTGGGAATTACAATAACTAGAGATGGGGAGTCCCATGAAATTCTACTTGGCCAAGAAAATATGTAGATAAGATTTTAGAAAAATTTGAATATAATAAAGAATATCCACAGAAAACCCCTATGGTTACTACTCAAGTAGCTAACAGAGAAAGAAAACAAAGAGGAGAGGATTTTGACTGTGAAGTAATAAAAGAAATTGAGACGAGGAACAATGCACCCTATAGGGAAGCTATAGGCAGCTTGTTATATCTGGTGGCTGGAGCCACTCGGCCAGATATCTCTTTCGCGGTGAATGTATTAAGCAGACACCAAATTAATCCCACTGAGAGTGATTGGCAGATGGTCAAAAGAGTATTCAGATATTTAAAGGGAACTAAAACTTTAAAATTAAGATATACCGGAGAGAAAGATGACCTTCAAGCTTATTCTGACGCAAGTTTCGCCGATTGTAAGGGATCGCTGACAACTTGTGGGTATGTAATAAGACTTTTTGGGGATACGATAGCCTGGAGGACACACAAGCAATCATATGTTGCCTTGTCCACTTGCCAGGCAAGTATGTTGCGATGAGTGAGACGTGTCAGGGATTGATTGCAATGAACAATTCATTGAAATTAATTTTGAATAAATCTTTTTGCCCAATAAAATTGATTTACAAAACCTCTATCATTCGAGATGCATAAATATTTAGTTGGAAAAATTATCAACAATCCGTTGGTAACTGATGGAAATTAATTACTAGTTCTATTTTGTTTCACAGGTAACAAACTGAGAAGGAAGATACCTCGGTATACTTGAGATGCGAAAGGGGAATAAGTTATAATAAGTCTATTTGAATTATATTGTTTAGTGATTTGAAATAAAAATATTATTGTATAAGTTATAAAATTTCCAAGTTAGTTTTCTTGATGAAGAATGTGTCTTTGTTTATGTAATTGAAACTGAGATGCGGTGGTTTATTGCTTAATGATATGAGAGGCGCTTAGTCGGGAGGGAGTGTTAGAATTCGAATTTACGCCTAACCGCCTCTGACTAATGTATGACGAGGCCTCCTTCCTTAAATGATAAGCAATCGTTGCAGGCAGTAGCGAGTAGCTAATCGACCGAGGAGACGAATTATTATTATTTATTTAGAAATTAAAAGCACGTTCATTATTAAAAGTGGTGTTTTATTTTATAGAAAAATCCCAACAAAAATACTTGACTGACCAGACAATCGCTAAAAGTTTTTTGTGTATTGTTGAATAATTTATTTCTGAAGTATTTAGTGTCCTACTTGCATATGCAATGGGTGGATCTGATCCTATTTTACCTTGTGATAAAATACTTCCAACAGCATAGTTTGATGCGTCAGTAATGAGTATGAAAGGTTCTTCTATTATTAGGATATACAGTGCTTCCTAAAAGTAACGGATAAATTCGATAAAACGGAAAGCGCTGTTATTTTGAAAAAATAAAAAAACAGGTCGATTTTGGTTTAGAGTTGTTCAACTTTTGACATAATATTTGGGTATACAGGGTGATGCACGAAAAAGTGGTGACGTCATCGGCATTTTTTTAAATGGCAACCTTTATTTTTTATTATATTTTTTGACACTTTATCCAATTGCCAATACGGTAATGTAATCATTTTGTAACGTTAAATAAGGAAATTTCGGAGAAAAGAACTTAATTTCGACAGATTTAATAGATTTAATTTAATATAATTTAACAGATTTATTTAATACACTTAATTTAATAGACAGATCTTATAAAATTACCATGGAAACAGTCATTTTTATTTGATTTTTTTTTTTTTATCGTTAATGTTCCGATTTTCACATCAGTGAAAAGTGCACAATTTCGACTCACAAGTTGTTTTCTCAGAAATTTCCTTATTTAAGGTTACAAATTGATTACATTATCATATTGGCAATTGAATGAGGTATCAAAAAATGGAAAAAAAAAATAAGGGTTGTCATTTTTAAAGATGCCGATGACGTCACCACTTTTTCGTGCATCACCCTGTATACCCAAATATTATGTCGAAAGTTGAACAACTCAAAAACAAAATCGACCTGTTTTTTTAGTTTTTCAAAAAAACAGCCCTCTCAGTTTTATCGAATTTATCCGTTACTTTTGGGAAGCACTGTATAATAAGGATATTGAAGAATTGGTTCACTTTTTAAAAGGTTTTTACAAAGTTCAAAATATTTAACGTGTTCAGGATCGTTCGGATTAATTATGAAATCTTTCTTTAAGTATTTGGTCAATGGTTTCGTTATTTTTGCAAAATCCCTAATATATTTTCTGTAATATCCTAATAATCCTAATAAGCCTTTTAATTGCTTTGACTTTTTTGGTATCGGATAATTTTTAATTGCTTTAATCTTATCTGGATTTGGTTTGACTCCTTCTCTGGTCACAGCATGTCCAAGATAAGCTACTTCTTTTCTGAGAAATTCAGATTTATCGATTTGAATTTTAAAATTAGCCTGTCTTAATCTTTCGAAAACTTCTCGCAATCTACTAATATGTTCCTGGAGGCTAGTGCTGAAAATGATTATGTCATCTAAATAAACAAGGCACCTTTCGTTTTGAATGCCACTAAGAATATTATCCATTACTCTCTGAAAAGTCGCAGCAGCCTTTTTCAGACCAAATGGCATTCGTAAGAATTCATAATGCGCGTTTTCTGAATTAAAAGCGGTTTTTTGAATATCTTCTTCATTCATTTCAATCTGGTGAAAGCCTGAAGCTCGAGAGTTGTTAAATATTGGCATCGTCCTAATTTATCGAGTAAATCGTTAATATTAGGAAGGGGGTATCGATCTCCGATAGTTTTCTCGTTCAACTTTCGGTACTCGACTACGATACGCCACTTTCTCTTACCAGATGAGTCAAGTTTCTTTGGAACTATCCAAATTGGTGAGCTCCAAGGACTGTGACTTGGCCTAATAATTTTTTGATCTAACATTGTTTGAATTTGGGTTTGCACTTCTTTTTTAGGAACCTCAGGGTATCGATAGGACTTAGTGGAGATCCCAAGTAGCATTTTTAGTTGAGAAAACCTGAGGGCCACTGCAGAAGATACATTAAAAGTTCCCGCCACGAGTGGTGGCCACATGAAAGCAACGATTCTATTACGTGGTTACCACTAGAATGGGGAACAATTTTTAAGTGGTTATCTAGTTCCGGCGACGTGATTAGATCTGACCGTGCCACAGTTTGGCCATATCACGGTCACGTGGCCACACACGTGGATGTATGGTGGCGGGCTATCCCTTGTATCTTCACGCAGTCTACGCACATACTAGTTGTTGTTGGGTGTTCGATCTCTGTCTTACAGCCGCAATGTCATATTTTTACCTTCCTATTCCTATCGTATTTCTAGTCTTGCTAAACAAAACAAGATCGGAACTGTAAAATGAAGAACTCAACTCATCCTTGAATCTACATAGGTATACAAAAATTATTATGGAGGAGCGTGCGTCTCGCGAAACACTCGCACTCGCCCAACAAATTACAAACTAACGCAACTTTATTGTGAAACATTTATGTAATAAATCGAAATCTTACTAAGCGCCGCCATAAAAACGACATTTAAAAAAAAACTTGAAACGTAATTTCACGTGCGGTTAGTGTGTGATAAGCTGTCTGCAGCAAGAAGTAATTTTTTCTCGATAAATATTACAAGAAACGCAAAAGCAATTTTTTTTTTATTCTGTGCCATATTGATCAAAATTTACTATTTATCAGATCGTTTACACAATCTTTGCGGTGCGGTAATGGCGGCAAGGGGTTTATCCGTAAATATGGCCGCCTTAGGAGAATATAACTTATAAGTGGCGTTTGTCACATTTTACGACTATAAAGGGTTCATCACTCAAACCGTAGTGGCAAAACTGAAAATATTTCACTTCTAGGTGACTTTCGAATAACAAAGTGGCCAAGGGAACTATGAACTAAAGAACAAGCCAATCGATTTCTTCGTCACATGAAAGTGATTTCGAACAGTTATTTAAACCATTCTGTCACTATAGGAAGCCACCTTGATTTCCAATTTATTTGCAATAGTACCTACTTACAATAATTACTGTCGTTGATAATAATGAACTTGTAAAAGGAATGAAAAGAATTTACGTAGGTAAGGTTAGGTTCTCCGTTCTACGTAAATAAACGAAATGAATGGTCGAAGTACTACATGATGGTTGAAATAGTTTAGGTGATCGTGGTTTGTTTACAAGACCACCATTTTTAACCGATGTATTTTCCAACTGTTGTCTTAATTTTCTATAAAACGTTGTTGAATGTCGAAAACTCCTTTTCTTGCGTGAGATTTTATTATCCATTATTATAATAATGTTGGAAAGGATTTTAACCCGGCAATGGTACGGTGCCGGTACGGTACAGGCGAAGTAATTTGTGTATTGTAAAGCAACCTGCGATCCCATTCGCTTGAGCGTCTATGTACCTTCGAATTAGATCTCATAGGTGGCGTACGCATGAAAATACCTTCAGCGGTAGCCATTTGTGTCTTTAGTCTACAGTTGAAGTGGTCGAGGGTATGTCATACCCCAGTGTACCAGTGGCGTTCTAAGTGGCGGCATCACCTGATACTGAAATTAGTTATCTCAAAGCTAGATATTTCATGGAAAAAAGTAAGTAAACAACAGTGTTTCACTTCACAATAATCAGGGATGCAGTAAAAGCTAATGCTCTATTTAATGCACACTGCTCAATTTGTAAAAATCACATAAATTCATAAAAAATAATAGTCCTGGATGTTTTTTTTTTGCATGCCTTTATTCCAATCAAGCATTTTTTAGAATGTCTTATGAACAGGACCAGAGTCATTTGGCAGAATTGTGGGCCAACTTTGAGGATATACCTTGTGCGTCTGATGATAGTGAAGAAGAACCATTAGGATCTGAATCGGATGAAGACTGGCCTGATCATCTTAGTGAACATTTTTCCAACTCAGATACTGAGCAAGAGACTGATCAGTTAAGACGAAATCGTAAATGAGCAGAATGAACCTGCAGGCTACTCTCAACCTGCAGTTCCTGCAGATCAGCTTGCAGAAGGTGATCAATCTTCAGATGGTAATCACCTAGTAGACCAGTCTGCAGACGATGTGAGTACAAATGTTCAACCTGCATCAGCAAATAATGTTCGGAGCCGATATATGTGGGGTAAAGATGGCAAAACAAAATGGGTTTAATCTCCTGGAAATCAAGGTGTAAGAACAAGGAGCGAGAATATAGTGACACATCTGCCAGGTTCCAAGGGAATAGCAAAAGCAGCAAAAACACCGTTTGAATGCTGGAACCTCTTCCTGGATGATATAATGATAAACAGTATAGTAACAAACACGAATGAAAAGATCAATCAGAAGTCGCAGAATTACACCGATAAACATATAGTAAAGGAAACTGACGCAGTTGAATTAAAAGCTGTATTTGGACTTCTTTACCTTACTGGACTTTTCCGTTCGTCAAGGCAGAATCTAGAAGATTTGTGGAACACTGACGGAACTGGAGTGGATATTTTCAGATCTACAATGCCTTTGAAAAGGTTCCAGTTTTTACTTGCATGTCTTCGATTCGATTGTGCAGGTACTAGAAACGAGAGACGTCGTATTGATAAATTGGCACCTATAAGAGCCATATTTGACCGGTTTGTAGACCACTGCCAAGAATGTTACACTCCGGCAGAATATGTGACGATTGATGAAAAATTAGAGGCGTTTTGCGGTCGTTGTGGATTCCGACAATATATCCCAAATAAACCGGCCAAATACGGCATCAAAGTATTTGCTCTAGTGGACGCAAGAACTTTCTACGTTTTCAACTTGGAGGTTTACGTTGGGAAGCAGCCAGATAGACCCTTTTTATTGAGCAACAAGCCAAATGATATAGTGCTGCGACTCGTGCAACCAGTCAGAGGTTCCAATAGAAATATCACTTTTTATAATTGGTTTGCGAGCTATCCGCTCCTCCTACAACTTCTGAAAGAATACAAACTTACCGCTGTCTGTACGTTGAAGAAAAATAAACTCGAAATACCTCCAAGGATGCTTGCGTTTCGAGGCAGAGAAGAAAGAAGTTTCATGTTTGGATTCCAGTCTGACATAATGCTTGTTTCGTACATTCCAAAAAAAGGAAAAAATGTTCTCCTTTTGTCCACGCTACACCACGATACAAAGATAGATCCGGCAACGAATGAATTGCAGAAACCTGAAGTCATCACTTTTTACAACTGTACCAAAGGTGGAGTTGACGTTATGGATGAATTGTCTGGCACATACAGTGTTTCTAGAAACAGTCGGAGATGGCCTCTTACCTTGTTTTATTCACTTCTAAACTCAGCGGCTATAAATGCCAGAATTATATGGAAATGTAATAATGTCAACCAAATTGGTAAAATTCCCCGCCGAAAGTTTTTGAAGGAACTAGGTCTCGCTCTTGTCAAAGAACACAGGGACCGAAGGCAAAACAATCCCCACGTATGGCGGGAGATAAGGAAACTAATTTCTGAAGCTTCTGGAAGACCTGGTGGTGGTGAACCAGGGGCTAAAAGGCAGAGGGTTTCACGAAGATGCTGTTTGTGTCCCAGAAAAGCTGACCGGAAGTCATTTTACACTTGCCTTTCTTGCTCCCGTTACATCTACATGGATCACTGCGGTCAAATTTGCGATCAATGTCAGGCCACCGATAGCCCTTGAAATGTAAAATTATTACCTAAGCATGAAATGTATTTTGTAGCTCCATATGTAAGGTTTACTATAAAGCAGCTAGTTTACCAAAAAAAACTCGATTTATTTTTATTTTGAATTTGTAGTAAGTGTGATTTTTTATTTTTTTTTAAATGTTACGTTTTCGAAAGCAATTATTTTTTTCTACAAATAAAGATTTGTTTATAATTATTTTATAATTATTACGATAAAAAGTAATTAGTAGTTATAGACAACAGAGCAAAAGTTTTTTTCCAATTTTGAAATTATTTTGAGTATTTTTAAAATGGGGTAGTACATACCCCAGTGTACCTATGGTGTAATGTTACCTCACCGTACCAACGCCGGGTTAAAACCAACACTGGCACTTTTCTACAATATATCTACCTAACCCTACTTGGTCTGATTCTAACCCTAAACAGTCACCAGTAGGTTATTTTTTCTTAAAAGTTATTTTCGCAAGTTCTTGCCACATTTTGGTGGCTCAAATCTTATTCAAATTATCAAAGTTACTTTTCTTGGTGGCAGAATTGTGACGATCGGTGCTGCATGCCACTAGAGTGTGATGAATCTTCAAAGATATTACAGAAGTTTTGAGAACGATGCGGCCACTTAATATATCACTTCAAAGCTGTCGCCACTTTCAAGTGATATTTTAGTGCTCTTTGTTGGTGACTGCAGCTTTCACTTTCCACTTCATAGTTGTAGAACTTTCAAGTGGTTAGGTTATTAGGTAGGTAGGTTATTATTTATTTATTTATTTTATTTATTTATTCTAATTTCAACAGGGCAAGCCCCATACAATGAAATAATAACTTTTCATATGAAGTGCTTACAAATTCATGACTTATTATTTATTATTAGTTATTATGAGGAAAAATAACGTTTTGAGCACCTAAAGTAGCACCAAGATGTTATGAAACTATCAAGTGGCCACGCTGGTATGAATGCACCATGATTACCACTATGAATATAGGATATACAGTTTTTTCTACTGTAAAGTTTTAAATTGAGTGGAAAATAAGTGAAAATCACTTTCTCAAAGTTTCGGTATAAAATTAGAAGGTGATTGTACCCTCTGATGCTACTTGGGATTGGTAATTCATCGGAAGTTTTAATGCTGTGCTTGACTTTATTTATAAAAGATAATTGGTTACCATCAATATGAAAAATATCTGAGTATTCTTTTACAAGATCAATAGGTTTTCGTAATTGATTTTCGTTCTTCCAAATTCATATGTTCGGAGCGAACTTTAGAAATAGCAAATTTAAATTTTTCAACGTTAAAATTGTTGAAATTTTGATAGTTTTGTTCGTATTCGTCGAACTTATCAGCCAAAATAGGTTTTGAAATATCGATAATTTTTTTCGAATCTGATCGATTCAAAATCGAGCATATAGCATTATAGCATTCAGGAATTTCAAGATCTGAAATCCTAGTATATGGAATAATTATATCTCCATTATCAACATTTTTTACATTTAATGTAATAATTTGTTCCGATCTCGGCTCCACCGGGTATCATTGTACTAAACTGTTCAACAGATGTTCTATGTTCTATGTGCCGTGGAAATCTGGAAAGGGTCTTTTACGATTGCCTTATTAAAATATTTCAGGTTTAACAAAAGATTTAGTACTACCTACACCGGGTGTCCCATCGTATAGAATTCTCGCGAAAAAAGGTACTTCTAATTAAAATTTTTATATGAAAATTTACATACGTGGATTACAATAAACCTACTATAATATGATGTAATCATTTTTGGAAAATTAATTAAATGCGACTTTCGATTTTCGACATAGATTTTATAACGAAATACTAATCGCATCTCTATGATTTTTCATACACTTGTAGAAAAAAGTTTCTTCTATAAGAAACAGTAATTTGTTAATCGATATCTTTAACCATAATTGAGTAATTTGCCATCAAAGTTGAACATAAAATCGGAATAAAGTTTATGATTATTATTATAAACCCGTCACTAGTCATCATAGCTAAACTCCTTGGCTTGTATGTAATAATGACATAAGCTAGTCTACATATAGACTTCTTGTTATTCCCGTGAATATGTTAAATAAGCATAATGCTCAAGATGCAATGAACCTGTGGCAATGTATTAAATAGAACCCCTTTTCATTGCGTCGGGCAGTCTACAATAATTACCGAAGATATAACATCAGTCTACAAGCTGTAATTATTTTGTTTATCTGTTTTAATAAACATTCACAATTCCCGCATTTAATTGTATTATTGTGAGTAGACTCGGTTGTCAAACATCAACTCCCATCCTTACGGCCTGATTCCCCTTTTTAAAAAAGGTAAACCGTAATGGACAACCAAAACTGGCGCAGTCGTGACGGATTTTCAAAATTCCTTACAAATCCATAAAATTCGGAAACACACCATCAATTTAGTGCGTCCGTGGTACGAGGAACAAGAAAAGAAGATCCAGAACCAGCAGCTTCCAGCAGCGAGAGGTACAACCCCGCCGAAATCGAGTTCGAGGTCCCTCACAAAAGCAGCAGCGAAGCCAGCCACAACAGGAGCAACTCCGCCGAAATCGAGTTCGAGGTCTCCAAAACTACAAGCAACCAGCAGCATCAAGCCTGAGCAACCCCGCCGAAATCGAGTTCGAGGTCTCATCACCTGGTGCAGCAAATTGGAAAGAGAAACCCGCAACAGTCGTGGACTCCCCAAATCGGCAAGAGACATCCCGTAGAACGAGGACTCACCGAAAACCAGCAACTTTAAGCGAAGATAACAAGGTCAGAGTAATAATTTTAATACGAATATGTATTTTTGAAGTTTTATTTTATTTAATTTTGATTTTTCCTGACCAAATAAATATATGATTTTTTATTGAATAATTTTTAAAGATTTTTTACAATTTGATAATTCAAAGTATTGAATTAAATTCGTTTCAAAGAATACGAAAAATATTTTAATTTTTAAAAAAACAAGAAACATAAGTAAATAATTATTTTGCATGACTTAATATAATATTTTTAATTTTAAATAATTTTACTAGTATAATATACACTCTACTGTGTATTAAACAAATCCTTGTTAATTTTGTATGCCGTGGAACTTAAGTAACCCCTTTAATACGGAAGAGACTGGCCGTACGGTATATGGAAATTACAAGTATTTTTAAATATTTTTACCATCTTTGATATTTGATTTTTATTTATATTTTACCATCTTACCATCTTACGATTTTTATTTTATTTTTATGATTTTTACCATACTGCTATTATAAATATTTATGACATTTTTAATTATTTCGAAATAACACCAATAATTATATAATTATTATTTTATTATGCATCAAAATTCATGAGCGAATCAACTATAAGTAGCGATTCAGAATACGATTCATCCAACGAAAATACCCCACAAACTGTCGAATTAGAAAATTCTCGCGTTTCCCTTGATTCTTTGTCCATTTCTCAAGACAATCCAAACAATAATATGGCACCCCCAGAAACAAGAGGAACTGCAAACGCAGCAGGTTCTAATGCGAATCAACCCTCAGTTGAAAGTTTAATTTCTTCAGCACGTAATTATGGCGAAATTCTTCCCAAATTCGACGGGAAAACCCAAAACTTAGAATCGTTTATTTTAAAAATTGAACCATTTTATAATAAGTACGGTATTTCAAACGACGATACCTTGAATGCGTACGTTTTTTGTACCATCTGTAATAAATTAACTAACGAAGCTAATGACTTTATATTATGTAGACCAGATATACAAAACTGGCCTGCGTTAAAGGAAGCTTTGAAAAATAAATTTGGTGATTGGACCGACAGGAAAATCATAGCCCATCGGTTCAAAATGTTAAAAATCCAGCATAACGAAAGTTTGCCAGATTTCATTGAGCGGATAAAAACCACTCAAACACAGTTGAACATTAAAATTCAACAAGACCCCCAAATTTCGGCACAACAAAAGATCGTGCACTTAGAAATAAATGAACAAACAGCCCTAGAAGTGTTATACGGAAACTGTCCGTCTATGCTTCAAACTATATTAGATGTTAGAGATCACAACACTCTAGCAGAAGCTTGTGGCACTGTTCTAAACTACATCTCGAAACACCCGCCTGAAAAATTCAAACAAGTTAACAAAATTCAAATTCAGCCAACTAAACCATTATTTCACCAACAAAATAATTCTAGATTTATTCCTAATCAGAATTATGTCCCGTTTAGAGGAATAAACTTTAGGCCCAATCAGTAACAACCTTCATTTCAAAATAGGTCACCAAACCGAACGGTACCATTTCAAAATAATTCAAATAACCCTCCTAGGCAAGCCAACGTTTTCCAGCCTAATGGATTCGTTAGCAGAAACAATGCCCAAACGAATAGGCCAATGCCTATGTCAATTGGAAACTCCGGACTGACAAATCAGTTCCGAACTCAAAATTTCAGAAATTGGCGTCAGCCAAGACCCCAAATTCACCACGCAGAAGGTTACACTCCTGAAGCTGAATTCATGAGTGAAAAATTTTCAGAGGAACAGTACGAAAGTCCTTATGATACGTATCCCGACTCTCAGGACACGTATTTTTACGAGAATCCCTCGGGAGACTCTGAAGTTAATGATAATGACACCCCGGAAAATGACGCAGAACCCCAGGTTGCCGAAAATTTTCGTCAAACTGCCTCGGGAAAGAATTAAACTCAAACGAAAGTTATTATGCTAGTTCCATTCTTCCTTGCTTGCAACTTTTAGATCCACCCTTAAATTTAATGATTGATACAGGTTCAACCCATTCACTCATTAACCCCGATGTTGCAATGAAGTATTTTTCTGAGTACATTTACGAAGAAAAATTTATCTTAAAGACGATTGGTAATCAATCGCAACATAATCAATGTGTAATTGTCGATTTACTAGAAGAAGGTCAATTCATGAAATTCTTCATTGTAGAATTCCATCATTCTTTCGACGTCCTGCTAGGATCAGATATCCTACAGCTGACAAACGCCAGCATAGATTATGCAGTCGGAACGGTAACCCTGAACAATCAAGTTCACGACCTCAAGCAATATGACACCGTAATTGCAAGTCGTAATGCCGAGTTACAATCTCGACACGTTCAAGTTGTTTCAGTTCCCATTAAGATAAAAAAAGGTACGGTATGGATTCCCCAACAGTCCATTAAGAAAGGAACAATTCCAGACACCCTGACCACAGCTAATAACTATCACTGTGAGATACCCGTAATCGGAGTACAAGAAGACCTGTCAAAATATGATGAACCAATACGAGCACATCATATTGACTCTAATGAAATTGATATTTGTAACATCAATGCAAAAACTCATTCATCTTTTACACCCCTCGCGCTAGATTTAAAACATCTACCGCCGAAAGAACAAACTGTGACACGAAAATTGTGTGAACAGTACAGAGACATATTCTATCATGAAGGCGATATTTTAAGTTTCACAAGTGATACAAAACATAAAATACCGCTTAACTCTGACGAAGTAGTATTTTGCAAACAGTATCGTTTCCCTTACTCCCAAAAACAGGAAGTCAATAATCAAATCGCAGAAATGCGAAGACAGAACATCATAACAGAGAGCGAATCCCCTTACAACTCGCCTATATTTTTAGTGCCCAAAAAACCGGACAAACAAGGTAAAAAATCATGGCGCATGGTTGTAGATTTTCGTAAGCTAAACGAAAAAACCATAGAGGATAAATATCCGATCCCCAACATAGCCACAGTCCTAGACTTATTAGGAAATTCATGTATGTTTTCAAAATTAGATTTAAAGAGCGGTTATTGGCAGATAGAAATTGATCCAAAAGATCAATATAAAACAGCATTCTCCACTGAGCAAGGCCATTGGCATTTCTTGCGCATGCCCTTCGGATTACGCAATGCACCCGCATGCTTTGCCCGAGTCATGAACAACGTCCTCAGAGGATTGATCGATAAAATCTGTCTTGTCTATTTAGACGATATAATCGTTTTAGGCAAAAATCTTGAAGAACATTTGCGAAATCTGCAAACAGTTTTTCAGAGATTAAGACAACATAAATTTAAAGTCCAATTAGAAAAATCAGAATTTTGTCTTAAAGAAATTGAATACCTAGGACACCTTGTAACAACAGAAGGCATTAAACCAAACCCCAAACTTGTAGAAAAAATAAAGAACGTCCCTTTACCAACTACGACAAAACAAATTAAATCATTTTTAGGACTTAGCGGATATTACCGTAAATTCATAAAGAATTACGCGGCAATAACAAAACCCTTGGCCCTTTGTCTAAAAAAGAATAATAAGGTTGTACACACACCTGAATTTATTCAATCTTTTAATTAATAATTTAATTAATCCTCCAATCTTGACATATCCCGATTTTACTAAACCCTTTAATGTAACGACGGATGCATCAAGTTTTGGAATAGGCGCAATTTTATCGCAAGGCCCTATAGGAAAAGATAAGCCCATCATGTTTATCAGTAAAACCCTTAACAAACATGAGGAAAATTATTCCACCATCCAGAAAGAATGTCTTGCTATAATCTGGGCAACTAAGATTTTTAGACCTTACATCTATGGTCAACGTTTTAACATTATTTCTGACCATCAACCCTTATTATGGTTATTTAATCATAAAGACCCTGATAGTAAACTAGTTAGATGGCGACTAAAACTAGAAGAATTCGACTACACGATGCATTATAAGAAAGGAAAAAGCAACACCAACGCAGATTTTCTCTCGCGTATCGAAGCAAATCCAGTACAGGTCGAAACCCCTGACGATTTATTATCCCTTTTCAATCATCCCGGTGATGTACGAGAAAGAGAACCCCTTGATTTAGACGATCTGGAGAAACAGATAGATTCACTTACCCCTAAAATAATATCAACACCCAAGAGTGAACCAAAAATTAAAATCATTTCTGATATCCAGTTAGTACCACCCAAATCGATAAAGCAAATTCAGATTCCCGTTACACGAGCCGAAACAATTTCAGACGTAAGTCAACATTCCCAGTCTGAAAACGTAAATGCCACTTTAAAAATTTCGGAAAAGCCAATCAACGTCTTTAATAAACAATTTGTTTTCGAAATTAGACCAGAACCGAGTATGAAACGGATAACACGTTTCGGAAAAGAAAGGTACTACGTGAACGTAACACGAAACAACTACGAAAATGAAGTACTTAACATCCTAAAGGAACACGCAAATCCCAAAATCATAAATGCGATCACTTCCAAACATACTGATTTTTACGAAACGCTAGCCATACTTATTGGTAAACATTTTGATAATTCAGTTAAATTCGTGTATACAAACAAAATATTAGGAGACGTTATAGATGAACAAACCAAAATTGCCCTTTTGAATGAAATCCATAATGCGAATCATCGCGGAGCACAAGAGCTTACCGCAGAAATACAGAGACACTACTATTGGCCAAATATAGCTGTCGACTGTCAAAAGTTTGTTGACGATTGTAAAATTTGCCAACAGGCTAAGTATGAAAGACATCCAATACAATATAAATTAAAATTGACCCCAACGGTCAAAGAGCCCTTTGAACTCATGTTCATGGATATCTTTTCAATAAGGAACAAAAAATATTTAACCGTAATTGATTCATTTACGAAGTTTTTGATGTACGAACCCCTAAATTCTATGAACGTAGCCGACATCGCGGAATCATATATAAACCTTTTCGCAAGGTATAAGATACCAAAGACCCTTGTGACTGACAATCAATTTGATGTCAGACTTTTTAAAGATCTACTAAAAATGCACAAAGTGACTCATCATCTTATCACACCAAAACACCCGAACAGCAATAGCCCTATTGAAAGAGCTCATGGGACAATCCTTGAAATTATTAAAACCATTACAGTTTCAAAAAATAACTTATTGAACCTTCAAGTTTTTGAAAACGCTGTTATAATTTACAACCGAACAATTCATTCACAAACAAAATTCAAACCGATCGAATTATTATTTGGACACTTAGAAGCAAACGATCTCCTTAATATAATCGATGAAAGCTTCTATTACGAGTTTTCCAATGAACATTACAATAGAGTTAAGGCACTGTACGAAACAGTACATGCTAGAGAAAGGGAAAATAAAGAAAAACGTCTTGAATATGAAAATTCTAGACGAGATGAGTTTGTTGAGACAAAGCCAAATCAACCCGTGTACCTAAAAGATCAACAACGATCCAAGGTTGCACCACCCTTTCGTGTCGTAACCGTTAGAGAAGACTTTAATGATAAGATCCTAACCACTAAAGATAAAAAATATCATAAACAAGAACTGAAGCCGATCAGAAAGTCACAACTAACAAAAGTATTTGTTCCAGATGATCAAATGGCTCATCCTAGTGGTCCTAAATTTATTTACTAAGGTAAATTTAAATAAAATAGACATTAAAGACTTAAAAGAAAATCCCGGAATACTACCCCTCCGTTTAGGTATAGGCAGAATTCAATATACCCATCACACTTTTATTCATAACTACCCCTTAAGACAACTCAGTGACGAGGTTCTAAAATTAGAAAAATGTACCAATGACTTAAACAAACAACTTCAAAGTATAGACGACTACTACCTTCCAAATTGGAAAGTCGCACAAAAAACTGAAATAGTTTACATCACAGCGGAAGTAGAACGATTAAAAACTCAAATGAAGTTAATCCACCCTGAAGTATTTTCACCTCAAAATAATAGAACGAAACGAGGCTTACTCAATGCAATAGGCTCCGTGTTCAAATTTATATCAGGAAATTTAGACGCAAATGATGGCGAAAGATACGATAGAGCCATAAGAGAACTGTCGATTAATCAACAGAACTTAGTTCATCATTATAATAAACAATTATCCTTGAACACCCGTTTAATAGAAAATTTCCGAGAGGTAATGAAAAATGTATCTTCAAACTTCAAAAAGGTACAAGAAGCACTTGCATAAATCAAAGAAGAATCCTTCACAGAATCTTTAACGATCTTGAAATATAGCGTCCTTCAACTTCATCATATTGTAGCTAACATTCATACTGCAATTAATTTTGCAATGCTCAATGTCCTACATCTAAGCGTTATAAGCGAACAAGAAATTTCAGAAATGAAAAGGCAACTAAGCAACTTTCATGACGAGAAATTATATTATTCTGACGATAATCGCTCACCGGCTGCAATAGTGGCACAACTCAAAAATCCTTAAAATCGCACTAACTGTTGCATCAAATGTTAAATTTAATACTCTTCCTTGCAACAAGACTGGCACAAAATTAGCTATCATAGATTTCCCGACATGGCGAATTTGTCACTAAAGCATTATAAGAATTTGTGCTCCTAAGTCGGACCAATGCACATTTTCAGTATGCCACTGACTTTGTAGTAGAATGTCTTCTTGTGTACGTACAATAGTGACACTTTTGATTTGTGCCGGTTTAGTACGAGTTTTATTATTTGATATAAATTTATTTATTTATAAATCTTTAAAGTCAAATATCTCCAATATTACTATTTTTGAGTTGTGCCACTATTGCAGCCGGTGAGCGTAATGTTCTTTTCCTTAAGACAATATCTGTAGATTTTTATATTACGAAAGAACATGTAGTTTTTCTACTTCACGTCCCGATACTAGATTCGAAAGTTCACAATCTTTATCATCTCTATTCGATACCAAATAACAACTCCACCATTATAATTCCTCCTACTTCTTACGTAGCCATGTTCGAAGATTCAATTTATTATCTTAAAAGAAAATGCAAATATTTGCAAGAGGAATATTATTGTTCAGTAGATGACATCGAACGAAACTTCCAACAGGACACCTGTGTAAAAAATCTTCTGAAAGTAACTGAAGCACCAACTTGTAATCACATCCCAGTTAACGTATCAGATGCTCTAGTAGAAACAATAAACGATCAAAAGTACTTAGTAATTTTGCCCTCAGAGACCTTAGTTCACGAAAAATGTCAAAATGAAGAAGTTCATAAGTTAAAAGGTGTTTACTTATTCAATGTCCCCTTTTCATGTTCATTTGTTACCAAAGATTTCACCTACACTAATTTAAAAGGTAACTTGATAGAGGAACCAGTCTATCTACCCCCAATACAGGACACGAATATTAGTAATATAAAACCAATACAATTAAACTTAAAATCGATAAATCTCGATGAACTATCTAAGTTAACTCTACAAACTATAGAACCAACAACCTATATACCCCCTAATAAAACCAATTGGTTCCATTCTAGCATACCCTTGTATGTCTTATTGTTGATAACAAGTGTTCTTATCAGTATAGTGTACTGTAAGAGGAATTACATTCGTAGACGTTTAACCAAAACTATAGATAGTGTGGACAACGGTGAAACTGTCAAACTTGAAGCTTTCCCTTCGCCCACACCGCGAAAGTAATTCGCCTTCCAAATGGAACCGTTTTAACATTTAAGTTTATATTTCGATATTTTATTAGAAAGTAAGTTTCAATTTATCATCTATTTTAGATTTTAAAATGTGAATTACCCCTATTTGTAATGGGTAGGTAATATTAATTATTAATATAATTTCATAATGATTTAAAAAAAAATGTAAATGTGAATTCAGGACAATTTAAAAAATAATTTTTCAATTTTCACCCCTGAATTCCCACCTTAGCGGGGAGGAGTCATCATAGCTAAACTCCTTGGCTTGTATGTAATAGTGATGACATAAGCTAGTCTACATATAGACTTCTTGTTATTCCCGTGAATATGTTAAATAAGCATAATGCTCAAGATGCAATGAACCTGTGGCAATGTATTAAATAGAACCCCTTTTCATTGCGTCGGGCAGTCTACAATAATTACCGAAGATATAACATCAGTCTACAAGCTGTAATTATTTTGTTTATCTGTTTTAATAAACATTCACAATTCCCGCATTTAATTGTATTATTGTGAGTAGACTCGGTTGTCAAACATCAACTCCCATCCTTACGGCCTGATTCCCCTTTTTAAAAAAGGTAAACCGTAAGGGACAACCAAAACTCACTACAGCAATAATTTACAAGTTTAGACACATGCTGTGAACAAGCAGTTTTGTTGTAATAAACAGGTATAGTGGATGGAATAGATATTTGAACTCTCGTAAATCTTATTGCAATGTTTACTTAAGAGATTAAGGGACAACCAACATTGAAAAGTAAATAGAGACGGGTGTCTGACCAGGACCGTATCTAGGTATAATTCAAAATTTAGAAACTGTAAGAAACAACTTAACTTGATTTACATTTTTATGTACCTAATAGGCGCTTGTTTTAAAGCAGGGGATTAATTTCCCGTCATAAATCCTTGTCAGTGTAATATGTAGGTACTTATTTGACAATTTTATAAAAATTGACTAATGCATGAAAAGCACATTTTTTCCTGAAGATAAAATAAATATTGTTGGAATACTACCCTGCAGAAAAAGGTCTTATAGCTTTATTGCTCGGAATAATGTCTTTACGATGTTACGCTTTAATCCTCTTTGTGTCGCTAGGTACATAGCCTCTGGGCCTTCAAATATCTATTCCATCCACTATACCTGAAGAAAGGTTTCTACCCTTATTTCAGAGAATTGAAATCCGCCTTTGTAGAGGAGAATGTAAAATGTTTACTCTCAACTAAGTCGTAAATAACTAGCACACTTGACCATCTTTTGTACATTTCACCGCATTTAATAGCTTTACAAACAAAAATCGTCATAAATTATGTCTGATTTTGCCTGATTTGACATTATCTGCAATTAATGGCATTTGCTTGATAAATTTTCAATTTCTAATTTCACAGGCGGATTTCTGTTGATATTTAGAATGTATTTATATAAAAAAAATCAGATTTTTTTTGTCGCTTAATTAGTTTTTCGCGACTGCACGCTTAATTAAGCTCACTACAAACATGCTGATTAGTCCAGATTATAGAGAATTAAATTATTCATGAATGTGTCGCGAATAAAATACTCTAATTTAATTATAAAGTGTACTTTTCGCGAGAATTCTATACGATGAGACACCCTGTATCTATGAGAACTTTCAAATTATTCTCAGGAAAAATTAAATATGGGAGCTTACTATCATTATTGTCCGTATTCATCAAACTTCAAAATATAACTCTGGGGTTATATTTTGAATTTTCTGACAGCTGATTGGTCTAATGCTCAAACCCTAGGAACGCTACGAATTTTGAACCAATGACATGCTCCAAAATATAACCCCAGGGGTTATATTTATTGATGAATACGCCTATTTGTTAAATTTAATAATTGAAATTTTGGTATTTTTATTTCTGTTCCAAGGCTTCTAACTGAAAAAACTTTGATTCATCACATTCATCGATTATTAGTTCAATAACTGGTTCAGATGGATCGTCACCTATGTTATGTAATTCTTCAATAGTATAATTTTTCCTATTATTAAAAGATTTTTTTCTAAAGTTACTTTGACCAAATATATTAATTTGAGGCTGTCTGAAAGTATTTCTTGTCGATATGCTCAGGTTAGAAGAGACATTAAATCCAAATTCTAAGTTAGTTATAGGTAGTTTAAGAAAATTATTCTCCACTTTCGGTTTATCAAAGGTATTTGTATCTGATAATGCTGGATGCTTCACGTCATCAGAAATGCAAGAATTTTTGAATAAAAATAACATAATGCAGATAACTTCCCCAGCATACCACCCTCCTTCAAATGGTGATGCGGAAAACTCAGTTAAAACAATTAAAAACAGTTTGAAAAAACATTTGTTACAGGTCCTAAAACGCAAACTATAGACCCCAGGTTTTATGTAGATTCCTTCTTGATTATAGAAATGTACCACATAACACAACTGGTGTAAGTCCCGCTATGTTAATGTTTGGAAGAAAAATTAGAACAAGATTTGATATTATGTTACCTGATAAGTTAAATGCTCAAGTCGATAGAAATATGTTAAATTCTCAGGCAAATGAAAATGTTGTAAGAGCTCAAGAAAAACAGAAAAAAAATGTACAAGGGAACCAGAGAAAATGTGTATCAGTTGGGCGAGGTAGTATTAGTAAAAGATTACCGACATGTAAATGGTAGTAAAGTGTTTTGGATTAAGGATGTAATTATTAAGAAAATAGGATTAGTAACTTACTTGGTGAAAGCGCCCGAGCTGGATAGAAATTGGAAACGACATTTAAATCAATTAAGAAAAATTAATTCTGAAAGTCTGCCAGTTTTGGCATCCATCTCGGACAAGCCAGAATCAAAAGATGATACATGTAAAAGTAGTAGTTTAGAAGAAGTAGAGGAACAGAACGACAATGTTTGTAGGTACAGTTTCTCAATCGAATCTAGTAGATGATAGTGGCAGTGTTCAGGATAGACCGAAACGTCAGTTGAAACCACCTGATCGTTTCAGAATTGATAGTTGGAGCTAGCTATTCGTTCGTTAGGTACCTATCTTATGTATGATTTTTAATTTTAATTTGGTAGTTTATATGGGAAATTGTAAATTGCATAAAATTAAAGGGGGAGAAATGTAGTGTATTTATTATAATTTATTGTTATTAATATTTAGTTCCCTCTGTATAGCAGTCTCTGCGATAATTGTAGATATCGATCCTAATTCTGACTGCTGTCCAGGAGAACGATCAGTTGATTTTGTGTTGGCAATAAATAAACTTAATTATATTATATATATATAATTACTTGGAGTTTTTTTAGACAAGTCCAACCGTCACTCAAATTAAGTTAATACATAACAGTTAGTACTGGTAATACTGGTGTAACGAAAGTTTTTTTCCACAAGCCAGGCATGTGGCCTCAGTCATTATTTAAATGAATTTATAACGAATTAATAACCCCTCGATCGATGTAAAAGAATATTCGAGTCTCGAATATGTGCATAATAATTGCGAGCTTAATGTGACGTGAAACGAACTATGTAAGTACCTACCCCAGAGGTATCAGGTTTAATTACGCGCGTTTATGATCGACAACAACAATAAGTAAAAATTATATAAACAATAAAATAAGAAAATGCGAGAGCGTTAGCAAGCCGTTCAATATTTGTATCACTTATTATTAATGAGGTAAGGTAAATTACTAACTGAGATGGCAAAAAAAAAAACAATAAATAAAATACCAAAAGAAGATCAGATGGTAATTAAATGTACTAATGACGACCTTTCCATTAATAAAAAAAGAAAAATGAAAAACAGATATGCTGTACAAAATATGATGTGAACGGTCTACAGGTACGGAAATTATGCAAAACACGATGTGCGTACCAATACCTATGTTGTTATAGATTCTGATTTTGCGTGACGAACCTAAAGTAAAAAATGCACAAGCGTAATAATGATGAACTTGAAAATTGATCAGTGATATTCCCAGAACAAATTACCTTTTTTAGTTTTTGAATTATTATTTAGTTTTAATAATTTTAATTAAATAAAAACCTATATAAATTGCCCTATTACGCTAATCGAATCATGCATATAGATCGATGTTTAAAATTTGGGAATAGATTAAAGATTGGTCGAATACCAAAAATGATGAAAATAATAGGGAATTGAGATGAAAGGGAATTAGGACTCACCCCCTACTTTTATTCTGATTAATTCTCTCCTGGCTATGGAATGCCGCTGCTGCAGGTTGGTGATCCCGTTCCCGTTGGAGATGCTGCTCTGGTCTATGATGACTGCTGATGATGACTTGAATTCTTGAAGGCTCCTTGATTTCCAATGCTCTTGCTTTATTGGCACTTCTTCGCACTCACCTTTCCGGGTCTTGCACTACCGATCGAATAACACACTCACTTCTTGATTATTGAAATTTAAATTGAATTAATTTGAAATCCGGCTCGAAGCACCATGAATAATTTTTGTTGATGCGTTGCACCGATTCAGTGAAATGAGATTATCAAATTACCTAATTGGTGTTTCACTTCGATCATCAACGCGGGTGGTAGGTGAAGTTACGGCTGCGATGTTTGATGCGACTGTTGTCGCTGATTGAATCACTTTTCTCGAGACTTGCTCGGCTGAAGTTATGATGTGTCGATGTTGCTCTGTTGAGCTCAAGTTACCGAATATTCTTGTCTGCCCTTACTGCTGGATCGGTCACTAATAGAATAGACAGGCTGTGTTGCCACATCTAATTCCTCTCACCAACCATACAGCAGGACGCTGGGGTGCCAGAACACCACGTCATTGCCGTAAATCCACCACCTTGCATTAGTGTCAACATGAGCGGATTTCCAGCCGCGTGCACATTTTAATTCTGCATTGATAACGCATAGTAGCAGAAGCCAAACTTCATGTACTTAATAAATAATATAAAAAAGTGGGTTAACCTGCTGATTAGCGACGGTTTTACCCCTACGCTGGCCCCCCTCCACTCTCTCTGCTAGCTCTGAGTCGACAGGCTCTCAGCGTTGCCACATGAAATCCGTGTCTCCGTTCTCCTACGGCCCTTAAAGTGTCATTTTTGATTACAATTAAAACACTTATTTGCTGCAGTAAGTCAGGTCTTTGGTCAGGGTAGGTTTTTTTTCCTTCAAATATTCGTAAAATGAAAAAAAAACCTACCCTGACCAAATACCTGACGGAACCGGTAGCTACTTATTATTATTACGGTCTCGTGCGGAAGCGGGCAGGAAGCACGCAGGATTGTCTGCAGAACGTAGGAGAAGGGCTTGCATATGGCAACGCTGAGAACGTGTCGGAGCCTAGCAAGCAGAGAGAGTGGAGGGGGGCCAGCGTAGGGGTAAAACCGTCGCTAAACAGCAGGTTAACCAAAAAGTGGTTCTGAAACCTCACTTACCTATTTGTTATTCTGATTTCACACCCCATATTTCTCAAAATTCCAACAAACCTCTTTTCAAACTCATGATGCACTTTGTGGTAATGCTTTAGGGTTTCAAAGCCAACACCACCTTGTCTTAACTCATGTTCGAATTCTTCATCCGACAGATTTTTATGCTTATGTCGTTCATAAGCAAATCTAGTACATTTCGATACCACCAACACTTTGTCCATTTTCATTTGTTTGCAATCAGACAGACATCTAGGTGACACTTTGGCCAAAGCAGTACCTGTAAAGCCCTTACGGGAATTTAATTATTAATGATTCATAATTATATCGAATTGAATAAAATTATTGTTAGGGTAGGTACGTATTTTGGTGACCTGCCACCAATCACCCAAAATTATAAATTTCAATTGAAGACTTCCAGCATTGCTATCTTATAATTATTTTAAGTCAGGAATCAACTTACCCTTTAATAAATTTCTACTAATAGTCAATGCATTGGCCATTTCAATTATTTAATAAATATTAACAAACAATCAACCTTTAAAAAACCATAGTATTCTTTGAAGAAGTACTAAATAAACTAAATAAAATACAGAGAGAACTCGATTACATTTTACACGTTAGTTGTTCTTCTTCTTCTTCGTCCTCTCCCAGAAGTCCAGAGTGATATGCCTTTACGCGTAAAGAATTCATCCTCTATGTTTGACGTAAAGAATCGAGGCTGGGCTGACGATTTAATAGGCGCGTTCGAATATCGCCTCACGGATGCAACGAAAAACTACTAAACACTCCATCCCGCATAAATAAGTATACGTCAACATTGGTTTTGAATGAGAATTAAATTAACAGCACAAAGTGTCAGATGTAATCGGCTGGTACGAGATACATCCAACATGTCAAGGAATATCCGAACGAAATATAGATGACGAGTGACATATTACTGACATTTTTGATAATTTCCTAATTGACACTCATCTAATGCAAACGGAAATAACCTCATTTGATTTTCAAATATTTGAATAATTTAAGCACCATATATTATATTTTACTACACAATGTTCACTTAAAAAAACTTACTTTTGAAATTGTGACTTAAGTTTACATGATCCGAAACTTCTGCTGGATCAAAACTAGCAAATTTGGCAAATGTTACATATATGTATCACATCTCTTTTTTTCCAGCCATAACTTTTTGTACGAATGCAAAGATTAATTTACATGTAACTATTGTAATCTCTATATTATTTGTTGTTCAGCTTCCGGGTTTACGCGGGTTTGCTCACAAAGCAAAACAAGTAAAACAATAATTTAATGAACCTTTGAGGTTAGGTAACGGCTAACGATTTTCTACTTTATTCAAAATGGCTAACGACAACACGACATTTATGCCCGTATTCACAAACGATAATTTTCTAAATAATTACGTAATTAATTAAATGAATGAGATGGAGATATGCAGTTTTTTTGCAATAGAATGAGATGGAGATAATTGATTACGTAATTATTTAGGAAATTATCGTTTGTGAATACGGGCAATAATGTGAAATATGATGTTCCGGACGTTTAATCACAAAATTATCTGTGAGCTTGGTCGAAAATACTCCGAGCAAATCGAGGTTCATATTTTACCTCCGGTGCGGAATATCCGAACGATTCAGATTACGTCAACTTCCTCTATTTGCAATATCCGAACGATAGTGACATAAATTAGCAAAAAGATTACATAAACGAACGCGCCTATAGACAGGCTATGGCGCGGAAATATCACGTGACCAACTGAGGTCCATGCACGACTCCGTCAAATCGATCAGTATGGATGTAGGGATCACATGTAGGGATGTAAATTGTATAATACAAATTGTATAATACAATTTAAAATACTTACGTATTATACCGTACTGTATAAGTATACTGTATGAAACTATATTTTTCTACTCCCAACCTTTAATATGCATATTAAATATGAATCACCAGTGCTTTAATGGGTCTCATTAAGATACAAATTTTCATTAAAGCACTGGTCAAGCTATCCGATGGCAGAGGAGCATTTGCAATCGAATCGGTTCCTTTTCGCTTACAATCGGGTCGGCAAGCCAACCGAAGTCACAGAGTTGTCATACTCACGACAAAAATTGCCTTGTGATATAAGTTCTGTATTTCTGAAAAAAAAATTCTGAACGTTTATTTAATTTAGAACATATACCTTATTTTTTATTTAGATGGATTCCACCAAGTCAAAATTCTAGGGGAACGATTGGCAACAAGACTGATTAGGTTGGTTATGGTGATAGTTGTTACCAAAACAGTCACTAGAATGGTTACTAAATTAATTTAGGTTATGTCGATTAGTTGAAATGTCATTTTATTTCAAAATTTAAAATTAGAAAAATTATAAACGCAATTTCTAGAGGTAAATTGGAAAATATTAGAGACTTGTAAGTGTAAGCACCTAGCTATTTACTCTTATAAATCTTATGTAGGTGTGTATAGGATTAGACCGATTCCTTCTTAATTTTATGTAAAAATGTTGAAAATAGAAGATCTATTCTTGACAAATAGAGGTACTTACATTATTTAAATCATTTTTTAAGAATTTCTCAAGGAATATTTCAAGGAATCTGATTAAACTGTATTTTTGCTTAATCTGGGAGAAACATCTTTCAATCGCTAATGTTTATAGCATTTGATGATTCATTCTTTTCTTTCTTTTGAAATAAATTTACCTGTCTGAGCATTTTAATAATTTTGAATTTGATCATTTGGTTTGTCAATTTGACAACTTCAACTTTTCAAGTTTCTGGCGTTTCGCTGTAACTAGAGTGCCGACTGAGGACCCAGACCTAGTTTTCACAAAACGTCATTAGATTATTATAGTCAATCCAAGCAACAGTTAAATTTATCCTCAAAAAACGAATAACTTCTAAAAAAGGACTATTTTCGAAGAAAATAAAGTAATTTGAAGTTTTTAACTTGCGTTTTATAACAGTGCAACTTACAACAAGGAAACATGTTTTGCAGGTGACGTCATAGCCTATACACGAATCGGGGAATGTTGCCGTTACTTTAGTCACAACGTAAATTTTTTGCCAAGGTCAAGAAAACAGGCTACCATCCGATAATATGAAAATTACTGTTTAAAGATTGCACAGGGTACCAACTTAACAGCTGTTTGACAAGTCCATCTAAATAAAAAATAGACTTTAAGTAACATTCAAAGAAAATTGATCAAGATTTTATGTTACCTTAATTAATTTGATAAAGTAGTCATATCGTGTAAAGATGGGAAGATAAAGTATTATATAGCGCTCCGTGATAGTTCAAAGCGGCAACGCTGCGACCGTCGCGTGCGCAGGCAAACAATATCGTAATTAATGGCAGTCAATGTTATTAAAATTATTAATTAATCTGAAAATCAAAGCGTAAAATTCGGAATTCGAACTTCGCATAATAAAAATTACGCAGTAGTGAGTAGTGCCCTTAAACTTGATACTAAAACATGTCTCAGAAGAATCTTAGCGACGAAGAGAAGATTTGGTACCTAATATGCGTAAGCAAATAGCAACCTATCTTAACCTCAATGATCCGCAATTGTACACGGGTCATTGTTAAAATATATAATTTTTTAATCTTTTTCTATGAAATAAAAAAGGGTCGTAGAAAAAATAGTGTATGGATACTCGCAGATAATGGCCATTAATACGCTCTTATGATGGTTAAGATACGAGCCGTAGGCGAGTGTATACTCGCGTATTAATAGCCTTCATTATAAGCTCGTTGCATAATATACTAATTTTAATACCATACGGTATGAAATTTGCAATTGACTTTGACGTTTGACAGTTTTGACGTAATGTCATGAAAGTTATTAGAGAAGTTGATAGTGTTATAATAAAAAATTATTATTGATTGTCGCTATGTAATGTTTATAATAATTTTAATAATCAATTGTGAATACCTACTTCTTGTTCTTGGTGTATTTGGAACGATATTAGGACTTTGGTTGGAGTTTTAAAGTGATGTTGATGATACTGAAGAAGAAGAAGACTAATGAATCTGTTGAGAAACTATTTTTTGTTATTTATATTTGTAGAGTCTTTGAATTTTGTTACATTGTTTATAAAAACGAAAATTAATACAGGGTGTATTGTAACGTCCGCATAATATTAGCACCACGTGACTCTACATCAAAAACAGAACATAAAGTTTTAATACCGTTTAGCTCTTAGACCTCAAATAACGAAGTTATCGACCATTGTAGTTTAAATTTGAAGTTTTTTAATACTCAAAAATATTGCTTAATATTATTAAAAAATTCTTAAGTAAGAAGTAAAATAGCCAAATTATCCAAAATTTTAGATTTTTTTTAGTAAAAATGGTTTTAATTAACATTTCAAAACTAGGAATTATTTGATTTCCTGAGTTCCAATACTTCCAATCAATGTTGCAACTGCGCGTTTTAATTGTTGAATAAAAAATTGAAAAAATAAAAAATCTTGAAAAAAATTGCAACGTTGACACGTCGCAGCATGACATTTGTCTTGTTGCACCTTTTTTCGATTACATAGCAACGGCACACTATACCAGTGAGGTGACTTCACGTCTAATAAGTTATCTTAATTTTTATACCAGCGCCAGTGTTGCAAAATTTAAGAACGTTAAATTATTCATATCTTAAAATCTGTGTACATCAAGAAAAAACTGTTGAGGACTTTTTTGTTCTGTTTTTGATGTAGAATCACGTGGTGCTAATATTATGCGGATGTTACAATACACCCTGTATACCAACCCGAGTAGCTCAAACATATTGGTTAAATATTATCACCACATATTGGCCCTTGATGCCCCGCGACAGACATTGCCAAGATTGGCAAAATATATGAAAACAATATCTATCCTATATGACGTTACAAAATTGACCCATTAACATTGGAATGTTATATTGATGAAACATTTTTTAACCATGTTCGAACGATATACGTATTAAATATATCACCAACATGTGCCTGTTATATTGATCAAATATTGATTATACTTATAAAATTCAAATGCTTTTACAATATACACCGTGTTTTATATTAAGTCGGCACCATTGCTAACTTCGTTATTATTTAAGCTAGAGAGTCGGTTAAATTAGCAAACTAGTATAGTATTTTTTTCTCCTGAATAAAATGGCGAAAGCAGAAAAACAATTAATACTGTTATTAATTGGGTAAATTATAAGTACTTTAAAAGTAAAGTTTTATCTAAACTTTAATTATTATTAGTTTGATAAAAAACTCAAATTAAGTAAATCAAATTTGACACAATTACAAAACTATACGTCAGATTATGTCAAACTGAGAATTGATATCTAAAGGCAGCTTCATTTTAGTTTAGAAATCGTCCGCAATGCGCGATGCGCTACCGGAATGCGCGTGAACAGTGTACCCATTTTCGTCCGTCGATCTGCCGGTCTCTTTATAGTATGTTGTCTCTGCTTAGCGTATACAGGCTGTCCCGTATCGTTATGTTCAAATCTTGTGAGCATATAGTAGGCTTATTTCTAAGCCTAAAAAACCCAAAAGTGGCAGAGGTCTATCTGCATTCGTTACGAAGTTACAGGCCTAAGAAAATTATGACTAGTAAATACCAGATTTAACTTTGAGAACCACATAAAGCTTATTTTATTGACCAAATTTTTAGTTTGTCATGTGTTAAAAATGTCCTATTTCTTGCTGAATACAAACTTGTGCTCGGAGGCCTATTGCAGAAGTAACAGTTCTAATTTCTCTTCTTTTTTCGCGACTAATCTTTTGACCAGCATTCTGATTACGATCCAATAATAATTGCTTTTTGGAATTTAGTTACAAACGCCAATTCCGAAATATGCTGGTGCCCCATATATTTAAATCCAAATGCCATTATGTATGAGCAGGAGAACCTCTTCTAATGTTTATTTTGGTGACATTTACTCATGTCGTTACCATAGAAATAAATTATTAGCCTAAACCACAACACATGTGGTTGTGTGGTTTTCAAAGTTGAATTTTTGTTATTTACTAGTCATAATTTTCTTAGGCCTGTAACTTCGTAACGAATAAAGATAGACCTGCCATACTTTTGGGTTTTTTGGGCTCAAAATTAAGCCTACTATATGCTCAAAAAATTTGAACATAACGATACGGGACACCCTGTATAACTCAACAACTCAGGGTATTTATTCTTCCGATGTAGCCTCGGCTCAGCACAATAATTTTTGTTTAGTCATATTTGTTAAATAGTAATTATAGGTAAATAAACTTTATTTATTAAAGTGTTAAAAACCAAAAAAATAGGTAATACACAAAATAAACATCGGCAGTAGGTAACTGTATAACAGGTTAGGTGCCCGTTCACCTTGAAAACATGTGATTAGGGATGTAAAAATACCGTTTTTTTTTTGCGTATAAAGTGTATAATACCGGTATAAAACCGTTTTATACAAAATCTGCATGTTAATTATTTCTGTCAATGTGTCACTTGTCGTGTCATTTCTGCCATCTAAATTATTCCTCAATGTCTACCATGTGTGTCCCCGGATCGACTTTAAAAGAGGAAAAACTTTTTTTGTTTTTGATTTCTCAGAAAATTTCACTCTTGATGATCTGGCCTGCTTGATTTCAAATCCCCAAAACAAAAATTACTTTTTAGGTAACTCGAACGCTTCTTGAGATGATATAATTTTTCTTCAATAATTGCACTTGAATTTTTTTTCGTAATTTTTAGACGTAAGCTTGGTATGATGATTTCATTGAAAAACAACACTGACAGCAGTTGTCAAATCTAACAAATCAATTGAACTGCAAATGAATCTACTGTATGCTATAATGTTGAGTTGACTTTACAACAAAGAATTTATCTAATTCAATGTTACGGAACTGGGAAAGCTCGCATTGAAATCTGTGCAAAAAGGAGGAGCATATTATTCGAATAGAAAATTAATAGTTGTCCTTTTTGAGAATTTCATTTCATGTTGCGATTATTTGAATTTCTTCAGAAAAAATTAAATTACATATGAAAAAAAATCCAATTATTAAAGAAAAATTATATTATCTCAAGAACCGCTCGAGTTACCTAAAAAGTAACTTTTGTTTTGGGGATTTGAAATCAAGCAGGCCATATCATGAAGAGTGAAATTTTCTGAGAAATCAAAAACAAAAAAGTTTTTCCTCTTTTAAAGTCGATCCGGGGACACACGGTATATTATTGGTTTTTGCTTTCACCATTCACGCATCAAAACGAGGTTATGTTCATGTTTTGTTTTTGAATTTATTTTTTAAAGTTTAGGTTAAGGTAAAGGCATCACATAAATTATTTAAGTTCTATTCTCTGAGAGTGCACGCATGACGCCATATGACGTGTTTCTCTTATCTCTCCTCCTTCTCTTTCTCTTCTACTCTAGGAAAGAATGGCTATTGGCTGGCTAGTTTAAGGTAGGTAATCAGTCACGCGCCTTTGATGGAGTCTATAACCTAGTTACACGCAGACTTGATGCAGACATCGCAAGCTTGCATTTGCAAGCCAAAATCAAGGCTTGCTGCAAGCTTTTGCGTGCTATTTGGGATCTAAGCGTTTCTAAGCGTTTCAAGAATTACGATATTTTGATATCTCTCTCTTAATTCGTTTTCATTTTTCATGAATCTAGGCAAACGTTGTTAGAAATTCATTCAAGCCAATGGTGACTTGAATGAATTTCTTTTTTTTTAAAACGTGTTTTTGATCAAAAAAACTTTATATTTGAAAAATTTGAGAATAATTTTATAGACATATTTGTCAAAATAACAATAATAAACTATTCTATCAGTTTTAACTGACAGATGACAAATTGAAAAAGTAACGACATGCTTAATGATTGCTGTTTGAAGTGTAACTGAATAAAATATCATAATTCTTGAAAATGCTTAGAAACACTTAGATGCGTTTTCCTTGAAAACGATACATTTTCTCGACATGAAGTAGGTAAGTATAATATAAGTTTTTATGTAAAAAAACCGTACGCTCTATAAAGTTTACCAATAGTAACGAAAATTATTGATAATAAAAAAAATATGACAAAAGACACACGGAAAAGTTCTGCCGACAGCGCCCTCTGTATTATGCTACAAGACTGTAACGTACATTTTTGTACGTACGATTTAAAATACCAGTGACCCGTAGGCAACCCGTCGCACGCGTATGGTGAGTGAATGGTGGCATCAGTTTTGTGTCATTCGACGCGATGGTATAATAGGTGAACGCGTCTAGTCGAGTTGTTCTAGTTAACGCGCCCTAGCGGGAGTCCTCGAGTTTCGACAACCTCGAACCTCGATAGTCGAGAAGCCGAGTCAACCTATACCTGCATAGAGATAGAAAAGAAAGGAGCCGCTATGATCACCTAATATTACATTAAAAAAACGGCATCACTGGGTGGAGCTTATAGGAGTAACAATATGGCGTCTCGACAGGGTCAGACTTAATTTTTATTTGCAAAATTTTCATAAATAAAAAATAAAAATGTTTCTCACATTTCATACATATTTTTAACACGTCTTCAGATGGATATTGCAGACTTTTGTGTTTTTCAAGTCAATAAAAGAATATAAAATATCCGGCAAATAATCATATGGTCATTTTCAATTTTAGATTTTTAGTGTACTATGCAAATAGGTACGGTCCTGTATATTGTTGACACTTACCTTTGGAATGTTATTTCGGAGGATTTTTTTTTATCAACGCAGTCTCTACTACAGCAGGTACGAACTGCACAAGAAACCATATTTGTTTTTTCAATTTAGCACCAAAAATCTTAAAGACAGACCTTAAATCAAATGAAACATCACAAAAAGCCTTCACTCAAGACAATAGCATAAGTTTGACATAAAAGTAGTATCAATATGGCGGACCTGATCCCATCTGTGTCATGTCATGTCGTCTCCTCTCTATTCTATCTCTATGTATACCTGAGATTTCGTTGTTCTTTTTCCTTTCTGGAACTCGCGGAATGTACACCCTTTCCGCAAATCTACCGGCGAATTTCAATCTACCTAATGGCATCGTGAATTTTGTTTCACAATTACCGTGAACATCATTGCATGTGTCTTTGGCTTGATGAGTGATGTAAAATGCTTTTCATGGCTTTAATTGAGCTGTGCTAATCATATTTTTTTAATACAATGCTGCTAATACGCATTTTTAATTTCAGCAAAATTAATCCGATCGAGTTTCGCTCATGGCTTCATAATTATTATGTAAATTTGTTTGATCAAATTTTTGATATCAATTATATCTTAAGGATGGTACCGAACTTCATGTACCTTTGGTAGGCCAGACTCGATCGGATCATTAATCCAATTAAATGTGCTTTCCATTCAACATGATGACGCCGCGAGGTTTAGCAACTTCGGGCGCCCAGAGATACCAATGAATGGAACAGCAGAAATACAGAACAGGCGTCCAAGGAAATGTCATCTACAACGTCATAACATTCATAACCTTTACGCCGCGTCCTAGCTGCATCCGGGGAATGCGTTGCGTGCGTGCGTTGCGGTGAACGATTAAAATAAAACATGCAAAGCAATGGGAGTGTCCACAGTAGACGCGTTGCCCGCACAAGTCGTACGATAAAACGACACCGCAACGCACGCATTGTTTTAAATTGAAATATTTAGTATTTTCATCTGTCAAAATCTTGCGATTTTTACGGCGGGCAGGAACTTTTTTGAATTTCGATTGCCTTCGTGCCAAAGCGAAACATTTTGTGCAATAAGAGAAATCGCTCACCGGCTGCAATAGTGGCACAACTCAAAAATCCTTAAAATCGCACTAACTGTTGCATCAAATGTTAAATTTAATACTCTTCCTTGCAACAAGACTGGCACAAAATTAGGTAACATAGATTTCCCGATATGGCGAATTTGTCACTAAAGCATTATAACAATTTGTGCTTCTAAGTCGGACATTTTCCGTATTTTTTTCAGTATGCCACTGACTTTGTAAGAGGATGTCTTGCTGTGTACGTACAATAGTGACACTTTTGATTTGTGCCGGTATAGTACGAGTTTTATTATTTGATATAAATTTATTTATTTATAAATCTTTAAACTCAAAATTAAATATCTCCAATATTACTATTTTTGAGTTGTGCCACTATTGCAGCCGGTGAGCGAAATCTATTTTACAAGAACAAGAGTCAAGGTACACTGGGAATGTGAAAATGTCTCGAATTTAGGTTTTTTAAAGTAAGTATGAGGTCTATTAACTTCTATTGTAGACCTATTTTTATTTAACCTACCTTCCATTTATCTATCTATCAAATGTATACCTATTTCTATAGATTACTTGCATCTGATTGTTTTTTTCTCTTAAGTAACATGTTTCTTTCTGTGATTTTTAGTCTTTCAAGCTCCAACAACCTACTGATTTACAAAAATAAAACGTATTTCATCACTGAAGCTGCACCAGAAATAGTTGGATTGGAAACAATTTTCTCGCATGAATCGCACGCATTCAGTTAGGACAGCTCAAAATTTCTCGTGCGAATTTGCGTTGCGTGCGTTCCCCGCATCGCACGCAACGCACTACCCGGATGCAGCTAGGACATGGCGTTATACTACGATTATTATTATTATTTAGATTTGTGTGTGTGTATTAATATTATTCAATAAACAATATTCGTCTCGAAATTGTCTCGGGTGCGAAATTTTTTTCATGTTAAATAAAGTTTAATTTTTAATTGACCGTTTTGTAGAGGAAATTATTTTTAAGGCATAGGTATGTGCACCACGCCTAGTTTAAAATTGAATAAAAAATATAACTATAAAATAAATTTTAGGACTTACTGGAACCTAATAGCTTATCAATAACAATTAATAACTTATTCCTGTTTCAGACTTCAAAATAGATAGTTCTTTATTGCTTTCCATTTTCTCAATTTTCAAATTATTTTCGATTTGGTAAATAAATGGACAAATGTCACAAAACAACAATCATAACCCCTATAATACAGCAAAAGGCGTGAAACCCAAGCATTTTAGGTTGTCCTCGAGGGGAAAGGGGAATTATAATTTTCGGAGTTTATAAACTCCGATGGCTTCCAGACCTGATGCCCAAGGTCAAAGGAACGTAATGCAGTACGACTTGTACGGCTGGCAGCAGCTAAGGTACCTGAAAGGAAATGGTCTTAAGAAGGAATTCTGATACACCTGAAATTTCCAGCTTTTTGTACCGCACCAACCTTTTTGTACCGGACCAACTTTTTTGTACCTGACCATTTTTGTTATACCGGACAACTTTTATACTGGAATCAAGTGCTGGAGACGTTATTGTTGTACTGGCCTGTTTTGGACCCTGGTGCTGGCATACTGGAGCCTAAGGGTAGTCACCTTGTATCCCCTAGAAGACCAGGCAGTTCCTGTTACCCAGACTGAAAACCTCCATCACTCAGCTGGCTAAGATCACCGGCTGAAGTTAAGTGTCCTTCATTATTACAATACTACGTCACCAGTTCATTCAGCAATATTCAACTCTCTTGATTTTTTTTTTGTTTATTTATTGTTAACCATCTTCAAGGAGTTTACTATTCAATCTGTGATAAATATTGTGATTTTAAATAAAGAGTACCCTGCTGTTCTGCCGACCCGCTTGTTATTTGTAAACCCTCTTAGACTAGCAGCTCAATCCACGAGTCCACGACCCTTACTATTTTATTATTGTCTCATGCTCTAAACTGTATTATTTTTCCCTCTCAGGGCAAAATAATTCGTTTCAAGACTTTGACGCTAATATCGTTTGACTGCCTCTGAAAGTGACGTATGCCAATTTTCAGCTTGATCGCTACTTTGGTTACCGAAATATACACAATTTTAAATTTCAAATTTTCTTCTTCGAGGTGCCATAACTTCTTGAGGAAGCACTTTTGTACTAAGATATGTTTCGTTTAATCGCTTTTCCTTGAGTTCGCAAAGCTGTAACTGAGCTATGTCCCATTAATTTACGAATTCCCTGTATAATCGCATAGATATGAACCAAACACGCATCAGCTTATCTGACTGGTCCGAAATAAAGAATACTCACAATAATAAAGCTTAATACAAACACACATGTACAAAAAAAACAGAAAAGAATCTATACATTGTAAACATGTCAGTCAGAAAAACAATACACTGTAAAATACTGGTTATTTTCGTAAAAAGAACGGTCAAGAATGTAACGTACCTTACTGGGGTCTTGTACAAACCCGGCGGAAATCTCCGTTGTCCTTCCTGAAAAACTTACCAAAAATTTAGTCTGGTTCTTTAAGGCGAGCGAAAGCGTTTTGATGGGAAGTGACGCTGGGGAAATAAAAAAAAGTATTCCATTTCTCAGACCATTTTAATTCAAAAAGCTAAGTCTCTAACTGATTTTACAATATTAAGGAGAGTAGTTAAAATAGAAGGGTTCTAGTCTGCACGGCACGAAGTGGGCGTGGCCAGCAGCGCATGCGCGTAGTGGGCGGGTCAAGACCTAACCTGGGCTTGCCTACGCATGCGCCCAGCTCGGATTGGGCGTGCCAAGACCTAACCTGGGCTTGTCTACGCATGCGCCCTGTCGAACCCGGCCTGTTCTCGAATCTGATTGGTCTCATTCGGCCATCGCAAATTTTCCCGCCTCGGCCTCATCCGCCCAACATGGCCGACTTCGCTTCCTGCGCATGAGCGGAGGCGGAGGCCGGGCTGAGCGGGGGCAGAGCGGGGGCCAGAGTGGGGCGGGGGCTGAGCTTAGCGGAGCTTAACGAAGTTCGGACTTAGCTAGAATGTAGTTCGACTAATCGAGTAATTTTTGATGAACAAAAAAAATAAAAAACAGTTTAAAATGTTTACTTTATTGGTGTTTTCAATGGGAAGTAGTACAGGCTGTGAGAAGCTGACTTTGTTTATATTTATTATCAATCCACTTTACATAAAATGCCAAACAAAGCAGCAATGAAAAATACAATATAATGAAAATTTTTAATGTAATTGTTAAATTAACATTAATAATATCTTCATCTGCTGTTGCATTGCGAATATGAACGTTGTTATCTTCGATTTTTTGATGAGGTAGACTGTTCTTCGATAACGATGAATTATTTAACTTTTTGATAGAGGTTAAATAGTCGTAATAATGCGGATTATTACTCAAACTGAATTCGTGCAGGATATATTTCCATTCGCTATCACCGAAGCTCCTATCCAAATAAATAAACCTCAACTTGTATTTCAAAATCACTGTATCGTGACTAGGGGTAAAATTAGTTTGAAAAATAAATATATTATCTTGAATTGTTGGCTGTAGTTTTACCCAGTTGGTGGGCCAAGTATCATTATCTTGATTAAAACAAACAAAAGCGTTCATCACATTTGGTTGCCGATAAACTATAAATTTATTTTTTGCTAATATAGCGAATATGAGAAGAGATGCTTTGAGTAAAGTCATTGTTATGGAACTAACTGATTTTTTATTTAAGGAATGCTAATATAGGGATTTTTTTATTATGATTTTTATTTTTAATGGTATACCTAATAGGTAATAATAATAAGGTAATAGGTAAAAAAAAAGTCAGATTTTTTTTTTTACAGCTCTTTATTTTCATGTACTTATAGATACCTACATCAGAAAAAAATTAACATTAAAAATTACAGACACTACAGGTCAGGGCTAGATACTAGAGGTAATGCTCTTTCAATCTCTCCGTTGCTATATACTCGTTCGCTTTCATATTCCCTGTATTCATAGCAAGAAATGTTCAATGATCGTTCTTCATAATGAGCTTCATATGTGCAACGAATAGGAAGAACCACATTATTCGCGAATTCCAGATTAAAATGTCTGTAAAAAGGATGGTCACTTTCAATTATGCCAGCAATTTCGAGCTCTTTTTCAATCAAATGAATTCGAAATACTTCAATTGCATTCTCGACTGATACGTAATAATTAGAGTTTGATTCAGCTTCACTCATGTTTTCTATCTCATCTTCATCGCTCGGATCATAATAATTCCATTGTGTATCTGCCTCATCGCTCGTATACTCAGAAGATGACTGCACCACTGATGCTTTTGTAGTTGTAGTTGAACTTGACGTAGAACTTTGTTCATTTATCAGATCAAGAATAACAGTTTCATTATACACCGGTAAATTTTCACTAGGAGATAATAGTTTGAATGATAATTTAATTTCCACTGTCTCGTTGCTTGGTAGTTTTACATCAAATTCAATTTGAGCGCTTTGATTCAAATTCGTTAAATGAACTGGTGGTGAAACCGAAGCAGTAAAAGCGTTAACTATGAAATAAAAAAGCAAGGTAAACACGTAAAAGCTAGAAATCATGTTTTTATTGGAGAAGTATTTCGAGTGAGCGATGACTACACTTTAAAAAATTATTAGCAAATTTTTTCTTATATATCCAAAAACAGTTAGCAAATTCTTTACTGAACAGTCATGTGACAAATATTTTCGCAAACGTGATTACAAAATTTGGCTTTTGTTTACCCAGCTATTATGCTTATCGGAAAAGCCTAACCACTTGACGAATAGTTTATCTTTACCCTTCTTCTTCAATATCTTTTCAATTAGATAAGCATCTGGATATTGCGTTTTTAATAATTCGGGTTCATAGAAGCACCCTTTTATAATTTCTCCTGAAGTATCTTTGAGTAAATAAGTTACTGGGTTACTATTTTTTATTTGGCGAATGACAAAAGTCTCTGTGGTCCAGTTGGGCGTGTATGATTTTTCGAACAGATGCTTGGATTTGCTTATACGAACTCTGTCACCAATCTTATATTTTGGAATAGCAAATTTTTTAATTTTATTATAAACAGTTTTAAATAAAAATTTTTCATTAGTAAAATTAACGTCGCGAGGCTTCATTTTAATAGTTCGATGTATTTTATTGTTATACTTGAAAACTAGTTCATCAATATTATCAATCCAATTGTAAGATCCATTAAGGGAAAATTCTTTGAACATCCAGTTTTTTAACGTTCTGTTGAATCTTTCAACAATAGAGGCTTTCATTGTGCTGTATGTAGAATATAGATTAATATTATAAACTGAGATTAACTTTTGCACGTGTGAATTATAAAATTCTTTTCCTTTATCAACTTGAAGATTTTTCGGTGATTGTTTACTAAATATTTTATTAAATGCATTAGCTACATCGATGCCAGATTTTGATTTGACGGGTATTGCCCAAGCGTATTTAGAGAATGCGTCTATAACTGTTAGTAGGAAACGATATCCTCTATTATCGCTTGAATGATTGCTTAGGTCAATTAAATCGGCTTGCCATAAGTCATTAACCCCTTTTAAAATTACAGATCTACGCGGAAAATTGCGTCTTATCTGTCGATGAATTTCCTCCACTAGTCCTTTCTTAGCTGCACTAATTTTTGGTTTCATTTTAAATTCGAATAAAGAGACGATATGAATTTATATAAAGCTCAAGTCTAAACAGGAAATGTTTATTCCCCCAAGATTTTATTCTTTTTATTCAACTTATTCGATGATATACGTCGACGAGATGTAGAGAGATTATTATTTTGATGTAGCAGATTGTTCGGTTTTTGATCTAATGAGTTGGAATTATCAATTTTCGGGAAGCTCTGATCGTTATTTTTAGCTAATGAATCAGTTTGATTTCCCGACGTTTTTTTATTATTCGAGTGTTTATTTTTCGTCTTTTCAACTTTGATCTGCTGATCGTTATTTTTAGTTGATGGAGTGCTTTGATTATCCGAATGTTGATTCGTAGTATTATGTAATTCATCAAACAGTTTTATCTTTTTCTGCATTGCATTTAACGTGATGGCCGATTGAGAGCGTTCTTCAGATATATTATTCTCCAACGTAGTTATTTTATTCTGAATGAATTGAAAATTAGAGCTCAATTCATCAAATTTTTTTTTCATTTCATTTTTCAGTGAAATAATTTGAGCAGTTTTCTCATCGACATACTGTTTAGTGCTAGCATCTTTAGCAAAGTTAGGCTTGCGCAGATTACAAATACGTTTATTTAACATATCCAGATCTCCATTATTAGTTAAAGATAAGCCTATAACATTGAATAGCGATGCCACTTTAGAATCTTTATCTTCAAATGAAGAGCGACCGAATTTATCAATAGTCATTATTATTATGTGATAAAGTATTAAATTTATATTCATTTATAGAATAATATTAGCTTCTTTCAGTTCCTCGAATATGGAAATAATTTCGTTTGAATGATTGTTATGACCTGCTTGCATAGAAGATAACAAAAGTTTTAGTCGATCAACCAGTTCATTGGGGTCATCCCAGTATATGTAATCAGGTTTATTGACATTATAAGTCTTCATTAAGCCCGTACCAGAGTGCGAAAGTTTTTCATCACTTAAATGTTTTATAATAAAATTATATTTATCGCCTCTGCTCCCCGCGTATTGTAGATTTTTATCATAATTCCTATGTATTAAATTTGTAGCATCGACTATTTCTAGATATTTATTCACATCCTCGTTATTAATTTTTTTTTTATCAAGTTTTTTATAAAATATTAAACGAGTCAGACCAGGTGAAAGTTCGTAAACTTGATTATTTATATGCATTTTATTATCGATTATTGAGAAAGTAGTATTACCAAGAGTCCATACTTTTTCTTCATGATTAAAATGAGGAGCTAAATGATTACTAAAATTTTTCTGACTTAGATTCAGGGATTTAATAAAATTATTTGTTGATTTTTCATAAATATTCTCGTCCTCGTCAAAATGAGTTAATGAACTATCATCAGGTTGCGTTGCAAATTTATCTTCAGGTGTGCGAATATCGTCACGGCTTGAATCATATTCACTCTCATATTTAATCATTTTTTCTTTCAGTGGCGTGCTACTACTGCTTAACTCTGATTTTTTTTTTATTGGAGATAAATTTATATTCTTTGTGTTTGCTATGTCAGAGTCAGCTATTTTTTTCAACGGTGTTGTAATGGGTTAAAAAATACGTTCCAATTCCGAAGAATCGCTCATCAGATTTCTTTTTAGAGCTTCGTGTTTTTTGCGAATTATATGTCTTGTCTTAATTATATCTTTAACAATTTTTTTATCCATAGTTTTAAACTGCATTCAAAAATAATAAAAAAAAAAAATGCTAATATATGAGAAAACTGATTCCCTAAACGCTCTGTGAGGAAAAAAAAATACAAAAAATAATAGAAGCTCTTAACAGATCTAACAGGATGTAAACAAGATACATAACATATTCAACAGGGTGTATACAGGTTTTTTAACAGCCTAACAGCCTATATAACAGCCTAACAGTCTATATAACAGCCTATATAACAGCCTAACAGCCTATATAACAGCCTAACAGCCTATATAACAGCCTAACAGCCTATATAACAGCCTACAAAAGAGTTTTTTTCAAACAGGATTTTAGCTCAACACTGTCTTGAGTGTGGAAATGAAATGAGATAAAGTGAATTTTTTTTCATTATTTATAACATAATAAATGTATCGAAGCCCTTCCTATATCGACCCTTATTCATCGAACAATCTTTATTTACGAGTAAAAATCCATAATCTTCGTTCCAGCATTCCAAGCATATCTTCAGAAATTTGCTAAATTGCATGTCAGAGCCAATATGATCGGAGTGAATATGTCGAAGATTTAAATTATCTTGCTTGAAAATAACTAGCAAATTTGCATTGTCGCGAATTAAGTGTTTTGGTATATGAGTATATGTTTGAGTGAGATAAAAGCTATCAATATTTTTATGTCGACCCATACAAAAATAAGATCGAACATTATTTTGTTTCTGACAGGATATATCATCAAATACCATTATCGAATTTTCCTTAGCTTTTTCAGGTGGTATTACCTCTTCATTGTCTGAGAAGGTAAAATAACCTATTCCTTTAAGACCAGAAAACAATCTTTTTAGATATTCATATTTTGGTTGATATAAAGACTTAGAAAAAACATATACGTTTTCAAATTTTAATCCATTTTCATGCTCAAGTAGAGCTATAAGTAAATTGGTCTTCCCACAGTTTGACGGTCCTATAAAAATAGCACGTATACTATTTGGTAATAATTTGCTATGTTTAAAGTAAGTCGCACTCTTATGGAAAAAATCTATGTTTCTAATTGGAAGTTTATCTTGTTGACGTACTAACCGCATTTCAGCTACTGTTAGAAAGTATATTTTGAATAACTATTTAAGAATAAGGTCACTGTCACATCTACCGTTATCTTATAAATATCTAACCAAAAATGATTATACTCAGAAAAGCTTCAACTCCCTATCAGTCAACTAGAAATGGGAAAGGTCTACTAAATACCGCAATAGATAAATTACCATTTGAATTACACTTACCAGGAGGATATCAATTTTGCGGACCTGGAACTAGATTACGAGAACGTTTAGCAAGAGGTGAATCTGGTATAAATTTATTAGATAATTATTGCAGGGCTCACGATATCGCTTATTCAAAAACAACTGATACGAACTTGAGAAATAAGGCTGATCGAGAGCTAGCTGATAGAGCTTGGGAAAGAGTAAAAGCAAGCGATTCAAAAATAGGTGAGAAAATAAATACTTGGCTTGTAACTAACGCAATGAAAGCAAAAGCTAAGTTAGGTATGGGTGTGAAACCTCCTAAAAGAAAAAGAAAAATTAAATCCAATACTCTAACACATTTAATAGCGAAAACTCGAGCTGCCATAAAATCGAAAAATCCGCAGAATATACAGAACGCTATTAAAATAGCCTTAGCAGCAGCTAAAGATACTGTTAGAGGAAAATCAATGAATATACTGAGAACAAGAATAATTCCGATTCCTAAAACTGGCGGAGTTTTACCATTTCTTATACCGCTTTTTGCTGGACTATCAGCCCTTGGTACGTTATCCGGGGGTGCGGCCGCGATCTCGAAGGCGGTGGTGGATGCCAAACACGCTCGTAAACAATTTGCTGAAAGCCAAAGGCATAATAAGCAGATGGAGACGATCGCGATGGGCAAAGGGTTATATTTGAAGCCGTATCGCCGAGGACTTGGTCTATATATGAAGCCAAAAAACTTCTAGCTATGCTACCAGCGAGAGCGCTGAACGAAGATGACCTAAGAAAATTTTCCAAACACATACCCAATTTTAGAGGAGTTTTTATGTTGAATGAATTACCATTCAAACCTAAACAAATAGAATGCGGAATTGTCAATTTGGATACATCAGAAGGTGCAGGCACACACTGGGTAGCATATTACAAAAATCGCAAAGGAAGTGAATTTTATGACAGCTATGGAAACCTTCCACCCCCTAAAGAATTGGCTGATTATCTAGGTGATAATATCAAATACAATTATTCAAGATATCAACCTGATAACTCGTTCATTTGTGGACACTTATGTCTAGAATTTTTGTACGAAAAATTTATTTATAAATAAAGTATCAATATATCCTTATCTTACAGTTTTATTTCGTCATTCAATATGGCAAGAGTCTTAGAGTTCACTAACACCGAGTCGACTTTAATAGCCAATTATTTTCCTCCTATAGAACTATTATCCGATTACGAATGTGGTTTAGTTAGTTTATATACGTATAATTCTATACCAAATATTGATAAGAAGAATAATTTATTTCACATAGGAAGCGAAATAATCGAATTACCAGAAGGGTCATATGAAATTGATGACATAATTAATTACATAAAGTCTAATTTAAAACAAACAGCTACAAAGCCTACAGTAAAAATACATCCTAATACAAATACTTTAAAAATAGAAATTACTCCATCCCAGGCCGTTTACTTCGACAAAGAAAGATCTATTGGGAGGCTGCTAGGATTTGACGAACAAGTGATACAAGCGAATAAAACTAGCGAATCTAACTTGCAAGTTAACATAAATAAAGTAAATTCGATAAGGATTAAATGTAATATAATCGGAGGATCGTATATGAATAATAAACCAGTTCATGTAATACATGAATTCTCCCCCGATGTCCCCCCCGGTTACAAAATAAATGAAGTACCGAAAAATATAATTTACTTGCCCCTAAACACCAGAAGAATCTCTTCAGTTGTAATCAGTTTAGTAGATCAGCATGATAATTTAATTAATTTTAGAAATGAGGAAATCACAGTGAGAATTCATTTACGACCTCTCATTTAAAAATTGCATCCAATAATAATAGGAATTTCCCTAAATGATGATTAGTAGCGACTAAACTTTAATCGAATTAAGATCTCTTGAAAAAATAAAAGAAATCGTTTGATCTTTTTTTTTAGAATGATTGTTTTCACTCATAAAATTGATAAATCTCCTCAATTACCTAAAACTAGTAGTTGTATGTTTGCTTCCAGACAGAGAGCATCTAAACGTTCTATTCCATCAACAAATGCAAATAGGCAATTTTTGAAGTCTTTGGGCTTAAGACCAGTGTTGGGAAAGATCATTTCTAAAAAGATCTAGATCAGATCAAAGATCATTTAAAAATTAGAGATCTAGATCAGATCATAGATCTCGAAATTGAAAATGATCTAGATCAAAGATCAGATCATCAAATAAAAGATCTGAGTTTTAGATCACTAAATTAGATCAATTTTTTTTCAACATCAATTTCAAAGTTTTCATTATACCCCACAAATGTCGACTTCCACCTTCAAATATTTTCAAGTGTTCTGTTAGCGCTTGAATTACTATCTCCATAGTGACGTCATGCGCAGCGCGGACGAGTTTTCAGTCTCAGTTTGACATACCTTGTGTAGTTGTATGTTGTATCCAAAATAAGGCTAGGAATTTTTTCTTTGTTCACTGTGCACCATATACACACATGCCCTTAACCAAAAACGTCTAAGGGGCAGGAACTATACTGCAGTATTTCCGTCGCAGTCCGGCTTTTGTATTTCACGCTTAATCAAGGTCGTCACGTTTCTCAAGTGTTTATTCTTTCATGCGATTCTCTGTCATTCTTTCTCACTCTCTTAGCCAGAAGCTAACATGCGATAGAAAAAGATGGGTATACTGCACTAGTGCGTGTTGCCTAAAAATATCGCGTGGTACATTATTTAATCATTGCGAGTTTTTTCCAGTAGGTTAGAGTTCAATGATCGTAAACAGTTACGTGAGATTGAAAATGAAGTTGACACAGATACAGAATTGTAAGATTTTGGTATATGGCCTTCACATTATTTGTATATTTAGCCAGCTTTACTTAATTAAACTTGCATTTTTATTTTATTGAAAAATCTTTATCAATAAAAAAGATCTAGAAAAAAGATCATAGATCGAAAAAAACTGATCTAGATCAGATCATAGATCTTTCATGTCAAAAGAATCTAGATCAGATCATAGATCTCTATAAATGATCTAGATCAGTGATCTAGATCGAAAGATCTAGATCGGTCACAACACTGCTTAAGACTACGTAATGAGTGAAATTTTAAATATTACCGAACCAACTAGTTATGATGAGACAATAGCGAATAAGTCATATCATACATATTCCCCTTTTATTGAATCTTACAATAATAACGACATAATTCGAATTTGCATTCAAAATCAAGATTTAATTTTACTGCCATGTGAGAGCGTTTTATACATCGAAGGTTCGCTAGTAACAACAAAAGATAAGAAGAGCGATGAAAGTTTGAAATTAAAAAATAATTGTGTAGCTTTCATGTTTGAGGAGATTCGATACGAGTTAAATGGTATCGAAATAGATAAAAGTAGAAACGTCGGTGTTAACTCGGCCTTGAAAAATTATGTCTCGCTAAATTCTAACGAGAGTGCTGCTTTATATAATGCTGGATGGAATGCGAGTGGTAATGGGTTCCCCAGTGGAAAATTTAATTTTTGCGTGCCCTTGAAAATGCTTTTGGGCTTTGCAGAAGACTACAAAAAGATCATTCCGAACGCTAAACATGAGATAATTTTGACAAGATCAAAAACAGATGATAATGTTGTCACCTCGACAGCGGCTTTTATATTTCATATTGATAAAATTTCATGGAAAGTTCCACACATTGTGCTTAACGATACAGAACGTCTGAACCTATATCAAACAATTCAAAGTTTACGACCTTTGCAAATTTGTTTTCGAAGCTGGGATCTTTATGAATATCCTAATGTACCAAAATCAACTCATAATATATGGAGAGTGAAAACTAGCAATCAGTTAGAAAAGCCTAGATTTATCATATTCGCATTATATGCAAATGGAAAATTTAATCATTGCAATCTTACAAATTTTAAACTGCATTTAAATTCAGAGAGCTATCCGTATGAAAACTTGAATATTTTATATGAAGATAATAAGTTTTCGTGGCTATATGATATGTATAGTAGATTTCAAGAAAGTTACTATGGTTCTGTTTCATTACCTCTACTAAATGTGGAAGATTTTAAGAATGTCGCTCCTCTTGTCGTAATAAATTGTTCGCATCAAAATGAAGTAATTAAGAGTGGACCAGTTGATGTGAAAATAGAATTTGAAACCAAAACTGGAGGTATATCAGACGATAATACGTCAGCTTTCTGTTTATTACTTCACGACAGAGCTGTCGAGTTTAGCCCGTTGAGTGGCGATGTTAGAAAATTAACATAATTATATCAAGTACCTATCATGAAAGTGAGCTTCAAGGAAGAAGCAAAAATACATTATCTGGTTACGTGGGATTTTGCATATAGACTGGCTAGAAAAGGAAAGTGGATTGAAGACGCCGCAGATAGAGCTCGTTTTAAATTAAGAATACAGAACACTGAAAGATTGTTAATTGATATATTAGATATAAATCATCGAACTTGTATCTATACCGATCGATATCTAGGAAAAAAAATAGCTAACATAAATATAAAAAAAATAAAAGACATGTTTATTTTTTATTTTTGTTTTATTTATTAATCATTACATGAAAGCGAAAAACTTAGTACACTAATTTAATTACTTATACATGATAAGAGATTTTTCCAATATCTAAATACATATAAGAATAATAAACAAACGAGATAAATAAAATTGAAATTCCAAATTCATTCATGACAAGCTAGTTTAATTTTCTTATTATTCTTATTATTATCCTCGTTAATCTTATAATGCCCGAAGGCGAAAGTGATCTACAGCAGTTTTTTTAATACCTTTAGCTTTTTTAACTATCTCGCTATCAATGACGTCATAGGAATATAATTTAGATCTTAAGCCCACAAACTCGCGAATCAATTTTCCTACGGCCTCATCTTTCATTAATCCTATTTTTTTTTTTATTTACTAAAGGTATTTGGTATACATTCTCGGGGTCATATCCGCTAGTATCAAAGCGTTGCAAAATATCATCTTTTATATCGGAGTAAAAATCTTCAGTTAAAATTGTATAAATGAAAGAATCGGTATCCATGTAATTAAGAATTAAATTCTTATCAAATTTGGGTTTCATATAATGATAATGAAAATCCAACATGAACCATTTGCTAAGCTCAAGGACATTAAAGCCTATATATAGCGGTTTGTTATAGGTTGCTTTAACTCTATTAAACTGAATAGCTACCATGTCCTCTGTAAATGCGCATGCGCTATGAAAATTCGCTTTTGATATCATTGCTCGAGCTCCGAGTCTTCGCCCTTTATTTTCCCACTGAGTAGCTATCTTAACATCTCTTCGTTTATCTACATTTTCCATTGTTTTACCGTAAATAACATTATTAGCTTGTTTAAAAAACCAATCTTGAAATTTATTTTTTTTTGCTTGTGTACGGTGAAAAGTATTTAATTCAATATATTTACCTAACCATCTTGATTGATTAAACTTTAGAGCTCTATGTATGCATCGCAGTTTAAGACCCAATCGCAGAGCTTGCTGCAGATTGCGATAATGTATTGCATAATTAGTCTTTAAATTAAAATCACAAATAAGTTTAGGAAATTTTGAATTTAAACTGCACTTGTTTTCTGCACACAGAGGTAGATCGTTATGATAATCATGCAAATTGTCTGGATGCTCAATGTCACATTCAAATATATACCCAATTTCACCTTCTGGGTCAATGTTCATAATATCGATCTGTTGCAGATTTTCAATGCCTTTATGCATCTGTTGGAAATAAATACGTTATTATTATTATAATTTTTTTTTTCTTATACAAACAGTTTCTGTAATTTTCTAGAGTAAGTTGATCTACAGCAGTTTTTTTTAATACCTTTAGCTTTTTTAACTATCTCGCTATCAATGACGTCATAGGAATATAATTTAGATCTTAAGCCCACAAACTCGCGAATCATTGAATAGCTTTTGGTAACTCTATATAATTTGAGCCTCTGAGTGGTTTATACTGATTAACGTTAATCTCTAGATGCATCAATATAGCAACAAGAATCCATCCACTTTTTCTCTCTTGAAATTCATCCATTTTAGTTAAAATTTCGTCATTGTCTAATTGATAAGATTCGAACAAGCTGACTTCGTTTAAAGCCACTCTCATTCTAGTTTGAAAAGATTTTATGGAAATTTCCCATTCATCATTTTCCGATAGCTTGACATACTCACAAAAGAGTTCCAAATTAAATTTAATAGCAGAATGTTTATGTATGTGAATTAAAAGCTCAGGTTTAACCACTTTCTCTGCTTGCGCGAGAACTGCGGGTGGATCTATGCAAGATAAATCCTTATTTTCAAATAATAATGTTTCAATGCGTCCATTGAAACTACTTTTAATCACCTAAAAAAGAAATTATCTATGAAAATAAAAAATAATAAATAAAATAAAAAATAAAATACCTTAAGAACATCTGATCGATGCTCCGCTGCCTTTAGTTTATGTGCGTTTGTTCGTATATGATAATGCCAGCTGTTTACAGAGACTTCAATAGCACACATTTCACATTTTTTTATTTCAGTGGCTCGTTTACTTGTTGGTTTAATTGCTTGTTTTTTCGAAGCTTCGTGATTTTTCTTGTGTCGCTGTAAGAGATTTTTTTCAATAATCATGCCGCAATCCATACATTTAATTTTCTCGCCATGATTTATTCTGAGATGACGATTCAACTCACTTCTTCGACGATAAATTTTACCGCAAATATCACAGAGACCCATTTTTATCAGTACTAACAAATAATAAAAAAAATAAGAAAATTAAACTAGTCTGGCACGAATGAATTTGGAAATGATACTAATTCTGTTATTCGTTTAAGCACTATTAACATTTACGGAAATATTTAGAAGTGATTATAATAATTATGTAGAAATAAGATCACGGCGGGGGTCACGGGTTACAGTTTAATAACCTTATTTCAAATTATCGAATTCTCCTTATATAACCGTCATAATGAATGCTATTTAGTAGATAATTACTGAGTTGGTTTACTCCTTATTATTTTTGAAAATATCAATAAGTAATGATAAAACGAGATTTTGCATGCAGCATATTATGTGGGTCATAGTTTAATAACCTTACTATAATATATGGAATTTATCCATATATCCGAATGCTATTTATTATTATTATTAGATCATTAACTGAGCTTGTTTACTCCTATTAACAAAAATAATTATACATCCGAGTAGAGCTTACTTATCTTGCTATAGATCTTTATTTTCTCCTTCCATCACCACCCCTATATATTCAGAACATTAGCTAAGCAGCTTTATTCCGATTTTTGTCACAAGTCGCGACAATTAAAATCGCCAACCGAGTTTAAAAAAAGTCTACGTATCTGATAAATAAATTTTGTTTTAAAATGGAAGGCAAAGCAAGTACAAGCAAGAAAGTGGCTACGAGCAGCAGAGTGGCTACGACGGGAGGAGTGAGTAAATTATTGAAGAAAAAAAATAAACCTACGGCGCTCTCCAAGTTCAACTTCCTGAGCGCTTTTATTTGGATCAATTTAGAAACAATGGAGAAGAATCGGCCCTATTTAGTTCGAACATTAAAAAAAGGGTCGTCCAAGTATGGAGACAGGATAATCGCAGATTTGGAAGAAAACACAAAATTATACCTTCCCGAGAGGTTTAATGACTTCACGGACAAGCAGCTTCAAGAGCTAAGTGGTGATCAATACGTCTTATTCAACTATGGTAAGCAAGGAGGCAACAATTACAAACTGGAGCTCGTGAGAAAGGAAGAAGCAGAACTACATGTCATAGCAGACGAAGCGGATGGTTCGGTGGTTGAGGAGGAGCCCCCATTTGAAATACTGAGCCAATCGTCATTTACAGATGCCCAGTTATTAAATGGTACAAGTTTTTATAAATATTAATTTTTTTAATTTTACAAGTTTTTTTTTTTTTTTTTTTTAATAAATATTAATTTTGTTTATTTTTTTTGTATCTCACTTGTGACATGTAATTTTTTTATATTTATTAAATAAGTTTAAATAAAAACATTTATGTTTTATTTTCATACTTATGAACTGATAATTAAATTTTTTTATGTTCTTCATTTTATTTAACAGATACGTAGACTTTTTTTTATCTCACCTGGCATATTATTGTTATATTATACCTTGTATAGGAAATAAAAAAATAAAAAATAATAAACATTTTACTTTTTTTATTTTTATAAAATAAGTCTTACAATACTTTTTTTTTAACATCTATGATTTGCAATTCTTAAGTACATAGAAATTATTTTATTTATTTTTTTTCTCGCATATTCTTCTTTAAAACAATTGCAAGTGTCTGGACCGCAAGTAACACCATCTAATGCCCACATACAATCTTCAAAATGGTAGCCATGTTGTGATAATAAAAGCTTTTGATTTTTATATCTATCCACAATAGCTTGAAGTTGCTTTAGCTCTTCTCTATGAGAGTTCACTAATACATCATTGTACTTTGCTAAAAAGTCTTGTAGATCCATCGTTGCTGTTAAACCAAGCTCTACTAAATAAATTCTACCTTAAGTTAAAATTATATACGAAAAAAAAATTACATTAGTTTTTTTTTCTCTCACCTTTTAATCAATAACTTCTTACGAAAAAAAAGTTAGTCCGATCAACTGGGATTCGAAAACCTTACCTTTGCCCCTGCATTTAACCTTACCTTTGCTCCTGAATTTGCGTTCTAGCCACTTGATCCGACTAACTTTTAACACATGCTTGTATGAAACGCGAATATAGCACGCCGATGACCCAATTCGGCAAACTTCGTTAAGCTCCGCCCCCGCCCCACTCTGGCCCCCGCTCTGCCCCCGCTCAGCCCGGCCTCCGCCTCCGCTCATGCGCAGGAAGCGAAGTCGGCCATGTTGGGCGGATGAGGCCGAGGCGGGAAAATTTGCGATGGCCGAATGAGACCAATCAGATTCGAGAACAGGCCGGGTTCGACAGGGCGCATGCGTAGACAAGCCCAGGTTAGGGCTTGGCACGCCCAATCCGAGCTGGGCGCATGCGTAGGCAAGCCCAGGTTAGGTCTTGACCCGCCCACTACGCGCATGCGCTGCTGGCCACGCCCACTTCGTGCCGTGCAGACTAGAACCCTTCTATTTTAACTACTAAGGAGTCTTCCTCAATTTTTCCTTACTTTTCAAAGTTTCATGAAAAATGTTTATTTGATTTCCCTGGATATTTAACAATATTAGACTGAATTAATTGATAATTAATATTTTCCCTGGCATTTGATGATAATAATTTAATTTAATTGATTTATGCCCGGTTTCACCAACAGTAAATAAGACCTTATTCATAGATTAAACTTATTCATTGGTTAAAAAGTGACAGCTTCTGTTTCACCAAACACGAATAGCTCTCTATTCTATGAATTGTAACGAAGTCGCGTATTTTCGACTTCGTTTTTCATTATTATCACATTCAAGAAATTCAAATTCAATCAAAATGCAATAGTTAATTCTCAAAGTCATATTATTCAAATCAAGTTTCATGAAATAAGCTGGTTTCCATTCTTTTCATAGAAGGTGATAATAATGAAAATGTAATTTTTATGAAAAGCCGAACAGTAATTATTATAATTTTAATAAATAGCATGAGTCCGTGAGCCGGCAACACGAATTTTATTTTCATGAAAGTTTTGAGATTTTTTATACACGGAGTTGAAATATATTGCCAACTGAATCCAACTGACCGTTTTCTTGAAGTCTTTTCGGGATAATCAAACGAACGGTACAGAAAAAGTGGCGTGCCCGTTTTTGCTTTTCGATAGCGGGTACAAACAGATAGGAATGGTATAAATATGGGTGCCTGGATTGCTAGCGTCCTCTTTGATTTTCCGTCGTTTTACGCGGTGCATCTCTTTCATTTTTCCGTCGTGGACTACGTTAGTACTAGTGGGGTGCCGTTTATAGAAACCGCTGACCGACGTCTTCCGTATTAGCCGTAACGAACCGTGCCGACGCGAATCATAGAAAGTCCCGATTAATAGCAAGTTCACAAGTCGCGATAATAGCGTAAGGCCATTCGAGCCAAGTTTGTGTGAGTTTTCTTTTTGCCGCCACACGATCGTGCCAGCCAATTGCCCGACACCCTCGATACCCAGATAGAAGGTAGGTGTTTCTATATAAATGTTATTCATTTCTGGTACCGCCGATTCAACCCTCCTGTGCCTCCTGACCATTAACCGCCCCGAGATACGCCAAGTAAATTTCCCCCTATTCTCCGAAGGCCATATAGCAGCGGGGTCACTAGCATTTCTAGCTGTAGGGTAAGCGGTGCAAGCGACCTCCCCTCGTGGCTGGGTAGCCGGTGAATCAATTTTAACTTGTGCCTAGTACCTTTCCTGAAAGCGCCCGTCATCTCCTGGAACCCCGCCTCGACGTTTATGCGATATCAATTAGAGCCGCCGACCAGTTTCGATAGATAGGTACAGTTAGGTAATTTTTGGTCGTCCTCTCACGGGACAAGTCCGATTTATTGCATATAAAATTGATATTACTTGATTGTCCTCCCAGGACACAGTGCCGCCTCACGGTGATTCTCATTCAAGTGTTTAATTGTAAATATATTTTCCCGTAGGTAGCTGTCTAATTTTGTATATATTTTTTTGTATTTTGAAGTTGAATTAGGTCTAGTTTGTTATTTGTAAATATTTTTCCGTAGGTAGGTAGGTACTTTAGTTCATTTTATAAATTTAAACTTTTTTTTAATAGGTTGTATTAATCAAAGAAATAGTTTTGCTTTTTGTACACGTTACGTACATGAATTTTTCTGTAAAATTTAACTTAGAATTTCCTTCCGTAGGTCACAAGAACCGGAAAAATAGTTTTGCTTTTTGTACACGTTACGTACATGAATTTTTCTGTAAAATTTAACTTAGAATTTTCTTCCGTAGGTCACAAGAACCGGAAAAATAGTTTTGCTTTTTGTACACGTTACGTACATGAATTTTTCTGTAAAATTTAACTTAGAATTTTCTTCCGTAGGTCACGAGAACCGGAAAAATAGTTTTGCTTTTTGTACACGTTACGTACATGAATTTTTCTGTAAAATTTAACTTAGAATTTTCTTCCGTAGGTCACAAGAACCGGAAAAATAGTTTTGCTTTTTGTACACGTTACGTACGTGAATTTTTCCGTAAAATTAAACTTAGAATTTTTTTGGTAGGTTGTAATAATCAGCAGAATAGTTATGCTTTTTGTACACGTTACGTACGTGGATATTTTCATAAATTTATACTTGTAAGAATTTCCAATAAACTGTAATAATTGTGGCAATAAATTTTTGTTTCCCGTAACGGCATTTAATTTTGGTGGCAAAATTCTGTGGATGTGATAACGATTTATTTTGTATCAATAAATAGTAATTCAGGAAAATGTGGGCCTTTCTGTGTTTCCGAAATATTTCGCTCAATTGACCGAACGACCCGTCTTAAGTTAAACGAGAGTGAGGAAAAAGGTAAGGAACCCTCTCGCAGGAATTATAATAGCCAGTCGGACCCGCACCAGCACCGGCACCGCCGAACGATATTCACTTCGCTTACATCTCCGCTCCACGGGAAAGTACAAGGGACGTTCAATAAGCGATTAAAGCCCGTTTTATTGAATACATCGTCTTCAGTGATAACTTCATCTGACCCCTGGCGTTTCCGTTTCTCCATTGAGCTGCCTTTTAGGGACAAGGATACGATAGACGTATCATTTGTGCGACTCAGGCAATTGGGAAGTACTTAGCGAAAACTTTTTCCCCAGGGAGTAAACCCTTACTAAAAATCTGGCGCCCGAGCAATCCGCCGAACTCCATCTGCAGCCGATCCGAGAATTTCCCAGCGAGCCCGAGAACGTCACAGAATAAATCGGCAAATAAACTAACCAGCCAAATAGTTCCAGTTAACGTCTCTATTCATAGTTTTATAACCTCAATTTTCCTTCTGCAGCTCTACAACACTGATTAATGTGAGAAAATACTCTAAAGTTAATCTTATAGCGTATTTGATGGGAGTGATTGGTAAATCAAGGGTAAAAAAAACACAAAAAAACTTGTTTTTTATTTAATTTTGTTGTCTGGTGTGTTGATATTATAATAGCTATACAACAATAATTACTACCTACAAAGTTTATAATAATTAAATGGACCATAGGAAAGTGTTTAAGAAATGAATTATCATTCCAGTTAATAGGTATACCTACTAAAGTTATTTGAATATTACAACTTACAAGGTACTTCAATTTATTCTAAATAAGATTTATCAAACACTGCTATCATAATCAGTTATTTTTCGAACTAGCCTTTCAGAATCTTCATCGTTTTCTTCCGAGTCTTCAGATGAAGAGCATGAGGCAAGAAGGCGTCCCAGCCAGATGAAACCTTGCACACTTGAACAAGAGGGAAAATCAGCATTGCTTCATATTCATTCTTTAGTCCTTCGGCTTGCTTTTCAAAAAGCACACGCAAGTAGCAGCATGATTAGATTACTCAGTAACACTCGAGAAGGGGTTACCGTAATGACTACATTATTTTACAAATTACATCGAATGTCAAAATGTTTGAACACCATACTCTCCAGAATTTTCTAATTCTTTTCAGAATAAAATATAAAAGGAACCCGAAGACCATCTCACCTAAAGGATAGAATAATCACTTAATGATTGTCAGATTAATTTAGATTGTCAAACAGATCAATGATTCAATTAATGCCCGGTTTCACCAACAGCAAATAAATCTCTAAATAACTATTGAATGAATAAGTTTTATTCTCTAATTAAATCTATTCTTTGTTATACGTGTTTGACAGCTCAGTTAGTTATTAATAAAGTAGGCAGATATACAGTACAATTTCGACCATAACTTGTACATTTATGCATGAAATTGCAGTAACGTCACCTTAAATTTTAAAAAATAAAATCCTAATTCGTGGTGTGTCTGGTTGATTTATTCATTCCAACGTGCGCTTTGCGTGGATACACATAATACCTATTACAATTATTAAACAAACCATAGTGTATCAACTTTATAAGTGGATGAACAACAGTGGAGAGTGAAAATGAAGCGAAAACTCATACAGCTTTTCCCAAGTCACTCCCTGCTACTTGCGTGTGCTTTTTGGAAAGCAAGCCGAAGGACTAAAGAATGAATATGAAGCAATGCTGATTTTCCCTCTTGTTCAAGTGTGCAAGGTTTCATCTGGCTGGGACGCCTTCTTGCCTCATGCTCTTCATCTGAAGACTCGGAAGAAAACGATGAAGATGCTGAAAGGTTAGTTCGAAAAATAACTGATTATGATAGCAGTGTTTGATAAATCTTATTTAGAATAAATTGAAGTACCTTGTAATATTCAAATAACTTTAGTAGGTATACCTATTAACTGGAATAATAATTTATTTCTTAAACACTTTTCTATGGTCCATTTAATTATTATAAACTTTGTAGGTAGTAATTAGTTTTGTATAGCTATTATATTATCAACACACCAGACAACAAAATTAAATAAAAAACAAGTTTTTTGTGTTTTTTACCTTTGATTTACCAATCACTCCCATCAAATACACTATAAGATTAACTTTAGAGTATTTTCTCACATTAATCAGTGTTGTAGAGCTGCAGAAGGAAAATTGAGGTTATAAAACTATGAATAGAGACGTTAACTGGAACTATTTGGCTGGTTAGTTTATTTGCCGATTTATTCATAGAATAGAGCTATTCGTGTTTGGTGAAACAGAAGCTGTCACTTTTTAACCAATGAATAAGTTTAATCTATGAATAAGGTCTTATTTACTGTTGGTGAAGCCGGGCATTAGTAACATATGATTGGTTCATTAGCTTAGATATTATAAAGATTGCGCATTGTGTTTGTTATTTTGTTTTATATTGCAGGTTTATCAGAAAATATTGTGACTGATAATAACTTATTTATTTAGGGCCGGTTGTTGCAACCTTTCCTTCGCTCGATCTCAAAAAATTTTAATTTACCAGGCCAAAAAGAAAACTAAAAAAATGAGCGAAAGGAAGGTACCATTCCCTCTGATCCCGTTTGGGTACCTTCAAATTTGTTTGTACCCAAAGCAGGACAGAGGGTGTAAAAATTAAAAAGAAAAGAAAATGATGATGACTACAAATTTGTTGACATGATCGTCTAAATAAAAAAAATTATGAGATTCAAAATTTAAATAACTGACCTGCCCTACGTTGTGTCTTTTTATTATTCAGGCCACACAGATACCAAATAAAACTCACATAAAAAAATTTAACAATTTATTGGACTTCTCCAATTAACAACATAAAACTTCCCAGCTAACGGTATATTGTATTGTGAGACAAAGAATTTATCTTGGATTTCTCCCTTATCATCTACATACTAGCAACATTTCTTAAAAATAGAACTATAGTAAATAAATAAAAAAAAACTTGATCTCTTTGATCAACAAATTACCTTCATTAGGTACTTGACAAAAAATTTACATTCTTAACACTAACTAAATTGGCCAATTATTTCCTTGATAAAAAAATTAGATTAAGATTAAAATACTAAATTGAACCATTTCTACTCACTAGCTAAAATTAACAACATTGGGGAAGTATTTCCCAATCATTAAAATAATAAAAATTCCCATCTTGATAAAATCGGTAACGCAATCTGATGAAGTTACTTCCTCTCTTTTTAGAGATAAAATTCAATGTAAAATAAATGAAACAGAAAAATTAACAAAGTACCTTGAAGCTCCAACAACATTTCTTGATGAAAAGTGACTGCAACAGAAAGATCCAAAAAAATGAGATAAACGGTGACGCCTGCTCCCTCTCCAGTTGGCTAGGTCCGGCTTTGTCTGGAGAACGCCATTACATCAAAAAAAATGATCTTCTACCAAATCCCTGAATACGGAATATTTCCCCACGTAGATCACCACCAGAACATTTAGACAGGAACTAAGAGACTAAAAACTAGATCTTATGAGAGATCCACCCGGAAAGAGGGATCCGAAAGATCGAATTCTAGAAATAAAACTAGAACTCGAAACGCAGAAACATGGAACTAGATGTAGAGAATAAAAAAAAGAATAGAGAAAAAGCCCTGAAATAAAATAATTATAATTACTAATCTGAATCAACAAATCGCTAATTTATTATTACCGAGATGGACGCCATTATGTCGGTCCCAGTCGAGCTTTCTTACTTCCATCCATGCATGATTGACAGGCTTATCTTTCCTGTTTAGAAAACGACATGGAAAATTAGCTTTGCTAAATAGGACTAACACCACAACTTCATACCTGTGTTATTTTAACCACACTACACGAGATAACAAACGAAATAACACCATCTCACTGAAACACCATCACTCAATGATATTCCAACCAACAAGAAACCAACTGACACCTTCAGTTCTCCTTTACCAAAAAAAAAATCGATATTCCTGGCTCCACCTTGCTACACTCTCTCTGGTTCAGTTCTTCTCACTGGCAGTTGACGGGCTCGAGTTGACGGTCCGTCACTCGGTCTCGCTACAATGCCTTAAACTATAGAACCTGCGGAGGGTATCATTCCAAAGGAACGCCATCTTGGTACACCTTTCTATTCGTAAATTCGTTCTGGATAAATACGGAAAAGCGCACGCTACACCACCCCTCCAACCAAAATAAAAAAATGGGATAACATACCATTTTTTTGCTCATCAAGAACACCGGAAAATATCCTCTAGACTCTCCATTGACTTCTATGTACATATATACAACGCTCTTCCTAAAGAACAAAAATGGTCTCACTGACCGTACCAACAGACTAATTATAAATGTTCTTCCTAAAGAACAAAATGGTCTCACTGACCGTACTAATAGACTAATAACAAACATTCCGACCCCTTCACCTGCGAATATTGAAATGAAAATACGGGAAGACACTTATTCCAATACCCGAAGGCACCGGAATCCGAAACCAAAACAAAACAATACCTGGGGCCTTTGCCCAAGACTAAAACTTCAAAAGATATGAAAGATAAAAACGACCTTGGCCCATCTTGGGGCGAACTCAAGATCAAGACTTACTGATAAACAGACTTACACTCAAAATGTCATAATTAATGATCACAATCATTAATTTTGAAAATACCAATACCAAATATCAAATAGTTAAGTGAATCGATAATTAGTCCTAACTAAAACTCAAAATAAAATTTCGAAAAACTAATCGTTAGTCAAAATTACCCTAAAATGTAAAAAGATCCTTTTAGAAATCTTAATGTGAACTGCCTGAACTACTAAAAGACAAAACTTTACTCAAAACTTACAAATAGTTACTCAAAACTACTTGACGATACTCAAAAACTGTCTGGTAAATATTAGTGAAGACTCCTGTGATAGATTTGATAGACACAACATAACTAAGACTTATTGAGAAAGAAAAGACATCAGCTCAAGACTAAAATTCGTTTAGTTGATTTCCTAAACTGACACTAATCTTCCAAAAATTTTCTCCTTACTCAAAAAGATTGAAAACTGCTCTTGGTAATCCAACAAATTTATACTCAATATCAGAATTACCAGAATTCAGAATTCCTGAAATTCTTTAATTAATTTTGACATGTGATTTAGGGTAGCTAATCCTAAACACAGTCTACCTCACATAGAGCTGAAAATTTTTCCTACTAACGTACCAACAAGGTAGGATTTTCATCTCTAAGGACCTCACACAGACCTCCAGGACTTACACCAATGGGCTGCCTATTGGCTCCGGGATACAAAAGATACCTAACACAGACCTGGAGAACTTCCACACGGCATTGAACTCCAAAGTTCTGTGACCTAAAAATTTCTATCACATCTAAACTAAACTTACTCAGGACATTTAGACAAAAGATAAGATTTACTAATTAACAACAATGATTTCTAAAATGATCCTTACGAAAACAAAATTACTAATCATCGATACTTACAAAGGGCTTAAGATCTTGAATGTGGAATTCACCCAAATTCTTCCCTGACTCATTACTCAACTCAACAACTAAACCACTCTCTTTAACTTTCGTTATGAGAGCAGGTACATATTTAGGGGCTAGTTTCTTAGCGAAACCAGTCACCTTATCAGAAAGCACAAAATTTTTCTTCCAGACCTTGTCACCTACTTGATAACGAATGTCTCTTCGTCTCAGATTGTACCTGGAAGAATTTTTGTCATACGCTTTCTGAACTCGAGCCTGAATCTGTGGGTATAATTTCGGAACCTTCGAAATTTCCGATTGCCACTTTAACTTATCCGAAATTTGAACTGGATCATACGAATTCAAACCCACATCACCATAATACTGTCCATCCACTGGGACATTTCTACCAAAGATAAGAAAAGCAGGAGTAAAACCAGTGGCTTCATGCTCTGCTGTCCGAATAGCTTGTGCAATTTCATGCAAATGTTCATCCCAAGTTCTGTGGTCCTCCTTAACATAGGAGCTAATTGCAGAACCTAACACTTTATTTACCCTCTCAGTAGGGTTAACTTGGGGATGATAACGTGCATTATACCAAACTCGCTGTACATGATACTTTTTCATAAGTGCCTTAAATTCCTTAGATGTAAATTGCACACCGTTATCACAAACCACAATCTGAGGTAGCCCGTATATCAAGAATACCTGGTTCTCTAAAAACTTGGCAACTTTCGAAGCTGTAGCTTTCGAAAGAGGCTGGACTAAAACGAATCTTGAAAAAGCATCTGTGACAACCAACAATTGTGTATTTCCTGACTTGGACCGTGGAAATGGTCCCATCAAATCTAAAGAAATCATCTGAAATGGAAAATCGACAGATCTCTTCTTACCATAAGCTCCGGCAGGAAGTTTATTGGTGGACTTGTGTGCTCCACACGTAGTACAAGATGACACGTACCTCCTAACCGTTTCTCTAATACCAGGCCAATAATACCTCTCTAAAATTCGTGCCAAGGTCTTATGCACTCCAAAATGAGCTGCTGTTGGGCTATCATGACATTGCTCAAGAATTTCCTTTCGATTTTCAGTAGGAACTACCAACTTCCAGTTTGACTGGTTCGTTTCAATGTCATGATTATTCTTAATGTGCTTATAAATAGCACTACCTTGCACGAGAAAATTTGGATACTTTTGTGGATCACATTGTATCTTATTGATCATATCAGCATACCATTGGTCAGGAATTAAATTCTGAACTTCAACTGAAGCAATCTGTCTCGAAAGCAAATCCGGTACTACCATATCCTTTCCTGGACGATGGACTATCTTGAACTTGAAACAACTAAGCCTAACTGTCCAACGGGCGATCGACCCATGGGATCTTTAATTCTGTACAGCCACTGTAAACTGGCATGATCAGTTACTACAGTGAATTCTGCGCCCTCAACATAACCTCTAAATTTCTCAATACCAAAGATAACTGCCAAACATTCTTTCTCCGTCGCCATGTACTTGGTTTCGGCCTTAGAAAGTTTCCTGGACGCATAAGCGATAGGATGTTCAAAGCCGTCTCGAAGCTGGTATAATACTGCCCCAATGCCGACGTCACTCGCGTCCGTCTGGATAAAGAATGGCTTATCGAAATCCGGGCTAACAAGAATAGGATTAGAGATCAATCTCTCCTTCAAATTACATAAGGCTGACTCGGCTGTTTCAGTCCAAACAATGGGGGCATTCTTTATTCGACCTTTAATGATCGAGGTGATTGGTTCAGAAATGGTCGAAAAGTCCTTAATAAACTTTCTATACCATTGCAACACTCCCATTATCCTTCGAACCTCTGTAGTGTTTCGCGGAGATGGCATTTCTGCGATAGCCTTGACCTTATCTGGGTCAGTTCTTAGCCCATTCCTATCTACTATGTGACCCAAAAATGTTAGGAAATCTCTACAAAATTGACATTTCGGAATATTCACCTTCAGACCAGCAGAAAACAAAATCTCAAAAACTTCATTCAACAACCGGACATGTTCATCAAAATCCTCAGAAACACAAACGATATCATCGAGATACACAAAAACTTTATCTTCAAATTTTGGATCCATAAATAATCTGTCCATCAACCGCTGTTGTGTCTGCGCGGCATTGCATAGACCGAACGGCATAACTACAAATTGAAAAAGACCTCTCCCTTGAACTTGGAAAGCTGTCTTTTGCTTCGATGTTTCTTCTAAAGGAATATTCCAGAAAGCCTTAGTAATATCAATGGAAGAAAGATATTTCTTACCACCTACCTTATTCAAAATATTATCAATCAATGGCAAGGGATAAGAATCCTTAACCGTTACCTGATTTAAACCTCTGCCATCAAAACATAACCTATATGTACCTGGTTCTGATTTTGGAACCATTAAAATTGGGGATGCCCATGCAGACATACTTTTCTCAATTACTCCAGACTCTAACATAGCATCGATCTCCTTATGCAAAATTTTATTAAGCATCGGCGATAATGGATATTGCCTTTGCTTAACTGGTCTAGCCTCACCAGTGTCAATAAAATGAGAGATGATATTTGTTCTCCCTGGTGCTGTTGACGACAATGTCTCAAATTTAGTAATAACTTCAGACAACACCTTGCTCTGATCAGATGAAAGTTCGGCTAGAAAAGTGTTAGAATCTGCCTTGGAAGAAGTTGATGCCTCAATTTGTCCTACCTGATAAGACCTGTTCTTAAAATTTAAATTGATGTTCGACAATCTACAAAAATCTGCACCCAAAATAATAGAATGCGAAATAGAAGGTACTACAGCAAATCTCAAATCGATAACCTTATTCTCGAAACTTACTGGAAACGTAACAAAACCTAACAACTCCTGTGAGCTACCGTCTGCAATAGTCACATTCGTCCCATCCAAATCCTTGACAAAAGTGTCATTACCTTCCCATAAAATTTCCACATTGGAACCCAAAATCGATAAATTTGCACCAGTATCCAATAAACCCAAATATTGTCTATCTTCAATAACTATAGGTATATAAGGCCTATTATCATGTAACTTTTTCTTAAACATCGGACAAATATCAGTATCACCCCTATCCAAATCTACACTCATCAACTTATTATTACAGTGGTCAGGTTCATTACCTATACCCACCACTGTCTCATCAATAACTTCAACTACTTCGGAATTTTTGGGACTGCGCCTGTCTCCATAGTAGGCTGTTTTCGGGAGTTTGGAACGGTTGTCCCTCGCTGCTCGCCCCCTAAATCGTTTTTTGAAACTGTGGTAGAATTTGCATTCTCACCACACCTAGGACAGGATCGTTTAGAAACGTCCTTTAGACCACAACCAAAACAGAAAAAACTTCCTGGGCTGAGTACATTCCATAAACGAATGACCAGCACCATCACAATTCCAACACACCCAACGAGATTTAGATGACAGAAAATCTTCTTTAGGAGTTTTCGACTCCTTTTTCTTGGGTGGCTCTGTTACTTCAATCACCTGTTCAGGTTTACGGTAAACCTTTTTGTTTACTGCCCAACTATTTGGTGTCGAATTGACAGCTATCTGTCTACAAAAATATTCCAACTGCTCAAACGACTCTATCTGCAAAAGACATAATTTACTATTCAAATCTGGAGATAAATTTCTCCTTACGATCTTGATTTGTTCTGCAGTGGACAATGGTACCAAAAGATGAGAAAATTTCATCCTAATCCTAGCCAAAAATGTAACCACACTTTCCCCACTAGTCTGCCTAAATGATCTAATTTCGGCTAATAAATCTTCATCGTAGTTCGGAGGGATAAACGTTGACCTCAAGCGCCATTCTAATTCGTCCCACGTCCTAACCTGATACTTACTATTCCTAAACCAGGAAAGTGCTGGTTCTTTAAAAAGATCCACTGCGCAACTAAACACCTCATCTAAAGGAACTCCTCGAGCCTCGCTCAATTCCTTGACACGTTCTAAAAATTTCACAACCTCGCAACCCTGTTCTTTCCCAGAAAACGTCAAATTCCACTTATGAACGGGAGTAGATACCTTATTCCTAACACTAACTTGATTTACCCTTAAATTCTGCGGAATATTTGAACAATCTGGTACTGAGAAAGGATTCGGACTACATAAATTATCCCTAGGCAGCTTATCATTATAACTACCTGGCTCGGAAACTGTCAAAAAACTAAAATCTCCAATAAAATCGTCCCTAAAAGGGTTCGTTGCAGAAAGCAATTGTGAACTAGTACTCGTATTGGTTGAAATCGTTTCTACGATAGGGCTGCTGTCTACAGTCCACCAAGAATCAACTGGACTAGAGCTTCCAGCTGGCAACAATGGCAACGATGTGTTAACCTCAGAAAACTTCTTACTTAAATTCTCAAAATCATGACGTATTTGATCTTTTGAAACGACCTCACTAGCACTACAGTCATTTAATCGCCCTATTCTCAGCTTCAAATGAACTATCCTAGACAATAATCTACTATATAATGGAAAATTTTCCTCAATTGATTTAATTTTCCCTAACGACACTTCAATGTTATTAAGAGTTTGCCTACATGCCTCTGAATCTTCGTCAAAATCTAACGGTGAAACTGTTGGTACTACTACTTCTGATCTTATCAACCTACTTAATTGGGTCCTACGCATATTATTGTCCCATAAGGGCTCCTCGTTTCTCAACCAGATCTCATACTTAATCTCCTCAACTCTCAAATGAGCTACTTCAAAGCTAGTCCCTAACTCTGAACTCATCTTGATTAATATAAAGATACACAAATACTAAATTACAAAAAACACTCAAATAGAGAAACCTTGATTTGGAACGCACAATGTATAGGTACCTTATCAATTAGTATTGCTCAAAATTGCAAAAATATTAGTAGTATTATTTACCGTTGTTAATTAACCTCACTTAATATCATCAAATGTCGTTAATATAGGTACACACTATCTTAAAAATCCAAAACGTCAGTTAGCATAACTACATATAAGTACACATAGTCATTAAAAAATTTCTCACAATACAATATTATCCAAAAATAAACTCCGTGCTGGTCAACGGCACCATTTGCAACCTTTCCTTCGCTCGATCTCAAAAAATTTTAATTTACCAGGCCAAAAAGAAAACTAAAAAAATGAGCGAAAGGAAGGTACCATTCCCTCTGATCCCGTTTGGGTACCTTCAAATTTGTTTGTAACCAAAGCAGGACAGAGGGTGTAAAAATTAAAAAGAAAAGAAAATGATGATGACTACAAATTTGTTGACATGATCGTCTAAATAAAAAAAATTATGAGATTCAAAATTTAAATAACTGACCTGCCCTACGTTGTGTCTTTTTATTATTCAGGCCACACAGATACCAAATAAAACTCACATAAAAAAATTTAACAATTTATTGGACTTCTCCAATTAACAACATAAAACTTCCCAGCTAACGGTATATTGTATTGTGAGACAAAGAATTTATCTTGGATTTCTCCCTTATCATCTACATACTAGCAACATTTCTTAAAAATAGAACTATAGTAAAATAAATAAAAAAAAACTTGATCTCTTTGATCAACAAATTACCTTCATTAGGTACTTGACAAAAAATTTACATTCTTAACACTAACTAAATTGGCCAATTATTTCCTTGATAAAAAAATTAGATTAAGATTAAAATACTAAATTGAACCATTTCTACTCACTAGCTAAAATTAACAACATTGGGGAAGTATTTCCCAATCATTAAAATAATAAAAATTCCCATCTTGATAAAATCGGTAACGCAATCTGATGAAGTTACTTCCTCTCTTTTTAGAGATAAAATTCAATGTAAAATAAATGAAACAGAAAAATTAACAAAGTACCTTGAAGCTCCAACAACATTTCTTGATGAAAAGTGACTGCAACAGAAAGATCCAAAAAAATGAGATAAACGGTGACGCCTGCTCCCTCTCCAGTTGGCTAGGTCCGGCTTTGTCTGGAGAACGCCATTACATCAAAAAAAATGATCTTCTACCAAATCCCTGAATACGGAATATTTCCCCACGTAGATCACCACCAGAACATTTAGACAGGAACTAAGAGACTAAAAACTAGATCTTATGAGAGATCCACCCGGAAAGAGGGATCCGAAAGATCGAATTCTAGAAATAAAACTAGAACTCGAAACGCAGAAACATGGAACTAGATGTAGAGAATAAAAAAAAGAATAGAGAAAAAGCCCTGAAATAAAATAATTATAATTACTAATCTGAATCAACAAATCGCTAATTTATTATTACCGAGATGGACACCATTATGTCGGTCCCAGTCGAGCTTTCTTACTTCCATCCATGCATGATTGACAGGCTTATCTTTCCTGTTTAGAAAACGACATGGAAAATTAGCTTTGCTAAATAGGACTAACACCACAACTTCATACCTGTGTTATTTTAACCACACTACACGAGATAACAAACGAAATAACACCATCTCACTGAAACACCATCACTCAATGATATTCCAACCAACAAGAAACCAACTGACACCTTCAGTTCTCCTTTACAAAAAAAAAAAATCGATATTCCTGGCTCCACCTTGCTACACTCTCTCTGACGTTCAGTTCTTCTCACTGGCAGTTGACGGGCTCGAGTTGACGGTCCGTCACTCGGTCTCGCTACAATGCCTTAAACTATAGAACCTGCGGAGGGTATCATTCCAAAGGAACGCCATCTTGGTACACCTTTCTATTCGTAAATTCGTTCTGGATAAATACGGAAAAGCGCACGCTACATTGTTCGTACGAAAAGTTAATCTGTGATTAGTTAGCTTTAGCTATAGTTAAAATTTGAATGTAGTTAACTTTCAATTGCGTTGTTCAAAAGATCTGAAATCAGCGGTTAGGTAACCTGAGATTAAAGCTACACGCGAGTTGGCAACGTTCCAGAGTTTAGTTTTCTCGGCCAATCGGCATTGTCGGCACTACTCGACGGCACCGTTCGGCGCTCGACGGGCGATACGCATGGCGTTTCGGCGGAGTCGGAGAATCAAAATCAACTTTCCCAATTTTTACGTCTTATCTATCGTGTTCCGTGTAAAATGTTATAATAGTTAATTTTTATTAATCTACATACCTAATATAAGTCATACCAAACCTACCTACGTACCTACCTACAATAAAAGTAAAAGTTATTTATAAGAAACCTTAATAGGAGGTAAATTCGAGAAAAGAATCGTCTTTTTTGGTAGGTTAGGTTCTATGAAAAGGCGAAATTATTTTAATAATGATGAAAGAAACGTCATTTTAAAGGTAAAAGTTTATCTACAGGAAGAATTATTGAAGGTAAGTAGGTACCTATTACATACTCAGTACTTTGTTTTTTCAAGTTCAAAACGATCGATAGATATCCCCACATATTTCTTGATAAACTCGAGGTCATTCGACTGCTTGCGTTTGGGTGGGAAAAGTGAGACAGACTGGATGACAGATGATGGTGATGATAAATTGTACATTTTTTATACTTTATTGATGCAATATACCTACTTTTCAAACTTAATACCTACTTTTAATTATAAAACATGGTAATCATATCAATAAATACTTCTATAATCGTTATTTTGGTTTTATTTTGATTTAAATTGACAAATTAATAAAATTCTGACATATCAAACTGTCACTTTGAACATGGTCAATAGTTATTTATGTATCAAGGGAGTTATTAGGATGTTAATTACAGAGGGCAACATATTGCAATCCCGAAGGACGTTAGTCCCGAGGGATTGTTAAGTTGCCCGAGGTTATTAACATCTAATAACTCCCGTGATACATAATCTATTTTATTTTATATTAAATGAAATGTAAAAACCAAATCTGTTGGTTTTTAAAATTAAAAGAATGTTTTTAATAATTATTGAGTAGGCATCATTATTGATTACCATGGATACATCAACTGAAAAGTTTGTAGAAAATGACATATGAAATCCAAATATTCAACCAACAATGCAATAACAAAAGCAACATCCAATGGTTACCAGAATTAAACCAATAGTAATATTAGAGGGAGTTATGGATTCATAACAGTCCCAAGGGAGTTATGAGTATGTTTATAGTTACGGTAACCAAGCGTTTATCTAGTTATAATGTATTAGTATGAAATAAATAGTTTAACCACTCAAAAATCTGTGGTTAACGTAATCACAGATTTACATACTTAACTACGTTCAACTGGCTTTGAACAACGCAAAATTTCCCTTAATCTGTGATTAACTGCCAAATCACAGATTAACTGCTAATCTCTATTCAAATTTTAACACCGCTTAACTTTTGACTTTTGAACAACACAAACTGTGAGATAATCACAGATTAGGCAATTTGAATATGGCTAAATGCTTAACCACTGTACGAAGAACCGGCCCTTAGTCTGTTTAGACTTAAAGAATGGGTCACCTTTGGTAAGACTATGGTACCTAGTAGGTAGTTATAATGGTTAGGTATTATGAATTAATACGGTAATCTCCTAATCATTGTGTTTTAATTGAGCGCTTCCGCGAGATAAATTTTTGATTATGTTTGAGATTTGATTTATAATGAGAGCCTCTTTTAGACTGTTTAATATTCCTGCTACATTTGTAACATTGGTAGGTATACTAGTTTTATATTGGTTTTGTATACCTATATATAGAAATTTTATTAACTATTTAATAAAATTACATCTTCCCAACAGTCTGGGTTGTAAGAAACAAAGAATACTTAATACATTGATAACAATACAATAATTTTTTTTTTTTTAATAATTAAGTTACTATGTACTATATAAATAATGTCTTAATATATAAATGGATTTTTTTAAGGTAATGATTGCTATTGATTTTAATAATTTTGAATGTAGTCCAAATTTATGACAAAAATCTTTAAAAGAATTCGTGATTGTTCCCCGAGCACCAATAAATATACCTATTACTTCAATACTATTTAATTTGTATGATTTTTTGAAGAAATCAATTGTTTGATTATAGATTAATTGTTTTTCTAGGTTAACGTTAATAAGGTTGTTTTTCGTCAATTTCAAACCGTATAGTTGGGTCTATAATCCAACCTATGTTCTTTTTTTTATCAATTGCAAGAATGTCTACTCTACGTGTACTTCCCATATTTTCTAAACAAGTTACTTCTTCAAAAACTTCAAAGTCCTTTTATTCGTAAAGCATCTGCTATCATATTTCGGACTGTATGATGACGGTGATTGCGTAATCGTTCACTAAAAGGACATGATCCAAGAACATGTGGCAAAGTTTCACAAACGAATTTCTCATTGTTAGAACAATGTCTACAATGGGTGCCGTCTTTGAACCTTCCAGGGAGAACTCTTACGGGAGCAACTTCACCGATGATTTTTATAGCATCTTTTATTTCTGATATAGTAAGTTCGCTACGATCCAGTAAGTTGTTGGCAGGTTGATATTCTTTAAAAAGAATCACACCTCTACCTTTATGAGCCATGTTTATCCAGTTCTGATATTCTAATTCACGTAAAAAAGATCTTAAATGTTTTGTTTTCTCGTTTATTAAATTTTTATTGGTGATGTGTAATTTTTCTAGACATATCCGTTTTTCATCTAAAAGATTTCTTGTTTTTGAGATTGTTTCGTCATTTGATTGTTCTAATCTGTTACAGATATTGAAGTGCTGTAAATATGCTTCCCAACTAGCACAAAATAATTGTAGACCTTTTTTATTTTTTGAAGTATAAATCATTGAATTCGGTAAATCAGATGGTAGATCTAAAATTTTTTTTAATGTGCATCTAATCATTTTGTAGATATCATTCAGAAATTGTTTCGATAATAATAATAATAATAATTGCTAACGTCACCTGTAACGTTAATTTTCTCTCTCTCTCTTTCCTTTTGTTTCTGCATGTTTCTCTGTTAATGAATAATCTGACAAGGTCAGGATAAGGAAACCAAGGTTGTTTAGGGAACAGTACAGTACTGCCGTCACCTGACGTGTCCTATGGACGTCCATGGGACGTCCATTCAGTGTCCATTTGTCACAACTTTGGACATCCGCAGGGAGTCCGTTATCGGACGTCCATAAGTAGTCCGTTATCGGATGTCCATAGAGAGTCCGTTATCGGATGTCCACAACGCATTTGCTGATAAATATCTTAAGTGAGCAACAAAAGAAAGAAAATATTCAATGAGTCTTTAAATTTAGAGTTTTGAAAAAATCCAATAAATGTAGTGAATAGGTAGGTATATACGGTAATTTTCAGTTTTGAAAGCAACGTTGATAACGGCTAAAAATACAGGAAAACGACTAGGTGCTTACTTACTTACGTGTTCCTATCATTAAGTTTTACATAAAATCTGGTAATTTTAATTAAATAATTGTTAAGTATATTAGTTTATGATAATATTGATAAACTTAATGAAAATATTCGTGTTTGGATTTTTCTTCACAAACTCTAAAAACTAAAGATTCATCGAATTTATTTCTTTTGCTCACGGTATAATGCCGATGTCTTCATTTTTTCAACAGTCTTGAGTTTGATTGGGAATGGCGGAAGTCTTTCGTTGGGACGAATTAATGTAGATATAATGTAGGAATGTGGATTGTATGATAGTGGAAGAATGGAAGATGGGGTGGTTAGCGCGTGCGTGCACTTGTGCTGCTATTCTCTTCCTGGCTGCGACAGCACGTCATGCGCAATAGTCAAAAATAACTCGATGGACAAGAAATGGACATCCAATGGACGTACTTTTATGGCCGCACATAGGATGTCCGTGCGGAGAAATCCGTAGGACGTCCCATTTATTGTCCATGGACCAATGGACGTATAATGGATACTCAACGGACGTCTATAGGACACTCGGTGCTATCTGGGTATAGACAAAATTACGACATCTCCAAGCCTGGAGGGTAACGAATTGCCACGCCGGGCGAAAATACTCGTAATTAATATCCCACGGTGCGAGACGTCAATTGCGCTCGAATGTTTTATATTTATCGTTGCAGGAAATTGCTGAATAATTATGTTGTTGTTGTTGTTGTTGCCGTCTGGTTGGTTTGAATTTTGTTATAGTTGTTTATGACTTTTGGTGTAAGTTTAATTTTTGTTGGGCCTCTTGGGCTGATAGGTATATTCGATGGTAGTTTGATGCGTGTTTGATTTTCGTTTAGGACTCGTTAGGCGTGATGGTTTTATAGCATTTGGTATAAATATACTTTTGATTTGGCCTCGTTGGGCATATTGGTTTATAATTTTGTAATAAATAATGTGTTTATTTTGCCTTTTTTTGGGCGTTTTTGTTTAAGAATATTATTTTGTAATAAATATAGTTTTGATTTTGCCGCTTTTTTTGGGCATGATTGTTGTATAATGCCTTGTTATAAATATCATTTTGGTTTGGTCTCGTTTAGGCAAAATTGTTTATAAAATTTGTTATAAATATCGTTTTGGTTTGGCCGCTTTTTGGGCATGATTGTTGATAATATTTAATATCATTTGGGTTTTGTGTTTGCCTTGTTGGGTATAGTATGCTTTATGATTTACTTAAGTCTAACTGCTGCAACTTAACTAAAGCTAGACTAGTCACCTCTGGTTGAATGCTTTGGAGGACCCGTCGGCTTTCACAGTGCGGACTCTAAAATAGAGTGGCGTGGTGATGACCCGCATTCGGTTCTCCAGAGGGGTTTTCGATATGAAGCATCAGTCGTCACACAATACCCAGATCACCAATGAGGGCTGAACGATCCCGGTTTTCCTCCACAGCGATGTACCAACTTATTAGAGTATAGATTCCGTGAAAAGTATTCGGATAGGAATCCATGAAGATATGTACAACATACATGTTTGGAATTAGTTGGATTTTGATTGCCACAAAAATTTCAAGGATTTTCCCTGTTTAGAATGAATGCCACCAAGTAATTCAAATGTACTTAGGATGTGGTTTCCGGGAAAGGATAATTGTTTGATAAAATACTAATTTCTAGATGAGGTACCAGAGAAACAGGGGTCATCTTCTTTGATTGGTTTCCGGGAAAGTCGGATAATTTGAAGTTGATGAAATAATTTGCATGAAAATGTCGATAAAAGATTATTCGAAAAAGAAAAGAAAATGTTTGGCTCCTTTTCTGTCGGTTTAAAGTTGAGAGGTTCATTTTGAAATGAAGAAAAACTGAAGAGGTGCTGATAATAAAATTAATTGATCCTCTTCGTAGACATAATGAGTGCTGAGACGTTCCCCTGATTATTAGACTAATCTAGGAAAATATCATAGATGAGCAATGCAATTAAAGAGATGATTTAATAGGTATATTTCGACTGCGGGAGTCTGTGCTGCAAATTCGGCTATTTGACCGTGTTGATTGTTGTAAATACACTTGATAATTATTTTGATAATCACAAATGGAAAAAAGTTGATTTGGTAAGAAATTTACCAAAGCTTATCTGTGATCATGAAACCGATCTTTTCGATTAATCCAACCAGTGTACTAGTGCTATCTGTAAAGATATTATAGTTTATTAGCTTTATTAATAAACTAGATATCCCCCACCTAAACAGCCTAAATACCAACCAGAGGTTCTTTTGATAAAAAAACCAGAAAACATACGCTTATAAAAAGCTGGACTTTGCGTTTAAGTAACACTGCCCCATCCTCCGGGCGAAAGTGTAGAGACAAACGATGATTCATTAACAGGTTCCTAATTACGGAAGATAATTACATGACCTCATTGTGTCTAAGTTCCACACATGGCCTTTTAACCCTTTTCTGCGTTTTTCTACTCTGCCAAGCCGCCTTGCCTTCACACTCACCACACACTCGCGTTTTCCTTTAAACTGGAGTCTTAAAACCCCAATGAGTCATCATATTATCTTTTAATTAACCTCCTAGTGATAGGAGACGCGAAAAACGAAAGAGAGGTTTGTAAAAAAAAAACTTTTAATGTCAAAATATGTCAAAAAGATGCAAATGTCATATATAAAACAGGGTGCTATGAAGAAAAATTTCGCTTTAAAGTGATATGGAAGAATGTGACATTTTTAGTTTTACTAGTGTAACTGTCACTGCATGTTTAAATTCCAAGTTCTCGTTAGTTAAATAGAATTTTGCTAAATGGATTAATTAACTTTTACAAGAGCAAGTAGACATGACTTATTGTTTGGGAGAAAGTGAGAGAAATCCTCTCCTTCCTTTGTGGCAAGAATTTATGTGCAAGTGTGTATTTGACAACTTCGTTGCAGTTTATTTTTTAAATCATATTGTATTTCACTTTATTGTTGTTTTCCTCTAAATACTAAATTTCTTTTGGGCAAACGAATAATTTTTTTTTGAATTGATTTGATATTATTTTAATTTAAAATTATTGTCATATCTTGTATTTTATTTTTTATTTTATTTCGCTCGAGCTTTGAGTTGCTATTCACGTTGCAATGATAAATGTCACTAGAAATGTCACATTTTTCTTCATAGCCCCTGTTTTATATGACATTTGCATCTTCTGCAGTCAGACCAACGGAAAATGTGTAATATCTCTCAAACTGTGCATTTTAGGTATAGGACATACCAAATGAAAAATGTAGTCAGATCATAAGTGGATCTAATTGTGGAAAAAAATACCGAGTGTGCCATTTGAAAAAGTGAAGTTATGACCTTCCGAAGTAAGCTAAATTTGACAGTTATTTGCGACTCACCTGTATAGTAGATCTCGGTCTTATTATATCGCGATGATAGACCTGGCCTTTCTCCATGTGGATACCAAATTTCAACCTTAAAACTCCAAAACTAAGTTTTGAGGCTTCTTTTCAGTAAATACACGCATGCGATGAATTTTTTTGAAAATATTTTTTTAAATGTCAACGCCACACCTAAATGTCAAACAATATGTATTGACATAAAGCTATTTCACAGTCGAATAAGAATATGTCATAAAATATAGGGGGTTCCATTTGAAAAAAAAAATTGACACATGTAGGCAAAATATGGTCCACCCTGTATAAGTGAAAATATTTTTGAAATATGCAGAGTAACAAACGATTTGGGATGGCCTTTGAAATTTTGTTTTACCCTGTACGGTTGAATAGCAATGTTCCAATCTCTCACTATTGACTCACCCTGTATATAGTGCGCGAGAAAAGTAAGGAATAAATTCGATAAAACGAAAAGCACTGTTTTTTTTTTTAATAAATAAAAAAAAACAGGTCGATTTTTTTTTGAGTTCTTCAACTTTTGACATAATATTGGGGTATACAGGGTGATGCGCGAAAAAGTGGTGACGTCATCGGCATTATTTTTAAATAGCAACCCTTATTTTTTATTGCATTTTTTGATACTTCATTTAATTGCCAGTATGGTAATGTAATCAATTTGTAACCTTAAATAAGGAAATTTCTGAGAATACAGCTTGTGACTCGAAATTGTGCACTTTTTAATGATGGGAAAATCGGAACATTAACAATAAAAATAAAAAAAATCAAATAAAAATGACTGTTTCCATGGTAATTTTATAAGATCTGTCTATTAAATTGAGTCTATTAAATTAAATCTGTTAAATTGAATTAAATTAAATCTATTAAATCTGTCCGGGAAAATGTGGGAAATCTCTCGGAATCAGATAGAACATTAAAAAAAAAGATGACAAGCTCCATAATTTTTTTCCTAGCGCCCCCCCCCCCTACGGAGATACGGCCTCCTAAAGGACGCCACTGGAAATATTTTTTTTTATAACTTTTAAACTACTTGAAAATTAAATGAAAATTTGATATTATATTAAACAGTAGACCTCTTAAAATACTGCCCCTAAAACATAAATTAGCTTGTTCAGTTTACCAGGGGCGGACTAGGTTGTACATTTTAATGCTTACATTTTTAACACCCTGTAAGGAGTTACAAAAAAAACATAGGGAGCTAAAAAAACAAATTTAGATACCTTGATCATTAAGCTACAGAAAAGGTACTTTTAATCCTTGTCGATAAAATAAACCGTTTTTGAGAAAAAAAAAATAATAAAAGAATTAATGTTTTATTTCATAATCAATAAAAAATTTCAGTGGGTTCAATAATCGTAGTTCTAGTACAATGTGATAGAAATGAAAGATTTTATTATTTTTTCTCGAAAACGGTTCATTTATCGACAAGGAACAAGAGTATCTTTTCTGTAGCTTATTAATGTTCAAGGTGTCCAAATTTGTTTTTTTTTTTATCATGCAGGGTGTTAAAAAGGTAAGCATTAAAATGTTCTACCTAGTCCGCCCCTGGGAAACAAAACCAGCTAATTTATGTTTTAGGGGCAATATTTTAAGAGGTCCTTACTACTAATTAATATTTAAAATTTTCATTAAATTTAATCACGTAGTTTAAAAGTTATTAAAGAAAAATTGATTTTCAGTGGTGTCCTTTAGGAGGCTGTATCTCCGTAGGGAGGGCCGCTAGGAAAAAAAATTATGGGAACTTGTCATCTTTTTTTTAAGTTCTATCTGATTCCGACATTTCCTACATTTTATACCGGACACCTGTATATTAGGTTTTGATTTACATTATTTTTTTCATACCGAACGACATAAAATAATAATATGGCGGCCCACCTGCTGCTCAACTGCGATGCGATAAAACTCAAAAGAAGTAATGTTCTGGGCCATCACCAGCTAGAGGCAGGGAACTTACCCGACCTTGATCCTCTCAAAATCTTTAAGTTTCTCTAGGAAACGGACTTGGAGAGGGTGCTTCACCAAAGGGATTTTACATCAGGCGAAGCACAGTAGAGGGGATACAATAGATCTTTTAGGTCGCAGTAACTGATTACTCTCAAAAATACAAATACAAATACAAATAATATGGCGGCCATAAGAAAAACGTATAAGTTGACTGAAAACTCCTCAACATAATCACCCCCTCTGGACATAATGACACGATTTAATTTATTGGAAAATAGTTACATTCTGTACCATTCTTAACATAAACATGACTGACCCCCCATTCCTCCCTCGCTGGCGCAGGCTTTTGATAACGTTCTCGCTTGCGCCGTACACTCTAAGTTCCTTTATAAATTAATACATCACATTTTTCAAGCTTCTTTATTAACAAGCTATTTCCCGATATCTTCATGGGTTAACGAGTCATTAAATAAATAAGTATTTTTCCACAAAAGAGGGAAGGGGGTCGCCAGAACTAATTTTTGTGGTTTTATGATGTATGCTAAGTGCACCAACAGTAAGTACCTGAAGAAAAAACCCTTTGATCCGATTTTTTTAACTTTCGGCATATTTTTTTACTTTACTGGACTGTAAGCTATGAGTGAAATAAAAATCAGTTAGCAAGAGATAAAGTGAATTTTATTAAAATTCTAGCATGCAAAACATTGCATAATTCTATTTACAAAATAGATCTAAAACTAGTACAATGGTGAACTTTGCAAAGACAGTTATGTACAAATTATTATACAGTCTGTTCACTATATGCATACATATATGTATAATATAAATAAATTTTAAATAATATACGTAGTAAGAAAATAAAAAGTAGGTGTAATATGAGTGCAAAACATCCTCAATAATAATTCACGATTCCTTAAACAACATTCTAATAAACACTTTTAATATAATTTTTGAACTTAAGTAAATATTGATTTGATTTTCAACTAAGCCAAGTTTAATACTTGAATAGGTTCTCACATGTAGATTATAATAAAATAGGATTTCTTTGGTATAAAAGTATGAGAAATATGTCCGTGTTCGCGAGAAAATCATGATTTTTTTGATTATGATTATTTATTTAGACTTGTTAAATTTTGCACCTATTTGAATGGACTCAAAACAGATTTAGTTCTACTCCCCGAAAGTTTTGGTAAATCACATTTCAGCTTGCAACTTTGTGTTCATCGGACATTTAGTTAGATATATGGAGGTTAGTTACCACCATAGAAAAATAGCACTGAAAACAAAGTTACATACTACGAATTCCTGCAGTCCTTGTTTACTTTACAGCAAAAGTGAAAACAGAAACCTTTCTTGCGCATCAATCGTGATATATTATATTTTTTGTACGATTCAACTATGAATATTTTCGCCATTTTTTAGATTGGCTTTCTGAAAGTACTCATTCGTATTATTAGCGACCTTACTGTGAAATTTTCTTTCAATTGGTTTTAAAACGTGCCTTAAAATGAATGTAGAAATTTAGCAATTTTTCCCCTTTTTCTAGGCACGCCATGGGCTAACTAATTTTAAAAATTAAAGTTTTTACACTAACTTGAAATTATAAAAAACTTACAGGGGCGTTTTGAAAATCGAAAATTTGAAATTTTAGAGAAATAAACATCATGTAATTTTTTTTTAATATCTCCGCCAGTTTTATTACTTGCTTCTTGAAACTTTATAAAGTTAAAAGTTATTAGTATAAAACTGTCTACTCTCAAAATTTCATGTAATTTCTTTAAAAATGTGTTCATAAATTTATATGACAATCTAGCCCTTTTTACCAATTTTTCCTAAAATTTAAACGGCATTTTGAATCGACTGGACCGATTTTGCTCAAATACAATACCAGACCACTCAATGAGGATATCTTAACCCACAAAAATTTCAGTCTCCTAGATTGAAAACAACTGAAATGAGGTGACAAGAACCGGTTTTAATTTTAATTTTGAAGAAACGTCCTGTAAAAGTAATGCGACTTTAGGAAATTTTTAAACGAAAATCAAAAGTCATCCCAAAGTTCTACAATTTCAGTTTACTAATCTTGAAAGATGAAGCTTCAGGATTTTAAAGTTTACAGGATTTTCTGCTGCCATGTTTTCTTCATTTAATTTTTTTTTATTTAGTTTGATGTGCCGCATCAGCAACATTGGCTATTAGCGACTACTGTGGTACTATACATTAATAATTATTATAGATTCAGCGATGACAACTTTTTGTAGGTACTTCAAAGTGTTCTCCAGCATTTGATAGTTTTCGCCTAGTATCTCTCTGCCAGGTTTCTCGTAATTCCAGGACTCGGCTGACGCCCGGATACGAAAGCTTTTTGAGCAGCTCCAGCTGGCGGACTCGAAACCGTCCCAGCTTCTCCGGCAGATGAAGAATCTTGCCGCGGGCAAGGTCTCAGAGGAGATCCTCAAGATCAGGTGACTCGACCTGCTTCCTCCACAGGTCAACGGCATCCTCCGGATCATGAAGGCAGCTACCCTTAACGAGCTCAGCGTCATGGGCAACGACCTTCCTAGCTCCTTGCCAGGTGTCCACTCCGCCTGCGCCGATGACGGCGCCGGTCCACTCCGCCCATCCGGTCCTTGGACAAGAGATCGCCAAGATACGGAAGTTGCTGAACCAACTGCTGGCAGAGAAGCAACAGCGCCCTCCCCAGAGCCGCTCCAGGTCGCGCTCTCGGGGACGAAACAACAAGCGGGCGGGCCCCGCAGCCCATCCGGACTCGTGCTGGTTCCATCAGGAGTTCGGGCCAGATGCCAGGAACTGCCGTGCGCCCTGTACCTTCTCCGCTCCCATGTCGGGAAACCAGTAGGGCCCCCTCCGCTCACAGCGTCAGAGGCGGGCCGCCCAGGATTATGGGAGAATCGCCTCCTCATCCACGACCGGGAGTCTCGGATAAACTTCCTGGTAGACTCCGGTTCTGTCGTCTCGATCTGCCTGTTATCTCCAACCTCCTTGAGCACCGGGAAGAGGCTCACACGTGACTTCTCTCAAAGATCTACCGTAAGAAAGGTTAATGATTTTCAATTATTCATCTTTCATTAAAATCGATCATCGTTCTTTGACAATATTTAAATTCAGGTACCGCGATCATACTCGTAGGTGAATCAAGCAAGAAAAATTAATATATTCACTTATTTTTGCGCATTAGCAACAATTTTTTAATCCGACACAATTATTAGTCGTAACCTCATAGTGGCATCTACATAATACAAAATGTTATATAAGTGAGGGTTCAACCATTACTGTTCAATGGAGACCTAATTAAGCTGCTGAGAATGCAGTAAGGCCCAAGAGACAGCCTAACATGTCCTGTGTGAATGCTCTAAACCGCAGCAGTCGGGAAATATACGGACAACCAAAAACGAGTCCGGAAGGATATGACACTCATCCAGTGATGGGGCTGTACAAACTAGTTCATGGGACCAGACTGACGGAATGGGTGACATGAAGCAAAGGAGATAAGCACAATAAGTCCATGAAGATGAGGTGCTTCCGACAATCTCGAATCAAACGGCTCTCGAAAGAAAAAAAAAGGGTTCAACCGTGGAACAGAATCTAATAATTTAGCGAAAAAAGCCTAGTAATACATATTAAATTAAGATAAGATGGTTTTCTCATACCTATCTACTAAATTTTGTATGAATAATTCATTTACAAATATTAATCAATTATTTGCTTCGATTGTTCCTTTAAGATGATAGAAGAAAACTGATTAATGAATGTCACCCTCCATAATCAAGCATTAATGATTGAGGGTGCAGAAGACGGCTCTATAATACAAGTATCTAGCAGACTAGAGTAACATACGATTACAGAAGAATAAAAACAGAGTAATCAAACAAACAAAAAATAAATTAAGTAACAATAATAGTTAACGTATGACTAGATTAGAATTTATAACACTGATAGATTGTTTAATAGTACTAAATGCAACAAATTTTAAACGTAACAGCCATATTACAGAAGTGGTTCTATATGTATAAGAACAATTTATTAATTATTACTTGGTTCCACTTCACCATAGTAGTAAAATTGGTTTCTAAAAATTCAAACAAAAAACACCAAAATGCGACTGACACCCTCCTATTGTAAGATAAGTTTTATTTCATTACAGTATCATAAAAATTAGGGTTTCAGTTTATATAAGGATAAATCTAAATTGCACATGTAATATTTTTATCTTATCTAGTCGAGGATTTGTATCTATGGAATTTCAGTGAAACTTTGCCACTGACAGTCTTTAAAATGATTCCCACATCTTCTCCAAGAGATTGATCGACCTTCTGGCCATTGACTGCCACCAACAGATCTCCTCGAATTATTTTTCCATCCACATCGGCTGCTCCACCATTAATCTTTAACAAACAAATAGGTCACATACACATTTATTATGTTGGTGTACACGATAAGATAGAGAGAGATTTTCACGAACAGTCAATCCTGGTGAAAAATTGGTCTAGCTTTTATAGGAAAGAAAAACCACAACTAAAAATTCACCACACATACGAGTAAGTTCAATTACTTACAGTATCCCCAACGTAAACACCTTTTCCAGATTTTCTAACAACTATACTCAGTCCCAATCCCTTTGCAGCCTTCTTCACTAAATCAACATCAAGCGTAGTATACTCGACATTTTCAGGTCTATAGATGATTAATTTCATCTGAAATTTCAAAGAAAACCAACCAATAAAAGCACTAAAAAATTGCTGGTAGTCTATTCACCTTTGGCAGTGTTTGGTGTAACGCTTGTGATGCTACAGTGCTACTAACATCTTTTAACGATGTACCGTTGACATCCAATATCTGGTCACCAGGTTGCAATCTTCCATCTTTATCTGCCATCCCACCAGCGTATACTTCAACCACAACAATTCCATGCTGAAAATTTTTTATATATTACAATTCTACGAGACTATAATGCGTGGCTTATATTGTATTCTTGTAGGACTTGCTGAATAGTTTGCAGAACATATTTACAAAAAAAAAATAATACAAGGAATATTATTGAAAATTACCTTCCCTAAAGTTAAGCACGTCTAACAATAATACAGACTGTAGGCTTGTAAGTGGATTATAGGGATTTAACATGCAAATTCAGTTTTGTGCAAATAATACCTCCAGGCTTATTGTTATTGCATTTTTGTATTGTCTGAGAAGAGAAAATAAGATTGGTCTTTGACTTCGCGTTGAACTGTTGTGGTAGAGGTGAGACGGGATAATTAAAGAGAAATTTTGTGAGTATATTAGCTAACTACTAACAAATAATCTCCTCTTTGTATAATTTTTTAACCATCATAAATACCCGTTAATAACAAGGTAAGAATCAATTCTACTGTTTTACCATGCATTTTGAATAAATGAACAATGTCGGTTGACCTCCCGGGAACAAAACATGACCCAGGTCCTAATGATCTAATAGACATTTCATCAGATCCAGCAATGGATTTTAACTCTTCCTTTGAATCCCCCCAAGTTGTTGATAAGAGACCTATTTTTGAATATACATCTAATAATGTAGACCCTTGATATTTGATATTGAGGGTGTCAGATGCGCTGCGACCTATTACAGATCTATTGTGCCCCCTCTTCTCTGCTTCTTTGGAGTATATTCCCTTCATTGAAGCAGCCTCTCCAACTCCGCTTCCCTTAGGAATTTCAGGATTTGAAGGGGATCAAGGCCGGGCAAAGCCCCCCCGTTCAGCTGGTGTTGGCCCAGAACATCGTTTCTTTCACGTTCTAGTGCTTCGCAGTTCATCAATAGGTGACGAGACGTCTCGTTTTCTTCCCTGCAGAGTCTGCAAACGCCATCTTTTTCTATACCAAGTTACCAGGAGTTTTCTTGACCTTTCTCGGTTAAAGTTCCCGAGGAGCTCCTTGGACAATCCTGAGATGTTATTCCAATGGATTTCTCTCAGGTTTTCTTCTTCCTTCCGAAGTTCTGCCTTGAAGAACGTGTCTTCGAGGCTACAGAATGGTTCTGGTCCTATAAAGGGTGTCGATGCTCCTTTTCTTGCCAATGAGTGGGCACGTTCGTTTCCCTCAATCCCAGTGTGTCCTGGTATCCATTTGAGGTGAATTTTGTTCTCTCTGCCTAGTTTATTGAGTTTTTGTAGGCAATTCCATGCCATTTTTGAGCTGATGATAGGAGAGCTCAGCGTCTTTATGGCTGCTTGGCTGTCTGTCAGTATTGCTAGTATTTAATCACAAACTTCAAAAGGTAAAAAAAAGTTGATAAGAAACGCATGAACAGAATCAGCGTTGAATTTACAGATTACCAATATGCTAACAATTTTGTAAAAAATGATACTCTAATTAAAAATGGATATAACCTTTTCATTCCAAACAATTTAGTTTCATGCAAGGGAATTATCAGATGTGTAGACAGATCTTTACCAGTGTAGGAAATTATTGATACAATTGATAGTCCATTTAAAATTCTAAACATTAGAAGGTTAAACCGCGGATCAGTCCTAGAGGGTGGTAAAGTGGAATATGTGCCAACGGGAACTATTTTAGCAACATTCCAGGATAAAATTTTACCTAGGCACATTTCTATATACCTATCAACTTTCAATGCCTAGTTGAACCTTACATAATCCCGATAGTTCAATGCTACCAATGTTTAAGATACGGACATACTAACAGCCAGTATAGAGGCAAGGCCAGCTGTAATAACTGTAGGGACCTACATGAAGACGAATGCAAAGTTGGTGCAAAATTTATCTATTGTAGAAATAATGACCACAAATCTACCAGTAAAACATGCCCTGAATTTCTTCGACAAAAAAAAAAAAAATAAGAGAGGTAATGTCGCTAGAAAATGTCTCCTATTTTGATGCTTGCTTGAGATTCCCAAAACCATCTGACAGACGCACTCAAGTTCTGCCGCTAGATTCTCAATACCCTGCTCTCCCCCAAACACCTAAATAAGTAACTTCGTTAAACAGAACAGGCATGCGTGGTGAGAGCTACAGCCAGGCTTTAAATAATGTCAATACTTAAAAAAAAAACTACGCTCAAACTCTCCGATAGGATGCAACGAGGAAAATCATAAAGCATGCTTAATCCCATCTGGCCCTAGACTATTCTCAGGATCCCCAGTTTACCAATCTACATCTGTGGAATCGCCTGCCACATCGGTAGAGCATTCGGTGACATCGATAAAAGACATCCTTACAAGGATGTCAACTGCTCAAAAAGAAGACGTTTTAACCCATATAATAAGTTTACTACAATCTTCAAACTCTCCAACACATATTCAATTCCTAATCCCTCAATGACCAGTACAACTCCACAAATTAAATTATTGCAATGGAACATACGTACTGTCATAAACAATCATAGCAACGTCTCGCTTATCATCAACAAGTACCAACCAGATGTAATCGCGTTGAGCGAGACATGGCTCAATCCATCACTTGGCATTCGTCTCAAAGGTTTCACTATTATTTGAAGAGATCGTGCAGGTGGTTATGGTGGTATAGCATTAATTATCAACAACCAGATACCCCATGTCGAATTACCACACAACAGACTCCAAAACCCTCTGTCAGTGCAGAGCATGGCAATCAACATCCTTGGAATCACAATTGTCAATATCTATGTCCCGTCGGATATCAAATTCAACACCAATCACTTTGTTAACTTCACGAAGCAATTCTCTAATCCTCTAATACTAGCGGGAGACCTAAACGGAAACCACCCCTCATGAGGCAGCACAATCTCCAACTATAATGGAAACAGTATTGTCAGATAATAACGAAGTGTTTCGTTATAAAAAATAATTGTAAATAGTTAATAATTACCATTCACTAAAATGTACATACATAATAAGTAAACTCGTAAAAGTCTACGTAAGCAGAGCTTACATTTCAGTATATCTCGAGTGGTATAGAGATTAGAGAAAAGGATAGGGGAATGTAGGTAATATCATCTGATAGGGAATAGAATAAGGATAATTTTGAGACCAAACACCATAATTAACCGATGTAAAGTATAATTTTATTTGTAAATAGAAAATTAGATTCACGAAAACAGCACAGCCTAGGTAGGTATGCTTCTGGTGTTGTTTCGAGCGTCATCAAGATTATGAATAGAGATAGGGACTTAAAAACACTGTCAGTAAATAATTATATAGGGTGTTCGAAAAGTAATCCGTTATGGAGTAGGCCCTGACACAAAGAGGTTTGTCTTAGCTTCTTTATCCACTATTTACACTTACTCCACTATTTACAACTGACAGCTCTTGATTTTTTAGGTTAGGACAGTTGTCAAAACATTCAAGAACGTTAATAAAATAGGCACTCACTTTATTGACATTTTTCATAAAGCAGATAAATAAAATCAATTAATTCATATAGGAGGTGAGTGAAGTGCCTTCCACCCTCCTGGGCATATTTTAATACACGGTGTCTCACTCCACGAAGGGCACTTTGTAGGTGTAACATTTATCTCGGTGAACTTCTTTTCGATCCTGCATTCAGCCAATTCTCGAGGTAACAACTCCTGCACCACCGTCACTCGATAAGGATACAAGTGAGCATTTTTCCAAAGTAGCTTGGCGACAGGTTCCCACAGAAACATCACTTTGAGGCTAGATGACGAACTGATGTGTAAGGATCGTTTTGCATAACATTGCCAGCTCTTCAGTACTCTCTTTGATCTGCCACTTCCTGTTTTCACAACATTTCCTGTCCCTCGAAAATTTGAAACGTATCGCAAAACAGCTTCTCTAGAATTCTGGACAGTCACCAGTAGTCACCACACCAGGTCCAGGATAGGATACTCCTCTTGGAACTCAATTAGGCAGTTTTAGTAGATCCAAATTCCATCCATTTAGAAAATAACTTTCAACTAGAAACGTTTTTTGTTCTAACTTAAATAGCATTTTTATAATTTTATAACTGAATGTAATTAATGTAAACAATAAAAAATAATCAAACGTGGGTAGGTACCAAATAATTATTGTTTTCCATGACCATTATTTTATTATTCCCTGTTCAATAAAATAAACTAAATTTATTATTATTATTATCCTTCAAATGTTCAACTGCATTGAAATGAACGTCAGTTCAGTCACAGTCAGTCACTTTCGTCGGCGCTCCTGCTAGTGATGCGCCAACCGAGCATCGAAGTCTCGACGATATGTCGATTCTTTTTTAATAAAGACACCCCAGAGTAAAAAACACTACTCAGAGTATTTGTCGCTTTATGTGATGAAATATTCAGACTCAGGAACGAAATACTGACGATTCATTACTTATAATTACCCGTAAAACTACAGTTATTTTGAAATAACGGACAAATAAATCACAGTTACAGGACGTTACCGTGACAGCGCATCACAATCGTATAGTAGAAATAGAAACTTTGAAAGTAGAAAGTCGAATAGACTAGTCTACTAAACCGCATATAACAGAAGTTTGGTTAGGTTATTGTTATTTATTTGTATCACTAATCTCCTTACTTTGTTTTAATTCGATAGTTTATAATTATGGGGATGGTGGAGTATAACTCACTCCGAATTTTGGGAAAATTTTTACATAAAACGTTAAGTTATGACCATTATAGACGATATCTTGAAAAAAATTTGCGGAATATACATAAAATATTGAGAAAAATGAGTTTAAAGTATCATAAAATTTACCAAAAATGACAGTTCAATTTCCATTAAATTCACTAAACTGACAGATTCGTAGAACTGAGAATGATCATGTTGTGCAGCGTTGACATATCTATTATTTATTACTAACATCTTGTGAAATAAAAATATTTGGTATAATTTGCGAAGGTTATTGTTTTAATTTTAAAATTTCAAATATTTCTATTCAGAAATACATCAAAAGTTATGAATGGTCCATGCGAGAGGGCAAGGATAATATCACAGAGGCCGTCAAATAGATAATGGGCCATAAGACTGGTTATTAAAGTTATATGTTTGAATATTTTCAGACTGATAATGTACCAATTCATAATTAACTAAATAAAACACATTTTTGATTTTGATTTATTTCCTTCTTAAAAAAAATCACATCATAGAACATGAGTTTTTAATTTTAAAATAATATATTATTGACCATAACAACGTGACAACGTCGCAAAACATTATATTTTATTGAAGTGTCCATGAATGACATTGTTGACATTTCGATTATTGCCTCACGGCTTTGTTGTGAATTGTTCAACTCATTAAAGGTTATGTCAGTTTAATTAATTATCATCGAAAATTAAAAACCATTTTTAGAAGTTATCCTACACATTTAAGAAATGAAACTGTTAAAACAAGTTCAGGGAATGTATTCTAGTTACTTATTTAAGGAGTGTTGACAGTGCAGCGATATATTTTGCCTAGAAAATCGTGAAATAATGGAGCGAGAAAACTGTTGATGAAATGAAAAAATCGAGTTAAAAATTCGTTTTTTTCAAAATTGTACGAAGGGTCCGCAAATTTTTTTGCTTAAATCGACTTGTTTTAAGGTAAGCTTCCTTCCTATATAGAAATTTTCCTAAAATTCGGAGTGAAGTATTCTCCACCAGAACCATAATTATTATTGTTCAAATTAATTAAAAGCGCTCACGTAGAAGCGAAAAACTGCAATAGTTGAAAGTTTTTTATCGTAATGGATTAAACTTCATGGAATGTGGGGATGTTCTCTTTAGATCTGTGTAGAATAATTATCAAGATTGCAAACCCAAGAGAAGCTTCAAAAACTCAGTCCTTGGATTTCTGTTGGAACCTGTTATTACAAGTTTCTTAGAAGGTACTCGCTTTTGTCCTTATATCCAGTGAATAGCAGAGGATATCTACTAGACAGGTAAAGTTTGTTTTATTACGTCCCAAAATTTCCAGTTTTAACCAAGACTTTTTTTCAGGCTTAGCATAGCTTAGAATATCATGTAGATCAGTTCCCAAAGTTGCCGAACAAATCTTAATAATAATAATAATAATAATAATAAATCTCTTTATTGTACCATTAAATTCAACAATCATTGATTAGTACAATAGCGTTGTAAGCGATGATAATAATTCACAAACAAAGAACAAACCGCAGTAGTACACATAAATTCGCCTGCGTAATCAAAAGGTCATACGCAAGCGATTGGCATTATAACACATTGATCACAATCACAAATGCATCAGAGAAAATTGAAAAGAACAAATAAAGGAAAATTTCCAGAATCTAATGCTAGTTATTGTATACACTACATTGTCGTTTACAATTATACATATCCTAGTTGACAAGGTGCCAGGTTAATGAATCAATAAGGGTGTGGAGGGGGGGGGGGAGGAAGACAGAATATCCATGGTAGAATAGGGTTCCAGGTCTGTGAGATAACTTCGGAGATGTGCGTTGAACTGAGAGAATCCAAAGGTTGCGGGGTCTATCCTGAAGTGATTAAGGAATTTTATGGCCGTGTACGTGAATGTCCTTTCGGTGGAAGTGAGATGGTGAGTTGGTAGTTTGAAAAGATTAAGCCTAGTCTGATAATGGTGTGTGAATCGGAAACGATCAAGTTTGGCTTGATGTTTGTAAATCAGTTTGAGAAGAGAGAAGACATAAACAGCAGGCAACGTGAGGAGACCGAGACGCCTGAAGTGACCCCTACAGGACTGATCTATGGACAAGCCTGCCAGTATCCTGATAGTTCTCTTATGCAGAAGAAAAACTCTGCGTAAAGAACTCTGTGATCCGCCCCATACGGCCAGGCCATAGGAGATGTGACTGTAAAAATGTCCGTAGTATGCGGAGAGAAGAACGTCATGAGACACAGTGTGTTGGAGTTGTTTCAGAAGGAAGCAGGAGCTAGCAAGGCGTCGGCACAAGTGGTCAGTGTGAGTCTTCACTGAGATATTGCGGGCAAAAGCATAAAGGGAGATCCAGCAGATGTCTCCTGCGGGGAACTGACCACGTCACCTATAGATACAGGGAAAATAAAGTTGGCGTCCGAGGGTTATAACGAGTAATACAACACCCTGTATATCGCTAAATTAAACGAATATGAACCGTGAAATTTGGCGCGCGAGCAGTTATTTGTTTTAGTTACTGCTGCGTGCCGTCAAATTTGGCCCCCAAACAGGTCCGTTATTGTTAGGTTTGTGGAGCCCGTTTTTGGGCGTGACAATTGACGGCCGAGCCGCATAAAGGCTGGGTGAACCGTGACAAGATCACTTAACGAGCTTGATCTGGTGTTCCTGAATGACGGTTCAGCGACCAGATTGACCCCACCCGGACAAAATAAAAGCTGTGTCGACATCGCCCTGTGCTCGATAGAAATAGCCCCTCTCTCGTCATGGTCAGTAATTCATGACTGTGTGACGAGCGATCATTCTCCCATTTTAACAGCTGTCAGGGCAACCTCGATCAACCTTCAGAGTAACCCGCAACCCAGACGAAATTTCAGTCAGGCAAATTGGAATTTGTATCATCAGACAATCGAAGACTGTCTCAACGAAAAACATCACAATGAGATGGAATATGAAACTCTGGTGGACATTATTAGTGGAGCGGCAGAGGGATCGATTCCGCTCGTCAAGACCAGCAGAACAAGTAAGTCTTACCTACCATACGAAGAGTGCTCTTCTGGTTATATTATATGGTTTAAAATAAGCAGCTAAATTATGGAATTCAACTATTGACGATTTTTGAGTAAGCTTGGATTCAGAAGGAGCTTGAATGATAGATGCCTATATGTGAAAGGTACTGGAAATAAGAAACTATACATTTTGATATACGTAGATGACCTGTTAATTGCAAGCAAAAATTCGGAACAGATTAAAGCAACAATAAAGTCAATAGAAGCATGTTTCAAAACAGAATGTTTGGGGGAAGTTAATAACTATTTAGGATTGGAGATTACTAAAAATAGTGAAGGATTCTATACCATTTGTCAATCATCATACATAAGAAAGCTACTGATGAAATTTAATATGGAAATGGCACATCCTCTAGAAATTCCAATGGTAGTAAATTATTATAGTGCGATTGACAACATTCCGGAACAGTCGAATTTTGAAAGGCCTGATCTTTATAGAAGTGCAATTGGAGGGCTACTTTATTTAGCAGTGAATACTAGACCTGATATAACCCTAGCAACTGCAATTTTGGCAAGACAAGTTAGTATCCCAAAGAACAATGATTGGCAAGATCTGAAGAGAATTTTTAAATATTTAAAAGGGATACAGGACTACAAACTTCAGTTGAAGAGTAGTAATGAAAACGAAAATGTTTTGTATGGATATGCTGACGCTGACTATGCGAACGATAAAATTGATAGAAAGTCAAACACCGGATACTTATTTCTATTCAAAGAAGTCGTGATAGATTGGAAATAGAAGAAACAAGACTGTGTGACTTTATTATCTACTGAATCTGAATTAGTTTCTCTGTCAGAAGCTTGTAGGCATGCAATATAATATGTTAGAAATGTATTATGTGAAGATTTTGAGGTAAATTTAAAAGATATAATAATGCTGGAAGATAATCAAGCTTGTTTGAAATTAATTGAAGGAGAAAAGATTTCTGATAGAAGCAAACATTTCGGAACAAAGATAAGGTTCTTAAAAGAACTATATGTATAACACAAAAATGAAATGACATTTAAATATTGTTCAACAAAAGAAATGTTGGCAGACTTCTTGGCGAAACCTCTATCAAGGGATCGTTTGAAGATATTGTTAAATGCCGTCCAAATAAATGATTTCACAGCATTGAGAAGGGGTGTTGTAAATATAAGACATCAATGATTTATTGTGACAAGACTGTGAATATTAGGTAGTTGTTATTGTTATTTACAGTTTACATTTGTTGTGAATTTACAGTTTGTTATTTTATATTTATTGCATATTAGCTGGTTGTACATTTTTCTTGTTGTTAGGGTGATAACAATTTTAATTTTTATCAATAGAAAGAAATAAAACAAACTTTGTAGGTCAAATGGGTATAATTTCGAATATCTTGTCTACCGGTTTCGGGCTTGGACACCCATCTTCAGGACAACTGAAAGTAAGGTAAGAATTTTGACAAAATTATTGAGTCACTGATGGTTTCCCACCGTCTCTTGGACTTTCTTGAAAAGACTAGAACTCTGTCTGACCCCCAACATGGTTTCTTAAGGAACAGATCCACTGAGACTGCTCTTGTCCAACTGACGGAGTATATCTCTGGGGGAATGGAGGACGGTATCCGCACGGTGGGATGGCTTCTGGACCTCTCCAAGGCATTCGACAGTGTGTGTCATGAGTGCCTCCTTCAAAGACTGCAGGCTGTGGGTATACGTGGACTGGCCCTCTCCTGGTTCTCCAGTTACTTGCAGGGTCGAACTCAAGCGGTGGAATTGATTGGGTCAGATGGCCGAGTGACCAGGTCCCTCTTTGCTCCTGTCTCGTCTGGAGTTCCACAGGGCAGTGTCCTTGGTCCACTCCTGTTCCTCATTTTCATCAACGAATTAGGTCCCAAAATAACATCTTCAAATTCCATCTGCGTCAACTATGCAGACGATACAACCATTCTCATTAAGATAAAGACAAGCGACATTTCGGAAATTATATCAACCGTTCAAGACCCACTGGAAAAAGCCTCTACATGGCTTAGAGTCAATAGACTAAAACTGAACTTGACAAAAACTGAATTGATAGACTTTCATTCTTCCGGATCACGTCTACCACCCCTACCTGACATCCCGAATGAAAATTCCCTGATTAAGCCCAGAGAGGTCGTGAAATTTTTAGGCTTTCACATCGATCAAAATCTAAACTGGGCAGCTCACACAGACCTCCTATGCCACCGACTAGCTAGCTCCTGTTTCCTTTTGAGACGACTCCAACACACTGTCTCCCATAATATTCTGCTCTCTGCATATTATGGACATTTTTATAGTCACGTAGCCTATGGCATCGCCGTCTGGGGCAGCACTGAGAAGTCCCTCAGTAAAGTCTTCCTTCTTCAGAAGAGGGCTCTCAGGATCCTGGCAGACTTATCCATCCGCGAGTCTTGCAGGGGACAATTCAGACGACTTGGTCTACTAACATTGCCCGCCCTGTATGTCTTCTCCCTCCTCAAACTTATTTACAAAAACCAGGCTAAGCTTGATCCTTTCCGATTCTCACACAACTATCATACTCGATTCAATCTATTTAAACTACCAACCCACCACCTCTCGTCCTCTGAAAAGACGTTTACATACGCGTCTATAAAATACCTAAACCATTTCCGACTTGACCCTTCAACCGTCAGATTCTCTCAGTTCAAGTTATATCTGCGGAAACATCTCACAGAGCTTGAACCATATACTACCATGGACATACTGTCTTCCACCCCCCCCCCCCCTCCTTCCCGACTTAAACACTTGAAAATATAGATACTTTCGTTTGCTAGTATCTGGTCAATTCGACTTAATATGACGATATAGTATTAGGTACTATGTATAGATAATAGTTAATTTCCCTTTTTTCGTCTACTTTTAATCAGGGTGATTAGATATATTTTAATTTTGAAGCAAAAAAACTGATAGTCTCCGGTCAGCAGGATTAAGATTCCTCTTGCAAAAATAAAAAGAACATTCAGTTCCCACCATTAAAAATGACACTGACAAATAACATTGACAAGAGAAGACCACATAATGACAGCCACTAAAATAAATAAATCAGAAATAATAAACAAAATGTGAAGAAATAAAATAACCCCATTGTTTATATTTACAACAAGCTATAGCCCCACATGAATTTGGCATTTTTAAACAGGTAATTCCTTAAACTTACACTCCAAGAATTAACTATAAGTAATTATAATAATTTCATACAAATGCATTTAACATAATTCGACGAGACGGCGGCTCTCATAAAAAAAGGCTTCGCTTTTAGCATGAGTACACAGTAGCAAGCTCGTCTTCTAGTCATAGTATAAACATCTCTGTTTAGAATAAACAATTGAGCAAAAATACTTACAGGTATAAGCGTATCTTTTCCGCCGACGAAAAACACACCTAAGTTCTTATTATCAGTCAATACTTCGATAGTGGTTTCCTTTCCTGGCGATATTGGACAGGTTGCCGGATCAACTGGTGGTTCTGCGAAACAGAAATACTCATTTTATGTTTCAACCAATGATAAGCGAAAACTAAAAATTTATTATCTCAAATTCTCTTGCTTCGAAAATATTTTATTAAAATATTTGTTTCATAGTTATTTAATGAACTAATGGATCAATAAAGGCGATTAATAATCGATATATTTTAAGGCGTGAGCGTGAGCGAGCGCGTCAATGGTTGAGAATATTAATCGCTTTTTAATATACGAGGTTGTTACAAGACTTTTCCGTTGACTGGATGGATGGCGGAGTTAAAGTTATGTCTTCTTCATCGATAACATGCTAATTGAGCATGTTCCAATTATCTTTACTTCTAATTCTTGTCTATGACTTCTTTAAGTTCATTTAACCGTAAATGTAATTTCCCGCGCTAGATTCATATTCAGCGGTGCTATCTCACTTCCGAAGTTCGTCGTGCATTTGTCGAGACAGAGGTTTCTCTCTTTTGTGGCTTCCGCTTCGAACAAGACACATCTTCTCGGAGTATTGTTCGACAATACCGCTAAGTCTCCGGTTTTCCTATAGTCAATTTCCTATCTGGATTCGACATGGATCAATTTACCTCTTTTTATATTGCTAACGGGTAAGACGCTTAATCGATGATCTTGTTATTAAATTTTATAATTGCCATGGTTTGTGATTGCTAACTATAGAATTACTTGATTGAATTTATACCATCGTCAAAAGTACCTACACCAGCTTCCTCGACTTCGTCATGATATCTCCTCATCAAATTGTAGAACCTGCTGAATTAATCATAATCATATGGTTAGTCATTAGAAAGGTGTTATATTTATTGTAGATTGTATAGAAGTCAAGAATGTCGTGTTCAATTTATCGCAATCTAAAATTCCACAATTTTCAGATTTTTTTCGCCGGACGTTTTTGTAAACATCTCGATTGTCTCTGTCATGCCAGTGAATCCATCTCATTTTGTTGATTGAACGCTGCCACCAGAATAATTTACGTTACTACAATTCTAGACCAGTCCAAAATATCACGGAGGAGCGGCCCGTATTCTACTAACCGGGAACCGACCACAAAAGCGTCTTCTGACAGATAAGTGTTTTTTATCACTCGAGTTTTTATAAATCCACACCGTTCTCCAGTCTATCGATTTTCGGCCATTCTTCAAGTATTTAAATAATTTTTTTTCGCTTTTTCGTCATTTAACCTTCCAGGAAGAATTGAATTCAGTAATTTATGTAAATGAACTTAGAGGAATTTTTTTTATTATTAAGTATTGTTCTTCGATTGATTAGTATGTAAAAATTATTCAGGGTAGTTTGGGTTTCCTTTAAGTAGTCTAATGCCGGCTCCACACGTTGGCGCAACGCCGGCAAATCAGCGGCAACACGAACGTGTGGACGGTAAGTTCGTCTCGATTGCCCAAACATTCGGCCAAGTGAGCGAAGTTTGTCTACGTTCGCCTCGCTGTCGGCAAATGCACGAATTCGAAGAGATTCGGCTATCGTCAACTTCGCTCTATTTGACGCTGCCCACACGTTGGCTCGTTCGATCTTGTCATTTACGCTCGACTATTCACTGCACAGTGCAGTGTATTTACGGTAATAACTGAAATTAAAATAAATACAACAACAATGACAACCTGGAATGACGAATAGTGGAGCGGAAAGAGCCCGCTATCTCGCTTATTTAAGGTAGAAAAATTTTTCGGAGTAGAAAGATATGGGACCGGTACCATCATGTTAAGGGATCTTTAGGGCACAAGAATCTCGTTTTACGACAAGCTCCCTCGGTGCTGACAAAAGTTACAGCCCTTTGAATCTCAGATTTGTGATTTTTTTTTCACGAGTAAAAGCTTCGCAAAGTATTTTTTTTCTCCGTCACCGGTTGACATTGGGGACTCTAGTTTTGTGTTTCCTTTATAGTTATGATTAGTGAACGAAATGACGTATTTGAAATCCAAGAAGTTTGTTCAATTTTCAAAATATTCAGTGTTTTTGACCGATTAAACACACAATTTCTGCAAAGTTCCGACTTTGAACACCTTTAAATTTTTTTTTCACGATATCGATTTCAGTTTTTTTATTACCATCTGATAAAATGAAGCTTTGTGAACATTTTATTTCGTATAATATGTAGTCGCGTTTCAAAAATAAACTTTCTAGAGCCGTTTATATGAAACCCTGAAGTTGAACAGATATGTTTAGCATAGAACGGACGGAGTGAGAGTTATAGCGCGGCGACGGCTGTTGAACAAGGAACGGCTGAGGATAAGATTGTTACTGCGAGTGTTACTGTTATGTACCTATTCAATAATAATTTAGGGACGTTTATTTATTGTAATATTGTTCAAATAAGGCTTTGTTATTTATTAAATATTTTAACACGCATTCATTGAAAAAATTCATATTTTCAATTGGTTAATATACCTAAAGGGCAATAGAAAGCAAGGTATGGTCTAAGCAAGGTACCTGTAATAGGTATACCTAATAATTATTATAATCATTATTATTATGCGAAGTATGTTGGCAATACTAATTTTTGTCAAAAGTAAATTGCAGAGATCATTAAATGTTCGCTTTGTTTCTTTAACTGATTTGAATCATTGCCATCCCATCTATTAGAATAGAGTCAACGATATCGGGAATTTGATACAAAACAGAAGTAGAGTGTCCCTTCAGTCTTGACTTTAAATCCGACTTAACGTTTTTTCTCGTTGTAAAATCTTCATGAAATATTGACAAAGGAACAGAAGATAATTCATATGACATTATATCTGACGTATCAGTTAAAGGGTTAAGCGAGCAATGGTTAGAACTCTTCTAAACATAGCTTCGGACCCTACAGCTGCCAAAAAAGTCTCTGCATAGAAAGTGTTTTTTATGAAGTCCTCGTGGTTCTTTTTGGCATCAATAAGACACATGTCATCAGGTTTTTTTCAATTTCTTTTGATGCGATCCACCCAGTAGTAATATTAATTAAATTCTCGGGAATTATCGACAATCAAATGGATTGGTCCATTGCTCTTCAAATAGCTCCATCATTTTTTATATGTCTTCTTCATCCTGTTATTTTTCAGTACTGCACTGTTGCCGTTGACGGTGATCAGTTCGGGACAGTATTTCATATTTTTTTTACATAATCGCCAAGTGAACGTCTTGTTTTGAATTACTAACCATCTCAATAAGGTTTCTTGTTTTTTAGTGAAGCCCACTACCCCCTCCCCCCATAGCTTTTGCCGAGCCTTTTGCAGTCTCTATTAATGCATTGCTCTAATGCCATGTCGAAAGCTACACAATTGAATCTCTTTTCTGCAGTCTTTTTGACTACGAAATTACCCTCATTTAAGAAATCATACATTTTCGAATTTTTGGTTTTTAATTTATTCATATCGGAGAGATAAACAGGAACATACTTCGCATAATAATTATGACGACCAGCCGCTCTAAGGTGTAATAGGTGTAACCGCATGTCGTAGATAGGTATACCTATTAAACCTTGCTTAGACCATACCTTGCTTTCTATTATTGCCCTTTAGGTATATTAACCAATTATTGAAAATATGAATATTTTCAATGAATTTCAAGCGTGTTAAAATATTTAATAAATAACAAAGCCTTATTTGAACAATATTACAATAAATAAACGTCCCTAAATTATTATTGAATAGGTACATAACAGTAACACTCGCAGTAACAATCTTATCCTCAGCCGTTCCTTGTTCAACAGCCGTCGCCGCGCTATAACTCGCACTCCGTCCGTTCTATGCTAAACATATCTGTTCAACTTCAGGGTTTCATATAAACGGCTCTAGAAAGTTTATTTTTGAAACGCGACTACATGTTATACGAAATAAAATGTTCACAAAGCTTCATTTTATCAGATGGTAATAAAAAAACTGAAATCGATATCGTGAAAAAAAAATTTAAAGGTGTTCAAAGTCGGAACTTTGCAGAAATTGTGTGTTTAATCGGTCAAAAACACTGAATATTTTGAAAATTGAACAAACTTCTTGGATTTCAAATACGTCATTTCGTTCACTAATCATAACTATAAAGGAAACACAAAACTAGAGTCCCCAATGTCAACCGGTGACGGAGAAAAAAAATACTTTGCGAAGCTTTTACTCGTGAAAAAAAAATCACAAATCTGAGATTCAAAGGGCTGTAACTTTTGTCAGCACCGAGGGAGCTTGTCGTAAAACGAGATTCTAGTGCCCCAAAGATCCCTTAACATGATGGTACCGGTCCCATATCTTTCTACTCCGAAAAATTTTTTGTGCATATTTTCAGCCTCTTTCCGCTCCACTAGAAAGAGTTTTCCAGTTTCTCGAACGTTATCAAAGTGAACCAATGATATGGGACCCGAAAAATAAATTTCATAAAGATAAGAACAAGGTTCCTGAATAATAACATACGGCTACTTACTAAATTTATTTTTTATGAGTATTAGGATCAACACTAAAATTAGTAATTACCAAAAAAGTTCTCATAACTCTTTTTTTATGAAATATAGATAAGAAAAAAATAGCCAAGTACTCGGCCCTATCTAATAATTACACATGAAAAAAGGCCATTCCTTGGAAAATGTAATTTTGATTATGATTATTAAATATGTATGTTGTTAGAACCAATGCTAGTTGTAAAATACCAATATGCACCAACGAAAGCATTGTGCGTTTTACGTAATGAGCAAAAAGAAAAAAAATACATTATTATGAAATTTCAAAATTAAAATGATTAGTTTGCCTTACAAAGTAAAATATACTTATACAGGGTGGGGCGCGACGAACGCCTCGATCTGTGTAGCCTAAATCATGCACGATAAAAAAAAAATAAATTGGGTCTTATACAGGGTCGTAGTGTCTACAACTTAAAATTATTTTGGACTATATAACATGTCTGATATGAGATCGTTATATTAAAATTATGTTTATTTTTTTAATGGAATGCTCCTATGTTATTGTATTTTTAGATTAATCGCGAAGAAAAAAAAAGATTGGCTTTTTCAGTTTGTGTTTAAATTGAGATGTTTGTGAGAAACAAGTGAAAATCGCCATTTTTCAAGTTCAAGGCCCTGTACCGGGTGTCCCAACACTAGTGTCCACCCCCTAAATAGAGCTTAATTTTAAACTGAAACTTTGAGGATTTGTGTACTTGATATAGGACCACGGAATGGCATAGGTAATCAGTTTCATTAAAAAAAAATTAGTTCGGGCGCCAGCGATAAAAAACTGTATTATGGTGGTAAATTGTCGAAAATAAAATCGATTTTTTTTCAATACATACGTAGAAATCGATTAATAAAATCAAAATCGCTAGAAAGAAATGTGAAAAAACTAATTATAAGGCTTTAATTAAATAAAATATAAAAAAATATAAAAATATAAAATTATACAGGTTGGGGCGCGTTGAACGCCTCGGTCTGTGTATCCTAAATCGTGCACAATTTGAAAAAAAATTGAATTGGGTCTAATTTTATACAGGGTCGTAGTGCCCACAACTTAAAATAATTTTGAAGTATACAGCATGTCCCATATGAGAGTGGCATATCGTCGCCTTAATCAGAAAACTCCGTAAGTCCACATTTTATCAAAATCGACCTTTTTACGCCATCTATGAAATAATAAATAAACCTACAGTTGAAGAAAATATCGTATCTCCAAGATGTTTCTGTAATTTATTATTCCTAGAAAAGAATTTCCCATAAGTCCTCACCGGTGTCAAATATAAACGTAAAGCCCGTATGTCCACAATAAAACCGCCATTTGAATGTAAACAATAGACGTGTGGTGACTTGCTCTGTGTTTACCTCCCGATACTGTGCGATTTTGCTAGTTAGATTTGATGAAAGTGTATAAATATGGACCGTAAGTACATGCAAACATGTTTAACACAATTATCTATTAGAAATTAATGGTTTTACACCCTCAATTTACATTTTGCATTTTGTCTTGGACTTACGGGTTTTTCTAAAATACTAAATTTGCTCAGACATCATGATGCTAAGGAGATATGGGAATTTCTCGTTTTATTTTATAAACTCTTTTTTGTGCCTCTTGAATAATTTTCATTTTGTGACTTACGGGTTTTTCTGATTAAGGCGACGATATCAAAGTTATGCTTTTTTAAATGGAATGCTCCTATGTTATTGCATTTTTAGATTGTCTGAGAAGAAAAAATAAGATTGGCTTTTACAGTTGGTGTTTAAATTCAGAAGTTTGTGAGTTATAAACAAGTGAAAATCGTCGTTTTTGAAGTTCAAGACCCTGTACCACGAAAACGGGTCAAGATAGAGAAAAACGGCTTACATGTCCCTATTTTAGCTTTTTGTGTACTATCCTATGATGTAGATAAAATGTTTATACAGGGTGATAAAAAAATTGGAAAAATCTGAGACTTCTCCACGCGTCGCCAAATAAGAAGAAACAAAGAATGTTCCGTCCCCATTTCCCGTTCCTACACCCGCCTGTGTTCCGGACGGCAGAGTGCAAATACGACGCATCGATACTCGCCCCGCACCCCTGAAGGAAGAACCTACAGGTGGACAGAGACTCAAGATTGATACTTCGAGACGGTCGCACGCAAAAATATCGCTCCGCGCTCCGCTATATCCGCACGCTCGCTGTCCGTCATCCAACTGTAAGTAACCGCTTGTTTTTCCTAATTATTCCTTATCCTTATCAATATATAATTCTACAATACCGCCGGCGTCTTAGACAGGTCGTAAAATATAATTGCGCCTGTGATAAGAACCCCAAACATTGGTCCTTCGAGCCGGATTTAAGTCATTAATTGAAATCAGATCAATTAATCACATTTCAAAAAAAATCATTCGCATTTCATTTTGTCAAAATTTCAATGCAATAAGTTACTTTGCATTGATTATTTACTTTCCGCACTTGTTATTCGCAAAAATAGGCTATAGATACTTGTTTTTCATTTTTTCGAAGTCACGAAGTTATTAATTAAATAACTTCATCGCGAAATTACAGCATTTGTTAACTTGCTACAAATTGTAAATTTCATCGTTCTTTAATTGTAATTGTGTTTAGAATATTGCATTCTAGAAAATAATTACCGCATGTAATAACTATTAGATCGATATTAATTAATTAGGTACCTATACGTATTATTGAAAAATATTTGGTGAATATTTTGTACCCACACCCCTTGCTTGAAAAGTGTAGTCTGCCTTGGGGTAATAAAAACCCGTCCTCGTCTCACCTCACACCACTACGCTTTATTCTCGCTGCTGTGTTTGCACCTTGCAGGTGCAGGCAACTTTTAACAATTTTACTAATCCCGGTGTCCGGAAATAATATACCTACGTCGAGGTGGTACTGGTTTGAAAATTATTGATTATTTTCAAGCTGAGTTGGTGTTGGTGTCGGTAGGTATATTTCAGAGAAGAATAATTCTATTATTTCCGCATCCTTCTTTAACTCGCATTTTCAATTGAGAAAATTTAACTTTTATTAATTCGCTAATTCGCTATGTCTCTCACAATGGAAAAGGCTTTGTCTACCGGCAAAATTATGTTGTCTAGGCTACAGTCGATTTTAGATTTAGGTTCGAATGCAGGTACAGCTGTTGACGAAAAATTTAAATTTCTCGCAGCTTTAGACTCAGCAGAAAGTCCATACAGGGGGTTTCATTTGGTCATTACAGACACGCTAGTTGATGAAACATCAGATCAGTGGAAATTGTTCTGCGATCAAATCGCTCAAATTGATGGGGTATATTTTGGAATTAAAGGTATTCAGTTACGTCTATCGCAATCAGAACCTAAGGTTAAAGATTCTGACTCCTTGGTTGGGAAACCTGACGCTGTCTTGCCAGATGGGCGAGGTTCGAATGGGTCGCTAGAGTCAGTGGGTGGAACTCGATGCAATGTGCGTCTTCCTAAAATTGATCTTCCCCGTTTTGATGGAGACCTCAAATTATGGCATTCTTTCTATGACATTTTTAACTCGCTTATCCATAATAATTCCGATTTATCCTCAATAGATAAATTCCAATATCTAATTTCTACGCTGTCAAAGGAACCTCTGGATCTCGTTCGTCACTTGCCTTTAACCGAAGAAAATTATGTCATCGCTTATCGTACTTTGATCGATCGCTATCAGAATGACAGAATCTTGGCTACCTATTATTGGAATGCTATTGCTAATGCGCCCAAGTGTCGTCCAGACTCAACGCGATCCGTGAGAGATCTTCTCAATTCTTTTACCGAGAATACCGCCGCGCTCCAGAAATTCCCGCAAGTTGATTTGTGGAATTTCACTATGCTAAATTGGCTTCTTCAGAAGACCGATGACTCGACTCGCAAGCGATTTGAATTAAAATTCGCGCAAGAAGACTTCCCTCTTTATGAAGATCTTTTTACTTTCTTGACTAATCAGTGTCGAGCACTGGAGACACATGCCTTGAGTACTCCAGCCACATCTTCTTTCAAGCAACAGCCATCACATTCCAATAAAGGGAAGGTGAACTGGCGCACTGAGGACAGACGTAGTCCTCACGTGATGATGGTGTCTACCACTCGCGAGTCTCCCAACGCCGCTCAGTTTATTTATTGTTCGCATTGTCGCTCCAAGTCGCACACACTTCAAAGGTGTACCGCATTTTTAGGATTATCTCCTCATAATAGATTTACATTTGTCAAATCCGCTAACTTATGCACGAACTGCCTAAGTTCGGGGCATTCGTTCTCCTCTTGTCGCTCTACATCCACATGCAGACATTGCTCAAGTAAGCACCACACTCTACTGCATTTCTTTAAGGAAAATGACGACAGAATTTCTAACAAAGAAGTTCAAACTCCAAATGAGTCTTCCGCAACAAGTTTTTCTAATACGCATTCTTCGCCACCACTTGCCATGTCTTCCATTGGCGAAGCTTTAGGTACTCCTCAATCAATATTACTGGCCACGGTGCGGTTCCAGGTCCGTGATAAGTGGGGAAATTACCAATCTGTTCGAGCCCTCTGTGATTCGGGCAGTCAAACTAGCTTCATGACAGAACGATGTCGTAAGCGTCTCGCTCTTGAACTCATTCCATCTTCATCGTCCATAACTGGAGTGGGTCATTCCGCTATCTCCTCTGCGCACGGATATGTAAATTGTTCAATCCGTCCGGATGGATCTTCTACCAATTTGGGTGTCGCTGTTATGGTGTTACCCTCTATCTGCTCGGAGTTACCGACTAGTCCGCTTACCAATATTCATTGTTTCGAAAACTTGAAACTCGCTGATCCCTTGTGGCATTCTCCCGGTCCCGTGGATATGCTCCTCGGGGCTGAAGTCTTTTCCCGCATAGTCAAAGAGGGTGTCATATCTGGCGATGGTACGAGACCTGCTGCTATGAACACAATCTTTGGTTGGATACTTTTAGGTCCCACTTCTTCCAGCACAACGCATAAGGTGCATTCTTTTTTTAGCTCGACCGAATCTTGTCTTAATGACACGTTGAGAGAATTCTGGAAGTTGGAGGACATCCCCAATCGCTCAATTCTGTCGCCTGAAGATAAACAGGCGGAGGATCATTTCACAAATACGCACTACCGTGCGCCCTCTGGTCGTTTCGGAGTCTGTCTCCCCTTTAAGGAGTCTAAGTCGTCGCCGCCGTCGTTTCCTGGGTCACTCAAAATGGCCGATCGCCGATTATTGGCACTTGAACGTCGACTATCGAAGCAACCTTCGGTACGTGATCTTTATCACAACTTTATGCGCGACTACTTAGATGCTGGTCACATGACTAAGCTTTCTACTCCACCGCCGCCTGATAACTGCTATTTTATCCCGCATCACTGCGTTCTGAAAACAGAAGGCAGCACCGCAAAGATACGCGTAGTTTTCGACGCGTCTGCCAACGCTGAAAACGGAACTTCATTGAACGCATGTTTGCTCACTGGAAGCAAGCTTCAATCAGATATTTCAGTTATACTCTTACGCTTTCGCTTGTACAACTATGTTTTTACATGCGACATCCGCCAAATGTATAGACAAATTTTAGTCTCTCCGCCTCATCGCGTATTTCAAATGATTCGCTGGAGATTTTCGCCGCAGGACCCCGTCGAGACTTATTCCTTGAATACCGTCACCTTTGGGGTGTCAAGTAGTCCTTACTTGGCGATTCGCTGTTTGCTACAATTAGCAAAAGAAGGTCAAAATCAATTCCCGCTAGCCTCTCGTGCCATTAATAATAGTCTTTACGTGGACGATTTGGCATTGGGTGCCGATGACATCGCTTCCGCCATAAAACTTAGGGACGAGATTGTCCAGTTATTGAGTTCAGGTGGCTTTGAGCTCCGTAAGTGGGCGTCTAATCACGCAGCTGTGTTGGATGGTATTCCTGAGGATCATCGTCAGACCAGTTCGTCTAATTTTGATCCAGACGCAGAAATGATTTTTAAAATTCTTGGCCTCCAATGGCAAGTCCAATCCGGACGTTTTCACCTTTCATGTCAACGCGGTCCACACACAGTGCTCCAAGAGGTCTATTTTATCGGAAGTTGCCCGTATCTATGATCCTCTGGGGTTTCTGTCACCTTTAACATTCTTCGCTAAACATCTCATCCAGCGCCTATGGTCTTTGGCATTGGGCTGGGATGAATTACCGCCGACTGAAATATGTTCTCAATGGCAGAACTATAAGGCCTCTTTATCGCAGCTGTCTCATGTAAAGATATATCGATGTCTTAAACCGCAATCTTTCGTCGAGTGTCAACTGCACGCATTCTGCGACGCCTCTGAAGCCGGCTATGCTTCAGTAATTTACTTCCGCTTTCGTGATGATCAACAACGCATTTCTGTATCTTTAGTGATGGCAAAATCCAAGGTCGCTCCTTTGAAACGAATATCTATTCCTCGTTTGGAACTGTGCGCAGCCGTGTTACTGGCAGATCTAGTGTCATTTATTTTGTTCTCGATACGTTTCGCAACCACTTGGTTTTCAATAAGGTAATTGCCTGGAGTGATTCCACGGTCGCTGTGTCCTGGATAAAGTCCTCACCGCATCGGTGGAAGACCTTTGTGGCCAATCGGGTTGCCCACATACAAGACACGATTCCTCCCGATTGTTGGCGGCATGTCAGGTCAGCTGACAATCCCGCTGATCCCGCTTCTCGAGGTCTTTCGCCAGAGCAGTTGTTGTCATGTTCCCTTTGGTGGGCGGGGCCTCCCTGGCTTAAAGAACCGCCATCCATGTGGCCTGAAGATCTTCTCGTTTCCGCTATCTCCGCTGACTCCCTGCCTGAGGGCAAGGTCGTTTCTTTAGTTGCTGAAGTAAGTGCTTCTATTGTAGATCATTTACTTCTTCAACATTCTTCGCTGCTAAAAATACAACGCATCCTGGCATATTGTTTTCGATTTGTCCAGAACGCTCGAGGACACGATCGAAAGTCACTCACTTTAACTGATGCTGATTTACACCAAGCCTTAATGGTCAGGGTCAAGGACGTTCAGTCCTCATATTTCAAATCTGAAACTGCTCAGATACGCAAGGGACAGTTGTGCCCAAAATATTTACAGAAATTCTCGCCTTTCATTGACGCTGACAGGATATTTCGAGCAGGTGGTCGTTTGGTTCATTCCCCTTTGTCTATGGAAGCCAAGCATCCTGATCTACTTCCGCAGAAACACAAACTCGCCGACAAGGTTCTAAGAAGACCCTTAGTCAAGCTCTGCCCATTACCCTGTCAGTAATGAGCAGCCTTTTATCAATTTATAATTTGTAAATATCGCAACTGCTGTAAGTTTTAAGAAATTCACATTTAATTCGCATTCTTCGCTTATTATTCGCTACGCAAGTGCTGCAAAGTAAATCTTTATTTTAATAGTCATTTTTCAAATTCGCAAATTCGCTTTCACTTTTTTTTCGGAAAATTACATTGTAATTTTGGTGGGCGGTAATGTTCCGTCCCCATTTCCCGTTCCTACACCCGCCTGTGTTCCGGACGGCAAAGTGCAAATACGACGCATCGATACTCGCCCCGCACCCCTGCAGGAAGAACCTACAGGTGGACAGAGACTCAAGATTGATACTTCGAGACGGTCGCACGCAAAAATATCGCTCCGCGCTCCGCTATATCCGCACGCTCGCTGTCCGTCATCCAACTGTAAGTAACCGCTTGTTTTTCCTAATTATTCCTAACAAGTGGCGCCCAACGCGAGGCCCCCTAAACTGTGGAGGTACATTCGAGATTGAGGGAGTTTGTTTGAGCTGGAGGCTAAAACGATATTTTGGGGAAGGTCTTGACGAAGTCGACGATCGGTCATATTTTTTTCATAACTTTCATTTTTTTTTTTTTGTTTTAGTTAACAACCGCATACAGGTTCTAGTATCTAATACCACTGTAATTTTAACGTGTAGTTTTCGTTAGCTTTTAGATAGTGGTAGTAGTAATGTGTCCATCTTGGGTGCTAATGGCCTAGTTATATCTTTTAAAAAAATTACAACTGCATTTCTCTATTTCTCATTGCAAATATGAGGTCGTTCAGGGATAAAAAAAATCGGGAATGGTTTGTTGTATCGTGAGATGTAAATTGCGTAAATCACGAAATTTCGAATTAAGTTTTTACGGCTTTGCGTCTAAATTTTGGGAATAGAACGACAGCACGACGGAAAAAGTGGGTGGTACGTCGAATCATGAGTATATTCTTAATGTACGCAATTATTCCTCCTGAATTTTTCTTTAGATAGCAAATTAAAGTAAAAAAAAACACTTAAAGACATTTAACTAATACCTACTGATAATAAACAATAATAATGCTATAATTTTTTCGAGCTGTACGTATTTCAGGCGAAGGGTTCCAAATGATGATAGTCAATAAATCAGTTTCTGAGCAGCGGAATGTTTACAGTAATATTTTTTCTCAGCTTTACAGCTGCAAAATATGTCCCAAACTCTTTGACTTATTACAAAAGCACAATAAAAAAACCGAAAACATGAATAAATCATGAGGAAATGTGAACTTATTATGTTGATAAGAAATTGATATTTTTTTAATGGTACAATTGTTATATCACCTGAACAATATGGGACAATAATATAGGTATTGTAACAATATACAACAGGTTGCTATATGGACACGAAAAATTGGGTAGGATAGACTTATTTAAGGTTATTTTAGTAGAACAAAGGTTTATTTAAATAAATAAAGTTTCCTTTAGACTTGTTTTGGTAGGTAAAGGTAGATCTAATAAAAAGGAGCTCTAACAACGTTACAGTATCATTGGCTACTATCCTCGATTTATGAAAAATATTTCTGCTATTGCTAGCCCTATCACAGATCAGTTGAAGGGTCGTAAAAAGGGTCAAAATATCGTCTAGATTCCCGAAGCTGATCAAGCTTTCGATTCAATTTAAAAACTTCTCTGTTCCGCCCCCATCTTAGTCAGCCCAGACTTTTCGAAGCCCTTTACAATAGATTGTGATGCCTTATTGACTGGAGTAGGTGCGGTGATTTGTCAAGAGGAAAACGGGATCTCTCAGCCTATACCTAGCTTACTTTAGCAAGACTTTAAAATATCAACGTAACTACACCCCAAGTAGCATTTTTAGTGGAGACAACGTGAGGTCCACTGCAGAAGATATATTAAAAGTTCCCGCCACGAGTGGTGGCCACATGAAAGCAACGGTTCTATTACGTGGTTACCACTAAAATGGGGAACAATTTTTAAGTGGTTATCTCGTTCCGGCGACGTGATTAGATCTGACCGTGCCACGGTTTGGCCACATCACGGTCACGTGGTCACACCGTGGATGTACGGTGGCGGGATATATCCCTTGTATCTTCGCGCAGCCTGCGCACTAAGTTGTTGTTGTTGGGTTTTCGATCTCTGTCTTTCAGCCGCAATGTCATATTTTTACCTTCCTATTCCTATCGTATTTCTAGCATTGCTAAACAAAACAAGATCGGGATTGGAAAATGAAGAACTCAACCCATCCTTGAATCTACGTAGGTATACAAAAATTATTATGGACGAGCGTGCGTCTCGCGAAACATTCGCATTCGCCTAACAAATTAGAAACGAACGCAACTTTATTGTGAAACATTTATGTAATAAATCGAAATCTTACTAAGCGCCGCCATAAAAACGATATTTAAAAAAAAACTTGGAACGTAATTTCACGTACGGTAAGTGTGTGATAAGCTGAAAGTGTGTGATGGTTACTATGAGGAAAAACAACGTTTTGAGCACCTAAAGTAGCACCAAGATGTTATGAAACTATCAAGTGGCCACGCTGGTATGAATTCACCGTGATTACCACTATGAATAAGTATAGGATATACAGTTTTTTCTACTGTAAAGTTTTAAATTGAGTGGAAAATAAGTGATAATCACTTTCTCAAAGTTCCGGTATAAAATTAGAAGGTGATTGTAGCCTCTGCTGCTACTTGAGACGGTTACTGAGTTAGAGAGCTTTATGCTATCGTTTGTGGTAAACAATACGTCACATCACTGCGTACGACAGTCGATATTTGCTGTATTACGATATTCGCTGCCTGACAGGCGAGGAAGACCTAAAGACAGCAATGACTTTACAAAGACAAAGACAGCAACATTACGCGACTGCGTAGATTTGAAAAAGGAAAGCGAAGTAAAATGAAAATTAAATTATTGAACAAATAAATAATAAATAATAAAAATAAGTAATTGTAATACAAACTGCATCGTTTTAGTTGCAATAAATTTTACCTCTCTGTCTGTAGAAAATCTCAAAACTTGAGTGAAATTAAATTCGAATCCTCGAATATAGAATTAAAGTTTTCCTAACCATTCTACCATATTTTCATTACCTAATGTAAAATGAAGGCGAAAATAGATGACTTCATTACAATTCACTCATCGTATGTGAATGTTTGTAGTACAAGCCTCCCCGCTCCGTCACTGACTGACACAATTAAAAAATTAATAATAAAGCGACAAAATGCATACTTCGCATATATCAGAGATCCGGCAGTGCTGAGAGCTGGGATTACTACAAGCGATTACGAAACTATACAAATAGTGCAATTAAAAGTGAAAAATATTCTTACATTCAAAGTAACAGTGCAAACACACAGGATGCTTGGCTCACTCTCAAAGCGTTAGGGGTGCACCCAGTTAGAAATTTGCTTGATTTATAAAAGCGTCTAAGCTGGCTATACTCTCTATTGTTATAAATAATATGTGTGTGTGAGTAAAGTTGAACATTCATGTGCTTCAAATAATCGAGATGACGACTGCAGGTATTAACGTGACAAAAGTCAGACGAGCATATTTAGAGAAAGGAAGGGAGATCGGAGGTTTTCAGCCCTGCAGCGATGAAATGAAGGAGTTCCAAGGACAGTCTACCTTTAGCCAGCAAATTGGACGGTAGAGCTCGAGAACGAAACGAGTACCTACGTAGGTATACTCGGTACTTATTGAGTTTCGGGATTTGCGTGGATATTAAGGTGAAGACCGACCGGAGTGTTGTGTACTATAGTCAGAGGAAATCAACCCTGAGCACAGCCAGGTTAAAGCAGTAAGCAATCACCATTAAAATAACTACTAAATAATTAAAGATTATAATAAAACCCTTAAACTATCAAATAAAAGGATAAAACCTCATTTAATAATAATAACAATAATAAACTATAATAGTAATAACTCCAAATAACTAAAACGGAAATCCTGATAATTAATAAATAAATTACGTTGTTATCGATACCATAATCCATAAAATAATAATATAACGATCTCCTTTGGAATTTAGGCACGTGCGAAGAAAGAAGATTTTAGTTAGGTATCTGGAAGCATGCTATTTTCTTTTATTAGCTATAAATTGTAGACGATTACTTGTTTGTTATTAACAATTTTAATTGTTCTGATTGGAAATTTGATTTAATGAATAAATTAAGTTAAGTTGTCGGGTTTCGTTTGCTTTTGAATTAATATTGCCCATTAGCCCTGAATTTGAATACTTAAAGTTCATAAAAGAGTCTCTAGCCGAGGAAAGAATTCACAAAATTAGTAGAGTAAAAATTTGCACGAGTGCATATTTGGCGACCAACGTGTGGGGCACGAAAAGAAAAATAATAAAAAAATAAACAAGATTCAAAAGAATGCGAAACCTTGAAAATTGAATTTTATGATGTATTGTGTACATAGCGAGCTTAGACGAGAGGAACAGTAATGCTTACTAGAGCAAAGAGTAAAGCAAATAAACAGCATCAAGTGATGGAAGGAACCAATAGTGAAATGGCAAAGTCAAAAAGTTTGACAGATATACCTGTAGGTGAGACTGAAAATATACGGGAAAATTCTCAGGGGATGAGTCAGATGGCATTTGTTGCTGAGAAAATTGAATTAGGCAATGCGCGATTAATGCAGCATTTTTTTAAAAATATGAGAGGATTTGGGGAAGATATTGTCAAATCGAATGAGAGACTATTAAAATCTGTAACAGATTCACTGGCAAATAAGATAGGAGAAAATCGAGGGGAAGACGAAAAGAATAAGGAGTTATTGTTTAAAAAATTCGATGAAGGGACTAAGTTAGTTATAGAAAGTGTAAAAGAAATAGACCAAAAGCAAAAAAGTGTTATCGAAACAATGGCTTTAAAATTTGAGCAAGTCGTAAAAAAAAATACTACGGAAGTAGTCAGTAAAGTTCTAAAAGAAGTGACCGGTTTGAAAGGCATAGAAAAGGTTGGAAATGAAAATGAAAACCAGAAAAGGGATCATAAAGAGTGGGAGAAAAATTCAGTTGAGGTTGGAAAGCTGGGTAATAATGAAAAATCGTCTAGAGAGGATGCAAATTTTACTAAAAAGGGGGGTGCGAGTTTTGAGGCTAATTTGAGCGGGAATGTAAATCCGCAATTGTATTTATCACTATTTAGGGAATTAGGAGGTTTCAATTTGAGGTTTGATCCGAAATCATCAACAAACCCGGTCCAATTTTTAAGAAATTTTTGTAAGATTGCAGAGGAGGCTATGGTTCCTATAGATAGGCGGTTAAGTTTAATTTCAAGGTTGATAGTAAATGAGGCAAGAAATTGGTTCGAGTGGAGAGAAGTTGAAATTTGTTCCTACGAACAATTCGAGTGGGAGTTTTTAGACCGCTACTGGCCAATAAGTAAAGAAAGAGAACTGCTAAGAAAAGTTCAGTATGGGGAATATGATGAAAAAATTTCCAAATCGGAGTATTTTTTAAAATTGATGAGAGACGCGTCGTATCTTAGAAATCCTCTGAGAGATGCGGAACTAATTCCGTTAATCATTGCCCATTTTCCCTCTAATGTAAGAAATAGTTTACCATTGAATAATTTGAACGATCCTTGTGTGATCGAAAATTATTTGAGACAGTTGGATGAGATGGAAGGTCGTTCGCGTAGGTACCAAAATCAAAATCGCTATCAAAGCAGGCAGAATAATGGCCACGATTGGAATGATAGAGAGGAACGTCGTAGGTATCATGACAATGATAATAATGAGAGCAGGGGAAATTATTACATGCGTCCGGAACAAAACAGAAACTATAATACCCAACCGTCTCTGAATTACAACAATACACGAAATAATCAAAATAATAGTGCGTCATGGCGTAATGATAGAAGACCTCAAGGTCAGGTAAGAGATTTTCCTCCCAGAAATAATAATCATTCTAACCGAGAGGTAAATATTGTCGAGCGTGTCGATTTGGAAGTAGCAGGGACCACCGGGGTAGCTGTTGAGGTTGCGAGCGCAGGAATTGGTGAAGGCAGAAATAACAGGTGTTCAACTGAAGGGCAGTTTTATAGTACTAGTGGCGAGGAAAATGTAAATGTCAGGGAACCAGAACGAACAGTGCAAATTCGTACGGTATTTAATCAAATCGGAGATAAAATCCTGAATGAAGACCATGAAACGTTGCCAGGTGTACCCGAATGTCCGTCCATAGAGGTAAAGATTGAAAGTTTAGGCCCAATATATGCGTTGATTGATACTGGCGCTCAAGTGAGTTGTATCTCTAAAGAATTAATAGATAAAATTAAAAAAACAAAGGAGGGTTTATTGTTTTTACCGGCAACAGGAGTTACTTTGGTAGGCGCAGTAAGAGGTAAGAGCCAGAAAATAAACCACCAGGTCCAGCTTAATCTGACGATAGACAAACAAATAACACCGGTGTCGTTTTTAGTGGTGCCGAATTTAATTAGAGATATGATACTTGGATACGATTTTATAGTAGAACATCAAATTATAATTAATTCTGAAACTGTAACGATTAAGGGAAATTTTAACAATGAATCGCAGGAATTTGCCTATAGTGATTGTGTTCGTCGTGACGATGGTGTTAGGGTTGATTATGCTGAGTTTAAAAATGAAATAAAACCGGAACCTAAGAATTATTATACAATGGAGCAAATACAAGAAATTGTTGAAAAAACTGAGACATTAAATGAAAGCGAAAAAATGGAGTTATTAAAGGTATTTGGCAGACATAGTAAGGTTTTCTCGGAACAACCCGGCTGTATGAAAAATTATGAACATAAAATAGTGATGAAAGATGAAACTCCATTTTGTTGTAAATCATACCCCGTTCCACACGCTTATCGGGAAGTAATTCATGAGCAAATTCAGGAAATGTTAGAATGGGGCGTAATCGAAAAGGCTCAAACCGAATATATTAATCCATTGGTCGTCGTTCGTAAACAAGATAATACACCTCGAGTGTGTCTAGATGCAAGAAAATTGAATAGTAACATGGAAGCGGACCATGTAATTCCTCCAAACCCAAATGAGTTGTTGTATTTGGTTAAGCCAGGGCAAAAATTGAGTGCTTTGGATCTAACTAGCAGTTATTGGCAGGTTTTGATAAGGCCAAAGGATAGGAAATTTACAGGTTTTTTATACGAGAACGAAACCTATGTTTTTCGTAGGTTACCTTTTGGTTTAATGACTTCAGTAGCAAGTTTTATTCGGGGATTAAATGCAGTATTAGGGGATGATGTACAGTCATGCTGGAAGAAATTTAGAAAAAAAAATTATTAACTTCAAAGAAAGAAATTTAGTTTTGATTTCCCAATCTGTTTCTATGACTTGGCTTGATTCAAGTAAGAGTTATACAATTTTTTTGCTTAGATGTTTTTGTTTTTTTTTGTTGTTGGTCTAATTTTGGGGATAACAATGTTCAAGCCTTTCCGTTGATGCCTACAAGAACTTAAACATTGTGGGGGGTAATGCACCCAGTTAGAAATTTGCTTGATTTATAAAAGCGTCTAAGCTGGCTATACTCTCTATTGTTATAAATAATATGTGTGTGTGAGTAAAGTTGAACATTCATGTGCTTCAAATAATCGAGATGACGACTGCAGGTATTAACGTGACAAAAGTCAGACGAGCATATTTAGAGAAAGGAAGGGAGATCGGAGGTTTTCAGCCCTGCAGCGATGAAATGAAGGAGTTCCAAGGACAGTCTACCTTTAGCCAGCAAATTGGACGGTAGAGCTCGAGAACGAAACGAGTACCTACGTAGGTATACTCGGTACTTATTGAGTTTCGGGATTTGCGTGGATATTAAGGTGAAGACCGACCGGAGTGTTGTGTACTATAGTCAGAGGAAATCAACCCTGAGCACAGCCAGGTTAAAGCAGTAAGCAATCACCATTAAAATAACTACTAAATAATTAAAGATTATAATAAAACCCTTAAACTATCAAATAAAAGGATAAAACCTCATTTAATAATAATAACAATAATAAACTATAATAGTAATAACTCCAAATAACTAAAACGGAAATCCTGATAATTAATAAATAAATTACGTTGTTATCGATACCATAATCCATAAAATAATAATATAACGATCTCCTTTGGAATTTAGGCACGTGCGAAGAAAGAAGATTTTAGTTAGGTATCTGGAAGCATGCTATTTTCTTTTATTAGCTATAAATTGTAGACGATTACTTGTTTGTTATTAACAATTTTAATTGTTCTGATTGGAAATTTGATTTAATGAATAAATTAAGTTAAGTTGTCGGGTTTCGTTTGCTTTTGAATTAATATTGCCCATTAGCCCTGAATTTGAATACTTAAAGTTCATAAAAGAGTCTCTAGCCGAGGAAAGAATTCACAAAATTAGTAGAGTAAAAATTTGCACGAGTGCAGGGGGTGGTTCCGAAACGCGATTACAGTATACCAACACATCTGATTGATTTGGACGGTCTTAATGATTAGGTATTTTGTAAATCAGGCTAGGGGCAAGTCCACAACAACAACCCTTGCAGAAATAGCTAATGAGATGACATTACAACCGCAACTGATAACAGTGAAGCGACAGGTTTGGTTTTACTGGACTTCACTAAAAGTCCAGTCATTAAGAAGAAAAAAAAAGGTTCAGAAATGCAAATGAACCGACGAAGCTAATTTTTTGAATATTGTGTGAGAGGAGCTTAGAAAAGCTTAACTTCAAATTTTCGACCAAGATTTCCTATGTGCATTCTTCGCCATCTTGAAAAAAGTGTTAAATTTGGCTTTTTTACAATAACTCGGCTCTCCGTCGAAATACAAAATTACGATGGGATACTGCGTGACTGTCACGATAGAAAAAAAAATCTTCTTTAGAGGTGAATATCTCGAGAAAAGGAGTTTTTGGGAGGTTATGTCCATAGAGAATTCTGATCTACTTATCGAATACTATCGATCCCCAACATTACACCAAATTTAACCTGACCTGACCGGCACTCAATTCCCATGAGGATTTTGTGGAGTCCTTTACTACGTAAAAGATAAGCAGTAGGTGAAAAATGTATAATGACGCAAATCGTAGAGCGTAAGAAAATCAACAAAAAAGTATCCCATCGCAATTTTCGTATCTCGACGGAGAGCCGAATTATTGCAAAAAAAAATAGAATTTAACACTTTTGTCAAGATGGCGAAGAATGCACATAGGAAATTTTGGTCGACAATTTGAAGTTAAGCTTTTCTAAGCTCCCGTTACACAATTACCAAAAATCAGCTTTCTCGGTTCATTAGCATTTCCAAAAAATGTATACAGGTGGCCCAGCGAAAACGTACCAGGCCCAATAACTTGAAAAATGAAGATATACGCAAAAAACGCCGAAACAGGTCAATTTTTTTATCTAGGGAGACATATTTTCGTGACAAATTTAACTACCCAAGTTCACCCCTTTGGCAGGGGTAGCTACCCCTTTGCTTATCATCATAGGGAACAATATCGAGTGATACATCATTTGAAAGCTACTTGATTTCTCTTTACCACGATATCCAACATTTTGGGTTTCGCTTACATACAGGGTGCCACAACGAAAACGTAATTCGCCTTAATAACTTGAAAACTGGAGATGTACGCGAAAAACGCCGAAGCGGGTCAACTTTGTGAGGGGGACAACTTTTGACCCAGCAAACATAATCGGTTCAATCAAGCGTCACGACGCCGCAACGTCGAATCAAACAAGTAGAAGGTAGGACACTTCAGCCCTTAATGGGGGTCATTAATCACGCCCACCTGTCAAGCTCTATTGTTATCGGGGTCATTAATCACGCCCACCTGTCATCGACGGGGTCATTAATCACGCCCACCTGTCATCGAAACAATGGGGTGTACTTGATTTATGGGGACACCTGCATCGGGCCCTTTGTTCGGAAACACAATAGCCTAATTAGCTCTATTGTTATCAATGTCATTAATCACGCCCACCTGTCATCGAAACAATGGGGTGTACTTTTTATGGGGACACCTGCATCGGGCCCTTTGTTCGGAAACACAATAGCCTAATTAGCTCTATTGTTATCAAGGTCATTAATCACGCCCACCTGTCACTCCTTTGTTCGGCGGCCCTTTGTCGGCGTTCCTTTGTCTAGACTAATGAGTTCTTTTGTTATCGGGGGTCATTAATCACGCCCACCTGTCAATCCTTTATTCGGCGGCCCTTTGTCGGCGTTCCTTTGTATGGAATACAATAGAGCTGCACACCTGTATCATTAATTATGCAGAGGCACGTATCGACAAGTTTCGACACGTCTGAAAAATGGCACACCTGCATCCGGTCCTTTGTCCGGAAACACAATAGGCTAATGAGTTCTTAGAAATCGGGGATCATTAATCACGCCCACCTGTCACTCCTTTGTTCGGCGGCCCTTTGTCGGCGTTCCTTTGTCTGGAATACAATAGAGATGCACACCTGCGTCAATAATTATGCAGAGGCGCATATTGACAAGCTTCGACACGTCTGAAAAACGGCCACCAGCGGCAAAATACGGTTGTTATTCATGGCAATAAGATAGTTATGCAGACGTACGTATCGACAAGTTTCGACACGTCTGAAAACGGCGCACCTGCATCAGGTCCTATGTTCGGAAACACGCTGCACACCTGCGTCATTAATTATGCAGAGGCACGTATCGACAAGTTTCGACACGTCTGAAAACGGCGCACCTGCATCAGGTCCTATGTTCGGAAACACGCTGCACACCTGCGTCATTAATTATGCAGAGGCACGTATCCACAAGCTTCGACACGTCTGAAAACGACCACCAACGGTGAAACCCGGTTGTTATTCATGGTAATAAGATAGTTATCCAGAGGCACGTATCGACAAGTTTCGACACGTCTGAAAACGACCACCAACGGTGAAACCCGGTTATTTCTATTAATAAGTCGGTGGCGGTAGGTACTAATGAGGTACAACAAAAAGTACAGTTACGTGAAATACACTAATTACCTAATTTCGATTATTTTTCTAATTACCGTCAAATACACTAACTTATTAATTAAGTACCTAAATAATTATTATAAGTAGGTATATCTATGCCTAAATCATGGTTATAATGTGGTGCACCAAAAGTACAGTTACGTGAAATACACTAAATTACGTCTATCCCTAATTACAATTACCGTCACCCTAATCTAATTACCGTCAAATACACTAATTACTTCTCTAATTACAAATAGAGATTCGTTCGGCGGAAATAGTGTGATAATATTATTATGATTATGATTATCATTATCAATATTATTATTATTATTAATATTTTTATTTCAGTCGTTACATCAACGCCAATTCTTATTAATTAAATACCTAAATAATTATAAGTAGTTACATATGCCTAAATCATCATTATAATAGGTAATTAGAGAACAATAATGGCAGAAATAGTGGAACAATATTATTATTATTATTATTATTATTATTATTATTATTATTATTATTATTATTATTATTGATTCATTCTCAGCATTCTCAGCATTATTAGTATTATTATTATTATTATTATTATTATTATTTCAATCGGTACTTCAACGCCATTTCTTATAAAATAAGTACCTATAGGTACCTATGCCTAAATCATGATTATAGTAGGTAGGTACAGTATTAAAACCGTTATTATGTTAATCCATAGGTCCGTCACACCCACCAGCATCGAAAACCGGTATTCACTACGAAGATCTACCTGCATACCTATCCACACACCTATCCAACCATGCAGTCTACCTACACCGAAAACCGGTTTTTATATGACTCACCACGGAGACGACAAGTTTCGACACGTCTAAATTGAATCATATGCAGAGTGGTAGCCGATATCCACTACTTGATGCACTCATTAGCATAAACATAATAGAGGGGATGGGGAGGAAATCGAGGTGTATGATGTAAGGGATATGTAACTGGTAGGGGAGGGGGTAACGCCTAAGTTCACCGCTATGCAGCGGTATTACTATATAGTCTTCTGACTGATTGTGCGAATTTAGTTCCTTCCGGCTGAAGAGAGTGTTGTTATACAAGTTGGTGTACCCTTACAAGACGCTGAATCATAATGTATCGTACAAATCTACTATCCGAGCCCATACCGGAGTCGCAGCGAGAGAGGCGTGTGCAGGAAATCGATGCTAAGTGTCTCCTATATGCAAGCACAATCTCCTTAAATGATAGCGCGTGCAAGTTGATAACTTTGGGTCTTAATCCATGCACGAATTTATGGACGGTGATTAAATTACACAGTGCGGAGTCTCCAAATGCCTGCGTAGTGATGGATACCGAGGGTTTCTACGCATTGATGCAGATGCTAACAGAACTAATCACCGAGTGCGAAATCGCCACCATAGAGAACCGCCGCAGTTATAATCTAGAACAATACGTCATAAATCACAGGCAAGACACCAATATACAGCTGATACCCAGCTTTCAAGCAAAGTACGGATATAATATATACCTGGGGGTTGCAACTCTTAAAAGACTGAAATCTCTAGAAAACTACATCCAAGATGTGATCAATAGTTTGGAAAAGGACGACAGACGTATCAATACAGATGCCTGTTTATGAACAATGGCTGAAGAGGCAGCCATAGAGATAGGTGAAGCAGGGAGTCTGAATGCAGAAAACCTACCAAGAATATGCAGCAAGCTGGGGCCTAGATATATGGATCTAACAGAAATTGCAGCCAAGTTTCCCAATGTGTTGCTACCACTAGTGCGCGGTGCTGTGGATCGCATTCATGAATCATATCGGTTCGAATGTTCACAAATAATGTAAAATGTATTATGAGATTTATACATAACCTCATTTATTGTAATAATCTTTCAATAATATCTAAGTATGAAATCATTTTATTTATGTTAATATTACACCTAAGCTCATGTGATAGATATAGCGAGAGTCGCCCCGTCAAGGAGCGTCCAATGGCGTTGGGACAATGACATGATCCAGCGGTGTAAGTTAAAAACAAAATTTCTCAGTATATTAGTATTATATCCTGGTTACATAAAAGGTATGAGATCAGGGCATAGTTCACAGGTCTTGGGTGGTCCGTAGATAATAGACATATAAAATAAATAACACATCTTAAAAAAATTATACATATATCGAATGGTTGGAGGCATCCAGATAAAATATATGTTAGAAGGGCTAGTGAGATAAAAAACTATTGGAATAGGCTACCCATAGAGTAATCAGACAGATGGTGATACCTTCAAAATTATAATAACTAGCTTCACCCCTGATAGGGCCTCAGGGCGAAACATGCAGTATACGTTGACATTATACCGAGAATTGTGCCAAGAGAAAGGGGATAGTTACCATCAACAATAAGGATAATTACTGCTTGGTACGTCCACTGGTGGTTGCCAGGGCATACCTTCAGAACGTTCCATATTTGAACCAGGTGAGGCGAAATATAGGAAAGAGACAGGACGAGGAAGTAAAGAAATTAATATTAAACAGTTTCTCAATTTAATATTTCTATAGCCTGCATAGTAGCAATGTTATTTTATCTTGGTCAACATCATTGTGGGCAGAGTGGTACCACCTGGGCAATAGTCTACACCGGTCCAAAATTAGGTATTGGTAGTGAAAAATCAGGGGTGGGGAATGATGCATATCGCTAGGTATGCCGAACTGACCGATTACTGGTAACAGCCGTTAGTATAGCAGAAACTCGAAGTATTCCGAGAGTAGATAGTTGAAACTCGATGTCTTCGACGCGTATGAAACCGACCATCAACGGCGAAAACCGGTCTTAATGATTCATCACGCCGTAGACAACCCTCGATACGTCTGAAAAACCCCGCTTATCATGAGAAACGCACCTACGGCTAGTCGAAGAATGAAAACATCGCTGTACGATTCTAAACCGTCTTATAAAAATTAATAAATAATGTAAAATGTGAGACAGAAAATAGATACATACTTCCTTTTCAGAACATGGCAGCAAGTGTGATAAAACACGGTGTTTAAAAGACCCTACACATGTACCTAAAGGTATACGCATCCAAGATAACCGTCTTGTAGTGTAAGACTGACAGCGGGACATCCAGCGAGGCAAGACCCAGACGGTAGCGGCAGCCACCCTGTATATCGTTCACCCGGTACTTTGTCTGGAATACAATAGAGCTCCACACCTGCATCCGTTCCTTTGTTCGGCGGTCCTTTGTCTGGAATACAATAGGGTTAATTAAGCAGAGGCACGTATCGACATGCCTCGACTGTGTTAGCCAATCAAAATCGATGGGACCCGGTCAGAGCATCGCCGCGATGCATTTGATCAGGTCCGCGCCGTCAGCCAGTTCCGATAAGAGACGATAAGACCTGCCCGATCCGAGATGCGCCAACCAGCAAAAATCGATGAGACTTGGTTAGAGCCTAAACGCGAGGCATTGGTTAGGCTTGCACCGCCGGGCAGATCCGATGGGGCTGAACAAGCGTTGGCCCGCGAACTCTGAGATTTGATAACAACCAGATTTGACCTGGTTAGAGCTGAGCAGCGATGCAGTGGTCTACTCGACGCCGTAGGCCGGATCCGATGAGATATGACCAGCCGTTAACCCGTCATCGCCCTCCGGTTTTGTCGAGTGCCCTCCCACACTCATCGAGTGCCGTGTTGTCATTTTTGGCCAACTTCCACCTAATCATGCAGGCTTAATAATATTGTTCTCTTACAGAATTTCATAACTGTCATTTTATCTACACTTATGTTTCAGCTACCAGTCCACACCATACATCGCGTTTCAGCTACCAGGTTTCCGCTACCTACCCTCGTCCTACGGATATGACCAAGCCATAGGGCATACGTTACCCCGTCAGATCCAAGATGTGTTAGTCAACCAAAATCGATAGGATATGGGCAGAACAAAGCGCGGATCAGGTCCGCACCGTCAGCCGGATCCGATAAGAGACGATCAGACGTTGACCAGTCCGATCCGCGCCGCTACAGTCAGACTCGCTGAGATTTGGTCAGAGCCTAACTGCGAGGCAATGGTCAGCTGCTATGGGAGATGAACAATGAGCGTTGACCCGCGATATCCGAGACTTGATAACAAGTTGATTTGACTTGGTCCGAGCTGAGCAGCCATGCAATAGGATGCAGGTGTGCGGCTGCCGACAAGTCGAGGCATGTCGATACGTGCCTCTGCTTAATTAACCCTATTGTATTCCAGACAAAGGACCGCCGAACAAAGGAACGGATGCAGGTGTGGAGCTCTATTGTATTCCAGACAAAGTACCGGGTGAACGATATACAGGGTGGCTGCCGCTACCGTCTGGGTCTTGCCTCGCTGGATGTCCCGCTGTCAGTCTTACACTACAAGACGGTTATCTTGGATGCGTATACCTTTAGGTACATGTGTAGGGTCTTTTAAACAACGTGTTTTATCACACTTGCTGCCATGTTCTGAAAAGGAAGTATGTATCTATTTTCTGTCTCACATTTTACATTATTTATTAATTTTTATAAGACGGTTTAGAATCGTACAGCGATGTTTTCATTCTTCGACTAGCCGTAGGTGCGTTTCTCATGATAAGCGGGGTTTTTCAGACGTATCGAGGGTTGTCTACGGCGTGATGAATCGTTAAGACCGGTTTTCGCCGTTGATGGTCGGTTTCATACGCGTCGAAGACATCGAGTTTCAACTACCTACTCTCGGAATACTTCGAGTTTCTGCTATACTAACGGCTGTTACCAGTAATCGGTCAGTTCGGCATACCTAGCGATGTGCATCATTCCCCACCCCTGATTTTTCACTACCAATACCTAATTTTGGACCGGTGTAGACTATTGCCCAGGTGGTACCACTCTGCCCACAATGATGTTGACCAAAATAAAATAACATTGCTACTATGCAGGCTATAGAAATATTAAATTGAGAAACTGTTTAATATTAATTTCTTTACTTCCTCGTCCTGTCTCTTTCCTATATTTCGCCTCACCTGGTTCAAATATGGAACGTTCTGAAGGTATGCCCTGGCAACCACCAGTGGACGTACCAAGCAGTAATTATCCTTATTGTTGATGGTAACTATCCCCTTTCTCTTGGCACAATTCTCGGTATAATGTCAACGTATACTGCATGTTTCGCCCTGAGGCCCTATCAGGGGTGAAGCTAGTTATTATAATTTTGAAGGTATCACCATCTGCCTGATTACTCTATGGGTAGCCTATTCCAATAGTTTTTTATCTCACTAGCCCTTCTAACATATATTTTATCTGGATGCCTCCAACCATTGGATATATGTATAATTTTTTTAAGATGTGTTATTTATTTTATATGTCATTATCTATGGACCACCCAAGACCTGTGAACTATGCCCTGATCTCATACCTTTTATGTAACCAGGATATAATACTAATATACTGAGAAATTTTGTTTTTAACTTACACCGCTGGATCATGTCATTGTCCCAACGCCACTGGACGCTCCTTGACGGGGCGACTCTCGCTATATCTATTACATGAGCTTAGGTGTAATATTAACATAAATAAAATGATTTCATACTTAGATATTATTGAAAGATTATTACAATAAATGAGGTTATGTATAAATCTCATAATACATTTTACATTATTTGTGAACATTCGAACCGATATGATTCATGAATGCGATCCACAGCACCGCGCACTAGTGGTAGCAACACATTGGGAAACTTGGCTGCAATTTCTGTTAGATCCATATATCTAGGCCCCAGCTTGCTGCATATTCTTGGTAGGTTTTCTGCATTCAGACTCCCTGCTTCACCTATCTCTATGGCTGCCTCTTCAGCCATTGTTCATAAACAGGCATCTGTATTGATACGTCTGTCGTCCTTTTCCAAACTATTGATCACATCTTGGATGTAGTTTTCTAGAGATTCCAGTCTTTTAAGAGTTGCAACCCCCAGGTATATATTATATCCGTACTTTGCTTGAAAGCTGGGTATCAGCTGTATATTGGTGTCTTGCCTGTGATTTATGACGTATTGTTCTAGATTATAACTGCGGCGGTTCTCTATGGTGGCGATTTCGCACTCGGTGATTAGTTCTGTTAGCATCTGCATCAATGCGTAGAAACCCTCGGTGTCCATCACTACGCAGGCATTTGGAGACTCCGCACTGTGTAATTTAATCACCGTCCATAAATTCGTGCATGGATTAAGACCCAAAGTTATCAACTTGCACGCGCTATCATTTAAGGGGATTGTGCTTGCATATAGGAGACACTTAGCATCGATTTCCTGCACACGCCTCTCTCGCTGCGACTCCGGTATGGGCTCGGATAGTAGATTTGTACGATACATTATGATTCAGCGTCTTGTAAGGGTACACCACTTGTATAACAACACTCTCTTCAGCCGGAAGGAACTAAATTCGCACAATCAGTCAGAAGACTATATAGTAATACCGCTGCATAGCGGTGAACTTAGGCGTTACCCCCTCCCCTACCAGTTACATATCCCTTACATCATACACCCCGATTTCCTCCCCATCCCCTCTATTATGTTTATGCTAATGAGTGCATCAAGTAGTGGATATCGGCTACCACTCTGCATATGATTCAATTTAGACGTGTCGAAACTTGTCGTCTCCGTGGTGAGTCATATAAAAACCGGTTTTCGGTGTAGGTAGACTGCATGGTTGGATAGGTGTGTGGATAGGTATGCAGGTAGATCTTCGTAGTGAATACCGGTTTTCGATGCTGGTGGGTGTGACGGACCTATGGATTAACATAATAACGGTTTTAATACTGTACCTACCTACTATAATCATGATTTAGGCATAGGTACCTATAGGTACTTATTTTATAAGAAATGGCGTTGAAGTACCGATTGAAATAATAATAATAATAATAATAATAATAATAATAATAATAATAATAATAATAATAATAATAATAATAATAATAATAATAATAATAATAATAATAATAATAATAATAATAATAATAATAATAATAATAATTATCTCACTGAGATATTTGGGGAGTGACGACCCCACGGACCCGAGTTACCTGGCAGTAGGTTTAAAATGCAACCTGCCTCGGCAGAGTAATGGAAAGAAGAAATAATAAAACCCATACCGGCTCGGACGTCGCCCGGGTTAACAAGGTCCGCGTTCGTGAGTTAGGCAGAGGCTCAAGTTCGCAAAATCGGCTACAGTCTCCCTTGGCAACCGGTGGTGAAAGCAGCGCCGGCCCAAGTGTGGTTACTGCAATGCCCCCACTAGTGGGGAGGTCTGGGCCAGCCCACCAAGCCCAACTCGACCCTGGTGTTTCTACTGGACTCCAACCGGAGACCACCAAGGCGGGAAAACAAAGGGTGCGCATGAAGTGGACGAATGAAATGAACAGCTTTATTATGCGCACCTATTACACAGTCACAAAACTTGAAACAGACAAAACACAATACAGACAAATATTACACCAAGAATTCACAAAACAGTACCCAAACGCACAGGTCACGGAGCAGAGGATAGCTGACCAGCGAAGAGCAATCGTAGCACGTAACCTCATTCCGCAGACAACACTCGAGAACATTAAACAGCAGATTGCTCAAGAGTTGCAACAACGGGAAAATACTACAAATACGCAGATAGAAGAAACCGCAAGTACACCTCATGAAGACAACAGAGATACAACATTAGCATACAGCCTCACGGAAGAAACAATAAATACACAGGAGACCATGGACACTGAGCTTGTTGAGGCCCTTGAGAACTCATTGCAAACAGCATTGTTACAATTCACAGGAACGGACCCAGCAAAAAGACACAAAATACCCAAGATACATACATCATCTAAACTCGAAAAAACTCTTCAATACATGAATAAGTATATACTCCCACAACATATACGGGAAGATTCCACACTGACAGATACACACACACTGATATATACTGCAGCAGTAGCGGTAGTTAGGTATCATGGCCTAAAAACAAGACCTCAGGACTCGCAGACACAACATAAACAGAACAAACCGGCCTGGGAGCGTCGGCTTGAATCGCAGATAGACGAAATTCGACGAAATCTGGGCCGGCTCACACAATATCTACAAAATAATAGATCCAAAACACTGATGAAGCATATGCACCACATTTTCAAGACAGCAAAAACTCACACAAAACATGAACATCATAACCAACACATCACTGAATACATGGACACCTTGAAACAGAAACTTGCAGCCAAAACGCAAAGACTACGTAGATACAGAACATGCACCCAGCGAAAACAACACAACAAACAGTTTACAGAAAACGAAAAAATATTCTATAGAAACATGAATCAAAATAGTTCACAGAAAAATAACTATGAAACACCCACAAGAGAAGAACTCACACGATACTGGTCGTCCCTTTGGTCCAATCCGGTCCAGCATAGCAAGGACGCGAGTTGGATCAGAGAGGAGGAAAAACATACACAAAACATCACAGACATGCAATTCAGCGAGATTACACCACGAGACATAAGCGATACAATCAAAAACATTCATAACTGGAAGGCACCCGGGATAGACAACATCCATAACTTCTGGTACAAGAAGTTCACATGCCTACATCCGAAACTGGCCGCACATTTTACAGATATCCTCAATAATCCGCAGAACACACCTGCATTCTTTACACAGGGCATCACATATATGATGCCAAAAAACAATAATACAGAAAACCCTACACAATACAGACCAATAACATGTCTCCCAACAATTTACAAAATTCTGACTTCAAACATAACAAACAAAATATACTCTCATCTGGAAAACAATAACGCACTCACAGAACAGCAGAAGGGATGCCGCAGAAACCACATGGGATGCAAGGAACAACTCCTTATCGACTCAGTGGTTCTGCGTCAGGCACATAGACAACATAGACAATTAAACATGGCATACATAGATTACAAAAAAGCATTTGACAGCACACCACATACTTGGCTGATACACATATTAAACATTTACAAAATTCACCCCACGCTCATCGCCTTCCTCGAGAACATTATGACACACTGGAGAACTACACTACGTCTTACGCTCAATAAAACAACTATAACTACAGAAGAAATACCTATACGTCGAGGCATATTCCAGGGGGACTCATTGAGTCCACTGTGGTTTTGCCTTGCCTTGAATCCACTCTCAAACATGCTGAATAATTCAAATTATGGATTCAACATCAGAGACAACAAAACAACGCACTATACTCTGTCGCATCTGCTATACATGGATGATATAAAATTATACGCATCCACACAAACACAGCTGCAACATCTGCTGAAAATTACACACACATTCTCACAGGACATACATATGGAGTTTGGGTTGGAGAAATGTAAAACTCTCAACATCGAAAAAGGAACCCTGGTGGCAGGTGAATTCGCTCTTGAAAATGGCGACAAGATTGAATCCATGGAAGAGGGCGAGGTCTATAAATATCTTGGTTTCCAGCAGGCCAAGCTCACAGAACATACACAAATAAAACAAACACTAAGAAAAACATACATAAACAGACTAAACCAAATATTAAAAACAAAACTGAATGCCAAAAACACAATAAAAGCAATAAACACATACGCTGTACCGACACTGACATACTCGTTTGGAGTTATACAATGGACACAGACAGACTTAGAAGACCTCCAGAGGAAAACCCGAACAACACTCACAAGACACAAACAACATCATCCTAAATCAGCCACAGAAAGGCTAACTCTACCTAGAGAGATAGGGGGAAGAGGCCTTATTGACATACCCAATCTGCACCACAAACAGATAAATAATCTTCGAGAGTTCTTTCACGCAAAACAAACCACGTCCAAACTACACAAAGCCATAAATATCGCAGACAGAAACAACACACCTTTAAACCTACATAACAAAAACTTGGAGCTACACATAACAGATAATAATACAAAACAGCAGTCGTGGACCCAGAAGGAACTCCATGGGAGACACCCCCATGAGCTGAGCCAGAACCATGTCGACAAACAGGCGTCGAACAAGTGGCTTAGTTGTGGGAACCTTTTTGGGGAGACCGAAGGGTTCATGATTGCTATACAGGATCAAACAATAAATACTAAAAACTACAGAAAACATATACTCAAGGACACCACAATCACAGACGATACATGCAGAAAATGTCATTTATCACAGGAAACAATACAACACATTACAGCTGGATGCAGAATACTTACACAAACCGACTATCTACATAGACACAACCAGGTGGCGAACATTATACATCAAAAACTCGCAGCTCAGTACAAACTCATCGACATGTATACACCATATTACAAATACAACCCGCAAACAGTATTAGAAAATAGCACTCACAAATTATACTATGACAGAGCCATCATCACAGACAAAACAATTCATCATAACAGACCAGACATCACTTTAATAGACAAAGAAAACAAAAATACATTTATAATAGATATAGCGATACCCAATACACACAACTTGCAGAAAACGGACACCGAAAAACATACAAAATACATAGATCTAGCACAGGAGGTGCGGCGCCTCTGGAGGATGGACAGGGTAGTCATCGTACCGATAGTCTTGTCCTCTACAGGGGTTGTACCATATACACTACATAAAAGCTTACAGACACTCAAAATGCACAAAAATACGTACATAGAACTACAGAAAGCCACAATAATAAGTACATGTCACATCGTTAGAAAATTTCTGTACGCAGACATACAAATAGATGAACATCCGACACATTTAACAGAATTGACACAACACACAAACTAAACACATGTAGTAGAACTTCTATGGCGACCTTGTCTTGGTGATAGCCCGACATGGTTGCTTGCCGCCGGGAGATGAGACCCGAGATGCTACATATATGCAGAAGAAATAATAATAATAATAATAATAATAATAATATTGTTCCACTATTTCTGCCATTATTGTTCTCTAATTACCTATTATAATGATGATTTAGGCATATGTAACTACTTATAATTATTTAGGTATTTAATTAATAAGAATTGGCGTTGATGTAACGACTGAAATAAAAATATTAATAATAATAATAATAATATTGATAATGATAATCATAATCATAATAATATTATCACACTATTTCCGCCGAACGAATCTCTATTTGTAATTAGAGAAGTAATTAGTGTATTTGACGGTAATTAGATTAGGGTGACGGTAATTGTAATTAGGGATAGACGTAATTTAGTGTATTTCACGTAACTGTACTTTTGGTGCACCACATTATAACCATGATTTAGGCATAGATATACCTACTTATAATAATTATTTAGGTACTTAATTAATAAGTTAGTGTATTTGACGGTAATTAGAAAAATAATCGAAATTAGGTAATTAGTGTATTTCACGTAACTGTACTTTTTGTTGTACCTCATTAGTACCTACCGCCACCGACTTATTAATAGAAATAACCGGGTTTCACCGTTGGTGGTCGTTTTCAGACGTGTCGAAACTTGTCGATACGTGCCTCTGCATAACTATCTTATTACCATGAATAACAACCGGGTTTCACCGTTGGTGGTCGTTTTCAGACGTGTCGAAGCTTGTGGATACGTGCCTCTGCATAATTAATGACGCAGGTGTGCAGCGTGTTTCCGAACATAGGACCTGATGCAGGTGCGCCGTTTTCAGACGTGTCGAAACTTGTCGATACGTGCCTCTGCATAATTAATGACGCAGGTGTGCAGCGTGTTTCCGAACATAGGACCTGATGCAGGTGCGCCGTTTTCAGACGTGTCGAAACTTGTCGATACGTACGTCTGCATAACTATCTTATTGCCATGAATAACAACCGTATTTTGCCGCTGGTGGCCGTTTTTCAGACGTGTCGAAGCTTGTCAATATGCGCCTCTGCATAATTATTGACGCAGGTGTGCATCTCTATTGTATTCCAGACAAAGGAACGCCGACAAAGGGCCGCCGAACAAAGGAGTGACAGGTGGGCGTGATTAATGATCCCCGATTTCTAAGAACTCATTAGCCTATTGTGTTTCCGGACAAAGGACCGGATGCAGGTGTGCCATTTTTCAGACGTGTCGAAACTTGTCGATACGTGCCTCTGCATAATTAATGATACAGGTGTGCAGCTCTATTGTATTCCATACAAAGGAACGCCGACAAAGGGCTGCCGAACAAAGGATTGACAGGTGGGCGTGATTAATGACCCCCGATAACAAAAGAACTCATTAGTCTAGACAAAGGAACGCCGACAAAGGGCCACCGAACAAAGGAGTGACAGGTGGGCGTGATTAATGACCTTGATAACAATAGAGCTAATTAGGCTATTGTGTTTCCGAACAAAGGGCCCGATGCAGGTGTCCCCATAAATCAAGTACACCCCATTGTTTCGATGACAGGTGGGCGTGATTAATGACATTGATAACAATAGATCTAATTAGGCTATTGTGTTTCCGAACAAAGGGCCCGATGCAGGTGTCCCCATAAATCAAGTACACCCCATTGTTTCGATGACAGGTGGGCGTGATTAATGACCCCGTCGATGACAGGTGGGCGTGATTAATGACCCCGATAACAATAGAGCTTGACAGGTGGGCGTGATTAATGACCCCCATTAAGGGCTGAAGTGTCCTACCTTCTACTCAAACAATTAATTCAATAAAGTAATAATAAATTAATTTTAAATTTTTAAATACAAAATTCGATTCGTTTATATTTTATAGAATGTTTCATAATAATATTAATATTCAAGTTAAAATAAAAAAGACGGTAGTAACCGATAAGAAACCGAAGCCAAGCCAACTGAAGAGATAAGGCGGCGTTTTTTACGATCAGAAACTAGCGTCACCGGTAAAATGTGTACTATTTCGGTTTAAATCAAGGAATGTTGTTATTATCGTGAAGAAGCAACGGGCAAAAAAAGGGACGCGCACCGATAACACAGCGTTGTTTACAAGAAGACCGGCTATAAAACCAGCGGACGAAGAACGAATCGAGGAGAGCGAATGCAGACGTCTTAGGAAGTTGACCTCTGATAATATTCTGTGATAGCTCTCCGAATCCTCCCAAAGGAACGAAGTGTTGGAATGTTGCTCCTCCACTGATGTACTTTTAATCCGATCCCGAATCTCGCACCTTGCGCGAAATTTATCCAAGTTCACGCTGGAGCTAGGAAGTTGCCCTTCCTCCAGGTGATTCACCAGAGCGCGCCCTCCGGGATATCTAACGCAAATCAATGGTAGCATGTTGCCCTACCCTGATTTAATTGTTCTGGAGCGGTGTCAATTATTTTCCCCAGACGTTAGAATGTTATTGCTCTAGCGTCAAGTCACCATCTTCTACGTACGCTGCACATGGAAGATCTAGTCCGCTAGACTTAAGTATAATCCTCCGTATATGGTAGAATTGAACGTTGATCAATTACGCGGCGGCGGAGATTTTATTCCCATGTAGTTTATTCGATTTGTAAATAATTTCATTCTTAATAAAGATAATCAATTTTAAGTAATTAAAATGCCATTAAGCATTACTACAGTATTATTGTATTTCAATCAGGAATTATATTGAATTTACACCAAAATAGAATCAAACTTATTTTTATTTCATTTCAAAATTATTACCGAATAAAAACGCCAATTTTTATTCCGGCATCGAGAAATCTTCTGTTAAATAATAAAAACCTTATCTGGATATCGACACCAACTGAGGTGTTTTTATCTCTCTCACTCCGATGCGACAGACGCTCCACGGGTAGGAGCATTTAATCTTTTATTTTTGTGTGTTTTTGTAGCAATCTGATGGCCTCAAGCGACCAGCTGGAGCGAATACCTTGACCCAGACACCCCTTGCGCTAGGTGAACTCGACTCCATCCGGATGACCAAGAAAATATAATCGGTTCACGATATTTTAAATTAATAACTTGAATAAATAAATTAATTTCGTTTTTGCACATTGTTGTGATCCTTTTCATGTATGTGTCCGTCCTCCCGACTATCTGAAGGCAAATAAAAGTAACATTCCTTTAAAGGTGGTGGTGGTGGTGATATGACCTTAGGGTTAATGAAACCCCATTAGTCACAATGTCACAGAGGTTGCAGTTAAAGCATCATTCATTACAAAGTACAACATTCCTTAAAAAAAAAAAAGGACGTTACAGGGTATCGGTAAATCCTGGAACGGGGATATGGTATGTCGATGAATTTTTGCTCTTTGGCAGGGGATACAAGCTATTGTCCATTCACGAACATCTTTGTTGATGGAAGGCCACACAAATCGTTCTGTAATTAATCGTTGTGGCTCTTATTCCAGGGTGAGATAATTTATGAAAACAGCTGAAAACTTTGTATCTCATACTCCGGGGTATAAAGGGTCTCGCCTTTCCGTGATTCATATTGCAGAATATTTGCGACTGAGAATTTGGTGCGACTATTTGCTGGAGGTTAAGGAAATCAACGGGGCTGCGAAGTAAATTTTGCAACTCACGGTCGTTTCCTTGTTCCGCTGACAACTCGTCAATATCGATTTGTTCTGGAAAATTAATGCTTTCAATGCAAGAAAGACTATCGGAATTGAATTTTCTTTTCCACTGATGTGCAAAATGTTTGTCGAAAATTGACTAATGAAATCTAAATGCCTGGTCTGACGAGGTGATGTCTTGCCGTGCTTTTGACGAAATGCGAAAGTGAGCGGTTTGTGATATGTAAAGATTGGGAACTCTCTTCCTTCCAGGAAATATCGGAAAAACTTTATGGCAAAAAAAATTGCCAGAAGCTCGCGATCGTAAGTGCTGTACTTCTGATCGGCTTTGGTGAGTTTTTTTCGAGAAGAATCCTAACGGTTTCCATATGCCGGTGTCGTTCTGCTCAAGTGCTGCACCTAAAGCAAAATCGGAAGCATCAACAGTCAATGATATAGGACTATGCGAACTAGAGTGCACGAGAGATGCTGCTCCGGCCAACTTGCCTTGCATGCTTCGAAAGCTGACTCGGATTGAGTTGTCCAGTTTATCGTAGTTTTTATCATTTTTCTTTCTGTTTTTGAGATATTCGTTCAATATAGCTTGACTGTGGGCTGCATTCACTATGAATCGCCTGTAAAAATTGATCTTCCCGAGAAATCTACGCACTGATTGGAGCATGGAGCACTGACGTTTAGTGTGGGGGCTGGAGCACTGATGTTTGGAGAGACGGGTGGAGAAGCAATGTTCTGAGTAGTAGGTGGAACTGGGGCGCCGATATTTTGTTGGGCGTGGGTGCCGTTGTTCTCGCTCATGGTGCACGTGTGTAATTGTGATTAAAAATTGGGGAAAAAAACACTATTATGACCGGTGAGGTTGGATTATTCTTCAGTCGGGGTCACCAATGCAGTGGTTTGTTTTACGTAAACTACTACGTTTCTGTTAAATGAAAACTAGTCGGTAATTATAATAAAGTTTAATTCACCATGAAAAATACATGTGAAAATAATAATGGAAACAGTGTGAAGGTACAAGGTATGATCAGAATAACGGTTTTCAGAACAATGAATGTCTTTTTTTGTTCTGTTAGCAAACTCGATAGCTGCATCCGTTTTGGCTTAGAGGATTCTGCTACAACAGAACTACCGCCGGCCGGTTCATGTCAATGATTGAATTGACATTGACATTTCACCACAATAGTAACCATTTTATTAAAAGTTATTCTCTCCGCCAGGGATAGGCGTTTTCGTGTAAAGAAATATTCTGCACAATTTTCATGTAAAGAATACGTAAACAATGTACGAAGAATTCACATACAATGAACAAGAATTTAAACCATGGTGTCAGCACTGTCAGCTGTCGTTGTTACTGCTGTCAGTGACGTCATTGCTGTGCAAAATTTCACATGTCAAATGTATACAACTTTAGGTTTATTGAGTTTGAGCACAAGATTGAGAGTTTATTTTAGTTTTATTAGTAGGTATCAGAGACTTACTACACTTTCACATCTCTGCATAGTACCTAGCTACCTACTCTAATAGACAAGGCAGAAGGAAGAAGAAGTAGAAACAGGTTGTAGCCAAGTCAACTGAACCTAACTATTATTATAACCATGTATACCAGTAAAATCATCTTATTATTTAATTTATGAACTACTTAGGTACTTTATTCAAAAAATGAGTGGACGTGGACGGTCTAGTTTTCGTTGTATATATACCTTGTATATGTGTGGCATTAATTTGCTATTATAATAATAATAATATTCATTCAGGGAACCCCTGATGAGGATACTCGCCAAACCTCCTCAGCCAAAGTGCTATTATAATAATAATAATAATAATAATAATAATAATAATAATAATACACTTTATTGCCCAACAGATTGAAAAAATCCATTTACAGGACAAAATAACATTTGAAAATACAACAACAGTATTATGTACTATATCTTATATCACTAGAGAACAATTTATTGATATTATAAACATCAAAATTTATAAGTTTCAACAATACTCTGCCTTAAAACATAATATGAGAAGAAAAAAAAACAGAAAAAAAATGAAGAACAACACAAGGATTGGTCCCCCCCATCTACAAACCCCCTTAAGCCCTGTCAGCTATGAATCCAACACTTGTTTGAAAGCGCTTATTGACATGTGGAAAATGTCGCACTCGTCACTGATCTCATTGAACCATGAACACATTCTGAAAATGGGCGACCTGACAAGGAGATTCGTCCTGGGTGTCGATAAAACGAATGCCTGTGGAGTACGAATACCAGTGCGTGGAATGCAAAATTTGAGCTCACCGATCAACCAATTTGAATCAACCTGGCCATGAATTAATTTAAATAGAAATATTAAGCAGCTGCATCTGTGTCTTTCATGTAGTGCTTTAAAATTAAATGTCTGCAACAATGTCAGATGAGGGAACCCCTGATGAGGATACTCGCCAAACCTCCTCAGCCAAAGTGCCTTCAAAAATCTCCGTTGAATCGATTCCAACAATGTAATCTGTCTATTATAAAATGGAAACCAGATCAGCATAGCGTATTCCAGCCTAGTTCTAACAAATGTATTATATAAAGTAATCATTCAATGAATACTATCAAATGATCTAGTGTTTCTTAATACAAAGTCCAACATTCTGAGAGAAGAGTTTGAAGTCACTTCAAACACATGTGTTGTGCGAAAGATAATTCACTATCAAAATATACACCAAGATCTTTGGTGGACAAGCTTCGCTCAAAAATGATTTCTCCAATACCATAAGAGTAGACAATAGGATTCTTTATGCGCGTATAAGTGATTACCTTACACTTGTCGAAATTAAGTGATAAATTGTTGCTGAAACACCAGCTGTTTAAACTCTCGAGATCTTTCTGGAGCATCTCAGCATCCTCAAGGGAACCCAAGGCGCGGAAAATCTTAACATCGTCCGCAAACATCAATATATCACTTGAGATTATGTCCTGGAGATCGTTAATAAAAATAAGAAACAGCAGAGGGCCAAGGTTAGATCCTTGGGGAACACCGGAAGTGGAAGTATAACGCGGTGAGCTGTAACCATTATAGTAGTAGTAGTAGTATGGTGGGTAGGGGTGGTACACCCCAAGCGACTAGGCCACCGAGGGCCCTTTTCGCCTTACCCGAACCATGGTGAAACTCCTACTCGAACCTCCCCGACCTTTTAATAAAGGCCAGAAGGTTGTTGTATGAGAGGAGTTTCATTTCTTCCTCTTGTAGCTCCTCAGACCCAAAGATGTTGAGCCTGAGGTTACTGTATACCTCGCATACGCCCACATAATTGTAACCATTATAAGTTACATAGAGTTGTCTGTCAATAAGATATGATTCAAAGAAGACCACAAGATCACTACAAAACCCGAATGCCTCTAACTTCTTTAAAATAATGTTATGATCAATCCTATCGAATGCTTTTGCAAAATCCGTATATATCGTATCTAATTGGCCCCTGCCGTCTACAATCTCTAATGCGGATTGAGTAAATTGCGTTAAATTTGTCAAGGTGGACCTGCCTTCAAAGAATCCATGCTGGTGCTGGGAGATATAGCATCTAACATGGTTAAAGATAAATCTTTGCAGAATCACCTCGAACACCTTTGAAAATACTGACAAAAGTGATACAGGCCTGTAATCAGAAACATTTTGTTTATCGCCACTCTTAAACACATGGCAAACTTTCGCGATCTTCCAATGATCCGGAAATGTGTTGTTTTCCAAACATAAATTGAAAACAATAAGCAATGGTTCGATCAAAACCTCTACACAATCCCTAACGAAGAAACCAGGAATTTGATCATGACCTGATGTCATATTGGGCTTGATCTTTTTACAGGCACTTCGTATGTCCTCCCTTGTAATAGATGCTATGCTAAAAGATGGCAGATTAACCTCGCCAAAAGAATTTTTAACTCTGTCTTTTTGAGAAGATACTAGGAAAGTGGATTTGAAAAATATGGCGAAAGTATTGACAATATCCTGCGAGTTATCAAGAGAAACATCACCATAATGCATCTTACCAGGTATCCTAGTAACACCTCTTTTGCTGTTAATAAATGAAAACAGCTTCTTGGGATCAGATACTATTGCCTCCTGAACTTGACCTAAATACAATTTATAAGCAATACTTATCTGCCATTTCACCAGAGCGCGCAACTCTTTGTATGTGTCCATAAATTGTGGTAGTTTATTCTGTTGTAATAATGTAATAAGGCGTTTAATATGTTGTATACTTGTTATTTGTTGATAAATTTAGCTGTGAAGGTAAAAATGAATATAGTAGGATTAACTTTAAAAAGTCAGATGTGACGTCTTACTAACCGTCCGAATTAATATTTTTAATTTCACCAGAAAATGTCAAACAGTTAATTGTCAAGTTGTGAACGAGCGTAATAATTATTGAAGGAATCATTCAAAAAATGAATTGAACCGCTTACGTCAGTTTGAGAGCCACTGACAACTACATAAAATTTATTCACGTAATGACATTCTATCCTCTGTGTTGTGCATTTAATTCTCATTCAAAACCAATGTTGACGTATACTTATTTATGCGGGATGGAGTGTTTAGACAAACTGGACGGTTACTATAAAAACACGTACATGAAACAAAATAAATCGAACTATCAAAAGGATGTGTATTCTTAATCGATACGTATGACTTTTTAGACTTTATTGGACTATATATCGTGTGAGCAAATGAAAACATAATTTAGGTAGGCCCTGGAAAAAAATTCATGTCTTAGATTGAATCCTACGATAATATCACTGTCATTAGTTTTAAATGTCTTTTTTTTTCTTATTTAAGATTTTGAGTGGTCTGAGATGCGTTCATGAATAATTACACTTACATGGAAAACTCTGGATGCGTTCGTATAAATAACCATGCAGTTCGCTTCATGGATAAAAATCTAGCATCGCTCATAAATTGCCAATGACGACGCTTGAAGTGCACTCGGAGTGTTGAAGAACACATGTGAATCAATTTTGTGCATAATATTAGTAAATTACAAAAATTAGTAATAAAATTAAAAAAAGTGTGAATCTGACAGTTAAATAATCTAATACTTTTGAATTATTATTTCCTTTTCTTTCTCGTTCGAATTACGTTCATAAAATGGAACAATCTGACGATATTCCGGTTACTCTGGTTGTTACACATAAACGTCAATTTCTGTTTTTTTTTTTGGACCGTACTACCGATTTGGACTTTTTTAGGTAAGGGTGTGGCGAGACAAGATTCCGTTGGCACATTTATTTAGGAGAAGCACATACATATACACCGTTCACATATTAAAAACGCACTAGGTGGCCATGAACTTTTGTTTTTAGGTTTACAAAAATTAAAACTCCCTAGATCTCGATTGACAATATCAGCTGATCGAGATACACCAATAACAGGACAATTTCTGTCCTGTTATTGTCCTGTTGAGTGTCACAATTTGCTCATACAACATAAATAGGAAAACCAACAAAATTCAAGACACATTACATAATATCGAGAGGAAGTTTCTTTAAATCACAAATACTACAGTAATAAATATCACAAGAGTAACTAAGAGAATTATAGTTGCTACACATGACCTCAATGGGTGATCTAAAAAGCAAATTAGTCCTTGCAAACTGTCCATAGAACGTGTGACTGCTCCTGGAATGAGATCTAGGCACTACAAAATTCAATTTACTCAATAACTCAGGGCAATCAATCACACCATGTACAAACTTATACAGAAATAAGATAGACATTCTGACTCGCCTCTTGCTAAACGTGTCCAAGCAATAAGGGTTCAAAAGCGTCGCAAAACCCTCTCTCTGGATAGAAGCCAAAATCTCTGAACCACATATGTTTAAGTACTCGCCTGACAATATCATCCAGCAGGTCTACAAGGTAGCTCTGAAGAGGATACCAAATTGTGTTGCGCAGCAAATATCCCAATAGTTTATTCAGGGACGCTGACAGTTCCAAGACATGATTCACAAAAATGAAAAATCTGAACTAAAGTGAACACCCAGATCCTTGATCTCGTTAACGCGATCCAGTAATATACCTGATATGGCGTAATCAAAAACCACTGCAGAGCGTCTTCTGTTATACGACATGACCTTACACTCATCAATATTCATTTGCATCCCGCTGACAGAGCACCATTACATTCAATCACACTATCCAAGCACCGTTGGAGACACAAACAATCATCCTCTACTTCTACGGCCTTAAAGATCTTAAGATCGCCTGCAAACATCAGAGCTTCACAGTTGAGTTCATCACATACGCTGTTTATAAACAAAATGAACAGAAGTGGTCCTAGGTTGGAGCCCTGTGGTACTTCGGACACTGGAGTAAATGCCGCTGAAGAGTACCCATTGTATGAGACGAACTGCTGGCGGTCAGTCAAGTATGATTTCAAAAACTCGAGAAGATTTTCGCTAAATCCGAGAACATCCAATCTGTTGAGCAAAATTCTATGATTCACCCTATCGAAAGCCTTAGACAGGTCTGTGCAAATCACATCAACCTGTCTTTTACTATCTAAAGCTTCAGAGATAAACTGAGAGAAGCAGGTCAAGTTAGTCACGGTGGATCTGCGCTCCACTGCTGTGATGAAGAAATGAAAGGCGAAACGGAGCTATATATATATCTATACAACACTGACTCAAAGACCTTGGCAAAGTTTGAGAGGATAACCACCGATCTGTAGTTTGCTATATTATCTTTATTTCCGCTTTTGAACACTGGACAACAGCGTGCTAATTTCCATCTGGAAGGGAATACAGCAGTTTTTAAACTAAGATTGAATAAAGTCTGAAGTGGTCGAGACAAAACTGTTGAACAATCACGAACAAAAAATACAGGTATTTGATCACAGCCCGCTGTTTTCTTACATCCCAATCTCCCCACTGCAGACTCAATGTCTTGAATCGATATCGATTTCATCTGGACAATATTGCTACACAAAGGTACAGTTAAATCGTGTGTCACAGATCCATCATCCACGAACACACTAGAAAAATGATCGGCAAACCCATCCACAATTTTTTTGGGTGTGTCAAACCAATCTCCGTCATACTGCATCTTATTAGGAATTCTACTACCGTTTTTTTTTGGAGAGGAATGACCAGAATTTTTTTGGATCTTTAGTGATAACTGCTCCACACTAAACACATAATTTGCATACGCAATTTTTATTTGAGATTTAACTACTTTTCGCTGATTCTTAAACAGATCGTTATCAAAACGTGAACCTGTGCGTGAATACCGTCTGTAATAACGATCTCTACACTTGATACCAGCCAGTATATCTGAGTTATACCATTGAGGATACGTTCGCTAAGCATTCACAGGGACATTCCGGTACAACGGTACCAACCTATTTAAAACATCATATAAAATTTCATAAAATCTATCACAAGCTAACTCTACATCACTATACAAATCTAATACGGACCAGTCAACCTGGGATAGAGAGCAAGGTACAACCCTTGAAAATCGTACCTTTGCTGCCGAATACACATTTGCTGCCGAACTAAAAGCAAACTTGTTACGCTTAAAATGATTAACTTTTGTGGTTATTGTCAACGGTGGATGGAATTCATCAACTTGCACCAAGGGCTGACTATCCAAGCATACTGTACAACACATATTACTAAAAACTAAGTCTAAAAGACGGTCTTTATTGTTACAGACATTGTTCAACTGCATGACATTAAGTAACTGTAAATAATTTCGCAAGGTAGCACACAGCAAAGAAGAATCATCCGTACTATTAAAATTGGGTATGTTAAAATCTCCCATGATAAGCAAGTTATCCCGGGATAGGTATATGATATCTCACAAAGTAGTCAAACAGAATCTGCAATTCATCAACTGAAGGTGTTCTGGGTAAATATATGACAAAAATATAAATAACACTGGTACCTACGTCGCACTTACACCCCACTATGTCACAATGTTATAATAATGCTGTCTCTTATAGTAGTCAGACCGTGGCATTAGACAGCCCACATAAAACAAGCACTGATTATGAAATTTTTGTGTTTCCGAAAGATTTGCAATTATCTATATTTCCAATACAACCCAATCGAAATGACATGGGGGGTATTGTAAACTTCACTATACAAGCACGTAAATTAGCAGCTTCCCTCTAAGGATAAAGTAAGGAATGTTATGTCTTGAAGAGCTTTTAAAATGTAAGTATACCTGACATGTGACAAAATCAATATCCTAATCATTGTGAAAAACTTATTTCGGAGGACTGGACGAAACAAATGGACATGGTGAAAATCTTATTAAAATCAGAGCACTGAAGATGATTCTGATTCTAAGCAGGATGCAGTAGCGGTTATTGATAATGGGGGATAATTTTGGGCCAGAAGCGAAAACTGAAAAGTATCTTGTGTAAAACATTCTCAAGTCCAGAATCTTTGGCTGGTTTCTGACACACTACTACGATACCGAATAACCGACGAATTGACGAAACCTTGCCATAAAACTTCAACCTCATAAAAAAGAGACATAACCAAACTCCAGCCAATGATTGACAGCGGTTATACCCAGTGATTTCTATCACCCTACACCATAACCCAATTCTTTTATAATAAGTGAACGGTGTATATCAACTTTAAAGGAATAGTTTTTCGAAAAAAAAAATTGGGCGAGCGACTATCCGCCAAAAATTTATAAACGTTATTTCCAGAGGAGCCCTCTTAAAAAATGGCGACCACTAGAGACACAGATCACAGACCTCACTTTTATCATGATTATGAGTGCATATATTATATAAACATCTCTGGATTTATTCTCATTTTCTTGGTTATGTTACTTAATTTATTCTTATGCTTGATTTTATTTTTATATCTTGTGGTGGATTCTTTTTGGTGTGTTTATGTTAAACTAAATGACTTTACTATACTTAATAAATAGATATGTAATAGGACTTTAAATAAATACCTAGTCGGTGGTAACAATATTTGATATATTTGTTGAACAATAATATTTGAAGGCCCGGAGGCTATGTACAGGGTGGGCAAATTTGGATGTTTCTAGCTATGGAAAAATGAATGTCACATTCTCGATCGCTTTTTTTGAGAGGAACTCAATGGTGAAAACCGGAACTCGCTATTTTTTTTTTTGTTTTCGAGCTACAATGAAAAGTACGATTTTTCACGATATCGATAAATGTCGATATCTTTCTTCGTTTTCAAGTTAGAGAAAAGATATTTGCACATTCTAAAGGCACTTTTTTGAGTAGAATGGAATGGCCTCAACAGATTTTGAATATCTTTTTTCATTTTTCGGTTATAACATAAAGTTGTATTTTTTTAAATGGAAGTCATAGTGGGCCATGAACTAATTAAATAGAGTATTTTTGTCTCTTCGCAACGATATATAACATGTGTGTTAAAAATTTATGAAAAGTTACATTTTTCAAAATAAATCGAGTGAATAAGTAAATAAAATAAATTCAAAATAATAAAAAAATAATTACCTAGTCAAGAACACAAGATAATATTAATTGTTCAGAAATTGCAATTAATAATTTTTTGTTAGTATACAAGCATTTGTTAGTAACCATGGCGTCGGCAACGGTTGCTATGCATAGTACACTTTTATTTATCTGAATATTTTAAAATGAAATTTGAAGTTGAGTGTCATTCTAAATTCATTTATTTTATTATCAAAATGGAGCAGTGTTACAAAAACCATTGTATGATATTCGTCTTAAAAGTGATTTTATTTTTTTCGTGAATTTGTAAAACTCGCTCCGCTACGCTTCGCTCATTTCACAAACCTTTTCACTCACAACATAAAACTTCACTTTTAACACTTATATCATAAATAGCTATATTAACTTCGAATTGTGAGAAAGATATGGCAAAAATAAGATTTCTCGATTTTTCACTTTTTTCAGGATATTTATTTTCAGGAACGGTCACAGATATTTTGCATGTTTTGACGGATTCGAGATGGCCACAAAATAGCGCAACTTTTCTCTAATTTAACCGACCTCGGATCTCCAATGGTTTAAGATATCCCTGTAGTGGCCCTTTAAATAGTTCTAAATGTTGGCCATTTTTATTTGAAATCAAGGCGGGATAACCTCTAATTCAAATCAGTTTTCTGAGCGGGAATCAAAAAAGACGATCTGTAGGACAGGCAAGTTGACATTTCAAACGTCAAAGGGGTTCTTCTTTTTCAATCATTCAGTTGAGGTCACATTACCGATTTCGATGCGCATGACGCAGAACCTCCATTTTAAGAGGTTAGGTAGGTTACATCACAATGTATTAGATGCAATTCCCCTACCTAACCCTTCAATTTTTGTTGACCCTTCATCTTCTAGGTAAATATAACGCAACATAATTATTATTTTTAAAATTTTGGTACAATAATTGCTATTTATTAGATAGGTACTTATTTATATTTCAGCCTCGATTTCAGCTCTGAGTATTCAGATATTGTAACAAATGTGGGTTTTCCAAGCATAATAATATGTGATAGGTAAGTTTTTTTTAGGTATATTGAGAGTAGCACTGTTACACTTACACTAGTAGATAAAAAACTAAGAGAAAAGACGAAAGTGTTTTCTTGTGTAATATTATGTATTTTCAAGGGGTCAGGATAATCTTATAGCACATGGAATAGACAGCAACCAAAATGATATATTTTTGCCATCACCAACAGTACCAATCATTAGTGTTGCAAGTAGCGATAGTATGAGACAAAGCTGGAAGTGAAAAGGAAATTAGATATTTGGGATTTTTTATATACCGTTTTTCAACGTTTAAAAGCCATTTTCATTGTTTTATAAATAATATAGGGTGTTTTGTAATTGAATGTCAATATTTAAGGGGGTGATTTTTGTGTCCATTTTAAAAAGAAAACTTCATAAGAACGTATGTCCTAAAAGTCTTAACTTTTGAGATACAGGGTGGTAAAGTTTGATTAAAATAAATAATTTTTTCGTGATATCTGTAATACCGCTCTGGATATTTTAATGAACATTCGTATACAGATATTACCCATCAAGGGGGATTTTTTCATGTACCACGTTTCAGGTTACTTCCACTAGTTGCGATGGTGCACGATCGTGCAGAATTTTACCTGCATATTTTGACAGACATTGATGGTACGCCACTGATTTCTTGAGAAATAGAAATCACTTTTGGATTCCTCATTCATTTTCAAGCAAATTTGATAACTTGTTTTTTTCCACTCCGATGCACGATTTTCGTAAAAAAAAATCTGTTTCTCCACATGGTCACAAGATTATCGTTAAAGTGATAATAAAAAAATTAAAAAATATGCAGGTCAAATTCTGCACGATAGTCACTAGTGGAAATAAAACCGAATGTGGTACATGAAAAAATGCCTCATGATGCGTAATACCTGTCTATGAAATTTCATTAAAATATCTAGAACGCGGTATTACAGATATTATGAAAAAAATATTTATTTTTAAAAACTTTACCACCCTCTATCTCAAAAGTTGAGACTTTTAGGACATACGTTCTTACGAAGTTTTCTTCTTAAAATGGACCCAAAAATCACCCCCTTTAATATTGACATTCAATTAGAAAGCCCCCTGTATAAGAAAATTTTGGTTAGGTACCATCGACTAATTTATTTTATCACATAGCACCTCGGAAAGATACAGATTTTTGTAGGAAACCAACAATGGGCTAAAACGATGTATCTTTCTATTTGTATTTGTATTTGTATTTTTGAGGGTGATCAAGTTACTGCGACCTAAAATTGTATCCCCTCTACTGTGCTTCGCCTGGTGTGGAATCCCTTTAGTGAAGCACCCTCTCCAAGTCCGTTTCCTTGAGAAACTTCAGGATTTTGAGAGAATCAAGGTCGGGTAAGTTCCCTGCCTCTAGCTGGTGATGGCCCAGAACATTACTTCTTTTGAGTTCTATCGCATCGCAGTTGAGCGGCAGGTGACGTGGTGTCTCGTCTCCTTTCCCGCAGAATCTGCAGACGCCATATTCTTTTATGTCTAACTTCCTCAGGTGTTCCTTGAGCTTGCAATGTCCCGTTAGGAATCCCGTCAGTGTTCTGAGACGTTCCTTGCTGAGGTTGAAGAGTATCTTCGACCTCTCTCGTTTAAAATTCCCGAGAAGTTCTTTGGTTTGTCTCAACCCCGAGAGGTTCCTCCAATAGGTTTCTCTCAGTTTTCTTCTTCCTTTTGGAGTTCTGCCTTGAAGAAAGTATCTTCGAAGCCACAGAATGGTTCTGGTCCTCTGAAGGGTGTCGATGCTCCTTTTCTTGCCAATGCGTGGTCATTCTTCTTGCGTTCGAGGTGGTCTCGAGCACAAGGATTGTTTAGATTGCCGACTGTCTTGACGGGTGACAAGCCCCGCTCGGTCAGCAGTCTGTTTCGCGGTGATGTCCCGCGATTTCTTGGTTTTTCGTTTCTTACCATGGTTGATCCCACGAGTAGCTAGGGAAGGGTGTTCCACCTATGCAGAGCCCCGCATGCAAAGGTGAGGGGATTGATACAGTGGGGTGCCCCCTGGTGCCCCAAGGTTGAATCCAGTAGGGCTGGTCTTCTATCCAGTCACGCATCCCATCAGCCTGGACCCCCGCCTTAGGATTTAGGTTTTTTAGTGAGGTTGTCTCCTCTTGGTTCAGGCGATTAAGCCCAGAACCCCGCATTTCTCTGTCCGCGAGACGTAACCACGACAACAGATGATACGTTATATCAGATAGTCCACAGTTGGACATCTCTGGCGCCGTTTCCCCTAGTGCAGACCTTTAGTCACCCTTTTTTTTGCTACCCTATCAATAATTACGATCGATTTTAATGGAGGGTAGAGGTACTTTCACCTCTTCCCGGGTTTCCGTCAAATTATCATGTACATCAGAAATTAGTACTTTTAATAAGAAATTTACCTACCAAATTTCATCGAATTGGAATCAGCCGACTTTGAGCTATTTCAAAAAAACTAAACTTTTCAAATGGCTTTGAAGCCCTCTAACGGACAAACGAAGCATTTTGTTATATATATATATAATTGGTCCGAGCGACTTTTTTTTACCTCAGTAATCTGTGGTTGCTCCATGTCCATGGAATATTGGGACATGTATATGTATGAATTACAAAAAAAAAATCTGTTACAATAGCATAATCTACACTCATTTATTTCATACAATAGGGAAGTACACAACTACCCAACTCGAGCAAGAGATGCTTTTTACATTAGGAAAACTAAAACTAAAAGAGCTATGAATACATTATTTTTTAAGGGGCTCAGAGAATATAACTTATTTATTACACAATTCTGTAAAGGATATGTCTTCACTTGCAGGTTTTAAAAGGGAGCTAATGTTTCACTTAAGGACCTGCTCAAGCTCATCTGTTGTATGATGTGTGTTTTGGTCTGATTCCTCTTTTTTTGGGAGAGTTGGAATAGTGCAGTAGGAATTTAAGTCTGTATAATATATTCTTGGAATTCTCATAAATTTGGGTGTGATTTGTAAAATATGATACCAAATATAATGTATTATTTTGGCCAATTATTATACTATAGGGCACACACATACACTTAATATAGACTTAAGATTTGAACATTTATATTATAATTTATCAAATTATTATTTTTATTATAATTTATTAAAACGTTATTAAAATTAATATTTTGTAAATAATTATATAAGCTACTATTAGGTTTGCTTATTGAAATATACTGTTATGAAAAATTGAGTTCAGCTCTAAGAAAACAGTGATATCAAGTTTCAATTAGATTTAAATATTGTGACAGTTGAATTTATGACTTTTAACAAATAATAGTTATTTATTATACAAGAGAAAAAAGTGATAGATTATAGCTCGAGATGTGATTTCGTCCCCGACGCGTTTAGCGGAGGGGACAAACACATCGAGAGTTAACATCGCAATTTTTTCTTGTGTGAAATATACAATTTTTTTCTGCGAGAAGAAATATCAGTGTTAGAATGTCGAAAAACGTAGTTAGATAACTGAAAATTATGTCGGAAGAATGATTTATGTTAAACTTGGATTTTCAAACTGTCTTTTATCGTAATCGACGTAGCCTGGTAACGAAACGATTTAATTCGATAAACGTCATAATTTAATTAAAATTTTAGATAGTTTTGCAAAGATTCTTGTAAGGTCTCAATGAGTGAATTTATTAATATGGATAGTGATTGTTATGAAAATTCCCTTAATAATTGGCATTTGGATAATAAGGTAACTTTCCTTTACGTATATTTGATATAAATTTAATGATATCTGAGTGTTAATAGTAGCTATACCTAAGCCGCCATTTCGAGGAAATAATAAGTACTCATTTATTTCCCTGCTAATTAATTTTTTTCCCCGATAAGATGCAGCTCATATAATGAGGCATTTGTCTACCTGTCAACGGGGAAAGAAGGTCAAACTTTTAGCCCGTCGCAGAAAATTTTTTTTTTTCTGCGACGGGTTTTCTATAAGTTTGACCTTTTTTCCCCGTTGACAGGTAGAAAAATGCCTCATTATATGAGCTGCATCTTATCGGGGAAATAAATGAATTAGCAGGGAAATAAATGAGTACTTATTTCTCCGAAATGGCGGCTTAGGTATAGCTACTATTAACACTCAGATATCATTAAATTTATATCAAATATACGTAATGGAAAGTTACCTTATTATCCAAATGGCAATTATTAAGGGAATTTTCATAATAATCACTATCCACATTATTAAATTCACTCATCGAAAACTAACAAGAATCTTTGCAAAACTGTCTTCAATTTTAATTACATTAATATGACGTTTATGTAATAATTAAATCGTTTCGTTACCCAGGCAACGTCAATTACGATAAAAGACAGCTTGAAAATCCAAGTTTAACATAAATCATTTTTCCGACATAATTTTCAGTTATCTAACTACGTTTTTCGACATTCTAACACTGATATTTCTTCTCGCAGAAAAAAATGGTATATTACACACGAGAAAAAAGTGCGATTTTAGCTCTCGATGTGTTTGTCCCCTCCGCTAAACGCGTCGGGGACGAAATCACATCTCGAACTAAAATCTATCACTTTTTTCTCTTGTATAATAAATAACTATTAATATTTAGAAATGTCAAAAATAAATTATTTTGATTGGTTTAAAAACAAATCAGTTTATAAAACGAAAAAAAAAGTGAAGGGAAAGGATGTTGATAGCAACGAGAAGAAAAAGGAATTAATAAGAACGTTTTAAGAGCGTCTGTCAGAAATAAAGTTAAAAATAAAAAGTAAAATAATTATTTGGAAGAATCAAAGAGAATAATAAGTGATAGCAAAGTGAAAGAGGATTAGAGAGGAATAAATTATTAAAGAAGAGAATTTGTCAAAAGGAAATAGAGCAGAATTTGAAAACAGAAAGAAGATAAGTAACGGAGAGCAAAGTTTTTTTAGTAAATGACAGAGAAGTAAGAAAAAGAGAAAGAAACTACAAGGACGAGAGAGAAGCTTTATTTGGTAAGGCCAAGGATAACGAGAGACGGTGTCGGAGAAGCAGGTTAAGAATTGTGAAAAAGTGCTGTGAGAGAAAGAGTAAAGAAGAGGAGAAGCAGAAGGATTAGAGAGAGGTTTTTGAGGAAAGAAAAGGATATTGTAAGATTTTTGCTGTGTAATTAGTTTAAATTTTTAGAGTGTAACAAACATTAATTCATTGACCTCTATTGACAAAATTTTGAGCAATTATTTTAATAAACATTCGTAATAATAAGCAATTTTAATGATTTGATGAATTTTTTATAATTTCCTAATGAGGAAGTACCTACCGACCTTTAAGGCGCTCCAACTTCTCAAGACGTCTAGGTATGACATCGCATTTTTGAAATGGGTGCAAGGTGCAATGCTCATTATTTGCAGGTAATCATTTTATTATCGAAGGTTTCGACAGAAATGAATTTTAAAATGAACTCCACACCATTTACCAATCTTTGCACCTAGTTTATTCACGTTGCCAAATTTTCGGCTTATAAGCTCTTAAAAAAGCATACAGATCTATTTCATTATTGTTTCTGGCCCGCCGATGATGCTCCTTCACAATTTGCAGGCTTTCGCGCCATTTTTAGGTCAACCTGAAGATGTGAAAATTGGGAATGCCGTTAATTAAAGATTATTATTATTATTATTATTAAAATCAAAATGTAGAATGGATTTTAAATTTTCTTTTTAACTTGTAACTTACAAACTGTCTTTCAAAATAAAAATAAAAATAATCTACCTCTGTGAATATCTAACTACATACTAGGTATATAACAATTTAAAATCGATAACAATAATAAGCTGAACAATTTAATACAATACTATTTAATGGGTTCTCTTCTACCACTCACGGCAAACGTCTATCCACCTTTCTCCAACTCCCTTTCAATTCTCTAACCAGCTCTCATTGTACAGCTTTTTTTATTATTCAATACAGTTTCTACTTATTATATCTTCTTTTCTGAAACGTTCTTCCGCCTTTCTCACAATTACCTCCAAATCATTTTCAATTTTCTCACGAATCTTCGCATCATATCTTTATTATTTTAAATGATATTAGCAATTATTTGGGAATGCAGTATTTTTAAGAAATGAACACTCTTTTTTCTACGCCAAGCTTTCGAATTTTATTTATTTCTTCTTCAGGGCTCTCTATACAATGATTAACAATATTGAATTTAGTACATAGGTCTTATAAATATGTAAATTTTATACTTACAGAAGTTGAGATTAAAATCTAAGTTTTTTTTAAATTGTTAATCATAGAATTTGTAAATTCAACAGCAATAAAAACGATATAATGAGACATAGTCATAGTAATGAAATTTGTATTCTAATTTGGGGTAAAAATGATAAAATTTTTTTTTAAGTTTTTTCTAAATTAATCTAAAAGTGATTGACAAAAGAATAATAATTTTTTTTAAAATTTGCATAAAGATGATTTGATATATAATTTTTTTTTTTTGAGACAGGCTAAAAGTTTGACCTTTGTTCCCCATTGATGGGTAGAAAAATGCCTCATTATAATATGAGCTGCATCTTATCGGGGAATAAATGAATTAGCAGGGAAAAAAATGAGTACTTTTTTCCCCGAAATGACGGCTTAGGTATAGCTACTATTAACACTCAGATATCATTAAATTTATATCAAATACGTAAAGGAAAGTTACCTTATTATCCAAATGGCAAGTATTAAGGGAATTTTCATAACAATCACTATCCATATTATTAAATTCACCCATCGAAAACTAACAAGAATCTTTGCAAAACTGTCTTAAATTTTAATTACATTAATATGACGTTTATGTAATTAAATCGTTTCGTTACCCAGGCAACGTCAATTACGATAAAAGACAGTTTGAAAATCCAAGTTTAACATAAATCATTTTTCGACATAATTTTCAGTTATCTAACTACGTTTTTCGACATTCTACACTGATATTTCCTCTCGCAGAAAAAAATTACACACAAGAAAAAAGTGCGATGTTAGCTCTCGATATGTTTGTCCCATTCGCTAACGCGTTGGGGACGAAATCACATCTCGAGTTAAAATCTATCACTTTTTTCTCTTGTATAATAAATAACTTTTGTTTTTTGACGACTTCATCACTATGTAAGTTTTATATTGTTATTATAATTTAACATTATTGTAATTATTGTGAAATAAAAAATCTCGGAAGAATCAAAAAAATTTTTGAAATCAATTTAAATTATGTTTGGTTGTTTTCTTTATCAATTTTTACTAAAAAAGTGTAAATGCTACTTAGATTTTCTACATCTATCATAGAGTTCATAGCATTTGAGTTTTGTTGGATTCTGATCATTTCTATAAAAGTTTTAAAGGTGTTACATTCTATATGTCCAAAATTGATGTACCATTATCATTCATTTGATGATCTTTATTATTAACATGCTTAGCTAGAGCACAAGTGCCTGTATTACGTTTTGCATTACTTTTATGGGATGTAATACGGGATTTCAAGTTCCTTGATGTTTGTCCTATACATCCACTTTTAAAAATAACAGATAATGACAGAGCTGCTTTTTAGATTCAAAAGACAGTCAAACAACTTTTCTCGAAACTCAAAGATAAAACACCCACAATGCAACAATCAAATGTTGTATATTGCATTTCTTGTACTAACTGCATGTGACCAATCTTATATAGGACAAACATCAAGGAACTTGAAATCCCGTATTGCATCCCATAAAAGTGATGCAAAACGTAATACAGGCACTTGTGCTCTAGCTAAGCATGTTAATAATAAAGAGCATCAAGTGAATTTGCAATGATCAGAATCCAACAAAACTCAAATGCTGTGAACTCTATAAAAGATGTAGGAAATCTAAGTAGCATTGACACTTTTTTAGTAAAAATTGATAAAGAAAACAACCAAACATAATTTAAATTGATTTCAAATTTTTTTTGATTTTTCCGAGATTTTTTATTTCACAATAATCACAATTATGTTATTTTATAATAACAATATAAAACTTACATAGTGATGAAGTCGTCAAAAAACAAAAAAAAATAAAAATATCAAATCATCTTTATTCAAATTAAAAAAAAAAATTATTATTCTTATGTCAATAACTTTTAGATTAATTTAGAAAAAAAAATTTAAATTTTTTTTTTCTTTTGACCCAAATTAGAATCCAAATTTCATTTAAATACATGTCTCATTATATCGTTTTTATTGCTGTTGCATTTACAAAAACTTAGTTTTTAATCTCAACTTCTGTAAGTATAAAATTTACATGTTTATAAGACCTATGTACTAAATTCAATATTGTTAATCATTGTATAAAGAGCCCTGAAGAAGAATTAAATAAAATTCGAAAGCTTGGCGTAGAAAAAAGAGTGTTCATTTCTTAAAAAACTGCATTCCCAGATAATTGGTAATATTAGGACAGTCAAATCAAACTACTAATTTATTTTATTATTTTATATAATTGTACCTCTTCTCTTCTACTATAACAGCCACAAAAGTTATTTTCCGTTTCCAGTTTCTTGCAGGACTGTTTTACCAATATCATTTTACATGTTCTTCTATTTTGTGATCGCCAAGATTCTTCACCTTCTCCTGTATTCTTAATCTTTCCTTTCCGTTGCTTATTTTTCTTTTAAATATCATTCTTATCCTTGTTAGATAGATGTATCGAGAGTGGACCATTGTGACACTAATGTAATCTAATCTAATTTATCCTTGTTAAGTTCCTTTCACAACTTCCAATCCTCTTTTTCCCTAATTTTTTTCGTTGCTATACACAAACATCCCCTTAATTTTTTTCTGTTTCGTTCCGGATTTTTTAACAGTCCAAAAGATATTTTCTTCAAACATTTCCAATTTCTTGTTCTAAAATAGGTATATATTTTGTTTATGGCTACTAATTATTGTAAATCTAATTTTTATACACTATACACTTATACACTAAATTTCATCAAACCTGAAATTATTATGTTTCTTTATCTGAACCAATAACTTTTCCATAACAGTGGGTACCCAATATAAGTATATTTAGTAAATGAAATATTCTAAAATGTTATAAAACTAAGGGAATAAACATTTACCTGGAATAGGAGTTGGGGATCTCGAAGGAGGAGCGGACGTCTTTAAGCCTCCAGAATTATTCTTCCCATCAATAGGACTAGCTTGGTCTTTCTTGCCAGGATTTGAAACCACTAAAGTAACCAATCCTTCTGTTCGTTTCAGCAGGGCTGCAGCCTGCAAACAATATCATGATAATATAAAAAAGTACTTGAAAAAACCGTTATAGATTAAATATTAAAACGGTTTATTCTACTATAGAGTCTGCAAAAATAGACTCTTCTGTACAAATACATACAATAATAATTTGTTATTGTTGTTACATCACCTGCATAATCAGAATACAATAAAAATGAGCTCGTAATACTAGATAGGTATATAAAACGTGCGAACTAGACTCTACAGTATAGTATATTATTATAGATAGTGTTATCAGCCATTCTTTATCAGGAACCCTTGTCAAAATTAACAAACATAATAATAATTGTGCTGTTCTAGCTCTAACTAATCACATTCACTTGTAACAATATACCGTTTATATAGCTAGAGTTTACGCATTTTTAAGATATAAAAAGTAATATCACTAATTCAAAATGCTCTCAATAATGCATGGAATTCTAAAAAGAATATTGACATAAGTAGAGTTTTATTTGGAGAGAATTATGCTACGAAAAGCTAAACATGTTCAAGCGCACAGAATGTAGGTACTTAGGTGTACTTACGTTATCATAATTCGAGCCAACAAGAGAGTCTTTATTGACGGCTAGGATCATTTCGCCAATTTCAAGGCCAGCCTTTAAAGAAAAACACTTAGCTTTAGAGAAATCAAAAACGAATAAGCCACACATTATTATACTGTACCTTTTCAGCCGAGCTTCCTTCTTGTATATCAGAAATGAATATGCCCTGACCGACTTCAGCATGCTTGCCCTCGATTATCATAATTCCTAAACTTTGGGTGCCCTGCATACACATATAAACGTTCGTTAAGTTTCTCTACAAAACTACTTCGACTAAACTGTACAGTGTTCGATAGTAAGAAAAGTAGTGATCTACAAAATGCTTGATAATATTGCTTTAAGTATAAAATATTTATAAAATAATAAAAAAAAACGTAGGAAGTAGATTTTTTGTAGGTACCTACGTTGAATCAAATTGAAACAGGCAACAGCATTTTGTTAATTTGTGTATGTGTAATTGTGTATGTGCGAGATAAATATAATTAAGCTTGGCATACCTTCTTAATTGCAATGGTGCGAACATTTGGATAGCTTGCACTAAACGATTCCTCGGAGGCCTGCAGAAATAGGACAAACCTCAAACACATAGCCAAACAGCATGCTCTTGCAAACAGAGTCAATTACTTGCAACCCTGTCATGTGATCACAGTGTTCAATATAGCGGAAGTTAGTGCATGAAAAGCTGATGCATTCTCTCCACCATTAATATGGGTATATGAGCAGTTTAATCACATTATTACATATACACTTGCATCGTGTCCTCCAAATCAACTATCAGGTATTATCCAATTGACGACAAATTAACACTGCTCATATCGGTAGTCTTTTCATACCCATCAGGTTAATTAAATATAATGGCACTAGATTATTTTTGAGAGAACAGCTGATATTAATATAGGTATATTATGCACAGTCTATTCCAATTCTATTCGGACCGAGGTTGGCCATGAAAAATCAGCTGATTCCGCCTTATATCTAGAAATTTTGTCAGTGTACTACGTCAATTAATTTCGTCAGTGGATTCCAGCTAAGCCATCTCTTTTAACTTGCTTTTGACCAACTTAATTCATGGAAGTCTTAAAATTTACATCATAATTTAATTTTTCAAGTAAATTAATATAATGTAAAAAATAATTATCATGAACGAAAATCTCAAAAATATTCACTGAAGATTATCGTTGCTTGAATAGTAATAATTATAATGCGGAAAATTATTCGCCAGCAATGATTTCATAGCAGCAAGACAGGTATTATGTAGTAAGTCTAAGTAGGTATCTACGAAATTGTTGTTTGGAAAATAAATATTGTCGTGGGGCCGGTGCATTATAATCGACTACGATTTTTGGGAAGGTTTTTGCATGAACCGTTATATTATGTCCAATTTAGACGTTATTACCTTTAAAAAAATTTGCGGATCCTTCATAAAATATACAGGCTGTCCCACGACCTGACTGCCATAGCTTAAGGGTAGGTGTAGTTTTTCAAGGCGATTCAGGATCTGGTTTTTAAATTTTCCTGAGGCCCTTCGTTTCGAGTATACAGGGTGATTTGTGCAATTTGCCGAAATCTTTGATGAGCGATATCTTTTGAACGAATTGATCGAATTTAACGAAATTTGGTAGATATGCTCTACTAATGACACTTAATACCTCGCATTTTTCGCCGATTTGAAAACTGCAGGGCCGTACTTATTTTATTGATATCTTTCGGTTTTGTCGAAAAGTTCACCCTGTATGCATTTTATTCAAAGTTTGGTGCCATTTTCTAAAACTACGTGAAAAATGCTACAATTGTGGTAAAAAAATATTTGGCATCATTAAACTGAATCGAGAAGAAAATTCAGTTTTTTAGTTTTTTATTCGGAATTTCAATTCATGTGTTGTTAATAATTTAAGAAAAATCAAATGTGGTTTTTTAAAACTTGCGTATTTTGTAGATATTGCAAATAAATTTACTTTATCTACAGATTTAGCCAAGATTGGGGACCCTTCTACAGATTGTTTCGAGCTAAGAATAAGTTTTAACAGCAAAATAAATAACACATTTAACACATTACCACATAGACAAATAAGTATCCACATAAACGAAACAGGAAGAAAAATATCAACACAAATGTTGGGAAGAAAAACTACAATTGAGTGCAGGTAATGGTCAAGGAGACCACCATCAAACTCAACACATTTCCTTGACCTTGAAATTAATCTAAAAACCATTTAAATTTTTTTTTTAGCTCGAAACAATCTGTAGAAGGATCCCCAATCTTGGCTAAATCTGTAGATAAAGTAAATTTATTTGAAATAACTACAAAATACGCAAGTTTTAAAAAACAACATTTGATTTTTCTTCAATTATGAACAACACGTGAATTGAAATTCCGAACAAAAAACTAAAAAACTGAATTTTCTTCTCGATTCAGTTTAATGATGCCAAGTATTTTTCTACCATAATTGTAGCATTTTTCACGTAGTTTTAGAAAATGGCACCAAACTTTGAATAAAATGCATACAGGGTGAACTTTTCGACAAAGCCAAAAGATATCAAAAAAAATTAGTACGGCCCTGCAGCTTTCGAATCGGCGAAAAATGCGAGGTATTAAGTGTCATTAGTAGAGCATATCTACGAAATTTCGTTAAATTCTATCAATTCGTTCAAAAGATATCGCTCATCAAAGATTTCGGCAAATTGCACAAACCACCCTGTATAATCGAAACGAAGGGCCTCAGGAAAATTTCAAAACCAGATCCTGAATCGCCTTGAAAAACTACCCTTAAGCTATGGCAGTCAGGTCGTGGGACACCCTGTATAGAAAATAAGGTTGAAAATGTCATAAAATTACCAAAAAAAATTACAGTTTATGTTAAGTAAAATTCACTAAATTTGCAGATTCCTAAAACCGAGAGTGATCATGTTAAGCGTTGCCATATCTATTTTCATCACCTACATCTTGTGATCCAAAAATATTTTTTGGTGTAATTTGTAAAGGTTTATTAGAATAATGTGCGTTAAAATTTCAAATATTTCTATTCAGAAATATTCAAGTTACAAATAATGGGCCATAAGAGGAGGCAAGAAAAATTTTCAGAGATTGTCAAATAGATAATGCCATAAGAGTGTTGATTCAAAGTATACCGAATACTTTCAGAATAATGAAAGCATTATTGATTTCGAACCTTTTCGCCGCGGTTCATGGTGATCACGCCTGGCTTCAACAAAAATCATTACTGATTCCGGAACGTTTTGCGTGATTTATAAGTATTATTATCCACAATTTTTTACAAGGATTTCTCCCGTCCGTGAACCGGCGCTCTTTTGCACGTAACGTTTTTCAAATTTGACCGCCACAGTCAGTATAAATCATGGCTCGATTTTTTCGAAATCCACTAACATAAAATGATTAGAATGGCTGCAAGCGGCCAGCTAACGCGACATGCGTCGAATCTCAGCCCTTCTCTGACCCGTACCCACCTGATCTAACCCGATCCGACCGGTTCGGAATAAAAGTAGACCATACCTGACCGGACTGGACCTGGTCCTACCTGATCATAATAATCAATAATCAATAGACAGTAGGTGGATTAATAAAAAAAAAATTCATTCGAACCCTCCTATTTCGAATGGACGTGACTTGAAAGGTTTTCAAAAGAATGTAGTTGACATAATAAATTTAGTTGACCTGTATATTTTTTCGAAAAATTTTCGTCAAATCTCGTTTCCGACGCTTCCGAAAATGCGCGGCAGTGCGAAACTCTTCGCGCGGCTCTGCTGTCCGCTTTTTGACAGTTGTCAGAAATGTCAAATTCGACGTCGGATATTTTATGATATTAGTGTTAAAAGTGAAGAGTATTTATTTTGTGAGTGAAAAGGTTTGTGAAATGAGCGAATCATAGCGGAGCGAACTGAACAATTTCACGAACAAAATAAAATCACTTTTAAGACGAACATCATACAATGGTTTTTGTAAAACTGCTCTATTGATAATAAAATTTATGAGTTTAGAATGACACTCAACTTCAAATTGCATTTTAAAATGTTACAGATAAGTACAAGTGTACTATGCATAGCAACCGTTGCCGACGCTATGGTTACTAACAAATGCGTGCATACAAATAAAAAAAATGTCATAATAATTATTATTAATTGCAATTTCTGAACAATCATTATTGTCTTGAATTCTCGACTAAGTACTTATTTTTTATTAATATGTTTGCCAGTAATAAAAAGAATATGAAAAAATCATATGAACTATAATTTTGTCTGATTTCATCATGAGAAAATGTAGTTTAAAAAGAGAATGTAAGTACAGAAAAAGTAGATAGAAGTACTTTTATCACGAGTGTTGTTATGTATTTATAACACTGTTACAAAATATTTTTAACACACTTCCATGTAAACAATCACTTTTAACACTGTCAGCTGTCGGTAAAAGTGTGACTTTTAATGGCAGTTGCACAAAAACATTTTTAAAGTTGTCTAAAGGGCCCCACTCACCTCGTTATTCTCCGCCGTTTTTAACCGACGGTGAAAAACGCCATGGTAAAAATGTCACAAAAACGAGGTGTATGGGCAGAACATCGTTTATTCACGTCGTTCCAAAATTTCAGGCGAGGTTTGATTTTTGTCGGTTATCATGCCAACCGTTCGAGTAAACACGAGGTGTGTGTTCTCAAAAGTTTCACTGGTCGGGCATTATCAGTGGCAGTGACGCTCAGCATTTTTTTGTTGTTTATTCTTGTTAAAAATATTCAACTTGTTATAATAAAAATGTCGGCTATTAGGCATTTGAACAGAGACTTCCTTTTAGAGTTTATCGAGCTTTATATGTATAGGTCATTTCCTTGCGTGTGGAAAGTGAAACCGGGGGAATACCATGACCGAATCAAGAAAAACAAGGCGTATGAAGCATTACTGGTGAAATACAAGGAAGTGGATGCTGATGGAAATTTGTATGTGACAGTGTACTGCGTTTAATCAGCCAGTCCTTAGTCCATTTTCTTATAGATTTTATTTTTTCGCGATTTTTTCCCATTGTCAAAACCGCTGCCACGGCTAGCAAGCACGTACGGTCCATCGCGATAAACTGGCGCGAAGAAAACTGTTGTGTCTGGACATATCAGTCAACGTTCCTCCTTCCAACGTTTTTAATCGTCGCTTAAAAACGGCGGAGAAGAACAAGGTGAGTGGGTCCATTACACATTTAAGAAATGAAACGAGTTCAGGTCTAGTAACTTATTTGAGGAGTATTGACACTGCAGCGTTAAATTTTCCCAAAAAAAGTGTGATAAACGATCATCAGTTTGGGTCAAAAAAATGGAGCTTCAAAATGTTTTTTTTTTTTAATTTATGGATCATCCGCAATTTTTTTCGTCTATATTTGAGGTAATCTTGCCTGCTATATCAAAATTTTTCTGAAATTCATTCTGAAAATTTTTTCCCCTTATTTCTACGACACTGCAAAAATTAGCATTGTGGAAGCACGTTTTAAAGTGTCAATGTTTTCTATATAAAAAAGGGACTCTTGGTCAAATACTTTAATGTGAACTGTTTTTGAGAAAAACAGCTCAAAGTGACAAAATGTTTAGGTATAGTTGTGAACAAAAACATCACGTATTTTTATTAATTTTTTTAATGATTTGTTTCACTGCCACATAATTTTTTTCTTAATTTGTCTATATTTGGCTTAATTTAATGTCTACAAAAGCTGGGTTCTTTATCTCAAACAGTTCCTGAGATATCGTCAAAAAACTGAAAATAATAAATTTCTTTGACACTTTGTATCTCGAAAACGGTTTGTTTGCGGACACAATATGTTAATGGGAACTTTTTTTCATATTTTTGAACATTCTATCACATCATCCTGAAGTCCTGCGCACATATTATGAATCATTTTGTATATATTTATATATTTCTCCAAAATCGGGAATTTTAGATTTTAAAAACGCTCATGTAGCGTCATCTTCCGATACGCAAACTAAAAAAAAGTTCACAATTTTTACAAGATTGTAAAATTTAGTTCACCAATTGCGATTTTCGTGAAAAACAGTTCCAAAAGTCGCTTATTTGCTTCTACAGGATGTCCCTTCAAAATTCAAAAAATCCGTTTCTTGTCACCTAATTTCACGTCGCAGTTTTCAATCTAGGGGACTGAAATTTTTGTGGTAGTCAGATATCCATAAGCAGTGGGATCGTTTTGCATTTGAGCAAAATCGACCAAGCTGTTTCAAAATGGCAGCCATTTGAATTTTCGGAAAAATTGCTATTTTTTAACCCCTGTATGAGCAAGATGGAAAAAAAACTTTGAAACCAAATTAAAAAAATTGGAAGAAAAGTATTTGGAATTTGAGTTAATGGAATAAAATTTGCATTATTTTTATTAATACGCCAGTGGCATGGGTAAGAAAACGGGGGGAAAATGGCTAAGTTTCTATAACCGTTTATGAACACATTTTTTAAAGAATTGAACTGAAATTTTTACAGTAGCAACTATACTAATAACGTTTAATCTTTAGAAATTTCAAAAATCAAATAAGAAAAATGGCGGAGATATTCGAATTTTTTTACATGATGTTTAGTTCTCTAAAATTTCAAATTACGCTAATATGACCTGACTGTAAATTTCAGAAAGACAATTTAAAAAGCGATGAAAATATTCATAATTGAGCCGCATAAAAATACACTGTATTTATGCGATTGATGCGCAAGAAGTTTGTTTTGTAGTACAACCAACCCTGTATCTTTTACTCTTCCGGATATCAATACTGTAAACGTCGGAATAGTCAAGACCCTGTATAATTGAGTCCAATCATGGCCGGTTTTTCTGATAGGTTGTATTGTGAAGTAGATGACATGTGTGTACTATTCCACACAACATAAGTTAACATGGGGTGTAAGTTTTAACATGAAATTCACTACGTCCTATGTCAAAAAAATGCACTATAATTATTTGACATTTTGTGTGTGACAATAATTATTTATGACATTATAAATAATTAGTTGAATAATAATTAAAGGACCCCGCACGGATTATATGGAAATGAGCCTTAGATTAAAATGATTAAAATTTCTGAAATTCAAATATGTTATTCAACTGCATATAGTGATCAAAAGTGTTCTTGGGCATGAAATGAATGTATACCTACAGGCTGATGATTATAATATGTTATTTCTCGTTTTATTTGTTTACCATCGCTAACTTCGTTATTACTGGAGCTACAAAATCTGCTAAATTAGCAAAAGTGAAGAATTTTTGCAGCGTATTGCAGTGTGAAAACAGAAAACCAATTAAAGTTGACTTCATTTGAATTGACCTTTAAAAATAATTATAATGAATAATAATTAATAATAACTAATTAATAATAATCAATAATTAATAATAATAATTAAAACTTATGTAATATATTATTATGACACTCATGGGTTAAACAATCACTCGAGTTTTGATTAACAGTCAGTGTTAAACATTTTTAAACCATGGATATTACATTAAAAGTTAAGATAGCGACATGTAAACCGTTCTTCGATATCTTGAGCTGTTTCCGTTGTAAGTGACTTTGAATATCGAAAAATGTAAATTTTCACTTGGTACTGACTTGAAACACAAACCTTTTGGGCCATCTTAACTCGATTTTCTCCAGACAATATGGAAATGAAACGAAGTTTCCTATTTAAAAATTACGTTTTTTGGAATATCTCATGAAGTCGGTTTTCAATTGTTTCTCTGTTTTTACTACTGTAAGTAATATACGGCAAAAACTATTCACTTTTTCTAACTTAACCGACTTCGCAAATCCAATAATAACGAAGTTAACAATGCTTAGAAGAAATGACAGAAAATTGCAGATATTTCATCACCTGTATATCACTTCACGCCCATGGAGAGTTTTGATCACCATAGCAGTTGAATAGCATTTTTGTATTTCAAAAATTTTAACCAAAGGCTGATTTTCGTGATCCGTGCGGGGTCCTTTTAGTGAAAGCTTATAACAACTTCCATAGATCAAATAGGTCGACAACAAGTTAGAAAGGATAATCTAAATAACGACTACCGACAAAATTGACATAGTTCACTGATAGAAACTTCCAAATTATACGAAGCTGAATCATAAATTTTTTCGTGGCCAGTAACAATTCTCTTGAACGACACAACAGATGGTCTGGCGAAAACGCTGTATTTTCAAATCCTCAGTCTTCCGTATCAACCAAGAATACAACAGAAGAGAGTTGTGCCGAATGAAGGATACAAACGACCCATATGAATAGGTCTATATGGTATCGGAAACATCGCGACTTAATAGTGTTTTTGGCTGGCGTGTTTTGGTGCATCACTCCAGTTTTTATTGCACTAATCTAGGTTCCGTGCACTTGGCAGGATTTTAGTCCTGCAATCGTCCGTCAAGTTATTGTATTAGATAGCAAAAGAACAACCAAAATAATTATTATACATATTTTGATCCATTGGATAATTTCAAAAATGTTCAATGAATTTATATAGGAGAATTACGCATTTTCAAATGTTTAAAAATTCTTGTCTTTTATATTTTGCAAACCAAAAAATATTTTTTATATAACTAATCTTATCATTAATACTAGCCAATGAAGTATGTTATGAAGTATTTGTATTTGTGGAAACATTTTCGAATAAATTTTCTTCTTTTCCTTACAAAAAAAGTCAAAAAATTAGATTCAACCTGAATGTCACCGAGCGGCATCCACTACTGTGATTAGGTTTTTTTGTTATTATAAAGCTCACGCTGTTTCCAATGTGTTCGAGCAACTTTTGCGGCAACGTTGAAATTTTAAAACTTTCATAAAATAATTCATGTCACTGTGAAATCACATGAAAATAAAAAGGGTTCTGACGTAGTACTCTACTCTTTAACTCGTTGTTCTGTAACTACTAGAACTTCCACATATTGTCAGAGGGGAAAAATGACAAGCAGTTATTAACTATTAATAAGGTTATGTCAAAACTTGTCCTGGAACTGGAACCCAGCCTAAAACCCGAGTTATGAAAGTGCGCACTGAGTACAAAAGAGCAGCTGCTCCGAAAATGAGCCGAAAATAATATTCTGTGACAGGGCAACCCGATTTCAGCAGCAGAACACGACTCTATGCACTCAGTGCAAAAAAGTGCGCACTGAAAGTTGAATCCGGATTCAATAGATTCGTTTACTTACCGCGACAAAATAACAACAAAGGTAAGTAAAGGTAAGTAAAAAATAATTCGAATTATTATTGTAAGATAAATAGAAAAAATTGATAAAGTCGAATTATTAAAACGGAATAATAATAATTAACAACAATGATAATTTTAATATATTTTATTGTTTATAATATTAAATAGCACGAAATCGATGTGGTAGGTATACCCGTGCAATAAATAACCCATCATATTCTAAATAATGTAAGACTATTCCATTACTTTAGAAATAAAACATAATTATGTTTATCAAACTAGAAATCGCGAGTAAAGGCCAGTTCTCACTTGTACGATAACCCGACGACACTACAACGCGACAACACGACAAAATTGCGGGGAGACTTCTTCACCCTGAGTCTGATTCTCACTTGTACGACACCCGACGACAACGACAACGCGACAACACGACAAAATTGCGGGGGGACTTCACCCTGAGTCTGGTTCCCACTTGGACTACACCCGACGACGTGCCATATGTCATCCTTAAACGGCCTTAAATGATACTATAAGTACTTAAGTACTCAGGAAGTACCTACCAAAATAAGAATAAACAAACATAAAAGTATGAAAACGAAAAGATATTCTTACGTTACGTTTTTCGAATCCGGATCAATGCGTTCGGATCCTAAAAAATCTACGATTCGCAGGGGCGAGGAGATTATGGATCACGATGCGAATCTGGCAAAGAGTGGACATGAATCCGTTTACCAAAGAACACGCCTGTTTGAATCCAAACGCGTTAGTAGGTAAACTATACCGGAACTGGACCAGCTGGTCCAAAGTCGGTGCTAAATTTCAACGACTATTTATGCCAATTTGTTTGGTCTAGTATCGGTACAGGTTAATTACGGGGGCTCCTAACCCGGTCTAATATATCAGCGATTATTTTTGCTCTCTCTAGACATCCAAATGGCCGAACCGACTCTGCATGTAAATTATTTGTTACCCATGCGTTGCGCTTCTTACTTTGTTCTGACAAACAATCTTCGGTAACGTCAAAATTGAAAAAATAGTGCACTTTACAACAACAATCTCCAAGTTTCATTACAGCAATTTATTTACATAGAAATTCAGAGTTTAATTGAAAACCCTGAAAATCTACCACGTATGTCATGTTTTAATATGCCCGAGAAAATAGAATGTTTTCCTTTTTATTTTATTTTTCATAATCTCCCCACCAGTCTAGCCTCGACAGAATATTTCTCATATGTTCCGAATAAGACCTGTTAAAGCATTATATTTCAAAATCTTATCATGCAATATCAGGCAATAGGCAGTAGTTTTATCGGAAAAGTTCGCAGCGGATTCAAATTCCAATTGCCGGACATATTCGAGACACTGAAAATATGTATGATCATCATTACCTTAGACATAACACGGAAACAGATCAACTATATTTTGATGCTTATTTTGATGCGAATTGAACTTTGATGGCGGTGATATAATAATAGAGGGAAAAAAGTACACGGGTACTCCTGGTTTATATGAGCTAATCTTTAATACTTACCCTCACGAAACAAAATACACCGAAAGCGATTTGAAACATTTTTGAGAAATATTAATACTTAGTAATGCACACAAGAGAAATTTTGATTCTAATGAGCAAGTTGCCGGAAGCAGAGGAAGCAAATATAAATTTGTGATAAAACCAATATTGTCAGTCATGGAAAGAAACGAAAGGAAGATGGCTCGCGAAAGAGCAATAATTCAACTTCGCATACCATCCACGAGCGGCCAAGGAATGGTTATGAATGGGATCAGGAGGGAACTACGGACCGAGGGGAATCAACCCCTGAACATCTGTAAAAACCTCCTGATAATGCCAAAAAACAAAACTGTCAAGAAATTCAGCTTCAAGAGAAACTTCATCATGGAACTGTCTACGAAAGAAGAATGGAGCAACACATCCATTTACACTTTCAAAGAAGGTACAATAAGATGGTACACAGACGGCTCAAAGGCCACCGAGGGAACTGGGGCAGGAGTATATGGGCCAGACACCAACTACTCCGAGCCGATGGGAACATCCCCAAGCATACTTCAAGCCGAACTGTACGCAATAGAAGTATGCGCCCAAATAAACCTCGACAGAAACTATAAAAATAGGGAAATAGCAATACTGACAGACAGTCAAGCAGCCATAAAGACGCTGAGCTCTCCTATCATCAGCTCAAAAATGGCATGGAACTGCCTACAAAAACTCAATAAACTAGGCAGAGAGAACAAAATTCACCCCAAATGGATACCAGGACACACTGGGATTGAGGGAAACGAACGTGCCCACTCATTGGCAAGAAAAGGAGCATCGACACCCTTTATAGGACCAGAACCATTCTGTAGCCTCGAAGACACGTTCTTCAAGGCAGAACTTCGGAAGGAAGAAGAAAAACTGAGAGAAATCCATTGGAATAACCTCTCAGGATTGAGACAATTCAAGGAGCTCCTCGGGAACTTTAACCGAGAAAGGTCAAGGAAACTCCTGACCCTCAACAAAGGAAGTCTCAGAATGCTAACAGGATTCCTAACAGGTTATTGCAAGCTCAATGAACACCTGAGAAAACTTGGTATAGAAAAAGATGGCGTTTGCAGACTCTGCAGGGAAGAAAACGAGACGCCTCGTCACCTATTGATGAACTGCGAAGCACTAGAACGTGAAAGAAACGATGTTCTGGGCCAACACCAGCTCAACGGGGGGGCTTTGCCCTGCCTTGATCCCCTTCAAATCCTGAAATTCCTAAGGGAAGTGGAGTTGGAGAGGCTGCTTCAATGAAGGGATTATACTCCAAAGAAGCAGAGAAGAGGGGGCACAATAGATGCATAATAGGTCTCAGCGCATCTGACACCCTCAATATCAATATCAATATCAATCAATGGTTATGAAATATGATGAAAACCCTATGGATTATGTTTTTTGGGACGATCCAAACGAGTTGGTTGATCGACTGAATCTTTTAACGGCATCGCAGTCAGCCGGAAGTGATGCACATAATAATGAGATAAATAGCATTATCGAAGAGTTAAGGGAGGCGAATATTATCCAATAAATAACTTTTGCCTTTTCAACTTCTATTCATTTTAGAAATGAGTGTCGATAAATTCGACCGACACTTGCAGTCTCATCATTTCAAAAAATATGCAGATAGACAAATTTCTAAATTGCCCAAATCAAAGTCCTCAGAAAGTCATTTGAGTGTAATACTCGCGGAAAACTGGAATAAGAATAAATATGAATTAGCAACAGGACTTAACTCGTTTAATTTCATTTTGCCCGAAGGTGTTATAACACATTATGTACAAGCCCATCCCGATGATTTGAGAATATTTATAAACAATAAAGAACTTACCGCAGAAAGCTTGATATTGCAGCCTCTGAAAGCTGGAGATAAGATTAAGCTATATCCTTCGTCACAAGTTGCCCCTGAACCAAGAATATTTGTTCAGTTGATCATTAGATTGTAATGGATATTAAGAGAGAAGTTATACATGAACTTCATAAACCTACTCGAAAAAATTATAAGAGAAGAAGGGTGATTATTAAAGGCTTATATGACTTATTTCAAGCAGACCTTGTTGAAATGATTAAATTTTCTAAACAGAATCAAGGTTTCAAATACATATTATTGGTTGTTATTAACGCATTTTGTAAATTTGTTTGGGCCTTACCGGTTAAGAACAAATCTGCATCAGGAATAACTACTGCTATGAACAAAATCCTAAAAACACTAGAATATACACCCTAGAATTTACAAACCGACATGGGGAAAGAATTCTCAATTTTGTAATTTGATGAAGAAATTTGGAATAAATCATTATTCGTCATTTAGAACTAAGAAGGCTTCAATTGTAGAAAGAGTTAATCGAACTTTGAAATCACTAATGTGGAAACAATTTAGCTATCAAGGATCATACAAATGGTTGAAATTGCTTCCAGAAGTCATTAATGAATACAACAATACAATACACAGGACCATAGGAGTAAAACCGATAGATGTAAATAAGAACAATGAGAAACAGATTTTGAGCATAGCATATAATAACATTAAAATTGCTTCACCTTTCACAAAGTTTTCCTTAGGAGATCATGTACGGGTCAGTAAATATCGAGAGGCATTTTTTAAAGGGTATACTCCAAATTGGTCCAATGAACTGTTCACGATACATAAAGTTCAACTGACTAATCCAACTACTTCTATTTTAAAAGATGAGTATGGGAAAATTATTCAAGAAGGATTCTATGAATTTGAACTCCAGCGAACTAAACATCCTGATGTTTTTCTTGTTGAACAGTTTTTGAAAAGGAGATGTAATAAGGTTCTGGTGAAATGGCTGGGGTTAAACCAAACCTCTTGGATTGATAAATCTAATGATTTATAAAATATAACCTATTGGACTAGATGAGATATTATTCAAGGTGGGACCAGAATAATTCTGGTATATAATACTATAATTATGCCAGCGCTATAATTATTATAGCTCACGTTTTGAAAAGAAGAGGGAACAAGATGTTAGCTGAATGGTTGGACTTACTGATATACAGGGTGTCCCAATATTCCATGGACATGGAGCAACCACAGATTACTGAGGTAAAAAAAAGTCGCTCGGACCAAACTTATCTCTATACCAAAATGCTTCGTTTGTCCGTTAGAGGGCTTCAAAGTCTTTTAAAAATTTTAGTTTTTTTGAAATAGCTCAAAGTTGGCTGATTCAAATTCGATGAAATTTGGTAGGTAAATTTCTTATTAAAAGTACTAATTTCTGATGTACATGATAATTTGACGGAAACCCGGGAAGGGGTGAAACTACCCCTACCCTCCATTAAAATCGATCGTAATTGTTGATAGGGTAGCAGGAACGCTGTTCATGTTTTTTTGTTTGAAAGATACATCGTTTTAGTCCATTTTTGGTCTCCTACAAAAATCTGTATCTTTCCGAGGTGCTATGTGATAAAATAAATTAGTCGATGATAACAAAATTTTCATTTCATTCTTTTAATTTGAAATCAAATTTTCAATTGTCAGGTGATTATTTGATCTAATCTCATAAAAGATGCTCGATGTGGGCGCCGGTTTGGACCCTAGAAAGTTCCATCCTGCGCAAAAAAAATATTTGAACTCTTCTTGGAACCTCGTCGTTTTGCAAATTGTTTACTGCGTTTGAAAAAAAACCGTTTGCAAAGACCTGAAAAAAAACCGAACCATACTAAACATCTTTTATGAGATTAGATCAAATAATCACCTGACAATTGAAAATTTGATTTCAAATTAAAAGAATGAAATAAAATTTTGGTTAGGTACCATCGACTAATTTATTTTATCACATAGCATCTCGGAAAGATACAGATTTTTGTAGGAGACCAAAAATGGGCTAAAACGATGTATCTTTCAAACAAAAAAACATGAACAGCGTTCCTGCTACCCTATCAACAATTACGATCGATTTTAATGGAGGGTAGGGGTAGTTTCACCCCTTCCCGGGTTTCCGTCAAATTATCATGTACATCAGAAATTAGTACTTTTAATAAGAAATTTACCTACTAAATTTCATCGAATTTGAATCAGCCGACTTTGAGCTATTTCAAAAAAACTAAAATTTTTAAAAGACTTTGAAGCCCTCTAACGGACAAACGAAGCATTTTGGTATAGAGATAAGTTTGGTCCGAGCGACTTTTTTTTACCTCAGTAATCTGTGGTTGCTCCATGTCCATGGAATATTGGGACACCCTGTATTAGACAAATATTATGTAAATTGAAATAAAAATCATACACTTGTTACTAAATAAAATTTTATTGAAATAAAAATGTTTGATTCAAACCTTGTTGATTACATTTCGCCTATATAATAATATAATCCAATTACATAAAAATATAATTGAAAAAGATAATATTGAATGCACAGTTTCATAATAGCTTGAATCATATTTCAAAGTTTGTTACATTATATAAAAGAGTTTGCCAGTTCTCATTCAATAGAAAACTGCAATTTTTCAAGAAATACCTTATTTTAAAGCGCAATAAATACATATCTGAATTATTCTTAAATTTGTAGGTGCAAACTGGCAGATAACCAAAGTAGCCCGAATCCATTCGATTCCAATCTTCTGGCCAGCTTGAGACGTTTTTTGTTGTCATATAGCATTCTCTCGCTTGATCTGGTCTTGTTCCTATTAGTGTTTCATTAACTACTTTTGCAATGAAGAAGAATGAATAGATATTCATAGTGAACAATAGTCTGTGAACAACCTTATCAAAATAAACTTATTTTTAAACAGCATGCACTTTTATATATTTTAGTGTTAAGAAACTATATTTTAAAATTATTCAAATCAATTAAAATATTATAATAATCCTTTTTAAAATTAATTTCTACTAATGCTTCTGTAATATTCTTTTTCAATTTTTTTAACCGGATCCTCCTATTCCAATACAAAATTAAACATTTATTAAATTATTCTTTAAACATTTTTATTGGGATGGTGCAATTTGCCTCTGGTTCTGTTACCATATAATACTTTTCATCTTTGAATTGCTTATTCATTTCTTCTAATTGATCAATAAATTGGGAAAATCTTTTAGGTAATAAAACCGGAGAATCAAAATTAACCAAATTAACAATTATACTTACCCCGTATTGAGTATCGATCGTTCTCATTGCCTTGACTTCATACTTTTCCCCTATAACTAGCTCTTTGGTTTTACTCCATTCTGAACCGCATGAATTTAATTTTTTCAACAGCTGGAAACTACGGAAGCGCTGAGCTGCCATCGTTTTCCGTAAAAACTTTTTTTATATAATTTACAGTTCTAACTGTAAATTTACAGTTCGAACTGTAAATTTACAGTTCAAAGTGTAAATTTACAGTTCAAACTGTAAATTTACAGTTCAAAGTGTAAATTTACAGTTCGAACTGTAAATTTACTGTTTGAACTGCAAATGCAGATTTTATCACTGGAACTGTATGCTTCCGTATACAAGGGCACCTTATCCAAGACTACTATACTATTTTACATAAAATCTGCATTTTTTTTTATTGAAAATGCACATGCACTGCAGAGAAATCCCTATGACGCTCTGGGAGCGGTGAATGAGCGGAGATATCGATTCACGTTCGCCTTGAATCTCTGTAAGTTGTATACTTCGGGAAACACGCCCTTTGAAATGCTATTCCAAAGTGATGCGGTTCTATACATAAAAGAAGTCTGAAATAGGGTGGTACGAGGTGTAACGAGCTGAACCTGATACGGATGAGCGTCTGCGGCTCGACGTGTATTTCTGCCCGGTCTTGTTCTTGGTGGGATCAAGCAAGCCACGTCTTTTGAACACTTTCCATTAACATATCTGTAAAACAGACTCAGATCAGCTACTCTTCTTCGATGTTCAAGGGTGTCTAAATTTTTTGTCAAATCTGGGTCCCCAATCAAGCGGATGGCTCTTTTCTGAAAAGAGTCGAGTAGTCTCAGCGTATGTTTGGGAGCCGAGCTCCAAACATGTGAGCAGTACTCCAAGGATGGTCGGATTTGAGCCTTGTATAAGAGGAGAAGCTGTTGTGGTGTATAAAATTTCTTCGTGCGGAAGAGTGTTCCAAGTTTTTGAGAAGCACTCTTCGCCAGACCTGCAACATGATCATGCCAAGACATGTTCTCTCTGAGGCTCACTCCAAGTAAACGAAGAGATGACGCTGGAGTAAGAGAGTGTCCCGCCGTCATCATATCTGGCTCCAAAACGTTAGTCGTTTTGGAGAAGATGACTGCTTGGGTTTTTCCAGCATTAAATTGGACTTGGTTTCTATCGCCACAAGTTAGAATGCCTTGCAAGTCGTTGTTAAGTATGGCAACTTCTTGCTCCCTGCGAGACTGTGCGTCGATGGCAGATGTTCGCGCATCTAACGTATAAGAAGATATGAGGGTACTGTCGTCGGCAAAACTGTATATTGGATTTTTTGTTGTTTCAAGCAAGTCATTTATAAATATTAGAAAGAGAGTCGGAGATAAAATGGATCCCTAAGGCACACCGGCATTGATGGAAAAGGTCTCAGAAAGAACTCCATCGACTGCCACCTGCAATGAACGATCTCCGAGATAACTCGCAAGCCACAAGCAGAATTTCTCGGGCATGCCATAGGCCTGCAGTTTTGCCAACAGTCCACCATGCCAAACACGATCGAAAGCTCTAGAAATATCAAGAACTGTAAATTTACACTTTGAACTGTAAATTTACAGTTCGAACTGTAAATTTACACTTTGAACTGTAAATTTACAGTTCAAACTGTAAATTTACAGTTCGAACTGTAAATTTACAGTTAGAACTGTAAATTATATAAAAAAAGTTTTTACGGAAAACGATGGCAGCTCAGCGCTTCCGTAGGAAACTCATTTTTTTAATACTTCTTGTAGTAGGCTTTGCACGCTTAACTATAGCGTTGACTCTTCAGGGGCTTATGTACATAGTAATTCCCTCCGTGTGGTGACGCGATTATTAATTGGCTACTAATACATTTAAACCTATGCATCATCATGCTACTGAATTAATTCGCATGCATATTTATTACACTGGTTGATATTTACCTTTCACTTGTACCTACCTATTATTTTTTTTTTTTAATTTTCAAAAGAAATTAAAAATATTTTATTACAAAAATGCTACTATAGCTTAAATGAATATTTGAACAATTCTTTGGATTTATAATTTTATAACTTTATTTCATAATTTCATAATTTTATAACTTTTAACTAATTTTACGATTTATTATTTTCCACAAAAAATACAATAATATGTATTTATAATAAATGTTTTTATTATTATTATAATTTGCATGGTCATACTCTGATGATGCAATCGATAGGTGCAGTTCTATTTGCATTGCATCTTAATAATAATTGATTCAATCACCGATCGTACACCAGAATAACTCAAATCAAAATAATTCATGAAGGCACGTTATGATTTTTCCAGCACCCTCGCCTGGATCATCAGCGGATCGGGCGGGGGCCAAATCCGGCTAGGGAGGGCCCTAATATCGCCAAAATCACATAAAATAGGCGAGGAAATTTAGTACCGACTTGGTCTAGAGTCGGTTCAGCCTTTTCGATGTCTAGAGAGAGCAAAAATAGATAACCTGTACCGAAACTAGACCAAACAACGTTGAAATTTAGCACCTACTTTGGACCAGCTGCTCCAGTTCCGGTATAGTTTACCTACTCGCCTTATTATATCATAACGCGTTCGAATCACGAATTTACGGTCGAAAGAAAGCAACTTATTAGTATCTTAGGCTAGCGTTTGATGCTCACTATGTTTTGGTGCTCACTGGACTCACTCCAGTTTTTTTTTAGTGTATTTTTTTAATAATGACAGGAAAATTGAGGACGACATCACTTCACGAAAATCACACAAACTCATCAAATGTCCACCGATCCTGACCCCCAGACAGGGTTGGTATTTTACACGATGTCGAAAGAGTTTTAAATTTTTTTTGGTAAAAAACTGCAAAAAAACGCAGAAAACTGTAAAATTCTTGAAAATTTGCAAAAAAATGAACTTTTCAACCGGCTGAGTAGGCCAAGAGCTTCGTCCGGTTCCAGTAGCCATCTACACAAAGCGAAGAGAGAGAAAAAGAAGAGAATTGAGGTTACGTTTCTTGTAACCTAAAATCATTATTAGAATCTGATAAGGATAAAGGATCACTGATTTCGATTTGTACTACTTCTAATTTGCTTGTAAGGGTAGTTTATGTTAAAGAAATGCTGGGAAAACATAAAAAGTTTAGATGAAAAGTATAAAGTTTTGTGTAAGGAATGCCTCGACGGCAGGATTATGCATGACTATAGGGTTTGAATATATTCAACAAGGAAAAACTATTTTTTTTTCCTATCAAATTATATTATTTGGTTATTTTTGTTATTTTGATGACTGCTATCATTCTGATATCTAATTTTAATTCTGAATAGTTGTTATTTTGTATAAAAGAACAATAAACTTAATTTCCAATAGTATTTTACATTTTTTACGTTTTTTACATTTTTGACACTCTTTTGCTTATTAAAATTAATGAGTGTTTTTAACTGTAAAAAACGTGTAAATTACTCAATGTAAATCAATCTGCCAGCCCTGCCTCCAGATCACGAAAAAGTGGTTTTCCAAAATTCTCCTAGTCACGATATACCAAGTGACTTAAGTTATCTGTTCACCATTGCTAACTGTTATTGTCCGAGCTTAAAAGTCGGTTCAATTAGCAAGCTAGTTGCATTTTTTTGCGAATTAGATCTGTGAAAACAGAAAAACAATTGAAAATAGTTTTTGTGAGATATACGCATTAAAATGTAATTTTTTTATAGAACACCCTGTATATTTTTGTATTTTCATATTTCAAAAAAATCAAAATGGTGGACTCTCAAAGGGTCCAGTCAAGTAATACATGTGAATATTGTACTAAAGAAGTGAAAAATAGTATAAAACGTGTTTGTTGTTACACAGTACCACCCGTCTTGTGCTCAAAGAGTTGGAGATCTATTATGCAAGTGTTGTGCACTAAAAGTAATAAACATTGAACATGCCACACCTACCTCAGAATGTGATTACAATTTCTCTTTGGAGGCTTATAAGAATTTGAATTTGCTTGTGGAAAGACAGGCACAAATAAATAAACTAAGCGAATAAAAGATTCAAAAATTAGAAGAGGAACTAAAATGTGAAAAATCAAAGCATAATTTTCCAAATGTTAGTGAAAATGAAAGTGAATATACAAATACCGATAATAAAAAACCAGTTAAGAACACAACAACAGATAAGCTTGATTTTCAGAGAGCAAATGAAAACAAACCAGCAGATGCTGCAGCAAAGAATGTAAACAAACCAAAGGTGGGAAATTCAAACCTACAAGTGCTACAAAATGCTCAAAAAAATGTGATGAATATGTGCATTAGCCTTGAGGACCCCCTCACAATGAAAAAATATATAAGTGAGGCAAATAAAATAATCTCAACTGCTAGACTGAAATCGAAACCAAAAAACAGGAATAAACCACCGAATGTTGGAGTAGCTACGGAAGAAAACGAGGAATCCTGGACACTCATAGCTAGAAAAAGAAAAAAGAGTGAAAAGGACAAACAAATTTGGCTCTTTATTTCGAGAGAAAAAAATCAGGTGAATGAGGAGGATGTTCCGGAATACATATCAAAAAAGGGAAGATTGGGAAAAGCTCTCATCTCAGTAAAATATTTAAAAACACATACAGAAGTTGAAGGCAACAAATGTTTTCTCATAGGAGTGCCTTTTCACTATAAAGAAATGATCTACAGCAGGGAATTTTGGCCCAGCGGTATCGCCTTCAGGAGGTTCAATTTTAGACGTGGTCAATATTTTTTAGACCAACATTAAAGAACACGAATGCTGACAATAATCATTCCTATATTAGATCATACAAAAACCACAACAACGATAAAGGAATAAGGGTTTTACATCAGAATATTAGATCGATAAGAAAGGCTAGAAACAAAATAAACAATCTGATTGGTCAGTATCACCCAGATGTCATAGCAATAACTGAATATTGGTCTAGTGCTGAACATATAAAAACAATTTCTAGTGTTTTAACAATAAAGTGGATACAAACACATTTCTAGTTTCTGTCGAGAACCAGATGAACATGGTGGTTGTGCTATTTTTGCTCGCCCGGACATGCTATGTTCCGAAAGAACTTCTTTTCGAAAGAAGGCTGTGAACTTCGAACCAAGGATAAAACTAAAGTAATCTGTATTTGTCTGTACCGGGTGGTCCATCACTCATGTCCACCCCCGAAATAGAGGTTAATTTTAAAGATAAAAAATTGAAACTTTGATGATTTGTGTAATTAATATAGGACCGTATAATGACATAATCAGATTAATTATTATTTTTTTTAGTTGAGCCATCAGCGATAAAAAAACTGTAATTTGGTGTTAATGTGACCAAAATATTTTCGATTTTTTTAATACATCGATAGAAATCAATTAAGAAAATCAAAAAAAAGTATTTTCACAATATTCGGCTGAAGGGGCTTTTGTGGGGTGAAAAATTAAAAACTGCAATCATTTTTATTGTAAAATTTAGAGGGCGCCACCTGCGGTACCTTGAACACATTCAAAACAAACTATCTTTTTTGGGCCACTCTGTATTTAACTTTTAAATAAAAATTCTTGTTTTCCAACGTCTTTTAACAAAAAAAGGCATACGTGGTAAGAGTTGATTTGAGCAGCCGTTTCTGAGATATCTGGATTTACGCAAATCACTACGTGCATTTAAATTGAACCATTCCTATTGGATTTTCTCAGGAAATATGAAAAAAAATATACAGGGTGTTCTATTAAAAAAATATTATTTCAATGTATATCATCACAAAGACGACTTTCAATTATGGTTCTTCTGTTTTCACAGTTGTAGCAGCAGAAAAATGCAACTAGTTTTCTCATTTAATCGACTGTCTAGTTCCAATAATAACGAAGTTAGCAATAGTGAACAGATAAATTAAGTCACCCGGTACCTATTATACATACAGACTGTCCGTTTTTCGCGTGCCACTATGGGGATCTCGCTTATCTTAAGAGATACGAAGTTAGTTAAATTAGGGCAAAGTAGCGTATTTTTGTGCTGATTGATAATCTGAAAAGAAATTTGAGCTGTCGCTATTAGTTGTCAAAATATAAAAAAAAAAAACTGAAATTTTCTTTTCAATTTTTGTTTTTATTTTTTTATTCAAAAACCAATCAAGCAAGCCATTTTTAACTGAAACATTGTTAAGACACTTTTCAACAAGGAACCCAAAATTAATTTTACAATAGCTCTAGCACTTGAGATGAAAGAAAAACGATGGTCAGCTTTGTTTTTTCTTATGGGCGCCATATTGGATTTTTCCATTTTTAGATTACGTTAATTTTTCTCTTTACAACGATGTATCACACATGTTATTTCATTATTGAATGTTTGGCGAAAATAAAATTTCTCATCTCGTGTGCAGAGTGCTTTGAAAAAATGTCAAGGGTCTTTTGTTTTCAACAAAACTTTGACGATTCAACCAGTCGTCTGCGTCGACATTGAATTATTAATCGAGAAAAAAGCCTCTTTGCAAATAAAATTATTAATTAAACAATGGATAACAAAGACGAATAAATTAACAACAGAGGTAATGTCACAGAGCATGTGTTCAAAAATCCTCCCTTGTAATTGCAAGCACAATTGCGCGCTTTTTCCTAAGATTCGATACAGCTCTCAACACGTCTCTCCTTCTAATGCCGTGCCTGAGTGTGGTAACGATTCGTTGTCGAAGTTCATCGACGTCGGCTGGCAATGTTTTATAAATCTTATTTTTAATTGTCCCTCACAAAAAATAATCCAATGGGGACAAGTCAGGTGACCGTGCTAGTCAGCGTTCGTCGCCATTATTTGCAATTACTTGTTTGGGAAACATTTCTGACAAGAATTCTCTGCTCACCCTACCAGCATTATGAGGCGGCGCCCCATCCTGCTGGAACCAGATCGTATTCAAACGATTAAGAGGCAAGTTTTCAAGAAAATCTGTTAAAAATGTCCTCAAAAAATTTAGGTAGCGATCAGCATTCAAATTATCCTCGTAGATGTATGGACCTATAATTGTATCGCCTAATAATCCGACCCACACATTAAGACTAAAACGAATTTGTGGTCGACGTTCTTGGAATCGATGCGGGTTGTCAATCGACCAGTAATGTTCGCTGTGACGATTGAACATTCCTGCATTTGTGAATTGGGTTTCATCGGACCATATCACGTCATCAAGAAAATTCGGGTTTTCTTGAATACAATAATTATTCAAGAACGTGCAGAAGGCTACCCGCCGTTCACAATCCCCGAGGTGAAGTGTTTGAGAAATACGAACTTTCCAAGGACGAAATTTCTGTTTTCTCAACGTTGTCCAAACAGTTTGATGCGACGGTAAATCCAGCTGGGCTGCAACTTCCCTTGTAGAGACAGATGAATTGTAAGGTATTGCAGCTAATTTAGAATTAATTATAAACATTTTGATATCGAAATCATGACAAATCCTTACCGCTTGCAAAATTTCTTGCTGATGTTCATTGGGCCTATCACCATATCGTCAAGGTTTTTTAAAAGAACCATATTGGCCCAAGTTTCTGTGCAGCAGAGCAAAATATCTCAAAGAAGGTTGTTGCCGCTCTGGATAACGGTGCAAATACGGTTCTGCGGTGATGTAGGCATTTAGGTGCGAAGTGTAATAAATTTGTAGCATATCTCTTTGTTCTTCACTTGAAAAAGGCATTTTCGCCTTATAAACGTAACGAAAGAGAAAAATTAACGTAATCTAAAAATGGAAAAATCCAATATGGCGCCCATAAGAAAAAACAAAGCTGACCATCGATTTTCTTTCATCTCAAGTGCTAGAGCTATTGTAAAATTAATTTTGGGTTTCTTGTTGAAAAGTGTCTTAACAATGTTTCAGTTAAAAATGGCTTGCTTGATTCATTTTTGAATAAAAAATAAAAACAAAAATTGAAAATTTCAGTTTTTTTGATATATTTTGATAACTAATAGCGACAGCTCAAATTTCTTTTCAGATTATCAATCAGCACAAAAATACGCTACTTTGCCCTAATTTAACCAACCTCGTATCTCTTAAGATAAGCGAGATCCCCATAGTGGCACGCGAAAAACGGACAGTCTGTATACACAATTCTAAGAAATTAGAGAAAAAATGTACAAATTTATGACTCAATAATAACTTGCTTACCTGCATGTATATTTGTTCAAAATAACAAATGTTCGATTTTGAAAAACGCTCCTGTAGATTTATTATTCAAGATTGATAAATGACGTAAAACTTTTTAAAAAGACGTTAGATTTTCGTTGAAAAATTTTTCAAAAGATGCGTTACTTCCAGAGGGTGTCCTTTCAAAGTTATTCCAAAAATGCGGTCCATGAGGCACGGTTTCTAGTAGCAGTTTTCAATCTAAGAGACCCTATTTTTGTGGGAGTAAGATATCGACAAGGAATGGTCTGGTATTGCATTTGAGCAAAATCGGTTCAGACGTTCCAAAATGGCGGCCTTTTGAATTTTAGGGACAAGGGCTATTTTTTGAACCTCTGTATAAGCAAGATAGAAAAAAGCTTTTTATCCAAATTAACAATATTGGAAGAAAATTGTTTGAAATTTGAGCTAATGTAATAAAATTTTGCATTATTCCTATTAATAAGCCAAAAGCCAGCGGCGTGGGCAGGAAATGGGTTAAAATAGCTAAGTTTCTATTACCGTTTATGAGCACATTTTTGAAGGAATTGAACTGAAATTTTTACAGTAGACAACTATACTAATAAAATAACCTTAAACCTCAAAAAATTTCAAGAATTAAATTGATTAGATTATTAAGATATAAGAACTTTCGAGCATTCGATAATTAAGAATCTATGTCACTTCCTCAAATATTGCTTTGCAATTTTCAAAAGTATCAAAATATATTTTTTATTGTTTCTTATTCTTCTGATACTTTCTCATTTTGTTTAAGAGCCGTACGATCCAAGGTCGTCGGTAGCACCTCGTCTCATGGGCTTATTATGTGCTTACCCCTTTTGATACATGTCACACATTCTGTTAGTCTGGTCCCCTTTACTAGTTTGTACAGCTTCGTCACTGAATAAGTATATCATATTCTTCCGGACTCATTTTTGGCTTTTTAGTTTGGCTTAATTTCAGTTTTCTGGGGTCTAGAGCTTCGCATTCACAGATTATTTTTAGCTATCTTCCCAGCATTGCTACATTCTCTGCAGTTTGGGTCTCCATTCTATAGTCCCATTTTATGTAAGTGTTCCAAGTGATAGTAGTTCTTCAATTATCTTATTTTTTAGTCCCTTGATGAAGGCTTTCCCAGGTTGATGTTTGCTCCTTTATCCCAGTATTCTTTATATTTTTTCTTGACCCATATGTTTACTTGACCACGTGTTGTACTTTTTGGTACTCCCAGGGCCGTTTCTGGGCCAATATATTCATTGCCTATGGATATCCATTCCACTACACCCACATCAAGTTTACTTTGTTGTATTCTGCCATGCTTTCAAGATTTTTACCGGCATTTCCACAGGATTCTGGACGTTATCTTTAGATTTTCCATAGCCCTTAGAACCGCCTGACTGTTTCTAGATCCACCTTTTTTGCAGGCTCTTATTATTATCTCTTATGCAGTGTAGCATGGCATATATTTCTGATTGAAATACAGTTACTCACTGCCCAAGAGATAAATGCTGTGTTGAGAGGTATCTAGCTCATTCTATACGCCGGTTCCAGTCCTTTGATCAGTCTTTATACCAGGTTATTCCGACCACCTGTTGCCGTCTATGTTTCTATTTAGCAAGTTTACTACCATGGCTTTTTATTTTGTTTTCCGCGTACTTGCCGCTTGGTTCTTCTTGCAGCTTCAGGCGTGCCATTCTTGCCTCCCCCATCTTTTGTGACATAATAAAACAAACTTTTTAGGCGATTGGTGTGGAGTTAGTAATAGCAATGACACTGTTGACAGATGTAGTGCTCCATAATTATTACCAAAAGCTAGTGATCTGGACATTTAAAACGAAATATTCCTCGTACCAGCTAATTTATCTTGCACGAGAGATAACATATTACTTTAAAAAAATGCTAATTTTTATTTTCAGCCATTGTTTGGTTAGTTGGAAAAGTAGAAATATAAATAAATTTAATTAAACATGTTCATTAGGATGGACATTTAGGAGATATGAAAATAAAAAACTTTCACTTTGTAAATCTATCTTAAGTCAATCAAATCACAAAAACAGTATACGGAGGGAAAGTGATACTTTTCATGGCGGGCTCGTGTTTATCAGCCGAACGAAGTGAGCCGAAAAAGTGAAAAGTAAACCTCCAGCGGAGTAAAAGTCACCTTCGCGGCCGACTGAAGGTTGAAGAAAAATTATGTAATCTAATTTAGCCATTAAAAATCAACAGTGATTAATATCTTCTTATCTGACTACTTACATATTTAGGCACTTACATACCTATGAGGTCAAAATTTATACCTATGTTCCCAAGTATATAAGAAATAATTATTTCAATAATTGTATCGGGTGATCCACAAAATTTTTCATCAACTAGTGACTTGGAAAAAATGAAGCATGTCTGCCAGTCTGCCAGTCTGTCAGATAAAATGCAAACTATTGGTAGGTAACTGTCAGGTGCAATGAGCTCAGACATGACTGCAATAGCTATCTCTCTCTTCCAAGGCACTAGTTGATGAAAAATTTTGTGGATCACACGATATATTCAATAATTATTATTGTTTTAAATAATAATACCTAATAATAATAATAATAATAATAACCAGTCAAACGTTGATGTCTTTATCTTCACCAGACCATCTCAAGTTGTGCGTTCGATGTTAAATAAACGGATTGCCGTCATTGATATTAATTTTTTAATTTGTCAATTTGTATTTTTAGAAATAAAAATCTCCATAAAAAATTTAATCAATAAAATACATAGCAAAAAAGTGTTAGCGAGACTGATGAGATCAATAATGAGTTAAAATTTAAAAATTAAAATTTCTTTTTAATATTTAGGTACGTGGGTTTTATTCAATTCAATTCTACTCACAGCAAAAATATAGGTATAGAATGGCTACGAAGTTTTCTAGAATTTGCTGCAGAGAAATCTATATTGTTTGGAGATCCACGTTTTTCGATTTACATAGGTACTTACTTACATGTCGAAACTGAGAGAGGTACACTTAAACAATTTGGATTCATTTGTTCGTATGTTATAATTCTGTTTTTATAATATTAAAAGTGTTATAATTGTCAAATTTTATATTGTGATTGATGATTTTCGGAACATGCAAGTCCAATCAAATCCTATAAAATTTTAGTCAACAATAATTGTTATTAAATAAGTATCAGAGTACCTATAAAAACAACATAAAAAAGTGACTGTGTATGTTCGCACATAGGTACCAAAAACTTTTGACAGTGTACAAAAATAGTTATATTATACAAAATAAGAAAAAATTATTTAAGTGGTCCATCGAAGTAATGGAACCTTTATAAGTTCGTCATGTCCGTCCGTCTGTATGCTGTGTATGCATGTACACCAAATACGCTAAAATATTAATACCAGATACTTCTATACCTAATGCATTACATCGAGGTACTACAACTTTAGCAGCGCCGCCAAGCATGACTTGGTGTCACTAAAAGTTATACGTATATGGTGAAACATATCGGGCAGTTTTAAATATCAACACTGAATAGAAAAGCTCTTAAAGTTAATTAGACGGATGAAATTGGGATTAATAATTAATACAACAAAGTTTTCAATATCTTTATTATATTAACAATGATTATTAACCACGATTCCACACAATGTTATTGATACAGCAGAGGTTGGTATATTGCAAAAAGATTGAATCTCTAAATAAGTGTAAAGTTTTTCTCCACAATTCCAATAATGCGCTTCCTTGCAGTTTTAAAGGTCAATTATTTGCTGGATTAACAGCATTTTCTTCTTTGAAATGATCGGAACAAATATTTTATTTGCAAATGCCAGTCCTATGTAAACGGAGAGTCACACTTCTTTGTTGTTGTTTATGATGGCTGTTATTTACGATCTCCGAATTGAACTCATAAATTATCCTACCAATTTTGCATTTCTTTGATTTCCAAAGCTAATTAACGAGATAATTTGATTTTTTTTTCTGAAATCTTTTTTATTATCCATCACACGTGTCTTGATCGTGACCAAAAACGAAAAATTTTAATGAATGAACCAACACGAAAATGATTAACGGAGCCGTGACGCTAATTAATTGCACTTTCAAACCAAACAAGCTCATCAATTTATAGCTCTATATGGTTCGCATATTTCCTGAAAATTTCAAATTGATATCTTTGTAATTAGTCGTCATTTTTGGGGTGGACACTTGTGTTGGGACACCTGTAGTACACAACAAAATTATCCGCCGATAGTGCTTTGAGAGTAACTTTAAATTGAAATTATACTCGAAACTAAAATATTCAATAATTACTAATGACAAATTATGAATAATTATTAATTATGATTGACGGAACCTGTAAAAAATCGTGAAAAGTTACCTAACTTTGAATTTAAAAACAGCTTAGTGACACCAAGTCCTGCATGAGGGCGCTGTAAATTGTCGGAGGTTTTGAGAGGAAGTGTTCGGTATTTATATTTTAGCGTGTTTGCGTACACTATATCTCCGCGATCTTTCAAACCATTCTGATGAAATTTCAGAGGCAAGTGTTACATTTTATACTTCATTTGGGTTCGCTTTCCATACTTAGAACTGAGGGACTAAAAACAAAGAATTTCGCGCACCCCATCGCGTGGTAAAACCACCCAATAAGCCTTCAAAAAAGTAATAAACTTCTCATATTAATATTGTTTCCTTAAATTTGCAAGACATAAGGCCCACCAAGTTATGAAAATTACTCCAACTCCACAATTACAGTTGAAATTTGACTATTTAGGGTCCAGGCCTGCTTGATTAGATAATAAATTTCACCATATTTTCATGCTTAATAAATCAAGTGTGTCTCGACAAGAGCATTCTATTCGAGATTCTACTTGTTTTCTGTATGGGTAAAGTACCTCTTCTGTGCGAAATATTAAAAAACTGTAAAGAAAAACGTTGCTCAGAATTTAAAATCATGCATCCATGCCTAATTTCTATTCTAAATCTAAGCCTTCTTTGATTTTTTTATATTTTTTGCATAGCTTTTTGTTGGAATTGTGTAATTATTGTCCTCCCTCTTCTCAATTGTGGAACTGAATTGATTCGAATGCCTCAGGGATCCATTTTATCTCCGACTCTCTTTCTAATATTTATAAACGACTTGCTTGAAACAACAAAAAATCCAATATACAGTTTTGCCGACGACAGTACCCTCATATCTTCTTATACGTTAGATGCGCGAACATCTGCCATCGACGCACAGACTCGCAGGGAGCAAGAAGTTGCCATACTTAACAATGACTTGCAAGACATTCAAACTTGGGGCGATAGAAACCAAGTCCAATTCAATGCTGGAAAAACCTAAGCAGTCATCTTCTCCAAAAAGACCAACGTTTTGGAGCCAGATATGATGATGGCGGGACACTCTTTTACCCCAGCGTCATCTCTTCGTTTACTTGGAGTGAGCCTCGGTGCGAACATGTCTTGGCATGATCATGTTGCTGGTCTGGCGAAGAGTGCTTCTTAAAAACTTGGAACACTCTTCCGCACGAAGAAATTTTATACACCACAACAGCTTCTCCTCTTCTACAAGGCTCAAATCCGACCATCCTTGGAGTACTGCTCACATGTTTGGAGCTCAGCTCCCAAACATACGCTGAGACTACTCGACTCTATTCAGAAAAGAGCCATCCGCTTGATTGGGGACCCAGATTTGACAAAAAATTTAGACACTCTCGAACATCGAAGAAGAGTAGCTGACCTGAGTCTGTTTTACAGATATTTTAATGGAAGGTGTTCAAAAGACGTGGCTCGCTTGATCCCACCAAGAACAAGACCGGGCAGATATACACGTCGAGCCGCAGACGCTCATCCGTATCAGGTTCAGCTCGTTACACCTCGTACCACCCTATTTCAGACTTCTTTTATGTACAGAACCGTATCACTTTGGATTAGCATTCTAAAGGGCGTGTTTCCCGAAGTATACAACTTACAGAGATTCAAGGCCAACGTGAATCGATATCTCCGCTCATGCAATAATGCTAATTAATGATTATGTGCATGTTCTGGTCGGTAAGTTTGATTAATTTCTATATAAGTATATCTCACGATACATTATTTCTTCTGGGAAATTTGTGTTAGGTTAATTGCACAAATTTCCAATAAAGTGTTATTGTTAAAATGTTTGACCTTTATTTTATTTATTGTGTTGTTGTGTGACCTGTAAAATTAAAAAGACACAGCGTAGAGCAGGTCAAGGTTCAATATTTTCATTCAATTTTTTATGCCAGACGATCACTATAAATTTGTCATTTTTATCTCTATTTTTGTGGTGTGGATAGTTCGCCGCAGAACTGACCCACACCCACCTTCTCCGTTCCTTTCGGGTTCAAAGGAATCAGTAGGTATCCGGACGGAGCGCGAGAAGTTATATTCTCTGCTCGTCGTTTTTGGCCGTTCATTTTCAAAATTAAAAACAAGGAGAGCTAGAGGGTTGCAGTCTTGTCAAAAAAAAAAAAGAATTTCAACTATATCTGAAGATTTGATAACACCATTCACAATTGTTTATCTATTTCAGAAACCAAATGTCGGAAAGCTGTTGGCTTTGATGGGCTTTACCCAGAATTTTTCAAAAACTTAGGCTTCAACTCATTGAATTGGCTCGTTGACTTTTTCGACGACATTCTTAAATCAGGACTCGTTCCCAATGATTTCAAGAAATCAAAGGTAATTGCTATTTTAAAACCCAATAAAAATCCAAAAGAGGCTGCCACTTATCGCCCTATATCTCTTTTGAGTGTCACTTACAAAATTTGGAGAGATTAATTTACAACAGGATCTCTCCTATGATTATGGTCATACTTCCCTCAGAACAAGCTGGTTTTAGACCTAATAGAGGATGCTGCGATCAAGTCTTGGATCTAGCGACACATACTGAGAACGGGTTTCAAAATTATCTTAAAACTGGAATAGTCCTAATGGGCTTAACTGCTGCTTATGATACAGTATGGAATGAAGATTTATTATCAAAATTAATTGATGCAATTCCTTGTAAAAAAATTATTGACTTGATTTACCAAATGAAAATTTAGAGTTTTTATCTGTGATAAGATTCTAAGTATAAATTAAAAAAAAAAATGGCCTACCACTAGGAGCAGTTTTTTCCCCTCTTCTATTCGATTTATACACCAGTGACCTGCCTCATACAAAATCGAGAAAATTTATTTTTGCAGATTATATAGCGTTAACTTTTCAAAACAAAGGTTTTATTGCCATTGAACATCAATTAGCAAGAGGCTTGATAACAATGAATGATTATTTCCAGAAATGGCGTCTGTGTCTAAATTCATTAAAAACAGTCGTGTCTTGTTTTCATCTTCCAAATCAGCACAAAAATAGATACTTATTAGTATAGGATGTTTATTTCAATAATAAGACTTAACTTAACGGCTGCTTCACAGCTGTCGTTAAGTTACGTCAGAGGCCCTTGAGGCTACTTGAAAACTTCTGACACTTGGGCTTTACCACAGCCATACGATATTTATTTATTTTATTTATTTCAATAATACTTTATTGGAACATGATTTTTGTCCTAGATATCTCGGAGTTACATTACACACATAATTAACATATAAAAATCATATAGAAAAATTGCAACAGCAATTAAAAACGAGGAATAATATTCTACATAAACTAGCTGGTTCTGACTGGGGAGCACATCCAGAAATATTATGTACATCAGCATTTGCCCTCGTTTTCTCAACGGCTGAATACTGCTCTCCAGTCTGGATGAACAGCTCGCATGTTAGTAAAGTTGACACTCTCAAGAGTACTTGTATGCGAGAACAATAACTGGCACCATCAAAACAACTCCAACTTCTTGGTTACCTGTCTTATCGAATATTCTTCCACCAGATATTCGATGTACCTATTGATTTCGCCATAAAAATGTGCAAAAAATACACTAAATTTAAAAAAGAATTTCCAATCCGACCCGAAATCAATTAACCTTTTGATCGCTTAGTATCTAGAAATCCAATTTTGAGCAATGAAAATAATTTTGAAAATTTTTCTCCCGTTGAACTTTGGAAAACTAAATGGAACTTAGAAACTTTTTTCAATAAAAACTTGATTAGGTACCGATCCATCACAAATAATTGTACCAGACTTCGATCAGCCTGGAAATGTTTGGGTAAAGTTAAAACGCCGTCGGACAGATCATGGTCGTTGTAATGTACCATAATTTAAATGGAATGCTGTCATAAGTCCGCTCTGTCGTATAGTGGAAAAGCTAACGAGACAATTAAACGCATCATTTTTGACAGATGCAAAAATTTTGATTTCATCTCTACGTATATTCGTTAACTGTTGCAACTAATAGAATCTTAAGAATATAGGGTGATTCATTAGTGACCTTACATAGACCAATGTCGATTAGCAGACTTCAAGGCGTGTCAAAAACCACAAAAGAATTTTTTTTTGTGATTGGTTACGGAGTTACAGGGTGTTATATGTCTCAAGTACAAAACTTTGATAGGCGATATTTTTACGAAACGGTTGAAAATATTTTGTCGAAATTTACTAGGGATGGTGCATTCCGGAAACTTATCAAAACCGCCTTCTGAGTTCATTAAAAATCCACGACCGGACTTGAAAATTTTTGCACCCGTGGTATTTGTTGAAATAGTTATTTATGTATCAAGGGAGTTATGAGGATGTTAATTACAGAGGGCAACATATTGCAATCCCGAGGGACGTTAGTCCCGAGGGATTGTTAAGTTGCCCGAGGTTATTAACATCTAATAACTCCCGTGATACATAATCTATTTTATTTTATACTAAATGAAATATAAAAACGAAATCTGTTGGTTTTTAAAATTAAACGAATGTTTTTAATAATTGAGTAAGCATGATTATTGATTATCATGGATATATCAACTGAAAAGTTTGTAGAAAATGACATAATATGAAATCAAAATATGCAACCAACAATGCAATAACAAAAGCAGCATCCAATGGTTACCAGAATTAAACCAATAGTAATATTAGAATTAGAGGGAGTTATGGATTCATAACAGTCCCAAGGGAGTTATGAGTATGTTTATAGTTACGGTAACCAAGCGTTTATCTAGTTATAATGTATTAGTATGAAATAAAAGTTATTTTTCTGACGATACTTCTGAAAAACAATCATCGAATTTGAAAAGTTAAGAAAAAACTCCAAGGAAATCATTCCCCAATTTGAACGGCACACCCAAACCGTCTCGAAAAAAAAAGTCAAAGTAAAACTTCTCAGTAGTTTTCGAGCACACATATTTTACTTAATGTTCGTCTGAATTCCTTCAAATAAATTTTTATACTTGTTTCTGTGGGGAAAATGTCAGTTAGTGTAAATTAAATGTTATCAATGGGTACGTTCACTTGACGTCAACTACTGTTGAGTTGTTGATGTAGCGCTTGCGTTCAGATATACCGCTCACTTACAGAGTATTTTTGTGAGCGTACATATTTCTTGCTCAGCACAGTCAACGTGTATGTTGCGGACATGCGCAAGGTGGGAAGTAAAAGTTGCAAGTAAGAATGCTCCTGATACAATCAGCGACAAAGAAATGATAATAATTATTTCTATGAACTTGAATCGTATCCAGAAACATGTCACATATCTCTCGATCTCAACAATGTGTTTAGACTATTTCCAACATGTTGCAACAGTTAACACTCAACCGTTTTGCGCTGCTATTCAACAGTTGACGTCAAGTGAACGTACCCAATATTAATGTTATAAACGGTTTTCAAAATGTCCTCCACCAACTTCAATACATACATTCCCTGCAGCGTTACCCTAAATTTTGGATTGCTTTTTGGATTATTTGCCTGTTGTTTCTAAATTCATCAGCAACTACCATCAGTATTCGCACCCTAAGCTCCTCTCTGGTATTTATTTTCGTTTTGTAGACTTCCTGTTTCATATGGCCCTATAGGTAAAAGTCTAAAACAGTGAGGTCGAGGGACCTAGGTGGGCAGAAATGAGAGCCGCCGCGTCCGAACCAACGATTGGGGTACTCATTGTCGAGATGCTCTCTGACATGTAAAATGCGGTTGTGCCCAATGACGTCTAAATAAATAGACCCAACATTCCATTCATAAATATGAAATATTCGAAATCCATCATCTAATTTGTATCTTCATGTGAGTGGGAAAAGGAGCGACCGATCGCATAAACAGAGGTTTGCGGCGAAAATGGCAATGCTGTCAGAGACCTTCGCGATGAGAGCCAGTGGCGTAGGGTTTTTCAAGATAATTATTATTTCCTGTGTATTTAGGACGAAAAATAGCGAGTTTGGGTTACTTTGTATGATTAATGGAATACCGTACTTATCTGTCTGTATGAAGATTAATCCTATAAAACACTTTTCTTAGATGTACAGAAAGCCAAAGCAACCTCTTCTCCTGATTCACAGGAAAGCTAAGACAATACATAGGTACTTTAGCATATTTAACTAGTAGATTACAAAAGACATTCATAATATTTTTTGTTATTTATTAGACCCTCAATAAAGGTGATTTGTGAAATTTTTGAGACAAATGTATAGATATTTCTAAATTAAACAGAAACGCAAATCTTAGGAAGGAACTGGTGTAACAGTTGAAGTTGTAAAGTCATCCAATTTGTGAACATCTTCTAAGATAACGGTATTAGAGAATAATTAGAAAATTGTAAATATTGAACCAAATTGACGCCGATGATGTATATTAGGGATTATTTTGATAATTGGGCTTTAGGTTCCGGCTTATTTTCGAAGTTACCAATCGGAAGTTTAACGTTTCGAGACTGATTAGTCCCTTGATCACAGTTAATAATAAAGTAAAGTACAAATAAAAATTTAAAAGTAAAATTAAAATATAAAATATAATTATGACATTTAGATTTGTCAAAATCTAAAACTTCGAAAATAGTAAGCCGGAACCTAAAGCCCAATAATTATTATCAAAATAATACCTAATATACTTACAATGGGACGTACTGTTGAAATTTGTCACAGTAGGTACCTAATTGCAATGTTCAGAGGATAATTTTACTGGATTTGCCAAAGATTTTTCCCTGCAGCGACTACAGCACTGATATGAACATAGCCTTACTTACTGGTACTCACCTACGAAAACAAACTTCTGGGTTTAAATCGTCACTTTTCTTGCACATCAACTAAGTTCGCACTATTGTCTATAGTCTATAATTTTAAATTGGTGAAAATAATAGCAGGAAGCAGTTTAATTTGGTTAAAATACCCGTCTAATGAAATCAAAATAGGGACAACACCGCACTCGAAATGATGAATGAATTTTAAAAATTTGTAAAAATATCGTAGTCGCGTAAACATACGACGTTGCCGCGCATTTTGTGTTTCATTTCTTAACATTGAAAATTATATTCAAATATGATTTAAATGACGTCTATCCCATTATTGTTGTTCGAGTTTATTAGAAATACTATGCTATTTAATTATTAGTAAGAAGTACCTCGCGCGGTTTGTATTGATAATGTCTTGTTTACATATTTACGTCATGGTTTCAAGAACGATAGTATTCAAAAATCTGGTCACAGTAACGGTTTGGCAAACATGCAATTGCGGAGGGGCAATGAATGATTCTATAAAAATGTAAACAAGGGGGTCTATTTTATTTAGACGTCATTGGTTGTGCCCCATCCTGCTGGAAGCAAAGACCACGCCTGTTCACGTTCACCTCTACAAGCAAGGTGAAATGACTTTTCCCCTTGACTTTTCACCAAGACGGCCAAAATCACTTGTAGGAAATGTAAATAAATTTCCCCCGTGAGCCGCCCAGCAAAAAATTGGGTCATATCATGGTATCATTTGCAATGCCACACCACATATTTATAGAAAATCTATGTTGCGAATTCTTCTGAGCAAAAGAGCGCGGATTTTCATGTGTCCATTGGTGGGAGTTTTTTTATTCGTTACACCATCCCGAGTGAACTGAGCTTCATCAGTAAACAAAATTCTACCCAGTGTCCTTGGGTGCTCCAAAATCCACCGACAGAAAATGAGACGTGGAACTTCATCGAATGGTTGTAGCCTCTGAACACTTTGTAAGTGACAGGGATGCATCCGCTCTTCTTTTTTCAAGGTTCGCTCTTGATTGAGAAATGCCCAGTGCTTGCCCAATTCTTCGCGTACTTGTACTTGGATTTACTGCCACCATCTACATGATATTTCGATGGTTCACATTTTCCAATTGAGGTTCAGCAATCCTTTGAACTCCGAGAAATCTGACGTGGTTTCGAGAAAATTGGAAAACAGACGCGAATGTTACAAGGGCCCGGTGTTCTTCGATTGGGGAATCTTCTATGGTATTCTCTCGCAGCTACTCTTGAATTTCCATTGCAGAAACCGTACACAAACATAATGTCTTCGTATTCGTTATTAGTGAAATGATTTTCCATACTGATATTAAAGCCTCGCGTAAGGTGACACCTACTACTACTCGTTAAAAACAGAAAGCCTGGAAAGTCAACTATATATATATATATATATTCGTTTGAAATTACAAATTGCAGTCTTACGATTAACATGTTGTTTAGTTTATTAAATTACATATGATTGGTTTCGTCGATCATGGGGAAAAGAACGATCTGTAGGATATTTTGATGCGATGTTGACATCATGGTGAAGCATTTGCTTTGAGAGATATAGTCTAGGGAAAACCCCATTAAAAAACCTAGACACACCATCCTGTTGAGATTGGTTTGAAGTATTCCAATCATTTTGCAGCATCCGTCTGAGGTTATCTGGCTGTTAATGTAGATTTTGTTTACAAGAGCTTCAAATTCTGTAACCAGTCTATTGTTTCGGTGGAAATTTCATGTATTGCTTGAAAACCTCCAGAAAATTTGGTTAAAGGACATTCATTGACAATGTGATTGATGGATTCTTCAGGATGTCCGCAAATACAGGAAGCGCTTGGTTTTTGTTTTTTTAACTAAATTTTGTTAATAGTTTGACACGTATACGTCAAACATATCAGATAACTAGTGAACAAACTAGTATTATTCCAGAAAACTGAAGCATCAGATATTTACTATCAAGTGAGACGATTTTCAAAATCGTTTATAACTAGGTATTAGATTAGGTATAATTTTCTAATTTTGGGCTCAGTTTTAGAGTAATAATTTTACATTAATATTGATAACATTTAATTTACACTAACTGACACATCAAGCAGACCCGGTTTTAGTTAGACATGCGTCAATCTGAAAATTGTATAGTTGACACCCGATTTCCCAGTAATAAAACTTGGCCTTCTGTCAAACATTTTTCCCACAGAAATAAGCCAAAAAATTAATTTGAAGGAATTCAGACGAACATTAAGTAAAATATGTCTGCTCGAAAACGATAACTTACTGAGAAGTTTTACTTTGACTTTTTTTTTTCGAGATGGTTTGGTTGTGCGGTTCAAATTGAGGAATGATTTCCATAGAGTTTACTTTTAACTTTTCAAATTCGATGACAGTTTTTCAGAAGCATCGTCAGAAAATTAACTTTTTTAATTAAGATCATGAGGGCTAAAATATTCTGAAATTTCAACATCTGAAACATATGAAATGGCTAAAACTTGCCATTTCATATGTTTCCATGGTAACATCTATCTGGGTATTGTAAACCTACACATTATGTTTCTGCCTGAAGAAGGGTATCCAATGCAGTGTTGTGACTTTATTTTCCACAAAAGTGGTCATATCTTCTTAAGGAACCATACTGGAGACAAAAGTTAATGAATTTAGAATATTTAATCAACGATGGATGCTGTTGTGCTGTCCGTGACCGCCATTTCGGGATCACCCTGTATAATATATGAATATAATAGTAGTTATATATAATTTATGTAAGAGACCTTTCCGTACTCTTTCCACACAGTACGCTGCAGATAGATCTAGGAAGACTGATTTTAATTTTCTTTGAAAGCCACATTCAATACGGGTTGTCATTGCTAAAACTTGGTCACAAAAACTAGGTTGAAATTCACCTTGCTCAGCTGGAAATGTTTCGTGAAAATATGGTCAAATTTATTATCTAATCGAGCAGGCCTGAATCCCAAACAGTCACATTTAAACTCGAAAATTTATACCTATAAACTCGCTTATCAAGGAACACACTAAGTACTTTATATGGCTACTGTAGGGTTGATATTATGGGCTAGAAAAAAAAAACAAGACCTTGTGCCCACCCTATACAAGATTCGTGGTCTGCCCTAGAACAATATATTGCGTTTACCGAATATTATCGAAATCAACAGAGCCGTTTTAATAAATTTTGCTAAAAAGTTTGTTGTTCCTGATCGAATAACGGAAATTGAAATCTTGCGTTGGCTGATTGGCTGGCCGGTTACCCCACCTAGGAAAACACCCTATAGCTACGCCAATACCGGCAACACTGATTTGCTATACAATGTGAGGCGCGAGAACCTTTGGGAATCCATTATTGAAAAAATGATTGGGTTAGAAGTCTGAAAATTTGTACATTAATGATTTCAATTTCATTGAACTGAGCTAAAATATTCTTAACCCCACTTCTTAATACCACTTTTGGTTTTACCGGCAGTAGCCATCAACTTTCATATTTTACACGGAACACCTAAATATATTATTTCCTTTTCAGATTTCACGAAAAAATTTAATAAATATGGTGTTGACGAGTATAGTTCAAATTTGTAACGAGTGATTTATGTTTTATAAATAAATGAAAATGGCAATTTTCCATTTTCAAAGCGGCTTAAAAAGTTCCAAACATCTTATTTTAGTTCCTCGAAACAGGCCTAACGAAAAGGAAACAGCCTAACAACTTGTAAACTGAAGATGTGAGCGAAAAAGGGCGAATCAGGTCAATTTTGTTATCGAGAGGGACATATTTGTGTGACAAATTTACTTATTCAAGTCAATCCCATTAGCCAGGATAGCTACAATTTTGCTTATGATCACAGGGAACAGACATCAAGCGGTACATCATTTATTGAAAGCTACTTAAATTCTCTTTGCAACGATGTCTCACTTTTAGGCTTCATAATATTTCCATTTTTTTTTTTTTTTGAAAATAAGCAAACAGAAAAAATTTTAATACAACGTCACACTTCACTAGCTACCATGATAGTGTGATAGTGGAGTGCAATATTTTATTAAAAATTATTCTCTCCACACATTTCCGAAGAAAAAACAGCAATTCTTAAGAAAGCCTGTTTTATCGATTCGCACTCAATTTTATCAAAATTCTATCAAAACCCAAAAAGTAAATATCGTTGTAAAGAGAATTCAAGTAGCTTTCAAATGACTTATGAATCGATTTCTGTTCCCTATGCCAAGGGGATGAATTTGAATTGTTAAATATATTACCTAAAATAACAAAATTGACCTGTTTCGGCATTTTCGCGCGTACATCATCAGTTTCCGAGTTATTAGACCTGTTTCGTTTTCATTGGGTCATCATGTGTATTTAAGCAAAACGCCAAAGGTGAGATATCGTTGTAAAGAGAATTCTAGTAGCTTTCAAAAAATGATGTGTCACTCGATATCTGTTTCCTATCATGATAAGCAAAGGATTAGCTCCCCCTGTCAAGGGGATGAACTTTGGCAGTTGTCTTTTCTACCAAAATATGCCCCTCTCGATAACAAAATTGATCTGTTTCGGAGTTTTTAGCGCACATCTTCAGTTTCCAAATTATTAGACCTGTTACGTTTTCGTTGGGCCACCTGTGTGTATAGGGTGATTGCTTATATTCTACTCAATAGATATCTCAGTTAATATTTGTTTTACGAAAAGGTGTAACGGGGCACATATGTATAACTATTTATGGCCATTTAGAATCCGGTACAAAGAAAAACAAAAAAGCATCGTAAACCTAAAAATTCTACACAATCTGATATTTTTTAAATGGAATACCCTTAACTTTTTTGCAGATTTAGTTTTTAAATAATTTCCATTTCACAATGATGTATCAGAAGTAATATACAGGATGGGCCATCGAAAAAGTAACAAGCCTAATAGTTCAGAAAGTGAATATGTATGCGAAAAACGCCGAAACAGGTCAATTTTGTTATCGGGGGGGACATATTTTTGTGACAAATTTAACTACCAAGTTCACCCCCTTGGCAGGGGTATTTACCCCTTTGCTTATCATCATAGGGAACAGATATCGAGTGATACATCATTTGAAAGATACTTAAATTCTCTTTACAACGATATCCAACATTTTGGGTTTCGCTTACATACAGGGTGGCCTACATACAAGTGATTAAGGCGAGTTACGTTTTCGTTGGGCCAGCCTGTATGTAAGCGAAACCCAAAATGCTGGATATTGTTGTAAAGAGAATTTAAGTAGCTTTCAAATGATGTATCGCTCGATATCTGTTCCCTATGATGATAAGCAATGGGGTAGCTACCCTTGCCATGGGGGTGAAGTTGGGTAGTTAAATTTGTCACGAAAATATGTCCCCTTCGATAACAAAAACGACCTGTTTCGGCGTTTTTCGCATACATCTTCACTTTCCGAACTATTAGGCTTGTTACCTTTTCGATGGCCCACCCTGTATTTTTCAAATTAATTGTCAGAGTCGAACGATTCAAAACTACTGTCAAAAAAAATTGTCAGATTGACTTGAAATTGGGCTGTTAGAAGATTGTTTATCAGTGTTATTAATTATTATTGTCGATAATATTAACTTTTTTTGTGGAGTCAAATAAATTAGACAGGAGTTTGGAATCGTATATCACGGCCGACTATAATACCAGTTACATATTATATGCCTTTCAAAAAGAAGTTACATAATATGCTATCTTACCTCTGAAAAAGATATTGCTAAAAAAAATACAGAATTTTTCATATAAAAGTACCAATTTGTAAAAATTTTAAGTGTAAAATTATTATTATTTTAAATTATTATGTACTTATTTCATAATTACGTTTATTAGGTAATTATAATAAAACATTAAATTCAAATAATTGCGTGACATAAATTTTAGAGGATGGAACAGATAGGTAACTAGGTAGTAGTCATAATAACAACAATAATAATATATTTTAAATGACGTAAACGGCGCAGCCTGCTACTCGAGGGGTGGGAGACGCGTCGTGTCTCTGACAGGATGTAAGTTCGTATGAACTTAAGTTTATTCAAGTTTCAGTACACAACATTCTTCCCTCTTTTCAAATGAGGACTATGCCCTTGATTTATGGAGAGAATCGGATAGGGGCACGTCGGCATCTCTGCGATCTGCGTGGCAGTCTTGGAGTAGAGACTACGGATGAAGCTGACTGTTCCACGCTGCTCGGTGTTGACCTTGGTGTTGAACCAGTTGATTGTAAAACAGTTTCCGACTTGGTTTGCTCAGCAACTTCGGGTGATTCAACAATTCCAAAAAATCTAACTCTTCTTGGCGGTTCTTGACCAGGTTGCTCAGTGTTGTTGTCGTGACGATCTATTGGTTGATTGGTCGAACGAATCTGGTCAACATGTCTCTTGAACTGCTTCCCTCGATAACTAACCTCATAGTGTAGGTCTCCCAGGCGTGTTACAATAGTACCTGGAACCCATTTCTCCATTCTTGGATTGCCTGAAATAAAATAAATGGACTGGTTGGGACGAAAGGAACGAAAGGTATGGTTCATCTCTGCTTGTTGCTTCTCGATGACTTTCTTATGGGCATCATCTGGAATGACCAAATTCAGTCGAGTTCGTATGTTACGACCAAGAAACAGCTGAGCTGGGGCTTGTCCCGTAGTGCTATGGGCTGCTTTCCGGTACTGGCATAAAAACTCATTGAGATTTAGCTTCAGTGTTCCTCTGGTTGTCCCCATGGCATGAAGGGCATCTTTAACTGTTTGAACATATCTTTCAGCTTGACCGTTGGTCGAAGGATGATATGGTGCAGTTAGCTTATGGTATTTTACTCCCTTCATTTGACAGAATGTTTTAAAGTCTTCGGATACAAATTGACGACCATTATCTGAGACTATGGTGACTGGCACACCATATGATGCAAATAGTTCATCCAATATAGAAACTGTAGCGGCTGTCGTCGTTGATTCCGTGACTTTGACTTCCAACCATTTGCTATACGCATCCACGATGATCAGCAGCATCATACCAGCAACAGGACCTGCGTAGTCGATGTGAATGCGTTCCCATGGTGCTTTGGGATACTCCCAATGGTGTTCACGATATTTTGGAGGTGCGTGCGCATGCGTAGCGCAGTTTGCACATGATCTAGCGGTGCGCTCTATATCAGCATCGATGCCAGGCCAAAACACAAAAGAGCGGGCTAAACTTTTCATCTTCACCATACCCAGGTGTGCTGCATGCAAGTCATTGAGGATTACTTCTCGCAGCAGTGGTGGCACTACAACTCGATGCTCAAACATTAAGCAGTTCGCAGCATAAGTATACTTGACCTCGGGAGCCTTGAAATCATGGCAAGATAAATCCTGACCTGTCTCTAACAGTCTGATGATTCTGCCTAAATGAGGATCTTTTCTTGTCTCCTTTGCAATAGTTTCTGCTTGAGTCGGTAGTTGTTTTATCTGACACAAAACAAATCTATCGAATTCGTCAAACTCTTCAGCTTCTTCTTCTCTTTGTGAGGTTGAAAGACTGATCGCATTGATCATCGATGGCAATGGTGCTCGTGAACAGTAATCAGCATTAGCGTTTGCTTTCGTTGTCTTAAACATTACATCAAAATCAAAATGAGCCAGATAATCGGCGTAGTTTGCCATGCGGCTGATACACAATACTGGCAGCGATTTCTCAGGATGAAGGATCTGCGTCAGTGGTTTGTGATCGGTTATCAGCGTAAAATGACGTGCATATAAGTAATAAAAGAATTTCTGTACTGACCAAACTATAGCTAGTGCTTCCTTGTCGATTTGAGGATAGCGTTGTTCAGTTGCTGACATTGTTCGGCTGGCGTAAGCGATTGGTCGCTCTTGACCGTTACTAAGCCGATGTGAGAGGACAGCACCTAGACCCGTCTTGCTCGCATCTGTTGCTAACAGCAATGGCAGCGAAGGATCATACGGCATGAGCACTTGCGGTGATGTAAGCGCCTCCTTGATGTCCAGATAAGCTTTTTCACCAGCAGGAGTCCAAGTAAATGGCTCGATGAGTAGCATGTCCCGGAGTGGACGGATTCTGGTCGAAAGCTCGTTAATAAAGGACGTATAGTAGGTCGCCTTACCCAGGAATAACTGAAGTTCCTCAGGAGTGCTTGGTTTTGGTGCATTTCGTACGGCCTCGATGTGTGAATCTGATTTGTGTATGCCCTCGGCATCTATTCTGTGCCCTAATGCTTCGAGAACAGGAACGGCAAAAACACATTTCGCTCTGTTGAGTTTCAGTCCACAACTGCTAAGACGTTCCAACGTCGAACCCAGCGCCTGGAGAAGACTATTGAATCCATTTGCGAATACAATAATGTCGTCGAAGAAACTGATCACATTTGGCAGATTCTGCAGGACGGTCTCCATACGGCGTTGCCAGATTGCTGGAATATTTGCTGCACCGTAGACGGCTCGTGTAGGACGAATAAGGCCATGTGTTGGTGTGTTGAGAGTCAAAGCATGACTGAATTCTTCATCTACTTCTAAATGTGTGTAAGCATCTGTGACATCTAGATGACAGAATAGACTAGAACCTCTCATCTTATTAAACAGGTCCTCAGGCTTCGGAATTGGATGTTCATCCACAATAATTCTTGGATTGAGGGTTGGCTTATAGTTGCCCGTAATCCGAAGTTTACCATTCTTCTTAGCTACTACATGCGTGGTTGACGCCCATTCTGAGTATTCCACTCTCTTGTAGAAACCTGATGTTACTTTTGCATCAATTTCTCGTGCATAAGCGTCACGAAGAGCTTGAGGTATATTTCGTGCTCTGGAAAACACTGGTGAGACATCCGGTTTGAGATGCATCTTCACAGGTGGACCTTTTAACTTGCCGGGAACGGTAGAGAAGATATCGTCGTAATGTGCCAGGAGATGATTTAGCTGTTTTTCTTGTTCAGTAGTGAGGCATTTTCCTGATGTTGACAGTTTATTGACCTTGTTGTCCTTGGAAAAGACTTTAGCGAAGTCCAGCTCTTGAACAAACTCTGTGATCCAATCACGACCAAACAGCGTGTCGTATTCTCCTTTGACCACGTACAGATTGAGCTTCCTTGATGTAGCTCCAATCGTGGCAGTGACTGATGCTCGGCCTATGCATTCTACAGCGTGTCCGGTGTAGCTAATCAGTCGTCGATCTGACTTTTTCAAGCACAAATTTGAATTGATCTTACTCCAATTAGTGGCACTAATTGTTGAAACTGGTGCTCCTGAGTCTAGTTCCATGTTGACTGTAGACCCATTTATATGCACAGCAATAATGTATGGATCTGTAGACTTCAATGAATTGATGACGTAGACTTTGTTGACATCGTCTTCAAAGTTGACTGGTTCCGTCGATAATTCTGCATTTGCGACTTTGTTTGTTGTCTGCGATCTCTTCCTACACACTTTTGAAATATGTCCTACCTTCTTGCAGTGGTGGCATTTGGCGTCACGAAATTTGCAGTTGCTACGGCTATGTGGACCTCCACACCCTTGACAAGCTTGACTGGGATTTTCGCCTTGACGCGTTGCGGAACTTCTGTACGCTCTATCTCGACCTCGTGAAGTAGATCTGTCTCTCTTCCTCTGCTTGGTTGTGTCCTTGTATCGAGGTTGACTGTAACCCAATTTATTTGTTTGAAGGGCTGACTCTGGCGTGACTGACGTTTTCACCTCCATTGCTGTATTATGCGTCGCTTCAAGAGCATGTGCAATATCATATGCTTCCTTAAAACTTGACGGTTTCTTAGAAATGATTTCGTCGCACATCTCTTGCGATGCCAACCCAGATAACAATTGCTCGATTAGCATGCGGTCTAAAAAATTCTTATATTCACAATAAGTAGCAGCCTGTTTCAGTCTTAAAGCAAATTTTGAAACAGTCTCACCTGAATGTTGCATTATTCTACGAAACTTGATGCTTTCGGCGTATTTGTTTCTCGTAGAATCATAATGATCGATCAGAGTTGTGCGAATCTCTTCATAGGTTAATCCAGCAGGATCTCTAGGACTGATAAGGAATTTTAAAGCGTCATTTAATTCTGAACCCATGTACACACGAGCATAATTGGCATGCTGCACTTCAGGTACTCTGCTTAGTTCGAGAGCCCAGGAAAAACGTTTGAAATAATCTGCAATACTCGTTGTATCAGAGGAGCGGTACTCACTAATTGCAAATGGCGGTGCACGTAATTGTGTTCCGGCAGCACCCGGCATTGCGGCATGCTCTGATTGACCGGCCGTCTCATTTACGGAAGTCTGTATGGCTTGTGCTAGCAAACTGGAGATAGCTTGTAGAAGCTCGGCAGGCACTTGCTGAGTAGACATAACACGTTTTTTACGAACCAGATTTTGCGTTTGAAACAGTTCAGTGAGAATCTAAATTGTCCAACTTTTTATGAACTCGACTCACGTTCGATTCGAATCAGGAAGTTTCTTTTTTGACACCAACTTCTGACACCATTTTATTATGTACTTATTTCATAATTACGTTTATTAGGTAATTATAATAAAACATTAAATTCAAATAATTGCGTGACATAAATTTTAGAGGATGGAACAGATAGGTAACTAGATAGTAGTCATAATAACAACAATAATAATATATTTTAACCCTTAGTTGGTAACATACTTTTTTTCACTTTATAAGTAACATCCGTCTCTCAGTCGGTGATCATATTACAGTTCCAGCATTATAGGTAACATCCGTCGCTCAGTCGGAATAGGTATTATAATAATATGTATAATTACATATTTATTCGAATGTATTCTAGTAAACACAAATATATTTTATTAAAACAAGATTTATTTCATTTTTATACATTTTTTTATATATTATACCTTTTCATTCACCATACTTTCGACCAACAGCCGACTGAGAGATGGACTGAAATATATCGTTCTGAGTAACACCCGTCTCACAGACGTATTTTCGCGAAGGCGGCTATGGACTTTTTGGCAACCAACTAGAACATACCTAATACGAAATTTTTGTACATTCATTCGTTTGGATTCAGCGCAGCATCAAAACTTGGCATCCGCCTCAGAGTCGGATGTTACCAACTAAGGGTTAAATGACGTAAACGGCGCAGCCTGCTACTCGAGGGGTGGGAGACGCGTCGTGTCTCTGACAGGATGTAAGTTCATATGAACTTAAGTTTATTCAAGTTTCAGTACACAACAGTCCGATGCTTTTTTGTTTCTCTTGAGTAGAATATGAGCAATCACCAAATATTATAGTCCAATCACTTTTCCATTTATAAATGCCTAAAATTTCTCGCGCCTTTTTAACTTAGGAACCCTAAAAAATGGATTCTCGAGTTTGTACGAGTGATTTTTCTGTACCGATATAAAATATTATTATGAGCGGATAGTGCGATATGCGTGCCTGATAATAAATAACCAGAATAAAAAAGAAAACATCCTTAATATCTACATAACATACCTCTTCTGCCAGTGATACAGGAAACTGAGTGATTGGCTTGACGGCGATATCATTTAGGGCAGTTTTTCGCCTGAAAAAATTAAAGAAAATTATTATTATCAAGTCAACAATATTACGGTATCAATAACTTTAAAACCTTTTTATATAGGTACCCTATAATTTTATCTTATAAGTGAAAATAAATTATATATCTAAACAGGAAAAAAAACATTGTTTTTGAATCACTGTGAGTGAACTAAATAAGTGCAAGAGAATAAGGCAAGTATATTCAACGATTAATAAATAAAAGAATAAAGTGTAGGTCGAATGAGTATAAAGCAACGAAATAAGTATTTTAACACTGAGCGAAGGGATGAAACCGTTATAGTCAGTGTATGAGAGTCACGCCAGCTGGGCACTGACCCCTTGCTCTTAGGTACACGTTCAAATTGCCACTATTTGGATGTTATGATACTTTATTTTATATATTTTTTTCTGAATGAGCGATAAGCAAAAATGGGAAGAGAAAGTGTGTTGTGCCTAATTGCAGAAGTTGATTCGATGAAAGTACCACGAGTATTTCATTGATCAGCATACCAACATTTAAATATTAATAAGATTAGAAAATAAGAGCACACCTTTATCAGTGAATAATATGCGTTAATAATTCATTCTAGCATTCTAGCACTTGCCCAAGTGAAGAGCTTGGAGAACTAAACAATGCAACGGACTGCGATCAGACACCTGGGTAACTTGACTATATCTGCTCGCGCTAAGAGCTCTCGTCATAACAGTTTATTTATCTTATACCGTCTTAATAGTCATTAATAATAAATAGTCATTTTACCTTATTTATACGCGAGATCATGTTCATTCATTAAAATGATTTGGTTATCCTAGAACATTGGGTTTTCTGATTGGAAAACCTGAAAATTTATACATGTAGCTATTATATCAATTTCGACAAACTGAACTAAAATAGTTACAACTCTACAAAAGTTCCGGTTAAACCGGTAGTAGTCATCAAGTTTTTTTTACTTTATATAGGACACCGTCGTGTATATCATGACACTTTCAGATTGTATGAGAAAATCTATTGGAAATTTTGTTATCTATTAAAGTTTATAAAAAGTAGTGCTGGAGTTATACAAAACAAAAATGAAAATCGCATTTTTTATTTGCTTATATTGGAAACGGCTTAAGATATTGGAAAACGATTTACAAGTCGATGTCTTAACTTTTCATTCTATGGTATAGAAATAGCTTTATTTTAATTTAATTTTTTTTTAAATGGCAGAAAAAAATTTCGTCCACACTATAGGACACCACGTGAAAATTTAAGATGTGTAAATGTAAACCGGTTTTCGATATATTGAGCCGTGTTTAATATAAGCTGCTTTGAAAATAAAAAATTGCGATTTTCATTTGCTTATGAAAAACTCATGAAATACTGGTTGCAAACTTAAACTGTGAGAACCATTATGATTGAATTTTTTCAGACAATGTGGAAATGTAATACTATACAGGTGTCCCAAAAAAGTAATAAACGTGACTGATACTTTTGGTATCCCCATATATCTAATACTTCTATATTGCTAGCACCCGTAAGTGGAAGTGTCAAGGACACAGTGGGACAGCAAAGTAGTCGTTTAACGACCATTACTTTCTATCTGTTTTTAGAATACCATGACTCGTTGTACGCCGCAAGCGTCACGACTCAGGTTGTCGAATCTGATGGCTTGTAGGCGTGTTCACATTAGGCTCGAAGTACATTCGACGAGATAAAGATAGAAATATAGCTATGTCTGCACCGTGGTATTTTCCATCTCCAGACCCCCACTAGCAATAGAGTAGTATTAAATATATGGGTAAAACCGGGAGCGGATGGAGTTATAAATATTTAGGTAACTTCAGTTCGTCGAAAGTGAAAACACAAATAAGAAAAAGTTTTAGTGTTCTATTCCAATAATTTTTTCATTTACGAATGCTCTAAAGGTTCTCGCGCCGGAAGACCTGTTTTAGGCAGATTATTTCAGGCTAATTTGACAAACCCAAACAGTCATCTTCTCCAAAAATTCAAACGTTTTGGAGTCAGATATAGTGATGGCGGGACACTCTTTTACTCCATCGTCATCTCTTCGTTTACTTGGCGTGAGCCTCGGAGCGAACATGTCTTGGCATGATCATGTTGCAGGTCTGGCGAAGAGTGCTTTTCACAAACTTGGAACACTCTGCACGAAGAAATTTTATACACCACAACAGCTTCTCCTCTTATACAAGGCTCATATCCGACCATCCTTGGAGTGCTGCTCACATGTTTGGAGCTCAGCTGCTAAACATACGCTGAGATTACTTGACTCTATTCAGAAAAGAGTCAAAAAACTTAGACACTCTCGAACATCGAAGAAGAGTTAGTAACTGACCTGAGACTGTTTTACAGATATTTTTATGGAAAGTGCTCAAAAGACGTGACCCGCTTGATCCCACCTAGAACAAGACCAGGCAGAAAGAAATACACGTCGAGCCGCAGACGCTCATCCGTATCACGTTCAGCTGGTTACACCTCGTACCACCCTATTTCAGACTTCTTATTTGTATAGAACCGCATCACTTTGGAATAGCATTCCAAAGGGCGTGTTTATCGAAGAATACAACCTGCAGCGATTCAAGGCCAACGTGAATCGACATCTTCGCTTATGCACAGCTCCCAGAGCTTCATAGGAATTTCCCTGCAGTGCATGTGCATCTTCAATAAGAAAAAGATCCTTGAAAAAGTACACTGATATACAGGGTGGTTAACAATTCGATGCTCACCATTGGGATCTCGGAAACGGTAAAAGATACAGGGTGGGTTAAATTAGAGAAAAGTTGCACAATTTTATGCTTATTAAGAATCTGAAAGAAAATTTATGGAAACTTCAGGCGTTGCTGAAATATCCTGAAGAAACTTAAGAATGAGTATTTCTTATTTCAATCATATCTTTTTTATTAAAAAACGTTGTTGCAATGTTTCGAAATATCCGACAACGTCGCAATGCCGAAAATATTTTAGATGGATAGAGCCGAGGATAGAGCAGAGTCAAATTATTGAAGTGACTAAATTTTCAGAAAAATCCGACGACTCGTTTCCCGTAAACGTCTAAGGTACCATCGACTATGAATCACCCTGTATAATGTGGAAATTGAGTCATTTCGCATGAGTGGGAGATTGTTAATGGGCATCCACACGTTGGCCCACCTATTTGGCGAAACATTTGGCGAAACATTCACCGAATCATTCACCGAATCATTCGTGTACAAACTTGCCGTCCACACGTTTGGAATTGCAGTTGGCCTCAGGCCACCCCCAAAAAAAAATCCCTTATCTAATACGTGATTCAATCTAAAGCATAATAAAGCATTAAAAGCTGTCTCATAGTTAAAACACTACGGATACTCCGAAACTGATACGATACTGAACTTTACCTCGCCACTATGAAGTCGCAGTGATGTTTAAAATTCAAACTACCATCTATATCCACGCCAAGAAACTTCACACAAGTGACAACAGGCACCTCCGCCTCATCTAAAAACAAGTGAATATCCTCAACAGTCCTCTGACGATGGTGAAATCGCACCACCCTCGTCTTGCCCACATTAAAGTACAAAAACTGTTGACGAAACCAGAAGCACACATCTCGCAATAACTCTTGCGCCCGGTGCTGTAAATTCCGTTAAATTCCGTGATTACCCAGGGGACAGCAGAATCGCCGCATCGTCTGCATACATGGTCAAAAAAAAAACATCATCCCTAGAGAAGCGATCAAAAGAATACAGTAAAAAGAGTACAGGGTCCAAAATGGAACCCTGCGGTGCTCCCACCTCAATGTCAACTAGGTCCGATTAGATCCATGCATTTTTTTCACATTTGGTATGGACACAAATTGCCTCCTACCACTCAGAAAAGACTCTATCCAAACCAATGGTAAACCATTCACACCATACTACGATAACTTTTGAATCAATAGCGGGTGATTCACGCAATCAAATGTCCTAGTGGATCGCAAAAGATCCCAACAGGGCACTCACCCGACTTCAAAGCATTAACGACATTTTGATATAAGGAGCCCAGAGCTGTGTGCGTTGATCTCTGGCTCCTAAAACAATGTTGGCTCGGAGAAAGAATATTTTCGCTCTCCATAAACTTTTCTAGTCTATCCCTGAAACAAAACTCTAGAATTTTGGAAAACACATACGGTGTAGTGGACGGTAGTTTTCTATGTTCATCGGGTCAGACCTCTCCAGCACTGGGGTGACCCTTCCCACCTTTAAAGCATCCGGAAAACACCCCGTAGAATAGTATAGATTCATTAAATGGGTGAGTGGCTTAACAAGTGCCAACAATACCCTTCTCAGTATGAAACTCGGTATATTATCTGAACAGAAAGATTTTTTATTTTTTAAGTTTTTATAAATAAGGTTATAAAACTCTTTTTCTGTAAATGAGCATTATGACATTTTATGTAACCTTTCATTACCCATGGCGCAACTACCCCTCCTCTCGGGCACAGGCATTCTTCGCAAAATCTCCAACGACGCGTTCTCAAAGAAAATATTGAATATTTCAGCAATTTCGTGGGTGTCTCAAAAAGCCTCGCCACTCTGACGATTCGTCCAGACACAGAAATGCCCTTGGCAATTCTGTGTCTACCCGATATCTCCGAGACCAATTCCCATGCAGTCTTAATCTTATCTACAGAATCGCAATTCATTTTTTGTTAGTGACCACGCTTCGTTTCCTATTATCTTACGGTGCCTTTTATTTCGCGTTGTTATAAATATTCCTAGCTTCACCTACTTGTGGCAAGCAGGATTTAAAAAAAGCAATGTCTTCCGTCTCATACTAGGGTCCCTCACACCCTTACCAACCCAATGCTTATTTCCAGACTGTTGTTTGTAGATCTTCTTTTCTAGAAAATTATTTTCAAAATGAACCAGAAAAACCTCAAGAAGGACCTAGAAAATACCCAATCTGCATCCCCGCTACAATACAAAAGTCGGACCAATTTACTAAGGAAAGTAATCTTTCAAAATTTGAGATTCACTCATCCTTATAAACTCTTTTTAAAAGGTAACCAGACGCCTCAGGCTTCGCGACCTTCATCTCCAGCAATACCATTCTATGGTCCTAAGCCAAACCGTCAACAAAACACAGAACTCCATCATTTGTGAAACTCAAAAAACCTGATCAAGTGTCGTCGTGATACTATGATTCGTGACCCTCGTAGGTCAGAAAAGTTTTCTTTTAATATTAAAAACAGATAACTCGTTGCACACTGCCTCGAAATCTCCAGATACTCTGCCATAAGAATCAAAATTAAAATCCCCACATATGACTAGATTATTATGCTCAGGAATAAACCAATCTTCTAGAGCACCCATAATATTATCGTAAAAGATCCCATGGTCTTCAGAATGCGGCCTGTAGCAATGCAAAATTACAAATTAAGCGTCATTTAACCTGCATATAATCGCACACATTTCTATATGGTTGTCGACAGAATATCTACTTACATCTAGTTTTCCACACCTACAGCATACTTGCACAATATGGCTACACCCTCACCTCTACTTGTAGTTCTGCAGGTATAAGCACCCAACGAAAATCGCACAAAATTAACCGACTTGAGAAAATGTTCAGATGCCCAGGTCTCTATCAAACTTATAAACTGCAGATCCTTGTATTCACCAATTTCAACATTGATTTCATACACCTTTTCAAAATTCAAACTCTGGACATTGAAAACTATAAGATTTGGATTAAAAATCACACTGCCACAACGGCTGGTGTCTTGCGCTGTGAAAAAAATATCTAATGCACGTATTCTCCGGCCATAGCGAATCATTCATTGCTTTTTGGAAATTATTTTGACCAATTGTTACCTTGAAAGATGAGTAGATCTCTGTATGCTTTTCCGTCAGCTGTTCACACTTTACCTCCGGGAAATTAGATTTTAAAAACTTCACCAATTTCTCACAACTGGTTCCTGGTTCAATTCGATATACATGCAAGTGTATCAATTCAGCAATTCCCTTGATTGGACCAGATTCAGATTGTTCTTCAACTATTATCTTATGACGTCTCATTCTGTGCTTTTCAACCCGTTTCCATTCACCACCATTGTCCCGAGCAGACACGACCAGATTGTCAGCTCTTTGAGATGCGTTTTCACTCGGGAGAGGATCACCTTGGGGTGTCGCCTGTGAGATCCTTCGCCCCTCACAAATCTTACCGGTAAGATGAAACCTATTACCCTCCCGTTCAGCGAACCGCTTACCTGCAGCAGTTTTGAAGACTTTACAGTCACAGTGGGTGCTGACTCCGCAGCCACCCATGTTATCAACGGCTGCTTTATCAACAATAACACTTTTTTTTCAAAACAAGTTATAGTTCCATCCACCTAGAATACGACACCAACATCAGCAGTATTCTTATATTTCCTGTTGTGTAGTTCTAGTAAATAAGTCAAGGAACTTGGTCAGAGACCTGTGTGTAATGCAATTGTGCAATTTAGCATTTTAAGCATCTTAGAAATAATATTATAATAATTCAGTCTAGAATTGTAACTCTTAACGAATAGATGTAACTTTTTGAATAAATTCCTTTTTTAAAAACCTATCAACGGCATATCAAAATATAAGTGGCGCAGTCGGTAGGATAGCCAATCGATTTAGGGAATATAAATTCGGTTCGTTTTAACGATTTATTGGCTATCAAAAGTTCCGGGATTTTCAAACTCGCGAAAGTTCGAAGTTCCCATGTCCAGTTCCAGTTAGGTGAACTAAGTAGCCTAGCGAGAAGCCCTCGAGTGTACATCGGAGCAGTGTGGCCCAGGACCAACCCAGATTTCGAGAGGACATCGAATCAACATCCTGTTGAGTACATACATGGAACGGATAGTGATATTGCTGTAAGTACCCTTATTTATGTCTTTTAGGGGTCCGAAAGATAGGTTTTCCTCAGAAAGTTCAACTGACAGTTCAAGTTCTGATTCTGACTCATCTCACCCATCATCTCCTTTAATTAAAGAAATTCCTGTGGACGAATCAATTTTTGATATTTCTAGATTGTCTCTTATTGACATTAAAGTAACAAAAAATACCATAAAAATGACTGAACCTCAAGTACCTCAAGTACCTCGAGTACCTCAAGTACCTCCAGTAATTCAAGTCCCAGTTTTAAAGCAAGAGTACTTAAGTATGATCCCAGAATTTCACGGAGAACAACAATTACTTCCAAGGTTTCTAGAGATTTGTGAAAAAATAGTTATTAAATTTTATAATTTAGCAGATGCCAATGATTTTCAAAATGAATATTTGATGTCAAGCATACTTGCTAAAATCAAAGGAGAAGCTGCAATTAATATTTCTTCTTGTACCATTAAATGTTGGGCTGATCTTAAAACAGCATTACTTAACGCTTACTCAGATAAACGTGATGCGTATACTTTAAACATAGAAATGATAGAACTCAAGCAAGGAAATGAATCCGCGTTTGACTTCTTCAACCGAGTTCAACATATTCTAAACATGCAAATATCACATTTAGCTGCACATTATGAGATAAATACGCAAACAGTGCTATCAGGATTATTTCAGAGCACTTGCTTGTAGAGTGTTACTTCGCGGTTTAAAGGAACCAATTGGATCTTTAATGAGAACAAAGAATCCACCTGATTTAAATTCTGCTTTAAATATGCTAACTAACGATTTCCAAATCGAAGCTAGTCAAGAAAAATCACAAAAAAATAAAGTAAATCAGAATCACAATAATTATCAACAAAAAAATAATTTCTCAGCAAAATCTAAATCATTCCGACCGCTACAGTTAACAAACTTTGCACATAATTCTCAAGTACCAGAAAGACAAAATTTCTCTAATAACCCGCAGCCTCATCACAGTGGTAATGTTAATTTTAGAAATAAAAATGTTTTTGCACCTGGTCAAAATAATTCGCAGCAATTTAATAAACCTACTCCTATGAGCATATCGACAAGAAATACTTTCAGACAGCCTCAAATTAATAGATTTGGTCAAAATAACTTTAGAAATAATTCTTTTAATAATAGGCAAAATTATACTATTGAAGAATTACACTACATAGGTGACGATCCATCTGAACCAGTTATTGAACCAATAATCGATGAATGTGATGAATCAAAGTTTTTTCAGTTAGAAGCCTCGGAACAGAAATAAAAATACCAAAATTTCAATTATTAAACCTAACAAATAATGATAGTAAACTACCCTATATAATTTTTCCTGAGAATAATTTAAAAGTTCTCATAGATACAGGTAGCACTAAATCTTTTGTTAAACCGGAAATAGCCCGGAAATATTTTAATAAGTCAGTCGTAAAAGACCCTTTCCAGATTTCCACGGCACATGGAACATCTGTTGAACAGTTTAGTACAATGATACCCTGTTCAAAAATTTTTAATTTAAAAAATAAAAATAATTTTCTGAAATTTCATTTATTTGATTTTCATAAATATTTTGACTGTTTATTGGGAATAGACACATTGAAACTACTTAATGCAAGTATAGACTTAAGTAGAAATCTTCTAGTTACCCCTAACAGTGAAATTAAAATATTGTTTCATAACATCTCGCCTAACACGAATTGTACAGTAGTGGAGCCGAGATCGGAACAAATTATCACATTAAATGTAAAAAATGTTGATAATGGAGAAATCATTATTCCATATACTAGGATTTCAGATCTTGAAATTCCTGAATGTTTGACAAAAGTTGTCAATAATGTAGCTATATGCTCGATTTTGAATCGATCAGATTCGAAAAAATTTATCGATACTTCAAAACCTATTTTGGCTGATAAGTTCGACGAATACGAACAAAACAGTCCAAATTTCAACAATTTTAATGTTGAAAATTTAAATTTGACATTTCTAAAGTTCGCACCGAACATATGAATTCGGAAGAACGAAAATCAATTATAGATCTTGTAAAAGAATATTCAGATATTTTTCATATTGATGGTAATCAATTATCTTTTACAAATAAAGTCAAGCACAGCATTAAAACTTCCGATGAATTACCAATCTACACCAAGTCCTATAGATACCCTGAGGTTCATAGAAAAGAAGTGCAAACCCAAATTCAAACAATGTTAGATCAAAAAATTATTAGGCCAAGTCACAGTCCTTGGAGCGCACCAATTTGGATAGTTCCAAAGAAACTTGACTCATCTGGTAAGAGAAAGTGGCGTATCGTAGTCGACTACCGAAAGTTGAACGAGAAAACTATCGGAGATCGATACCCCCTTCCTAATATTAACGATTTACTCGATAAATTAGGACGATGCTAATATTTTACAACTCTCGATCTGGCTTCAGGCTTTCACCAGATTGAAATGAATGAAGAAGATATTCAAAAAACCGCTTTCAATGCAGAAAACGGGCATTATGAATTCTTACGAATGACATTTGGTCTTAAAAATGCTCCTGCGACTTTTCAGAGAGTAATGGACAATATTCTTAGGGGCATTCAAAACGAAAGGTGTCTTGTTTATTTAGATGACATAATTATTTTCAGCACTAGCCTCCAGGAACATATTAGTAGATTGCGAGAAGTTTTCGAAAGATTAAGACAGGCTAATTTTAAAATTCAAATCGATAAATCTGAATTTCTCAGAAAAGAAGTAGCTTATCTTGGACATGTTGTAACCAGAGAAGGAGTCAAACCAAACCCAGATAAGATTAAAGCAATTAAAAATTATCCGATACCCAAAAATTCCAAGCAATTAAAAGGCTTTTTAGGATTATTAGGATATTACAGAAAATTTATTAGGGACTTTGCAAAAATAACGAAACCATTGACCAAATGCTTAAAGAAAGATTCCATAATTAATCCGAAAGATCCTGAATACGTTAAATGTTTTGAACTTTGTAAAAATCTTTTAATAAATGAACCAATTCTTCAATATCCCAATTTTGAAGAACCTTTCATACTCACTACTGACGCATCAAACTATGCGATTGGCAGTATTTTATCGCAAGGTAAAATAGGGTCAGATCTACCCATTGCATATGCAAGTAGAACACTAAATACTTCTGAAATAAATTATTCGACAATACACAAAGAACTTTTGGCGATTGTCTGGTCAGTCAAGTATTTTAGGCCTTATCTATTTGGCAGAAAATTCAAAATTGTAACTGATCATCAACCGTTACAATATTTGTTTTCAACTAAAGACCCAGATTCCAAATTAGTTAGGTGGCGTCTAAAACTCGAAGAGTTTGACTACGAAATTGTGTACAAGAAAGGCATTTTAAATAAAAATGCAGACGCTTTATCTAGGATTGAACTTCATATTAATGAATCACATAATTTAAAGAAGGGTAAATCAATTAAGCCCGTAGGTGATGAAATTGAGGATATAATTCAAGATCTTAAAAATAAAAATCATACTGATCGCAGTGAAATTGAATCACTTTTCGCTGAACCAGGAAACTTAGATGACGAGGAAAATGCCCTCGAAGATGACGAAACTGTACATTCAAATTTAGAGAATCCAATCGCAGAGATTCCAATAGTTGATTGTCCTGTAAATTATGGGAAAAATCAAATCATAATATCCGAAGTCAATTATGGCCCTGCTAGACCTATAGTAGTTAAGCTGTATAAAACAAAACAACGAATATACATTCAATTTTCTAAAAATAATTACGAAGAAGAAATTATTAAATTCTTGAAAGAATTTGTGGTACCAAAGGTGAAATATTATGTTTATTTTGAAGACCCAATTTACGAAAAATTCAGTACCGTACTTCAAAAATATTTTAGGAATTCTCAAATTTCCATGATTAAATGTACTAAGAAATTAATTGACATTCTGGACGACGATGAAATTAAAAACCACATACTAATGTATCATGAAGGCAAAACAAATCACCGTGGTCTTGATGAAACAGAAAAGCGAATAAAAGCTCAATATTATTGGCCCAATCAAAGAAAATCGATACAAAATTATATAAATAATTGCGAAATTTGCCAAGTTACTAAGTACGATAGAAATCCATTGAAGTTGGAATATAATATTACTCCGACAGCTATCAAGCCCTTCCAAATTTTACACGTTGATAGCATAACCTTAGAAAATTGTAAATTTTTCACAATTATTGATTCTTTTTCAAAATACGCGCAAGCTTACAAATTAAGTTCCTCACAAGGAATAGAAGTCGCAAATAATCTAGTAAAATTCTTTTCACACCATTGTATCCCAGAACAGGTGATCTCCGATAATGGGGTCGAATTCAAAAATTCGTTAGTGAAAGAATTGTTCGAAACTCACAAAATTAAAATTCACTTCATTAGTTCTCAACATCCCGAGTCCAACGGACTAATTGAAAGATTTCATTCTACTCTTATTGAACACATCAGACTCTTAAATAATCAAAATGAGTATAAAAATGAGCCAATAGAAACGAAAATTAATTATGCGATTTTAGCGTATAATAACAGCGTACATTCCGCGACAAATTTGAAACCATATGAGATTATAACCGGTCATCTGGATACAGAGTCCCCATTTGATATTGAAATCGATAAACAATTAGTAAATAATTACGTTATCGATCATAAAAATAAGGTGAAAATCTTATACGAACAATTAAATGAACACCTTCAGAGTATGAAAGAACAAATTATTAATAAAACAAATGAGACTCGCGAAAAGCTTCCCGAAATTCCTGAGAAAATATTTGTTAAGAATAAGCAAAAACAAAGTAAAACTTTGAACAAATATAAAAAGGAAACGGTGGGAAAAATTAATCCAAAATTAAAAACAGCGAAGATTATACCCCAACATGGGAATACTTCCGAAAATATTCACATTTCTAATATTAAAAGACCGAGAAAGAAAGCTCATAGTAAAAGGAAAATTATTTCAGGTTCCTCACGATCGGACACGGGACAGAAATAAATAATATTACCAGGAACTTAGGAGTTCTTCCAATCGACCTAGGACCTGCAAAACTTCAACGCACGCAGCATACGTTTGTTCACTTTTATCATCTTCAATCATTGTTCGATGAATTTAAAAGTCTCAACAATCAATATGATGATCTTAAATCATCTTATAATAATAATTTAATTTATAGTAATGAATTAGGAAATTATGATAGTACACTAAGATACACTCAAAAGTTAATTTTTGAAAAAATAGATAATCTTAGAATTAATACTAGAGATAAGAGAGTTTTAGTAGATTTCTTAGGAACAGTAGTAAAAGGGATTACTGGAAATTTAGATCCCAACGATGGCGAAAGAATTTATAAAATTTTAAGTCATTTAGAGAAAAATGAAAAGAATTTGCAAGAACAAATTAAAATGGAGTATAGCTTAAGCCATAATATTATCCAAAATTTTAATGATACAATTCACGATATTCAGCATAATGAACTTATCCTGAAATCTAGAATTATGCAACTCAGCCAAATGGTAAACGAAGAAATAGATCACATCAATTTGCTCTTCGCAAAAGATATTTTTAATCAATTGGTAATTCTTTACAACACAATTCTCAATACCTTGCAAGAAATTGAAACTTCGGTTACGTTTTGCAAATTAAATACATTGCATCCTAGCATAATCACTTCTAGAGAATTATTTTCAGAACTTCAAAAAATCTCCTCACATTATACAAATCAATTTCCATTCGAAATAAAATTCGATAATATTCTGGACTTCGAAAGCATAATTAAGCTTAATTGTAAACTAGATCATGATAGGATTACATATTTCTTATCAGTCCCCATTGACTTCGAAAAGAATTTCGAATTATATTATATTCTTCCTATCCCTACCAAACACGAATCAGAATTTGTTACTCTAATACCTAGCTCAAGGTATTTTCTAAAATCAATCAATAATGATATCGTGAAACCCCTAAGGGATGTATGTACACGTACTCAAGGCAAACTGTATCACTGTCCAAGTCATCTACAAAGTAGTCACAACACCGCCTGTGAAGAAGATATACTATTGCACGAAAACACAAGCCGATGCCAATTTAGCAAATTAGAAATTCTGGAAAATCACATAGAAATTGTCGCCGAAGTGAATCAATACCTAACAGAACTTCCGAAAGAAGAAAAGCTGAAAATTCAATGTGAAAACCAGATTGAAACAAAAATTTTGATTGGAATATATTTGATCGAAGGAAAATCATGCAAGATAATATTTCGTGGAGAAGAACTTTCATTTCAAGAGTCTACTCACGCAAAACCAGTAATTGTCAACTCATTGAAACTGACACCAAAGAAAATCCACCAACAAAAATTCAAAGTCGAATTGAAAAAATTAGACCTTCGAGAACTACCGATCAACCCAATGATTTCAATTGACGAAGAACCAATCATACCAGATCTTCGAATACCAAGTGCCTGGACCATCATCCTGTACATTGCCATAATTATAACAGCAGTGATCCTCTACATAAAGTTTAAGAAAACCCGGGCACCTGGCGAAAATCAAAACAAGGACATGCCGACAGTACAAGTGGCAACAACGCGACGGAAAATTCATCTTCCAGAGAAGCTTCATTCTAACGATGGGGGAGTTATAGTTCCATCCACCTAGAATACGACACCAACATCAGCAGTATTCTTATATTTCCTGTTGTGTAGTTCTAGTAAATAAGTCAAGGAACTTGGTCAGAGACCTGTGTGTAATGCAATTGTGCAATTTAGCATTTTAAGCATCTTAGAAATAATATTATAATAATTCAGTCTAGAATTGTAACTCGTAACGAATAGATGTAACTTTTTGAATAAATTCCTTTTTTAAAAACCTATCAACGGCATATCAAAACTGGATTCCAGGGCAGATATAGACAATAATTGTTGATCCCGAAATGTCGGACACGGACAGCACCACAGCATCCATTGTGGATTAAAGATTCTAAGATTTATTTACTTTTTCCTCTAGTATGGCTCTCTTAAGAAGATATGACCACTTTTGTGGAAAATAAAGTCACAAATACTGCACTGGATACCCTTCTTCGGACAGAAAAATAATGTGTAAATCGACAATAATAATACCCAGATAGATGTTATCATGAAAACATATACACTGTGTCTCTTGGATTTCTGGACATAGGGAATTCCCATGTTAAAATAAACTATTGGAAATATTGGCTCCCCTAATTATTTTACAGTAAAATGTCAAATGTAAATCTTCTTAAGGAAAAAAAGCTGCTTCTTATGCTACAATTACATTTTCATTTGGTTCATCCGTTTTCGAGGAAATCAGGAAAAACTTAACGGTTTTTCGTAGTTTTTCAAGGTTGCTTTGCTTTTGACAGATAATGCTAAAAATTATTAATTATTGTCAATAACTGATTGTTTAAAAGTAATTCATTCATTATTAAAACTTTAAGTGGCAAAGTATTACTTTTTAAAGGAAAACTTGTTTATAAAAATGAATTATTGAAGAAAAACCATTGCACCAACACACCATTGAAGAAAAAGTAAAATTTATTTACATTACTCTTAGAAATAATATTAGAGATTTATTATTGTCTTATTATATCTGTCAAAAGCAAAGCAACCTTGAAAAACTACGAAAAACCGTTCAGTTTTTCCTGGTTTTCTTGAAAACGGATGAACCAAATGAAAATACAATTATAGCATAAGAAGCAGCTTTTTTTCCTTAAGAAGTTTTACATTTGACATTTTACTGTAAAATAATTAGGGGAGCCAATATTTACAATAGTTTATTTTAACATGGGAATTCCCTATGTCCAGAAATTCAAGAGACACAGTGTATGAAATGGCAAGTCCAACAAAGCTGAAAACAATGTTCGTTGCGCAGATACATATTCGATAATTTTATTCAAAAACTTGAATTCGATGCCAATTCGATGCAACAACGATGCCACATTGAAAAATTTTGTTGAGCTCGGAGAATAGGTAAACTTTGAATGCCTGTAATTCCGTTCCCAATAATAAAAAAATAAAAAGCAATCACTATTGTAATAGTTATGTCAAATCATGTGCTTTGCCAGTGGAGGTTGTTTAAATTTGACTGCCATTTTTATATAAAGTTAGAAAAAGGACACCCTATATCTCGGTAACGAAGTCGAGGAAACATTTTTTGATCCTCTACAATTCTCTACAACACCCTGTATAGCGTGTCCACCATTTCGGGATCACCCTGTATATGGAATTAATAGGGACTCAATTGGGGATAATTGTCATTTTCACCAGCATTCAAAAGAATGCTCTGTTTCTTGCCAAGCTTTCGAAAATGTTTTATTTTCTTCATCAGGGTAGCAGAATTGAGGTTGTTAAAAAAGAGGATCGTCATGAGGAGGAAGAAACAATTATCATTCAATTTAATTTTCTATTACATTATAATGTTAAAAAAAAATAAAAACTTTTTCCAGCACAGAAATCATGGTGAATTTATTATCTAGTAAAAACTTTTTACAACAAAACCATCACAAGAAAAACATGAAAACGGTTGACTCACAAATCAAAAAAATCTTTCAAATTTCATTATAACAGAGGCTACCTAGTTACTATTTACATTTAGGAAAAATAAAACAAGTTTAAAATCGAAATAAATATAATTATAAAATAAAAGAATAGCAGAGCGAATTTTTTTTTTAATTATAATGTATTTGGATTTTAAATCAGTTTTTGATCATAAAATGCTTTTTTCTCTCAAGAACGGTGGCTTCTACAGTTTTTGGCCAGAAGTACTTTTTAATGTAAAAAACATTGGTGCTGTGAAATTTGCTTTCAAAATGATCATTTTTCCAGTGCCGTAAAAGTTAGGAGGGTGAAAGTTTGAAACCCTTACGCAACCCTAAAATCTCCACCACTGGCATATCTTAGAACATTAGTTGGGAGCCTTAAAAGTAACTGTTATTGTGTAAAAATCTGTGCAAAAACTGGAGCCTGTAGCTCAAATGGTTCTTGAGATATCGCAAAAAAAGTAAGAAAAAACAATTTTTTTGAACACCCTGTATCTCGAAAACGGTGCGGTTTCGGACCCATGTTAATAGGAATATTTCTTCTTAGAACAAGTCGTAGAATCACCTCCTTTATTTTGTACTAGTTGGTAGTTAACACCCTGTGTAAGTCCATGAGTAATCCGAATGACGAAGCATTTAAAATTTTTAATGACGATGCATGAAGGTAGATGCCACTAATACATGTAAATACATGTAGTATACTCATATATACCGGGTGTCCCATCGTATAGAATTCTCGCGAAAAAAGGTATTTCTAATTAAAATTTTTATAATGTTTTATATGATAATTTACATACGTGGATTACAATAAACCTGCTATAATAATTATTATGATGTAATCATTTTTGGAAAATTAATTAAATGTGACTTTCGATTTTCGACATCGATTTTATATCGAAATACTACTCGCATCTCTATGATTTTTCATACACTTGTAGAAAAAAGTTTCTTCTGTAAGAAACAGTAATTTGTTAATTGATATCTTTAACAATAATTGAGTAATTTGCCATCAAAGTTGAACATAAAATCGGAATAAAGTTTACGATTATTATTATAAACCCGTCACTACAGCAATAATTTACAAGTTTAGTCACATGCTGTGAATAAGCAGCTTTGTTGAAATAAACAGGTATACCTGAAGAAAGGTTTCTACCCTTATTTCAGAGAATTGAAATTCGCCTTTGTAGAGGAGAATGCAAAGTGTTTACTCTCAACTAAGTCGTAAATAACTAGCACACTTGACCATCTTTTGTACCTCTCACCACATTTAATAGCTTTACAAGCAAAAATCGTCATAAATTATGTCTGATTTTGCATGATTTGACATTATCTGAAATTAATGGCATTTGCTTTATAAATTTTCAATTTCTAATTTCACAGGCGGATTTCTATTGATATTTAGAATTTATTGACATAAAAAAATCAGTTTTTGTTTTGTCGCTTAATTAGTTTTTCGCGACTGCACGCTTAATTAAGTTCATTACAAACATGATGATTAGTCCAGATTATAGAGAATTAAATTATTCTTGAATGTGTCGCGATATACAAAATATTCGCGATATAAAATACTCTAATTTAATTATAAAGTGTACTTTTCACGAGAATTCTATACGATGGGACACCCGGTATATACCGTGTGTCCCCGGATAGGTGAAACGACTCTTATAAAAGACAAAAATTTTTTGATTTTAATTGTAATTTTTTGGGGTTCAGCCCTGCTTGGTTAAAGAGTAATTTCTAACAAAATTTTAGTTTTGAAAAATCAAGCATACCTTGGAAATTTCTAAGAAACCGGTTTTTCTGTTGAGTAAAGTGTCTTTTATGTGGCAAATACGACAAAATGTTATTTGAAAAAGCTGTTCAGAATCAACATTTAGGTTCCTATTATACCAAATTTCAAAATCATAGGTCAACTTTTATTTTTTACATTTATTTTTATGTTTTATTTCACAAATCAAAGAATTTCATTTTGTAACAAAGACTGCCATGGAAAAACCAAATTGTATCCATAGCAATAGCAATCTGTCAATATCAGTCTTTGTTACAAATGAAATTCTTTGATTTGTGAAATAAACATAAAAGTAAATGTAAAAGATCAAAGTTGGCCTATGATTTTGAAATTTGGTATACGGACCTAGATGTTAATTCTTAACAACTTTTTCAAATAACATTTTTTCGTATTTGCCACATAAAAGACACTTTACTTCACAGAAAAAAAGTATTTTTTCAATTTCCAAGGCATGCTTGATTTTTCAAAACTGAAATTTTGTTAGAAATTATTCTTTAACCAAGCTAAACCCCAAAAAATGAAAGTTAAAATCAAAAGTTTTTTGTCTTTGATAAGAGTCGTTTCACCTATCCTGGGATATACGGTATAGTATACTAAGCAGTTATTAATGAAATATTTTCACGAAGTGACGAAGTCACCACCTTACAACAGAACTAGTTCTTGCATTCCTGGGGCAAGCTGTGGACATGCTGCAAACAATTCTGGTGTAACTCCACTCGAATTACGACAAATTAAGTGCAGTATTAGGATTTCGATTTGTCGACGATTAGGAATCGTCCAATGAAGCAGCTTTTCCAAAATCAACTAATGAGCAGAGTGCAGAAGCCGGACGAATGTCTACAGGAGTTTGAAGCCGATGTCAACAGGATTGTTCATCAAGCATATCCAGATTCGCCGCAGAATTTTAAACAACAACTAGCTTCGCAAACCTTTGTCAATGGTATACGAGACACTGAGATACAGATGATCCTATGCTTGTCACACTTGACGAAGTCCAACGAAGCGTTGGTGAGAGCGCTTGACATAGACGCAGCAATCAAGGCGACGAGCGGTAGAACCTTCTCAAAAGTACGAGCAGTGACCACTTAAGAAAAAGAAGAGAACATGACTAGCATATTGGAAAGGTTTAGAAAGATTATGGATAGGTTCTCTGAGCAGTTAAATGAGAGAAAAAGAGACTGGACTCCAAGGAGGGACGAAACCAGAAAACAGTGCTACCTTTGCAGATCCAGTTCACATTTTATACGTGACTGTAGGGTTATTGAGACTCCGAGACATGGTGGATCCCTAGAGCGAAGACCAGGCAGGGACAGGAGCGAAAGCAGAGATAGAAGTATCTCTCGGGAACGGGAAGCTCCTCGTCGTCGACATGAAAACTAATTTCAGCCTGTGTGGTGGGGAAAATGCTGGCTGACAACAAGGCCGCCAAGATCGTTTCCATCCGAACACTCCAACGCCACATAGACAGCTAGCCATTGAAGGGCAAATAAATGTAAAATCTGTTGCAATGATACTCGACACCGGACCATTGGTTTCATTAATAAGGAAAGACAAGACATCGTCAGTCCTGCTGTTATTCATCATCCATCAAGGTGGATCCAGCTGAAGACAGCGACAGGTGAAGTTGCAGATATCATCGGTGAAGTAGATGGCCGAATTCAGCTTGAAGCCCTGAAACTACGTCAGATGGCTGTAGTAGCCAACATTGAAGACGAGTTTATTTTGGGACTAGAAATAATTCAATAGCATGGACTGCGAATTGATCCCAAATCAGGTATCCGGAGATTGGGTGAAGAAGACTTGGTATGGAGCTCAAGGAGATCACAGAAGCCGAAGACTCATTACGAGCGCCACACCCATCATCCGAGGGTTCGGCGAGAAGATAGTCCAGGCCAGACTGGAAGCAGGTCTTGGAAGCTGCATTTGATTAGTCGAGCCATCCTCAGACTTTAATAAGAACCTGATGATTGCCAAGACGTTAGGCAATACTAGCCTCAAGATTCCTGTACGTATTACAAATATGTTTTCTGGCAGCGCAAGGATCAAGGAAGGAACTTGGAATTTGCATATATGTCAAGAAGATCAGCTGTTGCTAGAAGATCGAGAGAAAAGAACAGGCAGATGAAAGGAATATGAAGACTATCCTGTAGCGTGCGCTTTTCCGTATTTATCCAGAATGGATTTACGTGTAGAAAGGTTTACCAAGATGGCGTATCTTTAGAATGATACCCTCCGCAGGTTCTATAGTTTGAGGCATTGTAGCGAGATCCAGTAATGAGACCGTCAATTCGAGCCGTCAGCTGCCAGTCAGAAGAACTAAACGTCAGAGCAGTGAAGTAAGGTGGCTGCGCTCGAATATTGATTTTAAGAGGGGATTTCAACGTCTCGTCAGGTTTCGTTCTCTGTTCTCGAGGATGCAGGGGTGAAGTAACTTGTTTTGAGGTGGCGAAATTGATGGTGATGGTGTTTCAGTGAAATGGTGTTATTTCGTTTGTTATGTCGTGTCGTGTGGTTTAAAACACAGGTATGAAGTTGTTGTTTTAGTCCTATTTATCAAAACTAATATTTTGTGTCGTTCCTACATACAGGATGAGATTTGTGGATAACCATTATCATAGACTGAAGTAAAGAAGCTCGATGTGGATGATGTAATCTGATCGGTAAGGGAAGATGGCGGTTGGTAAAATTTCAGATAGTAACTATTTAATTTGTTTTCAGAGCTTCTACTTCTAGTTCTACTTCTAGTTCTACTTCTAGTTCTGGTTCTATTTCTTCTTCTACTTTTTTCTCTTTTCCTTTTTGTCTACTCGTCTTTTTTCTTCTTGGTTGGTTTCGTTGCGGGTCCGAATTGTGGTGCTCCGTTTGGGGTTCAGGAAATCCTGTGTATGGCTGTGGGGATGGCGTCTTTCTGATGAATTGCAGCCATTTTCTTTTTCTTTGTGGTCCAGACTGAAGATGGGCTTCTGACGTCACCAACCGAGGAATGAGGAAGCGGCGTGTTGCATCCTACTCTTCTGGTCATCCCTCTTACGGTTCTTCGAGTGGAAATGCGACTTAACCAACAAAAGGTACCTCGTCAATGTTATTTTGTGATTAATACATATTCTCCAAAGAAAGGAGAAGTATATACCTACCAAGTGTTGTTGTTATTTTGATTTAGTAAAATTGTTTTGTCTATAGATGAGTTAAAGATCTCATCCAGATAATAATGTTAGTATCTTGCAAAATTTGATTATGCCAAGGTGGCAGCATGTAACATTTATTTTAAAAAATCATTAAGATAAATTTTTAAGAGAATAAAATAGAAATTGGCCAATTTAAGTAGGGTTAGGAAATCATTTTTAATTAACTTTCTATGAAGAGTATGGTGGTCCTACCTGGATCCAGCATTTAGTCTTATTATTGTTCTGTTTTCGAAAATTGTATCTAGTATGTAGTTGATAAAGGAAGAATCCTATTTGTATTTATTTATCTCACAATACAATATCTCATTTGCTGGGAAAATTAATGTTGTTAATTGGAGAAGTCCAATAAATTGTTATTTTTTTTTAATGTGAGTTTTATTTTAGTATCTGTGTGGCCTGAATTTAAAAAGATACAACGTAGGGCAGGTCAGTTATTTAAATTTTGAATCATATATATTTTTTTTTTTTTAGACGATCACGTGGACGAATTTGTAACATCATTATTTCGTTTTCTTTTTAATTTTTTTTACGCCCTCTGTCCTGCTTTGGGTACAAACAAATTTGAAGGTACCCAAACGGGATAAGAGGGAATGATACCTTCCTTTCGCTCATTTTTTTAGTTTCCTTTTTCTTTTGCCTGGTTAGTTAAACATTTTTTTGAGATCGAGCAAAGGAAGGGTTGCAATCCTGCCGGAAGTCCACTCCGAAGAACTGTCAGAAGACGAGACAAGGTTTGCGAAATAATTTTTAAAGACAAATGGAGACGTTTTCGCAACAAGGAACATGAAGTTAGGCACAACGGACATTGTGCAAAACAGAATAAATATAGGTGACACCCAACCAATAAAACAAGCCCCAAGAAGACTGCCGATTGCGAAGTAAGACGAAACAAGAGGTATTAACCAAGCGTCCAGATGCTGAAAGATCCATATTGAAGAATCCAACAGCCCGTGGGCATCGATAGTTGAACTAGTATCCAAGAAGGATGGAACAACGAGGTTTTGCGTAGATTACAGGAAGCTGAATGTAGAACGACAGACTGAATTACTGAATTACCCGCTGCCAAAAATCGACGACATTTTATGTACCTTGTCCGGCTCAACTTGGTTTTCAACTTTCGATTTGCAGAGCCGTTACTGGCAAGCTGGCATGCACCCACACGACAAAGAGAATCTTCTACTGGCACGGGTCTGTACAATTTCAAGATTATGACATTTGGTCTCTACAATGCGCCAGCTACCTTTGAAAGACAAACAGGTTTCGAGCGAGGCGCTCGAAAATTGAAGCGGGTAGGTACTACTATAGGTACCTATAACGAAAGAACACTGGCGAACTATTCTGGATCTAGATTTGTTATTGGTTTGTTTACCTTCTCGACAATAATTCTTAATTCGCGATATTTCTAGTGACATGACAGGAATGACAAATTACCAGGCCAGTATAAGAGTTTAACTCACATTCTACTAAATACCAGAATGGCCTGCGTTCTACGCATGTTTAAGAACGCACGGTTGTGTCGTGGTTGTGTCTAGAGATACGCCAGAGACTTTGGTAGCACCTCAGGGGTGTGTCCCAAATTGAGTAGGATTGCATGACTATCATTGTTATTAATGTATATGCACTTTTACTTAAATTAGTGATGTGCAGTTTGTTATGCTGATTCAAATTCTCGAAAATTCCGAGCAGTTTCGAAGATATTCGGAAAAATCCAAAAAACCCAATTTTCTAAAAAGTCGAATATTGCCGTAATCGTAAAAGTTATAGAAAAATTTTCAAAATAAAAGTTGCTTGCTTTGTTAAACTTACAAATATTCAAAAGAGAAGAAATCACTTTTGCAAATTTCGAGATAGGGAGAGTAACTTTATTTTTGGATTTTATCATAAAAAAATTGCATTTACTTTTCTGCGTCCAATGATGTGATGAAAATTACTATATTACAATAAGTAGGCCATGAAAACAAAGAAATTAACACAATCAAAATTGATAGGTTATCATCAAAGTTGAATGAAGCTAATATTCAAAATGTTGGCCATTGTTTGATGAACAAAGTTGACATTGTTTCAAGATACTATAGTTTCCTACTTTACCCTTATACCTTATATCAACATTATATAGGTTAATATACAGGGTGTATTGTAACGTCCGCATAATATTAGCACCACGCGATTCTACATCAAAAACAGAACAAAAAAGTCCTCAACAGTTTTTTCTTGATGTACACAGATTTTAAGATATGTACAATTTAACGTTCTTAAATTTTGCAACACTGGCGCTGGTATAAAAATTAAGATAACTTATTAGACGTGAAGTCACCTCACTGGTGTGCCGTTGCTATGTAATCGAAAAAATGTGCAACAAGACAAATGTCATACTGCGACGTGTCAATGTTGCAATTTTTTTAAGATTTTTTATTTTTTCAATTTTTTATTCAACAATTAAAACGCGCAGTTGCAATATTGATTGGAAGTATTGGAACTCAGGAAATAAAATAATTCCTAGTTTTGAAATGTTAATTAAAACCATTTTTACCAAAAAAAAATCTAAAATTTTGGATAATTTGGCTATTTTACTTCTTACTTTCTTACTTAAGAATTTTTTAATAATATTAAGCAATATTTTTGAGTATTAAAACACTTCAAATTTATATTAAATATATTAAATTGTTGTGACTTTTGAGTATACTTCGGCTTTTTAATATGCATTTCTGATGTCAGTCTCGTAGCCCCTGGAGTGTCTGCAACCCATAATACACACTGGAGTTTTGTCTGGCTGGGAGCCTGTTGTTTCTCTTGATAGATGTCGCTCTGTCTCGAGGCCATTGGTAACCGGCTGAATGAGATTCCATATAGGGTTTTCGATTCATGCAGCGATTCATATCCTTCCGGACTCTCCAATATAGTACGCTGACGAGGTCTAATGAGACCGAAACGGCCGTCCGTGCTTTTGGTAGTCTGGTTGGATGTGTGTTGCTGCCTGAGTCGATAAACTCTTTATTTGGGTTTTCGGGCGCTCCAGACTTGACAACTGTCAGGACGATGGGTTAAAACCCGACTCCAATACGACAGGCTATTGATTTGCTTTATACTCATTAAGACCTACCTACCTACGGTTTGTTGTGACTTCAAATTTAAACTACAATGGTCGATAACTTCGTTATTTGAGGTCTAAGAGCTAAACGGTATTAAAACTTTATGTTCTGTTTTTGATGTAGAATCACGTGGTGCTAATATTATGCGGACGTTACAATATACCTTGTATTACTATTCAACACTTCTTGAACACATTCTCGTAATTCTTGAATGTTATTATAATTAAAATGACTACCGTACACTGTGTTTTTGATGGCACCCCATAGAAAGAAGTCCAATGCTGTTAGGTCTGCTGAACTGGGTGGCCACTTGAAAAGTGTATATGTATAGTGGATTCTGTGAGTCGGATGAATGTGCTCGGATTTCAGAGTCTAACGAGACTAGCCCTCCCCCCCGTTTTCGAGGATGCTGAATACGATGGTGGTGGTTTAAACTCTTCTCGAGTTGACCGCACCCCCTAAAACGGCCAAAAACCACCCCTATGAAAAGTAAATCACGGAACTTCTTTCTCTTGGCGGCCAAACTTGTGTCACCCCCCGTTTTCGAGGTCGCTGAACGCGATGCTGACGTCAAGGTCTGTTCTCGACGCCCGCCAACCCCTCTACGCGGTCAAGAAAAACCCCCGGAATGGGTGAAACGGGAACTCGCCGCGTGAAATCGACGAAAAGCCGTCCCCACCCATTTTAGAGGTCGTTGAACGCGATGTTGACATCGAGGTTGGTCCTCGACGCCCGCTAACCCCTCTACGCGGCCAAGAACAACCCCCGAAAGGGGTGAAACGGGAACTCGCCGCGTGAAATCGACGAGAAGCCGTCCCCGCCCGTTTTCGAGGTCGCTGAACGCGATGCTGACGTCGAGGTTGGTCCTCGATGCCCGCTAACCCCTCTACGCGGCCAAGAACAACCTTCAAAAGGGGCGAAACGGGAACTCGCCGCGTGAAATCTACGAAAATCCGTCCCCGCCCGTTTTCTAGGATGCTGAACGCGATGCTGACGTCGAGGTCGGTCCTCGAAGCCCGCCAATCCCTCTACGCGGCCAAGAATAAGGCCCGGAAGGGGTAAAAATTAACATGAGAACTTTTTATAAAAACAAAACAATCATGAGTAAGGGTGTCAAATACAGGGTGTTTTTTATTAACAAATAAAATATAAATAGGGACTGGCAGAGCGTGCTCTGATTTACGTACGACTGAGGGGTTGGCGGGCATCGAGGACCGACCTCGACGTTAGCATCGCGTTCAGCGACCTCTAAAACGGGGGGTGACACAAGTTTGGCCGCCAAGAGAAAGAAGTTCCGTGATTTACCCTTCATAGGGGTGGTTTTTGGCCGTTTTAGGGGGTGCGGTCAACTCGAGAAGAGTTTAAACCACCACCATCGTATTCAGCATCCTCTAAAATGGGGGGGGGGGGGGGCTAGTCTCGTTAGACTCTGAAATCCGAGCAGTCTACGGGTTTTTTCCGACTCACAGAATCCACTAATAGTGGCTATTATTTGGTTACTGAAAGGATTATTTGAATAATTATTAATCTTTCTGGCATTGGAAGCAGAAGCATCATCTTGTTGCTTCCATATTATGTCAGTCAAAGTTTTGTGCTAAGGGAATTTCTTCCACAAACCCTTCCAATGTTGTTTCCAATATCTAGATAACGTGCCGCAGCTAGAGTTCTGTCAAATACTATACGACCTATCAAACGATTTCCCAGTATGACGAAAAAAAAAACATTTTATCCTAAAAGGATCTGGTTTCTACTTGATATAATTATGTGAGGAATTTCTTGGCTATAATGGTGTTAATTGTGACGATTGAACACATCACAGTTGCTAAAAGAAGATTCGTCAGTCCAAAGAATCATCCATCTGCAAAATGTTTTTCTATACTGATAGTCACTTGGCTGTAGAATATGAGCAACATGAAGTTTATAAGGAATAAACCATAGACAATATAATATTTATTACATTTTCTCAGGAATAAGATTTCTGCACATCAACTAGCCCAGCACTTCTATGTGCCGAGTGGATACCTTGCTATATGCAATCCAGAGTTAGGTTGCTCATTTCTTTCAGGAACAGTTTTCCCACGGGTAAGTCTTCTTAAGTTTTGAGCGGCTAGGAGGGAGTTTTGTTACACCTTATGTATATCACTGAGAAGATACAAAATATGTTCGATTAGTGGGAAAGTGGTAATTTCACTTCAATTATTAGCAAATCACTGGAACTCTTTATTCAAATATTTCCCTTGAATAATAATTAACAAATCACCGAATTTTTAATTCAAATGATACCTGTCCTATGTATAATTAATAACTTGAAATTGAGTGCTCAAAATGTATTTTTTTTAATTGAAAATGTACATGCACTGCAGGGAAATTCCTATGACACTCTGGGAGCGGTGCATGATCGGAGATGTCGATTCACGTTGGCCTTGAATTGCTGCAGGTTGTATTCTACGGGAAACACGTCCTTTGGAATGCCATTCCAAAGTGATGCGGTTCTATACATAAAAGAAGTCTGAAATAGGGTGGTACGAGGTGTAACGAGCTGAACCTGATACGGATGAGCGTCTGCGGCTCGGCGTGTATTTCTGCCCGGTCTTAATCTTGGTGGGATCAAGCGGGCCACGTCTTTTGAACACTTTCCATTAAAATATCTGTAAAACAGACTCAGGTCAGCTACTCTTCTTCGATGTTCGAGAGTGTCTAAATTTTTTGTCAAATCTGGGTCCCCAATCAAGCGGTTGGCTCTTTTCTGAATAGAGTCGAGTAGTCTAAGCGTATGTTTAGCAGCTGAGCTCCAAATATGTGAGCAGTACTCCAAGGATGGTCGGATTTGAGCCTTGTATAAGAGGAGAAGCTGTTGTGGTGTATAACATTTCTTCGTGCGGAAGAGTGTTCCAAGTTTTTGAGAAGCACTCTTCGCCAGACCTGCAACATGATCATGCCAAGACATGTTCGCTCCAAGGCTCACTCCAAGTAAACGAAGAGATGACGCTGGGGTAAGAGATCGCCATCATGATATCTGGCTCCAAAAAATTGGTCTTTTTGGAGAAGATGGCTGCTTGGGTTTTTCCAGCATTAACTGGCCATAAAAATATCTGTAAAACAGACTCACGTCAGCTACTCTTCTTCGATGTTCGAGAGTGTCTAAATTTTTTGTCAAATCTGGGTCCCCAATCAAGTGGATGGCTCTTTTCTGGATAGAGTCGAGTAATGATGTTATTTATAGATGTTATTTAGTTTGAAGGCATGACAACGTAATAAGTAATTTGTTTTCATGGCCTACTTAATGTAACATAGTAATTTCCGAATTCGCAGCAAATTATTACCCGAAACCTAGATTGTCGCACAGCATTGGAAACAGAAAAGGGAATTTATGTTTTCAACCCCTACTTTGTAGAAAATCTGCATAGTGATGGATGATAAAACACTTATTAACACTTATTAGTGTTTTATTTATTATCCATCACTAGAAAAGGCAATGCAAATTTTTGATTATAAAATTCAAAATGACGTCCATTAAAAAAAATTAAGTTACTATGCCTATCTAGAAAACCGCGAAAGTGATTTCCTTTTTTTAATATTTATAACTTTGGCTCAACAAAACAAGCAGCTTTTGTTTTGAAAATTTTTTCATAAATTTATTTTGTATTTAATTTTATAATTCAATTTATTTTCTATTGATGTAAGAAAATTAAACAGAGGTTCATTGGCTAAGTAATGACGAAATTGTATTTTTTTAATAGTACACCTTGTATTTCATTGTATTTTCATATTTTCTGAGAAAATACAACAAGAATCGGTTTTACAGTTTTGTAGTCTAAAATGAGTAAGTTATGAGTTATAAGCAACAGAAATTAGCAGTTTTTCATTTTGAAAGCAGTGTACATTGGAAACGGCCTGAATATCGAAAAACGGCTCACATGCATGTCTATTTTAACTGTTCACATGGTATCCTATGATGTAGATGGAATTTTTATATGCAGGGTGATTGTAAATCTGATAACGTTCATCACCCTATATAAAAATTTCAAGTACACTGTAAAATAACACTTGAAAAGTTAAGATACGGACATGTAAGCCTTTTTGCGATATTTGGAACCGTTTCCGATGTACCGAGTGAGTGACTAAGAATGGTCACTGGGAGTATCTCAGAACCTAAGCGTCGTACAGCCTCGGGAATTTTTTTTTTCAAGGAAAGTGGCCCAAAAAATAGTTTGAAAATAGTTTGAGCTTCTAAAATGACCGTTATGGGGCGTGACAGTCATGACCAAATAAAAAATTAGAATTTTCTCTTGATATTTTGAATCTAATGTAAGAGTTCGGGAGGTCCACCCCCTTCAAGAATCGAGAAAATAGACCTCTCGACCAATAGGATGATTCGAACTACTTTTTACTAAATTCTAAACTACAAAAATTTGCCTCCGATCGTCTAGAATAGGTCGGGACCCGACAACGTTGTGTAGGTGAATTAAATTAAGAGATGAGTAACTCAAGAACGTTCAAAGTGTGAGGAGCATAGAAGGGCGATTCTAACGTGACAACGCCGGATGCTGACATTTTTCCCGCATTTTAAAATTGCCCACTCTAAGCAGCACACTTGGCTTGGCTTAGAGCACCCCTGTCCCGCTTGCCCCAGTGAACGTAAGTTAGCTCATTTGGAAGCTTGAACTGGTTCACGCAGAGTAAGCCCGATTGAATCTAACGAAATGCTAATGTGCATTGAACAAACTATCATTCATAATACCAGCGATCCAACCGGTAAAATTCGGCTATGTCCTGGGAAAAAGATCCACTCAATTTATTTAGCGGGGGGTGGATTCTTGATCCAGGATAATCAGTCGTAACATTTCGCCTCAAGCTAATCCAGCAAATTTAGAAATTGTTGTGATTGGTCAAACGAACGACGTCATGTAATCGTAAACCAGCGGAAGTAACCGTCGATGGATACTGTGGGGCAACGCTATTCCCTCGCCAGTCCTAGGTTATCTGCCATTGGAAAATCCCGTAAGATTTCCTTCAGGTAGATGAACATGATCTCGTCCGAAGTGGTTCTTCCTTAGAGGAACACACTCCTGTGAGTTATTTAACACCAGTGCACTGGATCAGCTTTCGACGGCAAGGCCGACTGCCTGAGCGATGCGATATCTCCTAGTAGGTCAGGAACGTGCCCTCTCTGTCTGTAGGGGTGTTTTGTGACGGGAAGAACGGTATCGCCAACCGCACCTGTTTCTGAAAGAGTCCACAGGCGTCAGGCGGCGGGATGCGAAATGGAAGAGGGTGCAGGGGCGCGCGGCTGAATTTACAAATACACAGTCGAAGTTACAAATTAATATTATGAAGACAATCTTCCTCAAGTTATAGTTTTAGTTCGGGGCGACAAGATAATTGCGAAATTGCGTATTATAATAATATTGGGTCAAACCTTGCGGGAAAGAGTCGATTTGCCGCAGGGAATTCTAATTTATTACCTTATCCTAATTTACCACAACCAAATGGGCGGAGTAACTATTACTAGAATATAAATAAAACTCTCAGAGTGGGTTCCAGCTTGAGTTTATAAGCAAGAGGTTTAAATAACTGGGAGATTTCGGATAGAACTCGTTCTTAATTAGTAGGGCTGAAGAGAATTTCCTGGGTTTGATGACTCAGATTGTTAAATAAGGCCTACGGGCGAAAATAAAGAATTATGGCGGTCCAAGGTTCTTATGAGGGACGGATTTCTGTTTAGGGAAGTAACTACCAGGTAGTGATAACTCTCTCGCCAATCTCAGTGCGCTCAGCGGCAACCGCATGGTTCGAGAAAGTTACCAGGTGACCTAAGAACTCCATGGGTCCCTTTCCAAAATCTCAAGGCGCTCTGCAGCCTCGTATGTGACAAAAAGGATTCCAGAAGCATTCGGTAGTGTGGGGAAAAGGGTACTAGTCACTGATAGACTTCCTGCCAATCTCAGCGCTCTTTACAGCAGCCGCATGGTTCAGGGGTGCTACCAGATGACCAATGAGTTCGATGGATCTTTCTTTCCACAATCTCAAGGCGCTCTGCAGCCTCGCATGTGACAAAAAAGATTCCAGAGGTATTTGGGTTTGTGGAGAAGGGCTACCCACCACAAAGAAGAGAGAACCAAGGTGTTGAATTTTTGGGTTGAAAGGAACGGGCCAACTCACAAATAAACCAGCAATTCGAGCTTCCGCCCCCAGAGAAAAGTCGTCGTGGGAAAATCGGACCCATCGATCCAGCGCGCTACACGTAAAAGTCGACCAGCGGAAGCAAGGTAGGTTGAAGAGCCGAGATATGTACTAAGACGAACAGGGAGTGATTTGGTACGCCACTGAACATACGGAAATTTGCAACTATATAGGTCGAAGAAGAATTTATCTAACGTGTGGAAGATAACATCTGGACCTCTCGGGGTGGTTGAACTTGAAGTGCCAGGTCAGGCAGATGCTCGAATAAAAGATTTAACTTTTAAACGAATAATTGATTTACAATCGGGACACAAATGGCGAGAACTCAAAGGGGATTGATTCTATTATTTAAATAAATGATGCAAAATAAAGAATGACGGACTTGTTGTTAAATAAAGAAAATTGAAAACCCACAATGAAGATATGCCTAATCTTTCCTAACTTTTATAAATTCTCCCAAGTCGAGAAACTTTGTAGGTATTTGTAAAATAGGGAAAATTGAAACAAAATAAATGAGAAGGTACCTGGAGCGAAAGTGCTTGTGCCAAAAATCTAACAGGTAGTCTGTTGCGTCCCGCTTTTCATTTTATACTTTCATTTTTTAATCCTGTCCTTTCCGCGCCCTTCCTTGTGTAAGCTTTTCAATGGTGTATTACTGGTCACCTACCTACAACCGAAAAGTTGGATTAAACAACCCTCAACAAGGACAGTTGCAGGACTTTTCGTCTTTTAGCAGGAAGAAGGACAGGATCAACGCAGAACTGATTCGCAATTCGTCTTCCGTAGACAACGCATAGTTTGACTTGTCCGCATCTCACCAGTGTCTACATTGTTACGTGGCTTTCCGCGTTTCCGCAAGTGTTATTAGGTATATACCTACGCATTATAATATCCGCAAATTCGCAGTTAACGCAAAGACAATTAATATTTAATACGTGCATCTACTGAGCTATCAAGAAGTTCAAGAAATTCGATAAACAGAGCAACTTACCAAACAAAACGTAAGTTTACACACTTTCCTTTACTCTCCGCATTTCATAATTTATCAAATTATTCATTGGTCATCAGACCCATTATTTTACTCACCGCATTTTCTTAATTACACGCAACATAAAATCTGGTCCTTCGTAGCAGCATTTTTGAATTCGTCCTATGTTAATTACAATTTAATGACTTTTTTACGCATGTGATGCAATTATTTAATATTTTAAAGTTCATTAAACGCATTGGCAAGTTTTATTAAGGTCGCAATACCTATAACACACGCATTTTGATTTTTCATTATTTCAATAAACGTAATTATTGATTTACGCATTTTACAATTCACGCATTATTTGTTGCATGTTACGTTGTTCGCATATTTCTAATAGAAACGCATCATCAAGTTGGGTGGTAAATTACTGTTGACCTTGGTTGCACCTGCAACTGAGAGAAGCTCCTTTCTCGCAGTTCGTTATTTATCTCATTTTTATGAGGTTTCTTTGAATTCATCTTGAATTTATCCACGGATTTATAAATTCTGATTTTGTTATTTCAGATACCTACCCTATTTAACGCATTCGTCCATTGTTGCCACTTGGGATTTGTTTTCCTAATTTCCACGCATTTTATTATTTGCAGTTGCATTTAATATTCAATTCGATATTTCTTATCCTTTTTTAAATTAATTAGTTCACAATGACTAGTTATACGTTGGAAAAGGCACTCGCATTCGCAAATCAGACATCTACTCGGTTGCAATCAATTCTGGATCTATCAAAGGTTAAGCCGGGAGAATCGACTTCAACATTTATTGTCGCCTATGAAACCGCGCTTGAATTATACGACGAGTTTCAGATGATCATTAAAAATACTCTCGTAGATGAGTCTTCTAAGATTTGGCAACAGTTTAGCGGCAACATTTTGGAAATTGACAATAAATATTTTCTATTGAAGTCTACTTATTTAGACTTGGTTAATACAAATGAAACCAAATTATTGGCTTCAGGTGATGATGGTGGCTCCAAACGCAAGTCAAATGAATCTTTGAACTCTTCAGGCTTACGATCGCAGGTTCGTTTGCCTAAATTAAATCTACCAAGTTTCGATGGGGATTTAAAAGGCTGGTCAGCATTTATTGAGTTATTCAACTCGCTCATACATAACAACGAGATTTTATCATCAATTGAGAAGTACGAATATTTAATTTCAACCTTATCAAAGGAACCATTAAATTTGGTCAAACACCTTCCTCTCACCGCAGACAATTATTTAATTGCATACAATAGTCTAGTTGATCGCTATCAAAACGAAAGGGTTTTGGCAACTTACTATTGGAACAATATTGTAAACGCTCCAAGATGTACGAATTCCGATTCCGTGCAGTCTCTGCGAGATCTCATTAATACATTTAATGAGAATATCAGCGCATTACAGAATTGCCCGAATCTCAATATGTGGGATTTTACATTGTTTAATTGGTTGTTACAAAAACTTGATAACAATACGCGCAAACGTTTTGAGATTAAATTTGCTCAAGACGAATTTCCATCCTTTGATGATTTGAAGCAATTTTTAACAGATCAGTGCAGGGCTTTAGAAACAAATTCATTAAATTCCCAGCACATTGCAATAATTAATAGACCACAATCTAGTACAAAGGCACCGCAGCCTAGTGCAAGGCCCAATTGGCGCACTGAGGGTAGTCATAGTAAACCCCCAGTTTCTTTGGCCTCAACTTACAAGCCAGTCGAGTCGCAATGCTCTTATTGTAAGTCAAGGTCTCACAATATTTTCAGATGTGCTTCATTTTTGGAGCTGTCTCCATACGATCGTCACTTGGCTGCAAGGTCAAAACACTTGTGTCATAACTGTCTCAGTTCACTTCATCGCTTTGACTCTTGCAAATCAGAGTCTCGATGCCGTCAGTGTTCCGCCAAACACAATACGCTCTTACATTTTGGTGAGAACTCTAATAAGGCAAATGTATCTTCAGGAGAGCCCGGCTCTTCCGCATTAGAATCAGCTCATCCTTCCGCAGAAATTACGACGAAACTCCCAGTAGTCATGTCTTCTACGGGTATCACAACCCAAACGCAATCGTCACAACACACTGTCTTGTTGGCCACTGTCATGTTGGAAGTAGCTGACACTTGGGGTAATTTTCAGACAGTTCGAGCACTTTGTGATTCTGGCAGTCAGTCCAGCTTTATAACTGAGCGTTGCCGCAAACGTCTTGGTTTATCAATTACTTCTTCAGTATCTCCCATTTCTGGTTTAGGTCACGCAAATGTAACGTCGTCTCATGGAACCGCATCTTGTAATATTCGTCCTGTCGGATCTTCCGAAGTGAACTTCAATATTACCGCAATGGTTTTACCCGCAATCTGTTCTGAATTGCCCACCATTTCTCTTTCGCCTTCGCAAACTTTTGACAATCTTAAATTGGCTGACCCTAAATGGTACGTTCCTGGTGCTGTAGAAATGCTCCTAGGAGCAGATATTTTTGCACGCATTGTGCGAGATGGGTACATCGCAGGTGATGGTCACCGTCCCGCAGCTATAAATACAGCATTTGGGTGGGTATTAATTGGCGCCAGTTCATCTACAGTCGCAGCACGTCCAGTGCATTCCTTTTTCGCATCAACCGAGTCTTGTCTTAATGAGACCTTGAAAAACTTTTGGAAAGTGGAAGAGGTTGAAGCAAAACAAAGCTTCTCTGCTGACGATCAGCAAGCTGAGGATTTATTTCAGAACACGCATTTTAGAGACCTCTCAGGTCGTTTTGGAGTTGTCTTGCCATTCAAGGACTCCCAACGCATTCACAACTTTGACAATTCGCTTCAAATAGCGGACCGCAGACTTATGGCAGTTGAAAAAAGACTAGCTAGTCAACCTGAAGTTCGAGGTAAATATCATGCTTTTATGCAGGACTATCTCGACTCCGGTCATATGACCAAACTCTCGCAATCCCCATTAGGATCCAATTGTTACTTCATCCCGCATCATTGTGTTTTCAAGGCCACTGACCCTTCCGCAAAAATTCGCGTGGTCTTTGATGCTTCGGCAAAAACCGCAAACAACACTTCTCTCAATGAGAACCTACTTACAGGTACCAAGCTTCAAACAGACGTTTCTGTCATTTTACTACGTTTCCGCATGTTTTCGCATGTCTTTACATGTGACATCAGACAGATGTATAGACAAATTCTTGTCTCCAAGTCGCATCGTCAGTATCAGCTGATTCGATGGCGCTTTTCCCCGCAGGAACGCATTGGTACATATCAACTTAATACCGTCACTTACGGTGTAGCCAGTAGCCCTCATCTCGCAATTAGATGTCTGTTACAATTAGCAGAAGAAGGGGAACAAGATTTTCCTCTCGCAGCACAAGCCATTAGATCCAATCTCTATGTAGATGATTTTGCCGCAGGAGGCAATGACTTGTGCAGTACTTTAGAACTTCGAAATCAATTGATTGATTTGTTGAAGAAGGGCTGTTTTGAATTACGCAAATGGGCGTCCAATGATGCCTCAGTTTTAGATGAAATTCCCGCAGATCATTGTCAGACTAATCCTCTGACATTTGATGAAAATGAATCCATTATTAAGATTCTTGGCCTGCAATGGCAATCGAGTTCTGACTCATTCTCATTTCACGTCAACCTTGTCAATTCTCAGTGTACCAAAAGGTCAATCCTTTCTGAGATCGCACGCATTTATGACCCTCTAGGTTTTTTATGTCCTTTGACTTTTTTCGCAAAGCGCCTTATCCAGTACCTATGGACTCTGGGTCTGGATTGGGACACAACGCCCCCTAAAGAGGTGTGCACGCAATGGGATCAATTTAAACTATCTTTATCAGCTATTTCTCAGCTAACTATTCCTCGTCATCTTAAACCTCTTTCTGTCAAGGAATGTCAGTTACACGCATTCTGTGACGCATCAGAAGCAGGTTACGCATGTGTCGCTTACTTTCGCATTGTTTGCGACAATAATGATGTACATATATCATTCATCATGGCTAAGTCCAAAGTGGCACCACTCAAACAGATATCCATACCTCGTTTAGAGTTATGTGCAGCTGTGTTATTGGCAGACTTAGTCTCTTTCATCACACGCAACTCCGAAGGATACCTTCAAATTGATCAGGTGTATGCTTGGAGTGATTCGACAGTAGCGTTGTCGTGGATCCGTTCTTCCCCACATCGATGGAAGACCTTCGTCGCTAACAGGGTTACTCACATCCAAGATCGTGTACCTCCTGATTGTTGGCATCACGTCCGCTCCGCTGATAATCCAGCGGACCCCGCATCTCGAGGTCTTCTTCCACAGGAGCTGCTTTCATATTCCCTTTGGTGGGCGGGTCCTCCGTGGCTAAAGGATCCTCCAGATTCCTGGTCCTTAGACTCACCTCCTCCCGCATTGCCTTCTGACGCCGTGCCAGAAGGCAAAGTGACTGTTTTGTTGGTTGAAACAGTTCACTCCACAATTGAAGATCTTTTGAACAGGTACTCATCATTGGGTAAAATACAACGCATTCTAACATACTGTTTTCGTTTTGCTAACAACGCACGCAAACAGGTAACGCATTCGGGACCTGTTACAAACGTAGAAACGCATCATGCTCTTATGAGCATTGTCAAGGCTATTCAAGCCACCGCATTCAGTACTGAACTCAACCGCATACGGAAGGGTTTGCCATTAGCTAAACACCTTCAAAAATTGACTCCTTTTATTGACAGTTCAGGAATTCTCAGAGTTGGTGGGCGTTTGGTCAACTCATCATTACCATTCGATTCCAAACATCCAGCTCTTATTCCTCGCAAGCACCGGTTTACCGAGCTGCTCATCCATCAAATTCACAATGACAACTGTCATCCTGGCGTCAATACAACCATGTATTTGACTCAACAGAACTTTTGGATTCTGTCCGCACGCAAAGCTATTCGCTCGTATTTAAGGGAGTGTTATCCTTGTTTTCGTCGTCATCCTGCTACATATGTCCCCGTCATGGGTGACTTGCCAACTCTTCGAGTCAGTCAACTGAAGGCTTTCAGCGTCGTTGGTCTGGACTATGGTGGGCCGTTTCCTATTTTATTGTCTCGCCGTCGAGGAGCCAAAACGCAAAAGGCATACATATGTTTGTTTGTCTGTTTTGCTACAAAGGCGCTTCATGTTGAAGTTGCCTCAGATTTATCCGCAGATACTTTCGTAGCCGCACTTAGACGCTTTATCGCAAGACGTGGTCGCTGTTCGCAGATAACTAGTGACAACGGTACGAACTTTGTTCGCGCAAACAAGGATCTCATTTCCTACATGAAACAAGCTGCCGAAGGTGAAAAAATTACTTGGCATTTTCACCCACCGTCAGCACCGCATTTTTCAGGTTTGGCTGAAAGTGGCATCAAATCAGTTAAAACGCATCTTGCTCGAGTGATTGGAGACCAAATCCTCACTTATGAGGAACTTGTCACATTGTGCACACAGGTCGAGGCTCTGTTGAACTCTCGCCCCCTGTGTAGTGTTTCTACAGATCCAAACGACTTGTCAAGTCTTTCTCCGGGACATTTCCTGACGCTTGAGCCTTTAACTGCTCCGCCAGACCCTGATTTATCGCATCTTCAATTATCACGGTTGTCGCGTTGGCAACTAGTACAAAGATTGCATCATGATTTTTGGCATAGATGGAGGAACGAATGTTTACATAACCTTTATCAAAAGGCCAAATGGGCAAAGTCGCATTCAATTGACCCAGCTGATATTGGGACTCTCGTCCTTATTAAGGAGGACAATCTGCCCCCGCTACAATGGCGATTGGGAAGAATTGTCAGTCTACATTTTGGTAGGGATAACATAGCTCGCGTAGCTATTGTTCGCACTTCTCATGGTTGCGTTAAACGACCTTTAATAAAACTTTGCCCTTTACCGTCACAATAATATGTTTTATTTTTTATTGTATCGCATCTGTATATATAGTCATTCGCATTTCACACTCAATCAATTCAATTTCAAAAATTACCTATTTTTTGGTAATTTTGGTGGGCGGAATGTTGCGTCCCGCTTTTCATTTTATACTTTCATTTTTTAATCCTGTCCTTTCCGCGCCCTTCCTTGTGTAAGCTTTTCAATGGTGTATTACTGGTCACCTACCTACAACCGAAAAGTTGGATTAAACAACCCTCAACAAGGACAGTTGCAGGACTTTTCGTCTTTAAGCAGGAAGAAGGACAGGATCAACGCAGAACTGATTCGCAATTCGTCTTCCGTAGACAACGCATAGTTTGACTTGTCCGCATCTCACCAGTGTCTACATTGTTACGTGGCTTTCCGCGTTTCCGCAAGTGTTATTAGGTATATACCTACGCATTATAATATCCGCAAATTCGCAGTTAACGCAAAGACAATTAATATTTAATACGTGCATCTACTGAGCTATCAAGAAGTTCAAGAAATTCGATAAACAGAGCAACTTACCAAACAAAACGTAAGTTTACACACTTTCCTTTACTCTCCGCATTTCATAATTTATCAAATTATTCATTGGTCATCAGACCCATTATTTTACTCACCGCATTTTCTTAATTACACGCAACATAGTCTCTTATTTAGAAATTTTCCTAAGTCGAAAATTTAAATAGTGAAAAATAAATAAAATAAAATAAAACGGAACGACGACCAGCGTGGACGTGCTCGCGAACAGAGTCTACCACGAAGTCTCTAGAAATCCTTCTAAGTCGAGAAATTAAATAATGAAAAATAAAATAAAATAAAACGGAGCGACGACTAGCGTGAAGGTGCTCGCGAACAGAGTCTACCACGACCACGAAGTCCCCGGTGCCCGCGATTCGCTGCTATTTATCCGCGGTTCCTACAATTACTGAGTTAAACCCTTTTCTTGGCAAAACTCCACCGTCCGATGCTTAATTCACCTGGTCTACTGCTTCATGACAACCCCAGCTCGGGCGTGGGACTTGGATTTTGTTTCTCTTCCCAGCTGTGGTTAACGTGCATTCTTTCCTCCCTTACCGCCCCGTCGGTGTTAATGGCTTGTCTCCAGTCTGGAGTCCTTAGTCGGGTCTTATCTCCCCCTCGTACACTTAACAGGCATGCAACATTGTTGCTAATGTAGGACAGAGAATATTTGAGTTACCTTTCAATTATTTAAACCTTCATTTTATTACTGACTGACCGGTTAGTCCGTTTATTTATTCCTCTGTTAAAACAAAGTTCAAAACTAATTTACAGGCTATCCCCCTTTGAACCATTACAATACCTATGCCCGTATTCACAAACGATAATTTCCTAAATAATTACGTAATTATTTAAATGAGTGAGATGGAGATATGCAGTTTTTTTGCAATAGAATGAGATGGGGATATTTGATTACGTAATTATTTAGGAAATTATCGTTTGTGAATACGGGCGCTAAAGTTTTAAAAAGAACGAAAAAAATACAATTTTTTATTTGGTCTTGGCTGTTACTCCCAAAGCTCAAAGCTGTTTTCCAACGATCTTTCAGAACCACTTTTCTTTAAAAAAAAGTCTGAGTCTGTAGGACGTCTAGTCTCTGAGATATCCCAGTCAATATTCTTATTGAATCACCCTGTATATTGTAAAAAAAAGCGATTTTCTATTATTTTTAAGCCATAACCTATTCAATTTAAACTGCACCTCTAATAAGCATTATTTCTCTATCGTCTCAGAAAATATGAAATACAATACAATAATATAAAGGTGTCCTAAGGATTTATTAGGGGGTAACGGAACTTTTTAACACGATTGACGAAAATATATAATTCTTTCATTAATTTGTAGCCCTGTTCCAGGGAAAAATACTTTTCCGAATTTTTAAATTTCTATCGGTATTTTCAAGAGCACTTTTGGACAGAGCACAAGTAAGTGTTGGTACAATCTGCACACGGTGAGCGAAACTCGATATATTAGCCCTATTGTACCCGTGTGGGGCTTGTGTGTTACCCCCATCGGGCGCGTCCCCAGGTGGTGGTTAGGGGTGTACAGGCCTTTACCGACAGGGTAAGGTACCGGAAACGGCGCGAACCCAACAACACACGAAGAAAAGAATTATGGCGGAACAAAACAAAGAAATACTCCAGGAGGGTAGAACCACTGGTTCAGAATCCCTCCCTGGCCCAATGCCAAGCTGCCCCACGGATTCTGATGAGGGGGGGGGGGAATGTAACGACAGGTCAGGTCAGGTCAGGAAGAGAAGACGTCGGAGAAGATCGCGACGTAATAACTGCCATGGAGGATGATCAATCTGACCATGGCGGTGAGTCATCAGTGAGGACAACAGGGACCGCTGACACAATATCTGCCGGGATTGGCAACATAGGACTGCAGATAACGACAACAAAAGAAAAAAGACTTTCATGGGCCCAGAGAAGGAAACTCCGAAAGGAACAAAAAATTGCTGCTGGTACATGGACTGAAAAACGTCCAACCATCAGCAAAGCAACAAGAGAGAGACCAAAGAGTGAGAAAAGATCTCGGGACGACTCTAAGACTCCACCCCAAGCCCCAAAGAGAGCGAAGGGTAACAATAGTCAAACACTGTCTGGCAAGGGACCCAGCAAGGTAACGGCAACGAAACCTAAAGGGAGTTCCAGCGAGGCAGTGTCTGGACTAGCGGAGGGGTCCTATGGATGCACTGCGCAAACAAACAAACAAAAACCTGGCTCGTAGAGGTGTTTAGGACACTGGGCGGACTTTGGAAAGGGTTGGCCCTGACAACAGTCGAGGCCAAGGACCTACCAAAGAGGCCGAGAGTTCTGGTCTACATCCCGGGACCAGAGGAAGAGGACGGGCCAGTCAGCGGGAATATGTCGAGGAAGATAATTCTCGGATCAGTATATTTCCCATATGACGCCCTGGAACCACCACCACCCAAGGAGGTAGAAAAACTGGTGAGAAACTGCGGGGGAAAAGGACCACAGCTGATCATCGGGTGCGACACCAACGCGCATCATACAACTTGGGGAAGCACAAACACCAATGAAAGAGGTGAGTCACTACTACAATTTATAATGGCTAACAATTTATATAGACATATTAAATGTAGGAAATAAACCAACTTTTGTCATACAACATACGTAGGAAGCTATGTTAAAAACTGGCATATATCTGATGAGGTGAGTTGCTCGGATCACAGACACATAAACCTTACAATAAATGGAAATAAAACCATAAAATAAATTTATCGTAGTCCTCGGATAACTAACTGGGTGTCTTATAAGACAGACCTGGAGCACAGTTTAAAACAGACGAGAAATACGATAAAAACACAATAGACTTAGAAGTGGTAGCAGGACAAGTGCAGGATGCAATCACTTCGGCCTATAACAACAACTGTCCCCTTGTCAGCAGGGATTCCAACAGTAATGTGCCCTGTTGGAAGAGAAACCTAGCTGAACACAGAGGACAAGTTAGAAAATACTTAAGTTAAATTAATAAAGCGAAGGAAACAAATAAATGGGAGATATACAGAAAGGCTCTCACAGAATACAACAAAGTACTGAGGAAAGCAAAAAGAGAGCCATGGAGAAAGCACTGTGAGGACATAGAAGGAACTCAAGTATATGCGAGACTCCATAACATACTCTCAAAGCAACCGCAGAGCTCCATTCACACTCTGAAGACAGAGAGTGGCAAATATACGGAAACGGGAAAGTACACAATGAGGGAATTACTCAGAGTCCATTTTCCAGGGTCTCGAGTCACCGATTTATCTCCACAAGACTGTCTAAATGCAGAACTGGGATCTCCAAAAAGGACGAACAGGGACAGCTGGCAGGTTGCGAAATATATTATGATAAACGAGAACAAAATCAATTGGGAAATCAACTCCTTTGAACCCTACAAATCGCCGGGTATAGATGGCATCTACCCAATAATGTTGCAGAAAGAACCACATCTTCTGACACAGAGGCTACGTATAATCCTTAGGGGCAGTCTTTCACTGGGGCACATACCCAAAGCCTTGACCTTAATTAGAGTAATAATTTACATACCTAAGCCTGGGAAAACAGGACAGGAAAGGGCAAAATCTCTAAGACCCATAAGTCTCATGTCCTTTTTACTGAAGACTTTAGAAAAACTGCTCGATAGGCATATAAGGGATGATGTCCTGGCAAACAGACCATTTTTTCATCAAGACCAACATGCATATAGAACAGGAAAATCAACGGAATCAGCTTAACACCATCTGGTAGAAAAGGTTGAATACGCAATAAAACACAAGGAAGTACTATTATGTGCTTTTTTGGACATAGAAGGTGCGTTCGATAACACTTCCCTAGAATAAATCTCCAATGCATTGAGGAATAGAGGAATCAATGCAACAATATGCAGGTGGATAGACTTCATGTCGAAAAGTAGATTGGTATGCACATCCCTATTTGGGGAGACTGTGGTGACTAAGGTAGCAAGGGGGTGTCCACAGGGAGGCGTACTGTCTTCCTTGATATGGAACCTTGTTATGGACGAGCTAATGAAACGTCTGGACCAAGAGGGAATCAAGAGCATAGGATATACCGATGACCTTGTCATACTAATTCAAGGCAAATTCAACGACACAATAAGGCCCTGCATGGAAAGGGCCCTAAATGTCGTAACCAAATGGACAAATGAAGAGGGACTGAACACAAATCCCTCCAAATCGACCATCATAGCGTTTACTAATCGAAGGAAAGTGGTGGGCTTAGGACCACTAAAACTTCGAGGCAGGAACGTACAAATATCGAGAGAGGTGAAATATCTTGGGCTAATCTTAGACTCAAAACTCACCTGGAACCAACAGATAGACAGAATTAGAAAAAGAGCGGAGACCACATTCATGATGGTCAGACGAACTTATGGAAAAACATGGGGATTAAAACCACATAATATGGTATACTGGGCGTATACCAGAGTGATTAGACCGATGTTGTTATATGCATCTTTAGTAGTGTGGACAAAGATGCAACAAAATACCGCGATAAACAAGCTTAGCAAGGTGCAAAGACTTGCATGCCTTGGAATAACGGTGGCAATGAAAACAAACTTCAACTGCAGCAATGGAAGTCCTTCTAGACCTCCCTCCACTTCATTTAATGATAATGGGAGAGGCAAGATTGGCACGACTAAGACTGCAAGAAGAACCAAGGGGCAAATATGCGGAACTTGGACACAATAGAAGTAAAAACCATGTGGAAGTGGACCTGCTAGATGCAAACACAGACTACATGGCTCCAAAATTAAAATTCCACAAGAACTTTGAGGTAAGCATCAAAGATCGAGTGGAATGGAATGAGCCCACAGACAGCAACAGGCTGGTCGGAACAACCTGGTACACTGACGGGTCAAAGACCGACCAAGGAACTGGAGCTGGCATATACAATGAGTTGGACAATACTCAACACACCATATCTCTTGGGCAGTGGGCAACTGTATTTCAATCATAAATATATGCTATGCTAAACTGCGTGAGAATAAACAATGAGAGGGCCTACAAAAATAGACGGATCAATATACTAACAGATAGTCAGGCGGTCCTAAGGGCTATAGAAAGACCCAAGATAACGTCTAGACTACTGTGGGAATGCCGTGAAAATCTCGAAAGCCTGCTAGAACGCAACAAGGTAACCTTGATGTGGATGCCAGGACATAGAGGAATCACAGGCAATGAAAAAGCCGACGAGCTCGCAAGAAGAGGAACCTCGGCTAAATACATTGCTAAAATTTATGTTTTCAACCCTTACTTCGTAGAATCTCTGCATATTTATTGATTATGAATAAAACACTAATGTTTTATAAAATTCTACTGTATATTGATGGATTGTAGAAACGTTACACGTGTTTCGCTACTTTTCATGTAGCATCTTCAGACGTAAATAAAATTATTGATACAGTAACATAGCAACAGTATTACCTAAGTGATCATAAAACAAGTAACTAGATTTAAATGAATTTTTAAGAGAACTAACTAGATCATAATGTATTTCTTCAGAATCTTCTTAGTTGTTGATATCAAGAAGAAAATCAAGTAGTGGAGAACGATATGTGTCTAGCTGTTCATTTATTACTGTGTATTGTAATAAATACAATACAATACATTGTTCATTTATTACTGTGTATTGTAATAAATACAATACAATACACAGTAATAAATGAACAGCTAGACACATATCGTTCTCCACTACTTGATTTTCTTCTTGATATCAACAACTAAGAAGATTCTGAAGAAATACATTATGATCTAGTTAGTTCTCTTAAAAATTCATTTAACTCTAGTTACTTGTTTTATGATCACTTAGGTAATACTGTTGCTATGTTACTGTATCAATAATTTTATTTACGTCTGAAGATGCTACATGAAAAGTAGCGAAACACGTGTAACGTTTCTACAATCCATCAATATACAGTAGAATTTTATAAAACATTAGTGTTTTATTCATAATCAATAAATACATTGCCCAAAACCTGCCCTGGGAGTACCAAAAAGTACAGCACGGGGTCAGCTTAATACAGGGTGTTTCTTAATAACATGCGAATATTTAAGGAGGTTATTATTGGGTCAATTTTGAGAAAAAAACTTTATATGAACGTATGTCCTAAAAGTCTTAACTTTTGAACTACAAGGTGCTAAAATTTAAAGAAAAAAACTTGTTTTTTATTATAACTGTGATATTAGCCTAGATATTTTTTTGAAATGTGGTACACGCCTTCTATGCATCAACGTGCATTTCATGAGGCGAAAACAATTTTAGTACTTTTACCAGTGGCGTCTGTACGGGTTTTGAATTAAATGTTTTTGAAGAAAAATATGTTACGCCACTGCTTTTTCTTAAAGTAAAAATTATTTTTGAAGTCTTCATCCCTTTCCAAGCAAATGTGGTCTCTTGAATTTTTTCCGTTTGACGTACTGTTCTTGCATAAAAAAATAAAACTCAATCATTAACACCGCGGTAGACCACTTATAAGAACAATAACTTTGAACAGTTTATTTAAGAAAATAATTTTTAAACTGTAAAATTATGAAAAAAAAGTAATCTACATACATTTTGGAATAGTAACAGAAAATTGATAACTAAACGCACAACGAAACAAATTAAATCAGGTGTTGGAAATGTCCACCTCCTGCAAGTATGCATGCCTCAGCTCTTCTTCTCATCGAAGTTTTATTTTTTTATGCAAAAACTATACGTCAAACGGAAAAAAATCAAGAGACCACATTTGCTTGGAAAGGGATGGGGACTTCAAAAATAATTTTTACTTTAAGAAAAAGCAGTGGCTTAACATATTTTTCTTCAAAAACATTTAATTCAAAACCCATACAGACGCCACTGGTAAAAATACTAGAATTGTTTTCGCCTCATGAAATGCATGTTGATGCATAGAAGGCGTGTACCAAATTTCAAAAAAATATCTAGGCTAATATCACAGTTATAATAAAAAACAAGTTTTTTTCTTTAAATTTTAGCACCCTGTAGTTCAAAAGTTAAGACTTTTAGGACATACGTTCATATAAAGTTTTTTTCTCAAAATTGACCAAAGAATAACCTCCTTAAATATTCGCATGTTATTATGAAACACTCTGTATATGGATCAAATAAAAACACAAAAAAGATTGGGATAAAAGGACCAAACACCAACATGGGAAAGCCTTTATCAAGGGACCCATAAAAAAGACAACTGAAGAACTACTATCACTTCACTTAGCAGGAATCAGTTACGCATTACAGTGGGATTACTGACGGGACATATTGCCCTAAAAGAACACTTAAATAAAATAGGACTGCTCAATGGAGACCTAAGTTGCCGAGGATGCAATAAGGCCCAGGAGAAAGCCAAACATGTACTGTGTGACTGCGAGGCTCTGGACTGCAGAAGACAGGAAATATACGGACAACCAAAAATGCGTCCGGAAGAATATGACACTCATTCAGTGATGGGGCTGTACAAGTTAGTTCAGGGGATGGAATGGGTGTCATGAAGTAAAGGGGGTGCACAATAAGCCCATGTGAGGCTGAAGTGCTTCCGGTGACTAAGAATCACACGGCCCTCGAAAGGGGGGGGGGGGGGGTTAGTGGGTGGGACTCCCACATAACCCAACGCATGGATATCCATAATGGATTTACCCTTCCTTTTTTAGAAAAAAGCCCTATTGTAAGAAAATAAAAAATGAAAGAAAAAATCTGAAAAAAGGTTCTTAAATAAATAGGATTGAGTAATGTTCGTTTTTAGACTAATTAGCAGATTTTTCCATACTTATTTGGAAGCTGGAGGGATGACGCTATAAGCGATTTGGTTTTCCCAAAGACATACCTATATTTTCGCATATTTAAAAAGAGCTGATTTTTATTAACACAATTTGTTAAGAAAAAAAATGGCTACCTTTTCCCGTTAAAAAATTATAAGGAAAATTTGTAAATAAACGTTGCTTATAATTTTTTACGAGAAAAAGATAGCAATTTTTTCCTTTACAAAATGTGTTGGGTGTACAGTTGGGTTCAGTTGGAAAAAATCTTGCTTTCAATGTAAACTGAATCGAAATTATGCAATTTTATAGAACAAATCGTCTAATTTATGACTTGTAACTTGACAAAATGTTTATTTAAAAAAAATTAAAAACCTACCTCGAGCTCTCTGATTTCTAAAATTTCTTATACTAGACTATAAAATTTTATGTAAGTACAATGCCAATATTACAAAATCCTTTACTTTTCTCAAAAACCGATTTCTAGTCCCTCTGCTTTTCTTCTTCTTCACTCTTTCTCTCACAGTAGTACTTCTATCAAATTCTATTTCTAGTCCTCCGACACCGTCTCTAGTTATTCCTTGGCCTTTACAATTAAAACTTTTCTATCGTCCTCGTAGTTTCTTTCTCTTTTTCTTACTGCTTCCCTTCCCTTTACAAATAAATCTTTTCTTTCCGTTATTTATCTTCTTTCTACTTTCAAATTTTCTCCTCTATTTCCTTTTGCCAAACTCTCTTCTTTAAAAATTTATTCCTCTCTAGTCCTCTTTCCATTTGATATAACTTGTCTCTAGTTCTTCTAAATAATTATTTTTCACTCTTTTCTAGTTTTTTTCTGACAATTACTCCTAAAATTCCAATCTAATTAATTCTCCTCGTTGATATTTACATCCTTTCCCTTCATTTTTTTATTTTTCTTCTTTTATTACAATCCAAAACAATTTCTTTTTGACATATCTAATTTCTCATTATTGTCACAAAATTTAAATCTAATGCAAACTTGAAATCACTATTTTTTATAGCTGAACACAATTTTTCATAACAGTACCTACCTATGTTTCTGGGAAAACAAAATCGACGACGTCATCCCATCAGAGCTTCCAAATATGAGAAAATATGCAAATTAGGATTAAAATGAAACTTATTTAAGAAAAAATTTTCAGATTTTTTCTATCGTTTTTTCTTTTCTTTAATAGTAGGCTGAGACATCGAGTTTCGCTCACCCTGTACCTACATGTTCTGATGTATGTATACCTACAAGTCACTATCACGTCAGAAATACCTACAAACAACAGTAGAATAACCTCAATTTAAAAATAAACAACTCATGCAAAATTAAAAAGTAGTTTCTATTATTTATGTCTAAGTCAACAGAATTATTGGGTTTGCAGCCCCGTATCAATAGGTAGGTACCTAGGTATTATTAAAGAATATCACCAGGACACGAAGAGGTATCTATCTATTATTGACTTAATTATATAGGTATGTTTACATCAGGTAGTATTATAATCTAATCGTCTAATGATCTAAAAAATAAATATCTAAGTCGAAAATAGTTAGCATGCAGGGCCAAGTGAAAAAGTGTGAAAAGCTACATAATTATAGTGCAGAACTCATTACCTTAATATAATAACTTTAAATATTGGTCCAGAGAGGCCTTTAATTATAGCTGAAGCATTTAGGTGGCAGCGACCATGTAAAACAACACCGTTAACCTATAAAACGAGATCATTTGTTTAGTTTTACTAACCTTGTAACGCAGCTGACTAGAAAATTCATTAAATTAAATAAATGTTAGACATTGCTCCGTAACTTTTGTACCATGAACTAGGTATTAATTATTTAATCATCAAGTTGTATATAAATGGACTAGAAAAAGCATTTTAATTTGATTATTGCAACACAGGAAGCGGTTTTTATTCGTTACTTCATGGAAACTGCTACGGCTATAATATTGATAACAATAATAACAAACGATAGGTAGGTGTATGTATGTAGGTAGGTGGGTACCTAATAAACTGAATTATTGGATTGGAATTATGTTTCGAATTTGAATGCCTATGTTTTTCCTTCCTAGGCTGAGAATTAAAACGTAGATATGTCTGTTGACAATTACAAACAAAATTATTGGATTTTCTAGTAAGGGCAGGTAAAAAAAGATACTCTATCTGTATACACCTGTCGAATTTCAATTACCTACGTAATGATTTAAGAAAAGAGTGACAACTACGAGATATTAAGTAGGTAATTATTATTATTATAATTAATAATTATTTTAGAATTTTATTTTTTCTAAGTATGTAGGTATAGGTATACAAATTGATTATAGTTTATTTATTTTGAATAAGACATGTAAATCCATCCAAAACCACGAATTGGTTAAAGAAAATGGTTAAATTAAAATTTTCGTCTGGAAAGGGGACATCCAATGATACCAAACTCGACTAACCTATACCCCCACACCTAGGGGACAGTAACTATGAAATCTTAAATGAGAACTGGGTTCTTTTATTGCAGATTTGGATCTTACTGCTGAAAACACATTGGAAATTTTTCCCTCGTTCGTCCTCCATGCAAGTGTGGCGGGTGGTGAATTTGAATTTTTTGTTAAGAATCCTTATTTTCTTTACGATACATATTGGGATTTTACGACTTTTACGATTTCTTTACAATTTTACAATACGTAAGCTTTTTTTGTGACTACTTTTGGATTCCATATAAATGACGCTGTAATGGACAAAATTACCTTTTTTCTCGATTAGTCTTAATACTGAAATTGAACTAAAAATAAAACAAGAATCGAGAAAGAATTTTTAAAACAAACTCTACGTATTTTTAGCCATAAAATCAGAAAATGCAATAAAAAATTTAGGGTTCCTTGCTAAAATAATTTCAAATTCTTAACCCCCCCCCACCCAACTACATGATGGGGGCAGGTGGAAGCGGTTTCAAAAGGGAAAAGTGGTTTCACCCGTAAAATCCGAATCTGGAATAAAAAACGTGTGGGTTCTCATTTAAGACTTCAAAGTGGCTGCCCCCCCCCCTAGGGGATGGTCATAGGCTGGTCGAGTTTGGTATCATTGGATGTCCCCCTTCCAGAAGAATTTTTTTATTTTATTTATTTACAACTTTTTTTAATCCGATGCGTAGTTTTAGATCTATTTTAATGTCTTCCGATCCTGCTGTATATTTTTTTCTACACTCAGATGCAAAAATAACTAGGCCGCTTTATATTTTTATATTATTTATCGTTTCAATCTTTTTTTATTAACATTTTTTGAATAGAATTTTTTTTTATTAGAAAATTTTTTGGAATATTTAGACATTTAGTATACACTTTTGATTTTGAATTGATAAAGGACTTCTTCCTGGAACTTAAAAAAAAATTATTTCATTTTAAATGAACAATGTTAGAAAATTTAAATTCAGTCGTTTCACGTTTTATTATTCATTTAATTCGCAAAGAGTGTCTGCATGTGTTTTGCACCTGTTTGCCATTCTTCAGTGGCTAGGTAGCTTTGTTTTTACTGTGACAGACTATATACCGGGTGGTCCATCACTTATGTCCACCCCCGAAATAGAGGTTAATTTTAAAGATAAAAAATTTAAACTTTGAGGATTTGTGTAATTAATATATGACCACATAATGGCATAATCAGATTAATTATTTTTTATTTAGTTGAGCCATCAGCGATAAAAAACTGTAATTTGGTGTTAATGTGACCAAAATAAATTCGATTTTTCTTTAATACATAAATAGAAATCGATTAATAAACTCAAAATCGCTTAAAAGAAATATCAAAAAACTAATTACAAGCCTTTAATTAAATAAAATACTTAAAATATGGAAATCACAGCTAGAATGACTGATTTATGAAATCAATAAAACTATCAGCATTTTAAAGGGCTGGTATAGCACAAATGTACCATAAATCCTAAGTAAACATCCTAAGTAAACATTCATAAAAGAAGCCCCATTCGAGTTCAATGGCACATTCTTCTGACTGCTTTGAAGATTATTTATGGTAGGTACCTACCCTCATTAGATTTGTCCGTTTTATTGCGCTACCATATATCAATCATTTCACCTGTCATGTCCATATTTTAAGTATTTTATTTAATTAAAGGCTTGTAATTAGGTTTTTGATAATTATTTTCATCGATTTTGAGTTTATTAATCGATTTCTATTTATGTATTAAAGAAAAATCGAATTTATTTTGGTCACATTAACACCAAATTACAGTTTTTTACCGCTGATGGCTCAACTAAATAAAAAATAATTAAACTGATTATGCCATTATGTGGTCATATATTAATTACACAAATCCTCAAAGTTTAATTTTTTATCTTTAAAATTAAGCTCTATTTCGGGGGTGGACATAAGTGATGGACCACCCGGTACAGGGTTGCTTATTAATGCGGCAAAGTAGCTTTTATGCTAGAATTCTTAATAATTCAAAAAAAAAAACTCATATGCCACTCCACCAAGTACGATTTGCCCCGCTTTTTAAAAATATTTTTGTAATATACAGGGTGGTTCTTTTATAAAATCACAACATCAACTTTCTTATTTCAAATACGAGGGTACATTTGTTTTTCAAGTTTTGGATTGAGATCTAATTTCTGAGTAAAATGACATAATGCTGCCTACACCCACCCTCCCGGTTTATGCGCTATGTCAATTTTTTTGAAAAAAAATTCGAATGTAACCGTCCGGAAAACTAATAAAACGATTTCGTTTTGCATTATTAAAAATTATCGCATTATGCACCAACAAGGAGACACATGAAGGTGTTTAAATATCTATTGTGAAGTTTAATTTTTTATACAGGGTGTATAAGACACGGAATAATCGAATTAATTCAATTTTAAAGATGTTTGACGTATTTGGTTAACGCGTTGTAAACAACTAAGCGTTCATATATGAGCAGACAATAAGCTAAAATATTTTCAGGAAGGGCGCTGATAGTTTCAAACTGCAAAGGAATATTAACGGTTGGGTTTTGGAACGCTATATTTTCCGGTTTCTTGGTCTCATACAGTATTTATTTAGGGCTTGTTTACTTTGTAATAAAACTTTATTGGGCCTACTATTATATTAATCACCCTATTGCACATCATAAATCAAATCTCTACCTGTCATTGCTATACAGGTGTTCCAGCTTATTCGAAGCGGTCTCTGTAGGCCAAACGATGGACTTTTTCAAAAAACTTTTTGAAAATTCAAGTACAGAATCACAATGGCCATAATTTAAAATTATTTTGGAGTATACAGAGTGTCCCATATGAGAGTGACATATCAAAGTTATGTTTTTTTTAAATAGAATGCTCCTATGTTATTGCATGTTAAGATTACCTGAGAAGAGAAAATAAGATTGGCTTTTACAGTTGGTGTTTAAATTCAGAAGTTTTTGAGTTAGAAACAAGTGAAAATCGTCATTTTTCAAGTTCAAGGCCCTGTACAACGAGAACGGCTGAAGATAGAGAAAAACGGCTTACATGTCCCTATTTTAACTTTTTATGTACTATCCTATGGTGTAGAAACATTTGTACTTTCTTTGATTTTTTTATTTGGCGACGCGTGGAGAAATCTCAGAATTTTTCAAATTTTTTATCACCCTGTATAAACATTTCATCTACATCATAGGATAGTACATGAATAGTTAAAATAGGGACATGTAAGCCGTTTTTCTCTATCTTCAGCCGTTCTCGTTGTACAGGGTCTTGAACTTGAAAAATGACGATTTTCACTTGTTTATAACTCAAAAACTTCTGAATTTAAACACCAACTATAAAAGCCAATCTTATTTTCTCTTCTCAGACAATCTAAAAATGCAATAACATAGGAGCATTCCTTTTAAAAAAACATAACTTTGATATGCCACTGTCATATGGGACACTCTGTATACTCCAAAATAATTTTAAATTATGGCCATTGTGATCCTGTCCTTGAATTTGCAAATTTTTTTTGAAAAACATCAATCGTTTGGCCTACAGAGACCGCTTCGAATAAGCTGGCACACCCTGTATAATTATATTTTATTTAATTAAAGCCTTATAATTAGTTTTTTCACATTTCTTTCAAGGGATTTTGATTTTATTAATCGATTTCTACCTATGTATTGAAAAAAATCGATTTTTTTTTTCGACAATTTACCACCATATTACAGTTTTTTATCGCTGGCGCCCTAACTAATTTTTTTAAATTAAACTGATTATGCCATTCCGTGGTCCTATATCAAGTACACAAATCCTCAAAGTTTCAATTTTTTATCTTCAAAATTAAGCCCTAATTAGGGGTGGACATAAGTGATGGACCACCCGGTATATTGCATTATTATCATTGCTGCTGCGTATTAAAATAAGTTCTTGTTGGATGCTCAATATTACTTTCTTGTAGTCTTCACCAAAGCCGTGTATCATACTAAGCGGAATATAAACTGTGAAGGATCCATTGGCGTTTCGTGGTAATTTGCATGTTTCATCATCAGGTTTGCAACCGGCATTTTGAAGTCTTCGAATTTGATTAGGTGTGTATGATAGCAACCCTTTGATAGTTGTTGCAATGCCTATTTTCGATACGCTGTCACAGTGATTCCATTAATTTCGTAGCGTATTTCACTAAAAATATGGGCCAAGCCGTTGTTAACGATTGCGGCCGTGATTGAGGGTTTACCATCATCTATAAGCAGTCGTCCTGCTATGAAAATGAAACTATCACTGGATAACGTTGGTCTATCACCTTCTATGGCTATACGAATCTCGTCATTATAGTTGATAACAGTCGTGGCAGGTTGATGTATGTGGTACTGGGAGTCAACGATACTATTATTACTTCATGCACACCGGGGGGCACTGCACTCATTTTTGACATGCATTATGGCTGTCTGGGGTGTATCCTATGGCGCAAGCCTAACCCACCGTGCCTTTTTATTTTATTTTTATTTTTATTTTTATTTCATTGCATTCTGCTCACGGGATCCGTGATCTAAACTGTGCTGTGTTTTGGTAGATACATTGTACTGAAGAGTCCCAAACAGGACGAAACACGTGTCTACAATTTCCGCCTCTGCTCACAGCACAACATAAATGGATGGCATGTTGTCTGACAACATGTCATTCATCTTTTGTCTAGCAACGCCTAGTAGGGGCTTAACCTACTTCATGCACACCGGGGGGCACTGCACTCATTTTTGGCATGCATTATGGCTGTCTGGGGTGTATCCTATGGCGCAAGCCTAACCCACCGTGCCTTTTTTTTTTTTTTTTTTTTTTTTTTTTTTTTTTTTTTTATTTCATTGCATTCTGCTCACGGGATCCGTGATCTAAACTGAGCTGTGTGTTGGTAGATACATTGTACTGAAGAGTCCCAAACAGGACGAAACACGTGTCTACAATTTCCGTCTCTGCTCACAGCACAACATAAATGGATGGCATGTTGTCTGACAACATGTCATTCATCTTTTGTCTAGCAACGCCTAGTAGGGGCTTAACCTACTTCATGCACACCGGGGGGCACTGCACTCATTTTTGGCATGCATTATGGCTGTCTGGGGTGTATCCTATGGCGCAAGCCTAACCCACCGTGCCTTTTTATTTTATTTTTATTTTTATTTTTATTTCGATACTATTATCGACTAACGGCTTGGCCGATACATCGAATATAGACTTTTAAAATTAAAGCCCAAAGCTTTAAGAAAGCGTAGGTTTTCTATAGTAGGACGGTTGTCAGAAATGAACTTTGCAGGTTTTCGATATCCTTTTACCAACGCTTGGTTTTGCGTGATTTTACGGTGGTTTGCACGAAGATGTTTTGCGGATGTCTGGATTGGAATATAGTTACCATGTCACCAGCAGTGTAACATAACACAGATTGATCAAATGTAGGTTTATCGCTTGATTTTATACTAGACGGGTTTTAAATGTAACCCCACTGTCATAGTCTCTCCTCGTAAGCTTAAAAGTTTATTATTTTGGTCGGCTACGCTGACGGATATGTTTGATATCGTTTTAACGTTTATCGTTAAGGTATGTTTCCACCAAAGGAACATTGAGGAACTTTTATGTTTCTGTTTCCTTTTTTCGAAAAAGTTCTACAAAGTTTCTGAATTTTCCACTCAGTTTCTGTTCCAATTTCAGATTGTTCCTTCTTGTCCCCGGTTTCAATTACCCGTCTTCAATCGTTCCATGGCGGCACTATGACGTTTTGTTTCCTCCAAAGTTTGACTAGCAGCCTTGGCATCGTTCACCGACTTGGCTATGGCGGCTGCATCGCCTCCTAAGCTACCCAAAGCCCCCAGAGCCCCTATAAGCAAAGGAGTAGAGAAATTGAAGCCACCTATTTTTTTGGGAGGCTTAATAATCCTACGTTTACGACGCATGCCGGAACCTTCCTTGCTCGGTTTCCTCTTCTTCGTTCCGGAACCCATAATCAGTTTGCCTTTCATCGCACCGGCTATAAGCAATGCTACGGCTTTTTCTTTCCAACTAGTCTTTAGCAGTCAACCGCTCATCAGCTTTTTTTGTAAGAATTCGACCGGCATAATGACGATGTTCGAGATCGGGATAGCTCGAGTAGCTGATATTATCGTGTTGCCTGCAAACTTTGTCTAGTGGATTTATGTCCGTATCGCCTCTAGCTAACATTTCTTCCAATTTAGTATCTGGTCCGCAAAAATTATATGATGGTATGTACAGTTCAAATGATAACTTGTTAATAAGAGTATTTAGTAAGCCGGCACCTCTCTTCTTCATCGATGAGTATCGAGACATTACGAGTTAATATGATTATGCAGCCCCTATATATATATATATATATATATAAATATAAACTCAAAGTGAGAATAACATTATATGGTCGTAAACATATGGTTTTAAGCGATGAAGATCAAAGCTCATAGTCAGAAACTACCTGTAAATAATCATGACGGCTGCTCGTCTGGCAAGAAGTTTCAAAAAAGCGATCTGTTGAGCGGCGGATGCAAGCGGGCACTTATTGTGGGTAGCTCAGGCTGCGGTAAAACAAACGCAATGATACCGTTGTTGGAATATCCGAACGGATTACGATTCGGTGATATGTACTTATACTCAAAAACGCTACATCAGGAGAAATATGAATATTTAAGAAAACAGTTAACACCTTTAACAGAAATCGGATATCATGAATACAGTGCGGGAGATGACATTATACCTCCGAAAGAAGCAGCCGAAAACTCAGTAACAATTTTTGACGACGTAGATGATGCAATAGTCAAAGCATCATCCGAGAGTACTTCGCATTTGGTCGACATAGAAATATAGATTGTTTCTACCTCTGTCAAACTTATTCATCAATACCTAAACAACTTGTAAGGGATAATTCAAACTTTTTGGTTTTGTTCAAACAGGATTACACTGACACCAAGCATGTTTACGATATCACGTAAATATCGATATGTCGATCGATAAATTAAAGAAAATTTGTTCACACTGCTGAAAAATCCTCACAGATTTCTCGTAATACACAAAGATTGCGATGTCAATGGAGGTAGACATTGAAATGGATCACACCTAGGTAGGCTAAAAAGAAATTTATATTTGTTTTTTATTTTTATATCAAACTGAATCGATAAAGTCAGATAGTAACAGTGGATGGACGAAATTATCTAAAGATTTAAATGCTAGGAAAATAGATTGCAACAACGAGCTATTGCGTTAAAGAAATGATTGAGCACATTAAATATTCATAAAAAAATATCTCTGGTGAATCAAAAGCTCTGGTGTTATTCTAGCATCTCTAAAAAAAGCGATGGAACGGCCAGGAATGTGTAAAAACTAGCCAGATGTTTACGGGAATGTCGGGTGTCTTTATGATGCCGCCAAACAGAGACGGTTGAAATACAATAGAATGACCTCGGTGTGTGTCGGTTGGAAAGTTACACAACAACAAATGAATCACAGCGCCGGAGATAACTCGTAAAACAGTAGAAAAGTAAGAAATGTTGAAATGTTCTGCCTACGAGAGCGAAAATTAGTCAATAGTAAAACAAATTATTAGACGCCAGTAACCAAAATCTCTTAAAGATTCATACACGGAAACCAGGTAAAAATACGCCGTGAAATTAAGCCGGGGCGTAACGGACAGGTGGATACAAAGAAAAGTACGCGAATGCGTCGGCCGATTCTATATAAATTTTAGCTAATTCAGGGTCATGATGATTCCGGGCGGTAGCCGCGGACCCAACATGCTAAGTTTCGCGATAACGGAGATACGATTAAAATATCGGTATCGGACAGGCGGAAGGGTAACTCTTTGTTAACCGTCATTCCATTGAAAGTAGGGCAGCGACGACCACCGCTGCTATATAAGAGAAATCCCGGAGCAGAGACAAACAGAACTCCTCTAACCTCTATAGATGCACGAGACAGCTCCGAGCACACTCTAGATCTACCAATCCTTTCTGTTGCCTTATTAGAACCGCGAACACTTTCCTTACCTAAGACTGTGAAGACAGCCATGAGCACACTCTACACAGTTCCTCCTTTCTACTTGCGAAATATCTTCATTCCGTGCCACTTGCTGCAGGTTAATGTCGCACTATTTTTATGTATAAAATTTAGTTTAATCTCGATTCGGAAAATTAAAGGTGATGTCATTACCTTTTTATAATAATATTGAATTGCTTTTAAGTTTTATTTCAAAATTCGCTGCAGAGAAAATCGAGAGTAATTTCCACTAATGTAACTAGGAATTTATTAAACCCGTTTTAGTGAGTTAATAACATGTAAAAAGTATAATGGCCCATTATTAGAAATAATTGAAATTAAGTTAAGTTTAAAATAAATTCGCTACCAAAATCTCCTAACAAATTATTCATATTTCTCTAAAATTCAGAGTTTCCTTAGTGTTAATATAATGTAACAATGGTACAGGAATAAGTATTAGAGCTAGAATGGGATTCCGTAAATTATACCACCTTTTGTAGCTTCGATGAAAGTAAAAGAAACCACATTCCTTTCTATTGTAGAGCACTAGGGTAGTAGAGCGTAGTACAAACGGTACTGTTAAATCCTAAGATAATTGCATAGGACGAGCCGAGGCAGGGTCGTCATTATGCAATCTCTGCTCCCTAAATACCAAGTAATTCATTCTTCGGAATAATTTTCGGGTCGTCAATTACTATTCCGCGAATATAGATTCAAAACAACCAAAAATGAAATAGTCTCGAGTGTGGGAAAAGCCAATCCGAAACTCAGGAAACCAAGATGTAATTAAACGGTCGTTTTTTCGAAGTTTTTCAACTCAGATTTTACGCACACCACAATCTTGAATAATAAATGTTATTATTAAACTGACTGCATTATCTACTCTCTTTAGGGGTGATATGTCGTCGACCTCGGGTTACTGGTGGACCGGTAGTGAGTACCGATACAAAAGATTAAGTAATTTGTCCACAAACAAGCCTTAACCCGAATGATATAAATAAGAGTCAAGGATTTACAATCATTAACTCGATTAATGGTCAAAGAGTAGTGGTCTGTAGTGTGGTCAGCTAGTAATCACATTCAAGATGACAAAATTTTGAAGAAAGAACAGAGAAAATAGTGCTCGATGTAATTAGTCAAGGTGTTCGGTAAAATCTTTAACTCCACAGTTGATCAAGTAACTGTGGACATGTAAGCCGTTTTTAGATATCTTGAGCCGTTCTAGTTCAACACTGCTTTGAAGTTGAAAATTTCCGATTTTCACTTGTTTATAACTCATAAACCGCTCAATCTAAATTCCAATGGTGAAAACCACCTGTATTCGATTTCTTCAGACATTTAAAAAATATAAAGTATTACAGGGTGTTTCCGTTTAAATAACGAAGTAGGTGTCAACTGCCGGTATTTCCGGAAGTGCGGCCATCTTGAAAATATTTTCATTGAATTTCTCGTGATCACTTATGTCTGGAAATTTTTTATTTTGAGGTTATAGGCCCATTAGTTTCCGAGATGTAGCCGCTTACCTACTTTAATGAAATTCCCTGTATAATAAATATTTCAAAGAATTGATGAATAAAAATAAAATAAACCTCAACTCGACTTTTTCCAATTTGAAAGCGAGTATCGTCGAGAGATCAAACCGCACAAAAAAATAGAATGGGGAAGGAATTCAGCTAACGATGGTTGTCTCTTCTGGATAAGTGTCAGATTACAATCATACAACATACACCACGACCGGATTTAAACCCGTTGATGTCAACAAGCGCAGCGAAAAGCAAATACTTATGTCTGCATTCAGTCACTTGAAAACAGTGACTAAGAATGCGAAATTCAAGGCCGGTGATAAAGTTAGAATTATCAAATATAGAGAAAGGGTACACTCCGAACTGGTCTCATGAAGTTTTCAAGCTAAGAAAACTGTTATTAACCAATCCGAGAACATACTTGCTGGAGGACGAATATGATAATAATTGTAGACGGTGGTTTCTATGAGTTGGAGCTACAAAAAGTAAAAAAAGTACCCGAATGTTTTTCTAGTGGGGAAGATCATCAAAAAATGCCGGAATTAAATGTACGTCAAATGGTTGGGCTATGACAGCTCGCACAACTCTTGGATAGCGAAATCTTACATCGTTAATTAATATTTTATTTAATCTATTTTTAAGAAAAGTAATACAAATAGTATGTACTAAGTATTTTTATTTCAGAAATCATTCGAGATACATTTTATGCCTATAATTAGGATTTAATACAACGTTAAGTACACGAGCTGACTGATCTCTGCGCCTCTTCTCTCAGCTGCTACGGTCATCCAATTTGAAATCCTTGCTTGACGATGGGCAAACTCCGAAACAATCATACCTATTATGTACTCGATTGTTTTCTTATTCTTCAAAGTAACAAGCGTCCTAGTAGTTTGCTGCATAGTTGTCTTAATACTTGCTCTCAAAATCTGGTAAATTTGAATACTGCAGGAGAGTTTCCATCATAGTACTAACGTTTTCTGAATTGGGATTCGTCGGCGGCGAAAGCTTCATAAAAATTAACCTGGCAATGTCGCCACCACGTTCACTTCTTGCAACCGTCAGTTGCAACTGATTATATTTCAGAAAATCTTGCCTCTTCATCATGTCGATTCTGTAGTCAAGGAGAGGGAGTAACTTATCAGCTGATTTACGGAGTCCATGGCCAACCATATGTAGTAATCTCGCTTATCTTCTACTCTGATACATCACTAATACTATAAATAGCTATTTCCAGAAGAAGTCAAAAATGGATTAACTAAGAAACTTAAAAATTTCAGCGCTTACTACCATTGTTAAAACCAATGAACTGACATAGTCTTACAAATATTGACATACAGGATGTTCCTATTTTTAATGTCACGGTCACTTTTTACTCCAGTACTTTTTTATCCGCACGCCAAAAATTCATTCTGAATTCTTTATCAAAAGGCTAAAGTATTGCTTAACTTTTTGATATTTTATAAAAGTTTCGTATCTTGCATCGTTTTCCCGTAATTAATTTTATATGATGGACCTAAACTACTGAAAAATTACTCTTTTTAATTAAAAAATTAATTTTAACAACAACGTTCCACCACAAACTCCTGGGTTAAAAATATACCGATTTAACCGAAATTAAATATGAAGAAAACAGAAGGCAAGTATACTCAACGATTAATTCATAAAAATAGTGAATTGTAGGTCAATGAGTATAAGCACACAGAGTGCAATTGCTAGCCTGTTAGGTGGGTTCGGAGAATTCCTCCATCGCCCATAACAGTTGTCATGCTGGCAGTGCTCGAAACTCCAACCAGAGAGTTTGCTTCCGCATCCAACAGCGGAGCCTTCCAGAGTACCAAATCAAGCACAGACACGTGTTTCGTTCTACTGGAACTCATCAGTGTGCTGCATTCGGAGTATCTGGAGGATGCTGTCGGATGAACGGAAGCCGGGGCCTCTTAAGCCGAGAATTAACACGGAACTCCGTGTGGTGTAAAATAGAGCGACATCTAGCGGTCAGTTCAAGGAACTAACCGTGAGTTCACTCTAAATTGATTGAAGTTCCAGACACTACCAATAAAGCCGGTCGATGACAACGAATAATGAAGAAAACAGAAGGCAAGTATACTCAACGATTAATTCATAAAAATAGTGAATTGTAGGTCAATGAGTATAAGCACACAGAGTGCAATTGCTAGCCTGTTAGGTGGGTTCGGAGAATTCCTCCATCGCCCATAACAGTTGTCATGCTGGCAGTGCCCGAAACCAGTAGAACGAAACACGTGTCTGTGCTTGCTCTGGTTGGAGTTTCGGGCACTGCCAGCATGACAACTGTTATGGGCGATGGAGGAATTCTCCGAATACACCTAACAGGCTAGCAATTGCACTCTGTGTGCTTATACTCATTGACCTACAATTCACTATTTTTATGAAGAAATTAAATATGTTCAAAATGGCCCCATTTTCAAGATACAACCCTTCAAAAATGGGATCGACTGAATACACATTTTCCAAAATAAGTAACAAATTAATTAAATGAAAGACTTTAGTTTTACCTTTTACTACGAATATTCTCAAGTTCGATATTATGAAAAAAACTAGCTGCGAAATAAAAATTATTATTTTAATTAAAACGAGATCTTCACAAATACGTTTTCGTGGTGTAAGTTCATCATAAAAAATTAATTACGGGGAAACCATGCAAGATATCGAACTTTTATAACAAGTCAAAATGTATAGTAATACTCAGGCATTTGGATAAAAATACACAATTAATCAGTGGCGCGCAGATAAAAAAAGTTATGTGGTAAAAAGTGAGACGTGACACTGAACACAGAAACACCCGTATGTCAATGTTTGTAACACTAAGTCTATATCTTGAAAAGTGTGCCTTTTTGGACATAGATAATTTCGGGTTAATCGTCATATTTTTTACTCGGAAATATGCGGTAGAACGCTGGTGGTTCCTTTTAGCGACACTCGAGCTAAAAATCACCTGAGCTTTCGAGAGCTGTCACTTTCTTCTTCAGGGATCTACAATTACCCAAAAGTTTTTTAAACAATACATTGAATTACAATTAAATTAACAATATACAATATTTTCAAAATTTAAGTTGATATTATTGGTAATATGAAAGAACTAACTCTCAATGCGAGATTGTCAAAATTTAAAATCAACAAGCACAAAGGAAATCCTGGCTGTATAAGTATAAAGGTCTGTATTGTCTGGTGTTGAACAATTATAGATCTGCTTCTGACATGTTATGTTTTCAGTTGTGTTACAGACCATTGAATGAACGGCTACCATTTTTGCATCGAAACTAGAAGGACGGCGATGAGCGCAAGCTCTCCTGATTGTAGGAGTGACGTGCCATCTGGGTATATGTTGCTGTCAAATTCATCCAGAAACCAAAGACTAGGGGAATTATTTTTGAGTTTTGGAGTTACAGTTTATTTTAGGAGTTAACTTTATTTCAATCATTTATGTGACCTGGCGGTCATCAAGATGCACTTTCTCGACTCATCACTTATTTAAACAAAGTAGCAACATATAGACTGCAGTTAGGTTGCTAATATCTGCTTTTTTATTAAGAGAATAATCATCTTTCTGAATCTCAACAATTTCATGAAACATTTCTTTCGTTGTTTTTTCCCTTTAAGGACTCTGGATTCCTTATAATCAGGTGTGTAGTCGGAGTCCACATAATGCTGCACGAGTTCACATCTGAGATTTTTGAATGGTGTGAAGTCGTGCAGCATTGTGTGGACTCCGACCACACAGCTCATTATGAGGAAGTCAAAGTCCTTATAAGAAAAAAAACACAGAAAAAGAATAATCCATGAAATGGTTGAGGGTCAGAAAGATGATTATTCTCTTATAAAAGAGCAGATATTAGCAACCTAAGTGCAGTCTATATACAGGGTGTCCCACATGATAGTGGCATATCAAAGTTATGTTTTTTTTTAATGGAATGCTTCTATGTTATTGTATTTTTAGATTGTCTGAGAAGAAAAAATAAGATTGACTTTTACAGTTGGTGTTTAAATTCAGAAGTTTGTGAACTATAAACAAGTGAAAATCATCATTTTTGAAGTTCAAGGCCCTATACAACGAAAACGGCTACAGATAGAAAAAAACGGTGAAGTGACCCAGATTGCCTTTACAAAAAATGTCAATGCGCATGCTAAAATCGAAAACGTTGATTCCTTCCATTCACTTATATTCTATGTATTCGAATGTCAGTTGGCAAGCTTTCAAACCTAGAAACGTCAGATGTCATTTAGTCAGTCGGTCGATTCCAAGTGTCACTGCTTTGGAAACAACGTGTTTCAAATCAAAGCACTTTATCTTGAGTCATCGGAGAGAGAAGTCGGTGCCGTTTCCAAATCAAAACAAAGGTCTGCATTTCTTGTTTGTATGTAAGTAGTACTCCCACGTGTTATTTCAATCATAATATTTTCATATATATTTTCATATTTTCATTCTCATCTCTCATACATGCATGACTTTTGTTAGAAATTGATTAACAAATTGTAAAGAACTACTTTCTCTTATTTTATATTTTATGTATCTTTCGAAACTGAACTAACATGTGCTTAGGGTCACCTTTATATTTTATTGTAATTTACGAACCACATGGCTCGGCTCTATTTATTTATGTCACAACAATTCATGCCTGCATTTATTAATCTGTGTGTCAAAATGTTTATTTAAATTCTTCTACATTTTATTTTATACCTACTATTTTCTGAGAATGTAACCTAACCGAACCATTTATATTTTTATACCTACTATTTTCTGAGAATGTAACCTAACCGAACCATTTATCGAACAATCTTGTGTATCTCCAGAATAATATTTATATATAACGATAATAACGACTCGCTTCATTTTTATTGTATATTTTCTAATCATTTATCTATTGATTGCTGCCATCCACATTTTGTAATCATAAAAAGTCTTTTTTCGCACCTACATAACCCTACTTTTAATTTTTTGGGACACATGAAATAACAAAGTTAAAGGGGGGGCGACATTATAAAGAATCATCCTGTACCTACTTATTATGTCTTGCCATGCTTTTACCTCATGTCACATGTTCAACCTTTATTCTTATTTTTCATGCCTTATTTAACCGCTTACTTGATCGATGCCTTATTTAAATTGTCTACCGAACCTTCTAGATTTAATTTCTGTTTATTGACTTGTACTCTCTTGATTATTTATTTATATTTCATGAACATATTTATTTAACAGAACTGTCCAATCGATCATTACTTATCTTGATTTCAAATTGATCTTTGTAAATGTAAATTCAGGTTCTCTTATGTTGTAATACCTTTCTGTGAAATTAATCAACGTGAAAGTCATTTCTCGTTCTTCGTCAATCACAATTCAAAAGGGTGGATCATTTTAATTGATAATTGTTTACCGAACTATTGAACTACGAATGTATGAGCCTTATGTGAATCTAACTAACATTTTCGTCCTTGCCAGGGGAATCAGTTAAACATCCAACGGATAGCCTCCTAACCATCGGACTCCGGAAAGAGATTCCTCCAACTAATAGGCGAGTAGCACCCTTAACCGGACCTCGTTACACTGTCATACTAACAAAACCCATTCCCATGGTTATCTTGAAGACCTAGATTTCTGTGGTAATGCTTCTGTTTAAAATGATTCGCGCAAATGAGTCAGAGGGAAAGAGGGTTCATTAGATTTGATGACAGTTGTAGAGACGATTGATCTACGCTTTTCATAAACCACCGTTGATTCTTTTCATTTCGGGATGAAGATCGAGGTTTTCTCTGCCGCGCTCTTTTACTCGGGAGTCCCAGGTGAGCGTATCGGCACTGTTAGGGTTTTCAGCAACGCAGAATAAAGTACGTGTTTTTTAAATTAATTTGTTTCATTAATCTCAAACCATAATAATCATAATCATAATATTTTATTGAGCCTTTTTACAAAATAACATTGTCCAAGCCACGTCAAAAAAAAAAAAAAAAATAATAATCCAACTGAAATATGTCACAGTCTACTTATAGTAAAGATATTCAATATGTTGTAAAAATTACATTTACAGAGTCCTCAACCATTACACAGATGTATAACAACAAAAATATCAAACACAACACAGAATCAAATTTACAGACTTCATCATATTAAGTTTTAAGCATATCACTGACGAACTCGCCAACATCATAATAGCATCCATCGATCAATAATTTTTTCAATTTTTCAAAATCTCCCGCCTTTTGCTTCATGTCTGTGTATAAAAGAACCAATAACAAAGTAAGGTTACAACGAACACAACAAAAGGTCCACACGAAACGAAAACTAGACGATTACGAGCCCAGGTAAAATCACGATCACAAACGGTAAGTAATGTTGGCCATTTTTATTTGAAATCAGGGCGGTATAATCCTAAATTCAAACATCCAAGACTTCAGGGCGGGATAACCTCAAATTCAAATCAAGCATTCAGAGCGGGAATTCAAAAGGACATTGAGGACAGACAGGTTGACATTTCAAACGTCAAAGAGGTTCTTCTTTTTTAATCATTCAGTTTAAGGGGGCCACATTACTGAATTTGCTGCGCATGACTCAGAATCCCCATTTTAAAAGGTAGGTTACACTAACACTACAGATTTGGTACCAGTGACCAGGGTTTAATTATTTATGTAGGTTCCACTACAACGGCTTACACGTCCCTATTTTAACTTTCCATGTACTATCCTATGATGTAGATAAAACGTTTATACAGGGTGATGAAAAATTTGAAAAAATCTGAGATCTCCACGCGTCACCAAATAAAAAAAACAAAGAAAGTGTAGATGTTTCTATACCATAGGAGAGTATAAAAAAAGTTAAAATAGGGACATGTAAGCCGTTTTTCTCTATCTTGAGCCGTTTGCGTTGTACAGGGCCTTGAACTTCAAAAATGATGATTTTCACATAATTTTCACGAGTTTCACAGAACTCACAAACTTCTTAATTTAAACACCAACTGTAGAAGTCAATCTTATTTTTTCTTCTCAGACAATCTAAAAATGCAATAATATAGGAGAATTCTATTTAAAAAAAACATGACTTTGATATTATACCACTCTCATATGGGACACTCTGTATAGTCCCAAATAATTTTAAATTATGGCCATTGTGATTCTGTACTTCAATTTGCAATTTTTTTTCAAAGGTCCATTGTTTGGCCCACCGAGACCGCTTCTCTATACCAACTTTGTGGGGAATACCTCCCTACCATACCTCTATATACACTCTATACCTCCCCTCTATAAGTGGGGAGTAGAGAAAAGGCATCTTGACGACGGCCAGGTCACATAAATGATTGAAATAAAGTTAACTCCCAAAATAAACTGTAATTCCAAAATTCAAAAATAATTCCCCTAGTCTCTGGTTTCTTGATGAATTCGATTACAACGTATACCCAGATGGCAGGTCACTCCATACAATCAGGAGAGCTTGCGCGCATCGCCGTCCTTCTAGTTTCGATACAAAAATGGTGGAGAACAACACAATAGTCAGCTAAGATGAATTTTTTTTTAATTTAATTCCATGGTCTTTAACACAACTGCAAAAATAACATTTCAGAAGCAGATGAACTATTGTTCAACACCAGACAATACAGACCTTTATATGTAGGCAGCCAGGATGTCCTTTGTACTTGTTTATATAAAAATGTTTATTATAACATTTGGAAATTGTATATTACTGAGAAGAGAGTGACGGCTCTCGAAAACTCGAATGATGTTAATAAAGAGTACACTGTTTTGAAGACAGAATTGACAACGTCCCCAAGAAACACCAGTTTCTAATTTGGTGGGTATGTTAAAGTAGTATTGTCATAATTTCAGAGGAACAATCATTTCAAGAATTTTCAAAGCCGACTAGATCCCAGAATTTTTATAGTCAACGTTCGTTTTTCTTATGGCGATCATATTGGTTTTTTATGTTGTTCGGTATAAAAAAAAAATCATAAAAACTAAAAATTGTTGAACTTCAAAAAATAACTTTATAAATTTTTTTTTCTTCTTTTTTATTTACAAAAATGACAACTTTTTAGACCGAATTTCATATATAAATTAAAAAACCATAAGGCAATGTTGACGTTTTTCGACGATTTTTTTAGGGTTTTCTTTGAAAAAAAAAATAATAAAAAAAAATCTTGTGTGGCCATAAGAAAAACGAAAGTTGACTGAAAACTCTTGAATCTAGTCGGCCTTGAAAATTTTTGTAATGCAGATGGGTAGCTCTTGACGATTTATGTGAGCCTACAAAAAATTATTTACTGATTTCCAATAATAAGAAAGATATGACAAAAATAAGAAATCTCAAGTTTTCAGTTTTTTCAGGATATTTCAGGAGCAGTCATAGATATCTTGTATGGCTTGAATCACTGCACATCACTGGTCTTGACGGATTCGAGATGGTCACAAAACTGCGCATCTTTTCTCTAATTTAACCGACCCTGTATCTTTTAGCGTTCAGGCAGGAGATAGCAATATAATAGAGAAGGATATATGGTGCACCTTGTAAGTATAAAATAAGTATCGAATATTTGGAGAGGGTACAGATTGGACCAAAATAAGCCAAAAGATCTCAACAAACATTGGTCAAAGTGGCACCTTAAAATTATTCGTATTCGTATAGAAAGTGTATCTACCCATAAGAAATTGAACATTTTGGAAATTTTCGGAATATCTGCATGAATGAAATTTAAGCTGGAAAAAGCATGAATTCGCGTAATGCACGATAATTCTTTTAAATACAGCAGGGTTTCCACGTGCACATTTCGATGCGGTTTATGTTCATTGCAGCATCAAAATGCATATATGCATTTCTGTATTTACACCATGCATCTCTAGGAAAAAGCACGATACCAGGTATACTATTGGCGTCAAATTCTGTCGGCTTCGCGCATGTGACGTCACATTCGAGGTGTCGTTCTGACATTTTACTCGATAATTTTTTATTGACACATCTACCATATTATAATAATTATATAAAACACATTTTTCTTAAAACGATTTCCTTTTACAATGAGTTTCAATAAAAAAAATCGGGTCTTATAATTTTAAATTTAACAAAACTTGAAAACTTGAATACGAATTATAATCAGTAAAGGAACTGTCTCCTCGAAACTGACGTCATACAGGCGCAATAGAATATTATCGTGTTATGTGTACCATGTAGAAAAACCAGCATGCGCGTGGACATGCGCGGAATTAGAACATGTTTCATTTTCATGCCTGTTCAGGATGCAGTTCTAGTGAATTTGCAGTGATATTTGTAGTACTAACCAACAGTATAAAAAGACATGTGGTACCATATATTATGATGTCTGAAAAATTACAGTTCAACAATAATAAATGACAATCGAAATAGCAGAAAATATGCATTCAGAAGTCTTGTCATGCATCAGTAAACTGCATTAGTGTAAACATGGCTGAAATTTCGAGCTGCCTGTGCATATTGGGATCACTTCGTCCTTTTGAGAAAATTGAGCGGGTATGGTTTCTCATCCAAGCTCTTGGACTTGATTAATTCTTATCTCACAGAACGCACACAATATGTAAGATACAACAATTTCACATCTGGTTGCTTCACTCCCACATCTGGCGTCCCTCAGGGATCAAACCTTGGGCCACTCCTATTCCTGCTTTTCATTAATGACATAGGAAATGATATTAAATGCAACAAACTTCTCTATGCAGATGACCTTAAGCTCTATATGAGTTGACTCTGTCGAATCATGGTGTTTAACTAATAAACTATTCTTGAATGTTGAAAAGTGCTGCTCCATGACGTTCACTAAAAAGAAATCTCCTATTGATTACTCCTACTGTGTTGGTGACCAGGTTCTGAGTCGGTCTAAATCTTTTAAGGATCTGGGTGTTCTCTTCGATCCAAAGCTATCCTTCGGGGACCATATTGATGTCATTGTTAGGAGGGCATATAGGTCCCTGGGGTTCATCTATAGAAGCTGCCGTGAGTCTCGAGACCGAAAACCCTTATTAATTTGTTCTGCGCCCTGGTGAGATCACATCTGGAGTATGGTTCACTGATATGGCATCCAACATATAGAATTCATATCGATCGTTTAGAGGGAGTCCAGCGGAAGTTCTTGAAGTTCTTGCTATTTCGAATTAATGGCACCTACCCTCCAGTGGGTTATAATAGCCAATCGCTGATGTGTCAACAATGTGAAATTTTTGTTGAACTTGGTTGGTGGGAATATTGATTGTCCCTGGCTTCTTGGACGAATTGATTTCCGAGTACCCACTACCACTAATCTTCGTCGCGTGCCCACCTTCGGTGTTACTACTTGTCGAACGAATGTCCTATCGACTTCGCCTGTGGTATTAATGTGTAGCGAATTCAACGTAGTTGCTGATCGATGTGACATCAGTGTTGACTCTTTCAGAGATCAAAAAACAAGCTGTTAATTGCTTTAGTGAAGAGTAACACCGAAACCTTTGTACAACGTTGAGGGTGTACAACGTAACTTGCTATAAGGTAATGATGGGGAGGAATAGTATGCATATGGGGGCAAATTGCTCGCGTTCATTATTGGTATAGCTCGAGCTCTGCTCCCTCATTGTCTACTTTGTATTGTATATTTAGTTTATCTTTAAGTTTTCTGGGTGATTTGTTAATGTATCTAGGCATACAAACTAACTTATTAGCTTACTTTAGTTTTTGATTGTGTGAATGTTTCCTGTTATTAGGTTTTCCCTGTACCTGTTGGAAATAAATTCTGTTATTATTATTATATTATTGCTGCATATGAGTGCAGCATTGAAATTCACATGTGCAAAACCCTGGTTTATTCTTACCAAATCCCGATTCATATTATGATAAAGTGGCATTTTTATGTCTGCCCCAGAGAATAAAATGTCATACGTTCTTCCCGCCGCGGAAAAAAATTCAATTTTTCACAAAGATAAATCCATTTTTTTATTTTTTTTTTGCAAAATTTGGTACTTTCTTATTGTAGTCTATAGTCTAGTTATTGATTCTATAGTAAGGACCATAGTTATAATGCAGTATAATGCAGTATAATGCAGTATAATGCAGTTGCTCTTATTATGGCGCTCATAGTTGCCGCTTATGTCGTACTTCTGGGAAGCAGGCGTCCAGGAGCGTACGCTCTTCATTTTAAAAATTATTTCATTCGTTGCACTTCTGTAACGTTTTGTACCTCCGCATAATGCTCTTTTAACACTGATCTCATTCATAAGCGAGGATTGCACAACATGGAATAATAGCACATTACAGTTTATAACTCATAGGTACTGTTATAAAAGGCTTATTAAGCTTATTTACAAAGTAATAGTTTTTTTTTCTTTCGTGAAAAATATTCTTTAGTTTTTGAGAAGTTCTATTGGAACAGAATATTTAGATTTGTTTGGGACAGTAGATTAGAAAATAATGTAATAATAAGGTGAAATGTCATAGAATAGTTTTTGTAAAATAATTAGAATAATAATTAGAATAAGTAAGATAGAGTGTATGGGAGAAATGTCAAGCATAAAATAATTATTAAAAGTCACAATTTGGAAGAAACGAACACCAACTCTAGTAGCAGGGAAATTGGCTGCTAGAAGGGGGAAAACATAAGATGTCCAAAGAGGATTTTGTGTGTTGTACTCAAGAAGAGAAATGAATTTCATAAGATGTTGATTGGAAGGAAAGTACAAATATTATTGGCTGTCATAGTGAGAAATAATATGTTGTCAAGCAGATAACAATCGAATTTCCATAGTTACAAGAAAAACTATAAATAGGAAAACAACGCCCAACTAGCAAAATAAGTTCTATTTCCGTATTTCATTCCTAAATATATACAGGTGTCCCAGAATTCCATGGACATGGAGCAACCACAGATTACTGAGGTAAAAAAAAGTCGCTCGGACCAAACTTATTTCTATACCAAAATGCTTCGTTTGTCCGTTAGAGGGCTTCAAAGTCTTTTGAAAATTTTAGTTTTTTTGAAATAGCTCAAAGTCGGCTGATTCCAATTCAATGAAATTTGGTAGGTAAATTTCTTATTAAAAGTACTAATTTCTGATGTAAATCATAATTTGACGGAAACCCGGGAAGGGGCTAAACTACCCCTACCCTCCATTAAAATCGATCGTAATTGTTGATAGGGTAGCAGGAACGCTGTTCATGTTTTTTTGTTTGAAAGATACATCTTTTTAGCCCATTTTTGGTCTCCTACAAAAATCTGTATCTTTCCGAGGTGCTATGTGATAAAATAAATTAGTCGATGGTACCTAACCAAAATTTTATTTAATTCTTTTAATTTTAAATCAAATTTTCAATCGTGCAGGTGATTATTTGATCTAATCTCATAAAAGATGTTTAGTATGGTTCAGTTTTTTTTCAGGTGTTTGCTAACTGTTTTTTTCAAACACAGTAAACAGTTTGCAAAACGACGAGGTTCCAAGAAAAGTTCAAATCATTTTTTTGCGCAGGATGGAATATTCTAGGGTCCAAACCGGCGCCCACATCGAGCATCTTTTATGAGATTAGATCAAATAATCACCTGACAATTGAAAATTTGATTTCAAATTAAAAGAATGAAATAAAAATTTAGTTATCATCGACTAATTTATTTTATCACATAGCACCTCGGAAAGATACAGATTTTTGTAGGAGACCAAAAATGGGCTAAATAGATGTATCTTTCAAACAAAAAAACATAAACAGCGTTCCTGCTACCCTATCATCAATTACGATCGATTTTAATGGAGGGTAGGGGTAGTTTAACCCCTTCCCGGGTTTCCGTCAAATTATCATTTACATCAGAAATTAGTACTTTTAATAAGAAATTTACCTACCAAATTTCATCGAATTAGAATCAGCTGACTTTGAGCTATTTCAAAAAAACTAAAATTTTCAAAAGACTTTGAAGCCCTCTAACGGACAAACGAAGCATTTTGGTATAGAGATAAGTTTGGTCCGAGCGACTTTTTTTTACCTCAGTAATCTGTGGTTGCTCCATGTCCATGGAATATTGGGACACCCTGTACCTGTAAGTTCAAAGTACTAGGAGTAGTACCGTCTTATTTCCATATTTGAGAAGTAAATTCTACCAAAATGGGGAATAATTTCAAGTCTTTGTTTGGTATTTTTTAAGTAGAGTTTACTGTTCGATGCACTAACAAAACAGGTAAAAAATTAGTAACAGTAACGTTCTGGTTTAGGAATTTATACTTTAAAGTTACTTGAATAAAATGAGGAGTGGCCTAATAATATGTCTATCTCTGTTCTGGTTGTTTTGTTTCTATATTCAACTTTACAAAGAAGCTATGTAACTGTAACTGCTCTTTACTTCTGACTCGATCGACATCGTCACTTTCAACAAAATGGTCTAGTCACAAATATTATAAGTATACCTAAGTAGGAATAGGTGGTACTTATATTGAAATTTACATTAGCGACAATAGCTCACCGGTAGGGAAAATTTTTAAACGCACGTTGACTTACTGACAAACATGTCGGTTATACTTCGAAAAATTACAACGCGCTTGAGAAAAAAGTTCATTTGGATAAAAAAAATTACCATAAAAAAATTATTTCTTATAATATAAACATCTTCTTAAAGCAAGAAACTTAAAAATTCGTTAATGTATAGACACATATTCGATAATGATTTCGAACTATACTCGAAGATGACTTCCGAAATTAATTAAAACATCAACATTTGCTTTTTATTTGGGAACGTAATTTAAAGGCTATAATGGCTTCCATTTTAATAACTACAAACATGGCGATATCATACACAATAAATAAAAAGTGTACTTGTTAGTTGCAGTTGCTAACATAAAGCACTTGATAGTATCCCCGCACTTTACAGTAAGTACATGATACGTACATTAGTTAACTTTAAAGTAATTTATTTATTAATATATTTATGAGAGCTTATGCATCACTGTCTATTATCTTAGTCGTTGTGAAAAGTTAATTTGTTTACAACAGATTCATCATTTCTTTCTGCTTCAAGAATAAAATCTGATAATATGCCTCATCGTCATCATCATAATACGCGACTTCAGTCTCCAGAATATTTTTTTCGTTACCATGTTCTTCAGGATCGGAATTGTGAGTAACTGTGAAGGACGCACTGCTTTGTCTTTCAAAATTCTGGTTGGTTTGACTATTTTGCTTGGTCACGTGAAATAGTTTTTCACATTATCAACTCTATAGCAGATTTACTACTATTCGAATCACTTTCCTATAAAATGTGGATGAATAGCGGAACGGCTAACGTGTTTGTTCCACTCGACCTTCACGCGCTTGATTAGCCATTTTTATTCCCAACAGACTGATCAACTACCACTACCACACAAAGTAGGTATAATAATGGCACTACATGGTATAGTTTACCATAAAGTAGACTTTTGAGGACACCTGTACTTTATAGTATTTTCAGTCAGGTGAATAATTATACTTCCAGGGGATTCCACTCTATCACAAACACTTAGCTAGAACTTGAAAATTGTACTTGTTGGTTGTTTACTCCAAAGTAGATATTGAAGTTCATTCTAAGTATCAATAACTTATAAAAAGAACTTACTAATTAAACAGTCTTTATAGTATTTATTGGGTACCCGGACCAGAACTTTTCACTACATTTTGTTACCTGTTATCAACCGTAAAGCTACATATACTTACAAGTCATATATAAGGTGAAAATTTGCTAGGCGAAACTTTCCATAATTATCTCAAAGTAAATACTCGATGGGGTAATACATTTTAGATGATAATACTCCTTTAGCACTACTAAAATGTCGCTAGAACTACTGCACACTTGTAAATTATAAATTTGGTATAATATTTGTATTTTATACTTATTCAAAGTAAAACAACCTTCCAACAGAGATTTTGTTACTTAATTTGCTGGTTGGGCGATTATCTGAGGAGATTCCTAAAACACAAGTTAAGCAGTGTAGACCACTAAATCATAAGCAAACATCGTCAACATCTAGAAAAATTTCGAACATCAAGAATTTGGTAAAGAACAGAGGCCGTAGCTGACTACTAGAAGAAACATATAGGTTAGAAGGAGAGATTTGTTTAGCTGGTAGCTGACAACTGCATTTGATTTGGATACAGCCGTGCAGAGATTTAGCTAGCAGGTAGCTGACAATTGCAGTTTGATTTGGGTACAGCCGTGCAGCGATTTGGATTCTGCGATTTTGACATTGAAGATAGAAAAACGTAGCAGCGAATTGGATATATTCGTGCAGAGATCTACATTGATATTGCTGACACACAAACAGCAAGGCTACTAGAGTTGACTTCAAGATTTGTTCAACAGCTGATTCCGTGGGTTATTCCGTTCGTTAACCTACGAGGGACTTCTGTCAAAAATTAATGACAGAAAGTCGGTGACGAAGAAGATTCATTAAGGGAACAAACTGTGAGTAATTTTAAGTTATTTTTAACCCTTAACTACGCGCGCCCTGAAATACAACATAACTATTCGCGTGGTGTATTTTGTACACCAGGCCTAAAAACCACCATAAAACAACCAGTTTTAATATAAGTAAAACAAATAACGTAAATAATGTTTAAAGAAATATTTGCCATACAAATATTGAACAAAAAACTTAAATGCAAAAATATGAAACAAAAAAAATCTTAAAAAAGCAGAAAATTGCACAAAAAAAAAACAAACGTTTTTTTAAGTGACTACTCGCTTTCACTCATTGTTTCATCATCGTTGATAGTGCACTTCGAACAAGAACTGACAGTAGTTGCATGTTCTTTGCATACAGGTCTCCCACATGTATGACACGACATGATCGTCATACCCAATTTTTCTGTCTTCCGCAACAAAAGCACCTTTTTCGTATTTTTGTTGGTGGTTCTTTACACTGACACTGACAGTGCATGTAAACAACACTTCACCAATAGGTTAGATAGCCACCCCGAGTGCGCATGAAGTATTAAACAAAAATGGCCGCCACCATAGTTATAGTGGTGTACAAAATACACCAGCGCGAGTAGTTAAAGGTTAACTTAGTTGTTGTAAGTGTTATTGTTGGGAAAATTTCTTATTGTAATAAAACCCAAACAAATTTAAATTAAGTTTCAATAGGAGTTTATAGGTTATGAAAATTAAAAAAAAAATATAAAAAAAAAAATACTTGAACTCACTCTGAGTCATAGAGGTCTCATACAGACTAAACTTTTATTAGTTTTTAAAAAAGAAAGGCCCCCTAAATAAATAAATTGTTTATGGTAAGAGGGAATCAAAGAGGAAAATAAATTTTCAAAAAAGAGTAGAGAAAGCACAGTCCCTACGAACCATAACAGTACATAATTACAATATTCAGATAATTATTATTATAATTCTTTTGAATCCGTAGGTATGTAATTTGTTAATAATAATTAAGCATAATTTATTGATTATTTATACTAAATGAATGTAAATGCTATGACGCGGTATTTGTCATTCCTTCTACAATTTCTTGCGAGAACACATTCCGTGAAGATTTACATTATACGCCACAGAATAATTTGTAGATGCGAAATTTGGATTTTCAACTGACAGGAGGTACTCTGTTGCATGATACAAATAAACAAGGTATTATAACTGTTTAAATTTTTGAATCAAATTACTTTGGAATGAATGTCAGCGCGCAGCCTGTGACGTCAGTGTGGTGATAGCTATACTTATTTAGCAGTTTGCAGAGTATTGCAGTAATTTTAATAAGTTTGACTTCAGTACCTGACTATCTGATAAGCAATAATGATTTATTATGCGGTAAGTGCAGGTGTGAGAATGACGCAAAAATATACGTAAGGCAAAGATATACAGGGTGTCCCAGCTTATTCGAAGCGGTATCTGTAGGCGAAACGAAGGATTTTTTCCAAAAATTTTTTGCAACTTCAAGTACAGAATCACAATGGCCATAATTTAAAATTATTTTGGAGTATACAGGGTGTCCCATATGACAGTGGCATATCAAAGTTATGTTTTTTTTAAATAGAATGCTCCTATGTTATCGCATTTTTAGATTGTCTGAGAAGAGCAAATAAGATTGGCTTTTACAGTTGGTGTTTAAATTCAGAAGTTTTTGAGTTATAAACAAGTGAAAATCGTCATTTTTCAAGTTCAAGGCCCTGTACAACGAAAACGGTTGAAGATAGAGAAAAACGGCTTACATGTCCCTATTTTAACTTTTCGTGTACTATCCTATGATGTAGATGAAATGTTTATACAGGGTGATAAAAAATTTGAAAAATTCTGAGATTTCTCCACGCGTCACCAAATAAAAAAATCAAAGGAAGTACAAATGTTTCTATACCATAGGATAGTACATAAAAAGTTAAAATAGGGACATGTAAGCCGCTTTTCTCTATCTTCAGCCGTTTTCGTTATACAGGGCCTTGAACTTGAAAAATTACGATTTTCACTTGTTTATAACTCAAAAACTTCTGAATTTAAACACCAACTGTGAAAGCCAATCTTATTTTCTCTTCTCAGACATTCTAAAATTGCAATAACATAGGAGATTTCCATTTAAAAAAACATAACTTTGATATGCCACTACTGTCATATGGGACACTCTGTATACTCCAAAATAATTTTACATTATGGCCATTGTGATTCTGTACTTGAATTTTCAAATTTTTTTTTGAAAAAGTCCATCGTTTGACCTACAGAGACCGCTTCGAATAAGCTGGGACACCCTGTATATCTTTTTTTTAGTTGCTAGCATAGGCAAAGGCAATTATGTATAAATGATTGGTATCGTATCAGAGTATTGTTGTAAGCACCAGCACTTTTCATTACACTCCATAAATGTTGACTTTTACCTTAAAATATTTTCAACTCTTCCGTTAGAGCTTGGATTACAATCAGCAATCACCACAGTGACGTCATGCGCAGCGCGGGGGAGTTTTCAGTCTCAAGGTGACATACCTACCTTGTGTTACACTACAGTAGTTGCATCAAATACCTTAAAATATTAATACCGGACACTTCTATACCTAATGCATTGCGACAAGGTGACACATATGGAACCTGCATTACCGACACTAACACTAGGGTAGCGCATTCACTCGTTGACGTTTATTTACACGGTTATGTTTGAACAGCTGGATGTCATATTTTTGGCACATTTGATCACAGGCGTAGGTATCAAGTGGAAAAAAGCGAAGTTTGAAAAATGAAGCAAAATAATAACACGAATAGAAATCGAGGAATCTTCTTTCAGTGGATATTAAAAACATATTACGGGTTTATAGAATCCACGAAGCTGTAGACTTTAGTATTGGGTATAATTTTTAACTCGATATCTAAAGTAGTAACTGAGAAAAAGCGTCTTGGTAGACACACAAATTGCAGTGTGATCTTAGTACCCATAACTAATCCATAAAAATAAGATTCATCAAGATGTAATAAAACCTACCTGACAAAAACTTCCAGGAATACGGAAATTCTGAGCTCCGTAATTTTCTGAAATAATCATAGGTAACTGTCTGCTGATGGGGCTGGATGCATTTTTTGTCCAGAAAATCCCAGTAACAGGTAAGTATTGATAGAGAACTATGAGTTTAAAATATTAAAAGTTACCTTTAAGCAACGCGAATAAGTAGAACGACCTATTTTTGTTGTTAAAACATCCTCTAACGCAGCAAAAGTTTACCATTTGTTAAAAATACGCGGATTTAATAACAAATGATGTGAATTTTTAGACTGTTTTACGTTCATGGAAAATCTGACTTTTATGAGTCAAATTTGACATTCCCAACTTTTTTCCTAACTTTTTGTTAGAATGAGAAAGCGCTACCCTAGTAAACGGTAATACAGGTTCCCTAGTGCCACATAGGGAACCTGGAACAATTAATCGAACTCGGAGTTGCACATCTCGGTATCTCGGTTTGTCGGTGGCAGAACGGGACAAAAAATTAGCCATCTTGTTAGATGTTCCCTTAATGCGGTGACTAGCCATGTCGGTGGTGCCACGTATCTCCGCAAATTCGGCCATCTCCCTCTTTGAAAATTCTTCCAACTGGCAACGCTGTTGCGGAGAAAGATCACTGGCTAGCGCCGGCGCCGGCGCTACAGGCGCCACAGCGATTGACTGTACTGCCGTTACAGATGCGCCCAATAGGGGTGAGGTCCTTGCCGGTTGTTACCGGGCCGCGTTCGGGCGGACGCGGGGTCGGTTGTGTTGCCTGCGAGGCTCTGTCGGCTGCTCGCCGAGCGTAGGCTTCATCTCCGCGTTAGGCACAGCAACAGTACTTGAACATCGGGCCCTGCCCTGCTGTAGCTGACTCGGGGCGGCGGTAGGCCCAGACAGTGACACCATTCTCGATCGGCGAGGTTTGCTACGTTTCCTGCCGGTGAGCGGGCGGTCATGCGTTCCATAAACGGCGTTGGCGGGTGGGAGCGCTACGGCGTTGGCGGGTGGGAGCGCTAAGGCGTCCTCGCGGTCGGCGGTTGACGGTGCTGGTCTTTTTGAGAGGTAGCTGCGCGGTTGCCAGACGTCGCTATAAGTCCTGATTCGCGCGAGATTGGGTGATGCCGTTGGCCTCCCGTCGATCGCTTCCGGGATCGATGGGGCGCGGAGGGGGTGTCTATGGCCTTTGATCCGTGCCTCTTGCGCGCCCAGATCCAGCGAGAAATCGGTGCAGCTCAACGCGTCCATACCCGGCAACGTCGGCAATACCAGGCCTGCTACTGGCAACTTATCTTGTCCGACGATCAGGTCTAGCAGGAACGTCTCTCGGATCGGCACCGAGGTGCCGTCGGCGACTCGCGCCGATGTCCCTTGGTAGTACGGACACGGACTCCTTTCTCTCGGCAATGTTGTGCCACCCTCTGGCCTATGGGTCGGTTGAAGTTATCGCCGGTGAAATAATTGTGTTCGGGAGAGCGGTCTTTAGGCGCCTCCTCGAAGAATGCCGACCTCCCCTTAAGAGCGAAGCTGTAAGTGAGTTGATGCGGGATCGGTGCTGGTGCTGGTAGCGGCGGGTTGCTGTACCCACCTACGTATTTATGTCGGCGGCCTGGGCGCTCTGCGTGACGAGCGGTTGGAGTAGTCAAATACACGGTGCTGGCGCTGGTGCTAGTGCTAACGGTAGGCGCACAGATGAACGAGGCTTATATTTATGCGATAGCTCGGGAATCTCAGAATACGGGATGTTTGTTAACCTTTAAGTGGTAAGGTGGAACGACTTACTCTTACGCCAAAGCGTTGTCTCACAGTAATATTATCTAGATCAGTTCCCAGAGTTACCAAACAAGGATTTGTGGGTTTGAAAACTTCCGAAGCAACTGATTTAGTGAAGGAGACATAGAAAATCGACTATCTGTCTTAATATACCGATACCCTAGCAGTTATCCGATATCCGAACAGTTACCTTTAGTGGAGTTAGAAACCGTGTATTAAAATGTGTGCAGGAGAATCCTTGAAGGAATTACTTGCTGATTTTATTTACTTATTGTAAAAAGGATTTAGAAGTAAAATGGTCACCAATGAAATTATATAACTGCAACCAGTGAAAATAGATTTATTATTGAAAATGACATGCAGTAGCCAATACGTATAGAGTTAGGTTTAGACTCCCAGTCCGTCCGTTTTCCGGTAATCGGCCGGTCTCCTTCCCTTTGTCCCTTTAGGTCCCGTTACTCCAGCCGCTAGCGCCAGCAAACGAGGTCTTCTGTCCACTTTCACTCTTTGCATTCTTCATAACCAGTGTCGACTCGCTTCTGCCGACAGTGGCGGAACATGATCTGGGGCGTTGTCGGGGAAAGTTTACATTATGGGTTTTATAAAAATGTCGATAAAGTAAATGCTTATTTTATTAACCTTCTTGAATGTTTTGACAATTGTCCTAACCTAAAAAGATCAAGAGCTGTCAGTTGTAAGGAGTGGATTAACCTAAGACAACCCTCTTTGTGTCAGGGCCTACTCCAAAACGAATTTGTTTTCGAACACCCTATATTATAGATCAAAGTGTCCAATAGAACTTACATCTGTATTACACCTCTATCTACCCTCTATGTTATTTTATTCTATCATGTTATGATGTTATCCATGGAAAAAATTGTAAACGTGTGAAAAATTTTGTTGTTCTGAAATATCTGTATGGTATTAGGGTTAAGTGTAAGAACTCCGTGTAAGAGAACTTCGCCCAATAAAGACGTTTATTATTATTATTAAAATTAAAAACAATAATAGTGACATTTTTCCGCCGCGTTACATCTTCAATTATGAATGTATGATACAACCCATATTATATGATACGAGCATTATCTACCCAAATATCCTGTCCTAATTTTTAGAAACAATTTTTAATAAGTTCTAGTAGGTGAAGGTCATAAAGATAAAAGTAATACCAGACTAACATAGCAAATTTTTACTTTAGTTGCTTTGACTTGAAAGTTTTTCGAGAGTCACAATAAAATGTGATGATTTTATGTCTCCATAACATAGAATATCATGTTATAAAACATCTGCAGTTATTTGAGCAAATTAAAAAATCAGTGTTTGCAATGTCCAATGGAGTCAATAGGGATTTTCAACAAAAAAATTAAATTTAATGCAATAATATCTCACCTCCAAAATTTCATCGCCAATTTGAATCTGTCCTGCCTTGAAGGCGGCACCTGCGGGATTGATTCCGCAGACAAACACAGCCATGCAGTTGCGATCTTTGTGACCAGCTAGACTTAATCCTAGACCTCCGCTTGACCTTTCCAACTGTACAGTCAAAACCGAGTGCCCCAGGTACGCATATTTCTTCTTTACTTTATCTGGAAAAGAAAAATTGTAGGTTACCGATTCCTGTTAATCTATAAGTGCGTATAGGCGGATAAAATTTATAATTTTTGATTAGACAATCTTGAAAAAATATAAGTATTATTAGGTTGTTTTAAAGAATGTCTGTACAGTTTCCAGCTGTACGAGTATTCCGCACTTTTGAAATCATATTTCATACTTATGTAAATTGAAACTAATTTTTTGTGATGGCTACATCAGAAATAACTTAAAATACTTTGCGGATAAAAAACCACGTTAAGCGGTGCCACGCAGGGATGTTACGAAAGACTTACATGAATTATTACAATATAATTTAATTCTGTATATGTAAAGGCACAGAGTGTAGTGCGAGAACCTTAGGCCATTCATAAATGGAAAAATGATCGGGTTAGAAGTCTGAAACTTTGTATAGTTGGGAGTACCCAAATGCATTTTTGTTGTCATGGAAATTTCAGCTGAATTATACCATATTAAGTAAGACTTTGTTCATTAGCGTCAATAAATAAATATTTTTGACATCCATCTTCGACGACGCTAATGATTTAAACTTTAAATTACACAATAAACTTTTGCCGTTCACATTTGGATGGTCGCTACTGTGCAATGATTACAATTTCCACCACCTTAACTACAATATGTATATTTAACCCCATACCATTTCCGATTACGCCGGAAATAATCTTCAACTTTAATATTCTAAATAAGACACCCTGTATAATATTACATTTTCAGATTGTCTGAGAAAATTCTATACGAATGTTTTTTACAAAGATCTGACAGTTAATTCAACCGGTGCTTTTTAGAAATGAAGAAGCATCAGAAGGTTTTTTGATTGGTAGCGCGGCGATTGAGCCGACCTTACAAGTGCATTCAGATCTTCTGTTTTTTTTTGCAAACAACGGCAGAGTGAATCTTCGTAATGATATGTACTACTGGACAGACACGAATCCACAATAGGTGTAACATGTCAATAGAAAAGCAACATCGTTGGAGTGTGTAGCGTGCGCTTTCCCATTATATTACTGACGATATTTAGAGTATTGAAAGGCATCCTGATGACGCGCCAGCTGTACTATTAGGACTTCGTTTAGTTTTATATTCTAGCCCATTGCCTAAGTTACCGAACGTGTCAGATGTCAGGAGTAGCTGCGTGAAAGGCTGCGAGAGATTGCGTGGGGATATCGATCGTAAGGAATGTGTGCAAGGTTGCCGGATAGTTGTTTGTGTCTCCAGTTTGTTTGGTAATTTCCTGAACCGTCCATATGGTCGTATAGTCGTTTCTCTAGAGATGAAATAAATCTGGCAACGACCGATGTTAAGGGAAAGAAAATCTGCAGGCAGGCCTGGAGAGAAATTCGATTCGCTCTCTCTTTTGTATTTTGGTGATTGGTGAAGAACGATGTGAGATTTCTCAATGACAATTGTTATTTTGTGTGTTAATGCTGTTTTAGTCGGAGCAGGTATGAAAGTAGAATTTGATATCATATTAGCATTGCTAATTTCTGTTCTGTATCCGATTGGGTATTATTTGTTAAAATGAATAAACTACTTTTAGTTTATTGGTTTAATTACTAAATAAAAAATACACATTCAGTGGAACTTGCTAAACATAATATCTATGCTATTTGCTTGCCATTATAAACCTTCTGCGCCATACCATACATCAGACTATGCTCCGTGAGCACGAACTTCTTATTATTATTATTCCTTTTCTCCGCGCACATGCAGAAGAATAGACAACTGACAAGACCTGACAATGACATTCCTTAACACACCCCCTCAATGCATATTTTGTCAAGACAAAAATATACATTGCTACTATATTATTAGCTTAATTACATTATCAATTCATACATAACAGAGCATCTCTAAACTTAACAAATTTTTTTTTATCTAAAGTCTTCGTAAATAAATCTGATTACAAGTCCTTAATGAAATGATAACGAATGTCTATTTATGTTTTCCCCGTTTTGAGTTCTCAAAAGTCTTAATCATTGATAAAGCACTCAAATTGTCTATCTTCAAAATTGGATTTTTGATATTAATAAATTCTGATAACACGCCTTTCAAGTTGATCATTTCCTGAGCTGCAGCTGCTGCGGAAATGTATTCTGCTTCCATTGTTGATAAAGCAACACTGTTCTGTTTCTTCGAATGCCATGCAATTGGATTTCAAGCATGAAACCCCACAAAACCACTTACACTTTTTCTTGTTATTTTATCTCCTGCCCAATCAGCATCACATTGTCCTTCTAGTTCTTGATTACCTTTCTTGAAATGTAACCCAGCATGTCTAGTTTTGTTATTACCTTAGTATTCTCTTTCCAGCTTTCCAAACCTGTTCTGTTGGACAATCCAAGAATCTGCTCAAGTATGAGACAGAAAAAGATATATCTGGACGTGTTGTCACAGCTAAGTACATTAGACTACAGATTAGTCGTCGATATGGAATTTCTAAATTCAGTGGTGCTTCTTCTACTGTAAAGTTTACTTCCATTGGTGTGGATACTTCCTTACATTTTATCATATTAAGTTCTTCTAACAGTCTTGTTATTATCTTTGGCTGACTTACTTTAATTTCATCTTCTGTCTTTGTGATTTGCATTCCAAGAAATGATGAGACTTCTTTCAAAACTTTAACGTTCAATTCTCTTCGTAAATCTTCCAAGATCTTCTCGACTTGTTGATCGTTACCAGTGATTAATGCATCATCCACAAATAGTACAAGATATGCATCTTCTTTACAATAAAGACAGAAATCATACTTGGATCTGCGAAAGCCAATCTTCAACATTACTTCGTTAAACTTATTATTCCAAACTTTTGGAGCACTTCTCAATCCATATAACGCTCGATTCAATTTCAATGTTTCTTCTTTACTATTTACGCCTTTCGGTGTATAAATATACACATCATCATTCAACAATATTTAAGGGGGAGATTTTTGGGTCCGTTTTAAGAAGAAAAGTTCATAAGAACGTATGTTCTAAAAGTCTTAACTTTTGAGATACGGGGTGGTAAAGTTTCACTAAAATAAATCATTTTTTCGTAATATCTGTAATACCGCTCTGGATATTTTAATGAAATTTCGTATACAGGTATTAAGCATCAAGGGGCATTTTTTTCATGTACCACGTTTCATTTTATTTCCATTAGTGACGATGGTGCACGATCGTGCAGAATTTTACCGGCATATTGTAACAGACATTGATGGTACGCCACTGATTTCTCTTCAAATAGAAATCATTTTTGGAAACCACATTCATTTCCAAGAAAATTCGATTACCTATTTTTTTCAGACCGATGCACGGTTTTCGCCTAAAAAAATAAAATCTGTTTCTCTACATGGTCACAAAATTGTCGTTAAATGACAATAAAAAAATATAAAAATATGGAGGTAGAATTCTGCAAGATCGTCACTAGCGGAGATAAAACGGATTGTGGTACATGAAAAAATGCCTCTTTATGAGTAATACCTGTGTATGAAATTTCATTAAAATATCCAGAGCGGTATTACAGATATTATGAAAAAATTATTTATTTTTAATAACTTTACCACCCTGTATCTCAAAAGTTAAGACTTTTAGGACATACGTTCTTATGAAGTTTTCTTCTTAAAATGAACCAAAAAATCATCCCCTTAAATATTGACATTCAATTACAAAACACCCTTTATAATTATTTATTAATATATCAGTTTGTTTCTTAATAAACAAGCAGTCTAATCCATGCAATGTTAGTCTACAAAATCCAACTAACCTACCACAATTAATCGATATTCACCCGCACAATCCCGAGTTATCATTATAGATTCACCACAATTAGCTAAACAATTATCGATTTAATATCAGAGAATATAACGGAGACAAAATAAATAATAAGCTATCACTGAAAGAAGTGTCTGAAAATTTACGTATTTAAATTCAATATAATTTAATAGGTTTACCAATAATTTGGGAATATCATTTTCAGTTTGAATTTTCTTTCTAATCTTATTATAAAAAATATAAACACTGCCTGTCCTTGTCCAGCAGTTTTTCAGTCCTACAGCAGCTATCACTTTCCTGTAGAGTCAATAGGTTTGATCAATTAGCATTTTATACACCGTAATACCACGTCACTTCAACTTCTTTTTCTTGTTTAACCTCTCATCACGTTTCCACTGATGCACTGGATTCAGGAGTGTGGATCTAGGTTTACGTCTGTCATTGTTTGGGGGCCCTCTCTTAACCAGTCGATAGCAGCGCTTGATATCATTCATGTTGACACTAATACCTAACAGCACAATAAGCAAATGACGATGAGGTCCTTCCGGCGATTCAGACGGCCCTCGAAGAAAAAAAACAGCTTAGCAAATAGCTCGCAGACAAACTGAACAATATTTTCGCCTTTTTTCTCGGTAACACCATATATCAAGAGACAATTAGCGTTGATATTTTTGATATTCTTTTTATCTTCTTCTCTTCGTTCTAGGCTTTTACGAAGCAGTTCAACATCTTTTTTTAGTTGTTTCGGCATCTCCTGCATGTTCTCTCAAAACCATTCAACGCAACCACACATTTCGCTGATTCTCATCTTTATCATAATCACTAACTTCTTGAATAACATTAATAGCTTCCGTCTGCAACTGATCACCAATGAAATCGATCCGAGAGAGAATCCATTTCTTTAATGACGGATTTCTTACTACTTCTTGTGTGCGTCATTCTGCAGAACAAGTATCGTTGCACATCCAGCGGGTATAACCACTCTAATAACAATAAAATTAACAATGTAGTTATCAGTGTTATCACAACAATGGACCACTAGTCCTAGTTTTATCACAAAACAAAACAGTTAACTGTTTCTCAAGCTAATAATTCAATTTAACGGGGCGATCACTATTCACTTTCTATTTGTTGAACCAGTATGACTCTTAAATAAAACTCTTAAATAATATAGAAAAATCGTATTCTTTGAGTTACTTTTTGCCAAGAAATGAACAATTTAATTTTCGATTGTTCCTCCATATACAGGGTGATATATTAGCTCACAATTATATTGTGACAAGTGAAAGGTGATGCAACCCTCTCTACTCGCCTGATTTTAAATTTAGAATGAAAGGCCAAAATGGGCGAGCAGAGGGTGTATCTCATCTCGCTCCTTCCGGATACCTTCAGATTCCTTTGAACCCGAAAGGAACGGAGGAGGTGTAGTGTCGGTCAGTTCTTCGGCGAACTAACCACACCACAAAAAGAGAGAGATTAAAAAATACAAATTTATAATGATCGTCTAGATTAAAAATTTTACCAAAACTCTGAAACTACTTAAAACTTGGCCTGCCCTACGCTGTATTCTTTTTTATTTACAGGTCACACAACAACAACACTAACTGAAATTAAAGTCACACTATAACATCAACAAAATTTATTGGAAATTATATCCAATTAAATTAAAACAATTCCAGGAGAAAATAAAATAATGTTTCATGAGACAGACTTAATATGAGGATTCATTAAACTTACTTGCTAAAATATACACATAACTTTTAAAGATATCATTATTATTCAAAACAATTACCTAATCTATAAAAGATAATAACTCTGCCTTCTTTAGGCACTCCTACATAAATTTACACATACCTAACCTCAACTATCTCTACCAAAATAGTACCTCAAGAATTAAAAACTCATCTTAATCATCATCATTACCTGTCATTAATAGATAAACTTTGATAACAATAAGCTATACCTTTAAATTTAAATAATAGATAAGCAAACAAATCAATAATTATTAATGACACATATCAAACATTTCTATAATAAACGTCACTTGGTTTTTAGTATTTTCCAATTCATGAAAATATACTTATATGTAGATAAGGTACCTCATAGTCCGATGTGGCTGTTCCCCGTTGTAGATTGAGTGAAAACACCACCGAAAAGGATGGAGAAAATTAGTCCCTCTTTCCACCGATGTCTGGTTTCTACGTCATATCAGAGGTACCAAATATACCAAAAAAAAACAACGCCTGCTCGTGAAGTGACGCTACCAAACCCAACAACGCCAATGCATATTAAAACTAAAAACTGGAACCATAACTGGAGCTGGAACTGAAATCCAATACTAGAACTCGCAGCTTGAACCTAAAACTAGAACTAGAACCAAAAACTAGATCCCCGCAAGTTGAAAATTTGTATTAGTATCTAAAAATTTTACTTCCACTTATTAATTACCGAAGCTGACATGTCATGGCCGACTCCTTCGGGTTACCAATTACTCTATGCCGGCGGCATTCGCAACGCCTTGTCGATCTCAAAAACACCTAATCGAGTACAAAATAGAAATTAGCAATGCTAAAATGATATCAAAGTCCACTTTCATACCTGTTCTAAGTAACACAAAACACCAAACACAAATCAAAATAATTGCCAATACGGCGATCTCACATCTTCATTTATCAAATACCAAACTCAAAGAGAACTACTCGACTTTCTCAGGCTGGGACCTGAAAGTTCTTTTCCCTTCCCTATTGGTCGTTGCCAGATTTATTCCATTTCTGGAGACACGACTATAAGACCATTATTAATGATTCCGGAAAAATCACCAATAATTGCAAACAAAAACAACTATCCGGCAACTATGTACAGATTCCTGCGCCAATCAGCGCAAGATCTCGGCGCTATTCCTTGACATCTGACACCCGATCGTTCGATAACGTATTTTTTTTTAAAGGGGGAGCATCGGTCTTCACTATGTAGACAAAGTCGCTCCACACCGGTAATATGGGTTTGGAGCCTCTTGCTCATACACCCAGCCTCAAGTATTCCAAATAAATAGTAGAACGGACAATACAGACACCCAGAGCCTTCACCGAGAATCGAACTCAGTCCGACGGATCCAACGATCAAGCAGTTCTCGCTACTTAACCGCGAGGCCACGCCAGGCTCGTTCGATAACGTAGACAATGAACAAAGTATAAAACTGGAGGAATCCTAATAGTTCGACGACGGAAGTATTCCAAAGTCCTAAATATTCCGAACTGGTGCGTCATCCAGCGTGCCTTTTAATATTCTAAATATCGTCCGTCCGTAATATAATGGAAAAGCGCACGCTGCAGTGAGAGAAGCTCAATGTTTCCAACATAGGGTGCCAATTTAAGAATATTTATTTAACTTTATTTTGGTTTTACCAGTTTATTATAAAAAGAAGAGGGCGCAATTTTTTATTTATTTATTTTTATATAAACAGGTGAAATCAAGGTAAAGTCAAATAAATATTCTTAAATTGGCTCCTCTTATGCAGAAGCCAGGAAACTGAGGTCCTGTAACTTCGTAAATAATTGAAATCGGGCATAATATGATCGTATGAAGTTTTCTTTTTTAAGCCGCCTCACCTTTCACTTGTCACAATTTGATGGTGAGCTAATAGATCACCCTGTATTTTATGACCTTACAAGATTTAAAATATTTTTGACCCCAACATTTGAATGTCTGAATAATACGTACCGCTTCTGTGTATAACAAATATTTTTATAACAATAAAAAAAAATTATATTAAATTTTAAGAAATAGTAAAATATTATATTACGTATAATTATTATTACTTACTAGTGTGGAAAGTGACCCATTTCACACGAGTGGAAGATTGGTATCGTACGAGGCGTCAGCCGCATTAGCCGTCAGGCGTCAGTCCCATTAGTGTGAAATGACACTTTCCACACAAGTAATATACACTATTTTTCCTACGACCACAGATTATTGCACATTTTAATTTTTTTTTATTACTTTTATTTAGAAACTTTACAAAGAAAACGAATGATTGAATTTAGACTTATAGAAATTTAAAGTAGGTCATATTATTATTAACTACAATTTTATTTGTATACTTAATGGAGTTTGTGAAATGGATCGCACCTAGGTAAGGTGATAAGGAAAATATTTCCATCTCCCTCATTAAATCAGCCCAAATCGAAAAAGCAAACAGTGCGAGAACATAGGTACGTAAATACCTAAAGGTAAAATTGTTAGGAAATTAAATACAGCTACGCGCCGTTACATCAAGTAAACGATTCCTGCCAGCACATTCATAAAATAGAAGCGCTCTAGCTAGTGGAGTTCCAGCGCTTTAAAAAGACATCCGAAGACCAGCAGAGCTAGGACGGAGGCGAGCCAGATGTTAGGGCCAGGCATTGTGTCGAGACACCCTCGGTCCGCGTGACGGAGAATAATAGGTGACCTACATACAAGAACGGGTGGAAAATACAGACCGGGTGAAATCAGAATCAAACAATAACTCCATGCAAATACAAAAGTAACTCGTTAGGTATCCCAACAACGAAAATGAAAATTACACCTATCGATAAAACGAATAAATAAATGACAACAGCCAAAAAAAATATCTTGATCCCTAGATGGCAAGCAGGTGGAAATGCGATATGAAAGTTAAGCCGGTGTAATTATAATAGCTAGGCAAAATGGAAAGGTACAGAACGCATTGACTGATATGAAGGAAAATTTAGGTAGTTCAGGTTTAGGACAATTCAGTAAGGTAGCCGCGAGGTCAAATCGCTGAGTCCCGTGGTTAGGGAAATATGATAAGAAATATCACGGCATGAGGCAGTGTCAATAAGGTGCATTGTTGCGTGGTGTTTAGAAAGCGGGCGACTGCTTCTATAAAAGCAGACGTCCTACCGAAGCTCCAGGCAGATGAGATCAGCTTTCGAGCAGGTCAAGTCTGACTTCCTAACCCTTCGGACGTAAACCCGGGAGACGTCTTTCTTAAGCGAACTCTCGGTCGCCCAATTCAACCCTTCGGACGTAAACCCGGGAGACGGCTTTTTTTAGTGAACTCTCGGTCGCCCAATCCTCATCTAAGCTACCTTTGGACGTAAACCCGGGAGACGGCTTTCTTTAGTGAACTCTCGGTCGCCCAATCCTTATCTAAACTTAACCCTTTGGACGTAAACCCGGGAGATGGCACCTAAGTGAACTCTCGGTCGCCCAATCCTTATCCAAACTTTATAATTCAGCTAGCGACGATGCTATAAGCGTACTCCGGTTTGAAATTCCGTTATCTGCCTTAGAAAAACTCCCATGGAAATCCAATAAGTTTGCATCTCTTCTCGAAACAACGCAATACTCGCAGTTGGCAAATTCTCCTCGAACCAATTCACTAGTAGATGGCAAAGAGCCTATTCTGAAGGAATTTCCTTCACAAATTAGGGAAAATCCGTTGAGAAAATAGTTAGGGAAGATCTTTCTTCGAAACAAAATCCACATCAATAAATAATTAAACAGATTCGCCCAATCCATAAGCGCAGGTCCCATTTTAAATCAGGCACAATAATCAGCTAGGTATTAGGCGGCATCACAGTAGGTACCTACGCAATTACGTCAATAAATAGAACGACCCCGGCAGGAAAGAAATACTTCGACAAATAATTACACATTCACGTATAGGAAATCGGGATAGAGCTAGGAGCGAAAATAGACCCAGATCAGGAATTAATAATCTGTGAATAAAACAACCCATTATCAGAAATGATTCAATTAGGGAATTGACCGCGAAGATAAACACAGGCCATCCGATTTGTAAACAAGTTCGAGTTTCTTTAGTGCAGATGGAGGCAAGCATCTGCTGTCCCTTTAAATTATATGACTTAGAGAGTGAAAGTGAGAAATACCTCCCATTGTATGGCGCTATATGACAGGCACTCGCAACAGTAGGTTGAACCCTCAAACATAGCAGGGCAAGCTTAGGCAGCGTTGTCAGATATAGCACCGGCTACTTCGCAAGCATATCAGGAAATACTAATTCCATTACAACACACAATTAGGAGTTATAATAGGTACTCGATTATCCCACGTTGGGGGAGGCATTCACCTCGATGTCCAGGTGAAGACCTCCGTTGTACCAGTACAAGAGCATGACTCTTTAAAGTGGAAATCGTGGAGCGCAACAGGGCAAAAAGCACCCTCAGAGCAGGACAGAGTAACGCAAACCAAAGCAAGGTTGTCAGGTGTAATAACCGTCCTCACATATCAGGAAATCCAATAACCAAAATAAAGTTAGGATCATGAATTGCAATTCACAAATAAAAATCCAAAGCAAATCAAAATTAATCTCGAGTATGGGAAAGCCAAGCAAGAAAGTCAAGAAACCAAAGTATCATTATAAGGTCGTTTTTCCGAAGCTCTTCTAACCAGATTTTATACACACCTGAATCTTATGTGACAAACGCTATTATTATGTTTCTCATCATACTATCTATTGGGTTGATAGGCCGACGTACTCGTGTTACTGGCGGACCGGTGGCTGGTACCGATACAAAAGATTAAGTAAGTTGTCTGTAAACAAGCCTAAACACGAATGATAAACAAAAGTCCAGCATTTTTAATCATTAACTAGATTAATGGTTAAAGAGTCGTGGTCTGTAGTATGGTCAGCTAATAATCACGTTGAGGAACAAAGATCTTCGAGAGAGAGAACGGAGCCAACATGCTCTGGGTAATAAATCAAGATGTGTAGAAAAATCCACAATAATACAGTTGATTAAGGTTTCAATCTGAAAAGCACTCGAATGACGAGTAAGGTAAATCACCAGGTATAACAGTGACAAATGCCTAAGGGCAAGGTAACATATGTGACATAAAGGTCGCCTGACGAGGCAGCATCGACGGGTGCAATAAAAGGTAGAACAAGACAAATAACAACAAGGTATACAAAGTGATAACTAAATACAGTATCACCCAGGTTATGAATTAAATAAACGGAGGTGAAATAATTCACACTCCTAGGTAAATAAACTGTGAAAATAAAATCATTAAATAAAGGAGAATCGGAAGGAACGATTTTATAAAAGATACGAATCAACATTCAGGAGAATGGCACCCCCGTACTCGAATAACCCGATAGGCAAACAAGACAGACATTTCCGCCTTATCCCGGATCGTCTGTAACCAACATGGTTGTATTCTTTAATTAATTCAAGCTGTTGCTTGAAATGAAATCAAAGAAACTAGAAAAAGGAAATTAGGCAAGGAAAATCGTTGAATAGGTGAATCACGCAGACATTTCCGTAATATACCGGATAGTCTGTAACCGAAATAAAAGCGAAGCGAAATAATAAGACATTCCCGCAATATACCGGGTCGTCTGTAAACGAAACAAAAGCAAAAAGAAATAATAAGAAAGCACAGGTGTGCAAAAGAGTGGAATCCGAAATGAATTAGAGTTTGAAACATGCATGAAAGGGATCTCTCTTCGCTTTCCTTTTTTTTGTACTCTCTATGCAAAATCACAGCCCCTCTCGCACTTCACCATTTTATGCCCTTGCAAACGAATTCTCTCGCTCATCACTCGCTTTTAGACATCCGACAGGAAGCCAACAGTTAACAACAAGTCTTAGTAAATTTCCCCGCTTTTCTGTGGGAAATCCCAATCAACCGAGACACAATGAGTCATAGTAGGTTCTTTTGCGCATCCGTTTCGGCCATAGTAATCCTGGCATACCTCAATCAAAGAGCAGGGGTGACTACGGTAAAAACTACGGTAAACACTACGGACCGCTGTGTAACAATCACAGCGGTCCTATTAGGGGAAACCCCGAGGTAAATAGACGATCACACAGTGGCTTTTCGCCACAGACCAACGGGCCTGGGTTGATATCGTTACACTAGCTTGGCCTGAATGTCGAGAGCAGTGTTGCCATGTTTGTTTGATTTCTACCTCCTCTTTAAACATTATACGAATTTCTTTCCAATTGCTTTTCTCAATTGTGAAAGCGGTTTTCCTGAATTGACGTCATACTCATGATAGTTGTTTTAACTAATTTTGTTTATTTGTTGTGTTGTCGTTTTGCCTCACTGGGCTACCTTTATTTGGCCTCTTTTGGACCATCAATACCTATTTGCCCTGCGGCTACATTTTTGTTCTACCTGACCTATCGGGGCGATGAGACAATATACCTTATCATTTCGAATATGACATTCTCTGCAATTCGCAGTTTTGTTTTGCTATTTTAAATGTGATGACCAACTGACCAAACTAGGCCGCTATTCTATAATTATTCCTCAGGGTTCCCGTGGGGTTGCCTGGGTAATAATTGAATGCTGGAATTTTTATGAATACCTATATTGGAGCCGGTGGGTTCTATAATCGAGACCAACCATCGATTTCATCGTGGTCCAGGTTTTTACCCCAAACACCTGTTAGAAAGCAGATAACTCAGTCCAGACTGGCAATAACATTTTATAGCAATTTTCTGCGGAGTTTGTTTTTAAATTTTGATTGGAGTTGACAATCGTATGATGTGCTAAAGGAGCCCTTGTGTTTGATTGATTTTGAATGGCTTTTCACATACTCGAGACTGATTTGTTTTTGGTTGCTTTGAATTCCTATTTGCTGATTTGTGATTTATAATCCGAGATTTATTTCGGTTATTGGATATGTGATATGTGAGGGCGGTTATTACACCTGACAACCCTGCTGTGATTTACTTTACTCTGTCCTGCTCTGAGGGTGCTTTTTGCCCCGTTGTGCTCTACGATTTCCACTTTAAAGAGTCATGCTCTTTACTGGTTCAACGGAGGTCTTCACCTGGACATCGAGGTGAATGCCTCCCCCAACGTGGGACAATCGAGTACCTATTATGAATCCTAATCGGGTGTAGTAATGGAATTAGTATTTCCTGATAATGTAAATGAGTGGCTGGTGCTACATCTGACAACGCTGCCTAAGCTGCTCTGCTATATCTGAGGGTTCAACCTACTGTTGCGCGTTCCTGTCATATAGCGCCATACAATGGGAAGTATTTCTCACTTTCGTTTTCTAGAATGTCGTATAATTTAAAGGGACTGTTTCCTGCCTAACTTGGTTTATTTCTAATAACGTGCCGCTTTAATTATTGTTCACAGGTTATTTTATTCCTGACCTGGGTCCATTTTCTTCCTAGCTCTATCTCGATTTCCTATAAGTGAATTTGTAATTATTTGTTGAAGTATTCCTTTCCTGCCTAACTTGATTTATTTCTATTTATTGACGTAATTGCGTAGGTACCTACTGTGGTGCCGCCTAATACCTAACTGATTGTTTTACTCGAATTAAAATGGGATCTGCTCTCATGGATTTGGCGAATCTGTTTAATTATTTATTGATGTGGATTTTGTTTCGAAGAAAGATCTTCCCTAACTATTTTCTCAACGGATTTTCCCTAATTTGTGAAGGAAATTCCTTCAGAATAGGCGCTTTGCCATCTACTAGTGAATTGGTTCGAGGAGAATTTGCCAACTGCGAGTATTGCGTTGTTTCGAGAAGAGATGCAAACTTATTGGATTTCCATGGGAGTTTTTCTAAGGCAGATAACGGAATTTCAAACCGGAGTACGCTTGTAGCATCATCGGTAGCTGAATTATAAAGTTTGGATAAGGATTGGGCGACCGAGAGTTCACTTAGATGCCATCTCCCGGGTTTACGTCCAAAGGGTTAAGTTTAGATAAGGATTGGGCGACCGAGAGTTCACTAAAGAAAGCCGTCTCCCGGGTTTACGTCCAAAGGTAGCTTAAATGAGGATTGGGCGGCCGAGAGTTCACTAAAAAGAGCCGTCTCCCGGGTTTACGTCCGAAGGGTTGAATTGGGCGACCGAGAGTTCGCTAAAGAAAGCCGTCTCCCGGGTTTACGTCCGAAGGGTTAGGAAGTCAGACTTGAGCTGCTCGAAAGCTGATCTCATCTGCCTTGTTTGCTCTAAGACGTCTGCTTTTATAGAAGCAGCGGGCCGCTTTCTAAAACACGACACGCAACAATGCACCTTATTGGCACTGCCCTATACCGTGATTGATTTCTTAATCATATTTCCCTAATCACGGGACTTAGCGATTTGACCTCGCATCTACCTTACTGAATTGTCCTAAACCTGAACTACCTAAATTTTCCTTCAAATCGGCCGACGCGTTCTGCACCTTTCCATTGTGTCTATTATAATTGCACCGGCTTAACTTTCATTTCGCGTTTTCACCTACTTGCTATCTCGGGACCATGCTGTATTTCCGGCTGCCTTCATTTATTAATTCGCTCTATCATTTGATTAAAGTTTCATTACCGTGTGTGTGGTACCTAACGAGTTACTATTGTCCTTGCAAGAGGTTATTGTTTTGATTCATGATTTCACCCGGTCTGTATCTTTCCACCCGTTCTTGTATGTAGGTCACCTATTATTCTCCGTCACGCGGAGGGAGAGTGTCTCGACACAATGCCTGCCCTAACCATCTGGTCAACTTCTACCCTAGCTTCGCCGTCTATTCGATGTTGTTAAAAGTGCTGGAACTCCACTAGCTAGAGCGCTTCTATTTTATGAATATTTAATGAGCTAACGGGGGTCGTTTACTTGATGTAACGGCGAGTGGCTGCGTTTTAATTACCTTACCTAATTCTTGCACTATTTGCTTTTTCGATTTGGGCTGATTTAATGAGGGCGATGGAAATATTTTCCTTATAATCTTACCTAGGTGCGATCCATTTCATTTGCAACAAATTGGGAGACTTCTCTTTATTTATCTGTAGGTACATTATACAGGGATTATACATTGGCGGAGATCTGGGCTTGTTCTTACCTTTTTTAATAAATATTTTGCACGCCACTGACTTTAATGCAAATTTGTTATTTTTGTTAGATACCTCATGTTGTTTAGAGAAGAAAAGTCATCGTAATTTTTTGTCGTAGGATTCACCGTTTCCGAGATACTTCACAATGTAGGAACCCATGCGAGGTAAAATATCATAGGAATCAATGCATTTTTTGAGCATTTCTAGAAATTAATAATTTTTGTGATCGTTATTGAACCGTATTGCATTACAAAAAGCTTACATGAGTGACAACATTGTGGAATATCTTGAAAACAGTGCTTCCTATAACAAAAACGTATGATGACTTTTCTCCTCTAAACAAAACAAGGTATCTACCATAAATAATCAATTTGCATTAAAGTCAGTGGCGTAGAAATTATTTAATAAAAAAGGTAACAACACACCTAGATCTCTACCACTGGAAGAATTTTTTATCGGAAGTATCAAATCATGTACTTCAATTAGCATAACTAATTTTCAAAAGTTCAAATGATTTCACCCAGCCAATTTTTTTATATTTCAAAAATACGAATTTTTTTCTTAAAACTTTAACATATTGTATTTTCTTAACGAAGCATTTCTCGAATATATTTCATAGAGCAAACTCATATTATTTTTCGATTATCTATCGTTTCCTAGAGTTAACAAGGTAAAACCTGAATTACCCTGTATATATCGAGGATAACAATAAGATTGGCACCAATATGAATGTGAGCTTTAATTGAAATTAATATTTTGGAAACGTCAGATAAACTTTTCGATTTTTCTGTTTGGCACCTGTAATATTGAACTTGTTACATAAAAAAAAACGTAAAATAATATTAAAAGATCTAGTAGAGATCAAATCCCGGATTCGAAACTACAATTCACAATTTTTGTGATAGATTATTCTCCGAAACCGTCCATTTTATGGACATTATGGCTAAAAGCATTATGAACAAAGTTGCAGATAATTATATAGGGAACATTTTGTGTCATAGACGTTTTCGTTCAGCCCTTTTAGTTTTTGAGTCATAGCAAAATACAGGTTAAAAGCAGTTTTTTGGAAAAAATTGCCGTCGTTGTGTTTTTTCATAGATCTAATTTAGCCCCCCCCCCTCAAAATTGTTGGAGATAATCCTAAAGAACAGGTTTCAACATATGGAGAAACTTTATCATGACTTGTAAAACCCGATTTTTTTATATGGAGATTCATACCTACTAACAACGTCAAAAGTAAATAAAATCAATTTTCATAAATACAGTCCACTTTAGTCCACCCTTCAGCAAAAAGGCGCAACAGGCTCCCCTGACGAGATATTAAGATAGGTAATTTAAAATGGGACACTCATGTTTTATCGCTGTATCTGGGTTAGATGCAGCATAATTTAATCCAGTGCCGGTTTCTCCATTAGGTCATTTGGTCAACGACCTCCGAAATAAGTTAACCAACTCAAGTAATTTTATACTGTATAATAAACTAAAGTAATAATAATTATATTATAATTATGTAATAATTTCAGTAATTAACTTTACTCACATGTATAAATTGGCTCTTAGTCTTGACTGACTAGTTGGATAACAGTACTAGTTGGGTTGGGAGCGCAGTCATCAGGGTTGCAAAACAATTTTTGCAACCCTGATGACTGCGTTCCCAATACAACTAGTACTGTTATCTCACATGTATAGGTAGTTGTTTTTTTGTAATTCCGTGGAAGATAGTGCGGGGGTCTGGGACTTGGGTCAAGGAAGCATTAGACCTCGCTGGTTTTAATAGAATTAAAGAGTAAGATGCCCCTTGCCTATGTGCTGGAGCGAGATAGGCATAATAGCAACTTTGCCTGTATTTTAGACGGTCCTATTCTGTCCCTTAGGTCAACGCCGTGTGGGGGCGGGGGCAGAGATTCTAACCAGAGACCTGAGATTTCGATATGATATAGCACATGTTTTATAGTGTCGACACTGGTCGACTGTTTGTTCGGTAGAGGAGACACATTATAGTCTAGGCGGGACAAAACACGAACCCGTGGTGATGGTGATTATTTATTTTTGCATTCAGGCTAAATCTAAATCATTTCGGCAGTGACTGTTTACTATTATTTGATGTGATTTTTTTGTGTGTGTGTTTTTGTCTTCTAGGACTATGTACTTAATTATGTTAGTAGAATCTATTAATAATAATATAACTTAACTTAAAAAAATAACGTATAGACAACTTTAAATAATTGTAAGTGTAATATCAATTATAATTAATATTAAAATAAATTAAAATAAAAATACCGATGTTAGGGGTTAATTATTACAGTGTTTTTACATCTGAGTAAAATTTAAACTACTGGGAAATTGCGTGACCTTGAAAACTTCAACAAAAATGTTTCGCCTACGGCGCATTTTGGGAGTTACTTATTTTCTTTTCTTAGGTGACCGCGATTTTTAAATTACCTGCCTGTGAAAAGTATCAGCAGCCGCCACTGATTCAATCCATCACCACCTCATACCAATCAGCTGCATATTATTTAATGGTTCACAAGTATTAAAAGTGAATAATATGTCTGGTGTTATACACTTGGATGATTACAAAACATATTCAATAATAGGCTGTAATAAACATAATTATATGATCATTAAGTAATAAAATTTGTGAGTAGGTATAATGTAGACTGTATTAATCAATATTTATTTATTAATTAGTTGTATAAGGACTCTTTTTATTTAAACTAACAAAGGAAGGACTTACCTAGTTCACATTCACTTTCTTGATCCTCTGCTATGGTTTCCATGATAACTCCGTCATGGTGGGTGCACAAAGTGCACTATCGCCTTGCGTTACTAACTACCGTCCACATTTGCGTTCGAGAAAATGATCGTTACCGCCTCGAATATACTCCCAAAAAGACAAAAACTATCACCTTTGTTCATTATGACCGTTAGTCTGAGTCTTGTAGGTACAAACAGCTAAGATGAAAATATGGTAATTTCGATAGTAGGTTGGTACTTTCCGATGTTAACGACGGTGTCTGCTACGATAATATAAATTCCGTCTGACGCAGAGTCGTAAAACCAGAGCATTTCCTTATTGGTATACGATGGTGCATTCGATGTCTATTCTGGGCAATATTTAACAATGCTTTGTAATTTAAATGTAGTTTACGGGTGAGGTAACGAATCTGATGTGAGATGGCATAAAGTGTTCAAGTTCCTGCTAAATTTATTGGTATTATTTTTATCTAACTTGAATGATGCAGCCGATGGCGCAGATGACTTTAGAATTATTATTGCGAGAGCAAATCAAGGACGTTTATATATTAATATTTTATTTCTATAATTACAGTGTTGTTTCAGCGTAATGCGACCTAGCTCAGGGCCAGGCATTAGTCTAGATTTTGAATTGAATCTAAAACTTTCGTCTAATAAGGAAGCCCATCATAAATCAAAATGACCCATTAGCTTGAGAGATACTCTAATATTGAGCTACATGGACCATTTGACATAATTATGGCAGTTTTTGTTATTTCCAAACAGTAGATATAAAAATTATGTTTATTAAGAAACTTTCTTGCGCACCAATCGCATGAATAGTGTATGTTTAAGCGATTCAATTATGAATATTTTCACTCGTTTTTTAATTATAAAGATTTTTACTGTTTTTTAAATTACCTTTGTGAAATTTTTTATGGCATTATCAGATTAATACCTATACTGGTGCTGGGTTTGCCTGCGACACTCTTGACATGGCAACATTGCCAACAGTGCATGGGCATGAATGAAGACCATCTAACAAAAAGAACCTTTGCAAGGGTAGAAGGGGAGTAGGTACGGAGTGCTGAACAGAATAAGCTAAGATCAAGGAAGAGCAAAAGCTCTCTTAGATTCACGTTTCTGAGTCTCATCTTCAGGTGTCAGACAGCAACAACAGCTCTCTTCAATTCTCGATTCTAATTTCTCACATTGTCATAAATAGAGTCCTTCCCTCAAGCCAAAAGCAGACAAAAACACTGTTGATGGATGGCAAACAAGAAATGGATGTTCTAATTTTCAATGTTTCATATATTACCTACATCTAAAACAAATCAAATATTTTTATATTTAGTACTATACAGGATGGTTAACAATTCGATGCTCACCATTGGGATCTCGGGAATGGTAAAAGATACAGGGTGGGTTAAATTAGAGAAAAGTTGCACAATTTTATGCTTATTAAGAATCTGAAAGAAAATTTATGAAAACTTCAGGCGTTGCTGAAATATTCTGAAAAAACTTAAAAATGAAGATTTCTTATTTCAATCATATCTTTTTTATTACAGAAAAGAAATTAAAATATTTTTGTAGGTTTATATAAGTCATCAAAAGCTATCATCTTTCATTTTCAAAATTTTCAAGGACTACTAGATAGCAGAGTTTTCATAATCAACTTTTGTTTTTCTTATGGCCGCCATATTGTTTTTTCCTGTCATCCGGTATTAAAAAAATTAAAGAAACAATCTGTCAAATTTAAAAAAAAAATTCTTAAAAATTTTATAATTTATTCGAAAAAAAAAAGAAAATGATTTCACCGATTAACGTCAGTATGACGTCGCAACTTGACATTGCTTGCCTTATAGGTTTTTTATTACATTCGTTTGAACAACGGTTATTTTTTCGACAAAAGATGAAAAAAATTTTCAAGATTTTTTCTTTTAATGTGATAAAATTGTGCAACTTTTCTCCAATTTAACCCACCCTGTATCTTTTACTGTTTCCGAGATCCCAATGATGAACATCGAATTGTTAACCACCCTGTATATTTATATATTTCTCCAAAATCGCGAAATTTCGATTTTAAAAACGCTGCTGTAGCTTTAACTTTCAAGATTAGTGAACGAAATTTTGGACCCTTGTAAAGCTTTGGAATATTTAGATTTTCGTTAAAAAAATTTCTAAAAGTCGCGTTACTTCTACAGGATGTCCATTCAAAATTCCAGAAATCCGGTTTTTGTCATCTCATTGTAGGTAGGTCGCAGTTTCCAATCGGTGGGGTGATATTTTTGTGAGAGTGAGACATCCACAAGGAGTTCTCTAGTTAAACACTTGAGCCAAATCAGCCAAGCCGGTTAAAAATGGCGGTCGTTTAAATTTTTGGAAAATTTGCTATTTTTTTAACCCCCGTATGAGCAAAATGGAACAAAAACTTTCGAAACAAATCAACAGGATTAGGAGAAAATTACTTGAGATTTGATTTAATGTAATAAAATTTAATTTTTTTTTATTAATAAGCCAGTGGCGTGGATGGGGAAAGGGTTAAAATTGATAAATTTATCTTACAATTTTTGAAGGAATTGAACTGAAATTTTTACAGCAGGTATACTAACTATACTAACAGCCTTTAACCCTTAGAAATTTCAAGAACCAAATTAAGAAAATGGCGGAGATATTCGGATTTTTTTACATGATGTTTATTTCTCTAAAATTTTGAAAACGCTCCTGTAGCTTTATCTTTCAAGATTGTATATATAAAAACTTTAATTAAAGTTGTGCTGCCTGTGTAACACAGGTTGCTAAAAACACAGCATAACAACCAATACAACAATAGTAAAAAAGTAATTAACGAGTAACAAAAAATTAAGTAAAGAAAATAAAGTAACATTAAGTATAAATATGTGTATGAATAATATGTAAAGTATCTAAGTAAATGGACTCTGCTATGTGACCAAATAAGGTTTTGTCAAATTTGAAGTCTTCGAAAGATTTAATAACACTGGAATTGGTGTTTTTTAGTATTGGTATTTTAACTAAATGTGAGAGATGGTTTATGTGGTCCCAAACATGAAGCCAGCGGGCTTATTGTATTTCTCACATTTAGATTTTCCTTGATTAGAAGAGCTCCGTTCCTTTGACAAGGTTCAGCAGTCCGCTTACCAAGGTTTTTTCCGCCAGATGGCTCCCAGGACCGCATAGCGCGTTCTTGCGAGTGCAGGACACTCGAATATCACATGAGAAGCTGTCTCATCTTCTTCATTGCAGAGTCTACAAACTGGTTCTTCTCTGTATACACTGGAATTAATTGTGCCACGAGATCCAAACCATAAACCTCGAACACTCCATTCTCTTTCGCCGTAAAGATCAAAGTATTTTTCTCGAAAATAAGGTATACATTTGCTGTAGATTTTTTCTTTTTCTTGTTGAACTGTCTTATCTTGTTCACTGGAATTTGTTTCGTATTGAATGGTAGGGTCTACGATCAAAGCTTATTTTGAGTTCTTATCAAAAGCTTAAATGTCCACGAAACGATTTGTGCCGTCGCTGTCATATTCATGGACTTCATCATAGCAATCAAAATTGTTTTCTCTTAGAATAGCTGTCATTTTAAATTTTAGTCTATTATGTCTCGCTGTTATCTTCGTATTGTTTGAAGTACAGGAACCGGAAATTTTAACAGAAATTTTTTACTTTTGTGAAACGTAAGGATGACGTTTGATTTTGTAAAAAACAGTTTCCAAAAGTTGCGTTACGTCTACAGGTGTCCCTTCATTAAAAAAAAAACCGTTCATGATGCATGGTGTCTGATCGCAGTTTTCAATCTAGGGTAGTGATTTTTTTTTTTTTAATAAGTCTCAAGTTGTCATCTGGTATTGTATTTGAGTAAAACCGGTTGAGCCGTTACAAAATGGCGGCCTTTTAAACTTTAGGAAAAAACTAAGCTAGATTTTGACCTCTAATATAAGCAAGTTGAAAAAAAAACTTTTAAACCAAATTAAAAAGATTGGAAGAAAATTATTTGAAATTTGAGTTAGTGCAATAAAATTTGCATTATTTCGTATTAATAAGCGTACGTATGTAGGAAAAAGGTAAACATGGCATAACCGTTTATTATAATTTTTGAAGGAATCAACTGAAATTTTTACAGTAGACAACTATACTAATAACCTTTAACTCTGGAAAATTTCGAGAAGCAAATAAGAAAAATGGCCGAGATATTCGAATATTTTTATTAATATGTTTATTCCTCTAAAATTTCAAATTTTCAGTTTAAAAACTCCCCTCTCACTTTTTTCGAATTTATTAAAGGTACCTAGTGTAAAAAATATACAGGGTGTCTCTAAAAGGTGCGGAAAAAAAGCTACCACAAATTCCTGAGGTCTAAATAAGCCGATCTAACCCAACTTATCTCTGTCCAAAAGTGGATGATTTCGGAGATACAGGGTGTCAAAAGTTCAATTTGGTTTCCGGTTTTCTTAAATAACTTTTTTAATAATTGGTGTATTTTCACAATATTCGGCTGAAGGGGCTTTTGTGGGGTGAAAAATTAAAAACTGCAATAATTTTTATTGTAAAATTTAGAGGGCGCCACCTGCGGTACCTTGAACACATTCAAAACGAACTATCTTTTTTGGGCCACTCTGTATTTAACTTTTAAATAAAAATTCTTATTCTCCAACGTCTTTTCCCAAAAAAAGGCATACGTGATAAGAGTTGATTTGAGCAGCCGTTTCTGAGATATCTGGATTTAAGAAAATCACTACGTGCATGGCCAGGCCTAAGTAAGTAGTTATTAGTAATTATTGTAATAATTGAACACAATTTGAAGCGAAGGCTTGAATTAAAATTATTTTACTTAAAGTGCCATACCAGGTTTCAGGTGTGAGCTACCTCTCACCTATGCTTGTGGTGCGCGTACTGTTGAAGTTCACTCTTTTGGGGCCACGCTTTTTATCGGAAGAGTTCGAAAGGCACTATTTGAGAAGTATTACGAGGCAGAGTACTATGCGGTGCTTTTCCATTGCCTTCCACAAGGTGCATCCCGATTTTGGCTCGAGTAGCACAACAAATACTTTTCGGCTGCTGGTGAGTTTCGAACCAAGGTTTACCGGCTGGTGGACGAACGCTCTATCCACTACACACGGGACCCACTTAACGAATTTACATCAACGAGAACACTGTCACTATAAACCAAGTAGGTAAGTAATTGGTGTCAAATCGAATCTAAAAAAAACAATTCAAGCATACACTGGAATAATTATTGTCAAACAATTTTCAAATTTACTTTAGTAATGGCCGTACAGTATACTAATGAAGAAATGAACGATATGTTATTGGTTTTTGAATATTGTCAAGGAAATGGTTTATAATCTTGCAGATTATCAGTGAACGATTTCCGAATCGTCGTTTACCAAACCATAAAACCTTTAATGAAAGACGTCTTCGTGAAACAGGTAGGTTTACGCCTGTTTCTATTAATTAAGGTCGTGCACGTACGATAAGAACTCCAGAGGTTGAGGAAGATATTTTAAATAGGATTGAAGAAAATACTAAACTCAGCACCAGACGATTGTGCTTAGAGCTAGGTGTATGCAAAGATACTGTTAACAGGGTGACCAGAGAACAATTACTGCACCCATTTCATGTTGAACTTTTACCCCATGATTATGAACCACGTCTAGCTTTCTGCCGGTTCATTTCCAAGAAGAATCAGGATAGGAACTTTACACAAGGAATTTTATTCACAGATGAAGCCTGTTTCACGCGGAGTGGCATAACTAATTTGCACAATGTACATGTCTATGCTGGAGAAAATCCTCATGCGATTAAAGTAAGCCATTACTTATCAAAAGTAAGCCATTATCAGCATGAGTTTAAGATCAATGTGTGGGCAGGAATCATAGACACTTTCATAATTGGTCCTGTCATTTTACCACCTCGACTTAATGGCGAAAATTATTTGGAACATCTGCAAAACGAATTACCACACTTGTTTGATCCCCTGCCCTTGGAACTTCAAAGATGAATGTGGTTTATGCATGACGGTGCTCCTCCACATTTTTCGATAAATGTACGTAATTATTTGAGCGAACAGTATCCAAATAGATGGATAGGTAGAGCCAATGATGCACCCACAAGTTAGCCAGCTCGATCGCCTGATATGACACCGATGGATTACTTTTTATGGGGAACTTTGAAAACCCTTGTGTATTCTAGGCCATAGTAAATAAGTACAGAAGGTTAATTAAGGAGACGTATTGAAACCGGAATGGACGTTTTGAAAAATGATCACGAAATGCTCCAAAAAGTTCAATTTAATTTTTTAAAACGTATAAATCTTTGTATACACGAAAATGGAGATCATTTGGAACATTTGATAAAAGCATTTTTTTAAATTAAATTAAACTAAATTTTTGTTGTTGATAAATCTCTTATTGACTGTTTTAACTAAAGTACCTATAAAGTTAAATCCACATTTATGTACCTAGTCGTTTTTTTGTAGCTTTCAGTGACAGTTATATTAATTCAACGCCTTTGCTTTAAATTGTGTTCAATTAATACAATTACTTACTTAGGCCTGGCCATGCACGTAGTGATTTTCTTAAATCCAGATATCTCAGAAACGGCTGCTCAAATCAACTCTTACCACGTATACCTTTTTTTGAGAAAATACGTTGGAGAATAAGAATTTTTCTTTAAAAGTTAAATACAGAGTGGCCCAAAAAAGATAGTTCATTTTGAATGTGTTCAAGGTACCGCAGGTGGCGCCCTCTAAATTTTACAATAAAAATGATTGCAGTTTTTAATTTTTCACCCCACAAAAGCCCCTTCAGCCGAATATTGTGAAAGTACACCAATTATTAAAAAAGTTATTTAGGAAAAACGGAAACCAAATTGAACTTTTGACACCCTGTATCTCCGAAATCATCCACTTTTGGACAGAGATAAGTTGGGTTAGATCGGCTTATTTAGGCCTCAGGAATTTGTGGTAGCTTTTTTTCCGCACCTTTCAGAGACACCCTGTATATTTTTTTTAATAAAGTCAGCCAGTGGCGGTCACAGGAAAAGGGACAAAATTGTTTAATTTTTCCAATTATCAGAGCTGTCCAGTATTTGAAATAAAAGTAATTGGAAAGGTATTTCAAATACTTTCGGTATTTGAAATACTTGATTTCAAATCCTTTTGATTATCGGTATTTGGTATTTGATATTTGAAATCTTTTGGTTGAGTATTTGGATTTGGTATTTGGTTTTCAGAAATTCTGGTATTTCAATTACTTTGCTTGGTATTTCAAATAAACTCCTGTATTTCAAATACTTTCTCTGGTAATTCAAATACTCTCCGGTATTTCAAATACCCTCCGGTCATTCAAATAATTTATAAGCATTATAAGTATTTCAAGAATGAGTATACTTTAATTATTCAAAATAGGTACCTAACTCTAACGTATCGATCTAATTATTTTCTTACATATTTATTAGATTTATCAATCTACAAAGTAAGGGTTGAAAACATAAATTTTATAATTTATTAATAGTTCCCAATCTACTAGCTGTCCCGTAAGTGGCGCATAAACTCTTCAGCATGCTGTTCGGGGGTCATCAGAGAAGCGCAGAAAAATTGTAGATAAAATTTCTCTTGTAAATTGACTGAGATATGAAGAGGTAAAGTTGAGAACTCAACATCTTTAATATTAGAAATTTTGAAACCTTTGTTTTCTTATAATAGAGAATACGCTCTGCTGTTTCAAAAATGTAAGTGAAAAAATTAACGTTGTAAGAATACCGCATAAAAAGTCGTTTTCCGATATTGTCACTTGTCAGTTGTTTCCGAGATAAATTGCTTTGATAATGTAAAATTGCGATCTTCATTTGTTATGAAGTCATATACATATAATATACTATACATACTACTACTACATATTATACTACTCAGTTCAAATTGCAATTGTGTTGACCGTTCCTATTTATTTTTCACTGACAACATATAAATCAATCTTAACAAATTATCTGTAGTAATATAACAAGAGAGTGAGAAAGGAAAAATAATTCCACAGATTTTCGAAAAGGTGTTGCCAGGCAATAGACACGAGAGCAAATAGGGCTCGAGTGGCTGTTGTCGAACGGCAACAGCTTTGAGAAAGGTCTGTGAAATTATTTTTTTATTTATTGAACTCTCATGTGGTATTCGATTGATCATTTTTTTCCATGGACTGACGATGAACTGAACTGTTTCTCATTCATTTTTACAGTAATTATTTATTATTGTCTTGCAATTGATGACAGACGTCAAATTGAAAAATAATATTACTATTCAGTAAAAACAAATGACCTACCTCAAATTATTCTCGTGGCAATAATGTAAATAGAAAATTCCCACTATAATAATGTTACGATTGGCTACAACCTGCAACGCTGCAAGAAACTCACCAAAATGATTAAAATGGAGTTTTCCTATTGGTTTATAGAAACAAAATAATCATTTATATAATATTTTTATCTAAAATCAAGGAGGGAGATAATATTTTTGAATACCGATGTCTCAAATTAAAATGAACAGTCCATACAAAACATTTGAAATAACTTAAAATTATGTTTTGGGTATTTGAAGTACAATTTGCGGTATTTCAAATACTTATAAAGGATTTCAAATATTTTTAAAGAATTTGAAATACTTTTAAAGGATTTGAAATACTATAAAATATTTGAAATACTTTATTTGCTGTAAATTTCAATTACTTCTGTTGAGTATTTGGTATTTGAAATCTTTTTTATTAAGCGGAGTATTTGATATTTCACATTGCAAATACCTTATAATACGGTATTTGGTATTTGATATTTGAAATACTTTCAATGGGTATTTGTAGCAGCTCTGCCAATTATGTTTGTTTTGTTAAATTTAAAATCCATTCTAAGGCACGTTTTTAAACGAAATGAAATGAAATTTTCACAGTAACCTACAACGCCAATATCACCTGACTATGGAAAATTTCAGAAAGCCAATTTGAAAAGCGGTGAAAATATTCATAATTGAATCGCATAAAAATACACTATGCATGCGATTGATGCGCAAGAAGGTTTTCTATATTCTTATGTATTGTCTGTACAGTCTTATCTACAGGGTGTATCTAAAATGAACCGAGAAAATTCAGGGGGTGATTGTTGAGATCATTTTGGGAAAAAAAGTAAGTATGAACGTATGTCCTAAAAGGCGTGACTTTTTAACTACAGGGTGTTGAAGTTTAAAAAAAAAATCGTTTTTTAATAATAACTTTGATAAGAATATTTTCGTGAAAATTTGGGTACACCTTCCATGCCACAATAACTAAAAGCTATACGTTGGGAAATGCCTCTTGATGAATGGAAGGTGTACACAAACTTTTACGAAAATATCTTGATTGTTATTAAAGTTATTATTAAAAAACGATTTTTTTCTTGAAACTTAAACACCCTATAGTTAAAAAGTTGAGCCTCTTAGGACATACGTTTATACTTACTTTTTTTCTTAAATTGATCTCGTCAATCACCCCCTGAATTTTCTCGGTCTATTTTAGATACACCTGGTGTATTGGTATATTGTGAACGCTAAGAGACTAACCGCCCTGTACGGTTAAATTATTAGTAGTGGCTTCTATGAGTCGGAAAAAACACGAAATTTCCGAATTTTTTCAGACGCAACGAAACCACTCCCCCCCCCCCTGTTTTCTAGAGTTGTGAACACGATGGCATACGAAAAAAATTTTTCGGGTTGCGTTCACCCCCTATTGGCCAAAAAACCCCTTTTTTAAAATCTCCGTTCTAATGCCCCCGGGTCGAAAAAAACGCGTGCAACTCGCTCCTGGGGATGCCTTGTATTTAATGACAACTGCCCGTCTCCCTAGGCCCATCCCCTTGGCCAAGAACCACCCTCCAAGGGGGTTGAAAATGTTGTTTTTTCTTATAATCCTGAATATTTTTGCATTTTCCGATTTCGAGGATGCTAAACATGATGCTAACCATTTAACATTTTATGTCTTGATGGATTCAAGATGGCCACAAGATTGCACATATTTTCTCTTCTAATTATTTAATCGACCATGTAGGTATCTCTTATTGTTGAATATATCTCAAAGAATTAAACTACTATGTGGCAACACTGTAAGCGGTCATCATGCATAGGCGCATGTTATATGTGTATTATTGAATAAAAATAAATATGTATGTTGTATGCAGATGTTTCAACTGACATGGTGGTTGTTTTATTAATTCGACCAATTTTACCCTCAAAATTTATCAGGTTTTTGACCCAGTTTACAGTTAACAGTAATTAACTGTAGTATAATCAGTATACTCAGTGCAGGTACTGCAGTTTCTTCTACAGAGTACCTACCTAGAGTGGTGAAATAATAAAAAAAGGGTGTTCTTTGTTTGAAGTTTGAACCGCTACAACAAGGGCTGTCAATTATTTAAATAGTATTCCGAAATTGGTTGGTAGAGAAAACTACGCAGATTGGGCATTTGCAAAACATTAGTTTATTTCGTAAATCAATTTCACTGAGACTTGAAACCTGTGAATCGATGGAATATTTTATAAATCAGATTATTTATACTTGTCAGAAACTGGATAGATGTGGTTTTATGTTGAGTCAGGAGCTAATTGTCAATTTTATGCTTGCTGGTTTAACTGAAAAATTTGAACCCATGGATATTGCTATCGAACATGCGGGCATAGAGATAACAGCAGATTCTATCAAGTCCAAGTTATTAGACATGAGTATTGGTGGAGCTGAGACTGTCAGTGGGCGCGTTTGCCAGCAAAGCTTCGACATCGAAGTTTAAAGGAAAAACTAATCAAAAGAATTTTTCCAAAGTTGATCAGAAAACAGATAAAAGTGGTATCATCTGTTACAAATGAAAAAAACCGGGACATTATATGAATAGATGCCCCGAAAACAATAGAAACACAGAAGATTGGCGAGTGCATTTAGTGCAGTATTTTAAACTGGAAAGTTCAACAAATCAGATTGGTACATTGATTCTGGTTGCAGTATCCATTTAACAGCAAGGAAAGATTGGCTGAAAATGTTTGCAGAGAAGTTGAAATGAGAGAAATTACAGTGGCGAATTAAAATAAAGTTGCAGTAGAAGGCGTAGGTGATATAGATATTAACGATTGTTAAAAACGAGATTGGAAGTGAGAAACATTCTGTCACAGCTAAGGACGTTTTTATGTGCCACAATTGACAACAAATCTCCTGTCTGTGAGTCGACTATACCTCATTCGACCAACAGATATAGTAATAAAGCTGCGCACAAAACTTTTAAGGTCCAAGTAGTCACATCTGTAGGCAGATAGTGCCTTATGTATTGGTTACCTGGTTCCGGTAAACCAATGAGAAGGGCATTCTAAGGTTTATGTATATAATTCTTGTGTATAAGGTCTGCCTGCCTGGATTGTAAACTTACCGCGCACTTTTATTACTATATCTTTTGGCCGACTGAGGTATAATTCAAAACAATAATAACGTTGTTTTTAATGAGAAACGCTGTAAGATATACTTATAACAGTAAATGTCAGCTGATTGCTACAGCAAATTTAGTGGACAATGTTTATAAATTAAACTTTGAGAAGCCACAGTTAAACTTGATAGCAGGATTGCCAGTGTCGGGAGAAGTCAGGAATAGATGTTTCGCTCATTTAAATTACAAAGATTTAAATTTGATGAAAAATGGATTGATTGAAGGTTTTGAATGTCAAGGAACTCTAAACAGAAGAAGTTTGTGTGAAGTTTGTTGTGAAGCGAAGCAGACCAGATTGCCTTTTAATCATGAAGGAAATAGATCTAGTGCAGTTTTGGAGGTTATCCATGGAGATCTATGTGGACCAATAGAAGTTTAATCGCTCGGTGGCTCGAGATACTTTATGATATTGGAAGATTATTATTCCAGAATGACTTTTGTATATTTTCTTAGGAGTAAAGATGAAGCATTTGATAAGTTCAAGAGCTATGTGGAAAATCAGAAAGAAGCAAAAATCAAGATCTTTCGCAGTGGTCAAGGTGATGAATTTGACAGTAATCAGTGCAGAGATTATTATAAGAAAAATGAAATTTTGCATCAACAAACAAATGCATATACTCCACAGCATAACGGCATGAGTGAGAGAATGAATCGAACTGTGGTGGAGGAAGCTCGTTGTTTGCTTATGAAGCAAATTTTGAAAAGTTTCTCAGCTGTCTATTTGAGGAATCGCTCAGTAGCATCAGAAATTGATAAAACTCCTTATGAAATGTGGACTGGCAAGCAACCAGATGTGAGTGGTATACGAGTGTTTGGAAGTAAAGTGATGGTACATATTTCGAAAGAGAAGAGATAAAAATGGGATAAAAAATCCAAGAAAATGTTTCTGATTGGATTCAGTGATAACATAAAAGGATATATACTTCAGTTCCATATGGGAAGAGACCTTATCAGATTTGAATTAAAATTTCATCTTTATACTGGTGATTCAAAGAAGTGGCATTTAAATGTGTTCGAAACTCACTTAATTTTATAGTTTTATCCGAATCACCCGGAAAATCCGTCTTCTTATCTGCATCGCGCTTCTCTTTATCAATTTTTTGCTCGAACTTGAGCGTTCAATGAAACATTTATTATAATAATTATAAATATAAATATAAGAAGTGTGATTACACTTTCATAGGCGGTGACAGGCTTGTGTTTTATAGCTTTGAAAATTTCATTACTCGTAAATTGCTTTCTTGCTTCTTTCTTTTCATGTTCCAAGCTTTAAATGATAGTGGTAGTAGGTATTACACAATTTAGTGAATTAGCTGGATATACTTCTCTAAGTATAGGACAATAGCTTCCACCAATTGATTATTCCTTAAAATATAAACTCCTTAAAATATAAAGAATTCTCAAGAAATTCTAGGGCGTCACCAGCACCAGCACGTTGGTTACTTTAACTTAATGTTGTTGTTTGTACGGTCTTCAGAGTTATCAATAATCCCGGTATTCAGAGACCAATGAAAGGTGTAACTTCTGGTCGAAAGAGAATCATATTCGATAATGACGTGAAGTTAGGTATGCTATCCCGTGCGGTTGAGTACCCATCAGGCGCGTCCCCAGGTGGCGGATAGGGGGAAGGCCTTACAATAAGCGGAAGTAAGTAAGGTTAGCAGTGGTGATAGAGCTCGTCGGAGGTAAAATTCTAGACTGGCAACTTAAAGCCCTGCCGCGGACCACCTCCCCTAACCTAGTTTTCGTGTCGTGACTAAAGGTCTGCACTAGGGGTAACGGCACCAGAGATGTCCGACTGTGGACTATCTGATATACCGTATCATCTGTTGTCGTGGTCACGTCTCGCGGACAGAGAAATGCGGGGGTCTGGGCTTAATCGCCTGAACCAAGAGGAGACAACCTCACTAAAAAACCTAAATCCTAAGGCGGGGGTCCAGGCTGATGGGATGCGTGACTGGATAGATGACCATCAGCCCCTACTGGATTCAACCTTGGGGCACCAGGGGGCAACCCACTGTATGAATCCCCTCACCTTCGCATGCGGGGCTCTGCATAGGTGGAACACCTTTCCCTTGCTACTCGTGGGATCAACCATGGTAAGAAAAAAAAAAACAAAAAAATTGCGGGACATCACCGCAAAACAGACTGCTGACCGAGCGGGGCTTGTCACCCGTCATGACAGTCGGCAATCCTTGAGGTCGAGACCACGTCGAACGCAAGAAGAAAAGAAACCGGAGACAACATCTGGACCAGAAACCAGGAATCCTAGGAAACCTGGTAAGCTACCCCTCCCACTCCCGAGCCAACCAGGAGGCATTGACGACCCCAGAAGAAGGGGTCTAAGTGGGGCGAAAGTACGATGGTACCTGCGCTATCTTCAACAGGGCATGTCACCTGATGAAGCCAGGGATTAGGCCATCGGAAGAAAAGCTGAAGAGAAATCCGAAGCTACTTCGCAGCCAAAGAAGAGGGACGCCATTGAACTCACCACTCCTCTAGGGCACAAAGTAAAAAGAGCTAAGACAGTGGCGGGATCCCACACCGCTACAGCATCAACGTCAGCAGGGCCAAGCACTAGCTACGCGAATGCCGTCAAAGCTATAAGGATAGCCATACTCCCAACAAGCTATCCAGAAAAAACGCTGACAACAGAGGAGCTTTACCACTCTGGAGGAAGCAATTGTAGAGGAGATGTTGCTGGGAGCAGCATGCAAGCTCCAGTTCGGAGGAATCCACTTCCGACCAAGTATGCTACTGGTGGACTGCATCACACCAGAAACGGCAGAGTGGGTTAAGGAGCAGACTCCTAAACTCAGTACGTGGAAACGAGAACAGCTGATGGCGTGCCTGGCAGAAGACATCCCAAGAGCACACAACATCACTGTCTTCTTTCCAAGAAGCCAAAGACAAGATCCTAAGAAGCTGCTGAGCTTAGTCGAGGCACAAAATATGGAGCCTCGCACCCACTTGTGGAAAATCCTTAGCAGCAAAAAAGAGGGCACCGGGAAAGTAATGAACATTGGCATTGACAATGACTCCCGGGAAGCAATCAAGAAAAATGGACACGCTCTCTTCTATAGATTCGGGAAAATCCCCGTCCACGGCCTACAGAAGAAAGAAAAGGAAGCCATTGATGTGACGAATAAGGAGGCAACCCCTCCCTCAGATCCAACCATCGTCACCGATCAAGGTAATGTCACCGAGGATTCATCGGGAACCTATGAAGAGCCTATGCTCATACAGGGGGCAAGCACCCCAACGCAAGAAGACCAATGACCAGTATAAGCACAGCAAATGTCACCAGCATGGCCCAGTTCAACGCCCATCATGCTAGGGGGGCATCAGCCGTCATAGCTCGGGCGTTCGACAAGTCATGCCTGGGCGTTGTGCTTATACAAGAACCTTGGACATACAAGGGGCAGGTAAGGGGCCTACCACGAAAGGATTGCAAGACAATTTGGGATATCAGAAGTGATACCCCAAGGGCCTGCATTCTGATAAGGAACAACATTAAATATGTATGTCTTTCAGAACTCATGACAAGGGACCTTGTGCCAATCCGGGTCAACATCACCGGAGGCACACACCGTAGCATCATAGTAGCATCAGGGTACTTCCATTAGAAAACATCAGTACCTCCTATGGAAGTCCAGAAACTAGTCGAGTACTGCAACGGGCATGGGCTACCGCTCCTACTCGGCAGTGATGCCAACGCACACAACATCAGCTGGGGCAGCAAGTATACCAACAAAAGAGGTGAGCAACTGCTTGAATTTTTACTTGAATCCAATTTAGATGTACTGAATGTGGGGAACACACCCACTTTTGTAACTAAAAGGAGTCAAGACGTAATAGACATAACGATCGGTAGTCCGAGCATATGTCAACTGATCAGAGACTGGAGGGTATCTAACGAACCCCCACTCTCTGATCACAGAATAATAGAAATCAACATGAGGGGACTCTGGCAAGAGAACACCCTCATTAGAAATCCAAGAAACACCGACTGGGACACATTTCACACCAGCCTAAGAGAAAATATAAAACAAACAAATTCTAGAGTCAAAAACCATCTAGAATTAGGAGCAACATTAGAATCTCTCAACGGAGCGCTGAAATATTCATACGAATCCAGCTGCACCATTAGAGAAAAAAGAAATTGTAGGAAAACTCCGTGGTGGAACGAACACCTATCCAAGCTCCGGGCAGAAGTTAGAAGACTTTTCAATAAAGCCAAGCGCGATGGAGACTGGCAGGGCTACACGGCGGAACTGACAACCTACAATAAGGAAATCAGGAAAGCTAAAAGGAAGAGCTGCAGGGACTTCTGCAGGGATATCACCTCAACACCTGAAGCATCCAGACTTCATAAAGCTTTAGCGAAAGGCATTGCCCAAGGAACAATGTCGCTCAGAAAACCTGATGGGAACTACACAGAAAATGAAGAGCAAAAAAAGAGCTCTACTTCTGCTAGAAACTCACTTTCCAGGCAGTGCACTGAAAGTAGGGAACGAGGATTCGTTCGAATCTGATAAACCCACGAAAGAAGATTGGGACGTCGCGAAAACCATCTGCACCTCCGAAAGACTGAAATGGGAAATTGGCACCTTTCAATCATTCAAATCACCCGGGGTGGATGGCATATTCCCGGCTCTTCTGCAAAGAGGACTGGAGGATCTCATGCCACACCTGGTAAGAATATTCAGAAGCAGCCTGGCTATGGGATATACACCGTGTTTTATATTAAGTCGGCACTATTGCTAACTTCGTTATTATTTAACCTAGAAAGTCGGTTAAATTAGCAAACTAGTAGTATTTTTGCCGCTGAATAAAATAGCGAAAGCAGAAAAACAATAGAACATCGCGTTTTTGAGATATTTAAAAAAATGTGATTTTTTTAATGGAACACCCTATATATTTTTAGATGGATCGGTTGCAAATTTTTTTCGAAAGGGAAAAGTCTTTATACACTATGATCCTAAAATAATAAATTCATTAATTATTCATTATTTTATTACTCCCAAAGTAGGCTGCGACAATTATTGTAATTTAGTGTACCTACGTAATGTAAGGTAAAAAAATTATGTCGTCCTCAATAGTGTATTTTTCAATAAAAAAATACACTAAAAATAAGAGTTGTTACCTTAAAAAGGAATTAATTTTACATAAACAAATAACAGAACTTGTTTGTGTGTAAAATTTTATTATTTTAGGATCATAGTGCATAGGAACTTTTTCCTTTAAAAAAAATTTTGCAACCGATCCATCTAAAAATATACAGGTGGTTCCATAAAAAATATCCATTTTTTTAAATATATCGAAAACGCGATTCAATTGTTTTCCTGTTTTCATCGTTTTATTCAGGAGAAAAAATACTACTAGTTTGCTAATTTAACCGACTTTCTATCTCAAATAATAACGAAGTTAGCAAAAGTGCCGACTTAATTTAAAACACAGACAAGTTCTGTTATTTGTTTATTTAAAATTAAATCCTTTTCAATATAACAACTCCTTTTTTGTGTATTTTTTATTGAAAAATACACTATTGAGGACGATATATTTTTTTACCTTACATTACGTAGGTAGGTACACTAAATTACATTAATTGTCGCAGCCTACTTTGGGAGTAATAAAATAATGAATAATTAATGAATTTATTATTTTAGGATCATAGTGCATAAAGACTTTTTCCTTTTAAAAAAAATTGCAACCGATCCATCTAAAAATATATAGGGTGTTCCATTAAAAAAGTTAATTTTTTTTTAAATATCTCGAAATCGCGATGTTCAATTGTTTTTTTGTTTTCGCCATTTTATTCAGGAGAAAAAATACTACTAGTTTGCTAATTTAACCGACTTTCTAGGTTAAATAATAACGAAGTTAGCAATAGTGCCGACTTAATATAAAACACGGTGTATACCACAAGCCTGGAGGAAGGCGCAAGTCATCTTTATTCCTAAGGCAGGAAGAAAGGACACCTCTCTCCCGAAGTCATTTAGACCCATTTGTCTTACCTCCTTCTTACTAAAGACGATGGAAAAAATCATTGATAATTAGATCAGAACGGAAACACTGAACAGGGGACCACTACACCCAAGCCAGCATGCATACAGAGCGGGCAGATCGACAGAGACCGCCCTGTATGAGCTGACAGAAAAGATTCAGGACACTCTGGAGTACAAGGAAACGGCCATTTGCGCCTTTCTGGACATAGAAGGAGCATTCGACAACACCTCTTGCGATGCTATCAAGAAAGCCCTAACTAAAAAAGGCATAAACAGCACAACATCCCATTGGATTCAACAAATGCTGTCCACAAGAATAATTGGAACCAAAGTGGGCGATGACACCATCCAGGTGAAAACAACAAAAGGATGCCCACAAGGAGGGGTGTTATCCCCCCTCCCATGGAGCCTGGTAGTAGACGAGCTCCTCGGGTTACTCACCGAGATGCCGATGAAATAGGGAAATAGCAATACTGACAGACAGTCAAGCAGCCATAAAGACGCTGAGCTCTCCTATCATCAGCTCAAAAATGGCATGGAACTGCCTACAAAAACTCAATAAACTATGCATAGAGAACAAAATTCACCTCAAATGGATACCAGGACACACTGGGATTGAGGGAAACGAACGTGCCCACTCATTGGCAAGAAAAGGAGCATCTACACCCTTTATAGCACCAGAACCATTCTGTAGCCTTGAAGACACATTCTTCAAGGCAGAACTTCGGAAGGAAGAAGAAAAACTGAGAAAAATATCCATTGGAATAACCTCTCAGGATTGAGACAATCCAAGGAGCTCCTCGGGAACTTTAACCGAGAAAGGCCAAGGAAACTCCTGACCCTCAACAAAGAAAGTCTCAGAATGCTAACAGGATTCCTAACAGGTCATTGCAAGCTCAATGAACACCTGAGGAAACTTGGTATAGAAAAAGATGGCGTTTGCAGACTCTGCAGGGAAGAAAACGAGACGCCTCGTCACCTATTGGTGAACTGCGAAGCACTAGAACGTGAAAGAAACGATGTTCTGGGCCAACACCAGCTCAACGGGGGGGCTTTGCCCGGCCTTGATCCCCTTCAAATCCTGAAATTCCTAAGGGAAGCGGAGTTGGAGAGGCTGCTTCAATGAAGGGAATATACTCCAAAGAAGCAGAGAAGAGGGGGCACAATAGATCTATAATAGGTCGCAGCGCATCTGACACCCTCAATATCAATATCAATATCAATATCAATAACTTAGATCTCTTGAAAGACGAATCTCTTGTGCGGGCTAAGGTGGAGATTGAAACTCGTTTTGAAGTAATGCAACTAAATGCACAGTCCCTAGCTGGCAAGCTAAATAGTTTGGAAGTCTTTATAAAAGAAGAGAAGCCTGATGTAAGTAGTGTTGTTGAGCACTGGTGCACCCTTGACAACATTGACACAATGACTATTCCTAACTACGAACTGGTGCTCACTTCTGTAGAGATCGAAAAATACATGGCGGTTCCTTGATTTATGTTAGAAATGAACTACAACAGAGCGTGGTGAATCTGTATCGGTTCTCAGTGGAACTTGTGTGTGAGTGCTCTGCTATCCAGTTGGTGTACAATCATGAAAAGATTTGCATAGTGAGTGTTTATCGGTCTCCAACAGGAAGCCTGGATATGTTCTTCGAAAACTTGGATCCATTCTGGATTATATTAGTAAGCTAAGTATCAATATTTTTCTTTGTGGAGATCTAAATATTAACTATCTAGAGGATTCCATACATAAAAGACTACTTAACGACTTATTGTATTGCTATAATATGACGACTACCTCTATGACTGCTACGCGAGTTTTTACTAATAAGCTGGGTCATACAAGCACCTCTAAGGTGGACTATATCTTGACGAGCATGGACAGGACAATCTGCATCAAGCATGTGTATGGGGCAGGCTTTAGTGACCACAGAGTTTTTACTCTCACATTCGTTTTTAGAGTCATTGATCATAGTAGAGGGACGAAAAACAAACCGTCTTACTCCAGGGATCTATCGGATCATAATATCGAGAGGTTTTCTGAGGCTTTGTTACGGACGAGTTTTGATGAGGTCTATCTGTGTGCTGATATTGACCTAGCTATTGGAGCATTTTTAGATATATTCTGTTACGTTTTGGATAGTTTTTGTCCCATAAAAAAGTATAATTCCGCCGGCTCCGGACCTGGGAGTGGATCCGATTGGATCACTCCAAGGATTGTGAAAGCTAGCAGAAATCTTAAAAACCTTTACTGGCTGAGTGCGAGAATTGGTAGCCACGAATCGCATGATATATATATATATATATAGATTATTGTGGGAGTAATTGCCGGAATTGATTATCCAAATATTTAGGTTCAGGGCATTCGGCATTAAAAAAAAGGCATTTAATTACATGGTTTTATTGCAATCTCCAACGTTTCGATCCCCATTTGTCAGGCAAAAATTGGATCATCATCAGGGTAGCAATCACCAGTGAGAAAAAGGTTCGCTTCACATGACACATTAAACGATCTCCCTGACAAATGTGGATCTTATTATGTTATTGTCATCTTTGTAAAACAATTTTAAAAAACATGAAAATCACAATTACACAAATTGAAATCTAATATTTGTTAATCTAAACGTCGTCGTCAGGCTCATGCAATTCCTCGTTCTTCTTTTTTTTTTTTTTTTTTTTTTTTTTTTTTTTATATATATTATATATATATTATATATATATATATATATATATATACAAAATAAAATTTAACGGGCATATCGCTCTAACCTAGGGCTTCCTGAGGCAGACCTGACACACAGAGCCATCCAGTCATCTCGAAGCTGCAGACAACGTTGTTTCGGTCTCTTAGACCTCATCAGTACAGCACATCGAGAAATAACTAGAGGATGCATGCCAGGCCAGCACAGGAAGCCAACTATATGAATAAAGAGGTGACACGGAACTCCGTGACCTCAATAGTTGGTTGCCATCTACCGACGGAGACAAGAACTAAACGGCAGCACGCTACCAGCTTTGTGTCCATCAGGAATAGGCAGCCCACAATTCGGGGCATTACCATCCGTCGGGCGGTGCTGGTTAGCTACCGATAGATGTCTCTCGCCAAAGCCCATGGTTATTACAATAATAATGATGATGTTAATGAGCGCAAAGAATTAAAAATTCAAAATAAAATTTAACGGGCATATCGCTCTAACCTAGGGCTTCCTGAGGCAGACCTGACACACAGAGCCATCCAGTCATCTCGAAGCTGCAGACAACGTTGTTTCGGTCTCTTAGACCTCATCAGTACAGCACATCGAGAAATAACTAGAGGATGCATGCCAGGCCAGCACAGGAAGCCAACTATATGAATAAAGAGGTGACACGGAACTCCGTGACCTCAATAGTTGGTTGCCATCTACCGACGGAGACAAGAACTAAACGGCAGCACGCTACCAGCTTTGTGTCCATCAGGAATAGGCAGCCCACAATTCGGGGCATTACCATCCGTCGGGCGGTGCTGGTTAGCTACCGATAGATGTCTCTCGCCAAAGCCCATGGTTATTACAATAATAATGATGATGTTAATGAGCGCAAAGAATTAAAAATTCAAAATAAAATTTAACGGGCATATCGCTCTAACCTAGGGCTTCCTGAGGCAGACCTGACACACAGAGCCATCCAGTCATCTCGAAGCTGCAGACAACGTTGTTTCGGTCTCTTAGACCTCATCAGTACAGCACATCGAGAAATAACTAGAGGATGCATGCCAGGCCAGCACAGGAAGCCAACTATATGAATAAAGAGGTGACACGGAACTCCGTGACCTCAATAGTTGGTTGCCATCTACCGACGGAGACAAGAACTAAACGGCAGCACGCTACCAGCTTTGTGTCCATCAGGAATAGGCAGCCCACAATTCGGGGCATTACCATCCGTCGGGCGGTGCTGGTTAGCTACCGATAGATGTCTCTCGCCAAAGCCCATGGTTATTACAATAATAATGATGATGTTAATGAGCGCAAAGAATTAAAAATTCAAAATAAAATTTAACGGGCATATCGCTCTAACCTAGGGCTTCCTGAGGCAGACCTGACACACAGAGCCATCCAGTCATCTCGAAGCTGCAGACAACGTTGTTTCGGTCTCTTAGACCTCATCAGTACAGCACATCGAGAAATAACTAGAGGATGCATGCCAGGCCAGCACAGGAAGCCAATTCTTTGCGCTCATTAACATCATCATTATTATTGTAATAACCATGGGCTTTGGCGAGAGACATCTATCGGTAGCTAACCAGCACCGCCCGACGGATGGTAATGCCCCGAATTGTGGGCTGCCTAATCCTGATGGACACAAAGCTGGTAGCGTGCTGCCGTTTAGTTCTTGTCTCCGTCGGTAGATGGCAACCAACTATTGAGGTCACGGAGTTCCGTGTCACCTCTTTATTCATATAGTTGGCTTCCTGTGCTGGCCTGGCATGCATCCTCTAGTTATTTCTCGATGTGCTGTACTGATGAGGTCTAAGAGACCGAAACAACGTTGTCTGCAGCTTCGAGATGACTGGATGGCTCTGTGTGTCAGGTCTGCCTCAGGAAGCCCTAGGTTAGAGCGATATGCCCGTTAAATTTTATTTTGAATTTTTAATTCTTTGCGCTCATTAACATCATCATTATTATTGTAATAACCATGGGCTTTGGCGAGAGACATCTATCGGTAGCTAACCAGCACCGCCCGACGGATGGTAATGCCCCGAATTGTGGGCTGCCTATTCCTGATGGACACAAAGCTGGTAGCGTGCTGCCGTTTAGTTCTTGTCTCCGTCGGTAGATGGCAACCAACTATTGAGGTCACGGAGTTCCGTGTCACCTCTTTATTCATATAGTTGGCTTCCTGTGCTGGCCTGGCATGCATCCTCTAGTTATTTCTCGATGTGCTGTACTGATGAGGTCTAAGAGACCGAAACAACGTTGTCTGCAGCTTCGAGATGACTGGATGGCTCTGTGTGTCAGGTCTGCCTCAGGAAGCCCTAGGTTAGAGCGATATGCCCGTTAAATTTTATTTTGAATTTTTAATTCTTTGCGCTCATTAACATCATCATTATTATTGTAATAACCATGGGCTTTGGCGAGAGACATCTATCGGTAGCTAACCAGCACCGCCCGACGGATGGTAATGCCCCGAATTGTGGGCTGCCTATTCCTGATGGACACAAAGCTGGTAGCGTGCTGCCGTTTAGTTCTTGTCTCCGTCGGTAGATGGCAACCAACTATTGAGGTCACGGAGTTCCGTGTCACCTCTTTATTCATATAGTTGGCTTCCTGTGCTGGCCTGGCATGCATCCTCTAGTTATTTCTCGATGTGCTGTACTGATGAGGTCTAAGAGACCGAAACAACGTTGTCTGCAGCTTCGAGATGACTGGATGGCTCTGTGTGTCAGGTCTGCCTCAGGAAGCCCTAGGTTAGAGCGATATGCCCGTTAAATTTTATTTTGAATTTTTAATTCTTTGCGCTCATTAACATCATCATTATTATTGTAATAACCATGGGCTTTGGCGAGAGACATCTATCGGTAGCTAACCAGCACCGCCCGACGGATGGTAATGCCCCGAATTGTGGGCTGCCTATTCCTGATGGACACAAAGCTGGTAGCGTGCTGCCGTTTAGTTCTTGTCTCCGTCGGTAGATGGCAACCAACTATTGAGGTCACGGAGTTCCGTGTCACCTCTTTATTCATATAGTTGGCTTCCTGTGCTGGCCTGGCATGCATCCTCTAGTTATTTCTCGATGTGCTGTACTGATGAGGTCTAAGAGACCGAAACAACGTTGTCTGCAGCTTCGAGATGACTGGATGGCTCTGTGTGTCAGGTCTGCCTCAGGAAGCCCTAGGTTAGAGCGATATGCCCGTTAAATTTTATTTTGAATTTTTAATTCTTTGCGCTCATTAACATCATCATTATTATTGTAATAACCATGGGCTTTGGCGAGAGACATCTATCGGTAGCTAACCAGCACCGCCCGACGGATGGTAATGCCCCGAATTGTGGGCTGCCTATTCCTGATGGACACAAAGCTGGTAGCGTGCTGCCGTTTAGTTCTTGTCTCCGTCGGTAGATGGCAACCAACTATTGAGGTCACGGAGTTCCGTGTCACCTCTTTATTCATATAGTTGGCTTCCTGTGCTGGCCTGGCATGCATCCTCTAGTTATTTCTCGATGTGCTGTACTGATGAGGTCTAAGAGACCGAAACAACGTTGTCTGCAGCTTCGAGATGACTGGATGGCTCTGTGTGTCAGGTCTGCCTCAGGAAGCCCTAGGTTAGAGCGATATGCCCGTTAAATTTTATTTTGAATTTTTAATTCTTTGCGCTCATTAACATCATCATTATTATTGTAATAACCATGGGCTTTGGCGAGAGACATCTATCGGTAGCTAACCAGCACCGCCCGACGGATGGTAATGCCCCGAATTGTGGGCTGCCTATTCCTGATGGACACAAAGCTGGTAGCGTGCTGCCGTTTAGTTCTTGTCTCCGTCGGTAGATGGCAACCAACTATTGAGGTCACGGAGTTCCGTGTCACCTCTTTATTCATATAGTTGGCTTCCTGTGCTGGCCTGGCATGCATCCTCTAGTTATTTCTCGATGTGCTGTACTGATGAGGTCTAAGAGACCGAAACAACGTTGTCTGCAGCTTCGAGATGACTGGATGGCTCTGTGTGTCAGGTCTGCCTCAGGAAGCCCTAGGTTAGAGCGATATGCCCGTTAAATTTTATTTTGAATTTTTAATTCTTTGCGCTCATTAACATCATCATTATTATATATATATATATATAACTTCTGACAATATAACTCCCTTCTTAATTCTTATACAGTTCTTGATTAGTTCTTGGGTATAAGGGCACTTTCGGTTGATTAACTACGGCTACTTTTGAGTTTAATCATTTATTCTTAGTCAACGTTTCGACATTAATTTTTATGTCTTCTTCAGGACAACTACAAAAACAGGCACATCAAGAAACATTACATCATAAAATACTTATTAAGATCTAAAATTAACAAAAAACTTACAGAATGTTGATTTTTTTGTCTTAGCTGGACTAATACATGAGGGTACAGAAACATTTCACCTCGACATGCATGGCTTCTCTATTTTTACAGGTTGAATTCAAATCAAAAACACACTAAAAAAACACATTACAAAACAGGAGAACAGTCTTTACGTCAATAATGGATATTCGCCATAATAAAACAGCATGTCCAAAGGTACCTACTATAAGTAATTAATAAATTGCTTGATTTTATTTCGGTTCTCATGGAATGGCGACCTGATATATCGCTTATCTATAGAAACAGCTGACCATTATCTCCTGACTGACTACATTCTACTTATTACTCTTCATTTTAACAAACTTTATTTATCTAGTTCTCTCAATATTTTCAACTACCTATTTATTTGCTATTTCGCATTATTTAGTTACAATTAACTGAACCTATGTCTATGTACCTACTATGTTACATTATTGTGAATACTTATCTTATTTTTAGTTTCTATTATTTTACACTCACAGGAAAAAACAAGGGATGTTACTAACGTTTTAATATCTAGATTAGAACTCATTACAACATCACTATCCTCCCCTGTGACTATTTATATTTAATTAAATAGGAATAGATGTTACTAATGTTTCTAATATCTAAATTAGAATTCATTACAACATCATTATTTTTCTTTATGTGGAACATCTCTAAAAACAGTCTCTTCTTGTCCACCGGTTCAATTTCTAATATTTTTGTTTCAGAGTAACTCATCTCATGTCCTGTCACTCTACAGTGTTCTGCCAATGCACATTTTTTATTGATTTTTTTGATGTCACTCTTGTGTTGTATAATTCTCTTTTTTAATTGTTGTGACGTTTGACCTATATATATCTGTTGACATTCAGAACATGGTATACTATACACTACATCTCTCTTTCTTTCATTTTTTGTTTTGTCTTTAGTTTGGGAAAATAACCTATTTATAGTAAAACTTGACTTTTTTGTGAAGGATAAATTGTCTGTTTTTAATGCACCTATCAGCCTAGACGTGAGGTCTCCTATCAATGGCAAGGATACATATCTTTTGGTTATTGTCTCTGTCTGACTGTCTATTGCATCATTTCTTTCTATTCGTGTCTCTGTCGGCTGCTGAATACCATTAAGTAATTTTCTTGTTAAAATCACTGGATACCCGTTTTCGGTTAGGATCGTCTCCAGTATCTTGAGATTCTTTAGTCTCAAACTTGGGTGGGATATCTTTTCCACTCTATTTTTTAACGCTAAAACTAAATTAATTTTTTGTTTTTTTGGATGGTTGGATTTGAAATGGATATACCTATTACTGCTACATGGCTTAGTGTACCAGTCAAGAATGATTTTATTATTTTCTGTTCTAATTAGTTTAGTGTCTAAAAATGGTACACTATTTTCTGTTTCCTGTTCTATTGTATACTGGATGTTCTTATTGAAATTGTTAAATATTCTTAAGGTTAATTCTGTCTTGTCTTTTGGTATGGCACATATTATATCATCCACGTATTTTTTAATAAATGGTAGCTCAAATCCTAACTTATCTACTGTGTTATCCAATGCATAATCCATAACTATTTTGGCAATTATCGGACTTAGAGATGTTCCACATAAAGAAAAATAATGATGTTGTAATGAATTCTAATTTAGATATTAGAAACATTAGTAACATCTATTCCTATTTAATTAAATATAAATAGTCACAGGGGAGGATAGTGATGTTGTAATGAGTTCTAATCTAGATATTAAAACGTTAGTAACATCCCTTGTTTTTTCCTGTGAGTGTAAAATAATAGAAACTAAAAATAAGATAAGTATTCACAATAATGTAACATAGTAGGTACATAGACATAGGTTCAGTTAATTGTAACTAAATAATGCGAAATAGCAAATAAATAGGTAGTTGAAAATATTGAGAGAACTAGATAAATAAAGTTTGTTAAAATGAAGAGTAATAAGTAGAATGTAGTCAGTCAGGAGATAATGGTCAGCTGTTTCTATAGATAAGCGATATATCAGGTCGCCATTCCATGAGAACCGAAATAAAATCAAGCAATTTATTAATTACTTATAGTAGGTACCTTTGGACATGCTGTTTTATTATGGCGAATATCCATTATTGACGTAAAGACTGTTCTCCTGTTTTGTAATGTGTTTTTTTAGTGTGTTTTTGATTTGAATTCAACCTGTAAAAATAGAGAAGCCATGCATGTCGAGGTGAAATGTTTCTGTACCCTCATGTATTAGTCCAGCTAAGACAAAAAAATCAACATTCTGTAAGTTTTTTGTTAATTTTAGATCTTAATAAGTATTTTATGATGTAATGTTTCTTGATGTGCCTGTTTTTGTAGTTGTCCTGAAGAAGACATAAAAATTAATGTCGAAACGTTGACTAAGAATAAATGATTAAACTCAAAAGTAGCCGTAGTTAATCAACCGAAAGTGCCCTTATACCCAAGAACTAATCAAGAACTGTATATATATATATATAGACATATTAAGAGCCCATACGAAGCCTAAAATGCTATGTTCAGTTGAGTATTCGAAGCCTGGACCTACCATGTGAAGCCCGACTTCGGGCTTCGAAAATTTTAACGTGTATAAACGTCGTACAGCATGGCCATCTATCGGTGGAAACGTTGGATAAATTTTGCCCAGGGCATCACTTTGACACCGGGGTACCCTAAAACATACGCGACATAGTTCAACGAAACGTTCTACAGAGGGAGCGGCGCACGTTAGTATATAATTGTGTATATGTCGAGCATTTTTCGAAGCCTGTAGACGCACAGCCGATTATTCGAGTCCCGGTAAAATTGGCAACGGTGCATTGAGTGACGATATGTTTACATCAATTCATAAGCATCACGAGCTCTTCAATCTCCTCTCCAGTAAAATAATTTAACCCGAGAGCAACTGTGTTTACAGTCGCCAGCGCAAGCATTACGAGCTGCGTTTCGTATAATAACCGCATAATAGCCAATCAACCATTCTTGGATCACCTCATAAATTCTTGGTATTTTAACAATTTTAGCACAGAACTTTTAAACTAAAATTCCTACGTATGCATAAGCCAACATTATTTTCAGCTATAGGTATAGGTACAGGTGTCCCATTTTTACCCGGTTAATTTTTTGAAATAGAACAACGTATTTTTTTACATTATCGTGTTCAGATTTTCTGACTGTATTTTTGCATTATAGCAATTTATTTAAAATAAATATACCTTGCGACCTTGCTTTTTAAAACAAAAAGATGAAACTTGCGATGGTGGTAGTCAATGAAAGACCATCTTAATGTTTGAAAGTTGCGATTTTATGTTCACAAAAAAAACTTGGTAACTTTTAAAGTAGAGTTTATACAAAGTCAATTGAAACGACAAAAAACTAAGAAGGGCGCTGATAATTCATAGTTCATTGATGAAACATATGCGGCGGTAAAACAAATTTAATAGCTATTTATGATATTAATGTTAGAAGTGAAGTTTTATTTTATTAGTGAAAAGGTTTGTGAAATGAGCGAAGCGTAGCGGAGCGAATTTTACAAATTCACGAACAAAATAAAATCACTTTTAAGACGAATATCATACAATGGTTTTTGTAAAACTGCTCTATTTTGATAATAAAATTGATGAATTTAGAATGACACTCAACTTCAAATTGCATTTTAAAATATTACAGACAAGTAAGTACAAGTAGTGTACCTACTATAATGCAATAGCAACCGTTGCTGACGCTATGGTTACTAACAAATGCGTGCATACAAATAAAAGAGATGTCATAATAATATTATTATTGATTGCAATTTCTGAACAATTATTATTGTCTTGAATACTTGACTAGGCACTTATTTTTTATTAATATGTTTGCCAGTAATAAAAAGAATATGAAAAAACTTATTACTTCTTATCTATAATTTTGTCTGATTTCGTCATGAGAAAATGTAGTTTAAAAAGAGAATGTAAGTAAGTACAGATAAAGTAGATAGAATTACTTTTAACACGAGTGTTGTAATGTATTTTTAACACTGTTACAAATTTTTTTAACCCGCTTCCATGGGCTTCAATGGCACAAAAAAATGTTTTTGTGCAACTGCCATTAAAAGACACATACATCACTTTTAACGACAGCTGACAGTTAAAAGTGATTGTTTAAATGGAAGCGTGTTAAAAGTACTTTTAACACTAGTGTTAAAAGTACATTACAACACTCGTGTAAAAGTAATTCTATCTACTTTTTCTGTACTTACATTCTCTTTTTAAACTACATTTTCTCATGATGAAATCAGACAAAATTATTTATTATTTAAATTATTAAATTTAAATAATTATTATTAAATTATTTAAATTATTTATTGTTATAAGTAAAATGTTTTATTTTCGACAATATCATAAATTGTTACTTAAAAATGTTGATCAGCACTGCAAATAACATTCAAATAAACAAAAACATGCAGTTGCGTGACTAACAAAAAACAACATACAAACTATACAGTGCATTTTTTTAAGTGTTGCCATAGGGAATAGCATGTAAAAATATGCACCTTATGTTAACTTAATGTCTTGTACCTACTTTGGAAGTCGTTTTTAATTTTCAATAATAGTACATGTCATCTACTTTACAATAATACGACCTTTCAGAAAAGCCGGTCGTCGTTTAATTTAATTATACTTGTCCCATTGAGGAAAAAAAACTGCATGAAACTGTAAGAGATACGAAGTCGGTTAAATTACAAAAAAGTTGCGCAGTATTTGGCAATTTTTTTTTTCTCAATATTCCCAGAATTTCTTGAAATATCCTGAAAAAAACTTGAAACATGCAGATTTATTATTTTAGTCATATCTTCTTTATTATTGAAAAAAAAAAATTTATGTAGGTTTACATAAATAAGCCTTAATGAGCCACACATTTGACGTTTCAAAAATTTACAAAGCCGACTAGATCTTGGGATTTTCAAAGTCAACTTTTGTTTTTCTTATGGCCGCCATATTGTTTTTCATGCCATTCGCTATAGAAAAAATCCCGGAACCCAAAAATTGATCACATTGCAAATAAATTCGAAAAAATGTAATCTTCTTTATTAAAAATAACGTAATAAAATTATACCGAATGTCAAAAAGTGCATTTTTAAAGTATTTCCATAGGTAATAATATGTAAAACATTACACCCTATATTAACTTATGTTGTACCTACCCATTGTAACTTAGAAGTCGTTTTAAATTTTCAATACCTACATGCATGTCATGTACTTTACGATACAACATGTCAAAAAAACGGTCCTCTTTAAATTTTAATATTTCGTTCTCATTTGAATTAATAAACTTTAATAAAGGAGTCAGAATAAACAAAGTGTGTTAAAATTTTTAAATTTTTTTGTTTATTAATTTGTGGTTTCTTACTTTGTGCATGGTACCTTATTAAAAAGATTTAGCTGAAATAAGATCTCGATTTTTGTTTTTTTATCACGATATTTCAGCAGCATCCTATTATTATCCTATTTTTTTTTTCAGATTCTCAATACTTCTCAATATTTAAAATTGTCCACATTTTTTGAAATTTAACAGACCCTGTTTTTTTTTACTATTTCCGATGTCCACGTAGCGAGTCACGAATACCCAGTTAATGAACCTCGTATAATTAAATTGAATAAAGTCCGGTTTTTCCAACTAGTGGAGCGAAATGGGAAAGAAAATGTGTTGTTTTATTTTTGCGCGTAAAACCAGCTACCACTTATATGTATCATGTTTAGACTACTCCTAACATGAAATGTACATTTACGACTTTTTTTGCAGGACAGGACTTTAGAATTACAAAAAATTCAAAAATTGATGATTCAGAAAAATTGCATTTTAAAAGTTTTAAATATTTGAAACTACTCAACTAGTTCGACGAAATCGACAAAATTTTTCATTTAAATTAAAGTGCTTCTTTTGTTAGTAAACTTGTATTTAGGATTTTTATATTTGATTGTGAAATCAAAAGGTAATTGAAAATTTCCACAAAATTGTATCGATATTTTTTGAGTAAGTTAAAAAAAATAAAAGTTCAGCCCTGTGAAAAATCAATCCAACTAAACTGATTTCAATTAACAATCCGAGAAAAACAGTTCCAAAATAATAGGTTACCTAGGAAACAAAATCAAAATAACAGGAAATAAACGAAAATAACTCAAGTAATGTTTCTCGTAATAACTTAAATCAAAAAACAAAGTTACAAAATACAGTTACTATTAAATAGGTGCATGCATTATTATACCATACCTATACCTTACTGACTGCAGTCTTTAAACGATCACAAATTAATAATTATAATTTGGTGATAACCAGTTAGGTACTTATGTACCTATATTTTCATTGATCATGATTTTAAAACTTATAATATTATTGTAGTTAGGTACTGTGATTTATAAGTTTGGTGGGTATGGGTAGGTCAATATAAAAAAAACCTATGAAACTTTCAAAATTTTTAAAAATACATGATAAAATTCTATAATATTATGCACAAACCCTTTCTAAACTATTTATGTACCTATTGTTTTTATAAGTTACTTTTCTAAGCGCGCTATAAACCTAGACGAACAAATTTAGCTCCAAAATGAAATTAGATTTTTTTGGTCTGATATTTCAGATAATTTATACTTTTGATTACATACTCGTATTTTAAGTATTATTACTTCTGATTACAGATATTCATTGATTTTAATTGATTTTAGATGAAGAAAAAACATTTGTAAAAAATTTAATAAACTTTTCTTTTATAAGAAAATGTATAAATGATTTAATGATGGCATTTCAATAGCACTAAATAATAATCGTGCTACTGTTAATTTCGAAGATATTCCTTGCCCTGAAAGTGAAGAAAAAAATAGCAATGCGACCGTAGTGCCACAGATGCCTTAGTTAGTGACCTTAATATTAGATTGCAATAACTGTTTTTAGCTTCTTACCCACCCAGCACCCCTATTTCGCTCCTTGATCCAGAAAAAATTGATGGAACTTAGGATACGTGGATGTAAATATTTACAAAAGTTTTTTTTCGAAAAAAGAATATGATTAAAAATAATAATAATTATTAATACCTATAAAAATTTTTTTGAATGTTATTAATTTTTGTTTCCTTGATTTTTATCTTATACCGAACGACATGAAAAAATCAATATGGCGGCCATAAGAAAAACAAAAGTAGGCTATGAAACCTCTGGAATTTAGTCGGCTTTGAAAATTTTTATAATGTGAAAGTGATAGCTTTTGACGACTAATGTAAGTCTACAAAAAATAATTAATTAATTTCCAATAATAAAAAAGATATGGCTAAAAAAAGAAATTTTGATTGTTCAGGTTTTTCAGGATATTTCAGCAACGACTGGAAATATTCAAAGAAAAAATTCAGATTCTCATTAAGCATTAAATTGTGCAGCTTTTCTCTAATTTAACCGAGTCTGTAATTCTGTATCTCTTGCCGTTTCCAAGATCCCCATGTAGTATTGCCACTTACAACTGGACACATTATTGTATAGGTTTAGCAGGTAGGTCCTATAATAGGTAACATGCTAACATGCAATGATCAAAATATAATATAGGTAAGTACTTTTAATGGCTTGAATTTTATTTTGATCAGAGCATAATAACGTACGTTGATTGTTTAAATTTTTTGTTTTTACAATAATTTCATAACACGGAATAAGTACCTAACGCGGGCTGCTTGCTATATTGACATTTTTTGCCCTCTTAGACCAGCATGCCAGCTGGTTAGTTCTCCAGCAGACCAACAGTTTTGTGATACTAGTAAAAGAATACACATACTTTACCTACCACCTAGAAATTGAAGAGTGAACTGGAAGACTGGAACTGACTGATTCTTTTGTTTGCTACTTACTCGTTTGTTCCTAAATTATGATTTCTGAACATTAATCCCTATCTGGTCGGCAGTAAAATAAACGCAAGTAAAACCGTTGCTGAATAAAATCTTATGTCTTCACACCCGTCTCATTTTATGGTACTTAACCACTGAATCATCTTGTTTTATAATATATTAAAATCTTTTTGTGAAATACACAATATGTAGTCCAGTCAGTAAAGTAAAAAATGTTATCCTAAGTTCCATCAATTTTTTCGGGACCGAGGAGCGAAATAGGGGTGCTGGATGGGTAAGAGCTAAAAACAGCCATTGCAAACTAATATTAAGGTCACAACTATGGCCTCTTTGACACTACGGTCGCATTGCTATTTTTTTCTTCATTTCATTTTTCTTCAATAGTAGCACGATTATTATTTTGAATTTAATTTATTTTGCATTTTCATTCCAAAAAGCGTAACAACAGTCCCTATAATCTGGATACGATATGAGAAAGCTTATATCCGGCTTGACGTATTCATCACCTCTCTGGTCTGGTGCATGTTTATATGTGTTTATACGCCGGCTAACCAGGACCGGACTCCCTACTGCGATTTTTAGTGCCATTTTTTTGCTAATCATGAATCTGCAAAGCAAATGAGTACCTTCCTAGTGTTACTATAGGTATAGATACGTCCTCTACCCCTATATAGGATGCACCATAAATCCTTCTCTACAGGGTGCACCATGTATCCTTCTCTATATTGCTATCTCCTAACGCTAACAGATACAGGGTCGGTTAAGCAAGTCCAAAGGAGCGCAATTTTGTGGCCATCTCGATTCCGTCGAGACATACAAGATATCTGTGACCGTTCCTGAAATATCCTGAAAAAACTGAAAAATCGAGGTTTCTTATTTTTTCCATATCTTTTTTATTATTTGAGATTAATGAATAATTTTTTGTGGGCTTACATAAGTCGGCAAGAGCTACCCATCTGACATTTAAAAAATTTTCAAAGTCGACTAGATCTCAGAATTTTCATAGTCTTCATAGAATTTTTTTTTTATGTTTATTAATTTGTTGTTTCCATTATTTTTTTATATCGAATGACATAAAAAAATAATATGGCGGCCATAAGAAAAACGAAAGTTGACTGTGAAAACTCTTGGATCTAGTCGGCCTTGAACATTTTTATACTGACAGATGGGTATAGCTCTTGACGACTTCTGTAAGCCTACAAAAAATTATTTGGTAATTTCCAATTATCAGAAAGATATGGCAAATGATATAAGAAATCTCAATTTTTCAGTTTTTTTTCAGGATATTTCAGGAGCAGTCACAGATATTTTGTATGTCTTGACGGATTCGAGATGGCCACAAAATTGCGCATCTTTTCTCTAATTTAACCGACGCTATATGCTATATCTCTTAGCGTTCAGGAGATAGCAATATAGAGAATAGGATATATGGTGCACCCTGTATTATAGGTGCCATAGTGAAACTGTAAGATACCCAGATGTAAATATTGACCGATTTTTTCATAATTAATTTATTAAAGGTCATTATTTATTTACCTTTTATTTATTAGTATTTTTGTTATTTTTTTTAATATTATTTTACTATTATGTATTTATAAAATGATAAATGATATAGGTAGGTACTTAGGTACGCGGTGTCTCTAGGCAAGTGCCAATCAGTTGTTATTTTTTTTTTAATAATAAAAAAAATCATTAATTTAAGTAATTTTAAAATGAGGGATGACTTCACTTTAGTAATTAGCACATTATTTGTGTCTTACATTTATACACAAATTGTAGATTTTCATTATCAAAAAATGTATGAAATATCCACTGTTAATGTCGCCATTCTGTAGAAATTCTCGATTAAGCAGTAAGTAGCTGGTAGTCTATTTTTGCCGTACACCGAAGCGACATAATAATTGCTGTTTAAAGTTCCGATGATGGTATTAGCAATGCTTTTCGGAAACAGTTTTGATGTTTTTCTAACTTAACTATCACAGATACAATTTTTAAAAACTGGAACAACAAAGTTTCATTTATAAACTATCACATTTTGCAAAAAAATTGACAATTTTGAATAGTGCCTTTTTGCACAGGACGATTTTTTGACGAGAATTAGGTATTTAGCCCATTCCTGAGAATTTCAGCCATGTACCTACTCTAAAGGCCCACAGGGCGACAACTTATTGCTAGATTGGCACTCTAACTATAGAATACCCTGTAGGTATATGTAATTAATATAGAATGGATATCTTACTACCGGTTAACCGTTTTAGGTATAGTCCTCTCCTCTATCTATTTTCTAACTTAAAAAAAAAATCGGCAGACTGCTGGTATAATAATCTTAAACGCGTATAAAATCCAATGAAAGGTTCCCGCAGTCGGATAGTCTGTAACACTGGATGCAATCTTTAGACCCCTGAACTGAAATTTTGAGAAGTGGAAGTAGAAAAGGGTAGAAGATGGATGATTCTACTTTCAGAAAAAGAGGAAAAAAGAGAGAAATACAAGAGACACTAATCGCTGTCCCGGGATGTTGTGAGGAACCTTCACAGAGTAATGGATCATAAATCAGACAATGCAGCTTTTTATTGACTGCAAAAAATAATAATTGGGATTGTAAGGGATAATAAGGGATTGCTTAAAATTCAAATATGTGTACAGTATATACCTAAGTACTAAGTAGGTATCTTAATATTACAAGACTCACTGTCTGGTATATTTATTTACACTTCAAAGAGGAATTTGAAACATTTTCTCAATAATTTCTTCACTTTTTGACGGTGGCCATCAGATGCGGTCGTCGGATTATTTTTTCCGGTTTGTTTGAGTTTGAATGAAGTACCTACTTCCTTAGTTTTTCTTTTTATTATTTAGAAAACAGGTTTCTGGAAGCTGTTTATGACTTTTTGTAGCGTAATGTGAGTAATGTGACATCATCCTGCTCCTGCATGTTGCATATCAATAAATCTTGATTTAGGTATAAGGCAGATTATGATAGGGCACTTATTCTGGTTCCTTTCATTTTAATGAATTGCTTTTGTTTTATTTTTATAATACAAAGTATTTGTTATTTAGTTAAAATTAGCAAACAGTTGAACTTGAACATAATTACTTCAAATATGTTTGTTAATTTGGCATTAGAAGTAGGTACATAATTTTGTGCTAATTTTAATTGAATAAAATAATTTTATCTATTAAATTTTTATTACCGACAGCTTTTTATTTTTTACTGATGAAGAGGATAACCAGTTAATCGTCGGTTAACCGGTTAGTAATATTTCATAAAACTAAAACACACATGCAGCCCGAAAATAAGTAGGTATCGGGAAATAAAAAATCTTTATCTTTATATAGTTTTTAAGGGCCAGTTGCACAAAAGTTAATTAAAGATTTGTCAGATAATTACTGATTTTAAATTGCCAATTTTGAAAGTATGGGTGAATATTTTGAATGATCTTTTATTGTTATTTACCCGTGATTTAACTCTTCTAAAGGGGAGTAGAATTTATTTCCTGACCTGACCAACATTTTGATAATACAGGGCATTTTAAAATCAGTAATTATCTGGCAGATCTTTAACGTTTGTGCAACCGGACCTAAGATTATTAGACTTATGAAAGTAAATAGAACTTACACTTACGTTTAACAGTAGTAATAACCCAAGGACATTGATAATTTAGGCGTCGGTCTGTTGCCAAGCAACAAGCTTGAGAAAGTTGTTATAAAATTTTTGAGCATTTATCAAAGTTCGAGGGTTATCGGATACAAATTTTTTTGCTAATTATAATATGAAAAAATCAGAGCAAAAACAATTATTTATTTAAAGGTGCAATTAACTTTTGTGGCCATAAGAAAAACAAAAGTTGACTTCGAAAATCCCAAGATCTAGTCGGCTTTGGAAATTTTTGAAACGTCAAATGAGTAGCTCATTATTTGAGTAGCTCATCATACAAAAAATAATAAATCTTTTTTCAATAATAAAGAAGATATGGCTAAAATAATAAATCTGCATGCTTCAAGTTTGATCAGGATATTTCAGGAAATTCTGGGATTATTGAGAAAAAAAATTGCCAAATACTCGTCTCAAAACAGCGCAACTTTTTTATAATTATTTAACTGACTGCATGAAAAAAACTGAAAAAACCGAAAAAAACTGCATGAAACGGTAAGAGATATGACTATTACCGTTTCATTCAGTTTTTTTACCTCAGCCTGTATCATAAAATTAAACAACGACCGACTTTTCTGAAAGGTCGTATTGTATTTATGGCTTATACAATTTATGGTAGTTATCTTATTAGCCTATTAAATAAAAATTTAATATTTAACTATTAAAAAAGTTAAAAAACCTTCTTGCGCATCAATCGCAGAAATAGTGTATTTTTATGCGATTCAATTATGAATATTTTCACCGCTTTTTAAATTATTGGCTTTCTGAAATTTTCCATAGTCATGTCATGTTAGCGTAGTGCTTTAATGTGAAAAATTTTCTGTGATAATTTCATTTCATTTCGTTTCAACACGTGCCTTAGAATGAATTTTTAAATTTAAAAATCAAAAAAATTGGCAAAATTTAACAATTTTGTCCCTTTTCCTATGCCCGCCACTGGCTAACTTTACTTGAAAAATACTATTTTTTACACTACCCTTAATAAATTCGGAAAAAACTGAAAGGAGAGTTTTGAAAACCGAAAGTTTGAAATTTTAGAGGAATAAACATAATTTAAAAATATTCGAATATCTCCGCCATTTTTATATTTGCTTCTTGAAATTTTTTAAGGTTAAATGCTATTAGTATAGTTGTCTACTATCAAAATTTCCGTTCTATTCCTTCAAAAATAAGCTCATGAATGTTTATAGAAATGTAGACATTCTTACCCTTTTCCTACCCACGCCTCTGGCTTATTAATAGAAATGATGCAAATTGTATTGCATTAGCTCAAATTTCAAATAAGTTTATTCCAATCTTGTTAATTTTGTTTAAAAGTTTTTGATCTTGCCTATTTAGGGGTTCAAAATCTAGCCATTTTCCAAAAATTGAAAAGGCCGCCATTTTGGAATGTCTTTACCTATTTTACTCAAATACAGTACCAGACGACTACTTGAGGGTATCTTACTACCAAAAAAATTTCAGCGCTCTAGATTGAAAACTTCGACCAGAAACCGTGCCTCACGGACGGTTTTTTTTTCTGAAATTCGGAGGGACATCCTGTAGAAGTAACACAACTCTAGGAAAATGTTTTTTACGAAAATCAAACGTCAGCCCTAAGGTTTATAAGAGTAAAAAATTTCGTTCATTAATCTTGAAAGATGAAGCTACAGGAGCGTTTTTAAAAATTTAGAGAAATTAATTTAAAAAAAACATCATGTAAAAAAAAATCGAATATCTCCGCCATTTTTCTTATTTACTTTTTGAAATTCTCAAGGGTTGAAGTCTATTAGTATAGTTGTCTACTGTAAAAATTTCAGTTTAATTACTTCAAAAATGTGCTCATAAATTGTTGGAGAAATTTAGCCATTTTTACCCTTTTCCTACCCACGCCACTGGCTTATTAATAGAAAAAATGCAAATTTTGTTGCATGAAATTAAATTTCAAGTCATTTACTTCCAATATTGTGAATTTGATATAAAACTCTTTTTCTATCTAGCTTATACAGGGGTTAAAAAAATAGTCCTTTTTCCAAAAATTAAAATGGCCGCCATTTTGAAACGGCTCAGTCGATTTTGCTCAAGTGCAATACCAGACCACTCCTTGTGGATATCTTACTTCCACAAAAACTTCAGTCTCCTAGATTGAAAACTGCGACCTGAAATGAGGTGACAAAAACCGGATTTTCCGAATTTTGAAGGGACACCCTGTAGAAGTGACGCGACTTTTGGAAATTTTTTTAATGAAAATCAAAATTGTTCCTAATATTTAATAAGAGTGCAAAATTTCGTTCACTAATCTTGAAAGATAAAGCTACAGGAGCGTTTTTAAAATCAAAATTTCGTGATTTTGGAGAAATAAATATATAAATATATAAATATATAAATATATAAAAAGAAGACGTTTGTTTGGGTTCTAGGGCTCATAGATAATACTGATCTTAAAGCCAAAAGCAGACAAAAGCAATGTTGAAGACATGGATGGCCATTTCGCTCTTATTTGAGCTCTTCGGCATGCCATATCAACAATCGCAATTGTCTACTTCTAGCTAAAGATCAGTTGATACTATATACAGAAAATTCACAATGAACTCCGTTATCTGTATCAAGTAGTGACATCTGTGTAAGTGACGGAAACTACCAACAATTAGAGAAGCTGTTGCTCTAATAGACAAGACCCCCGTTTCCGTCACTTACACAGATGTCACTACTTGATACAGATAACGGAGTTCATTGTGAATTTTCTGTATATAGTATCAACTGATCTTTAGCTAGAAGTAGACAATTGCGATTGTTGATATGGCATGCCGAAGAGCTCAAATAAGAGCGAAATGGCCATCCATGTCTTCAACATTGCTTTTGTCTGCTTTTGGCTTTAAGATCAGTATTATCTATGAGCCCTAGAACCCAAACAAACGTCTTCTTTTTACTATATCGATGGTGAACTGGCAATATGTCCTATCTGAAATTTCAGGCATTTTCCGTTTATTGTGTAAAATTGTCCTATCTGCTATTATACACGTTCAGCATGTGATTAATATTTATTGCTAAATTTAAGTATATGTTACAAAATAAACATATACGTATTTTTTTTCTTGTTTCGGAAATTCTAAATTAAAAAAAAGAACGTTTTTTTTCGCTTCCTGACCAATTTACTTTTTTGAGATAGGACTTATTGCCAGTTCACCATCGATATGTACTTGGCTCGAATAACGCTCCACTTTGTTATTGTAATTATATATATATATATCGTGGGCAGGTGAATTTTGGAAAACCACTTTTTCGTGATCTGGGGGTCATGATCGGTCGACATTTGATGAGTTTGGGTGATTTTTGGAAAGTGATGTCGTCCTCAATAGTGTATTTTTTTGTTAAAAAATACACTAAAACGCTACATTTGAATTTTTATCGAAAAATCCTATCGAAATTGTATAAGTAGGTACCTATACAGGGTAAGTCATTGATATGGGAAAGCTCGATTGCACCTACACCATTAAAGATATCGAAATGAACCAAAAAGTGCTGTAAATGGGAGGGTAAAGTGCAGTTTGTAAAATTATTTTCAGATACACAGGATGGCCCAATATCGCTGTACACCATACAACTTTGTTATTTTAAATAGGACACCCTCTATATTATTACATTTTCATATTGTTTGAGAAAAGTCAAAAAGAGTGGTTTGTAAAGTTGAAGTTTGTAATGAGCGATTTATGAGTTATAAACAAATGAAAATCGCGATTTTCCATTTTCAAAGCAGCTTATATTGAAAACGGGTCGAGATATGGAAAAAAGGTTTACATGTCCCTATCTTAATTTTTAATTTGGTATCCTACCATGTAGCTGAAACTTTTATACCGGGTGATGAAAATAATCAAATTTTTTACCACTCTGTATAAAAATTTCATCCATCCAATAGGATACCGCTTGAAAAGTTAAGATAGGAACATGTAAACCGTTTTTCCATATCTCGACCCGTTTTCAATATAAGCTGCTTTGAAAATGGAAAATCGCGATTTTCATTTGTTTATAACTCATAAATCGCTCATTACAAACTTCAACTTTAGAAACCATTCTTTTTGACTTTTCTCAAACAATATGAAAATGTAATAATATAGAGGGTGTCCTATTTAAAATAACAAAGTTGTATGGCGTACAGCGATATTGGGCCATCCTGTGTATCTGAAAATAATTTTACAAACTGCACTTTACCCTCTTATTCACAGCACTTTTTGGTTCATTTCGATATCTTTAATGGTGTAGGTGCAATCGAGCTTTCCCATATCAATGACTTACCCTGTATATGTCTTTTTTGCAGTACAATTTACAATGGCATACCGAAAATGTAATAAAAATAGTTTACCTTTTTGTACGAGACAAAAGATGTCATGTGACCCGGACTCTGGGTGCAACTTTTTTTAAGTAAAAGCTTAATGAACGGAAATAAAATGAAATTAATGAATGTAATATACCTTTAATACTATTCAAACATTAATAGTTTCTACAATGTTTTTTTTTTAGTAGTAAGTAAGTATCCATTAGCGTAAGGATGATAATAATTGCGCTAGGACGAACCAGCCTGTACAAAGAGACAATTCGTCTATCCGGATCCGGGGACACTTAGATGTTCTGTACTGTATATCCACAGAATAGACATATTCTGTGCTAATACTGCTTATCCGAGGCCCTGAGAAGTGGCAACAAAGCAGGGTTTCCGGTAATCGGATGGGTATATACTTTTAGTGCAGTGGGCTATGTATTGACATAAGAACGTTCAGGGATTCTAAAATTCTTAAGGATATAACCAGATTTGTATGTTGTGAAATGTTTACCCCTCGCAGGTTGCTTCGATTAATATGATGTTTCTCTTCACTTTCAGTTATAATACACACCATAAAGTCTATTATTAAGGGCGGGACTCCGGTTACCTGTGCAACGTACCGGGCTTCGTGAAATAAGCTTAATGTGTATATATATATATATATATACAGGGTGTCCCAATATTCCATGGACATGGAGCAACCACAGATTACTGAGGTAAAAAAAATTCGCTCGGACCAAACTTATCTCTATACCAAAATGCTTCGTTTGTCCGCTAGAGGGCTTCAAAGTCTTTTGAAAATTTTAGTTTTTTTGAAATAGCTCAAAGTCGGCTGATTCAAATTCGATGAAATTTGGTAGGTAAATGTCTTATTGAAAGTGCTAATTTCTGATGTACATGATAATTTGACGGAAACCCGGGAAGGGGTGAAACTACCCCTACCCTCCATTAAAATCGATCGTAATTGTTGATAGGGTAGCAGGAACGCTGTTCATGTTTTTTTGTTTGAAAGATACATCGTTTTAGCCCATTTTTGGTCTCTTACAAAAATCTGTATCTTTCCGAGGTGCTATGTGATAAAATAAATTAGTCGATGATACCTAACCAAAATTTTATTTCATTCTTTTAATTTGAAATCAAATTTTCAATTGTGCAGGTGATTATTTGATCTAATCTCATAAAAGATGTTTAGTATGGTTCGTTCTTTTTTCAGGTGTTTGCAAACGATTTTTTTCAAACGCAGTAAACAGTTTGCAAAACGACGAGGTTCCAAGAAAAGTTAAAATCATTTTTTTGCGCAGGATGGAACTTTCTAGGGTCGAAACCGGCGCCCACATCGAGCATCTTTTATGAGATTAGATAAAATAATCACCTGACAATTGAAAATTTGATTTCAAATTAAAATAATTAAATAAAAATTTAGTTATCATCGACTAATTTAATTTATCACATAGCACCTCGGAAAGATACATATTTTTGTAGGAGACCAAAAATGGGCTAAAACGATGTATCTTTCAAACAAAAAAACATGAACAGCGTTCCTGCTACCCTATCAACAATTACGATCAATTTTAATGGAGGGTAGGGGTAGTTTCACCCCTTCCCGGGTTTCCGTCAAATTATCATGTACATCAGAAATTAGTACTTTCAATAAGACATCTACCTACCAAATTTCATCGAATTTGAATCAGCCGACTTTGAGCTATTTCAAAAAAACTAAAATTTTCAAAAGACTTTGAAGCCCTCTAGCGGACAAACGAAGCATTTTGGTATAGAGATAAGTTTGGTCCGAGCGACTTTTTTTTACCTCAGTAATCTGTGGTTGCTCCATGTCCATGGAATATTGGGACACCCTGTATATATATATATATATATATATATATATATATATATATATATATATATATAAAAGTGCTAAGTTGAAATACAAAGCACTGCTGAGGGAGGCTAACTTTGAATTTAACAGTAACTTTATTTCTAAATCTAACAACAGGTCAAAGACTGCCTGGAACCTAGTTAACAAGGAAACTGTCCTAACAAGGAAGAGATCCTCTCGAAGTATGACACTGAATGCTGATGGGGATCGGTTGAAAGATCCGAGTAAGATAGCCATGGCATTTGGCGATTATTTTGCTAACAAAACTGAGGATTTTCTGTCGGAATATTACGGATGCTCCAGACCTGGCGCATGTACTGTTTCCAGAATGCATTCTAACACATTTTTCTTTAAACCCGTAACACCTGACGAGGTCGATACTACCATAAGAGGATTAAAAAATAAAAACTCCTCCGGACTGGACAACATTACCGCAAAAATCTTTAAGATTGCAAATCCATTGGTGTCTAAACCTATTGCTCATTTGATAAACCTGTCGGTTCTCAGTGGCCGCTTCCCTAAGATTCTGAAGATAGCCACTGTAATACCGATACATAAAAAAGGCGACATAGATAACATAGCAAATTATCGGCCAATATCGATTTTGAGTGTCATATCCAAGGTTATTGAAAAAATAGTACGCGGTAGAATTGTCAGTTTTTTTGGATAGATTTGCCATCCCTAGTGTTTCGCAACATGGTTTCCGATCTGGTAGATCAACACAGCCTGCTGCATGCAGTTTGATCAGATATGTTTGTTTACAGCTTGATGCATCCAAGCCTGTGACGGGATTGTTTTTTAACCTGTCACAAGCATTTGACTGTTTGAACTTTAAATTTATTGAAAGTAAACTCTACAATCTGGGATTCCGCGGGGTGTTCTTGGACTGGGTTATGAGTTATATCTCGGACAGAAGAATGTTCGTTAGGGTGAGCGGCCATACCTCGAGTCATCACACTGTCGGCACTGGAGCTCCTCAGGGGTCTGTGCTGGGACAATTGATTTTTTTGCTTTTTGTTAACGACTTGCCTGAGAATATTGGTGCAGACGTTGTCACGCTCTTCGCTGACGATACGTCGCTGGCAGTCCCGCTCATTCCGGAGATGAGCTTCAGATATTGATCAAGAATTTGGTCCAGACTTTTATCGAGTGGTGCGAAAAAAACGGCTTAATGGTGAACGTAAAGAAAACTCAGTGTATTTATTTCTGCTGCCGAAACACATTGCAGGATCTATTACTGCGGTTTAGCGTTGGCGGGGAGCAGATAACATCTGTCAGATGTACAAAATTTTTGGGAATATATTTGGATGACAATTTGTATTGGGTAGACCATATTACCGAGTTGACAAAAAAACTTAATAGAATATCTTATGCAATTTCAAGGATTAAGCAATCAATGCCACTTCATACGTTATTAGACGTTTACTATGCCCTTGTTTATGGTACCTTGACTTATAATGTTGTACTGTGGGGTAATGCCACAGAAAACAATAGAGTATTTGTATCTCCAAAAAAATAATAAGGATTATTTTCGGTATGCGCCCTGGAGATTCTTTAGACCGGTGTTCATATCTAATAGAATTATGTCCTTTTCTTGTATTTATATTTATCGAAGCCTATTACTGTTTATAAAAGAGAGAGTGCACGAGTATTCTCTAAGCTCTGACCTACGTGACGATTTAATAAGACTTGTTGGTGCTACCTAGGCATAAAACTGTTAAACTTGAAAATTCAATTTCATACATGGGTTTAAAGTTATATAATCCCTTGCCTCAGGTTGTGAAATCTTTGGAAGCCAAATTGTTCAAAACCGTAGTAAAGAAGCTGCTATTGAGGAAATGCTATTACAGTGTGCTTGAGTATTTTGCAGACAGAGAATATTCGTTGCATGAATTTACATGAGTCGCAAGAAAACTGAATTACTTGTTTACATTTTTGACTGTATATTTTATATGTTTTTTAATTGTGTGTTTTTTGTGTTAATTTAATGTTGTTCGTTTTGTTTATAGAGTACCTAGCTATGTTTGAGACAGATTTTGTTGCTTTTGTTTCGTCTCTTGACTTGTCCTATACATTTTTGTAATGTCCTAAAGGATGAATAAATATTATTATTATTATTATTATTGTTCGATTCATTCTCAGCATTCTCAGCATCATAGCTGGTGAGATTATCCATGCAGACGGGCTTATTATTATTATTATTATTATATTATTATAAAAAATAGATACAAGACACAAGATACTATCTTGTATCTTAGATATTGAAAAGTATCTTTTTTTTGAAGATACTCCCAGCTCTGTCTGTCATCAGGAAATTTTATATTATTTCTTCTATTTGTATCTTTCAAGTGGGGGTATCTTTAAGAAGCTTTTAGCATCTACTCTAGGATACTTTTACTATCTAGTACCCAGATGGTAGAGGACCCACACAGCCTCGCCCGGTGCGATACCATCTTTCTGGCTTAGGCGGCATGAAGTTGCTTTAAAGAGTTGACGTGTAGTTGCTGTGCCAGAGATTCCGGTCCATGGGGTAAAACACAATAATTATATGCATGGATGGCGTTCCCGGGATTAAAATTTTCCGGAGTTAAAACGACCCCCCATTCGGATCTCCGGGCGGGGGCTAATCCAGGGGCACATTCATGCAGAAGAAAGAATAATAACACCTCCAGAATGGAAAAATTTATAGTCGACTTTTGTAATATTAGAGGTTTAAACACGAATATCAATTCAGTACACCAACATCTTCATCTTCAGGCAAATAAACACAGTGTTAATTATCTCTATCCAGGATATGACTTTCATTCCCGACTTAGACGTAACTTCGGAATTGGCATTTTTGTCAGAAGTGACCTCTCCTGCCAACGTGAGGAAGACTTTGAGCCCAATGACTTTGACGTCATGTGGCTTAGGATAACAGACCGCCAAACGACGAGATTTATCTGTTGTTTATACAGACGACCCAGCGATACACAGTATGGGACACTTTTTTTGTCCCTGACAAAAACTGTTGACTTCATACAGATAAACTACCCTAAAGCCGAGATAGCCATCTTGGGAGATTTTAATGTACATAAGATCAACTGGCTTAAATACTCAAACTTCACTGATGAAGAAGGCTGTGAAGCGGAATCATTTGCGATCAGCTGTGGTTTTACCCAGCTCATTGATGAACCAACCCGTATTCCCGATCGCGAGGGAGAATTCGCCAGCCTGTTGAATCTGTTTTTGACCACGAACCCTCAAATATATACTATCACGGTGAAAGCCCCACTGGGTTCCTCAGATCACAAACTCGTCTCAACATCTTGTGTCTCAGGGAATATTATCGAGATTTTCCATGGAGGAGTGTTTGTTTCGGCTCTAATGATTCATCTGTTTGTGCTAGGGAAGTTGCTCAAGTCATCCTAACAGGCATGGAAGCCTACATTCCCTTTTCAAAAAAACAGCATTCAAACAGCAAACCTTGGTTCAACAAAAGATGCAAGGAAGCTGTCGCCTCCAAGCCAATAGAGAAAGAGCCCCGACGGCATAAACCACCACAATTTCATCTTTGCTCGAAACAGATGCAAGGAAATAATAGATTAAACCAAGGAAACTCACAACCAAAGAATTAGGAACAAACTTCTCTCCTGCTCTAACGGTTCTAAATCTTTTTGGTCGGTAACTAAGGCAGTCAGCCAGAACTTCACCAGATCCACGATTCCACCACTTACACGGACAGATGGGACTATCGCATCCACGGCTACTGAGAAGGCGAAATTGTTGGCGGGAGTGTTTTCTTCATACTCTTCCTTCCATTTTCAGGGAAGAACTCCGCCAATGATTCCTTCCGTAGAGCCCAAAATGTCAGACATTGTTTTCCGACAGCGTGTCATAAAGCGCATTATGTTAGCCTTAGACCCAAACAAAGCTTCTGGGCCCGATGACGTACCTGTTATCGTTCTTAAAAAATGCGCCACTAAGCTGTCATCTGTCTTCTGTCGACTTTTCAATCTGTCGTATAAAAAGGGAATATTTCCTTTTCGCTGGAAATGTGAACATACGCTGAGATTACTCGACTCTATTCAGAAAAGAGCCATCCACTTGATTGGGGATCCAGGTTTGACAAAAAATTTAGACACTCTCGAACATCGAAGAAAAGTAGCTGACCTCTGAGTCTGTTTTACAGATATTTTTATGGAAAGTGTTGAAAAGACGTGGCCCGCTTGATCCCACCTAGAACAATACCGGGTAGAAATACACGTCGAGCAGCAGACGCTCATCAGGTTCAGCTCGTTACACCTCGTACCACCCTATTTCAGACTTCTTTCATGTATAGAACCGCATCACTTTCGAATAGCATTCCAAAGGGCGTGTTTCCCAAAGTATACAACCTGCAGCGATACAAGGCCAACGTGAATCGACATCTCCGCTCGTGTACCGCTCCCGGAGCGTCGTGGGGATTTAGCTGCAGTGCATGTGCAATTTCAATAAAGAAAAAGAAAAAAAATCTAAGATAGTTTTTGGAAGTATCTTAGATAGTTTTAGAAGTATCTTGTATCTAAGATAGTTTTGATTCATAGTATCTTTATCTAAATGTACAGCTCATCGATTATTTATTGGCGGAGAATTCTTGAAAGTCGATAAGCAATAAAAATTTTATCGGTATACTCGTGATTAAAAAAAGTCCTATCTAAATGTATAGAGAACAGAAATAATTTAACACTTTTGCATGGATCTCCCTGAACATTCGTTTTTTGTTGCTCTTATCTTTGTAATTGTCTCGATAATGAGTGTTTATCATTTAAAACGTTCATCCAATTGCACCTGCCATAGGCGGCGTGGTTGATATTGAATACTCGATTGAATATTATCAGGTGAAAATTAACAAGATTTTGTCCATAGTGAGAGTTATAAGCATCATTTTTTGCACGCCACTGCCTGAATCAATATTTTTGCTATCTGTCCAGATTAATTCAGAGAATTCTCCGCCAATAAATAACCGATGAACTGTATTTTAAGATACTTTTTAGAAAGTATCTAGTATCTAGTATCTTGTATCTAGATACTTTTTAGAGTATCTTTCCCAGCCCTGCTTAGTAGATTAATTATGTACGATCGTAAGAATAGGTTGTTACGTCCCACTTTTTATTACCAAGTTATAAACCTATGCTTGATATGTGGATACAAAAAAAAAACAAAGTAACATAATTATTATAATAATTAACAAAACCCATTCGGAATAGCTCCTCAGCGTAGACTATCAAGTACTTGAGAACCAGAAATATGTTACTTGTTTCAAGAGAGTTAGGAATAATATAATATTTTTTCATTAAGTTTGAATTAGGTATACCAAGAAATAATATGAAATAATTAATTGTAGAATTACGGATCTGTAGATAACGTTTATCGAGAAAAAACAGAAATTTAAGATCAAGAGGGATACGCTTCAAATATTACTTCGAGGAGAATGTTTTGAGACGTAAGAAGTAACATTAAAAGCATCACCGGCTCTTCTAGGTCAGTAGCGCAAACAAAAAACATATCAGTTGGGATTTTCAACCGCTTGTTCTATTTTCTTGCAGTGGCAGCTTGCCAGATAGAAAGCTGTGCAGTGTTTATATCATCTCTACTCTAAACAAACGACCTAACAGATCGCATTCAGTTATATTAAAATAAGAGCCAGTAAACAAGGCTCTCAAAACTGACTAGAAAAATGATATTTATATTCTACAAGGTGAGGCCCTTGGTAGATGAATAAATTTCTTGAAGTATATGTAATTAAAGCTTTTATGAGCTCCTCAAAATTACGATTTCTATGTGAAGGGAAATTTTGCTTGCGGGGATGTTCATAAAAAAATAGAGACAATATTGACATAGTACCGAGGAGGCTGCGACTAACGAGGAATCAAAGGTTACCTATTTGCTAAGTTCTGAAAAGTTTTCGTAGGACTTCAAGTTTTCCAATACACCTCCGTGTATAGAATTGAACAATGAAAACTTTTACTTTTATTGCATTTCATTACATGTATAAGAGAAATATAAAATGTGTTGCATGACGTACTGTACATAGTCCTGTATTCGAGAATCTAGAGTTTGTATGAAAAAAATTCTCGAATAAATGTTGTTTCGGATAATGAGACAGACCTTTCATACAATAATAATTTCAACATTGCCGACTATTTATATACAGGGTGGTAATGCAAAGTTACTTTTTTTAACATGATATGTATTTTTTGCGACATTTAGAATCTACTTAAAAAGAGAAATAAAACAGAGGAAGTTGCATTGGGTCCCCAGTCACCTGTTTCTGAGTTATCAGTGTGCTCTTCTAGGAATAACAGCTCAACTTTTAAGCACTCTGTATGGATTGCTCTTTTTTATTGTTGGACGCCGTTTTCACAAAAAAATCAAAGTAAGTACTCTCACTTTTTGAGACTAAAATTCTAAATATGTGAAACAAAAAGTAGAACTGCCACATTTAGAAACGCTCGTGCGCAAATAAATGTATTTTAGTCATTTGAACATAATTATCGATAGCTGATGGCCCATTATGAGCGTTGTCAAGCTAACCATGATTGTCTATTATGAATGCATCATTAGCCTACATGCAAACATTTTTCCAAATAAACACGAATTAGAGAAAAACTGATGAAATTAACACTAAGTTGTGATATATCATTTAATTCGTATTTAAATTTACTTTTAGATGGTGATATTTAATATAGGCCCTGTTATTTAAAAAATTCAATTCAAGATAACTCCCACTTTTCGAAACAGAGAACGAGTAAATTTTAAGGTAGCCAATAATCAACGCTTGTCTCCAAATATTACCAAACATCTAATATCGCATGTCACCGGTGGAATAGCTAGAAGATAAAACTATTATTGTGTTCAAGAGAATGGAGGATTGTTTGAGCAATATCTCTAATAAATTTAGGCTACTCGCTTGATTTCATTAGATAAAATGAAAAAAAAATCTTCTACACTTCCCACAGCCTGCATTATTTAATATCTCACTAGCTAAAGTATTTAGGTATGTATATGGTATATGAAGTTTTTTGAAGAACAATTAAACAAATAACTCCAAAATAATAAAATATACAGGGTTTTCCATTTAAAAACCCGGCGTTGATGTCACTATCGGTTAAACAGGAAGTTGTTTTGATCGAGCGTTTATCCCAACATAAAATTTATCATTTTGATGATGATGATAAACTACGCCACTCTGTTTCAAAAAGTTTTGTCATATCTTCAAAACTAACGGAATTATCCTTTGGGCCGTTTTTTATAATTCACCCTGTATTAGTGTATTTTTAATAAATTTTGAATTTTAGTCTCAAAATTGAGAGTAGATCAATTTGCTTTTTTTCTGAAAACGGTGTCTAAAAGTAACCAAGGGCCATCCACACAAAGTGCTTCCAAGTTGAGCTGTTTTTTTCCTGAAGAGCACTGATGACTCCAGAAACAAGTAATGTCCATAAGTTAAAACACTTGTCTCCGTGTTCATTAAACTTCAAAATATAACTCTGGGGTTATATTTTGAATTTTATGACAGCTGATTGGTCTTATGCTCAAATCCTACTAACGCTACGAATTTTAAACCAATGACATGTTCCAAAATATAACCCCAGGGGTTATATTTATTGATGAAAACGGGCCTTACAGTGTTTCCTAGGCTATTATCTGAGAATCCCGAAATTCTCGAAAAGTCGTGGAATTCACGAAAAGTTATTACTTTCCGGTAACGGATAAGATGCACCGCTTTCGAGAAAAATCCATTTAATTGATTAAGTTACCTATCACTATCATCGCGGTTCGTTGCTTATGTTGAACCGAAAATGAATTTGCTTTCAATGATGACATGGGGGCAGAAATTGGCGTTCTGCAATACTTACATTTCAGAGCAATGCAATAAAATTTTGAAATTGAAGTTTCTCGAAAACGGTGCATCTTATTGAAGTGGAACAGCAGTGACTGTTTTACGCAGAAAGCTTGAATATTCCATAATTTCACAACAAATTTGAAAAAACTATTAAAAATAGTTGGCGTAATTTTTACCCCACACCCCCGAGATTTAACCCACCCTTGGTGAAAATTTCAAAGTGATCTACAGTCTATCTTATTAGGCATAAAAACATTGGTGGATGTGGTAAACTTCGTCATCTTATGTTGAACGGTTTCGGAGATAATAAAAATAAAATCCTTCGTCATGGTCCCAACTTGAAGGGGTTGTAACTCAACGGGGGAGCATTTTCGGACCCATGTCATATGAACTTTTCTTAAAATGACCTCAGGAATCACCCCCTGAAATATTTCGCAGTACTTATGTTATACCCGGTATACAATCAAATCCATCGTATTAGTTTTACAAAATCCAGACCAGATGAAAAATCTAAGCAAATATTGACCGTACACCTACTTTATTATACAGTGTGTCGGGTGTCACATGAACCCACCCCCTTTTTTCTCTATAGATATTTTTAGAATGAAATTAGGAATTATTTGGGATTGCAGTCAATTAAATTGTAATGAAGTCGTGTTACCCCGACTCCATCTATTTTATCTTATTTCTATTTTTCCGTTTTTTTCAATAAATAAAGATCGTTCCGACGGCGTAGGAAGGTAGGTAGGACCACCCCGTTTAGGTTGTTATTAATCCAGTTAAGTTTTTGCGAATAGTACAGAAATAGGGTTTGGTAGGTAGGTACCTTGAATCAGCAAAGTACTAATAATTTTCATGATTTCATTTAATTTCATTAATTTTTTATGCACAGGCTGATTTTTAAAGTAACTGAATCGAGGCAGTTGGCTTCAAATTCAAGCAAGTTATCGACCACTATCGCATTATAAAAACGCCAAAATGCACCGGGCCGCAGATAGCAGTTTAAATTATACTTTTTTACAGAGAAAATGTTCTCGAAAATTTCTATCTCACCAGGAACCGATAGTGGTCGCTATATAAACCGGGGCCGTGATTTGAAAAATAAATTCGGTATTCTGATCTCCGATCGTGAAGAAGTGCGTTAGGTAGTCAGCCGCCTCAGTTTACCGGGAAGTCCGCGTGCAATAATTATAGTTATTTTAATTTTTATCCTTTTTACCGGGAAGTACCTGTGGTCGTTGTTAGTAGTGCCTCCGAATTAATAGAAGATCTCTATCTAGACCCGTTGCCGAAGAATAGTCAAAGGTAGGTGCTGTTGCAATTTATATTTCTGCTGCGGTCGATATTTTTCTCCTCTCACTCCCATCGCTCCAGCCTTCATCAGAACCGTCTCCTCCTTCCGTTGTTGGTAACAAAGGCTTCGCTCCTAGTTCACGGTCCATCGCCTGGCATAGCAAGGGTGGATCAGTGCGCCGGGAGTGGTGTCTGGTACCAGCGGAACAACGGGTTCCTCTGATAACCCCTACCATCTCCGTTGTGGGTAACAAAGGCCTCGCTCTTAGTTCACGGTCCATCGCCTGGCATAGCAAGGGTGGATCAGTGCGCCGGGAGTGGTGTCTGGTACCCGCGGAACAACGGGCTCCTTCAATGACCCCTTCATTTCCACGTTGTGAGCAACAAGGATTTCGCTCCTGGTCCACGGTCCATCGCCTGGCATAGCAAGGGTGGATCAGTGTGCTGGGGGTGGCGTCTGGTGCTCGCGGAGCAGCGTCCCGCCAAAATCGTGCCGATTCCCCTCCGAATGCGTAGTTGAGATCATCGTGGCCGCACTACTCACATAACCGCCGAGAACACCCCGCCTAGTCATTTTTTTTTGTCCAAACCGATCCAGGCCGTTTTTAACCGCCCGTTCGTCCTTCCGACGTGTGCACCTACTTATTAGTCGCAACCACCCCTCACGTACCGCTGTGCCCCGTGACCGATTTGTTGTTATTTATTTATTCAAACCGATTCATTATTATTGCTCATTGTATACCTACTCCGATAAAGTAATAATAAAAATTGTTAGGTTGAATTCTGTGGTGTTAATGTTCATCCGTTCTGCATTAATTAATTAAGTATCCTTTAAACCGATAATCACTCGCTACAGCTTGGCTCCTCGGAGGTGTCAATGCTTTCGGAAAGCGATTAAAGCCCGCTTTGCCGAACACAGTTATTTTAGGGTGGTAACCTCAACCGACCCCTGGCACTTTCAGTTTCTCCACAGAGCTACCCCTGGGACAAGGGTACTATAGCAGTACCATTGTAATTACGACTCAGGTAAGTGGGAAGATTTGGCGAGAAAATCTTCCCAAGGGAGTAAACCCTCAGTAAAAATCTGGCGCCCGAGGAATCCGTCCGATCTCCAGGCGATTCCGGACCAGCGAAACGCCACGGACGACTCTCAGGCGGAGTCGTAGTTACAAAAGTCCCTGCTCGCCTTGCTACATCCCAAAAGGGTGGATCAGTGCGCCGGGAGTGGTGTCTGGTACCCGCGGAACAACGGGCTCCTTCAATACCCCTTCATTTCCACGTTGTGAGCAACAAGGATTTCGCTCCTGGTCCACGGTCCATCGCCTGGCATAGCAAGGGTGGATCAGTGTGCTGGGGGTGGCGTCTGGTGCTCGCGGAGCAGCGTCCCGCCAAAATCGTGCCGATTCCCCTCCGAATGCGTAGTTGAGATCACCGTGGCCGCACTACTCACATAACCGCCGAGAACAGCCCGCCTAGTTATTCTTTTTTTGTCTAAACCGATCCAGGCCGTTTTTAACCGCCCGTTCGTCATTCCGACGTGTATATCTACCTACTTATTAGTCGCAACCACCCCTCACGTACCGCTGTGCCCCGTGACCGATTTGTTATTATTTATTTATTCATACCGATTCATTATTATTGCTCATTGTGTACCTACTCCGATAAATTAATAATAAAAATTGTTAAGTTGAATTCTGTGGTGTTAATGTTCATCCGTTCTGCATTAATTAATTAAGTATCCTTTAAACCGATAATCACTCGCTACAGCTTGGCTCCTCGGAGGTGTCAATGCTTTCGGAAAGCGATTAAAGCCCGCTTTGCCGAACACAGTTATTTTAGGGTGGTAACCTCAACCGACCCCTGGCACTTTCCGTTTCTCCACAGAGCTACCCCTGGGACAAGGGTACTATAGCAGTACCATTGTAATTACGACTCAGGTAAGTGGGAAGATTTGGCGAGAACATCTTCCCAAGGGAGTAAACCCTCAGTAAAAATCTGGCGCCCGAGGAATCCGTCCGATCTCCAGGCGATTCCGGACCAGCGAAACGCCACGGACGACTCTAAGGCGGAGTCGTAGTTACAAAAGTGGCGCCCGAGCAGGGACCCTATTGAAGTTCCATTCTTCCCGCTGTAGATAGAAAATAATAGACATTCCCGAAAGAAGCACTTACGACCACCGTAGTACCCCGCAGCGTTGCCAAGGGTCGACAAAAATCCGTACCAGGACCGAAATCCGAAACCGACCCGACCGTAACCTAAAAGTGCGATTTTGAGGCACTTCCCGGCGTCTGACGTCAAAAAGGACGAAATTTTTAAAAAGGCCGACAAGCAAGGGAAAGCATACCCAAGGAATCCGAAACATCGAAAATTTTGGGCAGTCATTTGGAGTTTTTGGCCTTTGGTTTGCTAGGTCAGATTTTCTTTCGCTATTGCATCCAGAGGGACCCAGCCGACCGTTTCAACCCCGCAGCACTTCTAAGACGCCATTGCAAGAGTCCCAAAATCGGCCAAAACCCCGCAGAAGTCAAACCGTTGGTCCGATCCGACTGGAATTTTTTGCTCTCCCCTGGGGACCTCACCGCCGACCTTTTCAGTGCCGTCAGTAACCTCCCCCCCCTGACCGCCGCGCATGCTCGGTGCTGACTGGTTCAAAATGGCCGCTGACGATCTCGAAGAGGGAGCAGCGGCGTCCGGGTCTACAGGACCGTCTACGGACCACTTCGCCGCCCCCTTCGGTGGCCTACCTCCGCAAGATGAACCCCGCACGTCCTGGATCTACAAATTAAAGAAGGACGAGTTGGACGCCGAACTGGCCAGACTAGGACTGTCATGCCCATCGACAGTGGAGGAGAAGCGAAGAATATTGTCGGCCAGGATCAAGTCCCTCCCTGGGTTGACGCTCGACAACAAGACGATGAGCACCGCCGTCACGACGCTCGCCGCGTCGACCGCCACGACGCTCGCCGCGTCGACCGCCACGACGCTCGCCGCATCGACCGTTACGACGACAACAGTGGTGTCTCCCGCTCCACCCGCATATACCACTGCGACTACATGGACGTCCCTCCCCCCTGCCGCTACAACCGTTCAACCGACGCCTCAGACCGCAACCCCACCATGGCATCTACCAACGCCAATGGCCCCGAGCTATATACCGTACGCCTTTCCCCCTCTCGTCCCGTCTAGACCGACCGAACCGATGGGACCGCCCAATGTATCCGCGTGGAATCTGCGGTACGACGGGCGAACCAGTGCAGTCGATTTCCTGGAGCGTCTGGAGGAGCTCCGGGAGATATACGGAGTGAGCCAGGAAAGGATGCTCCGCGCCATGCCACTCCTACTGGAAGGAGAGTGCCTAGCATGGTACCGAAATAATTCTGCCTACATGACGACGTGGCCCGACTTCCAGGCGGCGTTCAGAAAGTACTTCCTCCACGCTGATTATTTCTTCGACTTGGAGGCAGAGATCAGTAGGCGAGTGCAGGCGCCGGACGAGGACGTGCTCCGGTATATCACCGCGATGCAGACGCTGTTCAGGCGTCACGGCTCGATACCGCCGCACCGACAGTTGGACTGGATGCAGAGAAACCTTCGACCCGAAATGAAGCAAATGCTCTGGAGCCACAGCTACGGAGACGTAAACTCGTTGATGGCTGACGCCAAGGCGGCTCAGGATGTGCTCGCCGAACTCCGTTCCGTCCGAAGATTTCCGGGACCCGAAGCAAGACCGCTCCGTCCGTCCACCATGCCTTCCGCAACTCTCAGTCCACTGCCGCCGAGAAGGACAGAATGGCAGTCACACCAACAACCGATCCGAAGTGCGTCGCCACCCCGGAGGGCGATCGAGGCTGGCGATACCAGGACCGAACAGGCGGCGCCAAAAACAGTCAGGTTCTCTCCACCTGCACGAGACAACGCCCGAGCCGTCTGTTGGCGTTGTGGGGAGACGGGACACCTCCGCAGCCAGTGTTCCGGGCAGCCGAAACTCTTTTGCTCGCGTTGCGAGCGTCCGGGAGTAATGTCGCGGGACTGCGACTGTCAGCGTCCGGGAAACGAGACGCGGGGCGGGTAAAGACGCCGGAAAACCGGATACCCGCCCCGAGCAACCGTAACACCGCCTAACCGACTTGGACCCAGACACACGTCCGTTCCTCACCGTCACTATAGAGGGGAGGACGTTCGAGGCCCTCGTAGACACGGGGGCAACCCGTTCGTTTGTGGGCGCCGAAGTGGCCAGCCATTGCGAGAGCCGGGGCGTACGTATTCGACGATATAAGGGGACGTCAGCGCGGATCGCCGATGGCACGACCGTACCGATCCGGACCACTTTCCTGCTCGACGTTTGCCTTGGCCCCGACAAATTGAAGGCGGCCTGCTTGTCCTTGCCGAAATTACCCGTCGATCTGGTGCTGGGAATGGATTTCCTTGGGGACGGTCATTTCTCTTTGGACATGCACAGGCGGGAGGTGTGCATCAAGGGCCGAAGGTACCCTCTCCGAGCTCCGGTGGCGGAAACGGGACACCCCGACGACCGAAGCGGTCAGTCTCGCGCCCAGCGGCAGGAGAGCGACAGCGGGCGACCACGCCAGGCCGAAACCGGGCTGATGGAAAAGACTGGCGCCATGAAAGTTCCTCGTCAGCGCCGCCGACGCCCCAGGAAACGTCGCGCACGCCCGAAATGGCGCCAGAGCCAACCGTTAGTGACATGCGACGCCCCGACAGCCCCGCCGCCCGCCGAAGGCGAAGTTTGCGCGACCGAAACCGCGGATCGCGAGAAACTTGACGCCTGGTACCGAAAGAAATGTGACACCGTCGAGAAGAACCCGGTCGCATGCCCCGATGTCCGTATCCGTGACGACCGGCCGCAGCGGCAGGTCCCGTATAGCAACTGTCCGTTCGAGAAGGGAACCGAAGAGCGGTGTAAGCTGTGCGCCCCGGCAAGTCTGCGTCACCGTGTTCTAGAGGGGAACAACGACGCAACTACCGCAAACCGTAGCCCCGAAGTGATGTCCGGCGGCGAGTCCGAGTTAGATTATGGGTTCAGCACACCGCCATCAATAAATTATACCTTCACCGACACCCCGTCACCGGACCTCGGACCGCCGATACGCCACGCAACGCCGGCGGAGACGTCCGCCGCAGAAGCACAGCGAAGACCGCCGTCGCCGAGGAGACCGGTCTTTCGTCGGTTGGGACACCGCCTCACCACTCCCGAGCCTGCCGGAAGTCACGTTTTGTGCTGGCGGTGTGGCGAGACGGGCCATTACAGGAGCCAGTGCAGGGGGGCGCCGCGGCTGTTCTGTTCACGCTGCAACCGGCCGGAGATTTTGTCCCGGGACTGCCCATGCCGGGGTGGACCCCCGGGACCCAAGCGCCGGCGTCCCCGAGAAGATGACCGACGCGAGGAGCCGCCACGCCGAGAAGGCCGCGCCACCCAGCCAAGGACGACGGCGGAGAAGGCCGTCCAGTGCGAGCTGCTGGTGGCGCCACTCGCACCCACCCGCTCGCCGGACGCCCATGCCAGGAGGGAGGGACTGCGCCGCCGCCGGTTCTACGTCCGGCAGCCCCGGCGAACGTCCAGGCCCAGGAAGGAGTAACCAGGCAATGGACAGAGGCGACGGCAGGCTGTGATACTCAGCGGGGGTGAGTGAGTTTTCTTGTGCCGCGGTCAGTGAATCCTCCCGTTAGGACCATACTAGAGAGTGTTGCATAAAGTGTTGGTTTCATTTTTGGGGATTTGTTATTTTGGGGATGTACTTGTAAATAGGTGGGGATTGACTTGTATGATTTTTATTTAGGGAGTTAATTTAGGGGTTGTAAATATAATGTAAATAGATAGGGAATTACTTTTATATATAGATAGGGAAATTAATTTTTGTATACCAGGAGTGTAAGATACCGAAAGTTTGTTTGTTTCTGTTGTAAGCGAGGCACAGCGTACACGCGTTTCTGTTTTATTTGTTTATTGCGAAGGAGTGACGAACGAGGGCGTTCTTTTTCTGGGATCCAGGGGGGACAAAAGCCGGGGCTTTTGTCTACCGAAGTAGGGGAGGTGTAATTAAGTCGTGTTACCCCGACTCCATCTATTTTATCTTATTTCTATTTTTCCGTTTTTTTCAATAAATAAAGATCGTTCCGACGGCGTAGGTAGGTAGGTAGGACCACCCCGTTTAGGTTGTTATTAATCCAGTTAAGTTTTTGCGAATAGTACAGAAATAGGGTTTGGTAGGTAGGTACCTTGAATCAGCAAAGTACTAATAATTTTCATGATTTCATTTAATTTCGTTAATTTTTTTATGCACAGGCTGATTTTTAAAGTAACTGAATCGAAGCAGTTGGCTTCAAATTCAAGCAAGTTATCGACCACTATCGCATTATAAAAACGCCAAAATGCACCGGGCCGCAGATAGCAGTTTAAATTATACTTTTTTACAGAGAAAATGTTCTCGAAAATTTCTATCTCACCAGGAACTGTGGTGGTCGCTATATAAACCGGGGCCGTGATTAGAAAAATGAATTCCGAATTCTGATCGCCGGTCGTGAAGACGTATTGTTGAGTTAACCGCATCCGATTCGCATCATTGTAAAATACCTACCGGGAAGTCCGAGTTACTAGTTTAGTTCCTTTTTATTTAATTTGTATTTTACCGGGAAGTACCTACGAGCCGCAATTAGGGGTCACTTGTTAGTCCGGGAGTAGTGTATACGAGTACCTAGTGTGGAGCCTAGACCTGTTGCTGCATAACCAAAGGTAGGTGCTGTTGCAATTACCATATTACCGCTGCGGTCGATATTTTTCTCCTCTAACTCCTATCGCTCCAGTCCTCATCAGAACCGTCTCCTCCTTCCGTTGTTGGTAACAAAGGCTTCGCTCCTGGTTCACGGTCCATCGCCTGGCATAGCAAGGGTGGATCAGTGCGCCGGGAGTGGTGTCTGGTACCAGCGGAACAACGGGTTCCTCTGATAACCCCTACCATCTCCGTTGTGGGTAACAAAGGCCTCGCTCTTAGTTCACGGTCCATCGCCTGGCATAGCAAGGGTGGATCAGTGCGCCGGGAGTGGTGTCTTGTACCCGCGGAACAACGGGCTCCTTCAATACCCCTTCATTTCCACGTTGTGAGCAACAAGGATTTCGCTCCTGGTCCACGGTCCATCGCCTGGCATAGCAAGGGTGGATCAGTGTGCTGGGGGTGGCGTCTGGTGCTCGCGGAGCAGCGTCCCGCCAAAATCGTGCCGATTCCCCTCCGAATGCGTAGTTGAGATCACCGTGGCCGCACTACTCACATAACCGCCGAGAACAGCCCGCCTAGTTATTCTTTTTTTGTCTAAACCGATCCAGGCCGTTTTTAACCGCCCGTTCGTCATTCCGACGTGTATATCTACCTACTTATTAGTCGCAACCACCCCTCACGTACCGCTGTGCCCCGTGACCGATTTGTTATTGTTTATTTATTCATACCGATTCATTATTATTGCTCATTGTGTACCTACTCCGATAAATTAATAATAAAAATTGTTAAGTTGAATTCTGTGGTGTTAATGTTCATCCGTTCTGCATTAATTAATTAAGTATCCTTTAAACCGATAATCACTCGCTACAGCTTGGCTCCTCGGAGGTGTAAATGCTTTCGGAAAGCGATTAAAGCCCGCTTTGCCGAACACAGTTATTTTAGAGTGGTAACCTCAACCGACCCCTGGCACTTTCCGTTTCTCTACAGAGCTACCCCTGGGACAAGGGTACTATAGCAGTACCATTGTAATTACGACTCAGGTATAAGTGGGAAGATTCGGCGAGAACATCTTCCCAAGGGAGTAAACCCTCAGTAAAAATCTGGCGCCCGAGGAATCCGTCCGATCTCCAGGCGATTCCGGACCAGCGAAACGCCACGGACGACTCTCAGGTGGAGTCGTAGTTACAAAATTAAAGAACACTCTTTTTTCTACGTCAAGCTTTCGAATTAATTTTAATTCTTCTTCAGGACTATAGAATTTGAGATTAAAATTTAAAGATTGTAAAAATTGTTAACCATAGGACTGTTCTTGCATACATTTACAGCAATTAACGCTAACAAAGATAAAATTACATAAGTACTAATGAAGTTCAATTTCCAATTCAGGCCGAAATGATAAAAATTTTTATTATGTAATTTTATCTTTGTTAGCGTTAATTGCTGTAAATGTATGCAAGAACAGTCCTATGGTTAACAATTTTTACAATCTTTAAATTTTAATCTCAAATTCTATAGTCCTGAAGAAGAATTAAAATTAATTCGAAAGCTTGACGTAGAAAAAAGAGTGTTCTTTAATTTAATTGACTGCAATCCCAAATAATTCCTAATTTCATTATATAACTGGACAGTCGAATCGAATAATAAACTACTAATTTATGATATTTTTAGAGATATCGTTTTGAAAATGGTCTATCGCATATTGCCAATAAGATTCACTTATAAAAGAAAAGTGGCATGTTTTCTAGTTTCGATTTTTCCGGAAGTGGTTTTAAAAATGAGTATAATAAAAGCCGTTCATATGAGTATACACGACATAAACATTTCAAAACGATATCTTAAAAAAATATAGAAAAAATTGCAGCATACAATGACTGTGTGACTGTGTACCTTTCTACGAATAGGGCTTCGTAGAATCTTTTCAAAAAGACATAACGATCTGCTCTTTTAAGATTCGAAAAGAAAATAGAGTCGATTTCGATTTGAGGAAAATGTAAGTAACAATGAACTGGTGACACTATTTCACACAACTATAATAATTATTACTCTGATGTGGATTTTTATCCTAATATAATATTAATGAAGTACGACGAATGATTATCGATCTTGCACGATCGATACTTTTACCTCGAGTTTTACTTTATAATTCATCTTACTAGTTAGGTAACTGAAATACAACTTGGTTGCCAACACAATCGATGAGAGCTCTTCTCAATACTCATCAGAAATATATCAAATTTTAAATACCAAAGACCATCTAAAGTATTTTGTATCTAGTGTTCAATAATTAACACGTCCTGAGTTGGTGATCGAAACGTATGTAATAACTTGATTTTTTATTAATATAGAATAGTAGACTTATTAGTCTACTAGTCTATTCGACTTTCTATGATTGTGATCCGCTGTCACGGTTACTAACTGTAACTGTTATTCGTTTTTTAGTCGTTTCAAAATAACTGTAATTTTACTGTCAGTTCTTAGTCTTAAATCATCGGTGTTTCATCTGTAACTCTAAATTATTCAGTAGATATGGGTCAAATAGTCGTAAACAGTGTTTCTCGCCATGTGTATCTGAAAGTAACAGGTTATTTTAGATCGATTGTTACTCCCTAATTCAGTTATCCCATCTCTAGTCCAAGCTCAATGAAATGGATGTAGCTGGATGTTTTTGATATTTAGCATTATTGATTTACCGAAGGCCGTTCTTTCTCGAAGGAAAGGTTAATAAAAAATAAATAATTAAGAAGAATAATTTTGGAAAGTTTATTTTTACAGGTTTAGCATGGCTTAGAATATCATCATGTAGATCAGTTCGTAGAGTTACAGAACAAGGATTTCTTGGTTTGAAAACTTTCCTAGCAACCGATTTAGTGAAATAGATCTGTGACGCTCAACGGCTCGACTAATGTGTTGTAATACCGTAGCCAGTCAGATTCTGCAAGCTTAAATGTGATTCATTTCTATGCATTCATATCGAGGACTCGATATTTTGTGTGAGACTGTTAACGAAGTCATGTCAAGTAATCGAGAGGTAGAATAATAATTTTAGCAATTATTATTTGATTTTAAATGCGTTTCCCCTGCTATGCCTCAACAACAAATTGCCAGTATGTGGGTATTTGAAACTGAAATGTAAATGTAAAAAAAATGTAAATGAAAAGGTGGTGCTTCCTAGCGTGATTACACCATAGAGGCTTACCCGTTCAAAAAGATATAAGTGGAAAGTTGTATGGTTTGAGGAGACCTATATTATCCTAAAATTATTTTAGGCTACAGGTAAAAAAATAAATAAATATTGTATTGCTGTGGTAAAGTCCAAGTGTCAGAAGTTTTCAAGTAGCCTCAAGGGCCTTTGACGTAACCTAACGACTGCTGTGAAGCAGGTAAGAACAGGGTACAGTTTGTCCCATTTTGAATAACCGATATAACCGGAAGTAGTGTCTAGTTTTAAAAATATATTCAATGGACGTGGATAACGTTTCTTCTTCTTCTTAGAGTGCCTCATCCTTTAAGGACATTGGCGATCATCATTGCCCACTTTACTTTGTCTGCTGATGTTCAGAAGAGTTTTATAGCTGTTTTTACGCTCCCTTGTCTCAGGTTTTTCACCCAGGACGTCCGGCGCTTTCCCGGCCCCCTTTTTCCCTTCACCTTCCCCTGCATGTCCATCAGTCGCATCAACTCATATTTCTCATTTCTCAGTATTATATGACCGAAGTAGCTCATTTTCCGTCTATGTATTGTTTCCGTCAAATAAAAATTTCCGCTAAAATCGTATGAGTATTTCGAAAAAAATTGCCAAGGAGATGGCTAACTGACTCTCGTTATGAAACACCCAGTATCTTCGTAACTAAAAAACTTTTTTGTATTTTTTTCCATTAATTATCATTATTTAAGTCCTATTAAGCTATAGTTTCCTAAGTTTATGCGTATAGCGTGAAAATCACCCCGTACACTCTTGATTAAGAAATCTTTCATACATATGCTTATCATCCTCATATCTGTGGTTACTTGTACCTACATTTCTTTTATTCTAACCCACTAAGCTGATTAATTCACGAAATTACCTTACCTATAATTAATTAAAGTCAAGTTTAGAATATTAATGGAGAAAAGGAGCTGATCAGATATGAAACCTTTTATTAAAATTGCTACCAAAACATTATGCTAATGGAATAATTAAATTGTCTCATAATTGTTTCAAACAGTTCTCTATCGGGAACATTTTAATATACGATACGAATCTTGAATTATAAAAGTAAAATAACCTGAGCGGGTAAAGCTATACGAATATAATTCACTTGAACAAGTTCTGTAGTTTTCATAATAATATGAAAAAACTTTCTTGCGCATCAATCGCATGGTGTATTTTTATGCGATTCAATTTGGACTATTTTCACCGCTTTTTAAATCAACTTTCTAAAAATTTTCATGGTTATATCATAATATTAGGAAGCTGTTTAACTGTGAAAATTTTAGTTCAATTCCTTTGAAAACCGGCTATAAAATGGATATACAGTGTGTTTAAGTAAGTTGGATTGAAGTCATATGGAAAATTTTTGTATTATCTGTTTTAAGAAGATTCTTCATTTCTATGAAGTTGTGCTTGGTCTGAAACCTAAAATGAAATATTCATAAGTACATATGATGTACATCAATTTTTTTCAGTCGTATACAAGGTATGCCCAAAAATATTAATTGTGCCATAGAGTAAAGTATGCCATTTATTTTTGACAATATCAAAAATTGTTACCTACTTAAAGAGTTGATCAGAATTGGAAACAACATACAAACATCAATTTTCTTAAAAATCGATTTTACTTACTTTTTCTAGACTAGTCCCTAAAATAACAATAAATATACGATTATAGCCTATGAATATAACGTCCGGTTGCAAAATGTTTCTTAGGGCTGCTTTTAGGCAGATTGGGCTTTGTTACTATGGCAATATTTAATAAATAAATTTGGTCACTATACTGCGATTTCGGATCGGATGATACCTTATCAGTTTTGCCGAATAGAGAGCTGCGGGGAATAAACGTAAGGGGAAAGCAGATGTCAGTGGCGCACGACTTGTTAGTTCTTCTTCTGAATATGTGTATCTGAATGTGCGTAATATTATATTTCTTTGTGGTCATCGATGCTCGATGGATTCATTAAAAAAATTCTGCGCCACTAAACAATTTCTTTTACCGTCGTGCAACTTTGTTAGGATGGTTTTTAAAGTGGGGATTTCATTTCTAAATGTTTGAATTGCCAGTATAAGATGAAATTTTAATTCAAATCTGATAAGGTCTGTTCCCATGTGGAACTGAAGATAGCTACACACTCAAGCCTATTTTATCAACTGTGTAAACGTGAATGTCAAAACAGGACTCTTTTAATAGTATATTATGCAACGAGCTTATAATGAAGGCTATATTAATACGCGAGTATGATGGTTAAGATACGAGCCGTAGGCGAGTGTCTTAACCATCATAAGAGCGTATTAATAGCCATTATCTGCGAGTTCCATACACTATTTTTTCTACGACCCTTTTTTATTTCATAGAAAAGATTAAAAAATTATATATTTTAACAATCACCCGTGTACAATTGCGGATCATTGAGGTTAAGATAGGTTGCTATTTGTTTACGCATATTACCAAATTTTCTCTTCGTCGCTAAGGTTATTCTGCTGAGACATGTTTTAGTATCAAGTTTAAAGGGCACTCACTACTGCGTAATTTTTATTATGCGAAGTTCGAATTCCGAATTTTACGCTTCAATTTTGAGATTAATTAATAATTTTAATAACATCAACAGCCATTAATTACGATATAGTTTACCTGCGCAACGCGGGTTGCAGCGTTGCCGCTTTGAATACTATCACGGAGCGCTGCGAATGATATAATACTTATCTTCCCATCTTTTACACGATATATCTACTTATCAAATTAATTAAGGTAACATAAAATCTTGATAAATTTTCTTTGAATGTTACTTATGTTCTAAATTAAATAAACGTTCAGAATTTTTTTTCAGAAATACAGAACTTATATCACAAGGCAATTTTTGTCGTGAGTATGACAACTCTGTGACTTCGGTTGGCTTGCCGACCCGATTGTAAGCGAAAAGGAACCGATTCGATTGCAAATGCTCCTCTGCCAATGGATAGCTTGACCAGTGCTAATGAAAATTTGTATCTTAATGAGACCCATTAAAGCACTGGTGATTCATATTTAACATGCATATTAAAGGTTGGGAGTAGAAAAAAATAGTTTTAATCTTTTAATCACGAGTTGATAATGCTGCCATTTGAAATGTTTTTTTTTTTAATTACAACAGGTTTTGACATTCACGTTCATACAGTTGATAAGATAAGTTACGCTTAAGTATAGCTAGTGACCAAATTTATTTATTAAATGATGTCACAGTAACAAAGATCCACTTTGCCTTACGCCAGGTTAAGAGACATTGTGCAACCGGGCGTTAAAATCATAAGCCAGAGTGGCATTTTCATCATTATTTTAGGGATTAGTTTAATAGTAATAATAACATGTTGCTGAGAATGAATCTAACAATAATAATAATAATAATAATAATAATAATGATGTTTATTGCCCAACAGAATTAAAATACAATTACAGGACAATATAGACAACATAAGATTGTGAACCAAATAAGAATGAAATATTTCAACATAATAAGTTTCAGAAGACATAATTACAGTGAAACGTATCAAAATGCACATAGGTATCAGGCACATAGATTTTATAAATTGATAATAAAACCAATAACAACAGTTCTACAACGACGAAAATAAATCCTATAATTCTCGAGCAGCTATCACCAAGACATCTGACATACTATTATTCATGTTAAGATCGCAAACGGTCGAAATGCGGTTAAAAAGTGTCGACATTACGTACACTGGTGACTGTACAAGTACATTAGACCGCGGTATCCTCAGTGAAAATGTTCTTGTAGTTCTTAAATTCTGGCAAGGGAGGTGGAAACTAAAAAGCGATAACATCGAGGGGCAATCTATAAGATTATTGAAGAACTGATACAGGAACTTAATTGCAACAATCTTCCGTCGCTTTTGTAAAGTCGTCAAATCAAATCTCTCCAACAAGACATCACAGTTCATATTTCTCCGTGGATAAACACCATACATTTTATAATTCAGAAATCTCAGAAATCTTCTCTGGTACACGCTCCACTTCATTGACTTGACAGAAATAATAGGGGGACCAAACCAGACAACAGTATTCTAATTAAGATCTTACGTAAGAATAATATAAGACCTTCAGACAGTGAGAGTTGTTAAAATCTCGGCAATTTAGGGTTCCAGGTCTGTGAGATTTCTTCGGAAATATGCCTTGGTTAATGGTTAAGGTGCCATGTTAATGAATCAATAAGGGTGGGGAGGGGGGCAGAAAGACAGAATATCCATGGTAGAATAGGGTGAATAGGGTTCCAGGTCTGTGAGATATCTTCGGAGATATGCCTTGAACTAAGACAATCCAAAGGTTGTAGGGTCTATCCTGCAGCGATTAAGGAATTTTATGGCCGCGTACGTGAATGTCCTTTCGGTGGAAGTGAGATGGTGAGTTGGTAGTTTGAAAAGATTGAACCTGGTCTGATAGTGGTGTGTGAATCGGAAACTATCAAGCTTGGCTTGATGTTTAAATCACTTATGTCCGTATTCATCAAACTTCAAAATATAACCCTGGGGTTAAATTTTGAATTTTCTGACAGCTGATTGGTCTAATGCTCAATCCCTACGAACGCTACGAATTTTGAACCAATGAAATGTTCCAAAATATAACCCCTGGGGTTATATTTTCTCTTTAGGAGAACCTTATTTTTCATAACAATACATACAGTGTGACCCATTTGTTCTTGAAACAACCTGTAGAATCTTAATTTATGGTGCGATTTAAAAAAAAAATCTTTTAAATCATAGAGCTTGATAAACTATATTTTGGGAGCAAAAAGCATCTCATTACTACAAAATCCAGGGCCTACTAAATCAGTGTTTACTTGTAAAATCTCAAAAATTCATATTAGCGATTTTTTTAGAAAAAAACTGGGCACGCCATGGGATTCACCAGCCCTCAAAACGGTACTGTATTAAATTTTATTGAAAATGTCAGAGTAAAAAAGGATCACTTTGTTATTTTAGAAATTCATAATAATACTCCGAATTTTCATAAATTAATTTGAAAAAGGTCAAAAGCTATACAGGGTGATCCCGAAATGGCGGACACGGACAGCACCACAGCATCCATTGTGGATTAAAGATTCTAAGTTTTATTTACTGTTTTCTCCAGTATGGCTCCCTTAAGAAGATATGATCACTTTTGTGGAAAAAAAGTCACAACACTGCACTACCCTTCTTAAGGCAGAAAAATAATGTGTAGGTCTACAATAATACCCAGATAGATATTACCATGGAAACATTTGAAATGGAAAGTTCAACAATGTTCAAAACAATAATCGTTGCGGGGAAACATATCGGATAATATCATTCAAAATCTATTTTAGTTGCATTGTTGAGCTCGAATTTGAACAACGATGCCACATTGAAAAATTTTGTCGAACTCAGGAAATAGGTAAACTTTGAATGCCTGTAATTCCGTTCCTGATAATAATAAAAATAAAACGCAAACGCTATCGTAATAGTTATGTCAAATCATGTGCTTTGCCATTGTTTAAATTTGACTGCCGTTTTGATTTAAAGTTTAGAAAAAGGACACCCTATATATCAGTAACGAAGGCGAGGAGACAATTTTTGTTTTAAATTTACAGTCTTTCTGAACATCCTCTACAACACCCTGTATAGCGTGTCCGCCATTTCGGGATCACCCTAGATGCTATAAGTAAAAATTAAAATTAAATAAAAGTAAAAAAAAAGTTAAAAAAAATTATAATTAAAAAATTAAAGTACCTACATTATCACCAACTAGACGCACAATTTGTATTTTGTCTCTCTTGACCTTTTCGAATAAATTAATGAAAATTCGGAGTTCTATTATGAATTTCTGAAATAATTGCAAGATCCTTATTACTTTGACATTTCCAATAAAATTTAGTACAGTACCGTTTTGAAGGCTGGTGAAACCAGTAGCGTGCACATTTTTTTTTCTAAAAAAATCGCTAATATGAATTTTTGAGATTTTACAAGTAAACACTGATCTAGTAGGCCTTGGATTTTGTAGGAATGAGACGCTTTTTGCTCCCAAAATATAGTTTATCAAGCTCTATGATTTAAAAGAAATTTCTTTAAAATCGTACCATAAATTAAGATTCTACAGGGTGTTTCAAGAACAAATGGGTCACACTGTAGAAACCTGTTTACAAGCTTCTTATAGCGAATTCGAGTTACTGCACTTTTCTGCTTCGGGTGCGCACCGAGACGGAATCTCGTGTTCGATTTGTAGGACTCCGTTCCAGTGCTTTTCGTAATCGTATTCGAGTTAAAGTGAACTCTAGCGGTGCATATCGTAATTGTGTTCGAGTTACACTTGCTCTCTGGCAGTGCATAGGAAAATATGTTCGAGTCGTATGGCGGAACTGTCCCGGAGCAAAATAAACTGCACCGTCAAATTTGACGGTGCAACGGTGCACTCCCGTAAATTTAGAGGTTAGAAATAGCGAGAAAATTAAATACTGATTCCTTACTGATTCCTAGTAATTCCTTAAACCAAAAATTTGTGGATAAGTACATTTTACGTATTGTATGAATTACAACTTATTACAATAATTAAAATGGATCACACCTTGTAGTTCCACGACTCTGTTATAATAAGAATAACATCATAACAACAAACAACCGTGATAGGTATAGGATAGGGATAGGTAGAAGGCTATAATGAAAATGCAGACTGGACTGGAGGGAAACTGGATTGCACACTGCACTGCACCGGTGCGGCGGTGCATGGCGCTCTGGCTCTGGCTCTGGTTCTGGCCTGCCCTGACAGAGTTCGGTTCCATACAGAGTCGAAATGCGAAAGTTCTGCTCCGTACTGGAGCAGAATTCTGGGCAGAACTGATTCAGAGACAGATCGATCTCGCTCCGAGCAAGTGCAGCCAACTCGAATGCGCTATTAGAAAAGGTACTCGCTTTTGTCCTTATCCAGTGATATAGCAGTGAAGGTATACCTACTAGGCGGTAAAAATTTTATTATATTGGGTCCCAAACTTACAGTGAGTTTTAACCAAGACTTTTTTGGTGGTTTAGCATGGCATAGAGTATCATAATATAGATCAGTTCCCAGAGGTACCGAACAAGAATTTGTTGGTTCGAAAACTTACGAAGCAACCGATTTAGGAAAGAGATCTCAGTAGATCGACTTATCTGTCGTAATAAACCGATACCCTAGCAATTATCCGATATCCGAACAATAACAGAGTGCTTTTAGTGGAGTGCGAGAAACCGTGTATTAAAATGTGTCCAGGAGAATTTTTAATGAATTAATTGTTGATTTTATTTATGTATTTTATAAAAATGTCGATAAAGTGAGTGCTTATTTTATGTTGTTTTTGAATATTTTGACAATTTACCTAACCTAAAAAAATCAAAAGCTGTCAATTGGAAAGAGTGGATTAAGCTAAGACAAAATTCTTTGTGTCAGGGCCTACTCTAAAACGGATTCGTTTTCGAACACTCTATAATAATAATTGTAAAATTAGAAAAAGCAATAAGAAAAAGACAATTGACAATCGTTACTCGGAATTTTTTCATAAAAAATACATTTCCAGTCAATTTTTCAATTCGTGAGAAAAATAAAGACGCTTCAAGATTGTATTTTTTATGAACCTCTCAATAAAGAACCTCTCTTTTTATTAAAATAGTTAAATTGTGTTAAACTTCATGAAGGTAAATAAAATTAAAGTATAAAGTAATAAGCTTAGTATACAGGGTTATCCCGCATAAGTGCGAAAAATTGTAGGAAGTGATCGCTTGCCTCATTCTAAGGAAAAAAGTTCCCATTACCGTGTGTCCGCGTGGAAATGCAGTGTTACCGCTTTTGAGATACAGGGTGTAAAAACGGTTTATTTTTTCAGTTTTTCGAAGATATCTCGGGAACCGTTTGAGATAATAATAATAATAATATATAACTTTATTTGCAAAAAATTAGCACATTAACAAATTTAAAGAAAAAGTGAATTATTAACTATCACAAAAAAGTAAGAGGCTAATTAATGCAAATTGGCGAGGTTAGCTGAGTTAGCTAATTGTAAACCAATATTTTGTTTTTTGTTAAATAATTTGTTGAAATTATTTTAATTAGCTATATTAGTTTTTATTAAGATTTTGTTTGATAATAAATTTTGTTTATATTTTATTGAATATGAATTTGGGTTAAAAAGTTTTTTGTGCAACTGCCATTAAAAGTTACACTTTTAACGACAGCTGACAGTGTTTACATGGAAGCGTTTTAAAAGTACATTACAACACTCGTGTCAAAAGTAATTCTATCCACTTTTTCTGTACTTATACATTCTCTTTTTGAACTACATTTTCTCATGATGAAATCAGACAAAATTATAGTTAGTATGATTTTTTCATATTCTTTTTATTACTGGCAAACATATTAATAAAAAAATAAGTGCCTATAGTCAAGAATTCAAGACAATAATAATTGTTTAGAAATTGCAATCAATAATAATTATTATGACATAAATCTTTTATTTGTATGCACGCATTTTTAGTAACCATAGCGTCGACAACGGTTGCTTAGCATAGTACACTTGTACTTATCTGTAATTATATTTTAAAATGCAATTTGAAGTTGAGTGTCATTCTAAATTCATCAATTTTATTATCAAAATAGAGCAGTTTTACAAAAACCATTGTATGATATTCGTCTTAAAAGTGATTTTATTTTTTTCGTGAATTTGTAAAACTCGCTCCGCTACGCTTCGCTCATTTCACAAACCTTTTCACTCACAAAATAAAACTTCACTTTTAACACTAATATCATAAATAGCTATTATGTTATCTGGTACTTCATTGTTTAATTTACTACTTAAAATATGTAAATGATTTTTTATACATCTGTTTATTAATTTTAGGGATTTTAATAATGTTGTTATATCTGGTTGATCTTTCGTGAATTTGATTCCGTGAACATATTTTGGATCGAAGGTATTCTGGCTTAGAAAAGAATAGTATATTCTATATCAAGGGCGGAAAGAAGTTCATTTCAGCGAGTATGAAGTTATCGGGCCGAGCGGAGCGGAGCGGAGCGAGGGTCGATTGAATACGAGCTGAAATGAACTTCTGATCCGGCCGAGATATAGACACTATTTTTTAGCGCATCGCGTAAGAACACTGAATACTTTGGCTTGTTAGCTTGTTGGCGAATATGTGGTGGCGTACAAATTAATTCACTGTCAGTGTAATTTTCCTGTCGAGCGTTAATTTTGTTTCTTTATTGACGAAACCTCAGAAACTAGTAACCCCCGTTAATCGTTATAATTAGATAGGTACCTATACCTGTTATTATATTTCCAGCTCGTTTAGACTTTATTGAAATATGCGCGTAGGTATAGTGGTCTCGGTTTAGTTGTCAGCGGTGTGCTTCAATTTCGCTCTCACCTGCCGCGTAATCACTAACTGATAACACTATGAGTAGAGTTGCTATAGTAACTCCTAAATCTGTCCGCCCTAGGGCCAGGAAAAACGTTCGTTGCGGGCTGGAAAATTTTCTACGCTTGAAAGCGAGCTGCTGTTGCATGCAGGCTGCAATATGCGTCATTCCGCCGGCTACTGAGCTACTGAAAAATCGTCTTTCAGAGGCGATGCGCTAAAAAAGAATTTTATGAACTGTATTAACAAGATAAATAGTATATTATTTTATACGGAGGGAAAGTGACACTTTTCATGGCGCGCTCGTGTTTATCAGCCGAACGAAGTGAGGCTGATAATAGAGAGCAAGCCATGAAAAGTCACTTTTCCTCCAAATAAAATATACTATTTTTTCTTCAAACGTGGGCAAATTTAAGCAAGAACATCATTTTTAATTGAAGGAAAGCGAATTTCCAAAAGGTTTGGACTGGTATAAGTAGGTGAATATGGAGTATGGGCTGCTTCTATAGAAACGCGGCGCTGTCAAATTGACACTGTCATCAACGTCAGTGAACATCGAGAAATTATTATTGAAATTATTAAAGAAAAATAATAAAATAATAATTATGTAACTAAACTACTAATCATCGCAAAATCAAAATTAAAAACGTTATAAAAGTTTGTAAGTAAGTTATAAAATTAATGATAACATCTACCTACCTCTTGCTAGACCCTGCTTGGTCAATTTTTTCATTTTCTGTTAATGATGATGCCAGTCAGTCAGAAGTTGAATGTTAAATATGTAGGTCATTGTAGGTAGGTACCAATAACTGTACACTAATACCTACCTAATAATAAAAATATAAGATGTTGGATTCCTTTATGTACCTAGGTATATGGTTATAATTATTATCCTTGTGTTCAATATTCAAACTTCAATACGGAATAATAATTATTTTTGTTTACCTCGCAATAACCCAACTTTTTTCTGACGTTTGAACCGACTGAGCCGAGCACGAGCTCGACTCGACTGAAGCCGACTGTCGACCGTCCGGCTTCGGGTATAATTATGACGTTTCACAGAATTACTTCGTTTCGGTGTAGATTTTCCAAAGATTATGTTTGATTAATACCAAATTCCTTTTAACCTTATTAGATAATAATAAACTAGAGAGTTTTCATATCTTAGGTTGAATTTTATTGATGAATATACGGGCCTACATTAATAAAATTTCAATAGTTGATTCTTAATACAGGTATGTGTTTGTATGTTGAGATGTTGCTATGGCACCACTTTAGCTCCGGCGGAGGTAAAGTGTTGCTTGGCAACACTTTAGCTCCGGCGGAGGAAAAGTGAAACTTTGAGACCGGCTACTGAGTCGAGTAATGTCTGATTTACTGACGTTTGAAGAAAAAAGTAATTTTGTTTTCTATATTAAGCCAATTAGATTTTATCATTAGATAAAGCACTCAGCTTTTGCACATGCCTTATCATTGATATAAGTTACCTTTTTAATATCAATTAATTTTTTTATGCGCCGTTGATTGAGATTTTAGAATTGAGCGAAGTTTTTTGCCCTTTAGTTTTCCATACATACTTTGAAACGTCGTCCTAAGCGAGTTTTTTTGTTTTTAATCGTAAATAGCCGTTTTTTCGAAGTTTTTTTCGTAAACGTTTCGCGTTAGCAAAATTATGACCAATAGTATTTTTTGTGTAGAAAATATTGTCGGTTTAAAATACGCTTTTTAAATGTAAATGTGTCCAGTATCGTAGATATTAATAGATAAAAGCCTCAAGAAACCAAAAAATTTCCGCCACTGGGCATATGAAAAAAAATTGTTGGCATTAAAAAAGTAGCTAATATCAATTTTTTTATTGAAAAGCCACATGCACTGCAGGAAATTCCTTATGGCGCCCTGGGAGCCGTGCATGAGCGGAGATATCGATTCACGTTCACTTTGAATCGCTGCAGGTTGTATTCCTCATCAATTATAAGATATGTACAAAAATTGAGTCTGATACTCAAACGATTTCTGAGATATCAAAACTGGAAAAAAGTCTTTCTTTGACATTTTGTACTCCAAAAACGGTGCATTTATGAACCCACCTTACTAGGAACTTTTTTTCCTTAGAATGAGCCAAGGAATCATTCCTTAAAATTTATCGCACTTATTTAGGATAATCCTATATTAAGATTTAGTTAATTTAAGTCTAGATTTATTCGAAATTGTTGCTATAAAAATTATTTTGTGTTTAGTGGCTGTTGAAAAAGCGAACATGTCCACAGACAAAAAGCAGACTGAAAACTCTATTGCTGTATGGTTAAGAAGAGAGCTAAAGAAGGCATGAACAATTAAAATAAATAGACACACTTATTAGGATTTTAAAATTAGAGTGTTTTAGCCTCGGTTTTAGCGTAATATGGAACTTACCAAAATTTTAATGTGCGTTCAACTATTAAAAGGACCAGTTTATCAATTCTTAGAGAAGGTCCACTACATCCATTTTACTTCAAAAATAATAGGTAACGTACGTACATAATGATACAAGCTTTACAAGCTTTCATACAACAGATGTACAATATATACATCCACTGAATGAACATTTTTGTGGAAAATGTACATACATGGTACCTACGTACTTATGGATACACTATGTATTTTCGAGTATGTCTATAAGACACGTGTCACATCCCAAAATTTCGTACTTAAGACATAGGTACATAGACTGACTGACCATACATTGACAATGTATATGTTATAGTAAATGTGTATAATCCGGTATTGTATATAATACCTAGGCATTGTATACATTGCCTAAAACGTCCAGGCAATGTGTGAAATACGATTCATTTCATACATTGCCTAGGTACCGAAAGCGCATCCGGCAATGTGTATAATGAACGACAACGGACAGCGAAACGCGTGCGGGCGGAGAAGTAAACATGCTGCAACTCGTTCGTTGTAAAGATGAGCAAAACTGTGATTTTGTACCCTATAACTAAGGGCTAATCTTAATTTGTCCTCCAATAATTCGTATTCGTATAGGTATAAGGTAGTCAAGTTTATATATATTTTTTTTGTTAAATAAGTAGGTAGGCACCGGTTACCTACAACAGGTATAGGTACTTCCATTACACAGTTAGGTACGCGAATAACGCTTTCCTGATTATTGATATCATTATCTAAAGGAATAGTCAAAGTAAATGACCTGACCTGACCAATTTGTAAAATATGTATACCTACGTATAGTTTAAAAACTCTATTTCATACATTGCCCATGGTTCAACGGGCATTCTATACAATGCCCGTTGAACCAATACAGGTAAAGTATGAAATAGTTTAAGAAATAAAAATCATTTCATATATTTCCTGAACGATCCCGGCATTGTACACATTGCCTAGGTATTGTATAGAATCCCTGCATTATACACATTGCCTATAACATATACATACATTGACTGAATTGGTGGTCCAATTTATAACGTTATAAGACTTGCCTTAAAGCCAATCTGGCTGTTATTTCTAAACAATAAACCTTTTCGATTTTCTAATCAAGAATATGCTGACATACACTTTATTTATGAATTTTGTGATGGGAATGCGGTAGAAGCAATTCGAGAATATCGCAGACAATTCCGCAACAGACGCCTGCCACAGCATATTTTGTTTCAAATGTACCTAAACTGCCAAATTGTTATTCACGGATTAAGGGCCATACCAAAGGAATCTTAATCATAAAAATATTAATATCGTACGAAGAAAAAATCGTATACTGCGTGAATTTAACAGAGATCCGAGGAAACGTCAAATAAGGGTGAGTCGAACCATTGGAATTCCTAAAAACACTATTTAAGAGTACTAAAACGAGATCATCGGCATCCCTCTCATCTCCAACCTGTACATGGTTTACATCCAAAAGACGAAGAACACGGGATGGCATTTTGTAGATGGCTTTTGGACCACAATGAGGATTTTTTAAGAAATATTTTATGTAATGTTTTACTCGACAAGGAATTGTTAATTATCATAATCAACATGTATGGGCACACAAAAATCCACATAACATCAGACCGCGAAAGTTTCAACATGAACTTAGTACTAACATCTAGATAGGGATCTACAATGTAAATCTGTTTGGCCTTTCCACAGAGGCTGAATTTTGAAAACTTTCTGGAATTTTTGGAAATATCGTCGTCACTGGTTTTGATAATTTATCACCATAAACCTTAAATCATGATTGCTACTTAGATCATACTGTATTCCAATTTTCCAACTTTTATAAGCAGCCGTTTAGGCAATATTCAAAATAATATAGTTTTTTCTGCCACGGGATATAAGTTTGACCTTTTAATAGGTAGGTATAGTAGGTATAGCTACTATTATCACTCAGATATCATTAAATTTATATCAAATATACGTAAAGGAAACTTACCTTATTATCCAAATGGCAATTATTAAGGGAATTTTCATAATAATCACTGTTCATATTATTAAATTCACTCATCGAAAACTAACAAGAATCTTTGCAAAACTGCCTTCAATTTTAATTACATTAATATGACGTTTATGTAATAATTAAATCGTTTCGTTACCCAGGCAACGTCAATTACAATATAAGACAGTTTGAAAATCCAAGTTTAACATAAATCATTTTTCCGACATAATTTTCAGTTATCTAACTACGTTTTTCGTCATTCTAACACTGATATTTCTTCTCGCAGAAAAAAATTGTATATTACACACGAGAAAAAATTGCGATTTTAGCTCTCGATGTGTTTGTCCCCTCCGCTAAACGCGTCGGGGACGAAATCACATCTCGAGCTAAAATCTATCACTGTTTTCTCTTGTACCGGGTGGTCCATCACTTATGTCCACCCCCGAATAGAGGTTAATTTTAAAGATAAAAAATTGAAACTTTGAGGACTTGTGTAATTAACCCTTAGTTGGTAACATACTTTTTTTCACTTTATAAGTAACATCCGTCTCTCAGTCGGGGATCATATTACAGTTCCACCATTATAGGTAACATCCGTCGCTCAGTCGGAATAGGTATTACAATAATATGTATAATTACATATTTATTCGAATGTATTCTAGTAAACACAAATATATTTTATTAAAACAAGACTTATTTCATTTTTATACATTTTTTTATATATTATACCTTTTCATTCACCATACTTTCGACCACCAGCCGACTGAGAGATGGACTGAAATATATCGTTCTGAGTAACACCCGTCTCACAGACGTATTTTTGCGAAGGCGGCTACGGACTTTTTGACAACCAACTAGAGCATACCTAATACGAAATTTTTGTACATTCATTCGTTTGGATTCGGCGCAGCATCAAAACTTGGCATCCGCCTCAGAGTCGGATGTTACCAACTAAGGGTTAATATATGACCACATAATGGCATAATCAGATTAATTATTTTTTTTTAGTTGAGCCATCAGCGATAAAAAACTGTAATTTGGTGTTAATGTGACCAAAATAAATTCCATTTTTCTTTAATACACCGATAGAAATCGATTAATAAACTCAAAATCCATGAAAATAAATATCAAAAACCTAATTACAGGCCTTTAATTAAATAAAATACTTAAAATATGGAAATGACAGGTAAAATGATTGATATATGGTAGAGCAATAAAAGTGACAAATCTAATGAGAGTAGGTACCTACCATGAATAATCTTCAAAGCAGTCAGAAGAATGTGCCATTGAACTCGAATGGGGATTCTTTTATGAATGTTTACTTAGGATATGTTTACTTAACATTTGTGCTATACCAGCCCTTCAAAATCCTGGTAGTTTTATTGCTTCCATAAATCAATCATTCTAGCTGTCATTTCCATATTTTGTATATTTTATTTAATTAAAGGCTTGTAATTAGTTTTTTGATATTTCTTTTAAGCGGTTTTGATTTTCTTAATCGATTTCTATCGATGTATTAAAGAAAAATCGAATTTATTTTGGTCACATTAACACCAAATTACAGTTTTTTATCGCTGATGGCTCAACTAAAAAAAAAAATAATTAATCTGATTATGTCATTATATGGTCCTATATTAATTACACAAATCCTCAAAGTTTCAATTTTTTATCTTTAAAATTAACCTCTATTTCGGGGGTGGACATAAGTAGTGATGGACCACCCGGTATAATAAATAACTATTATTTCCTAAATTTCAACAATCTGTATCTAGAAAAGGAAGCTTTCCCTGATATAAGTGTATAAATAAAATACCATTATTTTAACGTTATCTATCGAATGGTGAAGTCCTGAATTGGATCACGCTATATACAGGGACTTACATAGACCAATGTTCATAAGCGGACTTCAAGGCGGGTGGAAACCCACAAAATAATTTTTTTTTGTTATTGGTTACGAAGTTACAGGGTGTTTTATGTATTAAGTACAAAACTTTGATAGGCGATATTATTTATCAAACGGTTGACGATATTTTGTCTAAATTTACTAAATTTACTAATAAATTTACTATTTAAATACAACGGATGTTGAATTCCGGAAACTTATGAAAACCGCCTTCTGAGTTAATTAAAAATTCAGGACCGGATTTGAAAATTTTTCCCCCATGGTCTTTGTTGAAAAAGTTAATTTTCTGACGATGCTTCTGAAAAACTGTCATCGCATTTCAAAAGTTAAGAAAAAACTCTATGGAAATCAATCCTCAATTTGAACGGCACACCCAAACCATCCCGAAAAAAAAGTCAAAGTAAAACTTCTTCAAAATAAATTGATACGGCGAAGATTCAAACTACTTATTATTTCATTCAAGACAGTTCTAGTTTCCGTACAAGATCAATAGAAAAATAATTGCAAGTGTTTTTAGTAATAAATGGAAATCAAAGAGGATTTACGAAACACTCGGGATGTCATATTAACACAGGGATTATAAAATTTATGTTTCCAACCCCTACTTTGTAGAATCTCTGCATATTGATGGATGATAAATAAAACACTAATGTTTTAAAAAATTCTACTGCCATTATAGAAAACATTTTAATAGAAAGCAAAACTTTAAAAAAGAATGCCACTTTAAAATTTTTGGACGTTGAAAAAGCATTATGCGAGGCATTATGACTCTGAAAGCCCGTCCATTTAGAAAATTCAGTTCGTTCTTCTGAGATTCCTGAAAAACTACAAGATAGTTGTCATAAATCCACAAAAATATAATAAAACTTCGATTGAAGTACGATTCAAACGTTCCAAATCAATTAAAATTCAAAAAGGTTTCAAGGTGCTCTATTGTCGCCAATATTATTCATTGTCTGAGGAAGATGACAGAATATGGATTTAATTTGTTGAGAGAACCACTATTGATTTTGGGCTTTGCGGATGATATGATATTAATTGAAAAAATTTGGAAAGATAAAAATGCTGCAACAAATTTGTTACACACGGTAGAGTACAGACGTCAAGAAATTGTATTAAAAATCAAACCATTGAAATCTTCAGCGATAAAAATAATAAATGTAAAACTAAAAAGTAAAAACCCTCGTAAAAACCTCAACGCACACTTGAAGTTGAAAACGAATCAATAGTTTCTGAAACACAAGATTCTCTAAAATATTTGCTTGTTAATTTTTTAGATGAACTGATATTTGATCACAAAAAGTTATTAGAAAAGCTATATAATAATTTGTAAGCATTTAATAAATCATATCTATTAACCTGCCACCAAAAAATACATTAGGTATATCAAATCAAGTACACACTGAAATATAATATGCCAATAATTAGGTTTGCAAGAAACAAGAACTCAAATTGTTAATGGTACTTGGCATGAACAATAAGAAAACAAATGGCTTTAATTTGGCTATTTCAGATTTTATGGATGTGTTCCAGTGGCGTAGATATTCAGGGCTGGCGCCATTTTTCTCTCCCTATCTTATACGCCACTGATTATTTTTCAAATCTGAAAGTCTTCTTCAATTTTAAATTTAATTTAGAAACATAAATGGCCTTTGAAAAATTTTGAATAGAAGCTTATTTACAGAAATATTTTAAATAGTTCACAGTCGTACATTGAATTATTATTTTACAAAATCAGTCTATTATTGATAAAATTGACAGGTAGCCATAGTTATTCACCGCTGTCAAAATAGTTTGCCTTGTTATATAAATAGTGCATCAATTTCGTGCTTTTCGCCTTGTTTTTATTATTATGGAAAACTACACACCTGCTGAATTCACAGGTATGCATTTTATTTATGGTGTCGCAAATGGGAACATTAGAGAAGTCGCTCGTTTTTATCGACAAAGTTTTCCTGATCGGCGGCACCCAAACCGTAAAATTTTCCAACGCATTCATACACGTTTGAGAGAGAGACTGGAGCTCTAAACCATTTGGCACCCCCTGGACAAATGCGGCTCAGGCAAACATTGCGTTTTAAACGCAATGTTCGCTCTTAAACGCTGTAGCTTTTAAAAGAAACGTCATATTTTTAACTGAAACTTATTTTCCAACTTACATTTATGAGAGGAACCACCGTTTCAAGTGTGGCCCAACATCTCTGATACACCCTGTATATTCTATTATTTCATAGAATATAGGAATATAGGTATTCTAATTGACAGGTATACCAAATTAATAATACACAGAAAGTGAATAAATACTTAAGTGCAAAAAAAAAGAATTAGGTTGAATTCCTCGTTGAAAATAAATCATTCCCCCTCTCCTGTTGAAATTCATTTACATCATTTGCTTGATCATTCATATGTTTGTATGAAAAAATTATATGAGACGAAGTCATTATTTTTTCTATATTAATTCTGTCTTATCTAATGTGAGAAACTATATCACACTTATAATGATAATTTAAAAAACTTAATCGACTGTAAGCATTTTGTATTCATAATAATTCCAACTTATCACAGAATGGATTGTGTTTTCAATTCAATGCTTGAACAAAAAGCTCAGTTCTGCAAAAGAATCGCCACGCTGGAGATGGTATAAATAAATAAGTAAGTAAATATAGATAGGCATGCGTTTAGATGAAGAAGACAATGATCAGATAACTAAAAGCTTCCACCCAAATCTGGGTTAGGTGGAGAGGTCGCTTTTCTCTACTGCCCTTCAAAACAATCTTAGGTTAGAACACTTTATGCCAAATCAATGTAGGACACTCCGGATATCTGCAGCTGATGTTTAAAATTTTGATTCAATGCAAGAATCTAATAAGAAATAGGTATCTCAAGCTATGATTAGAATACGTAATCAACTCTAAAGGTTAGTCACTTACAAATTCCATTGTTAGGCAATTAAAAATAATTTGCTAAGTATTTTAGTTAATTTTATCCTCCCGTGTGAATGATGTGGGTACAAATCTTCTAGGACAAAAACAGGGTAATAATTTTTTTGAAACTCAGTTGCTCCTTGAAAGCTAAAGCTCCAGAAGTAGAGCCATCGATAGAAACCAATATTATTGCATTTGCGAGCAAACGAACGCCAATACTCAAACCGACATCCAGATTCACACACATAAACAGATTGAAATGGAAGGAAAACGGAAGGATACGCGTGCTCCCTGCGTGGTGATAGGCCGGCCACTGAAAGTAGGGGAGTCTGACTAACTGAAACCCCGCACTGATACTGACACAGCCTGAATCTTTTAAATTTCGGCAAGCTACGCGTCCATCAGATGTAGAAGAGATTTGTTCACCAATTTTATTCAAGATATTAAATTTTAAAATTAATGCAATAACAAATCAAATCAAATATGGGTTCAATAACTAGATTTTAGCATTAATTTTAATAAAAAATTTGAGGACGAAACCACTTACGTAATCCACTAAAACTCATTAAATGTCCACCAATCCGGAACCATAGATCACGAAAAAGTGGTTTTCCAGAATTCACCTCCCTACAATATACCGTGTGAGGAAATGAAAACGTAATTTAGGCAGGCCCTGATGGTAAAATAAAAACCTTCTTGCGCATCAATCGCATAAATAGCGAATTTTTATGAGATTTAATTATAAAATATTTCACAGCTTTTTTAATTAACTTTCTGTAATTTTCCATAGTCAAGTGATATTAGCGTTCATTTCATTTCGTTTGAAAACGTGCCATAAAATTGATTTTTAAATTCAATAAAACAAAAAAAAATTAAAATTTAACAATTTTGCCGCTTTTTCTATGCTCGGCACTTTATTCAACTTTATTTTAAAAACGCACTTTTTTTACAGTTCCTTTAAAGTATTGAAATTCGAAAATATGAAATTTGTTTAGAAATAAATGTCATGTATAAAAATTCGAATATCTCCTGCATTTTGCTTCTTTACACTTTTCAGGGTTAAAGGCTATTGTTGGTATAGTTGTCTACTGTGAAAATTTCAGTTCAAAAATATGCTCATAAACGGTTATAGAAATTTAGCCATTTTTACCTTTTTCCTACCCATCACGCTTTTTGATAGAAATAATGCAAATTTTATTGCATTAACTAAAATTTCAAATAGATTTCTTCCAATCTTAGGCGTTTTTTCTTGTTGCATGCACCAGTTTCAATTACATTTCGTAACTATTTTACTGACATTATCGTAACTAACATTACTGCCGTTCGTAAATTGGGTACCTAAATATAACTATTACGTCTATTACGTCTAACATTTTAACACAAAACATATAGGTAGGTACAACATATTCAAAAATTTCTCCTTAGAAATCATCATCACTAGAGCTCGGATTAGGTATATGCAAGAAAAATTACAAAAATATGCACATATATATGCAGGGTTTCTCAACCAAATATGCAACAAAATATCCAAATTTGCAAAATATATGCAAAATGTTTATGTAACGGAAAATAGTAAAAATGCAATAAATTGTTTTCAATAAGTTTGTTACAGTCTTTTGATTCTGGTTTTCCTCTTTGGTCATTTGCTTTTCCTTATTTGTCAAATGAGTTTCTTATTTTTCTATCTATCAATGATTATAGTCATTGATTTATCAATCAATTTCCTTTTATGTCAAATCAGTTTCACTTTGTGTTAATTGCTTTTCCTATTTACGTATAGTGACATTATCGGGTGATCCACAAAATTTTTCATCAACTAGTGCCTTGGAAAAAATGAAGCATGTTTGCCAGTCTGTCAGAACTATTGGTAGGTGTGCTCAGAAGCAATGAGCTCAGACATGACTGCAATAGCTATCTCTCTCTTTCAAGGCACTAGTTGATGAAACATTTTGTGGATCACACGAAATAATAAACATTGGAAAAGCATTTGATATAAAAGGAATCTCATTTGACAAAAGAGGAATATCAATTGAAAAAAACATACTGACGTTTGATAAATGAGAAAAGCATTTGACAAATTAGGAAAAGCAATTGACAAAAGAGAAAAACCAATAGCAAAAGACTGTAAGTAGGTACATATCACTGTATTTTTAATTAATTAAAATCATATAAAAGATTTGGCTTACAATTATTCAATTAATACTAAAAACATTACTATTTATACACCGTTCACATATTAAAAACGCACTAGGAGGCCATGAACTTTTGTTTTTAGATTTACAAAAATGAAAACTGCCTAGATCTCGATTGACAATATTAGCTGATCGAGATATTAAAGGTTAAGTAAGCACTGACATTTGTCAAATCACTCAAATTGTCTCAGGTGATTAACAGCCTTGTTGTCAAATTGAAGTTTTAGTAGCAGGGGATTTCTAGGATAATTTTTCACTCCGATCAATTTTTCTCAAACTCTGACAAATAAAATTATTAAATTTTTGACATTTTACATTTCGAAAGAGCAAAATGACTAAAATAACATCTTTAGATGGATAAATACGCATTAAGAAAGAATTTCAATGATTAAGATCCAGAAAGTCCAAACTTGAGCAAACATATTTAAGTCATTCTGAAGGTAAAATATATTTGGGATGTAAGTATTATATTATGTAGGTATATCTGCTAAATTGCTGGTAATGCGGTCTTTGATAGTAGTCAGACCGTGAATTAGCAAGTATTATTAGACAGGTCAAATGTGAAATTACACCTTTAGGCAGCCCACCTAAAATAGCCACTAATTATGAAAATATTGTGTATCCGAAAGATTTGCAATAATTTATTTCCAATACAAACCCAATCGAAATATCATGGGGGTATTGTATACTTCATTATACAAGCACGTAAATTCACAGCTTCCCTCTAAGGATAAAGTAAGAAATGTTATGGCTTGAAGAGCTTTCAAAATGTAAGTACACCTGACATGTGACAAAATTAATATAAGTATGCAGTAATATGCAGTAATGAACATAATAAATATACGCCGGGTCCCGGAAGTAACAAGCACTAGAAGTGGTTGACGTCAACGTAGCGTACAGAGACGGATCCGAACGGATATGGCTTTTATCATATCGTATCCAGACTATAGGAACTAATGTCACGCTTTTTGAAATGTAAATGCAAAATAAATGCAAAATTCAAAATAATAATCGTGCTGCTTGTAATTTCGAAAATATTCCTTGCCCTGAAAGTGAAGACAAAAATAGCAATGCGACTGCAGTGTCAAAGAGGCCTTAGCTGTGACCTTAATATTAGTTTGCAATGACTGTTTTTAGCTTCTTACCCACCCAGCACACCTATTTCTCTCCTCGGTCCCGAAAAAATTGATGGAACTTAGGATACGTGGATGTAAATATTTACCATTATTTCTTCTAGTGCGGAAGATAGTTTTGTCATTCGTTGAATCACAAAACACAAAATAATGATTGTCAATAGATCTGTCGATCTGCGAATAAACTATGATGTTTCTCAAGTAGGTGCATCGGGTTAACCAGCTTTATTAGGGAGCGGAAGGTGTCGAACTATGTAGCTCAGCGTCGAACTAGGTATACATCAGCCACTCGCGCTCGGGCCGCTCACTAGAACTTGTACTTAATCATTGACTGTCCGGCATGCAGTGACAGATCATGCCAAGCGTGAAATAGTGAACCGCTACGACACTTTATTTCACCCGTTTTTACTTTATGAACTCTTCATGATAATCATACATTTTATGAACTAAGAAACGTGTAAAAAAGTGTATTTTATTAATCACTCGTAGATAAAGTGAACTTTATTTATCACTCGTAGATAAATATATTTTATAGTCATTTTATTTAGAAAACTTCCAATTAAACGATTTCATTCTTCAGTGGATTACACATTTATTTTACCTATTTCAAATAATGAATTTAATACCGGGAATTAACGCCTAATATCGGTAATTATAAATTGTTTTATCAGTATACACCGTGTTTTATATTAAGTAGGCACTATTGCTAACTTCGTTATTATTTAACCTAGAAAGTCGGTTAAATTAGCAAACTAGTAGTATTTTTTCTCCAGAATAAAATGGCAAAAACAGAAAAACAATTGAACATCGCGTTTTCGAGATATTTTAAAAAATGTAACTTTTTTAATGGAACACCCTATATATTTTTGAATGGATCGGTTGCAAATTTTTTTTTAAAGGAAAAAGTCTCTATGCACTATGATCCTAAAATAATAAATTCATTAATTATTCATTATTTTATTACTCCCAAAGTAGGCTGCGACAATTAATGTAATTTAATGTACCTACCTACGTAATGTAAGGTAAAAAAATATATCGTCCTCAATAGTGTATTTTTCAATAAAAAAATACACAAAAAAAGGAGTTGTTATATTGAAAAGGATTTAATTTTAAATAAACAAATAACAGAACTTGTCCGTGTTTTAAATTAAGTCGGCACTATTGCTAACTTCGTTATTATTTGAACTAGAAAGTCGGTTAAATTAGCAAACTAGTAGTATTTTTTCTCTTGAATAAAACGATGAAAACAGGAAAACAATTGAACATCGCGTTTTCGATATATTTTAAAAAATGGATATTTTTTATGGAACACCTTGTATATTTTTAGATGGATCGGTTGCAAAATTTTTTTTAAAGGAGAAAGTCTCTATGCACTATGATCCTAAAATAATAAAATTTCACACACAAACAAATTCTGTTATTTGTTTATGTAAAATTAAATCCTGTTCAAGGTAACAACTCTTATTTTTAGTGTATTTTTTTATTGAAAAATACACTATTGAGGACGGCATAATTTTTTTACCTTACATTACGTAGGTACACTAAATTACAATAATTGTCGCAGCCTACTTTGGGAGTAATAAAATAATGAATAATTAATGAATTTATTATTTTAGGATCATAGTGTATAAAAACTTTTCCCTTAAAAAAAAAAAATTGCAACCGATCCATCTAAAAATATACAGGGTGTTCCATTAAAAAAATTACATTTTTTTAAATATCTCAAAAACGCGATGTTCAATTGTTTTTCTGCTTTCGCCATTTTATTCAGCGGCAAAAATACTACTAGTTTGCTAATTTAACCGACTTTCTAGGTTAAATAATAACGAAGTTAGCAATAGTGCCGACTTAATATAAAACACGGTGTATAGCGGTAACTTACGTTAAATCACCATATTTCAGGTTCCTCTATATAGGGTACTCTGCTATTCTAACAGAAGTAATTGCCAAAAAATTATAATTAATTGAAAATTGTTAAGCGCTATAGGCAAAAACTCTCTTCTTAAAGTGTGGTCTTTATTATAAAATCAACGTTTCGACCAAACAATTAGGGTCATCTTCGGGATTCTAAAATGACAAAAAGGAAACAGTTAACGATATAGCAGTTACATTTTAAAGATACTTACAATAATTTGAGCAATTAGATAGGTCTGGAAACATTTTTGGTAATTTAAATGAATTAAATTATTACTTTTTTTTTTGTTAAATTTCGAATTTCTGAAAATAGAACTGATACCACGGTAAAGCTAGTCGCTATATTAGTGTATTTTAATAAAAAATGGGCGTAGTTGTTGGACAAAGAAAGGGACCTTATGTACCCTGGTACCCTGTATCTACCCCACCGATCAGTCTTTTCCACATATTTAACTTTGTTTTGTCCGCTCTAAATTATAATTGATAACCTCTGATTCAAAATTAAAATGACAAAAAATGACAAAGTTATCCGCCAAAAATTAGAAAACTAAAATTATTCAACACCCTGTATCTTTTTTTTCCAAATTAGTCAGGACGTAGGTATGTTTATGGGCACTTTTGTTCCTTGAAAACCGTCTTGTCCGAAAAACGAATCCTTGAAAAACGAAAAAAGTCCTGCTACAAAAACCTGGTTCGCCGTATATATTATTCGATTAGTTTCTATAGTAAGTAAACTTTATTGTTAAAGTAAGCTGCCTGCGAATCGCAGGTTGCATACCGATCAATCTTTCGACATAGTTTAAAATCCATATATTTAATTTTTTATGAGTAAATAAATATGGGGATTAAAGATTCTGATTGAGTCAATTAAAACTTGCTTAGCTATATCGAAGTTACATATACATTCGACTTGCTATTGGTACGATTTTAAAATTCAGTTTCAATAATAATTAATGGAGTAAAAAATCATTACCTTTGTAATTAAATATCTAGTGAAAAGTTTTTACGAAGGATAGAATTTTAAATTGAATTTCCAGATGGTTAGCTTGATCCTTTTTCACAAACAATAGAGCTAGATTTACAAAAGGCTATAGCTAGTTCGGCAACTATATTGAAATTCTCCCAATGCAGGTTGTCGGTTGAATTAACAAACTTGATAGTTGTGTTTAATAGCAGCAACTTTATTGACCACAAAAAGAAGTATGCGGTTGAGTTTTTTTATACTTGCTTTATAGATCGTGTCTAGATCTTTGCGAAAACATTCTACCGTTTACAATGAACATAACTGTTTCAAATAATTCTTAGTTTTGAATTAAGATATTTCACAATTTTGTAGGAGCTAGATGCCTGAAAGGACTGGTCTGGTATTGCATTAAGGCAGCAACGGCGAAGTCGTTTCAAAATGGCGGTTGATTGAATTTTCGTAAAACTTTGCATTCTTAGAACAACCGCATATTCTTCAACATTGAAGAAAACAAAAAGGTCAAATAACAGCATAGGAATATTATTAGTTTTTTGATGATGTAGGTGGAGGCAAAATTATTACATTTCTATACATATCCATTTTATTACGTTTTAAAAGGAATTAACCATTTCTTTTACAGTATTATAGGCAACTATTCCTAATAAACGAGATGTTTTCTTAAATTTTGGGGGTATTAGGAGATCTGAGTATATAATATCGTACCTATACAAGAAGATATAGAGGGGAGTCAATAGTGAGAGATCGGAACATTGCTATTCAACTGTACAAGATAAAACAAAATTTCAAACACCATCCCAAATCGTTTGTTACTCTGCATATTTCAAAAATATTTTCAATTATACAGGATGGACCATATTTTGCATACATGTATCAATTCTTTTTTCAAAAATGGAACCCCCTATATTTTATGACATATTCTTATTCGACTGTGAAATAGCTTTTATTAAATTACAATTACATATTATAGTAAATACATATTGTTTGACATTTAGGTGCGGCGTTGACATTTAAAAAAATATTTTCAAAAAAATTCATCGCATGCATGTATTTACTGAAAAGAAGCCTCAGAACTTAGTTTTAGAGTTTTAAGGTTGAAATTAGGTATCCACATGGAGAAAGGCCAGGTCTATTATCACGATATAATAAGACTGAGATCTGCTATACAGGTCAGTCACAAATAACTGTCAAATTTTGCTTACTTCGGAAGGTCATAACTTCACTTTTTCAAATGGCACACTCGGTATTTTTTTCTAGAATAATTAGATCCACCTTTGATCTGACTACATTTTTCATTTGGTATGTCCTATAAACCTAGAATGCACAGTTTGAGAGGTATTACAAATTTTCCTTTGGTCTCACTGCAGAAGATGCAATAATAAGGACGAAACGGTACCGTCCATGTCTTCAGTCTTCTCCTCTTATGCTGTAGAAAAGTTTTCAAATTTGTTCTGTAAAGAATCTTTAGTGACAAATTTAAATTAGAACCTAAATCCCAATAAAAACTCATCAAATATTATATAATCAAGAAGATATACTTATACAGGGTGAATTATAAAAAACGCCTCAAGCGATAACTCGGTTATTTTTGAAGATATGACAGAACTTTTTGAAACAAAGTGGTGCTGTTTATCATCATCTATATTTTGGGATAAACGCTCGATCAACACAACTTCCTGTATAACCGGAAGTAACATCAACTTCAGTTTTTTAAATGGAACAATTCTTTGTTTAATTGTTCTTCAAAAATCTTCAAATACCATATGCCTAAAAGCAATAGCTAGTGAGATATCAAATAAAGCAGGCTGTGGGAATAATAGAAGATTTTTATTCATTTTATCTAATGAAATCAAGCGAGTAGCCTAAATTTATTAGAGATATTGCTCAAACCTCATATCGTCCATTCTCTTGAACACAATAATAGTTATACCTTCTAGCTATTCCACCGGTGACATTCGATACAATGTTATTTGGTGGTATTTGAAGACAAGCGTTGATTATTCGCTGCCTTAAAAATTACTTGTTCTCCGGACGTGTGAAATACACAAGATCTTGTAGAAGATAACCCCATAGCCACAAATCGAGGGGCGTTAGGTCGGGTCTCATCCTGCCTCCAAATACCACCAAACATTACATCGAATGTCACCGGTGGAATAGCTAGAAGGTATCAATAATAATTATTTTGTCAAAGAGAATGGTGGACTATTTCAGCAATATCTCTAATAAATTTAGGCTACTCGTTCGAATTCATTAGATAAAATGAATAAAAATCTTCTATTATTCCCACAGCCTTCTTTATTTAATATCTCACTAGTTATTGCTTTTAAGCATATGGTATTTGAAGCTTTTTGAAGAACAATTAAACAAAGAATCCAAAAATAATAAAATATACAGGGTGTTCCTTTTAAAAAACTGAAGTTGATGTTACTTCCGGTTATACAGGAAGTTGTGTTGATCGAGCGTTTATCTCAAAATATAGATGATGATAAACTGCACCACTTTGTTTCAAAAAGTTCTGTCATATCTTCAAAAATAACCGGGTATCGCTGGGGCGTTTCTTATAATTCATCCTGTATATCATCTTTAAGTCTCGGATAAACTCTTCAGTACGTTATTACGTGCGGTAATCGGAAAGTTACGGAAAAATACTAAAAATATATTTCCTGGACTAAAGTATATTATTTTATTACATACTTATATTGGCAACGACTGGTTGTAACTGATTGTATTCACGTATTGTAGTGGTAAAGTAACTGGTTGGCAGCATAGCAGTGGACACCGGCCATATTTCCCGAACGAATCATTGCACAAGTTTAGGGTAAAACTTCTTTTAAGAAAGTGTACCTGACAAGTCGCTAGAAATAGTTTTGACCTTCTAAAGTTTCATTAGGGTCGTAATGGCGACGTTAGGATAGAAAATTGGTATTTTATTCGTATTTTCATGATATAGAGTGTATTCTAAATACATGCATTATAATCCATAAATAAATTATAATCTCATTTAATTGACAGTTTTTCTTGTAAAGTCAGAGACGCCAAAGTAAATTTTATTTGAAAGTCGAATACTGCGGCTAGTTTCACTAGTAATTCCACTATCCTAACAGTCATAGTTAGAAAACAGCATTGATCTTATGGGGCTCATTAGTTGCCGTTTATTTCGCACTTTACTCGTAAGAAGTTTTAGCTGGAAATAATTATACTCTACCTCGTTGCATTTTTGCATACCCTTTTATAGGCCTCTCTCAGGGTGTTAAATGCACAAAAGTCTACAATTTTTGTGTTACGGGGGGAGAAGGGTGACTAAAAGGTGACTTAAAGGTGCAAAATTTGTTTTTTAATTTTCGTGGCTTGAAGTATAGTTACGACAAAAGTAATTATACCAGCGTAGAGGGACCGCCAAGCACTACAAGTTTGCGCCCATGACTTCCGTCGTAACTGCAACAGTTACCGATTGAAAGGCGGGGAAAACTTCTTTGGACAACAGTTTTTTTATTTATTAATGATAAATAAAAATCAATAATTTTATTTACATACGTCTGAAGATGCTACATTAAATGTAGTGAAACACGTGTAACGGTAATATCCGTCAACATACCGTAGAATTTTTGAAACTTTAGTGTTTTATTTATTTGCTGATATTAATGAAGCTTGTGATTTGTTTTATAGCAGATTGAATGCTATATTCGAGTTGACTGTTCCCCGATGTCGCGTTCTTAGGCAGTCCAAACGATTTCATCCCCCATGGTTTGATCAGAACATTATCAGACATGTTAAATTGAAGTCATTTTATTTTAAACACTTTAAACGGACTAAAAGTGAACAATTTCGTGTTAAATTTCGTGAATTGCGTTCAATTAGTAAGAAACTAATATCGCGTTCATATAGGAAGTATATCGATGATATCCAGGGTTCAATCTCATGTGACCCAAAAAAATCTGGTCATATATTAATAAGAAAAAGGGAAACACTAGAATACCGGGACAGGTGAGATACAAGGATATTGAATTGCGTAATCCCCAAGAGATTGTAGATGCTTTTGGTGATTTCTTTAATAGCGTTTACATTCTATCTGATAACTCGCCCTCTGTCACATCAACTCTGTTCAATCATACTAATCAGACTCTTGCAATTACTGATATCTCTGAAGAAGAGATCTTGATCGCTTTAAAACAATGTAAAAATTCGTTTACTTGTGGTGTTGACCTGATTCCTAGTTTTATTTTGAGAGACTGTGCCTATTATATATTTGTAAAACCTCTAAAGACGCTATTTAATCTGGCTATACAATCATCTACATTTCCTGAACTTTGGAAGCAGTCCACTATTACACCTATACTAAAAAAGGGAGATCCTACTTCAGTAGATAACTATAGACCGATTTCATTGTGCTGCAATTTTGCCAAGGTTCTTGAATCTGTACTTTACCGGCGTATCTACTCATTTGTTTGTAGTTACCTATCACCTGACCAACATGGCTTTGTTGAAAAGCGCTCTACTATTACCAATCTTGCTTGTTTTAGTCAGTACATTTCTGAAGTGATTGATAACAAAGGTCAGGTTGAAGTGGTGTTTACTGATTTTCAAAAAGCTTTCGACCAAATTGATCATTTTGTACTTCTCAATAAACTAAGTTCTTTTGGATTTTCTGAGGGTCTAATCCAACTTCTTAAATCATACTTGACCAATCGTAAACAGCATGTAAGGTACAGTAACTATGTTTCAACAACTTTTATACCTACCTCTGGAGTTCCTCAAGGCTCAAAGCTTGGGCCTCTATTATTTCTGCTATTTATTGACGACATCAAATATGTAATAGCTTGCAAAAAATTGCTTTATGCAGATGATCTGAAACTTTTCACGTCAGTAGAGTCTTTGAAAGATTGTCTTGAGTTACAGAAAAACCTCAACTCCCTTAGTCAGTAGTGCACTGTTAACAGGCTATCTCTTAACATTTCAAAGTGTAATGTCATGTCTTTTACAAGAAAGAAAACGTCTCTCACACATGACTATTCTGTAGGTGACGTAGTTTTGAATAGGCTGGAAAGTATAAAGGATCTGGGAGTAATATTCGATAGACGTCTGTCTTTCGTCGAACATATTTGCGCTACTATAGCAGGGGCTTACAGAACTTACGGTTACATTTATAGAAACTGTCGTGAATTTACTAATGTCGGGACTTTGATTACCTTATTTGCGACATTAATTAGATCGAAGCTTGAATATGGATGTCTTATCTGGTATCCATATTATGGAAGTCATATCAGTAATCTGGAACAGATCCAAAGATAGTTTCTTAAATTTATATCATTTATTATTGATGGTGTCTACCCTCCTAGAGGTTTTGATCAGGAAATCCTCCTATCCAGATTTGGAGTGCGTTCGTTGGAGCTTAGACGAGTTGTTGTTGTTGTTCGGTTTTTATTCAACCTCCTGCACAATCTTATAGATTGTCCATATTTGTTGGGCAAACTCTCGTTTCTGGTCCCTCGAATTAACTCTAGAAGTTTCTCTTTATTTTACTGTCAGCACTCTAACTCTAATGTTTTAGTTAAGTCTCCAGTTTCTCTTATGTGTAAATATGCCAATAGTATCTCACAATTTTGCGATCTCAACTTTGATAGTTTAAACAGAGTGGTAACCATTGCCTCTGAAGCGCATACCTAGTTTAGATACTAATTTTTTTTTTTTTTTTTCTTTTAAGTTTGTTTTCTTAATAATGAATTGCTGTTTTATTTCAATGAATTACAATTTAAAACATTATTTCGATTTTTTTAAGAGATTATTCTGTTGGGTAGGTAGAAATATTTCGGAGAATCTCATTTGTTAATTTTGTACTTTTTTTTTTTAATGTATTTAATTGGATTTATCTTTATTTATTTAGGCATTAATTGGTTTCCTGTAATTGGGTGTATTGTTACCTGTTGGAAACAAATAAAGATTATTATTATTATTATTATTATTATTATTATTATTATTTATCATCAATCAGTGTGCAGAGATTCTACAAGGTAGGGGTTGAAAGCATAATTTTTTTAATTTATTTATTTAATCGACTATTTAGAACGTGTTTTTACTATTTTGAACATTTTGCACTGGTTATTATTTCTTCATTGGTTATAAGACCTGTGCATTCGAAAAAAAAATTGCTATGGATATTATGAATTCGGAGATATCTGCATTCTGTAAATAGCGATAACTCAATGTCGGTCATTTTTGTTGATCGGTGAAAGCCATAATACCTATTAAAAATAAGTAATTATTTCAATTTAAGATGACAGAAATGAAAATTATGACACTGACTGAAGAGAATTTGAACTACTAAAGTTATTAAAAATTATTATTTTTTTTTAATAAGCTCAGACGTGACTGCAATAGAAATCTATCTCTTTATTCCAAAGCTATATTTCATGAACTATTAATTGCATTACACGATAGTGTTTAAATTACTTAGTTAGTCAGAACTTAAGAAAAAGTTAGTCAGTTTCGTTGGTAGGTATACTAGTACCATCCGAAAAGTGCGCACCAAATAGGAATTTTTTATTAGTAATATTAAAAAAAAATATATATTTTTAATTTATTTTGAGCGGAAGCAGTGATAGAAGTATCTCTCGGGAACGGGAAGCTTCTGCTCGACGGCGGGAGAACTAGTTTAAGCCAGTTTGGAGGGGGCGAATACTTGCTGACAACAACAAGGCCCTAAGATCGTTTCCATCCGAACACCGTAACGCATGTTTCCACAAAGGCCCAGCTTCTGAGTGGAGAGCAAAGGATCTTCGAGGGGCGAGCGGGACTTCAAATGTAGCGCCGGAGGCTGGCGGTTTGGTGGTGATCGCTACCGTCAACAGGACCGGGAAAGAAAAAGACGCCCGTTCAGGCGATGCGTGAACCACGGTGATAATCGGAGACGCCTGGAGGACCGCAGTGCCGATCGGGTCAGCTTCGTCAAAAACCCGCCATCGGCCAGGGATGATCGGGAAAGCATCGAAGCATCGGAGAATCGTAGGATTGTGGCATCGTCAGAGGCTCAAGCTGATGCTGGCACACCGTACAAAACCGATTGAGGATAGCCAGGTGGACGAGTGCATTCGAAGGATCGTGAGCAAAGCAGATACAGGATGGACAACAGAGGCAAGCAGGAGAGAACAGGAGAAAAATGAAGACATCAGAGACATATTAGAACGGAAAGAAATGAACGGACCAAGACCAGCTTGGGCAGAGGTTTCTCCAAGAAGACCAGAATATAGAACGGGGCGGTATAGCGGCGAATGTTTTGTTTGCTGTCCCTCCTCATACAGTCAATCAGTTATTGTTGGTTGGTTGGCTGGCAAGATATGACAGGATTGTCAATGTCACATTCATGTTCGAAAGCGCATGGCTGTGACGGGTGACATGACAGATCCATGCCTGCGTCTGGAGCAATCAGTAAAACGTCCCGAAATGTCGAGAATTCACGGCCAGCGTGTATATAAGTGTGCCGTGACAGCAAACAATCAGTTTAGATTTGAGCGCCATAGAGTAAAAAATAAGGAATAGAGTTGGAGAAAAGAACAGAGTGAAGTGATTGTGGCCGATAAGTGGTTATTGGAATTATACTGTAGAAGTGACATGAGCTTAGATCTCATGCTGTTTTTTAATAATAATAATAATAATAATAATAATAATAATAATGACAGGAAAAATCAAAACAATATTTTTAAAAACAGAGAGAAAACATTTTATAATAATGTGTGCAACAAGGTAACAGACATCAATATAAAACCACCATCCAAAGAACAAATAACAGAATTTTGGAGAAACCTATGGTCAAACCCAACCCACAAAGCAGAATGGATCAAACAGGAAATACGCAAACAGCAGAAAACACCTCAACAAACAGACTACGAAATCACTCAAGAAGAATTAAGCCACACAATCAGAAAAACACAAAACTGGAAGTGCCCAGGCCCAGACAAACTACACAACTACTGGTATAAACAGTTTACTTCAGTGCACACAAACCTTGCCAACCAAATAAACAATATAATCCAAAACCCACATCTCATGCCACACTTCCTCACAGAGGGCACAACATACATAAAACCTAAAAACCAACAAACAGAAAACCCAGCCAACTACAGACCCATCACGTGTCTATGCACTTTATATAAAATAATTACAGCCATTGTGTGTAACAAAATAGAGAATCACTTTACTACAAACAACATTCTCACCGAAGAACAAAAGGTATGCCGCAGAGGCGGCAAAGGCTGTAAGGAACAGCTAATAATAGACACCACCATAATGAAACAAGCAGAAAAATATAAGAGAAATATATTCACATTGCCTACATAGACTATAAAAAAGCTTTTGACATGACACCACACAGCTGGCTTTCGAAAATCCTGCAGATCTACAAAATACACCCCATAATCGAACAATTCTTGACAACAATCATGAATAACTGGAAACAAAAATCATCCTAACCACAAATTCAGAAATCATACAAACTGACCAGATAATAATCCTACGTGGTATTTTCCAGGAAGACGCACTGAGCGTGAGCGCCTTATGGTTTTGCCTCTCTCTGAATCCATTACCAAACACTCTCAATAACACCAAAACTTGGCTACCAAATCAAACATAACAAACAGGTTATCTACATCATAAACCATCTAATGTATATAGACGACATTAAAATCTACACATCATCAACGCGACCACAATAATTACAACAGTTACTCTCAACAATAGAAACAATATCAAGAGACATAAAAATTGAGTTCGGAGTGGACTATCGCAATTCCACACTTCACCTCACTTCACCTGGAAAAGGGTAAACTAACTCAGGAACCAAATCATCAAGTACTGAATAATAATAACAACTACACCCTAATGACTAAAGAGCTGGCGGCCGCGAGGTACCATGATCGTACCTCCGGCTGGAATTTTGTAAGGTGGTTGGCGGAACCATCAACAGGTGTCATCCGCAAGGATTCAACACAAAACCTCTGCAAAAGACACGTCAGACGACTCAAAGTCGAAAAAAATTTTACTCAAAAAATGTTCGTACCTCCGGCTGAAAATTTACGTATTACTTGTTTCAAGGTCATAGATGAAGTATGTAGTTCGCCAGACGGCTAGCTCACTGCTAAAGTGGTGACAGACGTCCTCAAACATGTCATTTTTTTTTTTTTTTTTTTTCATTTTTTTGTTACCTCCGTCTGACATTCTTACATATTGTCTCAGAGACCTTTTTGAACACAAATAATAATTTCCAGACGAAAAGGCCCCTGCGGTATCCCTCTGCAAAGCTGCGAAATTACTGCCCGCATCAAACTTGTGATTATTCTTTTTTTATATTTTTTTGTTACCTTCGTCTGACTTTCTTACACGTTATCTCAGAGACCTTTTTGAACACATATAATAATTGTCAGACATTCGCTATGCTGCATAAATTATTTATTCACCACAATAAGTAATAATTTTTAACACTAACCTCATGAAGTTGTTTTTCCCGTATAGTCAATATTTTCATTTTCATCAAACGTAAAATGTTAGTTCTAATGTACCTCTCAATAATAGGGGTGAAAAATAACCCAGATTGCAGGAGATGCGGGGAGGGGGAGGAAACCCCATACCACCTGATCTGTGAGTGCCCGGCACTAGAGGGAACTAGACTTCTAATATTTGGGACCGAAATGGCGGAACCAAAAGAAATAGAACAAGCACCCATTGGACTCGTCCTGAAATACTTTCTGGAGACGGAACTGATGAGCCAATTATCCAAAGAGGTACAATAAGCGCAAGCTTCAGTACAAGGGCTTTGAACCTACCCTAGAAGTAATAATAATAATAGTTCTAATGTGCATGTACTGAAAATTTTTGCCTTATAGTGACTTAATCTCATTATAAAACAACCCAAACGTGTTTTGGGGTCTGAATTAATTTGCTATAGCTTCTCGAGATTACTCGGAGGGTAGAAAATATTTTGATTCAATCATTGTCGAGATGGACGATGATTTACGGTTTGATATGTCAGATAGAGGGAACAAAAAAAAAATTGTGAAAAAAAAATCACAAGTTTGATGCGGGCAGTAATTTCGCGGCTTTGCAGAGGGATATCGCAGGGGCCCTTTCGTCTGGAAATTATTATTTGTGTTCAAAAAGGTCTCTGAGACAATATGTAAGAATGTCAGACGGAGGTAACAAAAAAAATTTGTGAAAAAAAAATCACAAGTTTGATCCGGGCAGTAATTACGCGGCTTTGCAGAGGGATATCGCAGGGGCCTTTTCGTCTGGCAATTATTATTTGTGTTCAAAAAGGTCTCTGAGACAATATGTAAGAATGTCAGACGAAGGTAACAAAAAAAAAAATTTTTTGAAAACAAAATTACATGTTTGAGGACGCTGTTACCACTTTAGCAGTGAGCTAGCCGTCTGGCGAATTACATACTTCATCTATGACCTTGAAACAAGTAATACGTAAATTTTCAGCCGGAGGTACGAACATTTTTTGAGTAAAATTTTTTTCGACTTTGAGTCGTCTGACGTGCCTTTTGCAGAGGTTTTGTGTTGAATCCTTGCGGATGACACCTGTTGATGGTTCCGCCAACCAACTCACAAAATTCCAGCCGGAGGCACGATCATAGTACCTCGCGGCCGCCAGTTCTATTAGCCATAGAAGTTGAAAGGATATGGAATCAGAAGTCGGTTTACATCTTACCCTTTATAATATCTGTAACTGGAATCACGCCGCACACATTCACACAACATCTCACACAACTTCAGCTGCCACACTACATACACACACAGGCGCAAAAAGCAACGATACTTCAAACGTGCAACATCACTCGAAACTTGTTAAATCAAAGATAATGAAATCTACGTAGACTTGGCCTGAGCCCGTCTACATGGATAATCTCACCAGCAATAATGCTGAGAATGAATCGAATAATAATAATAATAATAACTCCGCCATCGACGGTCCCAAGCCCGTGTGAAAAAGGAGGAGGGGGAGGAGTAACAACCTCGTTAAAAAACCAAGGTTCATCTGGCCCGGATGAAAGCACCTTGTAAGGGCTCCTGCCTAGGGTTACAGGCCACCTTCAGAAATGGAGAGAAATAAAAAAGTAAGCCTCGGAAATGAGTCGCTGCCTGGGGAGCGCCAGGGCACGTCTGGAGCTGTTGCTGGACGTGACAGTATGCGAACCACCAGTGGTAGGTTGCTGAGCAGGCGGACACCTACCGGAAAACCCGAAAGTAATACAGCCGAAAACCGCCCGGAACCCCAAAGTCTGCAATCAGATCCACAAACCAACGGAAGTGTTTTGCCGGGACAACCGGCAACCACCAAGGCTGGCCTACTTCGACAGCGCATGGCATGGACAACCGATATTTATTTTATTTATTTATTTATTTATTTATTTAGGAATCAACTGCCTAACAGGACAAAACCCTTAAATGGCAGGAAATAAAATACAATAGTGAGCTCTATCTATACAGAGAAACAACGATAGATTACAAAATCACTACACCTAACCATGATAAAAAAGCACTTACATAAAATAAAATATAATATAAAATATTCTACACCAGTAATTAATTTTACAAATTCAAGAAAACATTACATCCCTCAGGCTCCCCAATGAAATCGTCAGAAGATCGCACACCGAAGTGAGTCCATTACAATGACATAACATATAGAGGCGAAAATTTTAATAAGTTGGTTCTGGGAGCATCAGGATAAAACAATATTTCTGATCTTGTCTTTCGGGCTGGATCATGCAGACATCTGTTCACAGTCTCGAGGAGATCACGTGAGTCAATCTGTCCTCTCAAAAGCTTGATCATAAAAACAACAGATATATACATCCTCCGCTTTGAGAGTTCCATGACATCAAAACGGGAGAGCAGTCTGTCGTGCGGGAAGCCAATCACAGGATAAGATCCCTCTAATTTGAGCCATAAATATTTTAAAAACCTTCTCTGAATTTTTTCGATTAAATCGATATAACCAATGCTGCTTGGGCCCCACACAACAGACGCATACTCCAGCTTAGAACGCACAAGTGAAATAAATAGTGACTTTAATACATTCTCGTTTGCAAACTCTCGAGAATTGCGTATAATGAAACCCAATGTACTGTAGCACTGTTTTGTTATCTTCAGTATATGACTCCTAAAGTTCACTTTGCTGTCAAATGTTACGCCAAGGTCCAGTATCTCATCAACTCTTGGCAACGCGATCCCATTCATTTTATAGTCGTAAATTATAGGTTTTAGTTTTCTAGTGAAAGAAACTACACTACATTTGGCCGCGTTGAGAGGTAATTTATTCTCCTCACACCAGAGAACGACATTCTGCAGCATTTCCTGCAGATGCAAGCAGTTACTCAGGGTTGACACATCATAGAACAGCTTCAAGTCATCTGCATACATAAGATTACCACAGTGCAAACCGCTCGGCAAGTCTGCAACGTAGAGAATGAACAACAAGGGACCCAAAACAGAACCCTGCGGAATTCCAGATGAAGGTGAAATGACACGCGATGTAAAACCCCGATAGCAAACACACTGCCCCCTGTTCACCAAGTAATCACGAAAGAAACGCACTAGATCTGCCGAAAAGCCCAGAGAAAGCATTTTTTGCAAAAGAATTCCATGGTCTAACTTGTCAAAAGCTTTTGACATATCAATATAGATAACGTCCACTTGTCCACCAGAATCCAGCACCTCACATAGACGTTGAGTTATATTTAATAAATTTGTGACCGTAGATCGCCCCTTCATGAACCCGTGTTGGGTTACTGGAATAAATCCACTAACTTTTTGATAGAGTTTTTCATGCAGTGTATTCTCAAAGACCTTACTGAAATTTGATATAATGGAAATTGGACGATAGTTCTCAACTAGATTGCGCCCATCCTTCTTGTAAACTGGACAAATTTTAGACATCTTCCATCGCGTTGGATACGTGTGTGTTTTTAGAGAAAGATTAAATAAAATAGTTAAAGGACGAACAAAAGCGGAAGCGCAGTCCCTAACAATAAATGATGGAACACCATCCAACCCAGCGGTGAAAGTGGGCTTAAGTCTCTTCAAACCCTTCGAAACTTCTTCCTCAGTAAGAGTGATAATGTCAATCACGTCAACCGACCCACCAGCAGCGTTACGGGCTCCCAAGAGATTAAATGTCGATGAATCATTACGAGAACGCGAGTAAACAGAGGCAAAGTGATCAACAAAAGAGTCGACAATATTCTGGGGACCATTCACTGTGGAGTCCTTATAAATTAACGTGTCCGGAAGGGAAGCGCATTTTCTTTTGTTGTTAATATAGGACCAAAAATATTTAGGGTTAGACCGAATCCTACACTCGATATTCCGTAAGTATCTCTTGTATAGCATGTCGACTTTATATTTGATTCTGCTCCTGAGCTGTTTAAACGCGTGAATATAGTAGCTGTGACATTACTTCTTACACCTATCATAACAACGTTTTTTATTTCTAATGTCACTTATCAAGTCTCTGTTGAACCATGGTGGGTATCTACTACATTTCTTAGGCATATGTTTTGGGATGCATTTCGAAAATATCAAGTCCAACTTACTGTGCCTCAACGGCTTTATCGACACTATTGGCACTCATCAGGAAGTCCCAATCAACCTCACCTAGGCATCTATATAATTGAGAAAAGTCAGCTTTTTTAAATTTATAGGAAGCGACATTAATGTTTGTAGGAAATTTTCCATCGTCAGTCTTATATTTCGCAAACAGTTGTAAAGACAAGCACGGATGATACGCATCTTCTTTCACCAAACCTTCAGTCTTAGTAACAGAACATGAGTCGATGTTAGTAAAAATCAAATCTAGAATCCCGTTGTTGTCGTTAAGAACATCATTATGCTGGACAAGGCCATAAAAGCTAGATAGGTTATCAAGTGCCAATATTTTACTGCTAAAAGTACCACCGCTAGAGACGGCACGGAAATACTCTGGTAAGTTGAAGTCCCCCACAAATATGAGGTCACAATTGTGAAGGTCCTCTATGGCTGTCAAACCGTCGCAAAAATCCTCATACATGTGAGACGGTAGCCCAGGCGGGACATATACAAGAACTATGCAAAAGTGGTAATCAGAAACGCAGACCCTCAGAGCAATTATATCGATTTGCGGGGTTCTAGAAGTAATCGAAGACGTATTCACAACCCTTGCACATAACTTTTTCCTTAGAGCGATCAGAACTCCTCCACCTCTGGATACACCCAGTGCGGCGTAATCTCTGTCGGTCCTAAAGACATCAAAGTCGTCAGAAAACAGCTCTAGGTTACAAACAGAGTGGCCAATCCAAGTCTCTGAAAAGCAGATGATATCAAACTCTGTTATAAGCGACGCCTTAAATAACTCGTGAGTTTTAGAATTAAGCCCCCTAACATTCTGATAGCATATGTTGATTGTAGTCTCAATGTTGAAACCCTGCTACATGACTGAGCAAGCACATTATCACGGGATTCATTACAACCTGGTATTTCGTTATCAGACTGACCAACATAGCATGACTCGGGAGAAATGCATAGCTGCGATTGCGTTGACAACACGATATTACGCAATCTCTCTTTCTGTTCAATGAGTGCCACGCACTTGGGGTCCCAAGCAGCATGAGCACAATCGATATCGGTTCTCCCACCGTTCCTAAGTACAACGCAGTTAACACAGCTAAGAATAGTGGCCTTGCAATTTTTTACAACGTGATCCTCACCACATCTGGGACAACAAAGTGAACCGGAGCATACCCTTGCAGAATGATTAAATTTTGAACATTTAAAGCACCTGAGTATCTCAATAGCATCGTAAACTGTACAACTATTGTATCCCACAAAAACACTTCCAGATTTCATTACATTATTATAAGATTCGGTGTCGATTTCTACGAGAGCCTGAAAGACGTCATCATGTTTCTTTGTACGCCAAAACTTAAGAAGCCTACACTGAGATTGATCGACGATAAGGTGTTGATTCATGCCCACAAAATATCTCATAAAAGACGCTTCATCTAGTTCCCCCGTAATACCAACAACTCGCACTTTGGGATTTACACCTTTGATCTCCTTAATTTCATATTCTCCAGAAAGTTTCTGTTCAGCAGCCTTTTTAAAATTCTCACTATCATTTCTAGATCTGCATCCCACCAAAACACTACCATCCTTCACATTTCTAATCTTGGACAGCTGAAAACCAGACGTTGCCGGATCTATATTACGTAAAATCACGGATTTCGTCTCCGTATTGCTCTGCACTTTCTTCGGTTTTATTAACAGGGCTGGTTTTGTTTTATTCTGTACTACGCTAGAATATGGGACTATTGCAGCAGCCTTCGACGATGAACCGGTACCAGAAATTGCTCCCTGAACAGCAGTGTTCACCTTGGTCTCCAATGAAGATGAGAATTTGTCTGACAGCTCCGATATTTTCTTTTCTAGTTGAGACAACACACCAACCTTTATTTTCTCAATTGCTTCTGAAAATTCATTTCTAAGACTGCTGACAGCAAAACTGCCGTCAGCGCGACGACCTCTGTTGGACTTTGTGCCCTGAAGGCAAGCATCACAAAGGAACAGAATATTCTTCTTGGCGACCAAAACTCTATACTCCTCCTCGGACAAAGATGCGCACTTGTAGTGGAAAGATTGCTTGCAGTCTCCACCGCAAACAACTAAATTGTCCGATCCAACCTTCTCAGTGCATCGGGCGCAACCCGCCAATGCAGCATCCCTAGGTCGCGCCCCAGAAGAAGCAGGCCCGGTCACGAGAGAAAAATCCGAGGTCTCCGACAGACTACGTCCACGCTTCCTCTCCGAGATACAGGCTCCGCAGTAAAACTTCTCACCAACCTCATCCATGTATGATAGATCTCGTGTAGTCAAGTTCATACATGACGCATGGAAGGCTCCCTTGCAGTCCGCACAAGAGATAGAACCCTGTTGGGACCCAATGTCCAATGTGCATTTTTGGCATGTTTTTGTAGGCATACCCGCAGGCGGGTCAGTGCCGCCACTGACTCAATCCTCCAAACCAACAGCGAGTATCAGAAATATTTTTTACTGCTAAGATATAGACACTATCTAACGGCGAGATAATAATAATTGATGACCACTTACTTTAATGATTCAGTATTCGATGTAAATAAACATGATTTCCGCTCTATTAGGAAAACTGATTACTTATTAATTTCGAAGATAACACAATCGTTCGTACAAACTCACATTTTACTATCGTTAAAAGTTCATACCAAACAAACTATAACTACCAGTGTAAATTCACAATTAAAACAGGAGGACTCGAGTGTATATCGTGTATATCAGACACACAGTATAATATGAATTGTTGATATGAATATAACTGTCATGCGTTGTTACTACAAATCAACAGAATTAGAAACAAGAGCAACTGGATATAGACACCAACTTGATAGACTGTTCACTGACACATACCCACATCTAAGGCAAAAAGTGACAGAACAAGGATTGATTGATCAGAAAAATATGATTATAAAAAAAAACATACTTTCACCAATTCAGCTACAAGACATCAAAAAAATGTAGCTAAGGAAATAAATCCATCACAACCAAATACAAGCTCATTATCACAATACAGAAACCCTAATGGGACAGAAGCGCAACAGGATACACCAGCCACACTAAATGAAGACCCAATTCCACAAGCAACACCAACCACTAATGAAACAGAAAATCAACAAAATACACCAATCACATTAAATGAAAACTCAATACCACGAGCAATACCAACAACTATACCACTACAAGACATTATAAACGAAATAGAGGCAAATATAATTAAGTGAAGAGGATCAAACCCTAACACCAGACCAGACCAAGCCTTCCCGGACTGAACATAAGTAGTGAAATATACAGACCCCTAGCCTATGCAGAAATTTTTTTCGTTATTTTTCATATATTAACATTCCCTGAAAACTTCGAATCGAGTTCCGAATTAAATGTCACTAGTAAAATGAATAGTTAGAAACTTCCGGGTAGGATTTTTTCTAATAAATATATTTGTAAAATAGGAAACGTTGGAAACTAAAAACACGCAGGAAGTGCCAGAAAGAAACGGGTAATAAAAAAAAATAAAATGCACTTTTATCCTGAAAAGACCATCGGTTTAAATTTTCTATGAGTAAATAAACTTGGCCCAGATCTTAAAATTCTACATAATACATTTTTTATACTCAATGATGGAAAGTGCCGACTGTCATCAATGTCATCATAAATAAATAAAAATGCCCAGCTATGAAAAGAGCTCTAATACACAAACGCCCGGACTAAATAAATAAATATATGGACCTCCTCTGATGCACCGGCCAAAGGACGGAAGTGGACAATTAAGTTTTACAAGCAAGACTGAGGGAAGAAAGGGTAAATTAAAAAAAAAGGGCCGGTTGCACAAACCTAAACTAAGAATTTTCAGATAATTACTGATTTTGAAATGCCCTGTATTACCAAAATATTTGTCTGATACTGCTGAAAATAAGTCTTACTCCCTTTAAGAAGAGTTAATTACTGATAAAAAATAAAATATCATTAAATATTTTAGCTGTATTTTCAAAATTTGCAATTTAAAATCAGTAATTATCTGAAAATTATTAATTTACGTTTGTGCAATTGGCCCTAAGTATTTGAATATGCCGCCGTAAGAGAAATGGGGACAGGACGTGAGGATACGCGGTTGAACAATATTCAGGACTTGGCGGCAGAGGGCGCCAGCTTACAGTTACTGAAAAAATGAAGAGGCCCGTTAGAAAGAGAGGAGAAGTTCGGAAGCTCGGTGATTGGCGGATCCAGAGAAGGGGGTGGAAGAAAAGGACGAATGAAAATTAGAGGAGTTTTTGAGGAAGTGATAGAAAAATTTGAAGAAACGGAACGGAGAAAAAGACACTTCGGTGGGAGTCTTGAAATGAAAAAGACGTGATATTTTTAATTCGAGAAGTAAAGAAATAAGAGGGATTAAGTTGAAAAGTTTAAAGTTAGTGTCTCGGGAGATTACGAAATATTAATTAATCGCAATAACCAAACGGTATTGAAAACGGAGATAAAGTCAATTGCCCCTCGAGTGAATAATAAACAATGGCTTACTATGAATGGACAATTTCGTAGAGTCAGTGAGTTTCCGCGGCTTTGTGAAATTCGATGAAGATTTCTAATGAGGATGTCAGCAAATGAACGGAAAACCGACTACACCTGTTGCCGCTCCGGGCGCTCCCGGAGTCCAGTCCACCAAGCTTGCGCTGCTTCAAGACGCCGCCCCGTTAGATACCAGAGAATGCGGATTCGATGGAAATTCCAGGGGATCTAGACTGATAACACGGGGGAGAGGCAGGACAACCCCAATTGCTGAAATAACAACCTGCGGATCAACGTCATGGGATTTCTACCAGGTCAGATTGTTTTAATTAATGCAAAAGCTCAATCTTTCAACTATGACCTCAATAAATCAAATTGATTAGCAAATCAACCTATTTAATTTGTTGAAAAGGTAGTTTTATCCAAATTTTAATTTAAATATTAGACAAATTACAAATAAATAGAATCATTCCAAAATTACCTTATTATGAAATGAGAGAACGAAAAGCGGTAAATCAAAGAAAATGTCTGTTGTTGGCAAATGTTTTTAAATTCTTAATAAAATTAAATAAATTTTCTCATGAAAGTAAAAGAGTCAAGTTGGAATGTAGAGTGAAATGCATCTCATTATTTTTAAATTTTACACGCTAAAGCGTGTAATTTATTTTCGTTCAATCTTTTAGTATTTTAAACTTACCATCCTGAGAGGGTGATAAATATTAGTGAGAAATTTATTAATTTCGAAGGTATAATGTTGGTTTTGGTTGTTGTGTGGATTGACATACTTTTATGATCAGATAACTATATAAACTGCAATAAGTAGATATCACTACAAGTTCCATATTCTGGAGGGAAAAACTTTGCTAATAAAATAATTAATTAATTAAGTTTATTTTAAAAGCAGCTTACATGATTCAGTGAAATCGAATTTTTCTTGGCGTTGCATAAATTATTACATATTTTATTTTAAAGCGATCAAAATCAAAAGGGGAAAAGCTAACTTCCCTGAATTTTAATAAAGCAGTAAATAACAATAACTGAAGGGATGATTTCATGAACTTTCTATAGAGGAAAAACAAACCCACAGTAATATTCTTTTGTATGAAAAAAAAAGTATCAATCGAGAAAATAGTATTTGCGGTAGAGCCTTATATACAGAGAGTTGTTCAATGTCTCAAATGTTTAAGCTACGGTCACTAAGCTCCCTTTGTAAAGGGAAGGAAAGAGGTAAGCAACGTGGAAAAGAACACAGTAGAGATTCATGTAAGTATGGTAAATAAAGACGACCCTTTTTGCATAGTTTGTCAGGGAAAGCACAAGGCTACGGATAGGCAATTGTGCCCAGAATTTCAAAAACAGAAACAAATTAAAACCATAATGGCACTAGAAAATATTTCATACAGAGATTCCAAAAACAAGGCTAACACCAGTTACTCAGATGCTGCTAAATCAAGTTTTCCTAATATAGCACAACCTTTTGAATTTAATAAGGCAGTCCAGCAAACCCCAATAGTTAGTACCGAGGTTAGTACCTTCTCTCAGCCAGGAAGTTTGCAAAACAAAAATAAAATAAGTGATGGTGTAAAACGAAAGCGGACCGAAAAACATGATACTGAACTACAAAAGTCACATTACAAGATAACAAAACTAGGCCCTATTGTTAATTCTTATCATCCAAACAAAGCATACAATGAGAAAGGTGGAAATTCAGTCTGTGATTTAATAATGAATTTAGTAAAACAAATAGTATTGAGTGAAAATATAAGTTCATTTAGTGAGGAAACAATGTCTACCCTGAAGGGAATTATTAATGAAATATTGTCATTACATTCACCAATATAGTACAGTGGAACGCGAGGTCTATTATAATACATTAGTCTAGAAAAATACTTGTTTGATAATAATGTTCGCATTGCGCTCATAAGTTAAACGTGGCTGAAAAGAGACTCAAACCTTTGATTTGCATCCTACAGTTTAATTCGTAAAGATCGAGAAGATGGGTACGGTGGAGTTGCCATATTGGCAAAATATAATCTTAAATAAAAAATAATAGATAACATTCATAATTCGAAAGACATTTTTACCGTAGGAATACAGATAAAGACAGTCGAAATCCCAACTGTAAATATACAGGGTGATTCAAAATTGAGTGCAAAGATTTTAAGGGCGTATTTACCAGCCAAAAATAAGAAAATTTTTTCATATAATCGTATGTCCTAACTTTCTTCGTTTTCTTAATGCAGGGTGTAAAATTTTGAAAAAAAAAATAAATTTTTTATTAATTACTCAAAAACCTTTCAGCCGATTTATATAAAATTTGGTAGGCTTATTTGTCGTTATAAGGAACTTCCTTTGATGGGAATAACATAAATTTATCAATTCCAGTGGCGTCTCAGGGGCTACCTACTTGAAACTTATAGATAAAATTATGGTACGCCACTGCTCTTTTGACAATTTATATATTTTTTTAGATTAAGCGGTCAATAATGCATGTAACTTTCTTGCCTCTTGAGCTTTACTCGTATCTAGCTTTGTTTCTAAGAAAAAAAAAATCAAAATCTGTGCCAGGCCCTATTAAAACAAGTAATAAATTCACATCGATTATTGAGATTCATTTAATATATTTTTAAAATCTTACTTAGCCTAGATAACAAATACATAGAAAAGCAGATTTTCATAGCAGATGCTGGAAATGGCTACCTCCTGCGACGATGCAGCCCTCCATTCTTTATTAAGTCAGCTGAGAGGTTTTTGAGAAATTGATAAAAATCGATTTTTTTCAAAATTTTACCCCCTATATCAAGAAAACGAAGCAAGTTACGACATACGATTATATGAAAACATTTTCTTATTTTTGGCTGGTAAATACGCCCTTAAAATCTTTGCACTGAATTTTGAATCACCCTGTATAGTCGGTATACTCACATTCAGGTGTGAATATATCAGTTACCAAGTGGAAAAATTTGATAAAGTAATTTCAAAAACCTTTCATAGTAGACGGAGACTTTAATGTACATCATCTAGAATGGGCCAGTACATGGACAGATATTAGAGGATCTAATTTGATGACGGTAGTTGATGAATATTTTTTAACTGTTCTAAACACGGGAGTCCCAACACTCCTACACAAACCGGGGAGTACGAGTAGATCCGCGATAGATCTGACCATGTGTTCACCACAAATCATACAACAGTTGTCATGGACAGTGGCCGACGAAACTTTAGAGTCGAATCATTTTGTCATAGAAATTACAACTAATTTTAAACAAATAAGTATGGGCAACGAGTGTGATGCAGTGACGAAAAAAGGTTGGAATTTGAATAAAGCAGATTGGATGCTTTTCTCCCAAATCATGGCAGGAGAAATACCTCATTTGATTGGCACATATAATTACTCTCATTTTGTAAATATTATTCATCATGCATGCGAAGCAGCCATAGGGAGGAAGAGAAAGGCAGTCAATCGCAAATTCTCGAAATTTTTGTTTAATAGTGAATGTGACCTAGCGATAAAAAAACAAAACATGCATTTCTTTTCTATAAAAAGAATTCAACATACCTACGCCAATTACATGAATTATAGCGAGAGAGCTGCGATCGCTAAAAGAACAATTCTGCAAAGTAAATGAAAGTCCTGGGCTGAGTTTTGTAATCAATTAAATCGAAATACTCCAATTAAGAACATATGAATGCAAGTAAAAAAAATAAGAAAAATCACTGACCACTCTACGAAGGGTTGCTTCCAGCTACGATTGGGTTGACGAATTCTTCTCAAAAATATGTCCTCCATCAGCCTCTAATAATTGGTATCATAGTCAATCTACTCGAGAGAGTAACCGGACACTAAATAATGCAGATCATCTTTCCCATGAATTTAATATGCAAGAACTAGAATTAAGCCCCAAAAGAAATGCTAACTCCTCACCTGGGCTAGATGAAATACACTATATAATGCTATATCACTGGCCTCACTGGCCTCATTCATGCAAAGAGTACGTCCTAGACATCTTCAATCGTATTTGGCACTCAAACATAGACATACCGGACGCATGGAAGACCTATGAGACAGTTGCTATATTGAAACCACACAAAAACCCTGATTCCTGCAAATCTTTCAGAGCCATGTCACTAGCATCTTGTGCACAGAAAACTTTCGAAAGATTGATCAAACATCGTCTTGAAAAATGGTTAGAAATTAACAAAAGAATATCCACTTCTTAATTTGGATTTAGAAAAGGATATTCCACTACAAAAAATCTGTCGATGCTAATAACGGATATTAACATTGCCTTCAGTATGAAAAATTCAGTAATTTCAGCCTTCATAGATATGCAGGGAGCTTTTGATAATGTGGACCTAGAAATTTTGTCCCATAAAATGCTCAAAATGGGAATACCAAGTAAATTCACTAACCAAATTGTTAATATGTACCCAAACAGCACAATAACATCCAGTGGATGTCCATTTTTATTACTACTGACTACTACTGTGGACTTCCATGACATCCATTGGCCATCCACATATGGACATCGTACATTCAGTGGATGTCCAGTGGATGAAACAAATGACACAGTTTGGGACCTCCATTGTTAGTCCTTCAGTTAACATTGTATGGATTAAAATCTGGACTACTTTTGGATCAAATTTGTATAATTAAAAACATGTCCTTTGGACATCCATTGTCACAAACATGGACGTTCATTAGCGTACATTATGTGGATCAAAAAATTAACAATTTTCATCCGTACGGAAATTGTGTGGTAATTGACATTACTAAAAAAGCAAATTCGAAGAAGCGTTTAGCAGAAAATAGAAGATTTTTCTCGCTTGCCGCTTCTCAGTGTCTTCACGAGAAAAAGAGAAATTCTGCCCCTCCACATCAATTTGGAATATTTAAGTTTTCCAATATCAGAATCAGTTATACAGAGTGTCCCGTATCGTTATGTTCAAATTTTTTTAGCAAATAGTAGGCTTAATTTTGAGCCCAAAAAACCCAAAAGTGACAGGTCTATGTTTATTAGTTACAAAGTTACAGGCCTAAGAAAATTATGACTAGTAAATAACAAGATTCAACTTTGTAAGCCACACAACGACATATTGTCTTGTGGTTTAGGCTAATAATTTATTGTTATGGTAACGACATGAGTAAACCTGAGGTTCCCCTGCTCATACGAAATGGCATTAGGATTCAAATGGATGCGGCACCAGCATATTTCGGAATTGGTGTTTGTAACTAAATACCAGAGAGAAATTATTATTTGATCGTATTCAGCAAGCTGGTCAAGAGATAGGTACGCGAAAAAAGACGAGAAAACTGTTACTTTTGCAATAGGCCTCCGAGCACAAGCTTGTATTCAGCAAGGAATAGGACATTTTTAACACATGATAAACTAAAGATTTGGTCAATAAAATAAGTTTTACGTGGTTTTCAAAGTTAAATCTGATATTTACTGGATATTATTTTCTTAGGCCTGTAACTTCTTACGAATGCAGATAGACCTGCCACTTTTGGGTTTCTTAGGCTTAGAAATAAGCCCACTATATGCTCACATGATTTGAACATAACGATACGGGACACCCTGTAGATTTGGCCATGAAACTTGACCAAAAACTGCTATGGAAAGATCACATAGAATATACTATATCAAAAGCTGAAAAAAGTGTAAATATATTGCGCACTGTCTCCAGAATTAAATGGGGCGCCGATCCAAATATATCTATCTTACTTTACAGGGCACTGTAACAATTACTCGATCAATTATAGACTAAGGGTGCATATTATATGAGCAAGCAGCGGCCGCACATCTTCAGAAGCTGAATGTTTCACAGAATAAGTGCTTAAGATTGTGCATAGAAGCCTTGAAAAGTACCCCGGTACCGGTATTATTAGCAGAGTGCTGTCTCAAGTAATGATGAACATAATGATTAAATTAAGTCAAACTCCTTGTCGCGGTTTTTTTATGAGAGAAACACCACAAATCAAACTTTTATCTTGGGAAAACTAGGTCGTTATAATTTTCTTTATACTTTGTCAAGGTTTATTTAGTTTATTTTATGAATTATTATTGTATTTACGTTATTCATGTCATAGCCATTTAAGAGATACATATAGCCTACATGCCCCATCCTGTACCTATGTGCTTTCTAGTTTCATAAAGGACGTTTAATTTTCCTTAATTTTCACCACTTAGGTATGCTGTCATTTAATTAAACTTAAATTTTGGTCCATTTGGACTAACTTATATAGTTTTAATCAATAGCATCATTAGCAGTATTTGGTGTCAAATAAATCAAAATTACGAGTATCATAAAACCTCGTTCGGTTACAATTAAGTTATTCCTTGAAAAGCTTAAAATCATTTCATATCGCTTTGACAAAAATATAATGCATTGGCATTTCAGTTACTACCTAAACAATACAGATATTTAAGCGCTAAAATTAGCTCAAATTATTCTTCCCTACCCGACCCTAAGAATAACCCATAACTCTTGTTAAACAAATAAGTAACCCATTAATATATTAAAGGAGAGCAGGGAAAACTCGGCGTTAACAAATTTAACAGGTCAAAAGAACCAAAATCTTATAAATTTAAAGCAGTCTCCAAACAGTAATTACAAATAATTCTTAAAGCCAAAAACGGCAGCATATCATAAACAATAATAAAATTTTGCCCAAAGGTGGCACAAGCCAGAAATGGCAACATATCATAAACAATAAAGAAACATGCCCAAAGGTGGCAAAAGCTAAACAAATTAACATTAGCCGAAACTGGCAACATTTTATGAGCAAATGAAGCTAAGACAAAATTGACAACCAATATTACCTACTTATATAATTTATTAGATTTGCCTAAACTGGCAACACCTGTTACGTCAGAAGATCTGACAATTTATAAACAATCAAATTGACACAACTTATCGAATCATTCGAATCCAACTAAAGCAAGTGAAACTAGCCAAAATTATGATAAAATCTGTCTACTAAATTAATCAGAAAGCCAGTTTCTGACCTCCTGGTTAAAGATGGGAGAAGTCTGCTTCTCCTTTCTGGAAATGAGCAAACACGTTCAGACTTGGAATGTGTTTGCTGGATGAATCTGTAGGTGATGCCACTTTTATTCTCGATGGAAATTTATCATACTCTTCCGTCGACTTTCGGGGAAGAACTCCGCCAATGATCCCTTCCGTGGAGTCCAAAATTTCGGACATTGTTTTCCGACAGCGTGTCATAAAGCACATCATGTTAGCCTTAGATCCAAACAAAAAAGGCGCCGGGGTTGACGCAGTTTATACAGATTTTGCTAAAGCATTTGACTGCGTGAATCACGGCAGATTGGTTAAAAAACTGGAGTGGCATGACTTGAATGGACCTTTGCTTAGATGGCTGGAATCTTTCTTAACAGATCGCAAACAGGCTGTCAGGGTGAGGGGTCACATTTCAAATTTTTATGACGTATCATCTGGAGTACCTCAAGGCTCGCATTTGGGACCTTTTTTGTTCCTTCTATACATAAACGATATTAAAGACATGATACATCATTCTAAATTTTTACTTTTTGCTGATGATATGAAGATTTTTATACAGACAAAATCTAAAGATGACAGTAAACATCTTCAGGATGATTTAGACAGGATTTTTCATTGGTGTGAATTGAATCAAATGGACTTAAACATTGGTAAATGCAAATCTATTAATTTTACTAAAAAAAGTTCTCCTTATAATAGCAAATACCTGATAAATAATGTTCTGTTGGAATCTGTAAATCAGATATCTGATCTAGGGGTTGTAATGGATTCTAGGGTCACATTCAGTTATCACATGAATCTAATTATATCGAAGGCCAATAAAATGCTAGGATTCATCAAAAGAACAACGAAAAAATTTAAAAATTCTAGATCTATTGTTGTATTGTTCATCTCACTTATTAGGAGTATGTTAGATTACTGTTGTGTAGTATGGTTTCCCTATTATGGCACACATATTAAAAGGCTTGAAAACATCCAAAAACGACTAATCAGGTATGTCTGCTTTAAGTCGGGGAACACATATTATATCAGTGAATATTACGACCATTTCTTAAGCTACTTCGGTCTACAATCCCTCTCATCCAGACATACTTTTTTTTGTATTAACTTCGCTCAAAAGATCCTAAGTGGAGGTTTCAACTGTACAGAGTTGTTGAAATTATTTATGTTGCATATTCCAAATTATACCACTCGTGACCATGCAATATTACACGTACGTCAACATAGGACATGTTATGGTCTTAACAGTCCTGTTGATAGATGTGCTAGTCTAGTAAATGTGTATAGCGTACATATAGATTTTTCTGTAGAAAACAAAGTTTTTAAAAAGTGTGTAAAGGATATTATTTTGTAGCATAATATGCTTGTATAAATACCTGTATATTTGTTGTTGTAATTATTATCATGTAAATTGCTAAATGGGGTCAATAAATTTATTATTATTATTATGAAAGAATGCCCCTTGATGCGTAATACCTGTATACAAAATTGCATTAAAATATCCAGAGTGGTATTACAGTTGTTACGAAAAAATTATTTATTTTAATAAAACTTTACCGCCCTGTATCTCAAAAGTTGTGACTTTTAGGACATACGTTCTTATGAAGTTTTCTTTTTAAAATGGACCCAAAAATCACCCCCTTAAATATTGACATTCAAATAGAAAACACCCTATATATGTGAACACTTAACATAAACAAATGTGAATGTTTGGTTACCTTGATTAGCCACTACTACTGTCAGTCGACTAGACCTATTGGCAGCGTTCCAAAGCATCAGCTTTCACACCAACGATTGACCTGAGCTTTATAACTACGCATGTATACTAAAACATGTTCATTTTAGTACTATGATAAGTAGGTTCGTCTGCTATTTATACTAGTTAAAAGATCAAAATCGTCCTAATATTCTGTTAGTTTCATATTTTTATAACATTTTATTAAACTTAAGATTGACGTTTAGGGACTCTACACTAACGCAGGTGGAACATTCACAATGGGCAGTTGTTTGAATCTGACATACCTTTGACAGAATAGGACGGTAAAGTTAAACAATTTACATTATAGTATAAATAAACAGCATTTAACTTCGTTTCAGAAATTTCCAATACCGCAACGAGTTCAGACAGCTGGTAGAGAACATATTCTTGCATATGGATGTGGCAATGTTGATATTGAAGTACAAGTAAACAATAAATGGATTTAAACTACATTGGGTTAGGTCTGGTATGTTCCAGATTCTCGACATTAACTGTCCTAAGTTCGTCAAGCAACTAAGCATGGAAATAACGCGATATTTATTAGCGAAAGCGTCATTAACCGTGATGGTGGAGTTGTTGCAGCTGGAGGACTCGTCGGTTCGGTGTACATCATGAACATGGTTCGGTGTACATCATGAACATTCGCGTTCGTGTTCCGTATTCACAAGTAGAGGTGAATTTTGCAACTTCAGAAGAACTGCTGCAGAGATGGCATGAGCGTGACCTATCGTTTTGTTATTTCTGATACCGAGTTTTTGGCTACCGCATCGTTCCGTCCGTTTTTAAAAAATCGGATCACAAAACCTTTTCGTTGGCGCGAATGAAAGAAATAATAGACCAAACCAAGGAAGAGAATCACGAATAAACTTCTCTCCTGCCCCAATATTTCGAAATCTTTTTGGTCGGTCACTAAATCAGTTAGCCAGAGTCTCACCAGATCCACTGGTGAAATTTACATGACAATCCTGGTGCCTTATCTCATGACGAAAGTGGCAACAACGTCTGAGCGCTTGCAAAATTTAAAAGACGGTAGCAGGTACGTAGGTATTATTGAAAGTTTCGAGAAAAAGATGATAGAGATCTTCACCGGAATCGTGATCTTGCCCTTTACGAACGATCTCATTTCTTTTATTGTAATAAATCTAACGCAAAATTTGAACTGGTTTCAATTAGCTCCTACGAATGCTTGTCTTCCCTTGCAGTTATCAGCAAAATCAGCAACAGACCTAACAGTCACAATCCACTAACTACACCATTTATACGGATCGACGGGACTATTGCATCGACGGCTTCTGAAATGGCCAACCTCATGGCAAAATTGTTTATGGCGGAATAATTATTTATGTTTTCACTAAAAGTTCCTAAATAAAAATATTAGATTCAAATTTTTATAAACTTTGGTTGTATTTTTTACTTTACCGACTGAGCTAAATTTAAACGGTCAAAAAACGAGTTCAGTAAAAAAGTATATTTCATATTATGTTACTTAAGACGACCACCTACAAACAATTTCCTCCCTTCTTATCGTTATAATCTTAATTGTGATTTGGTAAGTTTTCTAGACATGCGAACTTCTGAGAGTTTACCACCAGGTACTTTCCAGAAGCGTCAACAGCTTCTGATGCGAAATGTCGCAAATTAAAATGATTCACTGGAAGTTGACTTTTATTGAAATATACCAGGAGAAGGATGAACTCGGAAGCCGTGGGGAGATACAGAGTCAGTTAAATTAGCAAAAAGTTTGTCAATTAAGGGGTCCGTTGAGAAAACCAGAAAATTCCGCATACATCGGGTAATATTCGAAAAAAGCCGAAATCTTACGATTTTGTTTTCATTTATTTTTTTAAGTTATTGGGAAAGATATAAAAGAACAAAGAATACTTCCTCATTGATATTTTTCAGCTGTACAAAATGGCGCTTGTATAAAAGTGCAACGTATAGTTTCGAAGAAATCACCATCAACTTTACTTTTTTATACGACCCGTAAAAAAAGTAGATCCTGTACTTTACATAGCATTTTTTCCACATTTTGCTGTAAGTAGGCGTCAACCTTATAGCAATGACAAAACGACAAAAACAATATTATTGACACTTTGACATATTAGTACGTACTCGAATGTCAATATTGTTTTTGTCATTTTTTAAGTGCCATATAAGGTCGACGCCTACTACTACAGCAAAATGTGCTATAAAAAGAAAACAAAAGAAACTATACTGTGCTATAGCAGTGAGTGACTGTTTAGTTACTTCTCATGGTTGATTTCCGTGCTGAAGCGAACATCGAACGGATACATAGGAGTAACAAGGGACGGACCGAAGATTAGTTCATAATTTTTTTTTTCAAAATTAATTTGCGTTATAAAAAATAATATGTCGATCGCTTAACAATGTACATTTTGACAGTTCGACAAGAAATAATTATAGTACACGTCAGAATGAGTCGCTTCTGCCGAATTTAAATTTTTTAGCGTTGGACGAGTCTGGTCAAGCGTTTTCTTTAACACTCGTTGTGTTCTATTTAAAAAAGCTCAATTTCGTAGGAAATGAATGGGAATGGACAGACTTATCGCGAAAATTGTATCACGAGTGGTATTACTACTGAAAACGAGCCTGGATGTTTATATTGTTGTAATGCAGATTTATTAATGTACAAGAAAATAGGTACCTGACAAATTTATCTTCCAGGGTAAGTAACGCCGCTTCGTCGATCCGAAGGATCATTAAATTAAACAGTTAGGTCATTTCGTTATATTTCTTGGTCGACTATTATAATCAAAGAAATTTTTTAATAGATACTTTCAATAATTATTAAAATGCACGTCAATGACAGTGGTAGTTTATCTCTATTTAAAACGAATTGAACCATATTATCCAAATCTGACGCGACAAAGTAACTGCAGCGTAAAAAGAGACAACCGACGAAAATCACACTAACCTTCAATACTCTGATACAATAAAAATCAGTTAAGATCCACGTACTCGACTTTCTACTAAGATCGACTTAAGACTTAAATCGACTTTGTATCATCCGAGGATCATTTGGTACTGAACTAAAAAGTCATTCAGGGACATGGTATATAAAGACAGACCGGCCATAATAATCATTTACTTACGTATTGTATAACCGAAGTCATCTTCCTCCTCTGGATCAGCTGCAGCTTCTTCCTTTGTTCTTTTAACATTACCAGCACTGGCTCTGTCAATCTATGAAGAAAAAAGTAATGTAAGATATTGAAAAATCACCGGGGCGGGTGTGTAGTAATGTATTATTATTTTTGCTTTGTTTCAAGAACACATTCTTAGAATGTTTGTATGTAGTTGTTTATTAGGTCAATGTTCTACTTAAAATTACAAGCTAAAGTATTTTCACTTGTTTCATAAACAACATGAGCGTCGCTCAGGTTTTGGTTGGAAGTTTCTGATTGGCTGAAATGATGAGTCCGTTATTTAAGCTCAATCACCACCTAAGAAATCACAACAACAATTCTGGTGTCAGGTGTGTGGGCCAGTTTTGGCTATATCGTGTTGAACAAAAATACCAGTCACCACAAAAATCTGGCGAATAAAGGCTCAACTGAGTGTCAGAAAACCCTCGAATATTCGGCTGTGATTTTGTAAGAAGATTAAAATTGAAGAGGATCATCATTCTTATCGTCATTGGCCATCATACTTATCGCAAGCAGCTCTGAAAAAGATTCTGGACGTTCGACTTCACCTCCAAGTTTTGCAACCAAAGCTTAACATACCAGGACAAGAAGACGGAATTTCAAACAGGATTTCAGTGAAGTTTTTCTCCAGACGCCAATAGCAGAGTTTCCAATAGCAGTTCCAGTAGCAGAATCTGGATTTCCAATCCTGAAGTAGGACAGCAGACAGCAGACAGCAGGAGGGACGAGGAAGGCAGAGCGGCGGAAATCAGGCAATCCTACGAACAACCCTTAGGAAAACCCCCCCATAGTCGGGAGATAGAAGTAGTAAGTCTCGATACCAAATCCTATTATACTTGTAACTGTTCAAACACAAATTTAATTTTTCTCGTATTTCATTGCAACTTATGTATACCTATATTTTTATCTAAAATATTTTCGTGCTTCTTATATTGAGAATTTTTAATGTTTATAATTTAATATAATATGATAGAATATGACAATTCTGAAGTATTTCCTTTTGCTCATTTAGAAGACTTATTTTCCGATATGGTTTTCACGATGGACATTGCTTTAAAAATGATCCCCGAATTTTCTGGGAATCGGGATCAATTACATAAATTTATTTCGTGCTATACAATAGTGGAAACTTTAGCTACCACAAGAGCAGAAAAGGAAATGCTTATGAATGTTATTAAGACGAAATTATCTGGGCCAGCTTACAATATAGTCAAATATAACGAATATGCAGATTGGGATGCATTAGAGGATGCCTTAAATGAACATTTTCTAGAAGAACGCACTATAGCGCAAGTTCAAACTGAGTTGTTGTCTACTCGTCAATTTCTAAATGAAAATGTTAGGTCGTTTGCCACTAAAATTGAACGACTACAAACTGATCTGAATGATGCATGCATTGCAAGTGAGGGGCAAGCAGCAATGAATACTATAAAAAATCTTAATAAAAAATCAGCTTTGAAAGCATTTTTTGAAGGATTGCGTGACCCTATAAAATTAATAATCAAAGCCAGCCGCTACAATAGTCTAAGTACAGCTATTGAAGCAGCAGTCGGAGAAGAAAAAAACTTAATTGCTTCAAGAAATCTTTTTAATTCTCAAAACACGAAATTTAAATTCAAACCTACATTTCCAAAATGCTTTAATTGTAATTATATGGGGCATACATCCGACGACTGTTTTCTAAAGAATCGAGCTCAAATTTTGCTTCTCGTAAATTTTCGGCATCTCCAGGTTATCCATATCATCCTAAAATTAAAACAGAAAACGTAAACCAAATTCAAGTTACTTGTAGGTATTGCAAGAAAACTGGCCACATCATTGAACAGTGTAGAAAACGTCAGTATAATAATTCGAGAAATCAAAATCATTCAAATTCTTATAATCAAAATTCAGCTACCAATTCTAGTTCCTCAAATAACGCAAATGGTAACACGACTCCGGGAAACGCGTCAAGCCCGAGAGCGCTGATATCGGGCAACGCATCTCGGGTTCTCCACATACAGAATGCCTGAGTAATTATTATTCTACAAGTTCAAGTTCACCTAGATATAATTACAAAAGTAGTTATTCTAATTATTGCAATAAAAATACTCATAATTCTAATTCAAATTCAACGCAAAATCTATGTGCTAATAAATCTTATTCTAACTCGATAACAAATTCCAAGTCAAATTCAAATACTTCAAAATGTATCTCTAATTCAATCTCACTTTTCATTTCATTTCATTTCCTTTCATTTTATTCAAACCATTTAGCTACAACACGATACAAGGTAGATATGGCTCGTCAATAAATATAGAAAATACAATAATTATAAAAACAAGCATACAAAAAAATACGAAATCTTCGCCAAATCCAAATCCGAAGGTGCTTATAATAGAATCAAGCAATCACACTTCTAGTGTCGTCCTACCACTATTACTGGCCAAATCCAAGCAAGCAGAATTTTTTATAGATACGGGTCACTACGTTACTTTCCTTAAACTAAGCCATACAGACAGTGACGCAATTATTTACACCGATCAAAAAATGCTTTTAAAAGGCATAACAAAGGATGCTGTTTCGTCTTTAGGTCTCTGCAAAGGAGAATCCAAATTATCAGAAGACATTTTTATTTCTCACCCTATTCATATTGTTTCTGATGATTTACCAACTTTCACTGAAGCCGTGTTGGGAAACGATTTCCTAGTTAAATGTAAATCAAAAATCGATTATGGCACTGGTAAGCTATGTTTTTCATTAATCAATCATGATTTCAATTTCAAGCTCAAGGATCCTTACTTGGTCACTATTCCTCCAAAGACCGAATTTCTTACAAAAATAGCCATTAATCTTTCAAATACAAGCGTATGCTTACAGAAAGAGATAAAACCAGGTCTGTTTGTTGCAAACTGTATTGTTCAAAGTCAAAATGGATACTGCTCAATAGAATTCATCAATCCTACAGAAAATCCAATTTTCAATCCATCAAATGATCTTAAATTCGAAGATATTGATGATAACTTTTCCGTTCTTAATGTAAACTCCTCAGTGGATCAATCTCGTCTCCAGCTCTTAAAATCTCAAATTCGACATGACCACATGAACCCAGAAGAATATAATTCTATTTTAGAAATCTACAGAGAGTTCAATGACATTTTTTTTCTTGAAGGTGATAAATTATCTCATACAGAAACTGTTGCGTGTAATTAAGAAAATGCGGTAGTGAGAATAATGGGTCTGATGACCAATGAATAATTAGATAAATTAGGAAATGCGAAGAAATAAAGGAAAGCGTGTAAACTTACGTTTTGAAGTAAGTTGTTCTGCTTATCGAATTTCTTGAACTTGAATTTCTTGATAGCTCAGTAGTGGCGTGTGTGAGTCGGACGAACATGTAAATATTTTGAGCCGGAACAAGATTACTTCCCCCCTCCGTTTTCGAGGATGCTGAACACGATGACGTTGTCAGAATTTCTCTTTGGGGTTGCGCAACCCCTCAAAACGGCCAAAAACCACCCCCTAGAGAGATAAACCGCGCTTCAATCCATTTCCTGCAAAAAAAACCTTCCCCCCGTTTTCGAGAATGCTGAGCACAATGGAGGTGCTGGACATCGCGTGCGACCCCGACCAACCCCTCCACCGGCCAATACTCACCCCCGAAATGGGTGATTTTTTTTATGTATATGTAGGGCAAACGATGGACTTTTTCGAAAAACTTTTTGAAAATTCAAGTACAGAATCACAATGGCCATAATTTAAAATTATTTTGGAGTATAAAGAGTGTCCCATATGACAGTGACATATCAAAGTTATGTTTTTTTTAAATGGAATGCTCCTTTGTTATTGCATTTTTAGATTGTCTGAGAAGAGAAAATAAGATTGACTTTTACAGTTGGTGTTTAAATTCAGAAGTTTTTGAGTTATAAACAAGTGAAAATCGTCATTTTTTAAGTTCAATGCCCTGTACAACGAAAACGGCTAAAGATAGAGAAAAACGGCTTACATGTCCTTATTTTAACTTTTCATGTACTATCCTATGATGTAGAGGAAATGTTTATACAGGGTGATAAAAAATTTGAAAAAATCTGAGATTTCTCCACGCGTCGCCAAATAAAAAAATCAAAGAAAGTACAAACTATACCATAGGATAGTACATAAAAAGTTAAAATAGGGACATGTAAGCCGTTTTTCTCTATCTTGAACCGGTTTCGTTGTACAGGGCCTTGAACTCGAAAAATGACGATTTTCACTTGTTTATAACTCAAAAACTTCTGAATTTAAACACCAACTGTAAAAGCCAATCTTCATTTCTCTTCTCAGACAATCTAAAAGTGCAATAACATAGGAGCATTCTATTTAAAAAAACATAACTTTGATATGTCACTGTCATATGGGACACTCTTTATACTCCAAAATAATTTTAAATTATGGCCATTGTGATTCTGTACTTGAATTTTCAAAAAGTTTTTCGAAAAAGTCCATCGTTTGCCCTACATATACATAAAAAAAATCACCCATTTCGGGGGTGCGTATTGGCCGGTGGAGGGGTTGGTCGGGGTCGCACGCGATGTCCAGCACCTCCATTGTGCTCAGCATTCTCGAAAACGGGGGGAAGGTTTTTTTTGCAGGGAAATGGATTGAAGCGCGGTTTATCTCTCTAGGGGGTGGTTTTTGGCCGTTTTGAGGGGTTGCGCAACCCCAAAGAGAAATTCTGACAACGTCATCGTGTTCAGCATCCTCGAAAACGGAGGGGGGAAGTAATCTTGTTCCGGCTCAAAATATTTACAATTTTCGGGGTTTTTTCCGACTCACACACGCTACTACAGTGGATGCGGTGATGCACGTATTAACTATTAATTGTCTTTGCGTTAACTGCGGATTTGCGGATATTATAAATGCGTAGGTATATACCTATTAACAATTGCGAAGACGCGGAAAGCCACGTAAAAATGTAGTCACTGCCGGTGAGATCCGGACGAGTCAAAAACCTGTGCGTTGTCTACGGAAGACGAATTGCGAATAATGCTGCGTTGATCCTGTCTTTCTTCCTGCTAAAAGACGAAAGGTCCTGCAACTGTCCTTGTTGTGGGTTGTTTAATCTAACTTTGTAGTTGTAGGTAGATTACCAGTAAAACACCATTGTAAAAGCTCACACAAGGAAGGGCGCGGAAAGGACAGGATTAAAATGAAAGAAAAAAATGAGAAGCGGGACGCAACATTCCGCCCACCAAAATTACCAAAAAATAGGTAATTTTTGAAATTGAATTGATTGAATGCGAAATGCGAATGACTATATACAGATGCGATGCAATAAAAAATAAAACATATTATTGTGACGGTAAAGGGCAAAATTTTATTAAAGGTCGTTTAATGCAACCATGAGAAGTGCGAACAGTAGCTACGCGAGCTATGTTATCCCTACCAAAATGTAGATTGACAATTCTTCCCAATCGCCATTGTAGTGGGGGTAGATTGTCCTCCTTAATAAGGACGAGGGTCCCAATATCAGCTGGATCAATTGAATGCGACTTTGCCCACTTGACCTTTTGATAAAGGTTGTGTAAATATTCGTTCCTCCATCTATGCCAAAAATAATGCGTATGCGGTTGAGTTCAGGACTGAATGCGTTGGCTTGAATAGCCTTGACAATGCTCATAAGAGCATGATGCGTTTCTATGTGTGTAACAGGTCCCGAATGCGTTACCTGTTTGCGTGCGTTGTTAGCAAAACAAAAACAGTATGTTAGAATACGTTGTATTTTACCCAATGATGAGTACCTGTTCAAAAGATCTTCAATTGTGGAGTGAACTGTTTCAACCAACAAAACAGTCACTTTGCCTTCTGGCACGGCGTCAGAAGGCAATGCGGGAGGAGGTGAGTCTAAGGACCAGGAATCTGGAGGATCCTGAAGCCACTGAGGACCCGCCCACCAAAGGGAATATGAAAGAAGCTCCTGTGGAAGAAGACCTCGAAATGCGGGGTCCGCTGGATTATCAGCGGAGCGGACGTGATGCCAACAATCAGGAGGTACACGATCTTGGATGTGAGTAACCCTGTTCGCGACGAAGGTCTTCCATCGATGTGGGGAAGAACGGATCCACGACAACGCTACTGTCGAATCACTCCAAGCATACACCTGATCAATTTGAAGGTATCCTTCGGAGTTGCGTGTGATGAAAGAGACTAAGTCTGCCAATAACACAGCTGCACATAACTCTAAACGAGGTATGGATATCTGTTTGAGTGGTGCAACTTTGGACTTAGCCATGATGAATGATATATGTACATCATTATTGTCGCAAACAATGCGAAAGTAAGCGACACATGCGTAACCTGCTTCTGATGCGTCACAGAATGCGTGTAACTGACATTCCTTGACAGAAAGAGGTTTAAGATGACGAGGAATATTTAGCTGAGAAATAGCTGATAAAGATCGTTTAAATTGATCCCATTGCGTGCACACCTCTTCAGGGGGCGTTGTGTCCCAATCCAGACCCAGAGTCCATAGGTACTGGATAAGGCGCTTTGCGAAAAATGTCAACGGACATAAAAAACCTAGAGGGTCATAAATTCGTGCGATCTCAGAAAGGATTGACCTCTTGGTACACTGAAAATTGACAAGGTTGACGTGAAATGAGAATGAGTCAGAACTCGATTGCCACTGTAGGCCAAGAATCTTAATGACAGATTCATTCTCATCAAATGTCAGAGGATTAGTCTGACAATGATCTGCGGGAATTTCATCTAAAACTGAGGCATCATTGGACGCCCATTTGCGTAATTCAAAACAGCCTTTCTTCAACAAATCAATCAATTGATTTCGAAGTTCTAAGGTACTGCACAAGTCATTGCCTCCTGCGGCAAAATCATCTACATAGAGATTGGATCTAATGGCTTGTGCTGCGAGAGGAAAATCTTGTTCCCCTTCTTCTGCTAATTGTAACAGACATCTAATTGCGAGATGAGGGCTACTGGCTACACCGTAAGTGACGGTATTAAGTTGATACGTATCAATGCGTTCCTGCGGGGAAAAGCGCCATCGAATCAGCTGATACTGACAATGCGACTTGGAGACAAGGATTTGTCTATACATCTGTCTGATGTCACATGTAAAGACATGCGAAAACATGCGGAAACGTAGTAAAATGACAGAAACGTCTGTTTGAAGCTTGGTACCTGTAAGTAGGTTCTCATTAAGAGAAGTGTTGTTTGCGGTTTTTGCCGAAGCATCAAAGACCACGCGAATTTTTGCGGAAGGGTCAGTGGTCTTGAAAACACAATGATGCGGGATGAAGTAACAATTGGATCCTAGTGGGGATTGCGAGAGTTTGGTCATATGACCGAAGTCGAGATAGTCCTGCATAAAAGCATGATATTTACCCCGAACTTCAGGTTGACTAGCTAGTCTTTTTTCAACTGCCATAAGTCTGCAGTCCGCTATTTGAAGCGAATTGTCAAAGTTGGGAATGCGTTGGGAGTCCTTGAATGGCAAGACAACTCCAAAACGACCTGAGAGGTCTCTAAAATGCGTGTTCTGAAATAAATCCTCAGCTTGCTGATCGTCAGAAGAGAGGCTTTGTTTTGCCTCAACCTCTTCCACTTTCCAAAAGTTTTTCAAAGTCTCATTAAGACAAGACTCGGTTGATGCGAAAAAGGAATGCACTGGACGTGCTGCGACTGTAGATGAACTGGAGCCAATTAATACCCACCCAAATGCTGTATTCATAGCTGCGGGACGGTGGCCATCACCTGCGATGTACCCATCTCGCACAATGCGTGCAAAAATATCTGCTCCTAGGAGCATTTCTACAGAACCAGGAACGTACCATTTTGGGTCAGCCAACTTAAGATTGTCAAAAGTTTGCGAAGACGAAAGAGAAATGGTGGGCAATTCGGAACAGATTGCGGGTAAAACCATTGCGGTAATATTGAAAATCACTTCGGAAGATCCGACAGGGCGAATATTACAAGATGCGGTTCCATGAGACGACGTTACATTTGCGTGACCTAAACCAGAAATGGGAGATACTGAAGGAGTAATTGATAAACCAAGACGTTTGCGGCAACGCTCAGTCATAAAGCTGGACTGACTGCCAGAATCACAAAGTGCTCGAACTGTCTGGAAATTACCCCAAGTGTCAGCTACTTCCAGCATGACAGTGGCCAACAAGACAGTGTGTTGTGACGATTGCGTTTGGGTTGTGATACCCGTAGAAGACATGACTACTGGGAGTTTCGTCTTACTTTCTGCGGAAGGATGAGCTGATTCTAATGCGGAAGAGCCAGACTCTCCTGAAGATACATTTGCCTTATTAGAGTTCTCACCAAAATGTAAGAGCGTATTGTGTTTGGCGGAACACTGACGGCATCGAGACTCTGATTTGCAAGAGTCAAAGCGATGAAGTGAACTAAGACAATTATGACACAAGTGTTTTGACCTCCAACAAGTGACGATCGTATGGAGACAGCTCCAAAAATGAAGCACATCTGAAAATATTGTGAGACCTTGACTTACAATAAGAGCATTGCGACTCGACTGGCTTGTAAGTTGAGGCCAAAGAAACTGGGGGTTTACTATGACTACCCTCAGTGCGCCAATTGGGCCTTGCACTAGGCTGCGGTGCCTTTGTACTAGATTGCGGTCTATTAATTGCAATGTGCTGGGAATTTAATGAATTTGTTTCTAAAGCCCTGCACTGATCTGTCAAAAATTGCCTCAAATCATCAAAGGATGGAAATTCGTCTTGAGCAAATTTAATCTCAAAACGCTTTCGCGTATTGTTATCAAGTTTTTGTAACAACCAATTAAACAATGTAAAATCCCAAATATTGAGATCCGGGCAATTCTGTAATGCGTTGATATTCTCATTAAATGTATTAATGAGATCTCGCAGAGACTGCACGGAATCGGAATTCGTACATCTTGGAGCGTTTACAATATTGTTCCAATAGTAAGTTGCCAAAACCCTTTCGTTTTGATAGCGATCAACTAGACTATTGTATGCGATTAAATAATTGTCTGCGGTGAGAGGAAGGTGTTTGACCAAATTTAATGGTTCCTTTGATAAGGTTGAAATTAAATATTGGTACTTCTCAACTGATGATAAGATCTCGTTGTTGTGTATGAGCGAGTTGAATAAATCAACAAATGATGACCAGCCTTTTAAATCCCCATCGAAACTTGGTAGATTTAATTTAGGCAAACGAACCTGCGATCGTAAACCTGAAGAGTTCAAAGATTCATTTGACTTGCGTTTGGAGCCACCATCACCTGAAGCCAATAATTTGGTTTCATTTGTATTAACCAAGTATAAATAAGTAGATTTCAATTGAAAATATTTATTGTCAATTTCTAAAATGTTGTCGCTAAACTGTTGCCAAATCTCAGAAGACTCATCTACGAGAGTATTTTTAATAATCATCTGAAACTCGTCGTATAATTCAAGCGCGGTTTCATAGGCGACAATAACTGTTGAAGTCGATTCTCCCGGCTTTGATAGGTCTAGAATTGATTGCAACCGAGTAGATGTCTGATTTGCGAGTGCGAGTGCCTTTTCCAACGTATAACTAGTCATTGTGAACTAATTAATTTAAAAAAAAGGAATATTGAATTGAATATTAAATGCAACTGCAAATAATAAAATGCGTTGAAATAAGGAAAACAAATCCCAAGTGGCAACAATGGACAAATGCGTTAAATAGGGTAGGTATCTGAAATAACAAAATCAGTATTTATAAATCCGTGGATGAATTCAAGATGAATTCAAAGAAACCTCATAAAAATGAGATAAATGACGAACTGCGAGAAGGGAGCTTCTCTCAGTTGCAGGTGCAACCAAGGTCAACAGTAATTTACCACCCAACTTGTTGATGCGTTTCTATTAGAAATATACGAACAACGTAAAATGCAACAAATCATGCGTGAATTGTAAAATGCGTAGATCAATAATTATGTTTATTGAAATAATGAAGAATCAAAATGCGTGTGTTATAAGTATTGCGACCTTAATAAAACTTGCCAATGCGTTTAATGAAATTTAAAATAATTAAATAATTGCATCACATGCGTAAAAAGTCATTAAATTGTAATTAACATAGGACGAATTCAAAAATCCGGCTCGAAGGAGCAAATTTATGTTGCGTGTAATTAAGAAAATGCGGTAGTGAGAATAATGGGTCTGATGACCAATGAATAATTAGATAAATTAGGAAATGCGGAGAAATAAAGGAAAGCGTGTAAACTTACGTTTTGAAGTAAGTTGTTCTGCTTATCGAATTTCTTGAACTTCTTGATAGCTCAGTGGATGCGGTGATGCACGTATTAACTATTAATTGTCTTTGCGTTAACTGCGGATTTGCGGATATTATAAATGCGTAGGTATATACCTATTAACAATTGCGAAGACGCGGAAAGCCACGTAAAAATGTAGACACTGCCGGTGAGATCCGGACGAGTCAAAAACCTGTGCGTTGTCTACGGAAGACGAATTGCGAATAATGCTGCGTTGATCCTGTCTTTCTTCCTGCTAAAAGACGAAAGGTCCTGCAACTGTCCTTGTTGTGGGTTGTTTAATCCAACTTTGTAGTTGTAGGTAGATTACCAGTAAAACATCATTGTAAAAGCTCACACAAGGAAGGGCGCGGAAAGGACAGGATTAGAATGAAAGTAAAAAATGAGAAGCGGGACGCAACAGAAACTATTTCTCATAAAATTCCACTTTTATCAGAAAAACCCGTATACATCAAGCCTTACAGATTACCAGAACATCAAAAACCCGAAATCAGAAACGAAATCGATAAAATGCTCAAAAATGATATAAGTAATTGAAAATAGTTCTTCTCCATATAATTCTCCAATTCTTATTGTTCCAAAAAACTAGATAGCGATGGTAAACAGAAGTGGCGTCTAGTTGTAGACTTTCGTACACTAAATCAAATCACGGAAAGCGATGGTTATCCCCTTCCTAATATAACCGAAATTCTGGATCAACTGGGTCGCTCAAAATATTTTTCACTACTTGATTTGCCCTCTGGATTCCACCAGATTCTCCTCGATGAAAAATCTTCCCCTCTCACCGCTTTTTCCTTTCAAGGGCACAACCAATACAAAAGATTGCCCTTGGGATTAAAAGGTTCTCCTGCAACCTTCCAAAAACTAATGAATAATGTCCTCGTAGGTATCCAAGGTACCAAGTGTTTTTTTTTTTTACTTGGATGATATCGTTCTTTACGGCAGTTCCCTAAAGGATTTTTAAAAAATAAAATAAATAGAGTAAATTTAACTACCCAAGTTCACCCCCTTGGCAGAGGTAGCTACCCCTGTCAAGCTACATGCCGTCCAAATTGCGTCTTAATATCAAACTATGTGGTAATAAATAGAAGAATCCGTGTTTTGAACGAAGGAAATAATTCTTGCCGATTTTTAAATTCAAAATGGCGGTTATTTTGCGATGTTGACGTAACTTTTCTCCTGCGGAGCAGCGGAGAAAATCTCCATGAACTGAGGTAAACCCTGACACAATTTACGTACTGAGATATAATTGAATCAATTTCCATTTTATCAGTAAGTTATGTTAATATTGTTTTTGATTTGACTAGATACTTATTATAACTACTATACATATCTAATTTAAACAACAAAAATGTCAAAGATCCCTCTAATAAAAAATTTTTTCAGCTCAAATAAATTGAAATATGAACATACTCACCTGCATTGTGACATTAAAATTGCAAATATTAATAAATCACCTGTACCAATTACTAATTAACTGAATAAATTGACACGTGTTTGACTTAATTCCCCTCATAAAAAATCAAATCATAAAATAGTTATTTATTATACAAGAGAAAAAAGTGATAGATTTTAGCTCGAGATGTGTTCGTCAAACACATCGAGAGCTGGCATCGCCCTTTTTTCTTGTGTGTAATATACAATTTTTTTCTGCGAGAAGAAATATCAGTGTTAGAACGTCGAAAAACGTAGTTAGATAACTGAAAATTATGTCGGAAAAATGATTTATGTTAAACTTGGATTTTCAAACTGTCTTTTATCGTAATTGACGTTGCCTGGGTAACGAAACGATTTAATTACATAAACATCATATTATAACGAACACCGCTCTGGAGAAATTCTAGTAATTGCTTCTTTAACCTTTAACATTCTAGTCCACGAATTTGCTTGTTTGTTTACATTCTTTTTTTATACTGAGTTAGTCAATGACATGTTCGCGACAGTTCCAGTCACATGTCATGTGACACATCGACAGACAGACGTTAGTTCTATGGATTTCTGGAGTGGGCTCGCCGAACAATCTGACATTTCCAGAATCCATGAATCGACGACTGGTGCGCCGGTGCGACGTTCGAGAATGTACCTGCTAGAACGGAGTAGAACGTGACTACTGATGTGTCGGGGGACTATATAAGGACAGCCTGCGGTTGCGTGAAAAGTAGTAGTAGTATCCTGAACGTGAAACAGTGAAGACTGAAGTATAGACAGAGCAGAAGTGAAGTGTGAAGTAAGGGAGCCAGTAGTGACAGATAGCGGATATAAAGAATAGACAAGTGCAAGTAGTAGTGTAGTCAGCTGTTTGTGTTTTGATTATTTAGAATAATTATTAGAGGTTATAAGTACTTGTGGTGTTAAACAATAAAGGAATTTACAGACTTTGGTGGTGATTTATTTATTGTGAGACCCGTAACAACTGGTGTCAGAAGCGGGATACGGATTCCAGCAAGAAGATTAATTAGTTAATGGGTAAATTAAGAAGTGGAAAAGAAACAGGAAGCGACAAAACGTCTGAGCAAATATTGACGGATATGATGTTACTGCTCAAAAACGGCCAGGAAGAGCAGAAAAATATCATGAAGAAGCTTGAAGACGGCCAGGAGGAGCAGAAAAATATCATGAAGAAGCTTGAAGACGGCCAGGAGGAGCAGAAAAATATTGTGAAGAAGCTCGAAGACACGGAAGGGAAGCTGAAGCTGTTAAAAGTTATCCTGTAGCAAAGAGACGATTATGTGTGTGAACTGAATAAAGTAAAACAAGACGTTGATGGTGTTCGTGATGAAGTCGGTGGTGTTCGCGACGAAGTGAAGCTGGTGGAACACAAAACAAAACTGCTGGTAGAGGAGATGAAGAACGACTTCGAGACAAAACTCAGAACTCTGGAAAGTTCTGAGGTAAAGCATTCTCCGTGTGCCGCACCGTCTAACAGTTTTGGCGCGAAAGTGAAACCACCAGCGTACGACGGAACAACTCCCTGGACTGCGTACAAGATGCAGTTTCAGGCCGCATGCATGGCCAACGGATGGAACGACGCAGAGAAGGCAACGGCACTGGTTCTTGCTCTTCGAGGGCAAGCTGTGGACATGCTGCAAACACTGCCAGTAGAACTGCACTTGAATTACAACCAATTGAGTGCAGCATTAGAACTTCGATTCGGCAATCGCCATATGGAGCAGGTGTTCCAAAATCAGTTGATGAGCAGAGTGCAGAAGCCGAACGAGTCGCTACAAGAGTTCGAAGCAGATGTCAACAGGATTGTCCATCAAGCCTACCCAGACTCGCCGCAGAACTTCAAGGAACAACTAGCCTCGCAAACATTTGTCAACGGGATACGAGACACTGAAATACAGAAGATCCTGCGCATGTCACATTGGACAAAGTCCAGCGAAGCGTTAGTTAGAGCGCTTGAGATAGACGCAGCAATAAAGGCGTCCAATGGTAGGAACTTCTCCAAGGTACGAGCAGTGACAATTAATGAAGATAAAGAAGAGAATGTGACTACCATATTGGAAAAGTTAAATAAGATGATGTATAAGATCTCTGAGCAGTTGAATGATGGGAAAAGAGGTTGGACTTCAAGGAGGGACGAAACCAGGAAGCAGTGCTACCGTTGCGGATCCAGTTCACATTTTATACGTGACTGTAAAGCTAGTGAGACTCCGAGACGTGGTGGATCCCTGGAACGAAGACCAGGCAGGGACAGGAGCGGGAGCAGAGAGAGAAGTGTCTCTCGAGAACGGGAAGCTCCCCGTCGACGGCAGGAAAACTAACTTCAGCCAGTGTGAAGGGGCGAATGCTGGCTGACAACAACAAGGCCCCCAAGATCGTTTCCATCCGAACACTTCAACGCCACATAGACAGCCTAGCCGTTGAAGGGCAGATAAATGGGAAATCTGTTGCCATGGTACTCGACACCGGATCATCGATCTCATTAGTAAGAAAGGACATCGTCAGTCCTGCTGTAATTCGTCATCCATCGAGACGGGTCCAGTTGAAGACAGCGACAGGTGAAATTGCAGATATCATCGGTGAAGTAGATGGCCGAATCCAGCTTGGAGCCCTGGAACTGCGTCATACGGTTGTGGTAGCCGAGATTGAAGACGAGTTTATACTGGGACTTGACATCATTCAACAGCATGGACTGCGGATTGATCCGAAACAAGGTATCCTGAGATTGGGTGAAGAAGACTTGGTACTGAGCTCTAGAAAACCACAGAAGGTAATGACGAGACTCGTTGCGAGTTCAACGACCACCATCCGAGGGTTCAGCGAGCAGATAGTCCCGGCCAGACTGGAAGCAGATCTTGGAAGCTGCGTTGGGTTAGTCGAGCCATCCCCAGACAGTAATAAGAACCTGATAATAGCCAAGACGTTAGTCAACACTTGCCGAGAGATTCCTGTACGTGTTGCAAATGTGTTTTCTGGTAGCTCAAGGATCAAGGAAGGTGACGTACTTGGAATTTGCGTACCAGTCAAGAAGATCAGCTGTTGCGAGAAGATGGAGGGCAAGGAGAAGGCAGATACAAGGAAGATGAAGATTGTCCTGCCGGAAGTTGACTTCGAAGAACTGTCAAAAGACGAGACAAAGTTGGCGAAAGAATTTTTGAAGAGGAACCAAGACGTTTTCGCAACAGGAAGCATCAAGTTAGGCAGAATGGACATTGTGCAACACCGAATAAATACAGGCGACACCCAACCAATAAAACAAGCCCCAAGAAGACTGCCGATTGCGAAACAAGAAGAGGTATCAACCAAGAATCAACGACATTTTATGTACTTTGTCTGGCTCAACCTGGTTCTCAACTTTGGACCTGAAGAGTGGTTACTGGCAGGTTGGCATGCACCCAAACGACAAAGAGAAAACTGCGTTTTCTACTGGCACGGGTCTGTACAATTTCAAGGTTATGCCATTTGGTCTTTGCAACGCGCCAGCCACCTTTGAAAGACTGATGGAGATGGTACTCCGAGGGCTGACCTGGAAAACATGCCTAGTATACCTGGACGATGTCATGGTTATGAGTTCCACTTTCCAAAATCACATCGACAACCTTCAGGAAATTTTCGATCGATTCAGAACTGCCAACCTGAAGCTGAATCCAGAAAAATGTTCGCTATTTAAGAAGAAGGTTGAGTTTTTGGGACATACCGTAACTTCTGAAGGAATCCAGACCAGCGACAGCAAAGTAGCATCGATTCGTGATTGGCCGACTCCTAAGGACAGACACGAAGTCCGAAGTTTCCTCGCTCTTTGTACATACTACCGAAGATTTGTCAAGAAATTTGCAGATGTAGCAGCTCCGCTCCATAAGCTCACCGAATTGAAGACGCCTTTCATCTGGGATGCCAAGTGTGAAGACGCTTTCCGAAGACTGAAAAAGGCTTTGATTTCTAGTCCGATCCTGTCATATCCTCAAAGAGAAGGAAAGTACGTACTTGATACTGACGCAAGTAATATCGGGATAGGTGCTGTTCTATCGCAAGTCTAAGATGGAGAAGAGCGAGTCATCGAGTACTACAGCAAGACCTTGACAAAGCCTGAGAGGAACTACTGTACCACCAGGAAAGAATTACTGGCGATCATCAAATCGGTGGAGCATTTTGAAAATTACCTGCATGGGAATGAATTCCTGATCAGAACAGATCACGGCGCGCTCACCTGGCTGATGAAGATGAAGAACGTGGAGGGTCAGACTGCTAGGTGGATAGAACGACTACAGCAGTTCAACTTCAAAATAAAACATCGTGCAGGCAGATTACACCAGAACGCTGATGCACTATCAAGGAGGCCATGTGTGAAATGCTCACATTGTGAGCGGATTGAGGATAGCCAGAAGGAAGAGTGCGTTCGAAGGATCGTGATCAATGCAGATACAGGATGGACGATAGAAGCATGCAGGAAAGAGCAAGAAAAAGACGAAGACATCGGAGACATTTTAAAACGTAAAGAAGAGAATGGACCGAGACCAACGTGGGCAGAGGTTTCTCCACGTAGCCCAGAATATAAAGCTCTATGGTCACAATGGGAGTCGCTACAAATCGAAAATGGTCTGCTGAAGAGAGCCTGGGAGAGTGCCGACGGAAAGAAGATCGTCATGCAGTTGGCGGTTCCAAGGAGTAAAGTTTCGAAGATTCTCGAAGTAATCCATGGAGGTACATCAGGAGCTCACTTCGGAGTGAACAAAACACTAGCGAAAGTTCGAGAGAGGTTCTACTGGGTGAACTGCAAGGACGATGTCGAAGCCTGGTGCCGTAAGTGCGAGAAATGTGCTGCAAGCAAGGGCCCAAGCAGAAAACTGACAGGCGCTATGAAGCAGTACAACGTCGGAGCCCCATTTGAGAGGATAGCCATAGACATAGCAGGCCCTTTTCCAATCAGCGACAGCGGCAATCGCTTTATCCTGGTTGCCATGGATTATTTCAGCAAGTGGCCTGAAGCATACGCCATACCGAACCAAGAAGCTGCTACAGTTGCGAGAGTCTTGGTGGATAATTTCGTTAGCAGATTTGGCGTACCTTTAGAGTTGCATTCCGATCAAGGACGAAACTTTGAATCTCAAGTTTTCGCAGAAATGTGTAAACTGCTCGGGATAAACAAGACAAGGACTACACCTCTCCATCCACAATCTGACGGTATGGTAGAACGGTTTAATCGAACAATGGAGGAACATCTGTCGAAGGTGGTGAGCAACAATCAGCGAGATTGGGACCAGTACCTGCCTTTGTTGCTGATGTCGTACAGGGCAGCCATCCATGAGACTACAGGGCAGACACCAGCCAAAGTTGTATTCGGTAAGGAGATTCGGCTACCCTGTGATTTGGTGTACGGTTCACCAAGCAGTCCACCATCGGAGATCAGAAATTATGTCGACGAATTAAGAAACTCCATGGCAGAAGTGCATTCCCTAGTCAGGAGGAAGATCAAGTTGGCCAGCGACCGAATGAAGGCGAGATACACGACTTGAAGGCAAACTCCGGCGGCTTCACATAAGGAGACAAAGTGTGGTTTTATAATCCAACTAGGAAGAAGGGTTTGTCGCCTAAGTTTATGCCATCCTGGGAAGGGCCTTACACAATTATTAAAAGGATAAACGACGTGGTGTATAGGATACAGCGGAGCGGAGCCCCCAAGTGCAAGATGAAGGTAGTCCACCTGAATCGTCTGGCACCCTACTGTGGAGACAGCGAATAAGTCCGTTCGAGCGGGACGCTCGAAAATAGAAAGGGGGCAGTATAACGAACACCGCTCTGGAGAAATTCTAGTAATTGCTTCTTTAACCTTTAACATTCTAGTCCACGAATTTGCTTCTTTGTTTACATTCTTTTTTTATACTGAGTTAGTCAATGACATGTTCGCGACAGTTCCAGTCACATGTCATGTGACACATCGACAGACAGACGTTAGTTCTATGGATTTCTGGAGTGGGCTCGCCGAACAATCTGACATTTCCAGAATCCATGAATCGACGACTGGTGCGCCAGTGCGACGTTCGAGAATGTACCTGCTAGAACGGAGTAGAACGTGACTACTGATGTGTCGGGGGACTATATAAGGACAGCCTGCGGTTGCGTGAAAAGTAGTAGTAGTATCCTGAACGTGAAACAGTGAAGACTGAAGTATAGACAGAGCAGAAGTGAAGTGTGAAGTAAGGGAGCCAGTAGTGACAGATAGCGGATATAAAGAATAGACAAGTGCAAGTAGTAGTGTAGTCAGCTGTTTGTGTTTTGATTATTTAGAATAATTATTAAAGGTTATAAGTACTTGTGGTGTTAAACAATAAAGGAATTTACAGACTTTGGTGGTTATTTATTTATTGTGAGACCCGTAACAATATTAATGTAATTGAAATTGAAGACAGTTTTGCAAAGATTCTTGTTAGTTTTCGATGAGTGAATTTAATAATATGGATAGTGATTATTATGAAAATTCCCTTAATAATTGCCATTTGGATAATAAGGTAACTTTCCTTTACGTATTTGATGTAAATTTAATGATATCTGAGTGTTAATAGTAGTTATACCTAAGCCGCCATTTCGCCAACCGGTAAAAAGTACTCATTTTTTCCCTCCTAATTCATTTTTTCCCCGATAAGATGCAGCTCATATAATGAGGCATTTTTCTACCTGTCAACGGGGAAAAAAGGTCAAACTTTTAGCCCGTCGCAGAAAAAACATTTTTTATTTTCAAAATAAAATATTATCGGCAATAACGCGACAACGTCGCAAATCATTGAATCGTAATGGAAGTTTCGGCATGACATTGTTGACATTTCGATTATTAAGTCACCGGTTTGTTGCAAATATTTCAACTTATTATTTATTAATGTTTTCAGTTTAATCGATTCAATGAAACGGTGGCGCAATCATCACAATTCAAACAGATGCAAAGAAATAATAGATCAAACCAAGGAAACTCACAACCAAATAATTAGGAACAAACTTCTCTCCTGCCCTAACGGCTCTAAATCTTTTTGGTCGATAACTAAGTCAGTCAGCCATAACATCAGATCCACGATTCCACCACTTACACGGATAGACGGGACTATCGCATCTACGACTACCGAGAAGGCGAACTTGTTGGCGGGAGTATTTTCTTCATACTCCTCCGTCGACTTTCAGAGAAGAACTCCGCTAATGATCCCTTCCGTGGAGCCCATATTGTCACACATTGTTTTCCGACAGCGTGTGATAAAGCGCATTGTGTTAGCCTTAGACCCAAAAAAACTTTCTGGGCCCGATGACGTACCTGTTATCGTACTTAAAAAATGCGCCACCGAGCTGTAATCTGTTTTCTGCCGACTTTTCACTCTGTCGTATAAAAAAGGAATATTTCCTTCCTGCTGGAAATGTGCGCGGATCCAACCTGTTCCCAAGAAAGACAAAAAGACTATACCAAATAATAACTATCGACCAGTGGCACTGCTTTCAGTAATTCCAAGATTATGGAGAAAGCTATTAACCAACATCTTTTAAAGTACTTGGAGGGAGCTAATGTTAATTTTATTAATTTTAATTAATTATTAATGCTAATTTTACGATTTATTATTATTTTTAATTTTCCACAAAAAATACAATATGTATTTACAATAAGGAAATAAATGTTATTATTATTATTATTAATGTAATCAGCGACCGCCGATACGGATTCCGCAAACAGAGGTCAACTGGTGACCTCCTCACCTACGTCACCGAGCTTTGGAACGGCGCAATTGAGCACCATGAGGAGTCTCGAGGGGTTGCGTTTAATATTTCTAGAGCTTTCGACAGTGTATGGCATGATGGTGTTGGCAAAACTGCAAACTAATGGCATGCCCGAGAAATTCTGCTCGTGGCTCGCGAGTTATCTCGGAGATCGTTCACTACAGGTGGCAGTCGATGGAGTTCTTTCTGAGGCCATTTCCTTCAATGCCGGTGTGCCTCAGGGATCCATTTTATCTCCGACTCTCTTTCTAATATTTATAAACGTTTTGCTTGAAACAACAAAAAATCCAATATACAGTTTTGCCGACGACAGTACACTCATAATTATCTTCTTATACGTTAGATGCGCGAACATCTGCCATCGACGCACAGACTCGCAGGGAGCAAGAAATTGCCATACTTAACAATGACTTACAAGACATTCTAGTTTGGGGCGATAGAAACCAAGTTCAATTTAATGCTGGAAAAACCCAAGCAGTCATCTTCTCCAAAAAGGCCAACGTTTTGGAGCCAGATATGGTGATGGCGGGATCTTTACTCCATCGGCATCTCTTCGTTAACTTGCATGTCTTGGCATGATCATGTTGCAGGTCTGGCGAAGAGTGGTTCTCAAAACCTTAAAACACTCTTCCGCACGAAGAAATTTTATACACCACAACAGCTTGTTCTCTTATACAAGACTCAAATCCGACCATCCTTGGAGTACTGCTCACATGTTTGGAGCTCAGCTCCTAAAGATACGCTCAGACCACTCGACTCTATCCAGAGAAGAGCCATACACTAGATTGAGGACCCAGATTTGACAAAAAACTTAGACACTCTCGAACATCGAAGAAGAGTAGCTGACCTGAGTCTGTTTTACAGATATTTTCATGGAAAGTGTTCAAAATACGTGGCCTGCTTGATCATAGCTAGAACAAGACCGGGCAGAAATACACGTCAAGCCGCAGACGTTCATCCGTATCAGGTTCAGCTCGTTACACCTCGTACCACCCTATTTCAGACTTCTTTTATGTATAGAACCGCATCACTTTGGAATAGCATTCCAAAGGGCGTGGTTCCCGAATAATACAACCTACAACAATTCAAGGCCAACGTGAATCGACATCTCCGCTCATGCACCGCTCACAGAGCGTCATGGGGATTTCCCTGCAGTGCATGTGCATTTTCAATAAAAAAAATAAAAAATTAAAAATTATAAATTATTAATAAATAATTTTTGTAGGTTGTTCTTTTATGAATCTATTAAAGTACTTATAGCATATTTAAAGTATAATGAAATTCAATTGTAATTTCCTCCTACAGAAAGAAAAACCCTACTGCTAATCACCAACTATTCATTCCTGTCACGGGATCCTTCTTCTATCCGAGGCAACATTTCGGGATTGTGAATTTTCTTACTGTTGCTCCGGAGCGAGAAGAGTCTGTATCCTTTGTTTGTGCTATGTGTCTTTACTAACATTCCTAAATCAACAGTGAAAGAACAATGCAGAAGAAAAGTCCATCCGACAAATAATCAAAATTTACCTACCTCTACCACAAGAAAACAGCCGATCAATGTTATATTTATCCGACAAAGAAACAGTATAGTATACCGTTGCCATATGACAAGAAAGTAGTTAAGTGTTAAGTAGTATCTAAACGAAGGATTATGGGCAACAAGCCCAGATGCACTCAAGGTGCAATCCAGAGGGAAAGGAAAAGAAATAAGGAAAACTTGAGACTGGCTAAATACACAATGGTGTGAAGGACATAAAACAAAACTGAACTGAACTAAACTGAATTTTTGTATAGGTTTACATAGGGACTGATGAGATTATTATCCAAAGGGGTACAATAAGCTCAAGCTTCAGTACAAGGGCTTTGAACCTACCCTAGAAGTAATAATAATAATAATAATAAGGTTTACATAAGTCGTCGAAAGTTATCCATTTAGGGATATAAAAATTTTCAAAGCCAACTAGATCCAAGAGTTTTCATAACCAACTTTTGGTTTCCTTTGGGCCGTATATTAATGTTGTTCCGTATCAAAAAATCATTTAAATCAAAAATTAATAAACTGAAAAAAATATTTCCAAAATTTGAGGTCCTACACGTCGGGCGCGACCTAGGTGGCGGATAAGGGAAGCCTTAAAATGAGCGACAGTGAATAAGGGGTTAGCAGCGGTGATAGAGCATAAAGCTCGTCGGACTTAAAATTTCAGATTGGTAGCTAAAAAATCCCTGTCGCGAACCACCTCCCCCAACCTAGTTGTCGTGTCGTGACTGAAGGTCTAGGGGCAACGGCGCCGGAGAATGTCCGAATTTGGGCTCTCCGTCAAACCATATATCACGCTGTGTCGTAGGGGCTTGTCTCGCGCACAGTGATATATGGGGGTATTGACTTAACCGTCCAGACTGCGTGGATTATAGTGGACGCACCACTATAAAACCCTCCCCCAGGTATTGCACGCGCCGAAGAGGTTCATGACTGTGGGTAGCTCAGTCTTGGCGGCAAACATAACCTCGTGGGCTCGGTGCACCCTGCTGTATTGAGCCTTACTCCTCACATGCGGGCTCTGCGGGGAGTGGACCAAGCTTTCCCAGCCACTCCTGGGACATCCATGGAGTGTGTAAAGAAGCTGCGGAGATCGCCTCTAACCCGACTCCGAAAAACAGCTCGACCTGGATACATTAGCAAAAGTCAAGGATGGTCAGGTTCCTTAAGAGGCTGACGTGATAGGATAATGTAGCATGACTAGATGTGAGCCACAATGGATCTACGGTCGCAGTGGAGGTGTCACAAGGCCCACTCACGATGAATCTTACTAAATTTAAATCTAGGTTTTTTTAATTTTTATAATCAAACTTGGCATAAAAAGTTGTCTTTCTTAATGTTATTATTTTTTGATTAACATATTTTCTTTAATACCGAAAAACATAAATAAACAATATGGCAGCCATAAAAAATAAAACAAAAGTTGGCTATGAAAACTCCGGAATCCACTTGTTTGGAAATGTTTTGTTTTAACTTATGTAATACTATAAAAAATAATTCATTTCCAATAATAAATAAGATAAAGGCAAAAATAAGGAATCTCGATTTTTCAGTCTTTTCAGGATATTTCAGCAACGACTGAAAATATCCTAATTTTCTTTTATTCTTACGGGGCATAAAAAAACGCAACATTTCCCAAATTTAAAGTACTTCGTATCTGTCAACCGAAATCCCCATGCTTAAACGCGAAAAACGGAAACCCTGTATTTAAGCTTTAATTTTTGTTGTTGCTTTTGTTATACCTTATTCATAGTACCTAAATGATATTAATGATATTAGCAATTATTTGGGAATGCAGTCGTTTTAAGAAATGAACACTCTTTTTTCTACGCCAAGCTTTCGAATTTTATTTAATTCTTCTTCAGGGCTTTAGAAGTTGAGATTAAAATATAAGTTATGTAAATTGTTAATCATAAAATTTGTAAATTCAACAGCAATAATAATAATAACGATATAATGAAAAACAGTAATGAAATTTGCATTCTAATTTGGGTCAAAATGATAAAAAAAAATTTTATTTGTTTTTTCTCAATTAATCAATCAAAAGTGGTTGACATAAGAATACTAAATTTTTTTAAAATTTGAATAAAGATGATTTGATATACCAAATTTATAGGTATATAATTTTTATTAAAATTAAAAAAAAAAATTATTATTCTTATGTCAATCACTTTTAGATTAATTGAGAAAAAACTTAAATTTTTTTTTATCATTTTGACCCAAATTAGAATTCAAATTTCATTACTTTCATTATAAATCGTTTTTATTGCTGTTGAATTTACAAATTTTATGATTAACAATTAACAAGAACTCAGATTTTAATCTCAACTTCTAGAGCCCTTAAGAAGAATTAAATAAAGTTCGAAAGCTTGGCGTAGAAAAAAGAGTGTTCATTTCTTAAAACGACTGCATTCCCAAATAATTGCTAGTAGGTATCATTAACAGGAGAGTCAAATCAAACTACTAATTTATTCATAGTATGTAGGTATTTTTTATCTCAAGTTTTTGAGTACTTGTCCTATTATTGAATCATTGTAATCTGTTGGGAAAATAACGTTATAGTTTATTATTATTATTAGATCTGTTGAATTGACCTGTGACTTTTCTTCAGTCTGCGTGAGGTTTTCATGTGTGCATTGCCCCAAAATAATTAATAAATTTCATTTTTGTACAACTGCCATTAAAAGTCACACTTTTAACGACAGCTGACAGTGTTAAAAGTGATTGTTTACATGGAAGCGTGTTAAAAATACTTTTAACATTAGTGTTAAAAATATTTTTAACACTAATGTTAAAAATGTTTCTATCTACTTTTTCTGTAAATTCTCTTTTTAAACTGCATTTTTCTCATGATGAAATCAGACAAAATTATAGGTAATCAGATTTTTTCATATTCTTTTTATTACTGGCAAACATACTAATAAAAAATAAGTACCTAGTCAAGAACACAAGACAATAATAATTGTTCAGAAATGGCAATTAATAATAATTATTATAGCGTTTTTTTGTAAGTATACAAGCACTTGTTAGTAACCATAGCGTCGGCAACGGTTGCTATGCATAGTACACTTGTACTTATCTGAATATTTTAAAATGCAATTTGAAGTTTAGTGTCATTCTAAATTCATCAATTTTATTATCAAAATAGAGCAGTTTTACAAAAACCATTGTATGATATTCGTCTTAAAAGTGATTTTATTTTGTTCGTGAAATTGTTCAATTCGCTCCGCTACGCTTCGCTCATTTCACAAATCTTCACAACATAAAACTTCACTTTTAACACTAATATCATAAATAGCTATTTTGAGCTAGCTGGAAGCTAAATGACGTTCTTTACCTCCCCAGAATATTGCTCGCGAGGGAGGTGACTGAAGAATAAAATAAATGTATCACAATAAAAAAAAAACCGTGTGCTTTCAGAAGACGCCAATAAGAAGTAAAAATAATTTTTTTTACTCCTTTTTTTTTAATATACAGGGTGAATTATAAAAAACGCCCCAAGCGATAACTCCGTTAATTTTGAAGATATGACAAAACTTTTTTATACAAAGTGGCGCTGTTTATCATCATCTATATGTTGAGATAAACGCTCGATCAACACAACTTCCTGTTTAACCGGAAGTAACATCAACTTCGGGTTTTTAAATAGAACACCCTGTAAAACTTTATATTTTTTAAATGTCTGAAGAAATCTAATACAGGTGGTTTTCACCATTGGAATTTAGATTGAGCGGTTTATGAGTTATAAACAAGTGAAGATCGAAAATTTTCAACTTCAAAGCAGCGTAGAACTAGAACGGCTCAAGATATCTAAAAACGGTTTACATGTCCCTATCTTAACTTTTCACATAGTATCCTACTATTGCCCGTATTCATCAAACTTCAAAATATAACTCTGGGGTTATATTTTGAATTTTCTGACAGCTGATTGGTCTAATGCTCAAAGCCTACGAACGCTACGAAGTTTAAACCAATGACATGTTCCAAAATATAACCCCAGGGGTTAAATTTATTGATGAATACGGGCCTATGTGGTTTAAATTTTAATACAGGGTGATGGAAATTATCAGATTTTTCAATTTTTATTTAGGAAAAATTTCTTTAGACGTTTTTGTCTTTTCGTAAAAAATAATAAAATATTTACCTGCTGATTTTTAGCAGTCACTGTTCTGCCCTCGAGTTCTCTCATATCTTCCTCATCATCGTCATCGTCTTCTTCATCTGATGTTAAAGATAAAGGTTCGTTACTTAAAGGTCTCTCCTGAATGGTGGTTGCATCGCTTGCTTCTACTGGAAGACTAATTTGGTCACAGGAGGTTGAAGGCATTGCTCCAATTTGGTATATAGTGGCATCAGAATTAATTTCTGTTCTCTCTTTCTAAAGACAAATGAGAAATATTAGACATTTATCGATTAGAAGGACTGATTTAAATAGATGCATTATAAATTGCAAAATCATAAGGTTAATATTTCGCAGTATTTGTCGCTTTCGTAAAATCGCTTGCAGACGGAGAGTAGAAGGCTGTGGGAACATTGGAGTCTATTCGAGATATCAGTATACGATCTCGACCTGGGGCGGTTATCTTGGATGCAGTGGGCTTGAATAGGTCCTTTTGGGTGGGGTGTAGTTTCAGGGACAACCGCGGGAATACCTGGAGCAGGGTGTAAGCTTTTTCGAAGTCGATACCTCAGAGGGAACTGCTTGTTCTTCGGCAGGATGCTTCCCTTTTGAATATTATAATATAGCCGATCTAGCGGTGATTATTATTTATTTCAGCTGAATGCTATTGCGTCTAATCACTGTTTTCCTCAAGAGCAACTAGTTTTCTGTGGCAAGATTCTATAAATAAATGGAATATAGTTTATTCATTACAGCCTTCAACTATAAAATAATCACCACTAAATTTTTCATTTTTGATCTTTCATCACACAAAAACAGTAGGTAGTGAATTCACCGGTATTAACTACGGTCATTTAATTCGTTCCTATTTACTTCCAAGTAACCCATTGTATTGTAAGAGATCAGCAGCACACTGATGAGCCCCAGTAGGGCGAAACACGTGTCTGTGCTTCTTCTGGTACTCTGGTTGGCTCTGTTTTTGGATGTGTGGAAGCTCTCTCGATTAGAGTTTCGGGCACTGCCAGCATGACAACTGTTATGGGCCATGGATCTTTCTTCTTCTTTCTTTGGACTGATCGTTAGATGTCGCTCTATTTTACACCACACGGAGAACCGTGTTACAGGCCTCTTTAAGACGGTCGAAGTGTCCATGTATTCGATGACATCCTCCGGATACTCCAGATGCAGCAAACTGATGAGCCTCAGTAGGGCGAAACACGTGTCTGTGCTTGTTCTGGTACTCTGATTGGCTCTATTTTTGAATGCGAGGAAGCTCTCTCGATTGGAGTTTCGGGCACTGCCAGATCGACAACTGTTATGGGCGATGGAGGAATACTCCGACCCCATTTAACAGGCTAGTAATTTCACTTTATGTGCTTTATACTCATACGACCTACCTTCATTCTTTTATTTATTAATGTTATCTATTAATTGCACGCCACTATCGATAATATCAAGCGCTGGTGTGAGTCTACTAAATTGCTCATTAATATGGAAAAGTGCCGATTAGTTTCATTCAATAGAGGGAAACATCCCCAACTGTTCAATTATTCATTGGGAGCTGTACCTTTCACTCGTACTGATACGTTGCGTAACTTAGGCGTTGTCTTTGACTCACGAATGTTCTTCTCTAGACATGTGGAGTACGTGCCGAAGGATGTTTTGAGAATGTTAGGGTTCATATCCAGAAATAGTACCCATTTCACAGAAGCACATTCTTTGAAAATCTTGTATTATGCGTACGTCAGATCTAAATTAGAATACTGCAGCAAAGTTTGGTCGTCGCAGTATTATTGTATGATTGCTACATTGACGAACTGGAAAGAGTGCAAAGGAAGTTCCTTAAGCTCCAGAATGTGAGAGTGTATAACATCTATCCGTTTAGAGAGATCGATCACTGCTTATTATTGGAACGATTTGACATTGCATCACTTGACAAGAGGAGAAAGATGACGGCACTGAAATTTCTATATTCGCTATCATGCTTTCAGAGTTTAAGTACAGAATACCAAGTTTCAACTCTAGAAATCTTGATGTATTTTACACAAAAGTTTCTAGGTTCAATATGCTTTGAGATCGCCAATTTATGCTATGTCGACTACTTTTAATCAGATTAGCGAATATTGCGATCTTAATGCGAGCTCTGTAATAGGAATTCTAGCCTGGGCGAAACAAATGTTTTGAGGTACAAAAAAACTGTTAAATTGTTAAATTGTTGAAGGATTGTCAGTTTAAGGGCGTAAATGCTATATATTTTTAGAAAACTTTGTTTTTTTCTTTTAATTTGTCCTGTTATTGGAAATAATCTGTTGGGCAATAAAGGATATTATTATTATTATTTTTAGTATGGCCTTACTATAATAATAACTTTTGGTACACCTTCCACATATTTCAACAAAACGTCCTCACCTCTAGACTTCGTGTCATTCAATTAACTCCTCGCCCTTCTAAATTTAGGCAACTGACGTGCAGTACAACCCATTCCTCCTAATTTCTTGGACTACCGGATAAGTGTATCCACCATAAGTCTGTTAGGTAATGTGACCACTTGGATCATTTTACTCGGCCTGTCCAGTCTACTGATCAGTACCTGTCCGGTACTGATCTACAGACAATTATTATAATGCGATTATATGACACATTTGGAACAACATTAGCAAGCAGACGTCGAATCAAAATCGCGTCATCCACATCTTGTGTTCGGACAATCCAAATATAATATGATTACAACTAGGGATATTTCTCTGCTCGGATTCATACATTTCATTGAAGTTCACAACAGCTGCACTAGCACATCAGCGTCATCAACATCCACAATATTCATAGTTATATTATCCAATCTAGCGATTTTTACCTCAAGGTTATCGCGTGAACCGACAAGCTTTTCCACCTACTCTATGCAGAATTTTAATGAAATAGAGGGATCCTCAATCAGTTTCGAGTGTTTCTCCAATTGTTCGTGAAATTTTTTCGCTTGCATGGCAAGGATTACATCAACATATCTAGCCAGGGTCTCTCGCATATTTCTAATTTCCTTAATCTCAGCCATCATGACTAGAAAATCAACAGTCATGCAACTATTTATGGAGAATAAAGATCTCCCTCGGCGTGAAGTACCTAAGTACATATACAAGGTGATGAAAAATCTTCTATTTTCTATTCGCCATTACTAACTTCGTTATTGATGGAACTGAAAGCAATTTAAATTAGCAAATGAAAACAATTTTAATTTTACTAGAGTATTTGGTGCAGTAGTGAAAACAGTATTACAGTGGTGAAAACAGAAAAACAAGTGAAAGTCAACGTCATGAGATACTCCCAGAAAACTAACTATTTAGGAGAGAGATCCTGTATATTATTGCATTCCGATATTGTCAGGAGAAAATCGAATTAAAATAGCAGAACTATACGATTTGCGTTGAAATAGTGAGTAAAGTATGATTTTAAGATTTTAAAAGTTCTTTACATTAAAATGGACCAAGATATTGGAAAACAGCTTACACGTCCCTATCTTAACTTTGATCCATGACAGAAATATTTTTCAATTTTTACCTAATTTTTTTTACCGCAAATTTTTCATCAGCCTGTATAACCATTTCCACTATACAATAGGATATTAGATGAGTTAAGATAGGAAAATCTAAGCCGTTTTCAAATATCTTGAGCTGTTTTCGTTGCAAATGGCATTTATAGTAAAAAAAAAAGATTTTCACTTACGAGTATTTTCAACTTTTAAAGTTTAAAATTACTTTGCTACTCACTTTATTCACAGATCGTATAAGCCATTTTGATTCGATTTTCTCCAGACAATAGTTTTCTTAGGAATATAATCATTAAATTAAGTTGTTTTTCTGTTTTAACCACTGTAATATGCGACAAAAATGTTGTCGCACAAAAATGTTTTAGTTATAAACAAACGAAAATCGCGATGTTTCATTTTCAAAACAGTGTACATCGGAAACGGCTCATTATATCGAAAAACGGCTTGCATGTTCCTGTCTTAACTTTTCACGTAGTATCCTATCATGCTGATGAGATATTTTATACAGGGTGATGAAAAGTCTGATCATTTTTATCACCCAGCATAAAAATTTCGAGTACCTATCATAGGATAATACATGAAAAGTTACAGCAGGGGCATGTAAGCCATTTTTCCGATATGATTTTCCGATGTATACTGTTTGGAAAATGAAACATTGCGATTTTCATTTGTTTATAACTAAAACACAAACTGCCAATATTAGGGCTGATTAGGTTAACGGACAGATTTCTGTGCTCGTTTTTGAAGCTAATATCGAGGTCAAATGACTTTTATTAACATTTTTGTAAATACTTTCATGTCAAGAATAGATAATTAAAAAAAATTTCCACTTAAACTCGATATCTTCTTCAAAAATGGTATACCGGGTGTATCGTTAAAAAAATAGGACTGTTTGACATAACTCAAAAACGCGATGTTCAATTGTTTTTCTGCTTTCATCGTTTCATTCAGCGGAAAAAATACTACAAGCTTGCTAACTTAACCGATTCTGTAGATTCAAAAATAACGAAGTTAGCAATAGTGCCGACTTAACTTTGATGACCCTGTATAACTATTTGCGTATATTTTAAAAGGATACTCGTGGCGGAAGATAACTGAATAACCACTACTTACATCTGATGATTTTGTGTGGACGGAAACTGATGTACTTGTAGGGGAAGGGTGTGGCGATGGACAGGACTCATCTCCATCAAAGTTTCGGTGGTTTGCATTTTCTGTATTCTAGAATATTCAATGAAAAACGGGTAGTATTACAAAATTAATTGGTAAATTTTAAAACTTCAATTATTTATTGAATTACTTACCCAATACTTTAAGTACTAACAGCGAGTATTATAAAGGTTTAATGAACTTTTTAACGAGCCATTAGGTCCAAACGGGCTATTAAGCGTCTTATACAGCGTGCACCATGTATCCTTCTCTATATTGCTATCTCCTGAACGCTAAGGCTAAGAGATACAGGGTCGGTTAAATTAGAGAAAAGATGCGCAGTTTGTGGCCGTCTCGAATTCGTCAAAACATGCAAGATATCTGTGACCGTTCCTGAAATATCCTGAAAAAACTGAAAAATCGAGATTTCCTATTTTCGTCATATCTTTCTTATTTTTGAAAATTAATAAATAATTTTTTGTAGGCTTACATAAGCCGTTAAGAGCTATCCATCTGACATTTCAAAAATTTTCAAGGCCTACTAGATCCAAGAGATTTCACAGTCAACTTTCGTTTTTCTTATGGCCGCCATATTATTTTTTTATGTCGTTCGATATGAAAAAAATAATGGATATCAAAAATTAATAAACTTCAGAAAATAAATTTAAAATTTTTTTATTCTTCTTTTTTCAAAGAAAAACCTAAAAAAAAATCGTCGAAAAACGTCAACATTTGTAAAATACGTCGAAATAGTGCTTGCCTTATGGTTTTTTAATTTATCTACAGAATTCGGTCAAAAAATGTGTCTTTTTTGTAAAGAAAAAAGAAGAATAAAAAAAAATTTAATTTATTTTTTGAAGTTTAACAATTTTTAGTTTTTATGATTTTTTTTATATCGAACAACATAAAAATACAATATGGTGGCTATAAGAAAAACGAAAGTTGACTATGAAAATTCTGGGATCTAGTCGGCTTTGAAAATTTTTGAAATGTCAGATGGGTAGCTCTTGCCGACTTATGTAAGCCAAAAAAAAAAAATATTCATTAATCTCCAATAATAAAAAAGATATGGAAAAAATAAGAAATCTCGATTTTTCAGTTTTTTCAGGATATTTCAGGAACGGTCACAGATATCTTGTATGTCTAGACGGAATCGAGATGGCCACAAAATTGCGCTCCTTTGGACTTGTTTAACCGACCCTGTATCTGTTAGCGCTAGGAGATAGCAATATAGAGAAGGATACATGGTGCACCCTGTATAGGTTTTGACAACTGAAATCGTTAACTTTTCTCATTAGGCTAATAGATCGTTAGGCTAAAATGGCCATATTTATTCATTAATAAGCGTCTTATAAATGTATTTTCTACGTTTTCTAGGTTAGAAGTATCTCGTTCAGTCGGGGCAATAACTAATCACCAGAATTCTACCGATTAAGGGACTTAACGATTTTTTTTTTTTTAAATATATGTCAAATGAATTGATATATTTTATTTATTTATTTATTTATGATAGAGCTTCGGTCTTCACTATGTAGGTAAGACAAAGTCGCTCCACTACGATAATTATGGGTTTGAGCTATTTGCCAACATTACCCAGCCAGTATACCATCAAGTATACCATTAAATAGTAGAAAGGACAACACAGACACCGGGTCCAGTGATTCAGCAGATCGCCCACTGAACCACTCGGCCACCGGTGTGTGTGCTCCAGTCAGCAGGTTCATATACGCACTGACAGTACTGACACTAACCCAACTTATTATTATTCAGTGACAGAGACGCCTGGCGTGACGTGGAATTATTCTTATTTCACCAGCATCGGAACCGTGTGGTCCGTAGCCTCTCGTAGACACAGCCATTCGTTTGAATTCGGCACAAAAGTTTGTTAAATTCTCATTAAATATGGCTACTCCCGTCTTTAACTAATAGCCCGTTAGGATCTGAAATGTTTTGCTTTATAATACCCGATCGAAACTTAATTTTTCATTAAGACTAATAGCCAGTTTGATAACGAGCTACTTAATTACCCTTTGTAATACTCGCTTTAAAACTACTACTGAAACTAATACTTAAAAATACTTACCCAAGATCGTAGAGATTGGACGACAAATTTCACGGGACTTTTAGCATTCCTAATTGCTTGCACAGCTTTCTCGTGACTGGCTTCTTGAAGATCTATTTCACTTACTTTCAAAATTCGATCACCTGTCTGATAAAGACTTTCTTTAAGAAAAGTAAAATGCCGGTTGCGTATTTATACGATATTTGTTTTCGATATGTCGACGACAAGTCGCAGATACTTCAAAATATCGTGAGAAAAAGTTATAGCTCGCACATCATGTCTTACATACATCATGTCTTCGGATGACGATGAAAGAGTATTGGCGCTAATGATATTGCGAAGGAGAAAAAAGAAACAAGCTCTAAAATAATCGATTCATCCATCTATATTATAGTACCTACACTAAATCTTTGTCGAAGTATACATATTTGACAGCTTGTGAAGAAATTTTATGTTTTATACTGCAATTGTCCATTTGAATTATTTTACATGGTATGGTAGTAGAAAACGTTGTATTTTTCTACTATTTTTACAAATTTTATTACATTATTATCACCAATGTTATGTATACATGTGGGCTTTTAAAATTTGATTTGACATCGGCAAGCGTACTCAGGCAGATGGACATTAATATAGAAGGGAGAATACAGGCATAAAAGACGTTTGGTGTCCGTGATTCTCTGGGTGATGAAGTAGTAAGACGTAAAGACGAACAAAGACGTTAAAGACGTTTGAGACGAAAGACGAAACTTATTAGGTACATTAATTAACGACGTTCGTGCCTACTAAGTTAATTTAATTGCCGGTTGCCGGTTTCGGTTTCGATCACCGATAGATGTGCTTGTCAGTGTCAACTCGCCGCTGTTATTGTCTAATCGTTTTTTCAATTTTTTTGTGAAAGTGATTAATTGGTTAATATAAGTTATTGAACAGTCTTTTAGATCTTTCAGTAACCCACATACATACATATTATATACCTATCCGTTGCAGCGGTCGAAGACAAATATCGCTTGAAATTTCAGCAAGCAGTGTCGTATAATATTTGCAGACGATATCTTGTCTGCAGTGTGTCTGCATGGTGGAACCTTTTTGCTGCGTTGTGAATGAAGCAATATTTCGTCGGTATGTCGAAAACATTATGTCGGATAAGTAAGCGACCGGCCTAATAGTAGAGTGCCAATCTAGCAATAAGTTGTCACCCTGTGGGCCTTTTAGTGTACAAGGCTGAAATTTTCAGGAATCATAGTTTATGGCCTAAATAACTTAAATCCGAAGTCGTCAAAAAATCGTCCTGTGCAAAAAGGCACTATTCAAAATTTTCTACTTTTTTTTACAGGATGTGGTAGTTCATTAGTGCAACTTTGCCGTGCCAATTTTTCAAAATGCTATCTCTCATGGTTAAGTTAGGAAAAAATCAAAACCGTTTTAGAAAAGCATTGCGCAAATGGGCCCATCGTAACTTTAAACAGCGATATCTCGCTTCGGTTTACGTCAAAAACTGCCCGCTCGGACTAATTTTTTCCACTTAACAATGGCTATCTCAAAAACGAAGCTCTTAATCGAAAATAGCTTATCTTTAAAAATTATTCCCTGATCATTTCTGATTCCTACGGTGTCATTTTTATATTTTGATCTTTAATAATAAACTACCAATAAATATAAATGTTAAACGATGCTAAAATGTGAATCGTGACTGCCGCATCAAACGTAGGGAAACGTCGATCACCCTCCTTGGCGTCTCCATGCCCCTCACCCTGGGTTCAGCGGTCTGCTTGCCGAGAATTTAAATAAAACGCCCGCTAACAGGATAATATTAATTAGATCTTTTAATAATTATTATAAAAGTCAACAATGTATTATACAAATACAAAATGCAAAGTAGGTATGCCAATAAAGTTATCCCTGATTTTTAAATTATTTAAGGAGTTCCTGCATGTGCATGACCAGATATTGCAGTATTATAGGTATTATTATTTTCACACCTAAAATACCTACCTACCTACCTTATAAATATTTCTTGCAAAAATAGGAACAATAACAAACCTCAAAGATAAAAAAAAATACGTAATCATGAACTCATTTTCGATAATTTACATTTTTTGTTTAAGTGATTAAAAGATCGAAACCTTATACCTTTTTCAAAACCACAGGTCGTAAGAAATGATGTAACTTCCGGAAAAGGTGGCAAAGTTTGAAAAACTGGGACTAATCTGTTGTCGATCTGTTGCCATCCATAATCCAAATAATTTGGTAGTCTTTGAATAGGTTGCAAGGCATTAAGCCATTATTGATATTGATATTGATATTGAGGAAAATTTGAAGGAACACTCTGAGACATAGTACAGAGGGGGTTAAAGATAACCTTGAAATGGTGCCAGGAAATAGGACTCAACATCAATCCTACAAAAACTACACTGATACCATTCACAAGAAAAAACAAGCTTCCAAACCTCAAAACCATCGACTTAAATGGCATTAAGCCATATATAACTTTGATAATGAGCTCTTAGGCAATGTTGGTAAAGACTATACTCAGTTTGGGGGTAATTTATCAAGTGTTCTAGAACCACCAGTAGTCTTCGAAGGTTGTTGATGGAAGTTATATCTTGGTTGGTTGTGTATAGCTTTATAACAAATTTGTGAAGATTACCAAATTTAGTTTTATCAAATATAACTCCAAGATCATTTAATTTGGCAACTTCATGCCAAATAAGGTAAACTTTCCAGCAGGTTTTCTTGCCCAGACTAGAAGGTGCACTTCTAAGCACGTTTCACGCAAGATAGACTGTGAAAATGAAAATGGTAAAATTGGCAGAAAGCAGAACGGCACCAAGAAGCAGTTCCAAGAAAAAGTAACCCAAGTCAAGTTAGCCACGCTTCGGCCAGCCACGCTTTCGGCCAGGGAGAGGGACTTAGAATAATTTCCGACAAAAAAAATTTATTTTTTATTTTTATTGCTGAAATGGAAAGGAATGTCTTGTTTTGGCCTATAAAAGCATTATTAAGAAATTTCACCCAATGAAAAATTACCGTAAACTGAAATAATCGTAATAATCATGACTCCACGGCCAGCCACGCATTCGGCCACGGACTTAGAATAATTTCCGACAAAAAAATTTTTTTTTTATTTTTATTGCTGAAATGGAAAGGAATGTCTTGTTTTGGCCTATAAAAGCATTATTAAGAAATTTCACCCAATGAAAAATTACCGTAAACTGAAATAATCGTAATAATCATGACTCCACGGCCAGCCACGCATTCGGCCACGGACTTAGAATAATTTCCGACAAAAATTTTTTTTTTTTATTTTTATTGCTGAAATGGAAAGGAATGTCTTGTTTTGGCCTATAAAAGCATTATTAAGAAATTTCACCCAATGAAAAATTACCGTAAACTGAAATAATCGTAACAATCATGACTCCACGGCCAGCCACGCATTCGGCCACGGACTTAGAATAATTTCCGACAAAAAAAATTTATTTTTTATTTTTATTGCTGAAATGGAAAGGAATGTCTTGTTTTGGCCTATAAAAGCATTATTAAGAAATTTCACCCAATGAAAAATTACCGTAAACTGAAATAATCGTAACAATCATGACTCCACGGCCAGCCACGCATTCGGCCACGGACTTAGAATAATTTCCGACAAAAAATTTTTATTTTTTATTTTTATTGCTGAAATGGAAAGGAATGTCTTGTTTTGGCCTATAAAAGCATTATTAAGAAATTTCACCCAATGAAAAATTACCGTAAACTGAAATAATCGTAATAATCATGACTCCACGGCCAGCCACGCATTCGGCCACGGACTTAGAATAATTTCCGACAAAAAATTTTTTTTTTTATTTTTATTGCTGAAATGGAAAGGAATGTCTTGTTTTGGCCTATAAAAGCATTATTAAGAAATTTCACCCAATGAAAAATTACCGTAAACTGAAATAATCGTAATAATCATGACTCCACGGCCAGCCACGCATTCGGCCACGGACTTAGAATAATTTCCGACAAAAAATTTTTTTTTTTATTTTTATTGCTGAAATGGAAAGGAATGTCTTGTTTTGGCCTATAAAAGCATTATTAAGAAATTTCACCCAATGAAAAATTACCGTAAACTGAAATAATCGTAACAATCATGACTCCACGGCCAGCCACGCATTCGGCCACGGACTTAGAATAATTTCCGACAAAAAATTTTTATTTTTTATTTTTATTGCTGAAATGGAAAGGAATGTCTTGTTTTGGCCTATAAAAGCATTATTAAGAAATTTCACCCAATGAAAAATTACCGTAAACTGAAATAATCGTAACAATCATGACTCCACGGCCAGCCTCGCATTCGGCCACGGACTTTGAATAATTTCCGACAAAAAATTTTTTTTTTTATTTTTATTGCTGAAATGGAAAGGAATGTATTGTTTTGGTTTATGAAAGTTTTTGGAGGAAATGTAAAGCAATAAGAAATCATCGTAAATTGAAAAAAATATATATAATAATCAGAAAAAACAATAAAAAATAAAAAACAATAGTTATTTTTTTACAATGCAAAAGGTGTTATGTACACATATACTGAATAAATATAATATACTGTATATAAATATATATAATACTGAATAAGAATATAATGTAAATATACTGAATTAATTAATGCATCTTTTTTTTGCATAAAGTACATTTCCATAGGTAGATAGTATACTTTCTACCATGGAAAAAAAGAACGACTCTCTCAAGTTACCAGCTACCTACAAGACATCAATTTGTTTTCAAAATTATAATTATACATACTGTACTTGCTATTTAAAACACCTGTCTTTAACAATTAACTAAATTCTGATATTATATGTAATTGTATTGTAACTGTGTCAATGACCTCCAGCTGTCGAGACACTTAAAGCTTAAATAAAAAAAAGTATACTTTCGCAATTAATTCGTCGAACGGAAGTGTTGATGTGTGTTTTTTTTTTTGTAACTATGTATTGTCATACAATTTTTAACTCATTATTTTAGTAGCTAAATAGCTTCTAATAATAATAATAATAATAATAATAATAATAATAATAATAATAATAATGATGCTGAGAATGCTAAGAATGAATCGAATAATAATAATAATAATAATAATAATGGTTTCTTTGTGATGCAGAAGGCTGTCATACTTAACACCACCAGAATAGTAAGAAGATTCTTAAGTCAAGAGTAGATGGGTGCTTGGTGAAATCCCGTACCCCATTTAGATCATTAACCAGGAGACCTGAGAATAGTGTGAATAATAATAATAATAATAATAGCTTTATTTGCCCAACAGATTACAGTAATCCCATTATAGGACAAGTATTCAAAAACTTCAATAAAAACACAAAAAAAATTCCTGGATACTATAAATATAACAAAAACGAAAAGTTATATAAAAAAGTATATAAAAAAAAAGTTGATAAAATCAGCGATAATTTTAACATTAGCTCTTTAACCTGAATTAATAGTCCCCTTGAATACATTAAGTGACATATTGAAAAACATTTCAGTTCCAATTTCTTTGAAAATGAAAAACAGCGACTTTATAAAAAAATACGAAAATTTAATAATGTGCAGGGTTGTCTAATCTAATCAAAACAACAGAGCTCTGTATGGTGTACCGTGATATCGGGCCACCCACAGGTAGGTAGACATATAAAAGATATCACTTTTTACACCTATTGAAGCCGTATATAGGCACTTTATATAGCATTTTTTTTTATTGTTATTAGGTATTTTTATTTGCATAATTGGCAGAACCAAACGTCGGGTAATTTAAAATTTGGTTCCAATCTTTTTATGCAATAGATGTGAACATATCGTTGACAAAGTTCACAAAAACAAAACTGGTCTTGTCTTGAGCCCCCACAATATGGGCACTGCTCTTTCACATTGTCTGAATTTTCCAACAAATATTGCATCAAGTAGTTTCGGTAATTAGTCGGATGGAAGTCCATAGCAATTTTTTCTTTTTTAATGCAACATTCAGCAAAATATAACGCATATACACCACAATTATAAGTATCTTTTTGACTAGGATACTCTGGCTTTTCAAGTCTAAATTTATTTATTTTGTCGGGTCAGGTCAGGTCAGGTCAGGTCAGGTCAGGTCAGGTCAGGTCAGGTCAGGTCAGGTCAGGTCAGGTCAGGTCAGGTCAGGTCAGGTCATGACCTGACCTGTCGGGTTTGTCGGGTGATGACACTATTTTATTATAATTAACATTAAAATTTTTTAATAAATCGCTTGTAAATTTTGATATGTTAAAATGGTCTCGACCTGAATCATAATGAGAGAAAGTGCCTGTAGCTAAGTTGACAATTACTAAGCTCCAGTGAGCACCTTGATTTCCAAAGTCATTATGAAAAACGGGAACAATGAGTGTCGCTTTTGCGTTTTTAAGAACTTCAGTTGTTTCGGCTTGTAATTGAATGTCTATCGATGTAGAATCACTGAAGAGATTTTTACCTTCCACTTGAAACCCTACATATACTTCTGTGGAAACTTTGTATTGAGAAACCATTAGAAACAAAATCTGTTCAATTATTACAGAGTTCAACCACATATCGGTAACATTATTTATTTTATTTCCAAAAGAATCGTGTGGTAATAAAGTACGTAAATCCTCAGAATGTACAAACTTTAGAATATGTTTACTTCTAGAATAAAGACCAACACATGTATTTGTTCCGTTTTTCGTATAAAAAAAAGGCGTTTTAACTAGGCCATTTTCATAAAATGAAATGTTTTTCCTATAATTAGATAAGGCCTCTTTGGAGACCAGTTTTTGTGACCTTTTGGACGAATGGAAGGCCTTTAAATAAGAGTGACAAACTTTACGTTTTTTCCCCCATTGCTCTTCAATTTTTCTTTTTTGCTTCCGTTTATTGTTATTTAACGTTTTCATGTCGATTTTTAATTTAACTAATAACTTATGATGACGCAATACATATTCTCTTGTTTTACGTAAGAAACGAGAACATTTATATCGTAATTTATTATTCAACACACTTCTTTTGATAGTTCCAAAATAATTTTCAACTGGAGCATTGCATCCTCGTTTATCAAATATGAGTAAACTCCATAATGGTAATATAGCGAAATAGTGTTTAACCACAAAATCTAAAAATTCAGGGCTATAAAATGGATTCAATGTAACGCCAAACACTCCCTCACTATTGTCTATACCATAAAATATTTGGTTGCGTAAAATGTCAAAATGTTTGTAGAATTTTGTCTTACCAACAACAAAATCTAAAGTTTCCTCCTCACTTTTAATCCCTTCAATAACATTGTTGCCATGATCAGAAACATCACCACAATTATCTGAATTATTCATATATGCGGATTGCTTTGCTTTTACCTCCACAGCGTCTTGTTGAGTACTTTTCTCATATGCTTCTTTTGTGCAAAGTAGAAGACAAGCTAATGCGCTTTCAGCAATATATGAATTGTATTTCGATAGAACTAGGCGACATAAATGGCGAAACATGTCATCAATTTCCCCTAGACTAGACATGTGGTAAACACTTGCTAGTGCTTCTATCAACGCTGCGTGAATGTTGGTTTGCGTATCATCCCCTTTATCGCTTACCAAAAAACCATCACACTCTTCAGTTTTTCTAATTATTGGAAAGTATTTTTTAACGCAGTTTGCGAACAGTTTTATTAAATGTGCACAACAAAGACTTAGCGGTGTGATGGAACCTTTTGATGTATATCCTTGAACAATGTCATAACATGTATCGATATATTTATAAAGGGGCATGTGATTGAAAGCGCCTGAAATAGCCCCCAGAAATGCATAGCTCAGATCAGTGACAATTTTGTCAAAGAGTTTTTTTTTGCCTAGGCCACAGAAATCTAAGCAATGCTTCAGCCAAGTCTCAATAGCGATGGTATCATGTTTAGATGAAACCATTTCAAAAATTGGTACAATACCATTCATACTTTGAATGACGCAAACAAAATAAAATATCCGTTTAGCATTCTCCCAACCTTTTCCTTTTAGTTTTCTCACAACCGATCCTGTTGAATCAGCGTGAAGAGTAACTTTGCTTTTTTTCTGTCTGGTAGTTGCTTTCAGCAACTGATTTTGTTCCTCGCTGAAAACATAAATCTCTATTTGATCACTTAAGCTAACTTTTTTAATATAGTCCCGGTTCTCTATCATCATTTTTGTTACATCAAAAACGTCATTTTCGTCCCGATCTAAACGAGCAGCTGTTTCAGCTTTGATCATTTTGTAAACGCCAGGTAGTTTGATACCTTGCAGGTTATTAGCTTGCTTTACTATTTCATTGTTTGCAGTGTTAGTTGCAGCCATCAACATCTGTAGAGCGTTTTCATGTTTGTGTCTATCACCTAGCAAAGTTCTTTCAACTCCTCTGATTTGGCGCCTTATTTTTTCGGGATGATTAAAATTGTAGTTACTGCTATAAACATGTACCAACCAATCATCCAATTCAGGTTTTCCAACTAACCTAAATTGTTTGCAGTTTAATTTATCACAGTAACCGTAAATTATAAAACACGGTTTTCTTTTATGAAAACGATGATGCTTTACATAAAAATTACAGGTATTATTAACAGACTTAATTTTTCGATTCACAAAAGATGAATAAGTGGCTTCTTTGAACCTTCTGTTCCCTTCTTCATTTTCGCAAATTGACTGAAACTCATATTTAGTGAGAATAAATTGACCCTCATAAATGTCGCACTTTTTATGAGAAATGTGCAATTTTTCCCCTTCATGGGAACTATCTAAAATCGTTGCTTCATTCACAGTACCTGCAGGTAATAATATATTCGATTTTCCCATGTTCGATTCTTCAAATACTGCTTTAATTTGAGGATCAACGGAAATTAAATCAGAACTCACACGATTTGAATGTAAGGAAGTCAGTGTGCTATCATTTTTTGTGTAGCAATCATTATCTTCTCGCGCAAATGTTTCAAAATGGCCCTCTTCTTCACCAGTGTTCAAAGCAGGAAAACTATCTTCCATAATACTGCAAGGCTGTTCCGAAAAATCTTTCTGAGACACAGTTAGAGCGTCTGTATCAATCGGATGTATAGAGGGTTCAGATTGATTTTCTACAGCCAAAGTTAAAGCGTCCCTGTATACGTTTGACACGTTGCACCTATTTTCTTTGAAAATTCTCATTATTTTTCGGCGTGTCTCATATTTATTGTTTTGAAAAATAATTTTAGCAGCATCGATTATAATGCTACTTTCAACATTCAAATGCTTCACATTTTCAAATGACAGATTTTTCTCAATGAAAAATTTGACCAAGTTCTCTATATCTACAACGTTTGTTGGTTTTGGCATGGTGCTAACTATCACAAAAGTCTCCAACGTTTGATAGGTTGATAAGTTGCCTTAAATTTTTCTGAAGGCAGACCTAAAAGTAACACAATTTTTAGTTAGGCGCTTTTTTAATGAAAAAGCAAAGTAGAAATAATTAAGGGTTTATTCATGCATAACTAGATCTTTCTTGAACACTTATTCTACTCCCGTGAAGTTGGTCCTCGAATTGTATGGAAGCACTAAAATTTTCAGAGTTCCGAGAAGAAGTAGAATAATTCTAGAGTTCTGTAAAAAAAACTTTGGTAAATATTTACATCTACGTGTCCTAAGTTCCATCAATTTTTTTCCGGACCGAGGAGCGAAATAGGAAATAGGGGTACTGTGTGGGTAAAAAGCTAAAAACAGCCGTTGCAAACTAATATTAAGGTCACAACTAAGGCCTCTTTGACACTACGGTCGCATTTATATTTTTTTCTTCACTTTCAGGGCAAGGAATATCTCCGAGATTAACAGTAGCACGGTTATTATTTTGAATTTTGCATTTATTTTGGCATTTGCATTACAAAAAACGTGACATCGATCACTGTTATATTCCGGATACGTTACGAGCACGGTGTAAGATATATATCGTACACCGTGGTTACGAGTAAGCTTGGGGACTTATGCCGGCCCTGAAGCGGGCGGACGCATCATCCGCGGCGACATCATCCGGCTTCATCGGCTCGACGGGCTGACCTTGCATGCTTATATGAGAATATATGCCGTACTAACCAGGACCGCACTATCTAGAGCGATTTTTAGTGCATTTTTTTTCTAACCATGCATTTTCAAAGCAAATGAATACCTTCCTGGTGTTACTATAGGTACGTTCTCCACCCCTATATATGTGACATAGTGAAACTGTAGGATACCCAAATGTAAATAATGACCAAAACTAAACTTTAAATACCTAGTTCCGCGGAACAAAGTCCTTCAAACACGCAACTCCGTCTGAGTGGCTAACTTCATGCGTCCTCAACGTGTCTCAGAAAATTTCTGGGTCATTATTTCTATCTGCGTCTCCTACAGTTTCACTATGGCACCTATATAGGGGTGGAGAATATACCTATAGTAACACCAGGAAGATACTCATTTGCTTTGCAATTGTAAGTGAAAAAAACGGCACTAAAAGTCGGAGTCCGGTCCTGTTTAGTACAACGAATATCACATAATAAACATGCAAGACCAATGCGTGTCGAGTGGACGGAGACATCAAGCGGCCGGAAAGTTATTTTTCAATACCAGCACCGGCCTAAGGCATCAAGCGCACTCAAACGTACCGGACCATAATAGCGAACAATGTCACGATTTTTGGAATGCAAATGCAAAATAAATGCAAAATTCAAAATAATAATCGTGCTGCTGTTAATTTCGAAGATTTTCCTTGCCCTGAAAGTGAAGAAAAAAATAGAAATTCGACCATAGTGTCAAAGAGGCCTTAGTTGTGACCTTAATATTTTTTTCGCTCCTCGGTCCCGAAAAAATTGATGAAAATTAACAGACGTAGATGTAAATAATTACCGATTTCTGGTATACAGCAGCAACAAAAATTTCAGTTTCTATACGTAGGTATATTTTCGCGAATCGGTAGTTCTACGTTTTTTTGTTACTTTTGAAACAATCGACGAAAATGAGTTTTGATTATAGTTCTGGGTGCCTACCTCTCAATTTTAGTTGTTTATTAATTATTATAAATACAGGGAAAGTTTTTGAGTGTTTAGTACAAGGATCTCGTAAACTATCTGCAGTTAAAGAGGTACGGTTGGATGGGGAAATTTTTTGAGCAAAATTTGGAGCAATTTTTGATTTTTGTCGAAAGCATGGGTTCCTTAATTTTTTGATATAAACTAATAAATTTCGCGAAATTCTTTATACTGAGATAGAACTCTTATTATTAGGATTGGCAAAAGAAGTCGAAAATAAAAACGTTTTAGAAGATTTTATAACCGATACACCGGATTATTATTATTATTTTTTTTATTTGTCATGTTATTTTCGAGTTATGACATAACTTGTGGTTTATATGTAGAGACCGTCGTAACTCGTAACTTTTTTATTTTTTTATTTTCAGCAAAACCCATATCGAGTTTTAAATCACTGTATTAAGAAAAACGAGACCTCTCTCTATATTGATGTCATAGATAGAGGATGACATCAATATGATATCAATATTAATATAATCTATGACTTACAGCCAATATTATAAAGCTCATTAAGTTGACGGGCAGATTTCTGTGGCCATTTCTGAAGAAGGTATCGAGTCAGAGTGGAAATTTTTTAATTTTTACTATTCTTGACACGAAAGTAATTGCAAAAATGTCAGTAAAAGTCATATGACGTCGTATTAGCTTCAAAAACGAGCATAGAAATCTGCCCGTTAGCCGAGCCTTTATAATATTGGCTGTAACACTGAAAAAATGTCATAAAGAAAATGACACGACAAATAAAAAAATACAATTCCGGTGTATCGGTTATAAAAGCGTCTAAAACGTCCTTTCCTCTACGCTTTTTCTCTAATCCCAATCACAAGACTGCTATATCATAAAGAAATTTGCAAAATTTGTTTATGCCACATATCAAGGAACCCATGAAGAATAAAAAAAAACAAAAGTTGCTTTGAGTTTGACTCATAAAATTGCACTACGTTCCCCATTTAATTAGAGTATAGTTTAAGTTTAAGCGAAAACGATCTCTGCACCATACACTGGAAAAACTCACCTGTGTAAATAAATAAATATAAGATGAAGGTATAAATTTGAGAATTCCGGGAATTGAATTGACCTGTCTTATTGTCTTCCGGATCCAGATGCCATCATATTTCTTGTTACTCCAGTTCGATTTTTATGGCTTGCTATTAATACACCCTTACATTGTCCGTTCTATCTGAGCCGGGACCGGTTTAAAATTTTATTATCCGTATACCTAATCTTTGTGACCGAAGTCATGATATACCAACGAGATAATAGTTATTTGTTACGAATTACTATTATGATGAAATTGTTCAGTTTCCAGCAAAGTGGAAGTGAACTTTTCAACACAACTCTTTTTGTCGATTAAAAAAAAAATCGCAAAATTAATTGCGGAAATACATACAGTGCATTTATTTTAAGTGTTGCCATAGGGAATAGCATGTAAAAAAAATACACCCTATGTTAATTTATGTTGTCTTGTACTTTGGAAGTCGTTTTTAATTTTCAACTTAAAAAATGCACTTTTTGGCATTTCGGTAATTTTTATTTTTTTTTTGTGGAAAAGAAGAATAATTTTTTTCAATTTATTTGCAAAGTGATGGATTTTTTGTTTCCTTGATTTTTTCTATAGCGAATTGCATGAAAAACAATATGGCGGTAATAAGAAAAACCAAAGTTGACTTTGGAAATCTCAAGATCTAGTCGGCTTTGGAAATTTTTGAAACGTCAAATAAGTAGCTCATTACGGCTTATGTAAACCTACAAAAAAATAATAATTTTTTATTAAATAATATAGAAGATATGGCTAAAATAATAAATCTGCATGTTTCAAGTTTTTCAGGATATTTCAGGAAATTCTGGGAATATTGAGAAAAAAAAAATTGCCAAATACTCGTCTCAAAACAGCGCAACTTTTTTGTAATTTAAACGACTTCGGATCTCCTACCGTTTCTTGCAGTTTTTTCACCTCAATGGGACAGCCTGTAGCATAAAATTGAACAATGACCGGCTTTTCTGAAAGGCCGTATTGTAAAGTAGATGACGTGTACTATTATTGAAAAATAAAAACGACTTCCAAAGTACAAGACAACATAAGTTAACATAGGTTGTATTTTTTTACATGCTATTCCCTATGGCAACACTTAAAATAAATGCACTGTATATGTACCTACAGGAACTCTAGAGTTCCAATTGTCGTTACCACTGCACACGAGAACTCTTTTGTTGAGAAAAGTTGGGGCCGCGTGAAGTCGCAGCAACCCAAACCGAGTTTTGCGTCAAAAAAGGGCTTTGTTCCGCGGAACGACAGATTTAAAATGTTTATACAGAACTCCTAGAACTATTGTAGTTCCACTCATAACTGAAAAATTTAGTGTTTTCATACAATTATTCGAGGGCCAACTTCACGGGTCTTATTTTATCGTGTTGAAATTTCACACCTCATTATTATTTAAAGTAATAAGTATAGGTATTTCATTGAACTTGAATCTTTTTGTCATTTGGAGTTACACCGACAGTCGCCATTAACATCGCTATCAAAATTAACAACCTCTACAGTGACATCCGAAAAGTAGGTACTCATTAAATGTTTTTTTATCAGTAAGATTACAAAAAAAAAAAGAATTGAGCAACAACTCATTCGACCGATGCTTCTTTTAAGTTACGATACGAAGCATACAGGATGAGACAAAAAAAAAATGTACGCGTTCACGAATTCAGTGTTGCCAACTTTAGTGGTTTTTCCACCATATCTGGTGGTAAGCCCGTCTAGTGGTGAAATTTATGATCTGGTGGCTAGTGGTTTTTGTTAGTGGACTTCTTCTAAAATTTGGTGACCATATCCATTCCATTCAAATATTATAAATACAATGAGAATTCTTATTTTTATGTATTGTTTAATAAATTCAATGGAAGTTTAGGGCATATTTTTAAAATATAATTCAACATTCTAATGACGCAATTCAGTTTTAAATCTTCGGAAATGCCAGTATGTAAGTAATATGTACTTAATGGGATTATGAAAGGATACAAAAGTAGGTATGGGGTGTGCCATGCCACTAGCCAACTACACAAAGGAGAAGCAATAAATACCTAAATCCTGGGAGCTGACAAATATTGGTCATAAAATAGGACTGATTATGTTTATTCATTCTTCTCTGATTTCATAATACTTATCATGTGTGTACAGTTGTATGTACATTAATGAGTGAGTTTAAAAAACAGGAATAATAGGAACCATCATTTAAAAAAAAATCTTTAGGTACTGGTTAATGGTTAATATAATCATTATAAATAAATATAATCATGAATCTAAAATTTCTATAGGTAGTGAACTTATAGATAATTATCTAAATACCTACTGATGTAGCTGGGTGACTACAAAATTGGTTTCAATTTTTTAATTTCAATATCCGAGTAAACTTTCAACCTTTCAACTACTGGGAAATTGCGTGACCTTGAAAATCGAAAATGATTTAGTGGTGACCATAAATTTTGGTTGGCAACACTGTTCCCTATAATAGTAAAGTACCCTTGTTTGTTAAGTTTTTAAAAGTATTTATGAGAAAAAGTTATTTCGTATTAAAATTTTATGTCACATAATTATGAATTTGTAGCTTTATTTGAATTTCTATACAGGCGATTCACAATCTATGGTAGGTTACTCGTTTTCGCAGAACGAGACACAGGATTTTTCTTAAAATTTCGTTACTTAGATAATTGACTCTGCTCTATCGTTTTAAAATATTTCCCCGCTGCGACGTTGCCGCTTATTTCAGAAAATGGCAACAACTTTGATATTTTAAATAAGATAATAAAGCCTCTATTTTATTACATTTTCAGGTTATCTGGCAAAAACCAGTAAGAATGATTTTGACAGTTTGTTGTGGTTTAAATTGAGTAGGTTATGAGTTATAAATAAGTGAGAATCGGAAATTTTCATTTAAAAAGCAGTGTGCGGTGTACATCGGAAACGGCTCTAAATATCAGAAAACGGTTTACTCAATTCAAACCACAGCACAACTGTAAAAATCATTCTTATTGGTTTTTGTCAGACAAATATACCGTGTGTCCCCGGATAGGTGAAACGACTCTTATAAAAGACAAAATTTTTTTGATTTTAATTTTAATTTTTTGGGGTTCAGCCCTGTTTGGCTAAAGAATAATTTCTAACAAAATTTTAGTTTTGAAAATTCAAGCATGCCTTGGAAATTTCCAAGAAACCGGTTTTTCTGTTGAGTAAAGTGCCTTTTATGTGGCAAATACGACAAAATGTTATTTGAAAAAGTTGTTCAGAATCAACATTTAGGTCCCTATACCAAATTTCAAAATCATAGGCCAACTTTGATCTTTTACATTTATTTTTATGTTTATTTCACAAATCAAAGAATTTCATTTGTAACAAAGACTGATATTGACAGATTGCTATTGCTATGGGTACAATTTGGTTTTTCCATGGCAGTCATTGTTACAAAATGAAATTCTTTGATTTGTGAAATAAAATATAAAAATAAATGAAAAAAATAAAAGTTGACCTATGATTTTGAAATTTGGTATAAAGACCTGAATGTTGATTCTGAACAACTTTTTTAAATAACATTTTGTCGTATTTGCCACATAAAAGGCACTTTACTCAACAGAAAAACCGGTTTGTTGTAAATTTCCAAGGCATGTTTGATTTTTCAAAACTAAAATTTTGTTAGAAATTATTCTTTAGCCAAGCAGGGCTGAACCCCAAAAAATTAAAATTAAAATCAAAAAAATTTTGTCTTTTATAAGAGTCGTTTCACCTATCCGGGGACACACGGTATAGAGGGTATCTCATTTAAAATTTCAAAGTTGTTGTCATTTTCTGAAATAAGCGGTAACGTTGCAGCGTGGAAAATATTTTAGAACGATAGAGCAGTCAATTATTCAAGTGAGCAAATTTTCAGAAAAGTCCTGTCTCGTTCTCCGTAAACGTCTAATATATCATCGACTGTGAATCTCCCTGTATACCACCGTGTTGCATAGGAAAGGTAGCATAGGCAAAACGCCACAGTAAATACATACAAGCCACTCTGGTTTAAAAGCTGATAGTTTCCTAGGAAACTTTGTAGTTTCCAAGGGAAATGGATGTTTGAGTTTGAAAGATATTTATTTTAAAAGTATTGTTGAAATATTCTTTACACGCACTCCCTATGTTACCCTTTCTATGCAACACACGATATATATATTTTTTTTTTATTTACAACAACAATCATCCGAGATACTTTTTACTTTCACAGACCGGTCCTATGGATAGGTTGCATGGTTTTTTGAAATAACGATGTTAATAGGTATCGCAAAAATGACATCCAATAAAATAACTCGAATACAGCTAGACAGGTCACAGCATTTTAGTTAACCAACAACCCTCTTTCCATGTTTATAAAGAGGGATTTAATTAGATAATGCTTAAAAAAGACACTGCTAATAACATATTAGAAAAAAAATGTTAATTATTGCAGATCAACCAAAGTATTATATTGACACATCTGACAAATGAAATAAAATTTCTCAAATGAAGTCAGCATTTTCCAAATTTTTCTAATTGTTTGACCCGACTCCGCAATAATCAATTTTGTAGTACTTATCAATAATTATTTGACTATCGTAATTATTAAAACCTCTCTTTTCAACACATTTTGCTTCACTAAACTGTGACTTGTATAACCAGAATATATAAAAAAATAGGTGAAAAATTCTAACTGACAAAGATCGAGTACAGGTCATGTAACCGACACTCGTATCCCTAATTGTCTAAGATAATAAATTGCAATATACCTACCCAGTTATTATCAGGATTACACTCAGAACACTGATCTTATAATTCTGGGCTGACAGATTTTCTCAATATTTCTCACTGTGGGCAAATTTTTGGGAAAATTTATTTTAACAATTTTTTCACTAACAAAGTAGCTATACATACCAAAAATAACCTTTTTCACTTTCAGCGTATCAATTTTTCGTTTGAATCCAAAGGGTGACACAAGAAAAACATATAAAAGGTTCAAAAAACAAAATGTCTATAATCAAACTGTCCGTAAACACACTCAAAAAAAAACACCAGTCAATCAAAAATACTACGATATGAATACTAAATTAATATGAAAACTCGCGGTATATGGGAATAACAAAATGTAACAAAAAATTTTAAAAACAAATGATTTAAAATAAAGAGGTATGCCTAAAAAGATATAAACACTTTGTAACGTAGTAAAGAAACACAGTAGTTCGTCTTGGAAGAGACTACGAAATAACGAAGCCTAAAATGGCAATAAATATTCCAATATCTCTTATTCCCTTGTTCAAAAAACTCCTTTGTAAAAATATTACATCTGGCAAATATTTTTCAAACAAGGGAATTTTAGCCAAGAGAAGTATAAAATTATGATCCAAGTAGGGCCATCTAGTTTTGTAGTAATAATTTAAAAATACCGAAGCATAATTCCAGTATACCTACCACAAGTGTTATAGATTCCCCATTATGATATTTGGCAAAGATGGTCTCAAGGCCAAGGGTACATATAAAGTGCGTCACCTTAGACGCTGTGTACAACTTTGTTTGAAACTGTAGAAATTATTAAAATGATATGTAAATACCACAATAAATGGATTTAAGATCAATGTAAGTAATTCTTACAAAATATAATCTAGTCGCATCACAAATTACGTAGTTCTCTACAAGGTGTTTCGTTTTAGAGTACCATAGATTGGAGGACGTATGCACACCTACAGGTAAAATAATAAGAAAATTAACAGAAACTTTTTTCTCGAAAATGGTTTTTAACCGAGATACAGGGTGTTTAAATGTCAATTTAATGTAAAGTTTTTTATTGTATCTTTATACAGAGTGGACCAATATTTCTGAATTTTTGTGTATAGGTTTTCGATTTAAAAACCATTGTATGTAATTATTGTAAACCAAGGCCGTGGAGTCATGATTGTTACGATTATTTCAGTTTACGGTAATTTTTCATTGGGTGAAATTTCTTAATAATGCTTTTATAGGCCAAAACAAGACATTCCTTTCCATTTCAGCAATAAAAATAAAAAAAAATTTTTTTGTCGGAAATTATTCTAAGTCCGTGGCCGAATGCGTGGCTGGCCGTGGAGTCATGATTGTTACGATTATTTCAGTTTACGGTAATTTTTCATTGGGTGAAATTTCTTAATAATGCTTTTATGGGCCAAAACAAGACATTCCTTTCCATTTCAGCAATAAAAATAAAAAAAAAAATTTTTTTGTCGGAAATTATTCTAAGTCCGTGGCCGAATGCGTGGCTGGCCGTAGAGTCATGATTGTTACGATTATTTCAGTTTACGGTAATTTTTCATTGGGTGAAATTTCTTCATAATGCTTTTATAGGCCAAAACAAGACATTCCTTTCCATTTCAGCAATAAAAATAAAAAAAAAAAATTTTTTGTCGGAAATTATTCTAAGTCCGTGGCCGAATGCGTGGCTGGCCGTGGAGTCATGATTGTTACGATTATTTTAGTTTACGGTAATTTTTCATTGGGTGAAATTTCTTAATAATGCTTTTATAGGCCAAAACAAGACATTCCTTTCCATTTCAGCAATAAAAATAAAAAAAAATTTTTTTTTGTCGGAAATTATTCTAAGTCCGTGGCCGAATGCGTGGCTGGCCGTGGAGTCATGATTATTACGATTATTTCAGTTTACGGTAATTTTTCATTGGGTGAAATTTCCTAATAATGCTTTTATAGGCCAAAACAAGACATTCCTTTCCATTTCAGCAATAAAAATAAAAAAAAAAATTTTTTTGTCGGAAATTATTCTAAGTCCGTGGCCGAATGCGTGGCTGGCCGTGGAGTCATGATTATTACGATTATTTCAGTTTACGGTAATTTTTCATTGGGTGAAATTTCTTAATAATGCTTTTATAGGCCAAAACAAGACATTCCTTTCCATTTCAGCAATAAAAATAAAAAAAAATTTTTTTTGTCGGAAATTATTTTAAGTCCGTGGCCGAATGCGTGGCTGGCCGTGGAGTCATGATTATTACGATTATTTCAGTTTACGGTAATTTTTCATTGGGTGAAATTTCCTAATAATGCTTTTATAGGCCAAAACAAGACATTCCTTTCCATTTCAGCAATAAAAATAAAAAAAAAAAAATTTTGTCGGAAATTATTCTAAGTCCGTGGCCGAATGCGTGGCTGGCCGTGGAGTCATGATTGTTACGATTATTTCAGTTTACGGTAATTTTTCATTGGGTGAAATTTCTTAATAATGCTTTTATAGGCCAAAACAAGACATTCCTTTCCATTTCAGCAATAAAAATAAAAAAAAAAATTTTTTTGTCGGAAATTATTCTAAGTCCGTGGCCGAATGCGTGGCTGGCCGTGGAGTCATGATTATTACGATTATTTCAGTTTACGGTAATTTTTCATTGGGTGAAATTTCTTAATAATGCTTTTATAGGCCAAAACAAGACATTCCTTTCCATTTCAGCAATAAAAATAAAAAAAAAATTTTTTTTGTCGGAAATTATTCTAAGTCCGTGGCCGAATGCGTGGCTGGCCGTGGAGTCATGATTGTTACGATTATTTCAGTTTACGGTAATTTTTCATTGGGTGAAATTTCTTAATAATGCTTTTATAGGCCAAAACAAGACATTCCTTTCCATTTCAGCAATAAAAATAAAAAAAAAAATTTTTTTGTCGGAAATTATTCTAAGTCCGTGGCCGAATGCGTGGCTGGCCGTGGAGTCATGATTATTACGATTATTTCAGTTTACGGTAATTTTTCATTGGGTGAAATTTCCTAATAATGCTTTTATAGGCCAAAACAAGACATTCCTTTCCATTTCAGCAATAAAAATAAAAAAAAAAAAATTTGTCGGAAATTATTCTAAGTCCGTGGCCGAATGCGTGGCTGGCCGTGGAGTCATGATTGTTACGATTATTTCAGTTTACGGTAATTTTTCATTGGGTGAAATTTCCTAATAATGCTTTTATAGGCCAAAACAAGACATTCCTTTCCATTTCAGCAATAAAAATAAAAAATAAAAATTTTTTGTCGGAAATTATTCTAAGTCCGTGGCCGAATGCGTGGCTGGCCGTGGAGTCATGATTGTTACGATTATTTCAGTTTACGGTAATTTTTCATTGGGTGAAATTTCTTAATAATGCTTTTATAGGCCAAAACAAGACATTCCTTTCCATTTCAGCAATAAAAATAAAAAAAAAAATTTTTTTGTCGGAAATTATTCTAAGTCCGTGGCCGAATGCGTGGCTGGCCGTGGAGTCATGATTATTACGATTATTTCAGTTTACGGTAATTTTTCATTGGGTGAAATTTCCTAATAATGCTTTTATAGGCCAAAACAAGACATTCCTTTCCATTTCAGCAATAAAAATAAAAAAAAAAATTTTTTTGTCGGAAATTATTCTAAGTCCGTGGCCGAATGCGTGGCTGGCCGTGGAGTCATGATTATTACGATTATTTCAGTTTACGGTAATTTTTCATTGGGTGAAATTTCTTAATAATGCTTTTATAGGCCAAAACAAGACATTCCTTTCCATTTCAGCAATAAAAATAAAAAAAAAATTTTTTTTGTCGGAAATTATTCTAAGTCCGTGGCCGAATGCGTGGCTGGCCGTGGAGTCATGATTGTTACGATTATTTCAGTTTACGGTAATTTTTCATTGGGTGAAATTTCTTAATAATGCTTTTTAGACCAAAACAAGACATTCCTTTCCATTTCAGCAATAAAAATAAAAAATAAAATTTTTTTGTCGGAAATTATTCTAAGTCCTTCTCCCTGGCCGAAAGCGTGGCTGGCCGAAGCGTGGCTAACTTGACTTGGGTGAAAAAGTAACCTACCTGCAGTATGAATTTTATAGTATTTTCAGGCGAAAATGTAGGTGGCTAACTACGAGCCTCTTTAAAGCTCTATAAAGTTATATTACACCCCTAAAAATTTACATTATTAGCGATGCACAGCAGGCGACATTTTTACCTGGTTGGTTGACACGATTGTAGGTATTGTAAAGTGTAAGAACATTCAAAACTTTTCACCTCCAATAAAATGTGTATGGACCTACTCCTACTAGGTACTTATACATATAGGGAAGATAAAATTTAGTTTAGGTGTGTATATAATAAGAAATATCTACGAGGTAGGTAGGTAGGTATTTAGGTGTTTAAATAATAATACATACTGCAATATCTGGTCATGCACATGCAGGAACTCCTTAAATAATTTAAAAATCAGGGATAACTTTATTGGCATACCTACTTTGCATTTTGTATTTGTATATTACATTGTTGACTTTAATAATTATTAAAAGATCTAATTAATATTATCCTGTTAGCGGGCGTTTTATTTAAATTCTCGGCAAGCAGACCGCTGAACCCAGGGTGAGGGGCATGGAGACGCCAAGGAGGGTGATCGACGTTTCCCTACGTTTGATGCGGCAGTCACGATTTACATTTTAGCATCGTTTAACATTTATATTTATTGCTAGTTTATTATTAAAGATAAAAATATAAAAATGACACCGTAGGAATCAGAAATGATCAGGGAATAATTTTTAAAGATATGCTATTTTCGATTAAGAGCTTCGTTTTTGAGTTAGCCGTTGTTAAGTGGAAAAAAGTAGTCCCAGCAGGCAGTTTTTGACGTAAACCGAAGCGAGATATCGCTGTTTAAAGTTACGGTGAGCCCATTTGCGCAATGCTTTTCTAAAACGGTTTTGATTTTTTCCTAACTTAGCCATCACAGATAGCATTTTGAAAAATTGGCACGGCAAAATTGCACTAATGAACTACCACATCCTGTAAAAAAAATAGAAAATTTTGAATAGTGCCTTTTTGCACAGGACGATTTTTTGACGACTTCGGATTTAAGTTATTTAGGACATAAACTATTATTCCTGAAAATTTCAGCCTTGTACACTAAAAGGCCCACAGAATCGTTTTTTAAGCGACTTTTATTCATTCTAGCACTCTACTATAATGATAATATTTGTGAAAAGACATACTTTCAGTTGCCCGCACCTGCCAGCCGGACTGTTGGCAACTACGTTTTTTACGAAAATTCCAAGCACGGTTTCAGAGATATTTGAGTTGACCGATGTTTGAAGATCAACCTAGAACCGAATGTTCATCTTAGAAATCAGGTACCTACATACCTACTTAATGTTTTAACGGTTATAATTACTTACCTTCCCACCAACAATACTCAGACCCAGGCTCGTGTTAGGTTCTCTGTAGACTTCCACAGTTCTAGTCGAACCCCAATGTTTTTGTAACATTGTATCTATGTGAGAACTTGCTTGTGGTAATGTTTCGTTGTTTAGAGGTTTCAAAACAGTCATTTGAGCAGCTGGTTCACTGTAAAATGAAACGTATTAACTAGGTATCGAATTGTATCAACTCAAACTGTTAAAACAAATTAAAAAATATATATTTAACTGATAATGTGAGAATTTAATATAAAGAAGAAGTAAAACGAATACGAGGATTCGCAGACAAAAGTAACATCGCCTCGTTAATCCTAGAACTAGCGTGTCGTTTAAAAATATACCATTGCAAAAAAAGTATTTAAGGGATTTTTATTTAACTTCTCTCAAAAGTAACACTTTTAACTTTAGTTTAAACTGATAAGAAATTGAGTTTTTAACGAAGCGTGTTAAAAATAGTTTTAACGCTATTGCTCAGATAGTATAATTGAAGTATGCGTTAATATTAAGGTCTTTAAAACACGCGCGAATTTTCAAGAACGACGGCGAAGCCGGAATGCTTGAAATTGAGCGAGTGTTTTTAAGACACGATATTACCAATATTTTACGATAGCTTTTATTGTTAATGATATTAGGAATTATTTTGGAATGCAGTCGTCTTAAGAAATGAACACTCTTTTTTCTACGCCAAGCTTTAGAATTTTATTTTAATTCTTCATCAGGGCTATCTATAAAATGACTAACAATATCTAAATTTAGTACATAGGTCTTATAATGATGTAAATTTTATACTTACAGAAGTTGAGATTAAAATCTAAGTTCTTGTAAATCGTTAATCATAAAACTTGTACATTCCGCAACAATAAAAACGATATAATAAAACATAGTGAGAGATATAAGAAACATAGTAAGTAATGAAATTTTAATTCTAATTTGGGCCAAAATGATACAAAATTTTGTAATTTTTTTCTTATATTAGACTGAAAATGATTGACATAAGAATTATAGTTTTTGTTTTTAATTTGAATGAAGATGATTTGGTATATAATATTTTTTGCTTTTATTATTGGTACATTTTGTTGGATTATTATTATTTATTTTGACTTAACAGGGTGCACTCATTCAATCAAAACATTTAAAAAGTTGACATTTAGACATCGTTTCTGGGGGAACGTTGATGTTACTAGGGCAAAAAACGCGCGTCTTTTATTATTGGATTTAAACACGTTCAGGCGTTTTTTAACTAAGCATTATTATAGGTTACCAAAAATCAAAAAGTATACAGGGTGTCCCAATATTCCATGGACATGGAGCAACCACAGATTACTGAGGTAAAAAAAAGTCGCTCGGACCAAACTTATCTCTATACCAAAATGCTTCGTTTGTCCGTTAGAGGGCTTCAAAGTCTTTTGAAAACTTTAGTTTTTTTGAAATAGCTCAAAGTCGGCTGATTCCAATTCGATGAAATTTGGTAGGTCAATTTCTTATTAAAAGTACTTCTGATGTACATGATAATTTTACGGAAACCCGGGAAGGAGTGAAACTATACCCCTATCCTCCATTAAAATCGATCGTAATTGTTGATAGGGTAGCAGGGACGCTGTTCATGTTTTTTTGTTTGAAAGATGCATCGTTTTAGCCCATTTTTGGTCTCCTACAAAAATCTGTATCTCTCCGAGGTGCCATGTGATAAAATAAATTAGTCGATGACACCTAACCAAAATTTTATTTAATTCTTTTAATTTGAAATCAAATTTTCAATTGTCAGGTGATTATTTGATCTAATCTCATAAAAGATGTTTATGGTTCGGGTTTTTTTTTCAGGTGTTTGCAAACGGTTTTTTTCAAACGCATAAACAGTTTGCAAAACGACGAGGTTCGAAGAAAAGTTAAAATCATTTTTTTGCGCAGGATGAAACTTTCTAGGGTCCAAACGGGCGCCCACATCGAGCATCTTTTATGAGATTAGATAAAATAATCACCTGACAATTGAAAATTTGATTTCAAATTAAAAGAATGAAATAAAAATTTAGTTATCATCGACTAATTTATTTTATCACATAGCACCTCGGAAAAATACAGATTTTTGTTAGAGACCAAAAATGGGCTAAAGCGATGTATCTTTCAAACAAAAAAACATGAACAGCGTTCCTGCTACCCTATCAACAATTACGATCGATTTTAATGGAGGGTAGGGGTAGTTTCACCCCTTCCCGGGTTTTCGTCAAATTATCATGTACATCAGAAGTTAGTACTTTTAATAAGAAATTGACCTACCAAATTTCATCGAATTGTAATCAGCCGACTTTGAGCTATTTTAAAAAAACTAAAGTTTTCAAAAGACTTTGAAGCCCTCTAACGGACAAACGAAGCATTTTGGTATACAGATAAGTTTGGTCCGAGCGACTTTTTTTTACCTCAGTAATCTGTGGTTGCTCCATGTCCATGGAATATTGGGACACCCTGTATTATAAAGTATGAGTGAATATTAGGGTCCTTGAAATACGCGCGAATTTTGAAGGATGACGACGGCCAGCCGGAGTGCTCGAAATAGAGTGTTTTAAAGACCATATCCAGGAATACTTTATCCTATTTTTATTCATGATGCATTTTGAGATAATAAATTGTTGAATATTTGAATTAAGATTTTCAAACTGTCAATAATATTTTATTTGACTTTTTCTACTCCTAACCTTTAATATGCATATTAAATATGAATCACCACTGCGTTAATGGGTCTCATTAAGATACAAATTTTCATTAACGCACTGGTCAAGCTATCCAATGGCATAGGAGCATTTGCAATCGAATCGGTTCCTTTTCGCTCACAATCGAGTGGGTCCAAACCAACCGAGGTCACAGAGTTGTCATACTCACGACAAAAATTGCCTTGTGATATAAGTTCTGTATTTCTGAAAAAAAATTCTGAACGTTTATTTAATTTAGAACATGAGTAACATTCAAAGAAAATTTATCAAGATTTTATGTTACCTTAATTAATTTGATAGGTAGGTATATCGATGTAAAAGATAAGAAGATAAAGTAATATATTATTCGTAGTGCTCCGTGATAGTATTCAAAGCGGCAACGCTGCGACCGTCGTGTGCGCAGGTAAACAATATCGTAATTATTGGCTGGCAATAAAATTATAATGTCAACACAAGTTTAATATTTGAAATATATAATTTTTTAATCTCTTCTATGAAATAAAAAATTGTCGTAGAAAAAATAGTGTATGGAACTCGCAGATAATGGCTATTAATACGCTCTTATGATGGTTTTAAACATCATATTAATGGCCTTAACCATCATACTCACGTATTAATAGCCTTCATTATAAGTTCGTTGCATAATATACTGTTACATGGTACTTCAGGTCAGATCAAGAATTAAAAAAGTGATATTAAGCTTTATTGACCAACATGTTCCTCGGATTACGTTGATGTTGTCCATGGTAACATTACAACACGGCCTGTTTTATTCGATTTAAACACAACCTGGCGTTATTCAACTAAGCGTTATAGTGCACCAAAGATAAAAACATTCTTAAGCCAATTATGTTAACAAACTTCTCAACGAAAACTTTCCAGCTTTGTTGAGATCATTTTAAACACTAATGTGTGTCAATATCTGCGGGGACGAGTCAGTCATCTTTTTTATTTTTTTGATGAAGTTTTTATTCCAATGTACATAAAAAGTACAAATAATAAATTAATAAATTATAAATAAATAATAAATTCTTTTTGATATTTATGTGTGTAGTAAATAATTTATGATTGTTGTATTTGTATTTCAGTTTCTTGATTACTGGGGCTACGAAGGTATCTATACGTCGTTGATGTATTTTTAGGAAATATAAAGGAACCCGCAGAATCCTTTTTTAAATTGGTTTCCGGTCGAATTTGTTAAAATTTTGGGGATCGGTGGTATTCGATGAGTAGGTCAGAAGTCTACATAGACATGAGGCCATAAAAACTCGTGTTCTCGAGATATTCACTATCTTCAAAGGAAGATATTTATTTTTTAATTTTTTGACACTAATTGGTAGAGCACACATGATGTTGGACGAGTTTGTGGTCTGGGAGCTCAATGGGGCTTTCGTCGTGATAGTATATATTTGAGGATTGATAGTATATATTTGTTGGTCAAAAAAAGATTCAGACTAAAGAATAGCTATCTCGGCTTTTGAATAAATTATTTGCAAGAAATAAATAGTTTTTGCCAGGGACAGAAAAATTGCCCGATGCTGTTAGTTGTGGTAGTCGAAAGATAAATCTAGTTGTTCGGCTTTTGAATAAATTATTTGCAAGAAATAAATAGTTTTTGCCAGGGACAGAAAAATTGCCCGATGCTGTTGTGGTAGTCGAAAGATAAATCTAGTTGTTTGGCAGTCTGTTATCCTAAGCCACATGATATCAAAGTAATGAGGCTCCAAGTCTTCGCACGTTAGCTAGCAGGAGAGGTCACTTCTGACAAAAACTAAAATTCCGAAGTTAGGTACGTCTAAATCTGGAGTAAAATTGTATTCCGGATAGAGATAATTAGCTGTTTTGTCATCGGATCTGGATGAGATTCACTCCTTCATTGCCAAACACTCCATATTCGAACTGGCTCATTCACTCGCAGACATTATCAATAACTCCTTTCTGACTGGTATATTCCCCAAACAACTCAAGGTTGCCACAGCTTAGCCCATTTTATAAAAAGGCGGCGTTGGATAGAGTTCCAGAGAATAACAGACCCATCAGCCTGCTTCCGATCTTTGACAAAATCATTGAATCCCTAGTTTCATCACGTCTGTTCGACTTTCTTGAAAAGATTGGGACGCTGTCTGATTCCCAGTATGAATTCTTGAGAAACTGATCTACTGAGACAGGTTTGATTCAACCAGGAAGTTCATTTCTGGGATAATGGAGGTATGGTATGGTGGCCACCATACAGCACGTCTACAATGCAGACGGTCCAACTATTCTCATTAAGATAAAAACAAACGGTTTTTCGCCTGTTGAAGAAAGCATCTACATAACTTAAAGTCAATAGAATAAAACTAAACTTAGCAAAACAGATTTGATACATTTTCACTTTCCCGGAGCACGTCTACCACCTCTGCCTGAAATATTTAATAATAATGCCCAGATTAAGCCCAAAAGGGTCGTTAAAGTTTTGGGCTTTCACATCGACCGAAATCTAAGTTGTGCAGCTCATACCGACCTCTTATGCCACCGACTCTTGCTTTCTTTTGAGACGACTCCAACATACTAATGTCTCTTATTATAGTATTCTGCTCTATCTTATTCTAGTATGTCTGGCACCGTCTGGCACCGAGAAGTCACTCCGTAAAGTTTTTCCTCTTCAGAAGAGGACTCTCCTGATCCTGGCAGGCCTATCCATCCGCCAGTGTTGCAATGGATAATTCAGGCGATTTGGTATTCTAACGTTGCCCACCCTATACAGGGTGTTCTACAAGCTCTATGACAAACTTTGACAGATGGTAGGTTGCGTGATTTTAAACATATTTTTTTTAATAAACATGGGTCCGATTCGTTTTTGTTTAGAAGTTACAAGCATTTAAAGAATCGTAATTTTTTCAGTCAACCAGGAAGTGACACTAAGTCGCTATGTCACTAAGACACTATGTCAACCAATGTACACTTATAAAATATACACTTACTTCAATGAAAAACGTAGGCTGATAAATAGAAATATCGGTTGTTATGACAATAATAATTGTTAGTGTCATTTTAATTATTTATTAGATATTTCGTGTGAAAGTTATAAATAAAAAATGCATTTATTCTCGACTGAGGAATATGCAGATATTGTGTTTGTATATGGGTATTCCAATGGTAACGCCAGACAAGCTGCTCAAGAATACCGACGCAGGTATTCAAGCTGAGGGTGGACATTTCGAACAATTTTTATAGTCTTAAGTTTTGTGATTATCATTTAATTTAAATTTTTATTGTTGATTGTTAATAAAGGTTAAATGCTTGTAACTTCTAAACAAAAACGAATCGGACCCATGTTTATTAAAAAAAATATGTTTAAAATCAAGCAACCTACCATCTGTCAAAGTTTGTCATAGAGCTTGTAGAACACCCTGTATTATAAAATGTATGTTTTCAACCCTTACTTCGTAGAATCTCTGCATACTTATTGATTATGAATAAAACACTCATGTTTTATAAAATTCTACTGTACATTGATGGATGGTAGAAACGTTACACGTGTTTCGCTACTTTTCATGTAGCATCTTCAGACGTAAATAAAATTATTGATACAGTAACATAGCAACAGTACTACCTAAGTGATCATAAAACAAGTAACTAGATTTAAATGAATTTTTAAGAGAACTAACTAGATCATAATGTAATTTCTTCAGAATCTTCTTAGTTGTTGATATCAAGAAGAAAATCAAGTAGTGAAGAACGATATGTGTCTAGCTGTTCATTTATTACTGTGTATTGTTGATTATGTAAATGTCTGTGGATCTCTAGAGATTCAAGAAAATTTAATTTAAAATAATGATCACAATGATGTAGTAATTCAATTTTGTTGTTTGCTGTTAGAGTGTGATTGTTTTCTATTACGTGTTTTGCAAAATTTGATTTTTCTGGATGCTTGAGTCTGTAAGAGTTTAGGTGTTCGTTGTATCTAATTTCTAGATTCCTACAAGTCTGCCCTATATAAACTGAATTACAATGAGAACAGTTTAATCGATAAATTCCAGGTTTCTGTAATTTAGATAACTTTTCCTTTGCATTCAGCAATATAGAACCGTTACTCATAAAAGATTTGAATGAAATATTAAATGTAGTGGTGTTAGAAATTATCCTAGATATTTGTGTTGAAACGTTTCCAAAGTACGTTAGTGATGAATATTTTCTGATTTCATTGTTTTGTTGAGGATAAATGAGGTTTATGGCTAATTTGCGTTGTTTTTTGTGTAATAAGTCGTCTATTAATGTTTTTCAATAACCATTCTCTTTTGCAATTTGTTTGATAATAGAAATTTCTCTGTTGAAGTTGTTTACTGACATTGGTATCGTGACAGCTCTGTGTATCATTGAATTATATGCTGGAAGTTTGTGTGAAATTGGATGATTTGAATCGTATGGTATTGTCATATTTGTATGTGTTGGTTTTCTGTAGACAGAAAAGTCAAACTGATTATTCAATCTCGTGATAGACAAGTCTAAAAAGTTTATATAATTATTTTCCTCACATTCTACAGTAAACCTAATATTTGGATGTAAGCTATTGATGAAATTAAGAAAGTTATCGGGGATGGTGGAGTATAACTCACTCCGAATTTTGGGAAAATGTTTACATAAAACGTTAAGTTATGACCATTATAGACGATATCTTGAAAAAAATTTGCGGAATATACATAAAATATTGAGAAAAATGAGTTTAAAGTATCATAAAATTGACCAAAAATGACGACAGTTCAATTTCCATTAAATTCACTAAACTGACAGATTCGTAGAACTGAGAATGATCATGTTGTGCAGCGTTGTCATATCTATTATTTATTACTAACATCTTGTGAAATAAAAATATTTGGTATAATTTGCGAAGGTTATTGTTTTAATTTTAAAATTTCAAATATTTCTATTCAGAAATACATCAAAAGTTATAAATGGTCCATGCGAGAGGGCAAGGATAATATCACAGAGGCCGTCAAATAGATACCATAAGACTGGTTATTAAAGTTATGTTTGAATATTTTCAGACTGATAATGTACCAATTCATAATTAACTAAATAAAACACATTTTTGATTTTGATTTATTTCCTCTTATAAAAAATCACATCATAAAACATGAGTTTTTAATTTTAAAATAATATATTATTGACCCTAACAACGTGACAACGTCGCAAAACATTATATTTTATTGAAGTGTCCATGAATGGCATTGTTGACATTTCGATTATTGCCTCACCTCACGGCTTTGTTTTGAATTGTTCAACTCATTAAAGCTTATGTCAGTTTAATTAATTATCATCGAAAATTAAAAACCATTTTTAGAAGTTATCCTACACATTTAAGAAATGAAACTGTTAAAACAAGTTCTGGAACCTTTAATAATCTTACTAGATAAGTGAAAGCACTTTTAGCACGCACAAAACTGGAAATAATGGAGCGAGAAAACTGTTGATGAAATGAAAAAATCGAGTTAAAAATTCGTTTTTTTCAAAATTGTACGAAGGGTCCGCAAATTTTTTTGCTTAAATCGACTTGTTTTAAGGTAAGCTTCCTTCCTATATAGAAATTTTCCTAAAATTCGGAGTGAAGTATTCTCCACCAGAACCGCTATCTGCTTTGTCTGAGTGAAAGATTTTCTTTTCAAGACTATTCATGAAAATATCTGCTAAAATCGGAGAAATTGGACCACCCATTGGAAGGCCTTCATTTTGAAGGTAGAACTTATTATCAAAGGAAAAGTAATTTTGGGATATACAAACATTGAATAAATCCATTACTTCAGAGATGTAGTCTGGTAGAAGATTGTTGGATTCTAATAAGTTTTGAAGCATGGGTAAAACTTCTCGTGGAGGAATTGAAGAAAACATGCTCTTAACATCAAAGGAAACTAATTTGCCATTGTGTGGAACAGATTGTTGTTTAAGTTTTTGAATTAAGTCTAGTGAATTTTTGACGGTATATTTTGAAGTGTAATTAAAATTTTTTAAGATTGTGTTGAGTTTCGCTGAAAGTTTATTATTTTCTACCATCCATCAATATACAGTAGAATTTTATAAAACATTAGTGTTTTATTCATAATCAATAAACCCTGTATTATGTTTTCTCCCTCCTCAAACTCAACCGAGTATATTACCGAATATTCAAACTACTAACTCACCACCTCTTGTCCACTGTAAAGACGTTTACATACGCCGCTATAAAAAATAAAATACCTCAACCATTTCAGACTAGACCTACCAACCGTCAGATTCTCTCAGTTCAAATTATATCTGCGGACACATCTTACAGAGCTGGAACCATACAGGGTGATTCTTTTAAAGCGCCCATTAGAAAAAGTTCGACTTCTAGTTGATCTAGGAATCTGAAATTTGGAATTTAGGCAGCATACATAATAAAGAGTCGAAATGAAATATTACCAAGATAGCGGCACATTTAAAAATGGGGAAAGAAAGTGCCATCTTTGTTTTTTTAAATTGGACACTCCATACATTATTGCATTTTCAGCTTGTCTGAGAAAATGCAATAACAATGGTGCTTATAGTTGCAGTTTAAATTGAGTAGGCTATGAGTTATAAACAAGTGAAAATCACGAATTTCCAACTTTAAAGCCATTTCCAACAAAAAGAGCTCAAGATATCTGAAAACGGTTTACATGTCCCTATCTTAACTTTTCTTTTAGTATCCTACTGCATAGTTGAAATGTTTATACAGGGTCAACAAAAATCGGATAATTTTCACCACCCTGTATAAACATTTCAACTCCCTAATAGGATACCTCTTTAAAAGTTAAAATAGGGACATGTAATCCGTTTTCTGATATCTTGAGCTCTTTTTGTTGGAAATGGCTTTAAAGTTGGAAAATCGTGATTTTCACTTGTCTACAACTCATAGCTCACTCAATTTAAACTGCAACTATAAGCACCATTGTTATTGCATTTTATCAGACAATCTGAAAATGCAATAATATATGGGGTGTCCAATTTAAAAAAACAAAGATGGCACTTCCTTTCCCCATTTTTAACCCTTAGTTGGTAACATACTTTTTTTCACTTTATAAGTAACATCCGTCTCTCAGTCGGGGATCATATTACAGTTCCACCATTATAGGTAACATCCGTCGCTCAGTCGGAATAGGTATTATAATAACATGTATAATTAGGTACATATTTATTCGAATGTATTCTAGTAAACACAAATATATTTTATTAAAACAAGACTTATTTCATTTTTATACATTTTTTTATATATTATACCTTTTCATTCACCATACTTTCGACCAATAGCCGACTGAGAGATGGACTGAAATATATCGTTCTGAGTAACACCCGTCTCACAGACGTATTTTTGCGAAGGCGGCTACGGACTTTTTGACAACCAACTAGAGCATACCTAATACGAAATTTTTGTACATTCATTCGTTTGGATTCAGCGCAGCATCAAAACTTGGCATCCGCCTCAGAGTCGGATGTTACCAACTAAGGGTTCAATGTGCCGCCATCTTGGTAATATTTCATTTCGACTCGTTATTATGTATGTTGCCTAAATTCCAAATTTCAGATTCCTAGATCAACTAGAAGTCGAACTTTTTCTAATGAGCGCTTCAAAAGAATCACCCTGTATAGAGTCCGTGGTATAGTACGACCAGAAATATAGTGCGTTTATGACTTTACGGTTTAATATGGGTAAAGATAGCTTAACGACACCCCGGTGTGAGGAACTAACAAACCCCTTATGAAATGATGGCTGAGGGCAGGTACTGTCTATATGGACCGTATTTAAATTTTGTGAACCTTAGCAATATCTCTTAAATAAAGTCACAGGAAGAGAACCTACCTATTTATGTAAGTAATATGTATAGGGTTTTCCCGGAATATCTGAGAGCTATTAGTAGGTATATATTTATAATGAAAATATTAAGCTTCTACTGTCAATGAAGAAGACAGGCTGTTTAGAATCAGTTGTTCTTGCTCACCAGTTGTGCTACAATATTTCTGGTGTTGTATCATTTATTATATTGACAAAAATAAAATTTCATATAATTTTTTTACTTTATTTTATTCAAAAGTGAATACAACTTCGTTATTCAAGTATTATATCGTACAGTAATATGTAATATCATAATGAATAATAAATAAATATATAAAATTTTAATATAAACTACAAAAAATATAATGTAAAAAAATTTCCAAACGAAATTAAAAACATTTTATTACAAAATTGAAATTATAACTTTATACCTAATTTTTTAATTTTTTGTTGCTCATTATCCAAAAAAAACCTTCTTGCGCATCAATCGCAGAAATAGTGTATTTTTATGCGATTCAATTATGAAAATTTTTGCCGCCTTTAAAAAAAAAAAAATTTAAACCAAAAAAAATTTACAAAATTCAACAATTTCGTCCCTTTTCCTATACCCGCCACTGACTAACTTTAAAAAGTTACAGGCGAGTTCTGAAAATCGAACATTTGAAATTTTAGAGAAATAAACATCATGTAAAAAAATTCGAATAACTCCGCCATTTCTCTTATTTGCTTCTTGAAATTTTGGAGAGTTAAAGTTTATTAGTGTAGTTGTCTACTCTGAAAATTTCAGGTAAATTTTCTCGAAAATGTGCTCAAAATCAGTTAAAGAAATTTAGCCATTTTTACCATTTTCTTACCCACGCCACTAGCTTATTATTAAAAATAATTAAAATTTTATTGCATTAATTCAAATTTCAAATCATTTTAATCCAATCTTGTTAATACAGATGTGTAGGAGTTTTTATTTTCTGCAATTGGGGTTGGCAGGAGCAGGCATATCTGCATGGGTGGTCCCGCCCGAGCCGAGCGCGATGAAAACGGTGCCCTGGTGCTGGTGCTGGTGGGTACACGACGCATCGCCGATGGGCTTTTCCTCATTTTTATATTATTCTAATAATGAACATTCAATCGTTAAGTTATTAGACAAGCCTTTAGTTGCCATTCTCATTATTTTGTTCGGCGAAAACCATGCCACATGGACCGGTTTTTTCGAAATTTTAAAGGACACCCTGTAGAAGTAACGCGACTTTTGAAAATTTTTTTCAACGAAAATTTAACGTCATCCCTATGTTTCACAAGAGTAAAAAATTTCTTTCACTAATCTTGAAAGATGAAGCTACTAGAACGTTTTTAAAATTTTAGAGAAATTAACATCATGTAAAATAAATTCGAATATCTCCGCTATTTCTTTTATTTGATCCTTGAAATTTTTGAAGATTAAAGAGTATTAGTATAGTTGTCTACTGTAAAAAATTTAGTTCAATTCCTTCAAAAATGTGCTCAAAAACGGTTATAGAAATTTAGCCATTTTTACCCTTTTCCTACCCACGCCACTGGCTTATTAATAAAAGTAATGTAAATTTTATAACATTAACGGCGAGTATTATAACGGATTAATGAACTTTTTAACGGGCTATTAAGTCCAAACGGGCTATTAAGCGTCTTATAAAGGTTTTGACAACTGAAATCGTTAACTTTTCTCATTAGGCTAATAGCTCGTTAGGCTAATGGGCAGATTTCTTCATTAAGCGTCTTATAAAGGTATTTTTTACCATTTTTAGGTTAGAAGTAGCTCGTTAAGTCGGAGCAATAACTAATCACCAGAATTCTACCGATTAAGGGACTTAACGAAATGAAATGTCAAATGGATTGATATATTTCCATTCTAAATAAATACAATTTTGACTGAATCTAGTTTTAATTCAATAATCCACTAATTTAGAATACTTTTTGAATGATTACTTATAGGTTTAATGAGAAAAAATAATGAAAATTGAATTTATCATTCTTATCAATAGCACTACCTTTATTATACATATCTATTAATAGTATGTAGGTAGGTACCCATTGCTTGATAAAACCACACACACCCACCCATTTCATTGATGAACTTTACTATAAGTAAGCCAAAATAATAATTTCAATACTTACCTTACGTTTAGGTACTTCGTTATTACTCAAATTACAAATAAAAAATAATTATCATTACTCCCGCAGGAGCAAAGTTCAAGTAATAACACAATCAGCCAATGTATTCTTAACTTCTTTTCTCTACTTTGCTACAGTATCTACTATTATTAAATAATAAAACCAGCTAAGATTAAACAACAAATTTATTATGTATTACAGATTGATATTACATTGAAATAAAATAATTATTATTAATAATAATTGGAATAAATAGGTATGAAATGGTGTTTTCAGAATGTCCTGAGCTCTCATTCATTTCTCTCATCTTATGACAAAGAGGAACAGCACCGGGTGAGTCTCAGAAGTCCTAGAGACAGGTGATCTAGTCCTGTTGACACTTTCGAACTATTCACTCACATTTAAATTATTGTCTGTTTACTTTTTAACACAATAATAACACAAAACACAACACACAACAGCAGCTTGCAGTTAGCGCGGGCTCATAGGTAGATATACGCACTGGCACTGACACTTCACTGACAACTAACCCAACACCCAACTTATTATTTTTCACAGTGACAGAGACGCCTGGCCCGACCGCGTGACGTGGAGTATTCTATTTTCTATTATTTCACCAGCATCGGAACCTTTCGGTCCGTAGCCTCTCGTAGGCACAGCCATTCGTTTGAATTCGGCCCAAAAACTCATTAAATTCCTCATTAAATATGGCGACTTCCGTCTTTAACTAATAGCCCGTTAGGACCTGGAATGTTTTGCTTTATAATACCCGATCGAAACTTAATTTTTCATTAAGACTAATAGCCCGTTTGTTAACGAGCTACTTAATGAGCCTTTATAATATTGGCTGTAAATCAAATTTCAATTAATTTTCCTCCAATCATGTTGATTTAGTTTATGTTATTTTTCCATCTTACTCATACAGGGGTTCAAAAAAAAGCAATTTTTCCAAAAATTCAAATGGCCGCCATTTTGAAACGGCTCGGCCGATTTTGCTCAAGTACAATACCAGACCAGTTCTTATAGATATCTTACTCCCACAAAAATTTCAGTCCCCTAGATTGAAAACTGCGACCTGAAATGAGATGACAAAAACGGGATTTGGGGAATTTTGAAAGAACACCCTGTAGAAGTAACGTGCCTTTTGGAAATTTTTTCAACGAAAATCTAAAGTCATTCCAAAGCTTTACAAGAATCCAAAATTTCGTTCACTAATCTTGAAAGATAAAGCTACAGGAGCGTTTTTAAAATCGAAAAATCGTGATTTTGGAGAAATATATAAATATATATATATATAAATATATAAAGGAAATGATTATTGGGCTTTTTCTCTTAAAATGCACTCCACGGCAACCAGCAACAAAAATCCAAGCAGATCCGGAGCCACGGACAGCGCTGTTTCGGCCTTCTTTGGCCTCTTCAGCGTAGCACACCGAGAACGCAAGGACAATGCTACCGAAAGCCATGGAATGCGCCAGTTCTATACAAATCAGAGGATTTTTACATCAGTGACCTGCAAGATAGAACGACTACGACGACACCTACTGCTGGTGGTAAGAACCACCGACCATCAACAGCAGACAATCGCCTTCGTGAGACAAGACTCCTCGTGCAGTTACCTGCTATGAGGATTTGACAAGTCCCCGGGGTAGCGCCAGCTAGTGGCCGGCAGCTCCCTTCACCAACGCTGAAGAGGCCAAAGAAGGCCGAAACAGCGCTGTCCGTGGCTCCGGATCTGCTTGGATTTTTGTTGCTGGTTGCCGTGGAGTGCATTTTAAGAGAAAAAGCCCAATAATCATTTCCTTTATATTTATTAATTACTCTCTAAAGATTTCTATTTATCCTATATAAATATATATATATATATATATATATCGTGGGCAGGTGAATTTTGGAAAACCACTTTTTCGTGATCTGGGGGTCATGATCGGTGGACATTTGATGAGTTTGGGTGATTTTCGAAAAGTGATGTCGTCCTCAATAGTGTATTTTTTTATTAAAAAATACACTAATACGGTAATATGTATTTAAAATGAGGAAATAAAGTTGTTATTGTTATTATTATTGTAATTATTATTATTATTAGGTATTATTTTAGACTGTAATGTTCCACTGGCGTATAATAATATGGCTAACTTATTATCCATGCAATTATTATTACAGTACTGGGAGATGAGATTCGTGCTGCAATTTTCATCTTCATGAATAATAATTATCATTATTTATAAAAAAATTACCAAATATATAAAAATAAAAAAGTTAGGTAGAATGCTCTGGCGGTATCAGCTTTTAAATTATTAAGTACGGACCTGTATTTATTTGCAAATCTTCGAGTCCGACTTCCTACTAAGTAAACATTGCTAAGATCTCCAGTGGTCTGTGCAAATAAACAATCAGTATAAGTTGATATCCGTGAAGCTGTAAACGCACTATATCTCTGGTCGAACTTTAACAATATTTGAAGGCCCGGAGACTATGTACCTACGAGCACAAAGAGGATTAAAGCGTAACATCGTAAAGACATTATTCCGAGCAATAAAGCTATAAGACCTTTTTCTGCAGGGTAGTACTCAAAAAATATTCCTTTTATCTTCAGGAAAAAATGTGCTTTTCATGCATTCGTTCACTGGGTATTCAATTTGTTCAGTCGTTTGAGAGAAAAAATGAAAAAAATTTTGAACAATGAAGTTTCATTAAACAAAAATAATTGTTACGACTTTATGGGAAAAGCAAAACCTCCTTGAAGAATGACAAAAATATTGCCATTTTTTTTCTAATTTTGATAGAAATACAGTTATAATAAATAATTAGGGAAGCCGATTACAGCAACTGATATTTTATGGAAATTCTCTGCATTAACTGCGATTCGAGTAGCGACACAGAAGAAGATATGAAAGCTTCAGATTAAAAGTTATAATATAAGTTGCTTTTTTTTTATAATAACTAAACCAATATACCTAACTAGTGTTTCCGCCCAAAAAAAAAATTAGTTATTAATCTAAGCAAAATAATTATCAACTATCGAGCTCACTACGGACTTCTTTTTTTTCATTAGATAAAATCATAAAATAAACAACTGCATACTCGGCAAGTATAAGATGTTTTTTTTTTTTCATTATTGTTCCACGACTTTCAAAACCTCTAATACATTAATTTGAATAAGGTTGTGTTGGAATTTTTTGATTTATTCCTAACATCTCGAAAAATCTGTTTTTTATTGTTTAAACAATAATTATAAAACGATTACTGACAAATTACGAGTTTATATTTTTTCTATAAGATATTTCAAAGTGGTTTCAAAAGTTCTTTCAAAAATCCATCCTTCGGCTACTTAATTATTTCTAATTTATCTAAATTATCAATTAAATACCTACATATTATATTGACAAGGATTTATGACTGGAAAGTAATCCCCTGCTTTAAGACAAGCGCCTACTAGGTACATAAAATGTAAATCAAGTTAAGTTGTTCCTTACAGTTTCTAAATTTGGGTGAGTGGTTTTGCCTCTGAACGGAGCAACATCACTGTGCTACCTACGAGTAAATTGGTGTATTTTACCGTGTGATCTGTGAAAATAATTTTCGTTGAATCATCCACTCAATAAAGTTAGGACAGTGTTTGATCCGGCGAGGGTGTTACTCCACAGGATACAGTAGATAAGTACCATAGTTTTAATATTTATTGTTTATTAAATTAATTTATACTAGCTGGTGCTCTCTTCCTTATCTCTTTTCGTTTATCGGTGAGTACACCGTTGCCAATCTCAAACAACTCACTGTGTTTTCAACGAAATGCTCTCGTACACAAATCATATAAATAACACTTAACCATTTCACACTAGAAAATTCCTGACTACAGGGTTTTCACAAACTAATATCAATGTGAATCAACCACAGAGTACCCCCCCCCCCCCCAAAAAAAAAAATCAGAGCCAACAACAACCTAAACAAAATGGGAACAGCTATGCTAACGCAGCAAAATCACAACTATACCCAAAAAAAGATCAAGCTATAGTCCTAGACGTCGTCGATCAGTTGAAAATCAGCGACTACGTGATCGCGGTCGGAAAAATTCTAGGACCAAATATTAATATTTTATTTGCGTCCCGAATTTCAAAAAATAGAATTTGTATATACCTGTCATCAACCATAATGGCACAAAATTTCGTAAGAGACCATGAGAAAATTACTATAAAAGAACAAGACATCACAGTTCGACGCCTAATTACCCCCGCAACTAGGGTAATTTTATCAAACGTCTGCCCCTCAATACCCAACGAGTTATTAGAGTCAGCACTAACAAATCTTGGTTATAAAATAGTCTCCACTATTTCTTTTCTCCGGGCCGGGATTCAAGGAGAAGAATACGGCCACGTTCTTAGTTTCCGGCGACAAGTTTACGTCCAGCCAAATGACCAGCTTACCGCTCCTGCCTCCATCCTAATAAAACACGAAAACACCGATTATAGGATATTCGTAAGTTCGGGAGAGTTAACTTGCTTCTTATGCAAGCAGCCAGGCCACAGAGCGGATCAGTGCCCTAATCAAATCTTGAGCATGACAAATCTGCCTACCGCAGATAAAGACCCACAGCCCCTAGACCAGATAGCCGCGTCAAATAAGCAACTAGAAACAGAGAATAATCTGTCCCACAATTAAGCACTATTAGACCACCCACCTGAATGTCCATCTAAGAAGAGACCAGCGTCTCAAACCACAGCATCTTCAATAAACCAAACTCCAAACTCTAGTCCAACCCCCGGAAAAGAAAACCAGAACAATTTCGAACCTTTCATTGCTCCAACCAGTTTACCCCCAATTGAAAGAACTCATAAAAAAACAAAGTTAACCTCATCATCTGAAAATATCACCCCACTCGATGTACAACTACTACCCCTCAAACCCCTCCTAGAACAATCTTCCCCCTCCCACATACTCTCCTATGAGGAATTTGTAGACTGCCTAGAAAACGTCGCCGGTAACCCAGATCCCTTGAGTGTAGCCAAACAATACACAACAGAGGTCGAAAAGCTATTAATAATGTTAAAGGAAACATACCCATTCCTCTCACAACGCGGTCTAAAAACAAAATTTTCAAAGCTACAAAAGAAAATTCTCAGGCAATTAACCGAAAACCCAAACGACACTCGGGAAGACTCCTCAGACCTCGACACAGACCACTCACAATAAAGTTCCTTTTAAAATCTCGCTTTCTTGACTTTCATCCTTCAATGGAATACCAATGGGTATTTCGCCCACCTGGAAAAACTTAACCTCTTGATCGGAAAAGACAAACCAGTCATTATTTGTTTACAGGAAACCAACCTTAAAAAAGACACAACTATTAGAGGCTATACCTGCTATTCAAAGAATAGAACAGATTATAGAAAAGCAAGCGGCGGAGTTGCCTCCTTCGTGAGTGTAGCATACCCTTCTAACAAGATTGCGCTGGTGACAGAACTCGAAGCTGTGGCTTTCTCCATGCAAGTGATAAATACCAAAATACATATATGTAATGTATACATACTCCCCGGCGCGGAACTCGATCGGTGTCAGCTCAGAGACCTCTTTAAACAAATTCCTTCCCCACGGATTATTTTAGGAGATTTCAATGCACATAATGTGGTCTTTGGCTGCCAGGATACAAACTTTAGAGGTAGGCTTCTAGAACAACACTTCGATCAAGCAAATCTCACTCTCCTAAACACAGGAGCCCCCACTAGATTCAATGCCTTCAATGGAAGCTTTAGTGCCATCGACTTAGCCGTTTGTTCTACAACTCTGACTCCCCGATTAAACTGGAAGACACATAACCACCTGTACGGTAGCCACCATTTTCCCATAAGGATAGGGGGAAACCTAATCGAGCAGCCTACCCCCAATATACAATTCTCTAAATGGAATATCAAACACGCACATTGGACACCCTTTTCCGAGGAAATTGATAATAATCTGCATCTTGTAAAACACCTAGAAAACAATATAAACGTCTCAGTCACAAACTTTACTGAAATTATCAAAAATTCTGCACAAAATCATATAGGAAAATCCACCTTCCCAATAAATCGTAATCCCGTCCCCTGGTGGAATGAAGAATGTGCCACAGCAGTAAGAGACAGTAAACGCGCATTCAACAGATTTAAAAGACACAACACCCTAGAAAACCTACTAGCGTTTAAAAAACTTAGAGCCCGCGCCCGTTTCACGTTGAAAACAAATAAGAAAACTTCTTGGAGGGAGTATGTGTCATCCATCAGCCCCTCTACAACCACCTCCGAAGTGTGGAATAAAAGTAGGAAGATGCGAGCTGTGAAGGTCGCTACCTCTTTCAGTTTAGTAAATGAACAATCCCAGCTAGTTAGTTCAGAAATAGAGGTCGCGGAGACTCTCGCCGATCAGTTCCGCGCGAATTCATGCAACGCAAACTTCGATGATGGTTTTCTGCTGCGAAAAGTTACCGAGGAACTAAACAAAGCCTATAATCTCGATAATAATCGTGAGCACCCTATAAATATTGCGTTGACCTTTGGGGAACTTGAGGAGGCTCTCACATCCACAGGAGACTCCTGTGCCGGACCAGATGATATCCCTTATTGTTTCCTAAGGCACCTATCTCAAAAAGCTAAAGAAATTCTTTTAAGTATTTATAACCAAATATGGTTGAAACACGAATTTCCCCCAACCTGGTCTGAATCGCACGTCATCCCGTTTCTGAAGCCTGGCAAACCTAACCACCAAAAATCTTCCTTCCGACCCATTTCTCTTACATGCACGATGTGTAAACTGCTAGAGAAAATCATCAATAATCGCCTTACCTGGCATCTTGAGGAGCTCAACCTGCTGCATACTGCTCAAAACGGTTTCAGAAAGCACCGATCGACAACCGACAGCATAGTGCAATTAGAGTCGGAGATCCACGAAGCCATGGCCAACAAACAAAAACTCGTAGCAGTCTTTTTCGACTTAGAAAAGGCCTACGATATGACCTGGACCCACCCTATTCTAGTACAGCTCGAGAACTGGGGACTGTCTGGAAATATACTTGCCTTTATAAAAAATTTCCTGGACAACAGAACATTTAAAGTTAAAATAAACAACACTTTATCCAAAAGTAGGAAACTAGAAAATGGCGTCCCCCAAGGGTCTATAATAAGTCCCACCCTGTTCCTCGTAGCTATTAATAACTCGGTTAATAAACTGAAACAGTCGGTTCGGAGTAGTATGTACGCGGATGATATTCTCATTTACCTTAAAGGAAAAAACACTAAATATATGCAAAAAACACTCCAAACTGCCTTGTTCGATATGCAACAATGGAGCAACCAAACAGGGTTCAAATTCTCAGCTCTCAAGACACATTTTCAGCAAGGGAAAAGTCGTAGAATCTCCGCTTCTTCGACTCAATGGTAGAAGCCTCGCGTTTTTAGATCAAATAAAATACCTCGGCGTTGTGTTTGACAGCAGATTAAACTGGAAGCGGCATGTTGATCAGATCAAGGTGGGGTGCAGTGGTGGCTTGAACCTGATGAGAGTCCTCTCTAGTCACTCTTGGGGGGCCGACAGCACCACACTGCTTTTAATATACAAGAGTTTGATCAGATCTAGGATCGACTACGGAATTGCCTCCTATGCATCCGCCAGAAAATCATATCGAAAAGTGATTGAAACCATACAAACCACAGCTTTGAGAATTGCCACCGGGGCTTTCTGTACAACTCCAACTCAAAGTTTGTTCGCACTTACGGGCGAAATGCCTCTGGTTTATCGAGGCAAACTTGCAACTCTAAATTATGCGGCGAATGCATCCCAATACCCCAAGAGTCGAAGCTACCCCCAATTACTCACTAGCAACTTCAAATCCCTCTTTGACTCAAACTCTAATATTACTCCTCCTATTTACGAAAGAATACGCCGCATGGAAATAGAATTACGTATCCGCATCCCAAGATTAAAAACACCTCCTCCCCACTCTCCACCCCCTTGGACGTTGAATAAACCACAAATAAACCTCTCGCTCACAAGATTCAATAAAGTCACAACTGGCCATCAATCGCTTACTGCACACTTCAAAAAACTTATCTCCCAATACCCTAGATATATAGAAATATACACAGATGGATCTAAATCTGATGGAAAAGTGTCCTGTGCTGTAATTACTCCTACAGAGGAATGGGGATATCGACTACCAAGCTCATGCAGTAGTTTCACAGCTGAGCTGTATGCTATCCTTAAAGCCATATAAATTATAAATGCCTCTCCCGTACATCGTTACGTCATCTGCTCAGATTCATTGAGTTCACTCACGGCCTTAAAGCAGCTCTACCCCAAAAATCCACTGGTAAAACTCATAAAAACTAGACTAGCAGAGAGCTCAAACAGAACTCTCTTTAAAAAAAATTTATGTTTTCAACCCTTACTTCGTAGAATCTCTGCATATTTATTTATTTTTTATTCATAATCAATAAAAAAGAACTCTCTTTATTTTTTCTCCTTCACACGTTGGCATCGAGGGAAATGAGAGAGCAGACAGGCTAGCAAAGATAACAGCCGCGTCAGAACACCAACAAATTACCAATGTCCACTTTCCCAATGACCACAGATCACTCATCAAAACGGAAATCCAGGGACTGTGGCAAGACGAATGGAACAGAAGCCAATCTCACCTGAGGACAATCAAACCCTCTGTCACAAGTAAGTTACCCCTACCTGAACTCAGGTACGACCAGGTAAAACTGAGCAGAATAAGACTGGGCCACACAAGACTCACTCACGCCTTCTTACTATCCAGACAGAACCCTCCTACCTTTACCACATGTAACATTTCACTGACCACGCACCATATCATGTTCGCGTGTCCAGATCTGCAACCACTGAGAGAACACAGACAGACACAGAATCGGGACTTCCAGCGAAATCCTAAACGACCCAGAACGTATCAGCGATCTTATAGACTTCCTAAAGGCAGCTAATGTCTACAACCTGATATAGAGAACGGATCCAGCTGCTAATAACCCACAGAGGTTGATGCAGTATAATTCAAGGAAAAAAAAAAGTTTCTAAATTTTAAATTATACCTAGATACGGTCCTGGTCGGACACCCTTCTCTATTTACTTTTAAATGTTGGTTGCCCCTTAATCACTTAAGTAAACATTGCAAGAAGATTTACGAGAGTTCAAATATTGTTACCATCGACTATACTACTAAATGAAGTCTAACTTAAATGAAATCATTCAACAATAATTCAAGAAAATACAGTCCACATAAATAATAAATATGTTCCAATTAAGCCCGATTTTATTATAATATCGGTGAAAAAATTAGGTGTGCTACGCATCGAGCAGTTCCAAGTCCGAGATCACAGGGAGAGTTGGCAGGTTGTGAAATCGGTGATAGACGAGAACTTAATCAAACGGGCGATCAACTCTTTTGAAACCTACAAATCGCGAGGTATGGATGGCATTTACATTTACCCAATAATGTTGCAGAAAGTACCACACTTTCTGATTCAGAGGCTACGTTTGATCCTCAGGAGCAGTCATCAAGACCAATATACATATAGAATGAAAATCAATGGAATCAGCTTTACATCAAGTGGTTGAAAAGGCTGAACATACCTTAAAACACAAAGAATAACAACTATTATGTACCTTTTTGGACATAGAAAACGCATCCTTAAAATCGATCTTCAATGCATTGAATGTATGAATTAATGTAGGAATGTAGGAATTAATGCAGCGATATGCAGGTGTATACACTGCACAAAGATTAGTAGGTACAGGGTGGTCCATCACTTATGTCCAATCCAGAAATAGAGGTTAATTTTAAAGATAACGAATTGAAACTTTGAGAATTCATACAATTAATATAGGACCATATAATGACATAATCAGTTTAATTATTTTTTTTAGTTGAGCCATCAGCGATAAAAAACTGTAATTTGGTGTTAATGTGATAAAATAAATTCGATTTTTCTTTAATACATCGATAGAAATCGATTAATAAAATCAAAATCGCCTAAAAGAAGTATAAAAAACTAATGACAAGCCTTTAAGGTCCGGTTGTTCGTACGTCAGTTAAAAATTTTGAGATAACTACTGATTTTAAATTGCAAATTTTGAAAATACGGCGAATATAATTAATGATCTTGTTTTTTTAATCAGTAATTAACTCTTCTCAAAGCGAGCAGAATTCATTTTCAGAAATATCAGACCAATGGTTTGATAATACAGGGCATTTTAAAATCAATAGTTATCTCAAAATTTTTAACTGACGTACGAACAACCGGCCCTAATTAAATTAAATATATAAAATATGGAAATGACCGGTACAATGATTGATATGGAAGCAATAAAACTGACCAGGATTTTGAAGGGGGCTGGTATAGCACAAATTTTAAGTAAACATCTTGAGTTAACACTCATAAAAGAAACCCTATTCGAGTTCAATTGCACATTGGGCATTCTTCTGACTGCTTGAAGATTATTTATGGTAGGTATAGTGGAACCAGAGATAGAACGAAACGGAGTTCTTATCGAACAACCGCATTTTATGACTTTAACAATAGGGTTATATATAGTATAAACCTAAATAAATAGTAGTCATAAAAGTGACCCCCAAGAGCGGAACTAATCTGCTACTCTACCTTTCCGCTTGCATTTATTTGCTTAGGTTGACAGCCAGTCTGTAAAATCCTCAATAAAATCATCATAATAAACCAAAAATCGTTTCGTTATATCCCTGGTTCCACTATATCTACCCTCATTAGATTGGTCAGTTTTATTACTCTACTATTATATATCAATCATTCTACCTGTAATTTTTATATTTTAAGTATTTTATTTAATTAAAGGCTTGTAATTAGTTTTTTGATATTTCTTTGAAGCGATTTTGATTTTCTTATTCCTTGTATTAAGAAAAATTCGAATTTATTTTGGTCACATTAATACCAAATTACATTTTTTATCGCTGATGGCTCAACTAAAAAATAAATAAAGTGATTATGCCATTATATGGTCCTATATTAATTATATGAATTGTCAAAGTTTCAATTTTTATTTTAAAAATTAACCTCTATTTCGGGGGTGAACATAAGTGATGTGCATTGGGCGTACACCAGTGATTAGACCAATGTTGTTGTATGCATCTTTGGTATGTTGGACAAAGATGCAACAAAATACCGCGATAAACAAATTTAGCAAGATGCAAAGACTTGGAAGGCCTTGGCATAGCGGGGTCAATGAAAACAACACCAACTGCAGCAATGGAAGTCCTTCTAGACCTCCCTGTAATTCATTTAATGATAATGGGAGAGGCAAGAATGTCACGACTAAGGCTCCAACAAGAACCAAGCGACAAAAATACAAAACTTGCTAGATGTAAACACAGACCGCATGACTCCAGAATTCAAATTTCAAAAGAAATTTGAGGTAAGAATCATGGATCGGGAGGAATGGAATGGATCAGCAGACTGCAACAGGCTGGTCGGAACAATATGGTATACTAACGGGTCAGAGACCGATCAAAAGACTGGAGCCGACATATACAATTGTAGCGTGCGCTTTTCCGTATTTATCCCGAATGAATTTACGTATGGAAGGGTTTCCAAGATGGCGTTTCTTTGGTTTGATGCCCTCCGCAGGTTCTATAGTTTGAGGTATAGTAACAGGATCGAGTTATGAGTCTGTCAGTCAGATTCTTGTCAACTGCCACTCGGTGAAGTGACCGACCGAGGTAGTAGACGGTTGGCCTGTGCCAGTTGATCGAGGAACAAGTAAGAGGGGTCGAGAACGGAAGAGGTCGTTGGGCGGTCGCTCTCTCTACCGAAAACAGTCATGATGTGAAGATGTGTTAGTGGAGCGATTTGTTGCTTATAGTGTTGTATTTTTCTTGCTGGAAAATTCAGGTATGGAGTTTGTTTAGTTCTATTTTAGTAAAAACTAATGTTCTTGTTATTTCCTAAATCAGGAGAAATCAATTTCATCTATGTGAGTGTGGAGATGTAGATTCAAGAAACCTGAAAGGACAAGGAAGTTCTTTTGGTAAAGTAAAATGGCGATTAGTTAAATTTTAGGTGTTTATAATTTGTTTTCATTGCAGGGTCCCTCTTTCCGGGTGGATCTCTCATAAGATCTAATTTTTAGTCTCTTACTTCATTTCTTAATGTTCTGGTGGTGATCTACGTGGGGAAATATCCCGTATTCGGGAATTTGGTAGAAAATCATTTTTTTTGGATGTAATGGCGTTCTCCAGACAAAGCCGGACCGATGGTCTGAAGTAACCAACTGGAGAGGGAGCAGGCGTCACTGTTTGTCTCATTTTTGGGATCTTTCTGTTGCAGTCACTTTTCATCAGGAAATGTTGTTGGAGCTTCAAGGTACCTTGTTAATTTTTCTTTTTCATTTATTTTACATTGAATTTCATCTCTAAAAAGAGAGGAAGCAACTTCATCAGATTGCGTTACCAATTTTATCAAGATGGGAATTTTTATTATTTTAATGATTGGGAAATACTTCCCCGATGTTGTTAATTTTAGCTAGTGAGTAGAAATGGTTCAATTTAGTATTTAATCTTAATCTAATTTTTTTATCAAGGAAATAATTGGCCAATTTAGTTAGTGTTAAGAATGTAAATTTTTTGTCAAGTACCTAATGAAGGTAATTTGTTGATCAAAGAGATCAAGTTTTTTTTTTTTATCTTACTATTGTTCTATTTTTAAGAAATATTACTAGTATGTAGATGATAAGGGAGAAATCCAAGATAAATTCTTTGTCTCACAATACAATATACCATTAGCTGGGAAGTTTTATGTTGTTAATTGGAGAAGTCCAATAAATTGTTAAATTTTTTTTATGTGAGTTTTATTTTAGTATCTGTGTGGCCTGAATATTAAAAAAAAAGACACAACGTAGGGCAGGTCAGTTATTTAAATTTTGAATCTTATATTTTTTTATATTTAGACGATCATGTTAACAAATTTGTAGTTCCATCATCATTTTCTTTTTAATTTTTACACCCTCTGTCCTGCTTTGGGTACAAACAAATTTGAAGGTACTCAAACGGGATCAGAGGGAAAGGTACCTCCCTTTCGCTCATTTTTTTTTAGTTTTCTTTTCTTTGGCCTGGTTAGTTAAATAATTTTTTTTTTTGAGATTGAGCGAAGGGAGGGCTACAAATGGTGCAGTGTCCAGCATGGAGTTTATTTTTGAATAATATTGTATTGTGAGAAATTTTTTATGATTATGTGTACTTATATGTGGTTATGCTAACTGACGTTTTGGATTTTTAAGATAGTGTGTACCTATATTAACGACATTTGATGATATTAAGTGAGGTTAATTAACAACGGTAAATAATACTACTAATATTTTTGCAATTTTGAGCAATATTAATTGATAAGGTACCTATACATTGTGCGTTCCAAATCGAGGTTTCTCTATTTGAGTATTTTTGTAATTTTAGTATTTGTGTATCTTTATATTAATCAAGATGAGTTCAGAGTTAGGGACTAGCTTTGAAGTAGCTCATTTGAGAGTTGAGGAGATTAAGTATGAGATCTTGTTGAGAAACGAGGAGCCCTTATGGGACAATAACATGCGTAGGACCCAATTAAGTAGGTTGATAAGATCAGAAGTAGTAGTACCAACAGTTTCACCGTTAGATTTTGACGAAGATTCAGAGGCATGTAGGCAAACTCTTAATAACATTGAAGTGTCGTTAGGGAAAATTACATCAATTGAGGAAAATTTTCCATTATACAGGGTGTCCCATAATATGTGGGCAATCTCCCGGATTTGGGTAAATTTTGTAAAAATAAATGAAAAAATAGCTATAAAATTAATTCCTCAGAGACACCCCTACAAAGATATTAGCTGTTGAAGTTGAGGGTTGAAAATCAATTTCTTGCAATAACTTTTTTATTTCTTGACCGATTTTGATAATTTTTGGTTTTATTTTGTATTATTTTGGACTGTTTAGAATAGTGTTTCATAATCTTTGGTAGCACATACATAGACCTCGGGATGGCATAACCCCCTCATTCACTTGAAAGAAAACAATGAAAATAATAATTTTACATATTTTTTAAGTTAATTTTCTTTTTATTTGATATTTTCTACATAAAAAATGTATCCTTATTTATTTCGATGGAGCGAACCGTTATCGAGATAAACGTCCTTCTAATAGGTGATGCGTCGCAGGAACTTTCTAAATTTCAAGTAAATTTTAACAAGATGTCTGTCCTTTGACAGTAAATTGAGCAGGAAACAAAACAATAACTTAATTAAACACCTACACGTCAAATAGTGTCAAAGATTTCATTTCATGCAGATTCAATTCTAACTGATTTTCTGCGTATTCGGCGTTTGTGAAACTCATTTTAAAATCAGTTAGAATTGATCTCCATGAAATGAAATCTTTGACACTATTTGACGTGTAGGTGTTTAATTAAGTTATTGTTTTGTTTCCTGCTCAATTTACTGTCAAAGGTCAGCCATCTTGTTAAAATTTACTTGAAATTTAGAAAATTCCTGCGACGCATCACCTATTAGAAGGACGTTTATCTCGATAACGGTTCGCTCTATCGAAATAAATAAGGATACATTTTTTATGTAAAAAATATCAAATAAAAAGAAAATTAACCTTAAAAAACTGTAAAATTATTATTTTCATTGTTTTCTTTCAAGTGAATGAGGGGGTTATGCCATCCCGAGGTCTATGTATGTGCTACCAAAGATTATTCTAAACAGTCCAAAATAATACAAAATTAAACCAAAAATTATCAAAATCGGTCAAGAAATAAAAAAGCTATTGCAAAAAATTGATTTTCAACCCTCAACTTCAACAGCTAATATCTTTGTAGAGGAATCTCTGAGGAATTAATTTTATAGCTATTTTTTCATTTATTTTTACGAAATTTACCCGAATCCGGGAGATTGCCCACATGTTATGGGACACCCCTGTATAGTAGATTATTGTCTAGGATAGTTCATTTGAAACTGAGAATAGGGCGACTAAATGACTGTAGTGCTAGTGAGGTCGTTTCAAAAGATCAAATACGTCATGATTTTGAGATTTTAAGTAAGAAGTTTTCTGAAGTTAACACATCGTTGCCATTGTTGCCAGCTGGAAGCTCAAGTCCAGTCGATTCTTGGTGGACTGTAGACAGCAGCCCTATCGTAGAAACAATTTCAACTAATACGAGTACCAGTTCACAATTGCTTTCTGCAACGAACCCTTTTAGGGATGATTTTATTGGAGATTTTAGTTTTTTGACAGTTTCCGAGCCAGGTAGTTATAATGATAAGCTGCCTAGGGATAACTTATGTAGTCCGAATCCTTTTTCAGTACCAGATTATTCAAATATTCCGCATAATTTAAGGGTAAATCCAGTTAGTGTTAGGAATAAGGTATCTACTCCCGTTCATAAGTGGAATTTGACATTTTCTGGGAAAGAACAGGGTTGCGAGGTCGTAAAATTTTTAGAACGTGTCAAGGAATTGAGCGAGGCTCGAGGAGTTCCCTTAGATGAGGTGTTTAGTTGTGCAGTGGATCTTTTTAAAGAACCAGCACTTTCCTGGTTTAGGAATATTAAGCATCAGGTTAGGACATGGGACGAATTAGAATGGCGTTTGAGGTCAACGTTTATCCCTCCGAACTATGATGAAGATTTATTAGCCGAAATTAGATCATTTAGGCAGACTAGTGGGGAAAGTGTGGTTACATTTTTGGCTAGGATTAGGATGAAATTTTCTCATCTTTTGGTACCGTTGTCCACTGCAGAGCAAATCAAGATCGTAAGGAGAAATTTATCCCCAGATTTGAATAGTAAATTATGTCTTTTGCAGATAGAGTCGTTTGAACAGTTAGAATATTTTTGTAGGCAGATAGCTGTCAATTCGACACCAAATAGTTGGGCAATAAACAAAAAGGTTTACCGTAAACCTGAACAGGTGATTGAAGTAACAGAGCCACCCAAGAAAAAGGAGTCGAAAACTCCTAAAGAAGATTTTTTGTCATCTAAATCTCGTTGGGTGTGTTGGAATTGTGATGGTGCTGGTCATTCATTTATGGAATGTACTCAGCCCAGGAAGTTTTTCTGTTTTGGTTGTGGTCTTAAGGACGTTTCTAAACGATCCTGTCCTAGGTGTGGTGAGAATGCAAATTCTACCACCGTTTCAAAAAACGATTTAGGGGGCGAGCGGCGAGGGACAACCGTTCCAAACTCCCGAAAGCAGCCTACTATGGAGACAGGCGCAGTCCCAAAAATTCCGAAGTAGTTGAAGTTATTGATGAGGCAGTGGTAGGTAATGAGCCTGACCACTGTAATAATAAGTTGATGAGTGTAGATTTGGATAGGGGTGATACTGATATTTGTCCGATGTTTAAGAAAAAGCTACATGATAATACTGCCCTCCTAAAACAAGAGGTCCTATCTGCAAAATTGTAGTTTTGAGATAATTTCATTTTTAACTCTTTTTGGTAGAAAACTTTTACTAAGAAATCTACAGACTTCATTTTTTGTACAGATATAGATATAAGAAGTCAAATGCAGATATTTTAAAATTAATTGGGAAAACTTTTTTTTCAGACAAGTTTTTGGACAAAAATACAAGATAGGACAATTTAGTTATGTAGTGGCAACCAAATTTATGGGATAAAACTAGACAAAAACATGAAGATATACATTCATAATTATTATTGATAATTGACATAAGAGGTACCTACTTATTATTAATTTAAAAGTAATATAACTTAACATTAATTTGAAAATTATCATTCATTTTCATCGTCAAGTATTTCAGCACTAACAGGCAGCACTCTCCAAAATTTCATACGATTTTCAGGAATGTGTGATTTTAATTTTGATAATAAATTATTTTTTCTAAGGCACACCGCGATATATACATATTTCGTTTTTGTGGCTTAGCTAATTTCTCTTTGACATACTTGAGCACAAAAATATAGCACAAAAATATCTTTCAGGTCATTAAACTGTTTATCAAAATCCATTTTGTACGAAAAAAAATTGTTTCCTCTTTTAAAAAAGAGACAAACCATATCCTTCAAATAGACGCGGTTGACAAGATATATAAAAAAAACTAAATAGGGACCAGTTTTTGTTTTGACTAGAGAAATTGTCTAGCCAAATTGTTATACGCTTCATATCTGTATTGGCATTAAAAAAGGCACAAAATGTAGATTTGCGAAAAAGAAGAAAAAAGTTGCGCTATTTTTAGATGAGTATTTTGCGAAAAAAATTGAAATATCCCCAGTAATTCCGGAAATATGAAAAAAACTGGAAAATCGAGAAAGAAATATTATTTTTGCCATATCTTTCTTATAATTATTGGAAATTATTGAATAATTTTCCGTAGGCTTACATAAGTCGCCAAGAGATACTTACTCACCTGACGTTCCAAAAATTTTCAAAGCCGACTAGATCTCAGAGTTTTCATAGTCCATAGTCAACTTTCGTTTTTCTTATGGCCGCCATATTATTTTTTATGTCGTTCGATAAGAAAAAAATAATGGAAACTAAAAATTAATAAACTTCAGAAAAAAAAATTCCAAAATTTGTATTCTTTTTTCACAGAAAAACAGAAAATTTTTCGCTGAAATGGGTCAATATGAAGTCATACACTGCTTGCCCTATAGTGTTTTTTTCAATTTCTCCATTACATTCGGTATAAAAAGTTGTCTTTTTTAAAAAAAAAAGAAGAAAAAATTATTTTGATATTATGTTTTAAAGTTTACTTATTAGTTTCAAAGTTTTTGGTTTCCATTATTTTTTGATACGGAATGACAAAAAATTTTATGCTAAATTGTCCTATGTGAATTGATCCAGTACAGAGTGCTACGTGAATTTGTCCTTTCTGAATTTTAAGAAGCAGATAGGACATTTTTATTTAGGTAATGTCGGAAAGGACAATTTATGTTAGTAACCTTACTTGGTTTGTCACTTGAGACAAAACTTTTATACGCATAATATACCATTTAAAATCGACTTAGGACATTCAAAGTTTGCAAGATTGTAGAGCAAATATGAAGCAACCCTATGAACTAATAAGCCGAATTTCGAAATTTTGCAGATAGGACCTTTTGTTTTAGGAGGGCAGAATAGGCCTTATATACCTATAGTTATTGAAGATAGACAATATTTGGGTTTATTGGATACTGGTGCAAATTTATCGATTTTGGGTTCCAATGTGGAAGTTTTATGGGAAGGTAATGACACTTTTGTCAAGGATTTGGATGGGACGAATGTGACTATCGCAGACGGTAGCTCACAGGAGTTGTTAGGTTTTGTCACGTTTCCAGTAAGTTTTGAGAATAAGGTTATCGATTTGAGATTTGCTGTAGTACCTTCTATTTCGCATTCCATTATTTTGGGTGCAGATTTTTGTAGATTGTCAAACATCAATTTAAATTTTAAGAACAGGTCTTATCAGGTAGGACAAATTGAGGCATCAACTTCTTCCAAGGCAGATTCTAATACTTTTCTAGCCGAACTTTCATCTGATCAGAGCAAGGTGTTGTCTGAAGTTATTACTAAATTTGAGACTTTGTCGTCAACAGCACCAGGGAGAACAAATATCATCTCTCATTTTATTGACACTGGTGAGGCTAGACCAGTTAAGCAAAGGCAATATCCATTATCGCCGATGCTTAATAAAATTTTGCATAAGGAGATCGATGCTATGTTAGAGTCTGGAGTAATTGAGAAAAGTATGTCTGCATGGGCATCCCCGATTTTAATGGTTCCAAAATCAGAACCAGGTACATATAGGTTATGTTTTGATGGCAGAGGTTTAAATCAGGTAACGGTTAAGGATTCTTATCCCTTGCCATTGATTGATAATATTTTGAATAAGGTAGGTGGTAAGAAATATCTTTCTTCCATTGATATTACTAAGGCTTTCTGGAATATTCCTTTAGAAGAAACATCGAAGCAAAAGACAGCTTTCCAAGTTCAAGGGAGAGGTCTTTTTCAATTTGTCGTTATGCCGTTCGGTCTATGCAATGCCGCGCAGACACAACAGCGGTTGATGGACAGATTATTTATGGATCCAAAATTTGAAGATAAAGTTTTTGTGTATCTCGATGATATCGTTTGTGTTTCTGAGGATTTTGATGAACATGTCAGGTTGTTGAATGAAGTTTTTGAGATTTTGTTTTCTGCTGGTCTGAAGGTGAATATTCCAAAATGTCAATTTTGTAGAGATTCCCTAACATTTTTGGGTTACATAGTGGATAGGAATGGGCTAAGAACTGACCCGGATAAGGTCAAGGCTATAGCGGAAATGCCATCTCCGCGAAATACTACAGAGGTTCGAAGGATAATTGGAGTGTTGCAATGGTATAGAAAGTTTATTAAGGACTTTTCGGCTATTTCTGAACCAATCACCTCGATCATTAAAGGTCGAATAAAGAATGCCCCCATTGTTTGGACTGAAACAGCCGAGTCAGCCTTATGTAATTTGAAGGAGAGATTGATCTCTAATCCTATTCTTGTTAGCCCGGATTTCGATAAGCCATTCTTTATCCAGACGGACGCAAGTGACGTTGGCATTGGAGCAGTATTATACCAGCTTCGAGACGGCTTTGAACATCCTATCGCTTATGCGTCCAGAAAACTTTCTAAGGCCGAAACCAAGTACATGGCGACGGAGAAAGAATGTTTGGCAGTTATCTTTGGTATTGAGAAATTTAGAGGTTATGTTGAGGGCGCAGAATTCACTGTAGTAACTGATCATGCCAGTTTACAGTGGCTGTACAGAATTAAAGATCCCATGGGTCGTATCGCCCGTTGGACAGTTAGGCTTAGTTGTTTTAAGTTCAAGATAGTCCATCGTCCAGGAAAGGATATGGTAGTACCGGATTTGCTTTCGAGACAGATTGCTTCAGTTGAAGTTCAGAATTTAATTCCTGACCAATGGTATGCCGATATGATCAATAAGATACAATGTGATCCACAAAAGTATCCAAATTTTCTCGTGCAAGGTAGTGCTATTTATAAGCACATTAAGAATAATCATGACATTGAAACGAACCAGTCAAACTGGAAGTTGGTAGTTCCTACTGAAAATCGAAAGGAAATTCTTGAGCAATGTCATGATAGCCCAACAGCAGCTCATTTGGGAGTGCATAAGACCTTGGCACGAATTTTAGAGAGGTATTATTGGCCTGGTATTAGAGAAACGGTTAGGAGGTACGTGTCATCTTGTACTACGTGTGGAGCACACAAGTCCACCAATAAACTTCCTGCCGGAGCTTATGGTAAGAAGAGATCTGTCGACTTTCCATTTCAGATGATTTCTTTAGATTTGATGGGACCATTTCCACGGTCCAAGTCAGGAAATACGCAATTGTTGGTTGTCACAGATGCTTTTTCAAGATTCGTTTTAGTCCAGCCTCTCTCGAAAGCTACAGCTTCGAAAGTTGCCAAGTTTTTAGAGAACCAGGTATTCTTAATATACGGGGTACCTCAGATTGTGGTCTGTGATAACGGTGTGCAATTTACATCTAAGGAATTTAAAGCACTTATGAAAAAGTATCATGTACAGCGAGTTTGGTATAATGCACGTTATCATCCCCAAGTTAACCCTACTGAGAGGGTAAATAAAGTGTTAGGTTCTGCAATTAGCTCCTATGTTAAGGAGGACCACAGAACTTGGGATGAACATTTGCATGAAATTGCACAAGCTATTCGGACAGCAGAGCATGAAGCCACTGGTTTTACTCCTGCTTTTCTTATCTTTGGTAGAAATGTCCCAGTGGATGGACAGTATTATGGTGATGTAGGTTTGAATTCGTATGATCCAGTTCAAATTTCAGATAAGTTAAAGTGGCAATCGGAAATTTCGAAGGTTCCGAAATTATACCCACAAATTCAGGCTCGAGTTCAGAAAGCGTATGACAAAAATTCTTCCAGGTACAATCTGAGACGAAGAGACATTCGTTATCAAGTAGGTGACTAGGTCTGGAAGAAAAATTTTGTGCTTTCCGATAAGGTGACTGGTTTCGCTAAGAAACTAGCCCCTAAATATGTTCCTGCTCTCGTAACGAAAGTTAAAGGGAGTGGTTTAGTTGTTGAATTGAGTAATGAGTCAGGGAAAAATTTGGGTGAGTTCCACATTCAAGATCTTAAGCCCTTTGTAAGTATCGATGATTAGTAATTTTGTTTTGGTAAGGATCATTTTAGAAATCGTTGTTGTTAATTAGTAACTCTTATCTTTGTCTAATGTCCTGAGTAAGTTTAGTTTAGATGTGATAGAAATTTTTAGGTCGCAGAACTTTAGAGTTCAATGCCGTGTGGAAGTTCTCCAGGTCTGTGTTAGGTATCTTTTGTATCCCGGAGCCAATAGGCAGCCCATTGGTGTAAGTCCTGGAGGTCTGTGTGAGGTCCTTAGAGATGAAAATCCTACCTTGTTGGTACGTTAGTAGGAAAAATTTTAAGATCTATGTGAGGTAGACTGTGTTTAGGAGTAATTAACCTAAATTACATGTCAAAGTTGTTTAAAGAATTTCAGGAATTCTGAATTCTGGTAATTCTGATATTGAGAATAAATTTGTTGGATTACCAAGAGCAGTTTTCTATCTTTTTGAGTAAGGAGAAAGTTTTGGGAGATTAGTGTCAGCTTAGGAAATCAACTAAACGAATTTTAGTCTTGAGCTGATGTCTTTTCTTTTTCAATAAGTCTTAGTTATGTTGTGTCTATCAAATCTATCACCGAAGTCTTCACTAATATTTACCAGACAGTTTTGAGTATCGTCAAGTAGTTTTGAGTAACTATTTGTAAGTTTTGAGTAAAGTTTTGTCTTTCAGTAGTTCAGGTAGTTCACGTTAAGATTTCTAAAAGGATCTATTTACATTTTAGGGTAATTTTGACTAACGATCAGTTTTTCGAAATTTTAGTTTGAGTTTTTAATTAGGACTAATTATTGATACAATTAGTTAGTTGATATTTGTTGTTGGTATTTTCCGAATTAATGAAAGTGATCATTGATTATGACATTTTGAGTGTGAGTCTGTTTATCGATGAGTCTTGATCTTGTGTTCGCCCCAAGATGGGCTAAGGTCATTTTTATCTTTCATATCTTTTGAAGTTTTAGTCTTGGGCAAAGGCCCTAAGTATTGTTTTGTTTTGGTTTCTGATTCCGGTGCCTTCGGGTATTGGAATAAGTGTCTTCCCGTATTTTCATTTCGATATTCGCAGGTGAAGGGGTCGGAATGTTTGTTATTAGTCTATTGGTACGGTCAGTGAGACCATTTTGTTCTTTAGGAAGAACAATTATGATTAGTCTGTGGGTACGGTCAGTGAGACCATTTTGCTCTTTAGGAAGAACATTTATTATTAGTCTGTGGTTACGTTCAGTGAGACCATTTTGTTCTTTAGGAAGAACATTTATGATTAGTCTGTTGGTTCGGTCAGTGAGACCATTTTTGTTCTTTAGGAAGAGCGTTGTATATATGTACATAGAAGCCAATGGAGAGTCTAGAGGATATTTTTTTTTTGTGTTCTTGATGAGCAAAAAAATGATATGTTATCCCATTTTTTTATTTTGGTTGGAGGAGTGGTGTAGCGTGCGCTTTTCCGTATTTATCCCGAATGAATTTACGTATGGAAGGGTTTCCAAGATGGCGTTTCTTTGGTTTGATGCCCTCCGCAGGTTCTATAGTTTGAGGTATAGTAACAGGATCGAGTTATGAGTCTGTCAGTCAGATTCTTGTCAACTGCCACTCGGTGAAGTGACCGACCGAGGTAGTAGACGGTTGGCCTGTGCCAGTTGATCGAGGAACAAGAGGGGTCGAGAACGGAAGAGGTCGTTGGGCGGTCGCTCTCTCTACCGAAAACACTCATGATGTGAAGATGTGTTAGTGGAGCGATTTGTTGTTTATAGTGTTGTATTTTTCTTGCTGGAAAATTCAGGTATGGAGTTTGTTTAGTTCTATTTTAGTAAAAACTAATGTTCTTGTTATTTCCTAAGTCAGGAGAAATCAATTTCATCTATGTGAGTGTGGAGATGTAGATTCAAGAAACCTGAAAGGACAAGGAAGTTCTTTTGGTAAAGTAAAATGGCGATTAGTTAAATTTTAGGTGTTTATAATTTGTTTTCATTGCAGGGTCCCTCTTTCCGGGTGGATCTCTCATAAGATCTAATTTTTAGTCTCTTACTTCATTTCTAAATGTTCTGGTGGTGATCTACGTGGGGAAATATCCCGTATTCGGGAATTTGGTAGAAAATCATTTTTTTTGGATGTAATGGCGTTCTCCAGACAAAGCCGGACCGATGGTCTGAAGTAACCAACTGGAGAGGGAGCAGGCGTCACTGTTTGTCTCATTTTTGGGATCTTTCTGTTGCAGTCACTTTTCATCAGGAAATGTTGTTGGAGCTTCAAGGTACCTTGTTAATTTTTCTTTTTCATTTATTTTACATTGAATTTCATCTCTAAAAAGAGAGGAAGCAACTTCATCAGATTGCGTTACCAATTTTATCAAGATGGGAATTTTTATTATTTTAATGATTGGGAAATACTTCCCCGATGTTGTTAATTTTAGCTAGTGAGTAGAAATGGTTCAATTTAGTATTTAATCTTAATCTAATTTTTTTATCAAGGAAATAATTGGCCAATTTAGTTAGTGTTAAGAATGTAAATTTTTTGTCAAGTACCTAATGAAGGTAATTTGTTGATCAAAGAGATCAAGTTTTTTTTTTTATCTTACTATTGTTCTATTTTTAAGAAATATTACTAGTATGTAGATGATAAGGGAGAAATCCAAGATAAATTCTTTGTCTCACAATACAATATACCATTAGCTGGGAAGTTTTATGTTGTTAATTGGAGAAGTCCAATAAATTGTTAAATTTTTTTTATGTGAGTTTTATTTTAGTATCTGTGTGGCCTGAATATTAAAAAAAAAGACACAACGTAGGGCAGGTCAGTTATTTAAATTTTGAATCTTATATTTTTTTATATTTAGACGATCATGTTAACAAATTTGTAGTTCCATCATCATTTTCTTTTTAATTTTTACACCCTCTGTCCTGCTTTGGGTACAAACAAATTTGAAGGTACTCAAACGGGATCAGAGGGAAAGGTACCTCCCTTTCGCTCATTTTTTTTTAGTTTTCTTTTCTTTGGCCTGGTTAGTTAAATAATTTTTTTTTTTGAGATTGAGCGAAGGGAGGGCTACACAATGAGCTGGGCAACACTCAACACAGCATATCTCTTGGGCAGTTAGCAACTGTATTTCAATGAGAAATATATTCCATCCTACACCCGTAAGAGATAACAACAAGAGAGCCTATATAAACAGGCGGATCAACATAGTGATATTTCATTGTGAGTGAGAAAACATCAGTTTATCCGATAATGAAACCACTAAAATATTGTGTTTGGTTTGGCCATGTCTTCTAGATTTTATTACAATATAATGTGCAAGCTCTTATCCACGACAGACCATAGGGTACCTAAGGGAAAGTTCTGTCTGATGCCCGTATTCACAAAAGATAATTTCCTAAATAATTACGTAATTAATTAAATGAGTGAGATGGATATATGCAGTTTTTTTGCAATAGAATGAGATGGGGATAATTGATTACGTAATTATTTAGGAAATTATCGTTTGTGAATACGGGCATAAGATAGCAAAAATATTTTACCCCCTTGGTCTGATCAGTCCAAGTACTATAATTGCAAATATTCAGATGAACGTATATGATACGTACCTACAAAAAATAATTCTGTTGACTGCCTCTCAAGAGCCAAAATATATTCGAGTCAAGTCAAATTGTAGTTTTTCCTCCATGGTGGAATGAACTATCCTGGCTGACCTCAATTCAAAATGATTGGCTGATTTTGAATCCTAAACTTGATATTTTACCAAAAGTTTAGTCACATGCAAGCATGCAACCGTTGGCATATATTCTCTTCCAAACAAAACACAATCTTGGTTTCCATTTGATAGATTTTCTCAGAATTTCCGTGTGCTGAGAGCATTTTACTACACACTTGATTCACAAATAGATAACTGTTTGCTTTCCAAGACCAAGAGAAAGCTAGGTCCTTATAAATTATTCCCGATAAGAACTAGTCAAATTAGCTCAATTTGAGTCATTTGCGATGGAATTTAAGGGCAGTAATAAACTGCTTTTCAAACACGAGCACTTACGTTTATACCATGCCAGGCCACACCTTTCGCTGTCCCCCATTCAGCTGTTTTTTGGTCAGTATCAGGTAGGAATTTGATACTGAAAATCGTAAAACAGTATAATCCACATCAATGATAGACCATAATTTGTGATTTACCGCGTGACCGAGTATCTCCGAAATTTCAGTTTGAAACTATAGGTATTAAATATGCATGGCCATTCCTATTTATAAGAGTAAGCAAGGTGGGTTGCAAAACCTAATATTTATTGATTATGAATAAAACACTAATGTTTTATAAAATTCTACTATATATTGATGGATGATAGAAACGTTACACGTGTTTCGCTACTTTTCATGTAGCATCTTCAGACGTAAATAAAATTATTGATACAGTAACATAGCAACAGTATTACCTAAGTGATCACAAAACAAGTAACTAGATTTAAATAAATTATTAAGAGAACTAACTAGATCATAATGTAATAATTTCTTCAGAATCTTCTTAGTTGTTGATATCAAGAAGAAAATCAAGTAGTGGAGAACGATATGTGTCTAGCTGTCCATTTATTACTGTGTATTGTTGATTATGTAAATGTTTGTGGATCTCTAGAGATTCGAGAAAATTTAATTTAAAATAATGATCACAATGATGAAGTAATTCAATTTTGTTGTTTGCTGTTGGAGTGTGATTGTTTTCTATTAAGTGTTTTGCAAAATTTGATCTTTCTGGATGTTTGAGTCTGTAAGAGTTTAGGTGTTTGTTGTATCTAATTTCTAGATTTCTACAAGTCTGCCCTATATAAACTGAATTACAATGAGAACAGTTTAATCGATAAATTCCAGGCTTCTGTAATTTAGATAACTTTTCCTTTGCATTCAGCAATATAGAACCATTACTCATAAAAGATTTGAATGAAATATTAAATGTAGTGGTGTTAGAAATTATCCTTGATATTTGTGTTGAAACGTTTCCAAAGTATGTTAGTGATGAATATTTTCTGATTTCATTGTTTTGTTGAGGATAAATGAGGTTTATGGCTAATTTGTGTTGTTTTTTGTGTAATAAGTTGTCTATTAATGTTTTTCGATAACCATTCTCTTTTGCAATTTGTTTGATAATATAAATTTCTCTGTTAATTAAGTTGTTTACTGACATTTGTATCGTGACAGCTCTGTGTATCATTGAATTATATGCTGAAAGTTTGTGTGAAATTGGATGATTTGAATCGTATGGTATTGTCATATTTGTATGTGTTGGTTTTCTATAGACAGAAAAGTCAAACTGATTATTCAATCTCGTGATAGACAAGTCTAAAAAGTTTATAGAATTATTTTCCTCACATTCTACAGTAAACCTAATATTTGGATGTAAGCTATTGATGAAATTAAGAAAGTTATCTAATTGTCTAGAGGAACCTACAAAACAAGGTCTCGTTCCTCGACCTTGGCCTGCCGGCGGCGTCGGGCCTTCGGCCCTCCATGACGGGCCTTCGGCCCGGTTTGTCAGTAGATCCCCGTCAAAGTTAGAATTTTTCATGTTTTTTTCGTGTTACCTTTTTTTCTATGTCGCTACACGGCACTGTGATCAGTAGATTCCGCGTCGTAGTTAAAATCTGCCATTCATCTCTTTTTGTGTTATTTTTTTCTATATCGCTCCTGAAGGACCAATATGGGAAGTTCCGAGATCGCGCGTAGAAGTTAGATTCGCGTCAAAGTTAGTCACGCGTTAGTTTGACAGTTCAAGTTGGTCGTAAAAGAGAGAACAGGTGGCGAGAAGCATGGAATTTTTTTTGAAAGCTGTCAAATATGACAATGCGGTCTGTGGAATCAACAAAATGAGTTTTGTTGAAATGAGAAACAATTTTTTTAAATGCTCTTGATTTTGACATTTAAAAAATGACCGTTTTAATTTTAATTTCGCAAATTTCTCAAATGAGAGTCGTAGCCTGAAGTCTCTACGTTACGCCAAAATTAATAGATGGTCGCCATTTTGATTCTCAAAATTAAAAAAAAATATTTCGTGTGTTCGAAACATCCATTTTCATCATAATTGTCATTTAATTCGTTATTTGGACGCCATTTTCACCGGAACTATGCACGAAAACGAAAAAAGCTCTTCGGTTCTAATTTTGCAATTATTCCATGATGCCCTTTTGTGAATTTCAGCCGTTTTTATTTTGGGTCATTATTTCTCAAAAAAACCCTTTCAATTATTTTCGCCACAAATTGATGTGCCATTTTCTCCGAAACGCTGCAAATTTTAGACGGACGTTATTTTTAGGTCGACAGACATCGTCGATAAGAAGCGTAACGTCAAATTGCGTTCGCGAAATTTTTCAAAATGGCCGCTACAGACGCTTTTGAAAATTTGAAAAAAAAATTTTTGAAAATCGACTTTGACGGCTTACAGCTGGCAGACGGTTGCCGCGATTGAGACAAAATTTTCCATTTTTCGAAGAGCAATTTCTTGGCTGTACGCCGATACCATTGCGATGTTCCCCCTATCTAAGAAACCAAAGTTACGATAAAAAATGTGCGAGCGGAACAATTTTCCGTTTAAAATCTCGACCATTTCCGAGCAAAATCAATGAAAATCATCTATAGTTCGGAATTTTTTTTCTCTGCAATTTTCGTACATCGGGATTCGGGGATCATTTTTGTGGGGTTGTGGAAGAGTTGCTCTGTCGGAATTTTCAATTTTTGTCGTTTAAATTTCCATAATAACGGCGCTGTGATTTTTAGAAAATGGCCGATTTTTACTCGCGATTTCTCAACTTTGGCGTTTAAAAAGTCCCAGTTTAGATTTTTTTTCGATTTTTTTTCAAAACCACGTACTAATTTATGGTAATGCCTTTATTTTGACACTTCAAAAAAAAAAATTGGATCGAGACTTTTAACGTCACTACGATTTTTGTTGTTGGAAAAAATTACTCTTATTCGGAGTTTTCAAGTTTGACATTTTTTAAGTGACATTTTCGAATTCGCTGTTATTTTTTCACCATAGCCAGATGAGAGTCGCAAGTAATCTCTTTATTTTGACACCGCCAAAAATAAATCAATCACGATTTATACCGTCACTATAATGACATTTGGTAAAAAAAAATAAAATTCTCAATATTCATGAATTTGACGTTTTAAAAAAATGACAGTTGCAGTTATCCGGGATAGCTCTTGCACCAATATGTTATTGCTGCACATTTCACCTTTACGACGATACCAAAATCTGGCCGCCATCTTGATCCTTCGATTTTAATTAAGTTTTTTCGTGTGCAAAAACTCGCGTTTTTTCAACTTTTCGATTTTGACGTTTCAAATGTGACAGTTCGATTTGGTTTTCGGAAATATTTCACCGGATTGTAGTGGCCGGGAGTCTTTTCGTTACGTTAAAAATACAAAATGACCGCCATCTGGATTCTTCGAATCGGAAAAAATTATTTCCTTCGGTAGCGTTTACGAAATTTCCGCATACCTAATATGACATTACGTTCTTTACTCTATTTTTCACGGTGAATTTTTCAAATTTTGAAAATAATTATCAGTCCAAATTATTAGTGAAAGACTAATTGTACATTGTAATTAATTGTAAAAACAATTATTTACAAAATGCATAAGAAAAAACAGAAATTAATGCATTTCCCGAACAGGAACGCGCATTTATTAATTATGGTTAGCTATACCTACCTGACCATTATAATAATAATACTAGCGGGCGAACGAAGCGACCGAGCCAGAGTCCGGCAGGTCAAGACTCGAGCCGCGGCCGGTGAATCGCGGGGAACGCATTATTGAAAATTTCTAAAAAATGTCATATCTTGGTTATTAAAAGACCAATGTGGATAATTTTTTCACAATCATTTACGTTAATTAATTGTCGTTGCGACTGTCCTTTTAGTTTTTTCAATAGTGCATAAAGAAGACTAGAAAAAAAATAACAAAGAATTAATTTTTCGATTTTTTAATAAAAATAAAAGTGTAAGCTAATTTTCGAGCAGCGAGGAAAATTTTTATTTTTCGTTTAAAGTACCAACATAATCGAGATCAAATGAAGCCAAAACTTCAAATTATGTGTTGAAGAAAAAAAAATGAAAAAAGAATTCACGATTAAGAAAATACAGGGAGATACAAATGACCGGGCGGTAAATAGTCGAAATGACCCATCGAAGTTTTTCCTGATTTTGACAATTTTCCAACGGTTTAGGAAAAAAACTATATCCATCTTTTTTGTAGATAAAGGACGTCTCTATCATAGAGCTTTGTTATTTTTTCGATCGGTCGACAATATTTCGAAAAAAATTCAAAAGCATGCGTTAAATAGTAGCATTTGATCAATTGTTGTTTTAAAGAAACGATTCCCGCTCAAAAACCGGGAATTTTTCCGGAAAATGTTTCGTATAATAAAATAGCATTTAAAGAACTATTCAAAAAAGGTCTGATTCGATATTTCTCTAGGATGCACCGTTTTCGAATAAAAATTTTTTTTGTGATTTTTTGAAAAAATGACAGACTTTTTTGTTTTTTTTAATAAGTCGGTTTTGGCGACATTTCACGTAAAAATCATAGTGATCTTTTTTGTAGGCAACGAACGGCTCTATCTCACTGTTTTATTGTTTTTTCGATTGGTCGAATAAATTTTGAAAAAAATTCGAAAATGTGCAAAAATAGTATGTTTCATTTTTTTAAGGCCGATTACCGCTCACCTAATTATTTTTTCGAAAAACGATCTCTACAAAGTTTGTACGTCCATTCTTTTCCTAAGTAACTGTAGTAGCGGAATCTCTCCGCGATGTACCGTTACCGAGAAAAAGTCCTATATGTGGGACGTTGCAAAAAAAAGTACGGTCCTGAAAGGGGGCCTTAAAATTGTCAGATCCGGCCCATTTTCAATAGGTCGTATTTGGGGGTCCCGAGCTTTGTCCCTACCAAGTTTCATCCCGATCGGTGCAACTTTCGGACACTTAGAGTGTTTCCTAGGCGACTCCCGAAAAAAACCGAAATTCCCGAAAAAAAGACACTTCCCGGTGACGGATCCCGCTCATTTTCAATAGGCTTCGTGGGACCGTGCGCCTCTTCAATCGAGCCAAATTTCAACTTTCTACGACGAAAAATGGCGCCTCTAGAGTGTTTCTTAGCAACATACACAGACACACAGACCGACATTTTTCCACTACAAGGGCGCGTTAAGTTCCTCGAAACCTCGGCATTCGCCGGGGTCTCGGAACTAACAATTATTCTTAATCAGTTTTGTGATTTGTAGTTTCTCGTATGTAAAAAAAAAAAAAAAAAAATTTGTAGAAACTACAAATCACAAAACTGATTAAGAAACTCGAAAACACTAGAATCAACAATCAAAAATATTATAATGACACTTCCATATTGACATCTATCAAAACTAAAATTTCAGAAAATAATTTAATTTTAACAAAAGCAGACAAAGGTAACACTTCAGTAATACTCTCTCATGACAGTTACAAACATAAAATCTACGAATTTATAAATACTGAAAATTTAATTCAGTTACCCAGAGATCCCACAAAACAATTTCAAAACAAAACTAGAGAAACTATTCATAAATCAGATTTAGTTTTCAATAAACCAGAACAACATAACCTCATCATAAAGAATCCTCAAGCTCCAAAATTATATGGCACCATCAAACTACATAAACCACTTCAACCCATCAGACCTGTTGTTTCATACATTAATGTTCCAAATAATAAACTTTCAGCGAAACTCAACACAATCTTAAAAAACTTTAATTACACTTCAAAATATACCGTCAAAAATTCACTAGACTTAATTCAAAAACTTAAACAACAGTCTGTTCCACACAATGGCAAATTAGTTTCCTTTGATGTTAAGAGCATGTTTACTTCAATTCCTCCACGAGAAGTTTTACCCATGCTTCAAAACTTATTAGAATCCAACAATCTTCTACCAGACTAGATCTATGAAGTAATGGATTTATTCAATGTTTGTATATCCCAAAATTACTTTTCCTTCGATAATAAGTTCTACCTTCAAAATGAAGGCCTTCCAATGGGTAGTCCAATTTCTCCGATTTTAGCAGATATTTTTATGAATAGTCTTGAAAAGAAAATCTTTCACTCAGAAAAAGCAGATAGCATCAAGTTTTGGTTTAGGTATGTAGACGATATTCTTTCTTGTTTTGTAGGTTCCTCTAGACAATTAGATAACTTTCTTAATTTCATCAATAGCTTACATCCAAATATTAGGTTTACTGTAGAATGTGAGGAAAATAATTCTATAAACTTTTTAGACTTGTCTATCACGAGATTGAATAATCAGTTTGACTTTTCTGTCTATAGAAAACCAACACATACAAATATGACAATACCATACGATTCAAATCATCCAATTTCACACAAACTTTCAGCATATAATTCAATGATACACAGAGCTGTCACGATACCAATGTCAGTAAACAACTTTAACAGAGAAATTTCTATTATCAAACAAATTGCAAAAGAGAATGGTTATCGAAAAACATTAATAGACAACTTATTACACAAAAAACAACACAAATTAGCCATAAACCTCATTTATCCTCAACAAAACAATGAAATCAGAAAATATTCATCACTAACATACTTTGGAAACGTTTCAACACAAATATCAAGGATAATTTCTAACACCACTACATTTAATATTTCATTCAAATCTTTTATGAGTAATGGTTCTATATTGCTGAATGCAAAGGAAAAGTTATCTAAATTACAGAAGCCTGGAATTTATCGATTAAACTGTTCTCATTGTAATTCAGTTTATATAGGGCAGACTTGTAGAAATCTAGAAATTAGATACAACAAACACCTAAACTCTTACAGACTCAAACATCCAGAAAGATCAAATTTTGCAAAACACTTAATAGAAAACAATCACACTCCAACAGCAAACAACAAAATTGAATTACTTCATCATTGTGATCATTATTTTAAATTAAATTTTCTCGAATCTCTAGAGATCCACAAACACTTACATAATCAACAATACACAGTAATAAATGAACAGCTAGACACATATCGTTCTCCACTACTTGATTTTCTTCTTGATATCAACAACTAAGAAGATTCTGAAGAAATTATTACATTATGATCTAGTTAGTTCTCTTAATAATTTATTTAAATCTAGTTACTTGTTTTGTGATCACTTAGGTAATACTGTTGCTATGTTACTGTATCAATAATTTTATTTACGTCTGAAGATGCTACATGAAAAGTAGCGAAACACGTGTAACGTTTCTATCATCCATCAATATATAGTAGAATTTTATAAAACATTAGTGTTTTATTCATAATCAATAAGTATGCAGAGATTCTACGAAGTAAGGGTTGAAAACATAAATTTTACCTAATATTTGTTATGTTGCTCTTTTCATATGCCTTAGTACAAAGGCCAATCACCTTAAATTGGTGTCAGATGTATCCACTAATGTCTTTATCATGGAATTAAGACTTGATTCCTTTTCAGGGGAAAACCCAATAAGATATATTCCGATAACTTAAATAATTTCATATGCGCTATAATAGCTGAACAAAGCAGATTTTTAAGGAACGATAACAATTATTTTCAAAGTTCGTATACTCAAGAAGGTATTGAGTGGCATCTGATACCTTATTAATCCCCACACTCCGGAGGCCTTTGTTTTTTTTTGAAAATTTTACCTCAAACGGTGCTTAAAGAAAACTCACTTAACATCTGAAGAATTTTCCACTCTATTAACTCAAATCGAGGCAATCCTAAATTCCTGTCCTAGTTACGACCCAAACGATTTATCCCCTTTGTCTTTGTCTTATTCCTTATTGGAAGATTACCGCAGTTCGCATCCGATGAAAACCTGCAACAAGAAAATCACCATCACCTCGACCGTTTCAAACTCGGTTTCAAGCGTTTGCAGCCAAAGTTTTTGGAGACGATGGTCAGCGGAATATTTATCCGAATTGCAGCGTAGACTAAAATGGAAACAAATGAAGGGCGAGCTATTTGAAGGATCGTTGGCAATAATAATCAAAGACGACTGCTCCCCTCAAGCCAGGTGGAAGTTAGGCCGTATCATGAAGCTCTATGTGGGCTTTCAAGATTGTTCAAGGGTCGTCCAGTTGAAAACCAATGAAAGCATCATCACACGGTCATTATTCGAGATAAGTCCACTTCCAGTTCTAGTTGAAAGCACAATGGTTTCAAGGCCGGGGGCATGTCCGCGCCGACCCTTCTCCAATGGTGAAAAGTTGGTAGTAAAAAACGACAGGAGAGACGAATAAGACGGCGGTTAAAAATGTAAAAAAAAAATAGTTATTGTCAATTTGGTTTTGCAAATTTTGATGTTATTGCTAAAACGAAAATTCAACTTAGAATTTAATTTAATACAGCTTTTTTTGCGTCTAAAATTGAAGAAAGCAATCAAAAATAAAATACAGTCTACTTACAATAATAAACAAGATATTTTTATTTGCTAGCATCTGGACAATTTTATTTACTATGACGATATAGTATTAGGTACTATGTATAGATAAATTTATTATTGTGAAATGGATCGCACCTAGGTAGGATGATAAGAAATTTATTTCCTACTTCCCTTGTTATAATCAACAAAACCGAAAGTGCAGGTAGTGATAGTGTAGGTACGTAATTACCTAAAAATATAAATGTTAGGAAATTAAAACGCAACAAGGCGCCATTACATTAAAGAAATGTCTTTCTGCCTATTCATAAATACCTATTCATAAAATAAAAGTTCGTTCTGATGTTATTCTAGCATCTTTAAAAACGACGAAAGAAACGGCCAAGCAGTGTAGGAAGTAACCAGATGTGTAGGTACAGGAACTGTGACGTTCCTTTTTTCCTAAAGGATCAATTAATAAATTCAGGCCTTGAGAGCTCAGTGACACTCTTATAATAACTCTTATATTGAACAGTGAGTAGGCTGCCGCTAGCTACAAGTGGAGTCGGCGTGGGTTGTGATTTTAAAAAGGGCGCCACATGATTTAAAATTTTAAGCCCTCACTGTCCTTGTTATTTAATCTTAATCAAATCATGAAACAATAATATAAGAGCTCTAAATTTAAATTACTCTATAGTTATCTCTGATCTCTCAATACTGCAATATCGACAAACACACACGCAGTAGGGAAAGACAATCAAGAAATTCCAAACTAAATTACAATTTATTTCCCGCAAATAATATAATAATGAAAGAATAATAATAATAATAATAAAATGTAAATAGATAAATTCAATAAATAAATTTAAACTATGGGTATAGGTAACAGGAAACAATAATAAAAAAACAATCCAAATATCTGCCCTAATGCCGCGCTATCTTACCCATCAATTCCGCCAACTATGATGGTACATACCTAATGACAATATTTATTACAAACAGAGAAAAATGTCAGCAGATTATTTTTATTATAGATACTTATTCGTTTCAAAATTTCCTATCACTACTAATTACCAACAGCAAGCTTGCTATCTGTAAAGTTCGGTACAAAAATGGCGAAATTTATAGAAATATTTTTTACAGATACGCTAAACGAAAATTTTTAATAATAAATATATATGTCGGAAAATAGGTATAAGCTGCTTAATAAATTATTTAGTAAAAAAAAAATTGATAACTAAGACAGCAGATTATTGACGATTAATACACGAAAAAAAATCAGTCTATTTAAGTTGGTAATAAATGGTGGTTCTAGATTTTACGAGAAAATAACTTGCGTGCGCGGGTCCCGTAGACTACCCGAGTCCCGGTGCCAAACTTCCAGGCTGTGTAGTCCGACTGCAGCAGTAGCCCCTTCGTAAGTAGATAACAGGGACGGGAGCGACGATCCAGCACCAGCAGATATAAATCCGCCCCACAAGAAAAAAACCCTGTTGTACAAAAAGAAACCCTTAAAAGTATGTACAAATGAAGTTTCCAAAAAAAGGAATAATCTAGATTCCCTTCTACTATACGAGATTTATCATAATATTTTAATAGAACCCCAGTACTGAATTCTGAATTAAATTTTATCTACTACTAAACGTGAACGAAGCAATTTTATCAAACAGAAAAAAATTATGATAAGGAAAGCGAGTGCATGGAATAGACACGAAATAGGCCACGAGCAGAATATTTTAAAATAGAACAGGCACCTACCTTCCAAGAAGGGTTTTCTTCAAATAGATTTCGTGGTTCCCCGATGGATTCCTGTTGGAGTCCTGAGTGTTAATCGTTGAGATACAAAAAACGGGAACACTTAAACGTGAAGTAGTTAAAAGGTCCGGCCAAATCCCAAAATGGAGCAAATTCCTTTCTAGTATCACTTCAAATACACCTAATCAATGAATACCAGAATTTGCAAAGTGCGAAGTGACGTAGAGAATATCCGCAAAGCGATGGTTTAAAAAAATACCATTAACTCTTTTCACTCGCCGCCATATGCCTTAAACAACTTTACGATTAAAAATGGCCAAGAGAGACGGTCGAATTATTTCTTATCACAATTTTCAAGTAAATAATTCAAAATAATCATTAATTGCCCATCTCAACAATAAATTAGATTCCTGTGTGCCGCCTTCTGGAATATAGTGCCCTTGCTCACTAGATGGCTACAACTACCACATAAAGTAACAACTACATGATATAAGAATCGAAGCAAAAGACAAATAATAATGACCATTTATCATTATTACAATAATTAATTAACAGACCTAGTTATAATATTATGACATAAGTAGTGACGGTGGTAGGTATTTTTGATTCGAATTAATTAATAGCCGATAACAGAGTAACCGAGAAGTATAGGAATCGACATAAATATTTAATCGTGAATAATTATAATTCAATAAAAGACCCCTGCGCTGATTAGAGTAGAAATCCTCAAGAAATTGATATTGGAAATAATAAAGTTTTTAAAATAACACAGATGTCTCTATCGGTACTAATTTGACTTTTGTAATTTAATATTCTGCATGTCCTTATCATCCAGTAGCATAAAAAAATAATAACAACACAAATAAATCAAATCATTGCTCCTTCCATTCACGATTCTTATACATTTTAATAGAAATGAAACTAAGGAAAAAAATAAACGTAACAGAACGTGAAATGTCTTTATAAAGCGCCCTCGAGCCGTTTGAAAGAGAAGGACGACCTCGATGCGGCCGGGTGGAGAGATACGTAATAAAAACAAAAGTTAAATTCATAATACAATAAGAAATTGCAAGGTATCCCACCTACGATAACGAAAGGTTAGCAAATCAGTAAAGCAATTAAATAAACGTCAATAGCCAAAATTCCAGACGGATCCCTAAACAGCAACTAAATAAAAACACGTAATGAAATTTAAGCCGGTGCGTAATTTATATAGGTAGATACAAAGGAAAGTACGAGAACGCTTCGGCCGATTTTATGGAAATTTTAGGTAATTTAAGTCCAGGATGATTCAGTAAAGTAGCCGCGAACCCAACGTGATAAGTCTTGCGATAAAGGAGGTATGATTAAAATAAACACACGAAATCACGATATAGGACCAGTGTTAGTGGAGCGCTTTGTTACGTGCCGTGTTTATAAAGTGGGTCAGCGCAGGCCTCTGCGGCTATATAAGCCAGAAATCTCAGAGACCAGAGACCAGATTTCCTTAACCCTTGCGTGGGAGACATTTGAGACGGCAGTAAGCGCACTCTACGTCGACCAATCCTTCCATCAAAATTTGTACGTGGGATGGCAGTTTATGCGCACTCTATGCAAATATTCCCTTTATGAACCTAAAAACCGGGAATTTTCCTTGCATAAAAGTGTGTACACGGGATGGCAGTCTATGCGCACCCTATGCACTTTTTTCCTTACAATTGGGAAAAATTCCAGCGCATAATCAGCTAGCACAAATCTCTCTTCGAAACAAAATCCAAATAAATAAATAATCACACCGATTCATCACATCCTCGCGCGCAGGTTTTGCGCGCCATTTTCAACAAATTATTTCAAATTTGCTGCATAGGAAATCGAGGTGTAACTAGGAAGAAAATAAACCCAGGTCTTGGATTAATAACCTGTGAAAAAGTAAAACGGCCTTCCATTGAAAACGTAGCGACAGGAAACCGTAGTACACACCGGGCTTGTAAAGCACCCCAAGATATAAAGTAGAAAGGAAATATAAACGAAATAAATCTAGAATTAAAAATTATTGGCATTCCGCGAATATAGATTCAAAGCAACAAAAAAATAAATTAGTCTCGAGAGTGAGAAAAGCCAATCAGGAAAATCAAACAAAATAATAGGTATTAATAAAAATTCCAGCATTCAATTATTACCCAGGCAATCCCACGGGAACCCTGAGGAATAATTTCAGAATAGCGGCCAGTAGCTTCGTCAGTTGGTCATCACATTTAAAATAGCAATAAATTGCAGAAAGCGTCATATTCGAAATTATTAGGTATATTAACCCATCGCCTTACGAGGCCAGGTAGCACAAACAGGTTGCCTACGGGCAGGGAGAAAGTGGCAATTAATACTGAATAAAGGTAGCCCACAAGGTAATAGATATTTAAAAGATCCAAATGTGACCATGGGTCAATACAAAGATACACCAAAATAAACGAAATGAATTAAAACAACAGCTATCATTATGAGTATGACGTCAATTTAGAAAAGCACGCTTTTACAATTGAAAAGCAATTGGAAAGACATTCGTATAACGTTAAAAGAGGAGGTAGAAATCAAAACAAATATGGCAACATTGCTCTCGACCGGGAGCTCGACACCAAGTCAAACTAGAAACTCGACCAGCGAATAAATGGTCATAAATGTAGGGTGGCGTGTCTATCAGGTTAAAGCCAATAATAAACGATCATAAAAATTCCCAAAGGAAAGGAAGAGATGATCCAACGACAGTAAAGCACATTAAAATACAAAATGAGAATTCAATAAATATTGAATAGGTAAATCAGACAAATACTCCCGCAATAATCCGGGTAATTTGTGACCAAAGTGGTGTTTTTTTTTTTTTAATTCAAGCCGATGTTTGAAATGAAATCAAAGAAATTAGGTATAAGGAAATGAAAGGGAGAAAATAATAAGATAGCACGGAGGTATAAAGGAGTGGTTTCCAAGTTGGATAAGAGTGTGAAAAATGAATGAAATGTATCCTCTCTCGCTCTTCATTTTTTTATACTCTCTGAATGGAAACCAACGCTAAAACAAGTGTCAGTTATTTACCCCGCTTTTCTGTAGGAATTTCAAATCAGCCGAGATAAAAGAAAATCCAGGTTACAATGAGACACAGCAGCTTCTTTTACACGATCCGTTTCGGTCATTCTAATCCTGGCATACCTCAATAACAGATCAGGGGTGACTACGGTAAACAACGAGAAAACCACAACGGTCCTATTAGCGAAAACTCAAAGAAAAGACGATCACAGTTGCTTTTCGCATGAAAGCAACAGACATGGAGGGGGAGCGTCACAAATGTACCTACACTGTTTGTTGTATCTCAGTTTTTGCTGTTAAATCGCGTGCGTACGACCTTTTGAATACGCATGGGATTTGTGTGAGTTGGTTCGTTTTTCTTAACTGCAAATTATCACTATGTAACGTTATTGTACTGTTCAATGATTGTTGCAATTTGTTGTACAATAAAGAAAGATATTATTATTATTATTATTCGATTCATTATCAGCATCATTGCTGGTGAGATTATCCATGCAGACAGGTTCAGGCCAAGTCTACACAGATTTCGTTATCTTTGATTTAAGAAGTTTCTAGTGATGTTGCATGTTTGAAGTATCGTTGCTTTTTGCGCCTGTGTATGTATGTAGTGTGGCAGCTGGAGTTGTATGAGATGTTGTGTGAATGTTTGCGGCGTGATTCCAGTTACTGATAATATAAAGGGTAAGATGTAAACCGACTTCTGTTTCCACATCCTTTCGACTTCTATGGCTAATGGTTGTTATTTAGTTTTCTTTTCTGGGTATTTATTTGTTATGTTGAAGTCTGATGGAACTGCGATGTCAATGATGATGAATCTTTTTTTATTTACAAGCGTGATACCTATCTGACATATTGTGAATGATTGGTTTATCAGTTTGGATGATGAAGTACCAACATAATTTGTGATCCTGATTTTCCAGTATTGTTTGCGGTGTGTATTTATAGTAGGGTTGAGAGTCTGCATGAAGATTGTAGTGGAGTCCAATGGCTTGGTGTATTATTTTTGCTACTGTGTTGTGTCTATCAGTATATGCAGTTCCTGCAAGGAGCTTTTAACCAGAGGTGATGACGTGATCTATGTTCTCTGGAAATTGTTGGCATTTTCTACATGCGTCATTGATTATTGTTGCATCTTTTACTATGTGCTTCCTGTAGAAATTACTTGGTCCTGGATGGCAAGAAGAAAGCCTTCGGTTTCAGGAAAGAGAATGGTGATTTAGGAGTGACATTACATAGACCAATGGTGATAAGCGGACTTCAAGGCGGGTCGAAAACCACAAAAGAAAAAAAAATTGTGATTGGTTACGAAGTTAAGGGTGTTTTCAGTCCCAAGTACAAAGCTTTGTTAGGCGATATTTATCAAACGGTTGAAGATATTTTGTCGAAATTTACTAGGGATGGTGCATTCCGGAAACTTATCAAAACCGCCTTCTGAGTTAATTAAAAATCCAGAACCGGACTTGATATTTTTTGCCCCCATGGTCTTTGTTGAAAAAGTTAATTTTCTGACGATGCTTCTGGAAAACTGCCATCAAAGTTGAAAAGTTAAGAAAAAAGTCTATGGAAATCATTCATCAATTTGAACGGCACACCCAAGCCGTCTCGAAAAAAAAACACAAAGTAAAACATATTAAAAAGCCGAAGTATACTCAAGAATCACAACAACACCGTAGGTAGGTAGGTCTTAATGAGTATAAAGACAATTAATAGCCTGTCGAATTGGAGTCGGGTTTTAACCCATCGTCCTGACAGTTGTCAAGTCTGGAGCGCCCGAGAACCCAAATAAAGAGTTTCGACTCAGACAGCAACACACATCCAACCAGACTACCAAAAGCACGGACGGCCGTTTCGGTTTCATTAGACCTCGTCAGCGTACTATATTGTAGAGTCCGGAAGGATATGAATCGCTGTATGACAAAGTAAAACTTCTAAGTAAATTAACGTGTTCGAGCAGACATATTTTACTTAATGTTCATCTGAATTTCTTCAAACTTATTTTTTGACTTGTTTCTGTGGGGAAAATGTCAGTGTCAATTAAATGTTATCAATATTAATGTTATAAACGGTTCTCAAAATGTCTTTCACCAACTTCAATACATTTCCTGCAGCGTTTCCGTAAGTTTTGGGTTGCTTTTTGAATTATTTTCTTGTTGTTTCTAATTTCATCAGCAACTACCAGTATTCGCGTCCTGAGCTCCTCTCTGGTATTTACTTTCGTTTTGTAGACTTCCTGCTTCATATGGCTCCATAGGTAATAGCCTAAAACAGTGAGGCCGGGGACCTAGGTGACCAGGAAGGAGGGCCGCCGCGCCCGAACCAACAATTGGGGTACTCATTGTCGAGATGCTCTATGACTTGTGGTATAAAATGCGGTGGTGCCCCGCCGCATTTCTGCTGGAAGTAAAGACCACGTCTGTTTAGTGTTTACGTTCGCCTCTGCAAGCAAGCCGGGCAAAATTGTACTATTATTGATAATAATAGTCTTAGAGATTACTCTGTAGAGGAATAAAGAAACGTAACACAATTCACAAGTGATAAATAATAAGTTTTATTGAACAACTTTTAGGAACATCTCACAGTCGCCATTACTCTACTTGTGCTGTCAGTCACGCGCCCTGTTGCCAAGACCGTCACAATCTCCTAACAGCACAAAAATGACTTGTAAGAAATATAAATATATTTCCCCCGTGAGCCGCCCAGCAAAAAATGTTCTATAATACCACATTTATAGAAAATCTATGTTGCAAGTTCTTCTGAACAACAGAGCGCGGATTTTCATGTGCCCATAGGTGGGAGTTTTTTAATTCGTTACACCATCCCGCATGAACTGAGCTTCATCAGTAAGCAAAATTCTACCCAGTGTCCTTGGGTGCTCCAAAATCCACCGACAGAAAATGAGACGTGGAACTTCATCGAATGGTTGTAGCCTCTGAACACTTTGTAAGTGATAGGGATGCATCCGCTCTCCTTTTTTCAAGGTTCGCTCTTGATTGAGAAATGCCCAGTGCTTGCCCAATTCTTTGCGTACTTGTACTTGGATTTACTGCCACCATCTCCACGATATTTGATGGTTCACATTTTCCAATTGAGGTTCAGCATTCCTTTGAACTCCGGGAAATCTGCCGTGGTTTCGGGAAAAGAGACGCGAACGTTACATGGGCTGGTGTTCTTCGATTGGAGAATCTTTTATGGTATTCTCTTGCAGCTGCTCTTGAATTTCCATTGCAGAAACCATACACAAACATAATGTCTGCGTATTCGTTATTAGTGAAATGATTTGTGATTATTATAGTGTAATCTGCAAATTTATGTAGTAATCTGCAAAAAAAATGTAGTTGACACAAGATTTCCCAGTAATAAAGCTTAGCCTTCTGTCAAACATTTTCCCCACAGAAACAAGTCAAAAAATTAGTTTGAAGGAATTCAGACGAACATTAAGTAAAATATGTCTGCTCGAAAACGATAATTTACTGAAAAGTTTTACTTTGACTTTTTTTTTTCGAGACGGTTTTGGTGTGCCGTTCAAATTGAGGGATGATTTCCATAGAGTTTTTTCTTAACTTTTGAAATTCGATGACAGTTTTTCAGAAGTATCGTCAGAAAATTAACTTTTTCAACAAAGACCACCGGGGAAAAAATTATCAAGTCCTGGATTTTTAATTAACTCAGAATGCGGTTTTGATAAGTTTCCGGAATGCACCATTCCTAGTAAATTTCGACAAAATAGCTTCAACCGTTTCATAGATATCGCCTATCAAAATTTTGTACTTGAGACATAAAATAAAAGAAATCACAAAAAAATTTCTTTTGTGGTTTTCGACCCACCTTAAAGTCCGCTTATCACCATTGGTCTATGTAAGGTCACTCATGAATCACCCTGTATAGAGATTCAGCGGTGTGTAGTTCTTGTCTGTATACACTATTTCTTTGTGCAGTTTGTGTTCTTTTGAACGAAAGTATGTCTGGAGTGAACTCAATTGTTTGGCATGTAGTGAATGTAGGTCTATTATTACTCTCCCTCCTTTTCTGCTTATGTTAATTCTTATTATTATTATTATTATTATTATTAATATTAATATTGTTATTATTGGTAATATTTTTGAGGACGATATCACTTTACGAAATGAACCCAAACTCATTAAATTAATGTCCAGCGATCCTAACTCCAGATAACGAAAAAGTGGTTATCCCAAAATTGGGAGTCAGAATTGGTGATTTTCGTTCTCAATAGTGTATATTTGTTTGTTAAAAAAGTAAAAAAAAAAATCGAGTCGTCATAATAACGTGATTGCGGGACAAATCGAAATAATCAGTCTTGGTGAAAATATGCAACGAAAAACAGGATTAAATTTAAAGACAAGATGAAGAATCTTCACCCAGCGATTCTCACTGCGTGCAGAGCGATTGCAGGAGAATAATAATATTATAGGACTTGGTGCGTTGTGGAGACATGGAACAAAAAGTGTTTTAGTAACAAAAAAAAGTTCAGACATTAAAAATGTAGACAACTTTCTTATCTACAGTGTGTGTCACAGGCATGGTACACCCCTTTTTTTTTCTTTTTTTTTTGGAGATATTTTTTTTAAATTTGGTACGTCGCATATTCTCGACAGAGCGCACTTTTTAGCAGAAAATTTAATTTTTTCCCACATCCTGTTTTTCCGGAAATGTTACCAACTTTTTATTTTTAAATGGGACACCCTATATATTATTATATTTTTGGATTCTATACATTTGTACAAATCCAACAATACCACATAAGTACCATTTTAAATGTTAAATTTGTTTTTATTGAATTTTTTATTTCTCAATTATAGTGTGCCATGACTATTTCGTTTTACTCCAATGGGATCATCTAATGCTAGAAAAATCGAATTTTTGTTCAAAGTACTAAATAAAGCGATTTATGGATGAATTATGCGCACCGGAATGATTTTTTGAGCTGGATTTATTTTTTTCAAATGGTACCATATTGGTATCGAGGTACCATCTACTAGTAGGTACTCTTAATAAGGAACATTTTGGTGTACCCATTTTGCATCTGTGGCAAACACAACTGAAGTCATGGCACACTATAATTGAGACATAAAAAATTCAATAAAAACAAATTTGACATTTAAAATGGTACTTATGTAGTATTGTTGGATTCGTACAAATGTATAGAATCCAAAAATATAATAATATATAGGGTGTCCCATTTAAAAATAAAAAGTTGGTAACATTTCCGGAAAAACCGGATGTGGGAAAAAATTCAATTTTCTGTTAAAAAGTGCGCTCTGTCGAGAATATGCGACGTACCAAATTTAAAAACATTATCTCCAAAAATAAAGAAAAAAAAGGGGGTGTACCATGCCTGTGACACACACACTGTATATGTTTATTTGAGGAAAATTTTGAAATCGATCGATACGAAATAATTTCCTATTATTCTGATTCAAAACTTTTTCCAAACAAGTATTATAGAGCAAAAAGTTGTCTACATTTTATTGGTTAGCTTAATAATAATAATAATTAATATTAAGATTTTTTTTGCGTTAAACATTGGACTTTTCAGAATGAACAAATAAGTTGAAAATATTGCTCGAGACGTTTTGTATGTACCTACCTATTGTACTTTCTCTGGAAATTTTTTTTCACTTTTTTTTTGTCTATAAAAATAGCAGGAATTATGAGTGAAAAATCAATATAACTCTTAGATGTAAGATAGAACCGAAGTTAAGAGGGTTAGAATCATGCAAATTCAAGAGCTTTGCGCATGCTGGGACTTTACAAGGGTTTTAGTTTAATTACAGCATTGTGGAAAACGTAATATTTTTCTTTTCTATACCATGTGACAAGTTTCAAAGCGAACATAGGCGAATAGCATGGAAAATTACATTTTTGCAGTTTATTTCTCACCACTTTTATCTACAAGAATTTTTAATGGTGTTTATCGAAAGATGATTATTTTCTGAGCATGCTGATACCAAATACTTAATAATTAACAGTTTCTTTATGATGACAGAATAACTTAAACATTTTCAAAATTAATAATGTGAGCGGCTATGATTTTCCTAATTCTAATAATTTTGTTACCGTCAAAACAAACATTTTTAACTACTAATACACGCTTCCCTGAAAGGATTGTCAATGAATAATAACAATAGCTATTCTGACGCGGGGCACGTGTTTATCTCCGTGGTACTATTAACTGGCCGATTTAGCACCTTATCCTTGTCAATTTTCTTGGGATCTTGGGGTTACCGTAAAAACAAAATTTACAGAGTTTTTACAATTGCCGAATGAGCACTCGTTAATAACCAACAACTCGGACAAGTTCGAAGCGCAATTTATAAAAGGGTGGGAATATTCATTTTGAAATGAAGGACTATTTTAATATTTGTTGTAGTTATTGTTTTAATTCAATAATTATTTTACGTGTTTATTTTTCATAGTCAATTTTTGGTAAAACAAAATGATGGTAAATGAGGATTTTCGTAATTTTTTAATGATGTTCAATCAGAATTAAAATAAATTTAATAATTGAAAATATTTGCTTTGACAGTGATAAATTTATCCTAATTTAGCATGTCATGACTGCTCATCTTTTAATTTTGAAAATGTTTGAAATATTCTGTCATGACATAAAACTGTTAATTAGTAGGTATTTGGGTATCAGCATGTCCAGAAAATGATTCTCTTTCGATATTAAAATATTTAATTAAATAAATTTAATTAAAATAAATTTAATAATTGAAAATATTTGCTTTGACAGTGATAAATTTATCCTAATTTAGCATGTCATGACTGCTCATCTTTTAATTTTGAAAATGTTTGAAATATTCTGTCATGACATAAAACTGTTAATTAGTAGGTATTTGGGTATCAGCATGTCCAGAAAATGATTCTCTTTCGATAGACACCATTACCATTCTTGTAAATAAAAGTGGTGAGAAATAAACTGCAAATATGTGATTCCCCATGCTATTCTCCTATGTTCTGCTTTGAAACTTGTCACTCGTTATAAAATTACTATAGAAGAAATAAAAAAAACATTTTTTTACTTAAATAATAACGATATAACATTTTTTTATATCGAGAACAAAACTCCTCATTTTGATGTAGATTTGACAAAAAATCATCTACTTTTGGCTTGCACAAATTGCAGAAACTATCTAAAATAATTAAAATTAAAAGTCTGTAAAATATCAATTTCATATTTTAAAGTTATAGTTAGGACAGTAGTTACAAACATATTTGATACCTAACAACTCGCTTCTACCTGTACGATATCTGATTGATATCAGTTTCTGGTATTCTAGCATGTTTCTTATCACAGAATGGACTTATTTTCAAAGTTTGGTACGTGATTTAACATATTTTAATAGCGACGTTATTATTGTCATCCCTAATTTTTCTTTAACTTTTAAATTATTAGATGTTATCGAAAATCATAAAATAACTCTTTGATAAGCGAGGCACCAAAAATTGGGAATCAATTAAATTTATATCTGAAAATCTATACCACTTACAGATTCTCATCATCTCCAGACTCCCAGCATCACCTTGTTCTGTCATGGGGTACACCGAATATTAATTTGCACACCAAACTCACTGGAAAAAAAAAAATTGTTGGCTGCCGATGTAGGTAGGTATATACTAAGCTCGTTTACAGGCCGAGTCAGTCTGATATAATCCCATAACTTTCACAAGGATTCAAGCGCAACTGAAGCACCAGCAGTAATAAACAAGGTTACCATATTATGAATTCAACTTACACGCATGGAATTGTCTGAAGTTTTGGCGAATTCTAGATAAAAAGTTAATTTCAAAACAAGTCGGCTGTTGACAAATTTATAGATCTTAAAAAGCTGAATTTTAATTTACCTAAGTAAGTACTCATCGCGTTTTGCTCGACATGATTATATAACAGGAAAAGTAGTAGAGAAGTATCGTTCAATTTATTACGGTTAAGAGCTTTTGAGTACATCTTTAAATTGAAAGCCATACCTAATTGAATATTATTTTAATAGGAACAATAATGAAAAGCCGAGGCTGAATATTCATTATAAGGAGAATATTAACATTTTTAATTATTTTGCAATATCCTCTCATAAGGTACCTAAACAAAATATTGTTTTTATTGATCTTAACAAGTTAAATAACAGATAGAAGTTTGTTTTGTACCTAAATAAAACGATAAGAACTAAATAATGAGACTACATTAATGTATTGATCCTTTGAAAGTAGGTAAACCGAATAATGTAATAGGATTTAGATTTTTATGGTTTCATTCATATTTTAGAAGAACGTGTCAAAATTTAAATCTAATTTTATCATTTGATTACAAAGCGCGTATTTTAGACACAAAGTAATGTGTTTCCTGTAAAAAATACAATTAGTTGTGAATTTTTTTAAATATTTCACTGGGTAGGTCCATTCAACACTGCATGGCTGTAGATGGCTGCTGGTGAGATTCGAACCACAAATATTTGTAGTGGTTTTCGAGCCAAGATTGGAATCCACCTGCCAAAAGGCAATGGCAAACCACTGTATCCTGCTAAGTAAAATGTCTTAAATAGTTCGGACTCCGGCGATAAAAAGGAAAGTCTCACCTAGTGTTAATTGATAGCTCGCGCACCACAGATATATTATATGAGAGGTATGCCCAGTATGCGGTTATGGTACTAGTAAAAGAAGACACTCGGCACAACTCTATAGTTGAATAAATTACACGATTGATGAATGCTATACTAATTTAAGAAAAGCACCTAAAATCATTGAGGTATTCACCCACCAGTGTGATATGATGCTAATGTTTATAAGAACTATGTGAATTTATTGCGGTCTTAACAATAATAGTAGTAGGCGGTGAAAATTTTGAGTCTATATATCATTTAATTTATTTTCGAGTTAATCTGGAAAATGCGTATTTGATTGACCACCTTTTAATAAGGGCTGTATCTTGAATTAAAAGGGTGCCATTTTGGAAATTAATAATTTCGGTTAAATCGGTATATATTTAACTTAGAAATAAGTGGTTTAGGGCTGATGACCTTCTGAATTTATCCTGTACCTACATGCTACCGTTAAAAAGAATGAAATCCGGTACCTATTTAAGGAAACAAATAGATAAGTAGATATTTCATAAAATATCGGCCTAATGATCTGAGCAATAACCTGACTTATGCCCGGTTTCACCAACAGTAAATAAGACCTTATTCATAGAATAAACTTATTTATTGGTTAAAAAATGGCAACTTCTGTTTCACCAAACACGAATAGCTCTAATCTATGACTATCTGCAAATAAACTAACCAGCCAACTAGTTCCAGTTAAGGTCTCTATTCATAGTTTTATAACCTCAATTTCCCTTCTTTCTGGTTCTACAACACTGGTTACTGTGAGAAAATAATCTAAACTTAAGCTTAGTGTATTTGATGCGAGTGATTGATAAATCAAAGGTAAAAAACACAAAAACCTTGTTTTTCTGTGATCTGAACAAAATGGTTCAGAAGATACTTTTAGGCTTGCACCGCTCTTTCAATTGTATTAGTTGCTATGCTCGATCGACACATCAGGTTTCGAGGTCGTTTTTGTCGTTCTCCGGTTGGTGGCGGCCGACGATCAGACGGAGGCGAACTACCTGGGAAGTTTACTCTTAGGATCTCTACTGTCTTCTTAGCTCGATTGAAGAGTCGTCGAACTTCTTTTCTTGGTTTTTCTAAGACGTTGTTCAACCAGTCAACATTTCTGTTGTTTTTGTGGACCTTGTGGACAGTTTTCGTGATATGCTAAATACATACAGGGTGTCCCAATATTCCATGGACATGGAGCAACCACAGATTACTGAGGTAAAAAAAAGTCGCTCGGACCAAACTTATCTCTATACCAAAGTGCTTCGTTTGTCCGTTAGAGGGCTTCAAAGTCTTTGGAAAATTTTAGTTTTTTTGAAATAGCTCAAAGTCGGCTCATTCCAATTCGATGAAATTTGGTAGGTAAATTTCTTATTAAAAGTACTAACTTCTGATGTACATGATAATTTGACGAAAACCCGGGAAGGGGTGAAACTACCCCTACCCTCCATTAAAATCGATCGTAATTGTTGATAGGGTAGCAGGAACGCTGTTCATGTTTTTTTGTTTGAAAGATACATCGTTTTAGCCCATTTTTGGTCTCCTACAAAAATCTGTATCTTTCCGAGGTGCTATGTGAGAAAATAAATTAGTCGACTATAACTAAATTTTTATTTCATTCTTTTAATTTGAAATCAAATTTTCAATTGTCAGGTGATTATTTTATCTAATCTCATAAAATATGCTCGATGTGGGCGCTGGTTTGGACCCTAGAAAGTTCCATCCTGCGCAAAAAAATGATTTTAACTTTTCTTGGAACCTCGTCGTTTTGCAAACTGTTTACTGCGTTTGAAAAAAACCATTTGCAAACACCTGAAAAAAAATCGAACCATACTAAACATCTTCTATGAGATTAGATCAAATGATCATCTGACAATTGAAAATTTGATTTCAAATTAAAAGAATGAAATAAAATTTTGGTTAGGTATCATCGAGTACTTTATTTTATCACATAGCACCTCGAAAAGATACAGATTTTTGTAGGAGGCCAAAAATGGGCTAAAACGATGTATCTTTCAAACAAAAAAACACGAGCAGCGTTCCTGCTACCCTATCAACAATTACGATCGATTTTAATGGACGGTAGGGGTAGTTTCACCCCTTCCCGGGTTTTCGTCAAATTATCATGAACATCAGAAGTTAGTACTTTTAATAAGAAATTTACCTACCAAATTTCATCGAATTGGAATCAGCCGACTTTGAGTTATTTCAAAAAAACTAAAATTTTCAAAAGACTTTGAAGCCCTCTAACGGATAAACGAAGCACTTTGGTATAGAGATAAGTTTGGTCCGAGCGACTTTTTTTTATCTCAGTAATCTGTGGTTGCTCCATGTCCATGGAATATTGGGACACCCTGTATAATCGCGTTCTGGATCTGTTCCGCCGCGGCAATCACGATTTTGGATTTTGGAAATCCCAGGCTCCGTACTAGACGGTAGGACCATTTTGTATTCCTCCCAACATGTTCCTCTATTATTGCGATATTCTACCACAGGTCTACGGCCGGTTCCAATTTGGAAGGTTATATGTCTGTGATCTGAACAAAATGGTTCAGAGGATACTTGCCAATTGGCTATCCTATTGCTCATAAAAGTGGACCTGAACGTAATGTCTAGAGCCTTCTGTCTATTTTTTGTGATGAAGGTTGGCTTAAAGCCGATTTTTCTTAGCACCAGTCTATTGCCTATTAAAAAGTTGCAAAGTGACCTACCTCTGTCGTTGGTGTTGGTGCTTCCCGAGACCTCTTGGTGTGAATTTGTGTCACATCCGACGATCAGGTGGACGCTGTTCCTCTCGCAGTAGGATACTAAATCTCGTACTAAGGGCGGAGTTTATTCACCAGACCTGTCGCCTGGGAAGTAAGCTGAGAAGACGATGAATTTCATCTTGTCATTCCCTACGGGGGCTATTATTCGGACTGCTGTCACATCTCAGGTGCAATAACCTGAGAGCATAAAGTATTTTATAATATTCCTGATCAGTATACATGCTCTTGACGACTGCTCTGAGCCAACTGCCACTAACTTACCAAATGAGTTTCCTAGACCCCTAATTTTGCCAGTTTTGTCTAGCCACGAATCTTAGATGAGAGCGATGTCAGGAAGCTCCTTTTTAAATTTCATACCAAGCACATATCTGGATGCTTTGAAATGTTGAAGAACAATCTGTATGCACTTAATGTTGGACATTAACTGAAGTTTGAAGTAGAAAGTTGTGGAAGGCAAAGCAAAGGAAGGTATGGATTAAACAGTATTTCTACTGTCTAAACTGTAATGTGGATTTTTCTGTAAAGTGCAGACTTTTAGTCACGGCACGACAACTAAGCTGGGGGAGGTGGTCCATGGCAGGGCTGTCTTGAGCTACCATGCTAGAGTTTGAGTTTTATATCTGACGGGCTCTATCACCTCTGCTAACCTTACTCACTGTCGCTCATTGTAAGGCTTTCTTCTATCCGCCAGCTGGGTTGCTCCTGATGGGTATCTCAACCGCAAGAGAAGAGACACATGCACAAAACAAAACCGCTCTAAAATAAAATTTTACAGAGAAGGGAAAAGAGGAACACCAGAATATCCAGATATAAATCAGCTGATAAAGAGGCAAACGAAAGAAAAGAAAGAAAAGGAAAACAACTCATTAAGAAATGAAGTAATAGAAGAAAAAACCACAACTCGAAAATCTCAAGACCTAAACCAAATACGCTAAAATAATAATACCGGACACTCCTATACCTATAGCATTGCAACAGATTGCGTCCTAGGAAACCTGTATTACCGCTTTACTAGGGTAGCGCATTCTCATTCTCACAAAAAGGGAAAAAAGTTGGGAATGTCAAATTTGACTTCATAAACGTCAGATTTTCCATGAACGTAGTAGTAGTAGTATGGTGGGTTGGGGTGGTACACCCCAAGCGACTAGGCCACCGAGGGCTCTTTTCGCCTTACCCGAACCATGGTGAAACTCCTACTCGAACCTCCCCGACCTTTTAATAAAGGCCAGAAGGTTGTTGTATGAGAGGAGTTTCATTTCTTCCTCTTGTAGCTCCTCAGACCCAAAGATATTGAGCCTGAGGTTACTGTATACCTCGCATACGCCCACATAATGGTGGGAGTTCTCGTCATCCATTCCGCATTTAGGGCAGACCGGGTCCCGAGACACCCCCATCACTTGCAGGTGTCTGTTCAGACTGCTGTGACCGGTGAGAACCCCGACTAGTAGTCTGAGTTCCTTCCGGTTCATTCTGGACATGCTGGTCCATCTGTTTCCGATCGGACCAGCCAGAAACAGCCTGGCCTGTCTGCAGCCTGGTGCTGTTTCCCAGTGGTTCTCTAAACCCTTGCGAGTCCATTCTTTAATAGATTCTTTGAGAAGATTTTTGGTCAGACCCAGGACGGGCTCCGGCCCACAAAAGGTTTCCCTGGTCCCGAGCTTCGCGTATTGATCTGCTAGCTCATTACCTGGTACACCTGAGTGTGCAGGAACCCACACGATATGCACCGATTTTCTGTCCGTCAGTCTGTTCAGCGCCTCGACACACTCCTGGACCAGTGGGGAGCTGGTTCCGTGTGTGCCCAGCGCTTTTGCGGCGGCCTGACTATCTGTGCATATGTATATCGTCCGTTCCCTGGCTTCTGTTATCTGCTCCAGTCTAGCTGCTTGCAGGATGGCATAAATCTCCGCCTGGAAGACGGTTGCGGTGGACCCAAGAGGGTAAGATCTTCCCAGTTTCCGTCCAGCCAGGTAGAGCCCCGCTCCTACGTGGCCATTTTTGTTCCTGGAGCCGTCTGTGAAACAGACTAGTCCTCCTGGTTCGAAGGCTACTTCCCTTTTTTCCCACTTTTCCTTTTCAGGAATTTGCAGGGTAAATTTCTTGTTTTCTCTGTTGTTTCTTGTTTTTGAGGTAGACATAAGGTTTGAGATTGGTATCTCCATCTCGGCAACCTTGGCTATCTCTGTGTGTCCTTTGTAACCTCCGCCTTTCCATAGTCCCGAATCACGCATTCTTAGGTTGGCCGCCATGGCCTCCCCTTTTATCCAAATGGGAAGCGGTGGCAGCTCCAGAATGACATTCAGGGCTGCTGACGGGGTGGTTCTCATTGCACTTGTTATTAACAAACTGGCGAGCCGTTGGAGTTTAGCTAGCCTGTTTGTAACGGTATTGCTTGTGGTTGTTTTCCACCAGACCACCGAACCATAACTGATTCTCGGTCTGATGATGGCCGTGTATAACCAGTGCATTATCTTCGGTTTTAGCCCCCACACCTTGCCTATTGTCCCTCTTAGCTGCCATAGAGATGACACAATTTTTGTGACTATTCTGTCAATCTGTGGCTTCCAGGTCAGCTTTTCGTCTAGTACCATTCCAAGGTATTTGGCCTCCCCACTAAGAGTTAGGAGTTTGCCAAACAGCCTGGGTGGTTTGAATCCTCTTTTTTCCCTTTTCCTTGTGAAGAGGACCATGTCGGTCTTTCCGGGGTTGATGGTCAGCCCCGCCTCTTCACACCATTTTTCAATTATCTTACATGCACTCTGCATGCGATCGCAGACCACGCTTAGGAATTGGCCGGTTACTAGAACCAGCCCGTCGTCAGCGTATGCCTGTGCATACAGTCCGTCATCTGTCAGGCGATTTAGGAGGCCGGCCATGATCAGGCACCACAGGTGAGGTGATAGGCAGCTGCCTTGGGGGCATCCACCACTCACCGCAATGCCCACTCGAACTTCTCCCGCACCCGACGACACCTGCCTGCTTTCGATCGCTGAAGCAATCCAGTTAATCAGGACCGGGGGGGTACCCTTGGATTGCAGCTCTGTGCATATGGTTTTTGTTCTTGCCTTGTCAAAAGCGCCTTCCACATCAAAGAAAATGGCCAAGGCCCAGTTCCCGTGATGCAGCGCTTTTTCAATTTCTCTAGTCACTGCGTGTAGAGCAGTTTCCGTGGATCTTTTTCCATGAACGTACAACTGTCTAAAAATTAACATAATTTGTTATTAAGTCCGCGTATTAAAACGCATTCTTATCAGTAACTACGTGTTAGAAACTAAAGTCTACAGCTTCGTAGATCCTATAAACCCGTATTTTTGTTTTTAATACCCACTGAAAGAGGATTATCGATTTCTATTCGTGTTATTATTTTGTTTCATTTTTCAAACTTCGCTTTTTTCCACTTGATACCTACGCCTGTGACCAAATGTGCCAAAAATATGACATCCAGCTGTTCAAACATAACCGTGTTTCGTAAACGTCAACGAGTGAATGCGCTACCCTAGTAAAGCGGTAATGCAGGTTCCCTATTGCGTCCACTTTAGCAGCGCCGCCAAGCATGAACTGGGGACACTAAAAATTAAATTTGGTGAAACATAGCGGGAGTTTTAAATATCAACGCTAAATAGAAAAGCTCTTAAAATTAATTAGACGGAATAGAGACGGAGGAAATGGGACGAATAATTAATACAACAATAAACAACAAAGTTTTCAATATGTTTATTATATTAACAATAATTAACTATGTACTTACACAATATTATGTACACACACAATATTATTAATATCTTTAGGTAGGTATATTTCAAAAAGATTGAATCGCTATATACCTAAGTGTAAGCCTTTTATTTGCCGCAATTCCAATAATGTGCTTCCTTGCAGTTTTAAAGGTCTATTATTTGCTGGATTAACAAAATTTTCCTCTTTGAAATGATCAGTACAAAATAATATGGTGAGAAATCGACTTCGACACTCCACACTTTTTCCAAATTTCGTCACTCATCGATGTTATTATAACCTATTGCTTGTTCCTATTTCCATCAGCATAGTTATAAATAAATATTAATAAGTTTATTTACGCGGCTTCTAAAGTTAACTTTATACATAATTCTTTATTTCTGCTTGGAACACCGTGGAAAGGTCTGGACATGCTTAACAATCCATAGTCGGAGCAACAGCACACAGCACATATTTTCCAGACATAATACCTATGTTTACTTTAATACAGCGGTACATTATAAATGCCTATTTAACTGGTACGCAACAAAATTATCCGCTGATATAATGCTTTGAGAGTAACTTTAAATTGAAATTATACTTGAAACTAAAACGTTCAATTATTACTAATGACAAATTATAAATAATTATGATTGAATGCAGCTGTCAAAAACCGTGAAAAGTTACCTATAACTTTGAATTTAAACAGCTTAGTGTCCCCAGTTCCTGCATGAGGGCGCTGTAAAAATGAACGGAGGTTTTGAGAGGAGGTGTCCGGTATTAATATTTTGAGGTATTTGCCTAAACTAAGTAACAAGCTGATCTTCTAGTTGTGTAGATGATAGGGGAGTTTTCACAATTAATCGAGACAAAATATTGAAAATAGTAGAAAAATTCTATACAGATGTGTATGAATCGAAAATGAATGCTAGCGACAATAATCAACCAAAACGTGCTAGCAGGTACAATAATAATAGCTCAATAAAAAAACCAGAATAAGAACTAAAACACAACTGATAAAATCGCAACTCCTTAATAAAATACATATTTGATGAATTGCATATTATTTTTACTATAGGTTACTAAATGTAACCTATAATGCTTATAAGTTAAAAAATGCCAGAGCGTGTTGGAACCCAACATTAAAACAGGTGCGTTTTTTAAAGATTGCCTTAGCAACATCAACATACAAACCCAGAAGCGAAGTCTAAATACCAACTTTTTGATCTGTCTGATTGGAGTATACGCTCATACGTCAAATAAAATAATTGTTGCGTCCCGCTTCTCATTTTTTACTTTCATTTTAATCCTGTCCTTTTCCGTACCCTTCCTTGTGTGAACTTTTGCAATGGATCGGGTGTTTTACTGGTAATCTACCCACAACTGCTAAATTGTGCTAAATTGTGCACCACCCAGTCATTTTAGATATTGTTAAACATTTCCATGAACAGATATTATCTAACCTGATTATTTATGATCTGTCTGATCAGGTCAGGTGCGCTGGCGGCTTGCGTTGATTGAAGCGGATATACCGCTCGCGTCTGAATTATTGATATTTCAGCTTTATTCACAATAATTCACATAAAGAGGCACAATAATGTAAGCCAAGAGCGTTTTAATAGTTAATCGAGCGATGGTAGCGGTGGCGTTATCTTAATAAACTGATTGACGTCACGGAGTTAATTTTCGCAACTACGTCATTAGTTAACTGAAATTGGCAGTATAAAGAACGTATTACTAAATGGTCGAAGAGAAATTAATTTCTTATCACATTAAGGCCATGATGCAGATACATTATGACATTCAAAATGTCATAATAAAAATTTTTTACTTCACACATCTACAATACATCATGTCGTCACATGAAGATTCAGTAGTCATTATCTGTATACAGGGTGTATCTAAATAACACCGAAAAAAATTAAGGGGTGATTCTGTGATGAAAATTAAGGGGGGTATTTGGTATAGAATTTTTCGAAAAAAACTCTCCCCGAAAAAGTTACACCCCTCCGAAGAATTAAGAAAAAATGTTTTTTATTTTTTATTTTCCCTGTATAGTAAGCTAAAGACACGAAAATTGGTAACTATTAATTGTCAATGAAACTACATATTTTGAATTTTTTTCAACCCTGAAGTATGCTTAGAAGGGATTGAAATAGTCAACCCCTAAGATATTTTACCATACAATTTTTTTTTTAGATTATAAATTTTCTCTAAAAAAACACGGCTGAATAGCTCAATGAATCTACAAACTTTTTTATCTTCACAAGTTGTTTCGAAAACTTAAGCATTTACGAGAAAAAAATAAATGACAATAATACTGATAGCAATTGTATTGTTGACCTTCGACAGTTTCTTTTTTCATTCTTTGTTTACTATTGTTTTAGTTGTGAGAATCTTTGCCTAATTTTTTGGTTGGCTATTGTTCAATAAAACACTATTTATAACATGAGCTTGCAATACATTTTTTTTTCTCTTATGTGCGCAAGTTTCAGAAAAAACTTATGAAGATAAAAAAGTTTGTAGATTAATTGAGCTATTCAGCCGTGTTTTTTTTTAATTTTATTCTAAAAAAAAATGTAAAGTAAAATTACTTAGGGGTTGACTATTTCAATCCCTTTCTAAGCATACTTCAGGGTTGAAAAAAATTCAAAATATGTAGTTTAATTGACAATTAATATGTACCAAATTTCGTGTCTTTAGCTTAATATACAGGGAAAATAAAAAATAAAAACCATGTTTTTTTTAAATTCTTCGGAGGGGTGTAACTTTTTCGGGGAGAGTTTTTTCGAAAAATTTTATACCAAAAACCCCCCTTAATTTTCATCACAGAATCACCCCTTATTTTTTTTCGGTGTTATTTAGATACACCCTGTATATCTACATACGATCTATTCTTTGCAGCCGTCGAAATGTCACTTGTCAGCAAGCAGAGTAGTGAAACACATTTGTAGGCGACAAGTTTCTTTATGTCTGCAGCGTGTTTGCTTGGTGTATGAATCGTCATTGTAATCATTATGTTTTAAATGGAAGCACATGTTGTCGACATGTAGAAAAAAAAATTCGTGTAAGCATGCGATTGGCTCTCAGGAAAAATTTACTATTATTTGAAAAAAAAAAAAAAACAATAAACTCCAAAACAATAGGCAAACAGTGTGATTTGATGCTTGACTTCATAAAAGCTAATGAAGTTTTATTGACTGGTCTATTAAGCCAAAAAAATGGGCAAGAGACAACTAAAAGCTTTAGGAGGAACTAGCGGGAATTTTAAATGTCTGTGATTCTCGACCATTCAAATCCACGGATAAACTCAATGAAAAACGGTTTACATGTCCCTATCCTAACTTTTCATGTTTTATCCCACTACGTGGAGTAAATTTTAATACAAAGTGATGAAAATTATCCGATTTTTCATCACCCTGTATTAAAATTAAACCAGGATACTATGTGAAAAGTTAAGATAGGGACATGTAAGCCGCTTTCCGTCGTCCTGATTCCACACTGCTTTGAAGTTGAACATTTTCGATTTTCACTTGTTTATAACTCACAAACCGCTCAATCTAAATTCCAATGGTGAAAACTACCTGTATTCGATTTCTTCACACTTAAAAAATGTAATATTTTACAAGGTGTTCCCGTTAAAATTACGAAGTAGGTGTCAACTTCCGGTATTTCCGGAAGTGCGGCCATCTTCAAAATAATTTCATTTAATTTTTCGTGATCACTTATGTCTGGAAATTTTTTATTTTGAGGTTCTAGGCCCATTAGTTTCCGAGATGTAGCCGGTCGCCACCCTTAATAAATCACCCTGTATTTAGTTGATGATCTCTTGATATTTAAGAGTGCATAGTCACAAAAAAATATTCAGAAACAATGCCAATGATTATTTTAATATTCCTTAGTCTATATTCTCTGGTGGGCTTTCTAAATTGATTACGAAATGTTAATAAATTTCATTAATATTAAAACATTAAAATGAATTGAAATTTTTTTTTAATTTCAAAATGATACCAATCTTCATATACAATGAATAACAATCACTGACACTAAAAAATAGTATATTATGCAACGAGCTTATAATGAAGGCTATTAATACGCGAGTATGATGGTTAAGATACGAGCCGTAGGCGAGTGTCTTAACCATCATAAGAGCGTATTAATAGCCATTATCTGCGAGTTCCATACACTATTTTTTCTACGACCCTTTTTTATTTCATAGAAAAGATTAAAAAATTATATATTTTAACAATGACCCGTGTACAATTGCGGATCATTGAGGTTAAGATAGGTTGCTATTTGTTTGCGAATATTACCAAATTTTCTCTTTGTCGCTAAGGTTATTCTGCTGAGACATGTTTTAGTATCAAGTTTAAACGGCACTACTCACTACTGCGTAATTTTTATTATGCGAAGTTCGAATTCCGAATTTTACGCTTCGATTTTGAGATTAATTAATAATTTTAATAACATCGACAGCCATTAATTACGATATTGTTTATCTGCGCAACGCGGGTCGCAGCGTTGCCGCTTTGAATACTATCACGGAGCTCTACGAATGATATAATACTTTATCTTCCCATCTTTACACGATATACCTACTGATCAAATTAATTAAGGTAACATAAAATCTTGATAAATTTTCTTTGAATGTTATTACTTATGTTCTAAATTAAATAAACGTTCAGAATTTTTTTTCAGAAATACAGAACTTATATCACAAGGCAATTTTTGTCGTGAGTATGACAACTCTGTGACTTCGGTTGGCTTGCCGACCCGATTGTGAGCGAAAAGGACCCGATTCGATTGCAAATGCTCCTCTGCCATTGGATAGCTTGACCAGTGCTTTAATGAAAATTTGTATCTTAATGAGACCCATTAAAGCACTGGTGATTCATATTTAATATGCATATTAAAGGTTGGGAGTAGAAAAAATAACTTAATCAACTATTTAGATAAAACACACTGACTAAGCTGATTATTCAACAATCTTTGTTAATTAAATTAAAATAATTATTATTGGCACTTCTCTCTAGAAATATGATTATTATTAAATAGAGATATTTTTTGAAATATTAAATAGTACCTACTGTTATGAATTGTAGCCATATCAGAGCCTCTATAGGTAAGTTCTTTACGAGGTTAAAATGCGATATCTCGAAAAATATAATTAAGTATTTTTAAGGAAATTTTTTAGCAGGTAATTGCTACTCGGGGGGGACCACTCTACGATATTTTAGACAATTTTTCATTCACTACCTTTTGAGGGGAGGGGGTAACTTTTAAGCTTTATATAGGATTCCATTTTTTTTTTATTACAGATTCAGATTTTATAGCTAAAAATACATAGAATTTATCCTGAATTTTTTTCTCGATCACGTGTATTTTTTTCGTTCAATTTCGGTAATAAAAGAAAGCAAAAAAAGATATATATTTTTCGATTACAGCGCCTCCTATCCTATCATGAATGGTGAAAAAGTAAATCGAGAAATTCTACTGATTATTAGTCGTAAAATTCGAATCTGAAAATGCGATATCTTGAAAAAGAATTAAAATATTTTGAAGGAATTTACTCTACGATATTTTAGACAATTTTTCATTCACTACCTTTTGAGAGGAGGGGGTAAACTTTGAAACTTTATATAGGAACCTATATTTTTTATTGCAGATTCGGATTTTATTGCTAAAAATACGTAGAATTTATCTTCAATTCTTTTCTCGAACACGTGTATCTTTAACTGATTTTTAGTCGTAAAATCTGAATCTGAAATAAAATATAAGGGTTACTGTTTCAAATTCCAAAGTTGGATGAAACACCCCTCAAATACGGGTGGAGGAAAAACTGTCAAAAATACCGTAAAATGTGTCTCTCTCTCTGTAACTATGTCACCAAAATTTCATGAAAATATTTGCAACAGCTTTAGAGATTTCGAATTTGCAACACTTTTAACAGCACACCCTGTATAAGAGCATGTGAGTTGAAGAGTGGACCAAGCAAGAGACCATCGAGACCTATAATACCTAATACTTACTTACAAAACTGGTATATCGTATCTGTTATTTAACGCCTTTTGTCACTTCGATTTATGAGTGAGTTGCAGAATAAGGCTAGACATACAATTGCGACTTTAATAGAGCGACTGTATGTCCCAAAAATTACACATTATTGTTGTAATCAACATTACGCGACAAAATATTTAAGACCTTTTAAGTGGTAACGCGGTGTCTCTCAGACACTGACACATTTTCAATGTGCGATATTTTTGTTATTACTTTTGAAATAATTTTTTTCCGTTCGTGTATTCTTTCACTGTATCTTTAGAAAACTAAAGCCAAAATTTCATAATTTTTGTGCACACAGGAAGCGAGTAATAATTTTTTTTAAGTATAGCATGTCCTGTTCTGTGTCTTGCAGACACCGGGTTACCTTAAAGAATACTTTATTTTTATGATTAATTTCACCGAATTGTGGGTAAAGGAAACATAAATATTGCTTTGTATAAACTTTTCATTCATCGAAAGGAAGTAAATAACTGTCTCATGAAGTCATGAAGAACAAAATTTTCTATTATCCTCTTCACGTTCCTAAAAGAACTATGCAATTAGGTTTGCTACAATTTATTGCACATCTCGGAAAGTAACATAATGCAGTTTATTGCAGCCATAAATAAAAAAAAAAAATAAAAAAATATATAATCAAATATTATTTGATTATATTTTATTGCCACCTGTTGACTAGGAATTTTAACTTAATTTTTTGAGATTGTTATTTTAAAAGTTATAGTTATTTATGTATCAAGGGAGTTCTGAGGATGTTAATTACAGAGGGCAACATATTGCAATCCCGAGGGACGTTAGTTCCGAGAGATTGTTAAGTTGCCCGAGGTTATTAACATCCAATAACTCCCGTGCTACATAATTAATTTTATTTCATATAAAATGAAATATAAAAACGAAATCTGTTGGTTTTTAAACTTAAACGAATGTTTTTAATAATAATTGAGTAAGCATGATTATTGATTACCATGGATATGTCAGCTGGAAAATTTGTAGAAAATGACATATGAAATCCAAATATTCAATTAATAATGCAATAACAAAACCAACATCCAATGGTTACCAGAATTAAACAAATAGTAATAATAGAGGGAGTTACGGATTCATAACAGTCCCAAGGGAGTTATGAATATCTTTATAGTTACGGTAACCAAGCGTTTATCTAGTTATAATGTATTAGTATGAAATAATTTTTTTTATTTTTTGTCAAATAAAAAAATAATGTATCCGATTATTATAGGTTCAAAAAATTAAATAACAAGCATATATTAACACATAAATATTGCATAACCCCCCCAATAATGCATTAATGTCTTCCGTGCCTGTGAGACACCGCTTTGGCGTAAGGGTAAGTCGTTCCACCTTACCACTTAAAGGTTAACAGGATTGAAGAACAAAATTTGTCCCGTGATTGGGATGGTTGTATCTAATTTCAGAAACGTGCATATACTGCGACTAAACAGTTACGCAACCAGAAATCAGCAAAAGCCACAGCGGGCGTCTAGACGTAGCTGAACGCATAACTGTACACTCCCTTTAAAAATTATTACTATTATTTACTCCATATCAATAACTGATACCTAACAATTGTTCTGAAAAATGCTTACAGAATAGACTTGGATAAAAATGTAATAAAAAAAATATGAAAAATTACTGTTTTCTCAATATAAACTTTAAAATATGTCAAACATTAAAAAGTTCATACAAACCTTTGATCTTGTTCATATCCACAAATAATGTCAGACTTTCTCCTAATCTTATCAAGATCAGGTCCAGGGTCATAGGTAATCATCACAAAAGAACTGTCCATAATATCTGGTGCTGATCTGCTTTTAAAAGGAAGTAAAACTTCCTTAAATATCTCCTCGTCACTCATTTCTTCCTTAACGAATGTGATCGGATTTTTACCTTCCGAGTCAACTTGGTATGCTTCCAGACAATCCTCGTAGTCGTTATAAAATTCAAAAAGGCATCTCTTGTAGGTGCTAGGTATACTTTTACCTTTTTCCTTAAATGCAATCCTGTCGTCAAGGACGTTTGGTTCACTGAAGCTCTTGGTTACTTCTCTGCAACGTTGTGATGGGAACTGAACTAGAAAAAACTCATCCGACTCCAGCAGGCTGGGTTTGTGGTCGTAGCACTTAAGTTCATCCTGACTATGTTTTGAGTCCAAATATATTTGATTTATTGTATTCTGCTCTCTGGCTAGACAAGGTTCAGATGCTGTCGTGTTTATAATAGATGGACAATTTGAAGGTTGCAAAATGACTGCTTTATTTATATTTTCCATAGAATTAGTTGGTGTTTTTTCATCGAAATCTATGAAGTTCATTTTAGATTCGTCTAGTTTAAAATCTATATCCACTAAAGGATTTTCATTAACTTCCAAAGGCAGACTATTTTTTAAAGCTTTTGAATCATCTGATAACGATTCGTCTACGCATGTTTCGTAACCATCTTTTTCTGAAGAGTGTGTTACATTTGATGCTTTATCACTTTGAGTTAGACTATCAGGTTTATGCAATGTACTATCTTTAATAATGCTTCTCTTTAAAACGCTAATTTTTTGATTAGTTTCTTCTATATTACTACTAACTATATCTTTGTCTTCTGCGCTTTTTAAACTTAATTCTATATCGCTTTCAATCACATGTATTGTTTGATCTGCAATTAGGCAGTCATTATCTAAAAAATCGTTGTTAACTAAGTTTTTTTCAGAATCATTTTCTTTTATACCAAAATCTTCTACCTGGGATATCGATGGAGAATGATTGAATGAATTTTCTTCGTCGATAGATATATGCACAACTTCCAAACATTCTTGGTACTCTTCTATACATTCTTGAAAATCCTCCAGACATGTTTGGTCATCCTCTGTGTCCTAAAATAAAATATGGTGATAAAAAGATCACTATGAACATTGTATTAGAGAACAATTTCTCAATAATAATTAGGGGTCGCCAAGACAAGATTTCTTGTCTTGATAACAACTTCTTGTCTTGTCTTGAGAAAAAATCAAGAAATTAAAAAAATCTTGTCTTGACGTTTTCTTGACATCTTATATCTTGTCTTGACTCAAGAAATTTCAAGATCTTGAAATTTCTTGAATCTTTGAAATCAACCGGTGATTCCTAGGTGAACTTTTTATTGCGTTTCGTGCTAACACGGCAATCTGGTGACTTTCCGCCCCGATCTTAATTTTATTCTGACGAAACTACCCGTCCTTGTCGAAAATGGCCCAATATTTTCTCGGAACGCCAGCAACATCTGTACCTGCGGAAAGGCTTTTTTCACGAGCAGCTTTAACAATAACAAAGCCAAGAAACCGGCTAGGCGTTGACTCCATAAGAAGTCTGATGTGCCTTAATTCATGGCTTATGAATTCTGATCTAAAAATGAGTTAAATTTGATATTCAAAATCTAGTTTGCATCTTTAGTTTCAACAGGATTTTAATTTTTTAATTTTTTTTATTTACATTTTTGTGAATGGTTCTAGCAAAAAATTTATGATCAAAATTAAAATATGTTATGTTCTGTTAAAATATGTTATATTTTTCACAAACAAATACGTTTTTGTTGGTCAAGAAATATCAGGATTTCTTGTTTTATTGACAAGAAATCTTGGTATTGACATAAAATTTCTTGTCCTGTCTTGAAATCTAAAATTACTTCTTGTCTTGATCTTGTCTTGAAATCAAGACAAGACAAGACAAGATCTTGAAATTTTCAAGAATTTGGCGACCCCTAATAATAATAATCAAGAGGGATACACTAAAGGGGTAAGTATCCAATAAGAGAAAGTTAGGATTTTTTTATCTGCCGCCCCATTATTACTTGAATAATCCAACATAACTCATCAGGTAATGTAAATAAAACCAGTGCATCAATAAGTTTGCATAAAATAATAAAAAATCTTGCATTATCAGTGTTGGGTGCTGGCCCATCTGAGATACCATGTCAAGGGGGTGAAACGAGCGGAAATCCATTCAAATAAAAAATATCACCTTTACCCAACACAGCCAATTTTTTTTTGGTTTTCCTCCGAGAAATCGCCAGCTTCCAAGTATAAGAATTTCTTTTAAAGTTTAAATATTTCAACCAAAATGTTCTATTAATATTTCTAAAGTAAATAAAGTATCCTATTAGCGCTAATGACCAAAAGAAGGCCGAAGTGCGGAACTAATGTAAGCTACGTGACTATGTAATAGGGACTTCTCTGTATTTATATTATACAAAATGAACCATTTCTTTTATAAGCAATACACATTTTTCGAGGAATATTTTCATAGATTTCAAAGCCACCTTCTTTTCCCAGCGGTACATGTGGATTACACGCATTTGGCTAATGGATATATAAGTGGCCGGGCTATTTCACTACAATAGAGTTTATCACCAGAGCGGGGACCAAAAGTCTCCAAGTAAGAGTTCCTATTCAGGGTAATAAATTTTTATACACCGGCGTGAAATTGCTGGTGAGATAGAGAAGCTTTAATGAGCAGTTTATTGCACTACAAACAAGTAAGAAAGCAGACCTTAAACAAGCATACCTGAATGTTGCTTAAGTTTAATGGCCTAGGAAGGGACATTCAAAAGATGGCCCCTCACTTCAAAGGTAACTGGAATCTGCAGACAATGGAGTCCATGGTCCAGGAAAAGAAATGGCGATACAAGGCAGAGACCCGCGTGGGCAAGAAGCTCGCTAGACAACCTAAGTCCTAAGAGAAAATAATATGTCGAACAGGATTGGTTAGGCAAGATTTAAAATAATCCAATTGGCGGGTACTCTCACCACCTCCGCCCACTGCCGGAGATCTTTTAGAGAAAGCAGGAATTTTTGAAACGAAAGAAAAGACAGTTGAAATTTACTCAAATTTAGCCCTCGAACCAGCATGTAGTGAAATCTTGAAGAGCTTTTTTTGTGACTTCGCGCCGTTAATTATCGAACTTCAGTGCTACTTCGGGTGATATAAATTCTTTCGCGAATGAGAACTTTGTGGAAGTTTGTGTATACTCCGAGTGTTAGTGAAAGGAAGATGGAATGTTAAAGCAGCAGACGCACATCACCAGCCTCCAAGTGCAGCGTTGGAAGCTATCTAGACGAAGACCACCGTCTAGCCCCGACACCCCGAGGGCTAATTAAAGGTCACGTGTAGATTTTTTAGAACCAATTATGATATTTTTTTGCTGATACATACCTATTTTTGCGATCATCTGCACATGATCATATCCATGGCATTTTTTATCAACCTGTGTGTTTGTAGCGGCTCCATGTTTAATTAATAATAATATTGATTACTCTCAAATTTTCAAACTTTCAATTATAACTTGTGAGTGAGGTACAGGGAGATTATTTTGCATTTTATTTAATCAAATTCAAACCAATCATTATCAACCGATATGGCAAAGCTATTGAAAATATTTAATTACTACTTATGGCATTTCCTCTAGGAATAAAGCCAAATTCATTAACTTCAGAATCAATCAATTTTAGAATTTTAGAATCAATTTTGATTCATGCTGAGGTACTTAAAGCAAAATGCGAATTGACCATGTGTCTTAAATGAAATTAGTTCACTTAAAATCAAGTGGTTAGTTTTTTAAAAACCTCTCTTTCGTTTTTCGCGTCAACATTCACCAGAATGTAATTAAAAAGGTAGTATGATGACTCATTGGGGTTTTAAGGCTCCCGTTTTGAAGAAAAACGGGAGTTCGGCAAGCAATATGGCAAGAGTTAGTAGAGAAACGCCGCGAGCTATGCCTGTGTTGCTCAGTGGCGCGTCCCCTGGGTGGCGGATTGGGGCCTTCCCTTACAGGAAGGATGCGCGGCCGGAGGTGCCGGGCTGTTTCTGGGAGAACTGGTGACTCACAAAAGCGGACAGGGCCCCCGACTGCGCGGCGGACCATGCACAGGACTCGAGAGACGTGTGAGGTGTGACACACGGTGGGGGCAGCAACCCACGAGACCTCTAGCTCCGCACACTCACACCAAACACACACAGTACACTGACACAATGGAAAAGTAGACAGATCTCGGAAGCCTCTTCAGCACAGACTGGGAGAACTCTGAGGTGGAGGTTCGGCGGAATGGTAGCGTCGAAATAAAGTCAGGACCGCACACCTGATGCCGTTGGACAGTACAGGGGCCCACCCTTGCCTAGCCAGCGTAGGGGGCTGCCCTATCATCCTTCGAAAAATCTTGAAAGCATAGCAATGCCAGGTGGCGCCTGGGAAATAGGCCAAGCTGCGCTTTTCAAGGGGCTTCGCCTGCGGCCGCCACCGACCAGAAACCTTAGGAATAGTTTTTAAGGAAGTGGGAAGAGAGGGAGGAGAGAAGTCTACTTGGACATACAAATCTACACAAACAAAACAAAAATCATGGAAGAAGAAGACAAGGAAAAAACGAAAAACGTGCAAAAAATGGAAGTAGAGTTCCCTAGCTCAGAGCCGGAAGAAATTCCTAAAGCTCTGGAAGATCTCCTTCTGGGGGCCTCCGAATCCGACGGCGACCCGCGCGGCCCGACTCCGAAGGAAGCAGGAGAGCAGAAATGCACTCCAGCAGAAACGGAGTCCGGGCCGTCGGTCGGCGGGGGAAAAGAGAAGGCCCTAGAAAGAAGGAAACAGAAAAAGAAGGAAAAGAGACGAGAAGCCAGGAAGGCGGAACGGCAGGTGCGGAGGAAGCAGCGAGAAATCGCAGCGGCCACAACAGCCCTGTCAAGTCAGGTAGGGGCGCTCGAACTAGGGAAGACAGGGGAGTCCGACAGGAAACCCACGTCCCTTGGTGAGAGCACCCAACCAGGCGATTCCACCACTGGTACTCCAAGGACCTCCGAGAGGGGACCTATCGCACGGGACGCCAGGAGGGCTGCAAATAAGCGGACCTTCAGGCTGCCCACGGAGCCGGCCAGCTTGAGGGGGGAGGCGGGGAAAAGCACGACCACGCATGGAGTGCTACCCTCGCCGGGACCCTCAAAAAGATCGCGCTCTGACGGAAGGACCCCCCCCCCCCCCCCGAGAGGGAGAAAAAGAGAATTGCCCTCGACAAGAGGGAGGAGGGACCGGCAAATAGGAGTAGGCGTGCCGGGGGGCAGCCCAACCCGAAAGGGAGGGCGGACCCCAGGCCTGCCTGCCCGAAAGCGGAACCTCCGACAAAACAGCCTCAACAGCTGAGAGCCCAAAGTAAGTCTCTCCAAGTAGTCATCAGGTCCAACCGACCAGATGGCAAAGTTGGAGAAGAAGAAGCAACAGAGCTGCGCCGACAGCTGGTGGCTGAGCTGAAAAAAGCCCAGACTACAAATCGGGAGCTTGAGCTCAGCTTCCAGAAATCAGGAATAGTCGAACCCGGCTGGTTCCTGATCACGGCAAAAGACGAGACATCGGCGGACTGGCTGCTGAGAGGCTGGACGCCACAGGCAGTGGGAGGAAACACGTTCACCCAAGTAAGGGCAACGGAAGCTCCCTGGACAGTGGTGATCGGCTTCTGGATTAGCAGTCCGAAACCGGTCGATGTCTCTGAAGTGGTAGAGATGCTGAGCCTCCAAAAAAGGAGGCTGGATGTCAGCAACTGGCAGCATCTCGACAACAGAGAAGGACTGGGAGGATGGCAACTCATCTTTCGGGTCAGCCAGGAGGACGCCAGGAGCATAGAAAGCGGCGGCTGGGAACTCAACTACGAGTTGACCACCCTGACAGCGCGTCGGGTGACACTCTGGGGTCCCGCCGCCGTTGGAAATGCACCAAGCACCTCCAAGCAGGCCCAAGATGAGCCACCGAGGAAAAAGTAACCTCCCATGGAGGGAATAAAGGTAAGTCAGATCAATCTGCAGCACAGCCGGGATGCCACAGCAGAAATGCTAAGCAGCCTGGTAAAAAAACCTGCAGATGTGATACTAATTCAGGAACCATATGTCTTTAGGAGTCAAATAAAAGGACTGTCGGGCCTGGGCTTCAAACTTCTGGTGGGAGCCAAGGCAGGAGAGACACCTAGAAGCTGCATACTGGTGTCCAAGAGGCTAAGCTCGGTACCCTTACCGCAGCTGGGGACCAGGGACGCCACAGCAATGCTTCTGGAATACAAAGTAAGTGATATCTCACATAAGATAATTCTAAGTAACTTATATCTCCCATACGACGGTGAACGTCTGCCATCGCAAGAGATGGCAGATATAACAACGTTTGGGGAAAGCAGAGGGATCCCAGTAGTAATAGGCTGTGATGCCAACGCGCATCACACCCTATGGGGCAGCACCGACGTCAACACACGCGGAGAGGCCCTACTGGAATATCTAGCAACCACAGACCTTGAAATAAGTAATAGAGGCAGGGAACCAACCTTCGTCAATCGCAACCGCAAGGAGGTGATTGACATAACCCTAGCCTCCAAAAGCATAACCTGTGACGTACGAGAATGGCAAGTGACGGGCGATGTCCTGCTGTCCGACCACCGCATGATCCGATTCAAGATCAAAGCGAGGATGGCGGCAGACAAGCCCAAACGAAACCCAAGGACAACTAATTGGGAGATCTTTACAAAAGATCTCCAAATAAGGTTCAAGGGTCCCCCACCTCAAATCACACAGGAAAACATAGACCAAGAGGTAGAGAAATTAAGCAAAAAGATAAGAGGCGTACGAAAAGGCGTGTCCCTTGAGAAGGCCTCCAGAAAAGAAAATCAGGTGGTGGAGCAAAGAACTCCATCACCTCAGGAGGTCAGCGAGGAGGTCACTTCGACAGGCCGTGACCTCAGGAGAGGACACTCAATGGGACCGTTTTCGAGAAGCCAGAAGAGAATTTAAGAGAGAGATAAGGCGCAGCAAGAGAGCGAGCTGGCGAGAATTCTGCGAGGAGATAACCTCTCTCCCGGAAACAGCCAGGCTCGCAAAACTGCTCAGTGCCTCAAAACGTAACGAAATAGGCTCGATCAAGAAAGAGGACGGAACCTGGACAGAAACGGAGGAGGAGACAATTGAGCACCTCCTCAGAATCCACTTCCCGGGAACAGACCAAGTCGACCCAGAGAGGCGGGCGGAGCCAACCTCGGACTGGCAGCTAGCCGAAAATCTGGTAAACGACGAGGTCATACGAAGGGTAAGCAAAGAGTTCCGTCCATACAAGACAGCAGGACCCAAATGGCATTTTCCCAGCATTGCTGCAGGCGGGCCTGGAAACGATTCTCCCCAGCGTGAGAAACATATTCCGGGCTAGCCTAGCAACGGGATATGTGCCCCAGGCATGGAGGAAAGCAAACGTGGTCTTCATTCCCAAACAAGGAAAAGAGGACTACACTTTAGCTAAGTCATTCAGGCCTATCAGTCTGACATCCTTCATGCTGAAAATGCTAGAAAGGATAGTCGACAGATACCTGATAGAAAACACACTGCGTGAGTTCCCGTTTCACAGGGGTCAACATGCTTACCTGAAGCAAAGATCCACGGAAACTGCTCTACACGCAGTGACTAGAGAAATTGAAAAAGCGCTGCATCACGGGAACTGGGCCTTGGCCATTTTCTTTGATGTGGAAGGCGCTTTTGACAAGGCAAGAACAAAAACCATATGCACCGAGCTGCAATCCAGGGGTACCCCCCAGGTCCTGATTAACTGGATTGCTTCAGCGATCGAAAGCAGGCAGGTGTCATCGGGTGCGGGAGAAGTTCGAGTGGGCATTGCGGTGAGTGGTGGATGCCCCCAAGGCAGCTGCCTATCACCTCACCTGTGGTGCCTGATCATGGACGGCCTCCTAAAGCGCCTGACAGATGACGGACTGTATGCACAGGCATATGCTGATGATGGGCTGGTTCTAGTAACCGGCCAATTCCTAAGCGTGGTCTGCGATCGCATGCAGAGTGCATGTAAGATAATCGAAAAATGGTGTGAAGAGGCGGGGCTGAGCATCAACCCCTGAAAAACCGACATGGTCCTCTTCACAAGGAAAAGGGAAAAAAGAGGATCCAAACCACCCAGGCTGTTTGGCAAACTCCTAACTCTTAGTGGGGAGGCCAAATACCTTGGAATGGTACTAGACGAAAAGCTGACCTGGAAGCCACAGATTGACAGAATAGTCATAAAAACTGTGTCATCTCTATGGCAGCTAAGAGGGACAATAGGCAAGGTGTGGGGAAGATAATGCACTGGTTATACACGGCCATCATCAGACCGAGAATCAGTTATGGTTCGGTGGTCTGGTGGAAAACAACCACAAGCAATACCGTTGCAAACAGGCTAGCTAAACTCCAACGGCTCGCCAGGTTGTTAATAACAAGTGCAATGAGAACCACCCCGTCAGCAGCCCTGAATGTCATTCTGGAGCTGCCACCGCTTCCCATTTGGATAAAAGGGGAGGCCATTGCGGCCCACCTAAGAATGCGTGATTCGGGACTATGGAAAGGCGGAGGTTATAAAGGACACACAGAGATAGCCAAGGTTGCCGAGATGGAGATACCAATCTCAAACCTTATGTCTACCTCAAAAACAAGAAGCAACAGAGAAAACAAGAAATTTACCCTGCAAATTCCTGAAAAGGAAAAGTGGGAAAAAAGGGAGGTAGCCTTCGAACCAGGAGGACTAGTCTGTTTCACAGACGGCTCCAGGAACAAAAATGGCCACGTAGGAGCGGGGATCTACCTGGCTGGACGGAAACTGGGAAGATCCTACCCTCTTGGGTCCACCGCAACCGTCTTCCAGGAGGAGATTTATGCTATCCTGCAAGCAGCTAGACTGGAGCAGATAATGGAAGCCGGGGAACGGACGATATACATATGCACGGATAGTCAGGCCGCCGCGAAAGCGCTGGACACACACGGAACCAGCTCCCCACTGGTCCAGGAGTGTGTCGAGGCGCTGAACAGACTGGCGGACAGAAAATCGGTGCATATCGTGTGGGTTCCTGCACACTCAGGTGTACCAGGTAATGAGCTGGCAGATCAATACGCGAAGCTCGGGACCAGGGAAACATTTTGTGGGCCGGAGCCCGTCCTGGGTCTGACCAAAAATCTTCTCAAAGAATCTATAAAAGAATGGGCACGCAAGGGTTTAGAGAACCACTGGGAAACATTACCAGGCTGCGGACAGGCCAGGCTGGTCCTGGTCCTGTTGGGCTGGTACCACCCCAACCCACCATACTACTACTAGTAGAGAAACGCAGAAAAGGGTTAAAAAGCCATGTGTGGAACTCAGACACAATGAGGTCATGTAACTATCTTTCGTAATTAGAAACCTGTTAATGAATTATCGTTTGTTTCTACACCGGCGCCTAATTGCACAGGGCGGTGTTACTTAAATGCACAAAAAGGCTTTTATAAGCGTATGTATTCTGTTATTTTTATCAAAAGAACCTCTGGTTGGTATTTAGGCTGTTTAGGTGGGAGATCTAGTTTATTAATAAAGCTAATAAACTATATCTTTACAGATAGCGCTAGTACACTGGTTGTATTAATCGAATAAGATCAGTTTCACGATCACAGATAAGCTTTGGTAAATTTCTTACCAAATCATTTTTTTCCTTTGTGACTATCAAAATAATCAAGTATATTTCCTACAATCAACACGGTCAAATAGTCGAGTTTTCAGCACAGACTCTCGCAGTCGAAATATACCTAATAAGTCATCTCTTTAATTATTGCATTGCTCATCAATGATATTTTCCCAGACTAGTCTAATTAATCGGGGAAATGTCTCAGCGCACATTCTCTTTATGAGGAGGATCAATTAAGTTTATTATCAGCACCTTTTCCGTTTCTCTTCATTTTAAAATGAATCTCTCAACTTTAAAACGACAGAAAAGAGAGCCAAACATTTTATTTTCTTTTTCAAATAATCTTTTATCGACATTTTCCTGCAAATAAGTTCATCAATTTCAAATTGTCCGACTTTACCGGAAACTAATCGAAGAAGATGACCCCTGTTTCTCTGGGACCTCATCGAGAAATTATTATTTTATCAAACCGGTATCCTTTCCCGGAAACTACATCCCAAGGACATTTTAATTACTTGGTGGCATTCATTCTAAACAGGGAAAATCCTTGCAATTCTTGTGGCAATCTAAATCCAACTAATTCCAAACATTTTGGTACATATCTTCATGGATTCCTATCCAAATACTTTTCACGGAATCTATACTCTAATAAGTAGGTAGCATCGCTGTGGAGGAAAACCGGGATCGTTAAGCCTTCGTTGGTGTTCTGGGAATTGTGTGACAACTGGTGCTTTATACCGGGAACCCCTCCAGAGAATCCAGTACGTGTAAGCGCTGACGGTCTCGCCCGACAGCCGACGGGTCCACCATAGCATTCAACCAGAGGTGACTAGTTTATCTTTAGTTAAGTTGCAGCAGTTAGACTTAAGTAAATCATAAAGCATACACTATGCCCAACAAGGCAAACACAAAACCCAAATGATATTAAATTTTCAACAATCATGCCCAAAAAGCGGCCAAACCAAAATTATATCTATAACAAATATTATCAACAATCATGCCCAAAAAGCGGCCAAACCAAAACTATATTGATCACCAATATTATAAACAAGTAGTATGCCTAAACAAGGCCAAACCCAACAATATATTTATGACAAATATTATAAAACAATATGCTCAACGAGGCCAAATCAAAAGTATATTTATACCAAATGCTATAAAACCATCACGCCTAACAAGGCATAAACAATAATCAAACACGTATCAAAATACCTACCAGCCCAAGAGGCCCAACAACAATCATTAAACTTACACCCAAAAGTCATAAACAATTATAACAAAACCAGACGGCGACGGCAACAACAACAACAACATAATTATTCAGAAAATTGCTGCAACGATAAATATAAAACATTCGAGCGCTACTGACGTCTCGCATCGTATTTTCGCCCGGTGTGGCAATTTGCTACCCTCCAGGCTTGGAGATGTCGTAATTTTTGTCTATACGTCAGGTGACGGCAGTACTGTTCCCTAAACAACCTGGGTTTCCTTATCCTTACCTGGTCAGATGATTCATTAACAGAGAAACAAGCAGAAACTGAAATAAAGAGAGAGAGAGAGAGAGAGAGAGAGAGAGAGAGAGAGAGAGGAAATTAACTTTACAAGTGACGTTAGCGCTATTAACCAAACCAATCTAAAACCAATATAAAACTAGTACCTACCAAAACTGACCAATGTTACAAATGTAGCAGGAATATTAAACAGTCTAAAAGAGACTATCATTATACATAAAATCTCAAACATAATCATAAATAATTTATCTCGCAGAAGCGACCCAATTAAAACACAATGATTAGGAGATAACCGTATTAATTCATAATACCTAACAAAAATAATTACGAACATAGTCACACCAAAGGTGACCCATTCTTTAAGTCTAAACAGACAAATAAGTAAATTATTATCAGTCACAATGTTTTCTGATAAGTCTACAATATAAAACAAAATCACAAACACAATGCACAATCTTTATTTCTCAGCTTATGAACCAATCATATGGTACTAAGGTAACCAATGACCCAATAGACTAAGGTCTAAAATCAAAATCAAAAATCAAACAGGGAAAATTAAACCCTTTAAAGCTAAGCACATTTTAGTCTTTTTATGAACCTACGAGAAGTTAACTCGAAAGCGCCATACCAAAACACATTATTAATTTCAAGCAGTTAAATCAATGCTCAATTTAGAATAAATTTCGCCTGTCCTGAAGGCTAATTTAAATACTTGCATCATAATCTCACCTAATCCTACAACAATTATTCAAAAGAACTAGGAAACCCTAGAAACAATAGCAAAGTGCTAAAACTAAAATGATTAGATTACTCAGTAACACTCGAGAAGGAGTTACCGATAATGATTACATTTTTTTTACAAATTAAATCGAGTGTCAAAATATTTGAACGTCATACTCTCCAGAATTTTCTCATTCTTTTCAGAATAAAACCAAAGGGACCCGAAGACCATCTCAACCTAAAGGATAGAATAATCAAATAATTATTTTCAGATTAATTTAGATTATCAAACAGATTACCTCGTAAGCTACTCCAGGCAATACACTCAAAAGTTGATATCACGCCTAAGTCTATTACTGATATTCTCGCCGTAGCGGATCTCGATATTTATAAAGCCTTGGTTGACTTTTTTATTTCAATTCAAGTAACTCTTTAATTTTAATACATTCAAAACTTCTTTTTCCATGAATTAGTCTCCTATTCCGTCTGATAAACATTCTGGAAATGTTATGTGGCTAATGAACAATGTTCGAGGCCAACCCAACCTTTTCACACACACATTATCAAACAGATCAATAATTCAATTAAAAATCAAATTATTATAATCAAATGCCAGGGAAAATATTATTTATCAATTCAGTCTAATATTGTTAAAGATCCAGGGAAATAAAATAAACATTCTTCATGAAACTTTGAAAAGTAAGGAAAAATTGAGGAAAACTCCTTAATATTGTAATAGTTATTTACATTACAAGCTACGAAAGTTCACTTTTAGGTGCGAGGTCTTTTGAATAGCCGAGGCGAAGCGTAGCGTAGCCGAGGGTATTTAAAAACTCCGAGCACCTGAAAGAGCTTTCGTAGCGTGTAATGTATTAAACTTTTCATTCTCCCCTTGCCATATTGAACCACGGATTAAGAAGAAATTAGTAAAATAATACGATTCAGTGATAACAATGGAATTATTATAAGGTGCCATGTTTTTAACATTACCATAGTAACGATAGTTTTAAATTATTAATTTATGACACTGTCAAGTTTAAAACTCTCTACCGCTATATTTTCAGAATCTTTGATCGTAGTTCAGTTCAAAATGAATTTCATTCAAGAAGCTGCAAATTCCAGTAAATCTTTCAGGAACATACAATGATAATTATTTGTATGTACCAGAAAGATTTACTGGAATTTTTTATTGCAGTTTTACATTCAATTTTCCATCTAAATAAACGTTAATCAAACTGACATCTCTACTTTTTTGTCCAGGCCACGAAAGTTTTTCATAGCTAGCAACCACCTAGCAACCTATCACCTAGGATGTTTTACTTTCGCTTTCGGTTGCCTTATCAAGACAGAAAGTTACACTTTCGTAAAGGGGAGAATGAAAAATCATTTACAGCCAATATTATAAAGGCTCATTAAGCTAACGGGCAGATTCCAGGGGCTATTTCTAAAAAAGGTAACGATCATAGGTGGAAAATACAACATTTCAGTGATTCTTTGCATGAAAGGGATTACAAAAATGTTATTAAAAGTAACTTGACATCTATATTAGCTTTAAAAATTGTATCTAAAATCTGCCCGTTAGCTTAATGGGCCTTTATAATATTGGCTGTAAGAGACTTAGCTTTCTGAATTAAAATGGTCTGAGAAATGGAATACTTCTTTATATTTCTCCCAGCGTCACTTCCCATCAAAACGCTTTCGCTCGAGAACCAGGTCAATTTTTAGTAAGCTTTTCAGGAAGGACAACTGAGATTTCTACCAGGTTTGTACAAGACCTCAGTAAAGTACGTTTACAAGGCGAATCGATGGTCCCTATAATGGAATCGACTAAGTATTCAGAGCGCTTCAAAAGTTGTAACAAATTAAATAAAACTGAGATAAATAGTTTTTTGTTAATCACAATTGATCACAATTTATATATATGACATGCGGATATTAAATTTGTATTATTTATATTTTAATCTTCATTTTATTTTTTAATTTGATTAACATTATTAACTTTAAAGCTATCAAGCCGGAACTTAAATCCCAAGAAATAATCAATATAATAATATATTATAGATTAGGTAAAGTACGACCAGAAATATAGTGCGTTTATGACTTTACGGTTTAATATGGGTAAAGATAGCTTAACGACACCCCGGTGTGAGGAACTAACAAACTCCTTATGAAATGATGGCTGAGGGCAGGTACGGTCTATATGGACCGTATTTAAATTTTGTGAACCTTAGGAATATCTCTTAAATAAAGTCACAGGAAGGGAACCTACCTATTTATGTAAGTAATATGGGGTTTATTGAGCTTCTATAAAAATATTAAGCTTCTACTGTCAATGAAGAAGACAGGCTGTTTAGAATCAGTTGTTCTTGCTCACAAGTTGTGCTACAATATTTCTGGTGTTGTGTCATTTATTATATTGACAAAAATAGAATTTCATATATTTTTTTTTACTTTATTTTATTCAAAAGTGAATACAACTTCGTTATTCAAGTATTATCGTACAGTAATATGTAATACCATAATGAATAATAAATAAATATATAAAATTTTAATATAAACTAAAAAAAATATAATGTAAAAAAATTTCCAAACGAAATTAAAAATATTTTATTACAAAATTGAAATTATAACTTTATACCTAATTTTTAAATTTTTTGTTGATCATTATCCAAAAAATACGGTAATATGTATTTAAAATGAGGAAATAAATGTTGTTATTGTTGTTATTATTATTGTAATTATTATTATTATTAGGTATTATTATTAGACATTTAAACTGTAATGTTCCACTGGTGTATAATAATATGGCTAACTTATTATCCATGCAATTATTATTACAGTACTGGGATATGAGATTCGTGCTGCAATTTTCATCTTCATGAATAATAATCATCATTATTTATAAAAAAACTACCAAATATTTATATAAAAATAAAAAAGTTAGGTAGAATGCTCTGGCGGTATCAGCTTTTAAATTATTAAGTACGGACCTGTATTTATTTGCAAATCTTCGAGTCCGACTTCCTACTGAGTAAACATTGCTAAGATCTCCAGTGGTCTGTGCAAATAAACAATCAGTATAAGTTGATATCCGTGAAGCTGTAAACGCACTATATCTCTGGTCGAACTTTACTTAGGTATATGTATAATGTTAAGGAATTAATTGTATTGTTTTTGGAAAAAAATACTTGATCAGAAGTTGTTTAGTATTACCTTGGATACAAAAAACAATAAGTTTTTGAGAGTTTTGTAACAGTCATATATACAGGGTGATTCATCAGCAGAGCGACATAGCTTAAGGGTAGGTGTATTTTTTCAAGACGATTCAGGATCAGGTTTTGACATAGAATTTTTCATCTAGTTTTAGAAAACGATACTAAACTTTGAAGAAAATCCATACAGAGGAAATTTTTTGACAAAATCGATAGAGACCTGGTACTAGAATTGGTATCGTTTCTGTTCATTGAGAAAAAGCCGGAAGAATAAATTGAGATCAGCTTCCGAGCAGATCGAATCTGATTCCCGAACCCTTTGGACGTTACCTGGAGATGGCTTCGCGAACTCTAGATCGTCAAATCCTAATCTAAATTTTACAAAAAACTTCCTTAACCTAATTTGCTCGGAGATGGCATATCGCGAATTACTGAGTAAATTTCCTTCATAAATCCAAGGAAAACTCCCATCGAAATCCAGTTAGTTCGAATCTCGTCTCAAACAGACTCAATAATCACAATTCGCAAAATTTATTTAACCTAATTCACTTGGAGATGGCGAAGCGCGAACTCTGAGGGAATTTCCTTCACAAATCAGGGAAAATCCATTGAGAAAATAGTTAGGGAAGATCTCCTTTCAAACAAATTTCCAACAACATAAAATAATCAAACCGATTCGCAACTTCCACGCGCGCAGATCCAATTCTAAATCAGGCAAAATAATCAGCAAGGAAACAGGCAAATAGTAGGTACCTACTCCATCACGTCAACAAATAGAAAGACCGCGTGGCAGGAATGAAATCTTTCAACAAATCATTACAAATTCGCTGTATTAGAAACCGAGATAGAGCTAAGAGGAAATTAGACCCAGGTCAGAAATAAATAACCTGTGAATAAGTAAAGCGGCACATTATTGGAAATAAATCAAGTTAGGTGGAAATAAAAATATTTTAACAAACTGCAAATTCACTACATAGGAAATCGAAAAGCAATTAGGAAGAAATTAAACCCAGGTCAGGAATTAATAACCTGTGAATAAATAAAACGGCACATTACTAAAAATAATGCAACCTAGGAAATTGACAACGAAAATAATAAACAAATCATTTCTATTTCTCAAAGAGTCCGAGTTTATTTTGTCACAGTAGGACCGTCGCACCCTCAGATATAGAGTAGGATAGAACAGAGCAAGCTAAGGCAGGGTTGCCAGGTGTAGCACCTGCTCCTCACAATACCAGGAAATATTAGCTACATTACGATACCTGATTAGGATTTATAGTACTTGATTACCACACGTTGGGGGAGGGATTCATCTCGAAGTGTAGATGTGGACCTCGGGTAACCGGAAAAAGAGCCTGTCTCTTTAAAGTGGAAATAGTAGCACGCAAAGCCAATCAAAAGGTCAAAACAAAAAATCCTCTAGCACATCATTCGAATGTCAACTTCAATCAAAATTTAAAACGAGAATCCGCAGAAAATTGCTATAAAATGTTATTGCCAGTCTGGACTGAGTTATCTGATTTCTAAACAGGTGTTAGGGTTAAAGCCTTGGACCACGGTGAAATCGATGGTTGGTCTCGATTCTAAAACCCACCGGCTCCAATGTATTATTACATTGATACATACCACTGAGGACAGACGTAGTCCTCACGTGATGATGGTGTCTACCACTCGCGAGTCTCCCAACGCCGCTCAGATTATTTATTGTTCGCATTGTCGCTCCAATTCGCACACACTTCAAAGGTGTACCGCATTTTTAGGATTATCTCCTCATAATAGATTTACATTTGTCAAATCCGCTAACGTATGCACGAACTGCCTGAGTTCGGTGCATTCGTTCTCCTCTTGTCGCTCTACATCCACATGTAGACATTGCTCAAGTAAGCACCACACTCTACTATATTGCTTTAAGGAAAATGACCGCCAAATGAGTCTTCCGCAGCAAGTTCTTCTAATACGCATTCGTCGCCACCACTTGCCATGTCTTCCATTGGCGAAGCTTTAGGTACTCCTCAATCGATATTACTGGCCACGGTGCGGTTCCAGGTCCGTGATAAGTGTGGAAATTACCAATCTCTCCGAGCCCTCTGTGATCCGGGCTGTCAAACTAGCTTCATGACAGAACGATGTCGTAAGCGTCTCACTCTTGAACTCATTCCATGTTCATCGTCCATAACTGGAGTGGATCATTCCGCTATATCCTCTGCGCGCGGATATGTAAATTGTTCAATCCGTCCGGACGGATCTTCTACCAATTTGGGTGTCGCTGCCATGGTGTTATCCTCTATCTGCTCGGAGTTACCGACTAGTCCGCTTTCCAATATTCATTGTTTCGAAAACTTGAAACTCGCTGATCCCTTGTGGCATTCTCCCGGTCCCGTGGATATGCTCCTCGGGACTGAAGTCTTTTCCCGCATAGTCAAAGAGGGTGTCATATCTGAAGATGGTACGAGACCTGCTGCTATGAACACAATGTCTGGTTGGATACTTTTAGGTCCCACTTCTTCCAACACAACGCATAAGGTGCATTCCTTTTTTGTCTCGACCGAATCTTGTCTTAATGACACGTTGAGAGAATTCTGGAAGTTGGAGGATATCCCCAATCGCTCAATCCTGTCGCCTATAGATAAACAGGTGGAGGATCATTTCACAAATACGCACTACCGTGCTCCCTCTGGTCTAAAACTGGTTATTTATTTATACATCTTTATACAGGTTTATGAGCAATGGTTCTATATTGCTGAATGCAAAAGAAAAACTATCTAAATTACAGAAACCTGGAATTTATCGATTAAACTGTTCTCATTGTAATTCAGTTTCTATAGGACAAACTTGTAGAAGCCTGAAAATTTGATTCAACGAACACGTAAACTCTTACAGACTCAATCAACCAGAAAGATCAAATTTTGCAAAACACTTAATAGAATACAATCACACTCTAAAATAACAACAAAATTTTATGAAAAAGAATTACTTCATCATTGTGATCATTATTTTAAATTAAATTTTCTTGAATCTCTAGAGGTACACATATATTTACATAATCAACAATACACAGTAGTAAAGCTAGACATTTATCGTTTTCCACTGCTTGATTTTCTTCTTGATATCAACAACTAAAAAGATTCTGAAGAAATTGTATTATGATCTAGTTAGTTCTGGTAACAATTCATTTAAATCTAGTTACTTGTTTTATGATCACTTAGGTTACCATACTATTGCTATGTTACTATATCAATAATTTTATTTACATAAGTCTGAAGATGCTACTTTAAAATTAGCGAAACACGTGTAATGTTTATATTATCCATTAGTATACAATAGAATTTTTTTAAAAATTCGTGTTTTATTTATCATCTATCAGTATGCAGACATTCCACAAAGTAAGAGTTGATAACATAAATTTCATTTTTGGAATATTTTATAAACTTGTAGTAATTACGGCAAATCACGAAAAACAGCAAATAAAACACAATTAACAATTAAATAATAAACAACTGTTTAAAATGTAGATAGGTATTTACATCTTTTCTTCATTCTGGTGCAACAAAAAAATAAATATCGCGATTTCAGCGAATTGGGTGTTGTGGTCAGGCTGCAAATTTTATTTCAAAGATTCTGTATGGCGGTTCAATTATTTATTCAATTAATTTTTAATTATTAATAGTCATTACTATTTTTTACTGTTTAGATATTAAGTAATTTGCCTTATGAATAGGAAAGTTCAGGAGTGACTCATTAATTTTTTCTTCACGTTCTGTAGATATCTTCTGCAAAATTATTTAAATTAATAAAAAATATTTTTTCTTCAAACGACAGTAAATCAGACATTACTTGACTCAGTAGCCAGTCGCAAAGTTTCACTTTTCCTCCGCCGGAGGTCTACTTTTCACTTTACCTCCGCCGGAACTAAAATGTTGCCATATAGCAACGATACAATGAAAACAAATCCGTCTATCTTTATTGTTAGTCTGAGAATATAACTTACTTCACGGTAACTAGAATTATATTTCCGAATATGAGCCCTTTAGTTCTTGATTCAAGAAACACGAAACTAATTTACAAAATCTGCACCTTATTTCAGGAAATGAAAAAAAAATGAATATATAGTAGTTGATATTTTGATAACAGAACTTTGAAAAAACTTTCAAAAAGAATTTTGAACAATAGAATGTAGTTTGTATTTTTAAATTAAAAAAAAATATTTTTTAAATATAGCTGTTTAATATACAAGGGAAAAAGTAATAGATTTTAACTCAATATGTGATTTAGATCCCGATGTAGTAGCATGACAGTGGCAGAGCAGACACACACATCGTGATCTATAGTCGTACTTTTTTCTTGTGTATAATATAAAATTATTTTCTGTGAGAAGAAAACCCCTCTGCTAGAAGATCGAAAACTTAATGAGATAACTGAAAATAATTTCTAAACGTTGATCTAAAAATTTAATTTTCAAACTGGTAACGTTTGTAGGTAGTAATCGACGTTGTCTGGAAAAGAAATGATTTAATTCCATAAATGTCACTTTAATTAAATTTGAAGAAAGTTTTGCATAGATTCTTGTAGGTTTCAGATTACCGAATTTTATAGTATGGATAGTGATTATTCTGAAAACTCCTTAATAATTTTCATTTGGACATTATTCTGGATAATAATGTATAACTTTTGTCTTCGTATTGATATGAATTTGATGATATCAGAGTATTAATAGTAGCTATACCTAAACGGCTATTTCGGAGAAAAGAACAAGTAACTTTTTCCCTGCTAATTTACTTTTCCCCCGGTAAAAAGCAGTTTGATTAAAGTGGGATTTTTATACAAGCGAAAGGGAAAAATGTTAAACTTTTTTCCCGCAGCAAGAAAATGATTATTTATTATTCAAAGGAAAAAAGTAATATCAATTTTAGCGCGGGATATGATTTTATTCTCGACGTTAGCGGAGGGGACAAACACATCAAGAACTAAATTCGTACTTTTTTCTTGAGTATAAAATATTTATTTTATTGAGACGAAGTACTTCACAGAAAGTAAACTCCAATTGGTACACACAAAAAAGCTCAAATAACTTACATACAGGGTGGCCCAAAAAATATGTTTTCGTTGGGCCTGCCTGTATGTAAGCGAAACCCAAAATGTTGGATATCGTTGTAAAGATAATTCAAGTAGCTTTCAAATGATGTATCACTCAATAGCTGTACCCTATGATGATAAGCAAAGGGGTAGCTACCCCTGCCAAGGGGGTGAACTTGGGTGGTTAAATTTGTCACGAAAATATGCCTACTTTGATAACAAAACCGACCTGTTTCGGCGTTTTTTGCGTACATTTTCAGTTTCCAAGTTATTAAGGCGAGTTACGCTTTCGTTGGGCCATCCTGTATGTAAGCGAAACCCAAAATGTTGGATATCGTTGTAAAGAGAAGTCAAGTAACTTTCAAATGATGTATCACTCAATAGCTGTTCCCTATGATGATAAGCAAAGGGGTAGCTACCCCTGCCAGGGGGGTGAACTTGGGTGGTTAAATTTGTCACGAAAATATGCCTACTTTGATAGCAAAATCGACCTGTTTCGGCGTTTTTTGCGTACATTTTCAGTTTCCAAGTTATTAAGGCGAGTTTCGTTTTCGTTGGGCCATCCTGTATGTAAGCGAAACCCAAAACGTTAAATATCGTTGTAAAGATAATTCAAGTATCTTTCAAATGATGTCACACTCGATATCTGTTCCCTATGATGATAAGCACTGGGGTAGCTACCCCTGCCAAGGGGGTGAACTTAGGTAGCTAAATTTGTTACGAAAATATGTCCCCCTCGATAACAAAATCGACCTGTTTCGGCGTTTTTCGCGTACATCTTCAGTTTTCAAGTTATTAGGCCTGGTACGTTTTCGCTGGGCCACCCTGTATATATTCGTTTGAAATTACAAACTGCAGATTGAATAATTGACAGTTTGTTTAGTTTAATAAATTACATATATCATAGTTTCGTCGATCATAGGGAAAAGAACGGTCTGTAGGATATTATGATGCGATGTTGACATCATGGTGAAGCATTTGATTTGTAAGATATTAGATAAAAGGCATCCCCAGAAGCGAGTTGCACGCGTTTTTTTCCGACCCGGGGGCATTAGAACGGAGATTTTAAAAAGGGGGTGGTTTTCTGCCAATAGGGGGTGAACGCAACCCAAAAAAGACATTTTCCCTACGCCATCGGGTTCGGAACCCTCGAAAACAGGGGGGAAAGTGGTTTCGTTGCGTCTGAAAAAATTCGGAAATTTCGTTTTTTTTCCGACTCATAAACGCCACTAATGGTATACCCAACTAAGATATCAATAAAATAAACAAATTGTGTCTACAAAGCCAACGTCGATAATTTTTGACATGCTATACCGACTTGACGGATAGCTGCATGTCACAAGTCATCGATCCATCTGAAGATGTCAATGTCAATTCAGAAAAATTGTTAATTTCTGCTTTTTCACATCGATTAATTAGTTATTGGTCACTTATGCTCCCATTGTCAATCAGTTGTTACATACATCAGAATTTAACAGAGAAATGAGATCGTTTGAGAGAGTAGAAAGTTCCTGATTGTAGATAATTCTCACCATTCACCATTTTGTCCACCATATTTCACCATAATTCTACACCTACTTTTCACTTAGAAAAGTATTTCAAATTATGTGATATGTATTTTTCGAATTTTACAAGTTTTACCCCCACGTGTTCATGTTAAGGACGTGTTTTAATTTTTATACGTGTTTCTACTTTACGTTATACTTTACTTTAATACGTGTTTCTAATTTTACTCTTGTGCTATCGAACTTTCGACTATTGTAAAACTAACAAGTAAGTAGTAGGTAATATTGTAATTCATAACAAATTATGCACAACAACTGCATTTTATGATACCAACAACTATTTACCTTACTTTCAGTTGTCCTGATGATGGGTGTCCAAGCCCGAAACCGGTAAACAAACTATTCTGAAATTATACCCATTTGACCTACACAATTTGTTTTATTTTATTGAAATCATGAAATGGTTTCTTCGTAACTGTAGTATAGAGATACCAACAAGTTGTAAATGAACTTTGTAAGATATTTTCTCATAGAGAAATTTACATTTCCATAGAAACATATTTGTTCTGTACGCGTTCTGATTTATCTATGCAACATCGATAATGTGGTGTAATTACACTATTGTGCTCCAAGATACTATGCGCGTAAGAATTATTGTAAAGCGTGGCAATAGCTTTGAAATCATTTCACATGACGTGTTGTATGACGCTTCACAAAGCTCAGCATCCGAAAACCCTTCAAAACAATGTTATCAACGTCGGAATAAATGACAAAAGTATGACATCAGTAGGAGACTGATCAAAAGTAGTACCTAAATCTATTGTAACAATTTTTACTTAATTGTTCTTCGGGTTCGTTTATCGATTGGTAAAACTCAGATCTTATTTTCAACTAATTTAATAACATTTGACTATTTATTTTTACAACACCAAATAAGTACTACTTATCTATTTTCATTTATATTTCACCACTAATTACGGCTTATTATTTATCTGTCATTTTTCCGAGAGACGCCATCCAGACGGTTACTCCGGAAACCTACGTCAGGGTCGCACCAGCTGCCGGCGCCTCTAATAGACCGCGGGCATTTGTGAGCGGAATCTCGTTACACTGCCCCCTCCTTAAAGACCTTTCGTCCCGAAAGGTAGTCCTTTTCGGACGATGTAAATATCTGCAGGCTGATCCGTTTCTGCAGCTTGATGTCTGGTAGAAGTGTAGCAGTCAATGGTCTTCTTTCCTCCGACCCTTCGGTTAAAGCTGCACACCAGCACGTCAATCCCCGTATGTCGGAACAGAACCTCCAACATACTACGGACAACACGCCAGTCCAAATTATCCCTTCCATATGCCAATTTTGGTATCGCTGTTAGTCTCATTGCTGGCACACCATCCACTCTTCAGATCCAAAGTTGAGAAGAATTTTGACTAGCGTGTCTAAGGTGTCATCTATGCGAGGAAGGGGGTAGCTGTCCTTCTTCGTTACGTTATTCAACTGACGATAATCGACACAGAATCTTGTTGAGCCATCCTTCTTCTTTACCAGGACAACTGGCGAAACCCATGGACTATTAGAAGGTTTAATCACCCCTTCTTTTTCCATCTCTTGGATGATCCGATTTGCTTCCTCCCTCTTAGCTATTGGCAATCGTCTGGCTGTCTGTCGGATAGGCTGAGCGTCACCAGTGTTGATCTTGTGCTTAACAATCATCGTTCTTCCTTTCTTTCCTTGACCCAAGTCAAAGATGTCCTCATATTTGTAGAGCAAATTCTTCAGTTTTAACTTCTGCTCCTTTCCAAAATTCTTCGATGCGTCTGCCAATAATTTCAGCAGCTCCCTGGAGTTTGTCGTCTTTACACGATCTTCCACCACGACTTTCCGAACAATGGAGGAAACTGTAGTTCCTTGACCCAGAACTATACCTCTCTCTTCAATGTCAGAGGGTAGTCGTTGACATTTGCCACCCTCACAGGTATGTTCTCGTCAGCATGCGAAAGACTTTTCGCAACTACTACACCACGTCCAATTTCGTTGTCGTGAATTCTGGGTTCCACCATTATTATGCTGTTATGGTCGCATTTGTGTTCTAACTGGCCTCTCACAATTACGTCACTTCGTTCTGGAATCGATGCATCTTCGGCTAAGATGACTCGTACTGCTTTCTCGTTCTTTCCATGCAATACCAATTCTTCATCATCGATTTGTAGAACGCCGCGCTTAAGATCCAACTCGAAGCCGTTCGAATTCATGATGTCCATTCCGAGGATTTCATGGACATCTTCTATTACTGCTACCAATGCTTGATGTTTAAAGGACTTGCCGCCGATTGTAAGTGTGATGTTGTAAGTGTGATCTCACCGTGAACTTCCGCTGGTTTTCCTGTAGCTGTTCGTAGGCGCCATCTTGTTGGTTTAATCCTCACTGCAGGTGTTATAATGTCGGGGCGAACTATTGTTTTAGTTTCACCTGTGTCCAGCAGCAGCGCCCTCAATTTACCGTCAACAAAACCATCCACTATGATGCTGTTGGACTGATGTCGGAGAGAGGCAACTCTTGCGTGTTTCTTGGGGGCATACTGATGGCAGGTCGATGATTACCCTTCTCATCGACCCTTCTTAGTTTTCCGACGGCTTCAATTCCTCGTATTCAAGCCTGTCCAAACTACCTTGAATTTCCCGAACTCGAACTTGGTTTCTCGAGACTTGTTTAGCTGCTTCAAATTCCAGTACACGAGTCAAGGCGTCAATCAACGTCACTGGACGAGCTAAAGTTAAGGCTTGTCTCATATCCGCGTCACGGAGGCCATCGAGGAATGATTGAACGGCTAAACGCTCCAGAATATTCTCAGGGGTTCCCGGGTAAGCCAGTCGAACTAATCGAGCTACGTCTGATTCGAACTGTTGGAGACTCTCGTTCGACTTCTGATAGCGGCCGCTAAGTTGCGAATGGTACACATGTTCAAAGTTTGACTGACCATAGCGCATTTCCAACCGACGAACTAGGAGTTGGTAGTCAGTTCGTTCCACTGCCGACAGAGTTTGGAGGATATCGGTCGCTTGTCCTCTCAATGCCAAAGTCAGGGCCGTTACTTTCTCTTTCTCCGTCCACCCGTTTGCAGATGCAGCTGCTTCGAACTGCAGTAAATAGTTGTTCCAGGAGGTTGTTCCATCGTATTGCGGTGGCTTCATGCGGACTCGAGAAGTTTCATCATGGATGGATTGCTTCGATTTATCAACCGCAATTGAACCTACTTGGAACTGTTCGTTTTCCTTCAAATTTTTCATTGCCAATGCTGACTCGATTTTATTTAACTTTATTTCTAACTCTTTCCTCTGCTTTTCTTCTTCGCTCAGCTTGACAGAGAGCTTCTGTCCTATTAAGTCCGAATAGACCCGAATACTGGCAGAGAACTCACTTTTCACGTCCCGGATACTGGTAGCAAATTCATTTTTTAAAACAGCCACATTAGCAGAAAGTTTTTCTTCCAATGCTAGTGAATTATTTACTATACCTTTCATCTCGGTGATCATCTGTTCTAGCATTGCACAATTATCATGGAGATTCAGGAGTTTCTGCTTCACATTAACCTGAAGGTTCTGTAGTTTGTGTTCTACACTAGCAGAATTATCTTGGATGTTCTGGAGTTTTTGGTCCACGTTATCCTGGAGATTCTGTAGGTTTTCCAGCATCAGCAAGCTTGAATCTACGGACACCGCGAATAAATAAGAAGAAACATCTTCGCGTTCTTTTTCGAGAGCATTGATAAGTCTCAATTTCAATTCACTCTTTAGTCCCTTGGTTTCAAGCTCTCTCTCCTCCAACTCACGTTTTAGGTCTGCAACCTTCAATTCATTTATCGTCACCTTCCTCGAAGTCATTTTCGCTGATTTTATTTATAATTTATTTATTTATAGAATCTTCACAAACCATTGAGTTCACCAAAACCCCATACCTGACACCAATTGTAACAATTTTTACTTAATTGTAAAACTCAGATCTTATTTTCAACTAATTTAATAACATTTGACTATTTATTTTTACAACACTAAATAAGTACTACTTATCTATTTTCATTTATATTGCACCACTTATTATTTATCTGTCATTTCTCCGAGAGACGCCATCCAGACGGTTACTCCGGAAACCTACGTCAGGGTCGCACCAGCTGCCGGCGCCTCTAATAGACCGCGGGCATTTGTGAGCGGAATCTCGTTCCACTATGTTTTCAACCCTTACTTTATGGAATCTCTGCATTCTGATTGATGATAAATAAAACACTAATGTTTTAAAAGATTCTACTAATGTATATTGCTGGATATTAACGTTACACGTGTTTCACTACTTTGTAGCATCTTCAGACGTATGTAAATAAAATTATTGATATAGTAACATAGCAACAGTATGGTAACCTAAGTGATCATAAAACAAGTAACTAGATTTAACGATATGAATGTGTCTACCCAAGCAGCATTTTAGGTTAAATTTACGTCGATTCGACGTAATTTAGGTATACTAATCTAATTCACCTAAGCTAAATTACGTAAAATTTACCTCGAATTTACGTAACGAAGACCAAAGTGAGAGTAGATATTACGTAAATTCGTCGACATATTTGGGAATTATTACTATGAAGTTAAGTCAACATTACTATTATAATACTTAGTTAAAATAGGTAATATAAACCTTGCGAGTGAGAGAGAGGCCAATAGCCGAATAGCCACGAATAAGCAACAAGAGGCCGTGAATTTTAAATAGTTTATCTCTTTTCAAGTCTCTATCCGATTCTGTCCGGTATGATGCACTCTGAAGTCTGAACACGCTGGGGCGAGGAATTAAAAAAAATTTCTATAATATCTCCGTCCCTGGACATTTACGCACCGCTATTTGTCGGAGGTACATCTAAAGCAAATACTAATTTGTAATAATTCGAGGTTCACTCTCATTTAAATGCATGAAACTTGTTTAAAATCCCACTGAACTGCTTGTAGAAATTCGTGGGATTGTGGCATGTGGCAACCGTGTACGGGAATACGTACTATCGGCACTAGTTCTTGGAGCTATATTCAGGCTCAGGCCCGTTGGTCAGGTGTTGCCTGCACCTGGACTGCCTGATTGTGGTTATGGTACTTAATGGTAATACCTTAAAATCCTTGAACATTTTTTGCTGTCGTCACGTGTAATTGTAACTTATATGCCTTATGTACCCTATACGCTATAAATAAAAATTACTTGAAACAACTTCAATTTAGAGGAGTACCTGTATTATTTTAAATTAGGTATGACGCGGTAGGTAGGTACCTATCAGGTTTTTGTAATGCAGGAAAAATATAAGCAAATAAATTCTTAAACAAACGAATGTAAATAAGTAATTTGATATAAAATTACTTATCAACATTAACAAATTAATGGGATTCCACATAAGGGGGAAGCAAACAAAAAATTTTTCCTTCACGGGCCGGAACGGTCTACGTACTCCACGTCCAAGTCAGATTCTGATCTGAGGTTACGTTACATATACATACGGCATCCGGAAGAGGAACTTCTTCTTTTGGATTTAAGAATTTATAATGGCCTTTATTAGTTCAGTACATCAAGTTAAATTACCAAACTTTTCATTGAATATAGGTACTTGGAATTTAATTACGATTGAATTGGCGTAATCTGACCTTGCAATCTGAATGCAATGTGATCCCAATTTCTTTTTGTTGATAGTTGAAAAACTTGAAGTAAAATTACGTAAAATTTATGTTTATTTTTCCCAGAATCATTTGACTTGAATGATACACTTACTTTCAAGTAAAATTTTTGTGAATAATGACTTAATTGGTCTATGTCCATTCATGTGGATAGCTGTAAATAGAAAATTTTCCCACTTGTGGCCTTCAAAGTCATTTTTACTTTCAAGGCGAATATAGGATAATTAATTACCAACCCTAATTTACTTATTATCTGTAGGGTTAATATAACTTTGAAGCCAGAAATCGGTAAACAATTTGGTCAAATAGTCTTATGTAATACCCTATATTCACCCTGTTGGTAAATTTTACCATAAGGATATTTTTATTAGTCAAATTACCTATTTTTCCTACAACATTTACTTGTAAGTTAAATTTCTTCAAAGTAAAAAACTGACTCAAATATTACTTCATAAAATACTTGAAAGTCGAAAATAAGGTAAAATATAAGTACTTTTGACTAAAATAGGACAGAATTTCCTAATCTTCGCAGAAACGACCAATTTTGCTGCTTGGGTAGTTTGTTTTGTTTTGTTTAATGATCACTTAAGTTACCATATTGTTGCTATGTTACTATATCAATAATTTTATTTACATACGTCTGAAGATGCTACAAAGTAGTGAAATACGTGTAACGTTAATATCCAGCAATATACATCAGTAGAATCTTTTAAAACATTAGTGTTTTATTTATCATCTATCAGAATACCTAAATCGTCAAATTGAGTAATGTTTCAAGAGTCGTACCGTTGAGATTGTACACATAGTTTACAGGGTTCGATCCCCTTGACAAGCGCCACACCTTGCATTTCTCAGTATCGAGTTTTAGCAAATTACGTGTACATCATAAGGAGAGATTTTCTAAATCTTCCTGAATATTCAGGCAGTCATGAATAGAAGACACATTGCCAAATAACTTGAGAGCCACAGCGTACAACAGACACTTACAAAATTTCAGACATTTTACTACCTACATCATTAAAAAATAGAATAAAAATAATTAGGCCAATATGCGAACCATGTTGTGGCATTTGTGACACTTATTAACCGAGAGACGCATGAACAGATCTTCACGCACTGCAACTGATCAGACAGGTATGACACAATATATCGTAAATAGATACCCCAAGAGCTTTCAGCTTAACCGCAACCAACTCACGGGGAACAAGTACTGTCAAAAGCCTTCGCAATTTCGGTGTAGATGCTTTAGATTTGACAACCACGCTCCAAAAGGCTGCCGTCAAGTGATGTTGGAAAACTGCTAGATTTGTCGCTGTTGAACAACCCGAAAAAAGCCATGTTGTTCTGGATCAAAAACGTGCTTAAACTTGAAATGAAGCTCATATGTGATGACGGATTCGAAAACTTTAAACAATCTTGCAAGATTGTGGATATTGGTCTCAAAGTGATAACTCCCAAGCATCTGGGAATATACCGCTGTCAAAGGAGCTGGAATAATTTTTGAAGTGGATATGCCAATGCTGAACCGCATCTTTTTAATACAAGGGGAGGTATTCCATCGGGGCAAGCTCCTTTCTTCATGTCCAGACAAAAAAGCTTTTGTTCAGCTTTCTTCAGTCTTGAAGTCGTGGATAGTAATGATGCACTTCGGTGGATCACTGAACTTAGACACGATCGTGTTTGTCATATAAAGTGGCATTTTTATACCTACCAAATGTGAAAAAATTACAAGCTTTTAGACAGTCGCAGAATTATTGGTTGCATAACTTTGTCGATAGTTTGCCATTGTTTGAGATAGATTAAAAAAGTGTAAATGCCACTTTTTTGACTTCACTAAAACAAGAAGTCAATGTAACAGTCAGTTTGCGAAATGACAAACCAAAATTTTCATTTTACAGTTTCAGATCCCATCTCAGACATGAATTTTTTCCAACGCCCACCCAATAAAGTTTACATTTTCGCTCACACAACAGAAAATTGGAAGATCGAGCAATTTTTTATATTGCTGGAATTTATAAAAAGAATATGCTGGGGTCATTTTTATTAAAACGCCGACTGTCAACATAATTGCGATTTATTCTAAACATTAAAATTACCTTCATATTAAACAACTTTTATGCAATAATTGATTTAAAAAATATACTAAACAATATAAATTAGTAGTTTATTTCGACTGTCCAGTTATATTATGATATTAGGAATTATTTGGGTTTGCAGTCAATTAAATTAAAGAACACTCTTTTTTCTACGTCAAGCTTTCGAATTAATTTTAATTCTTCATCAGGACTATCTATAATATGATTAACAATATTAAATTTAGTATATAGGTGTTACAAAAATGGAAATTATATACTTACAGAATTTGAGATTAAAATTTAAAGTTTGTAAAAATTGTTAACCATAGGACTACTACTACTGTGGTGTGAAGGCAAAAGGGGATAAGTAAAAAATGTCAGTTTTACAGTAGGAACAAAAAACTACTTTTAAGCGTATTAGAAAAGCTATGAATAATAATTTTATGATATAAATAAAGACTGGGTATTTTATGTTGTTGCAATTATCAAGAAAAAAAGCTATTGTACATAAAAACCTATAAAAGTGAAATAATTAGAAACTTATCCCCTTTTACATACCATCAATGAACAAGCATGGCGTAGCAAAATGGCATATGTATACTTAACCCTTTTTACATTTAAGAAATTAACATATTACTTAGATTATTCTTGTACACGTAAATGAGATATGTCTACTTACTCTAAAACAAATTTTTATCAAAAGGCTATGTACAATGTACATAGCTGTGTTATTTTACCTATTTGAAGAAACAAAAATTATAATCACAAAGTTATCTGCAGAACTGATTTATTTAAGCAAAAATATAATTTCCCACAATAAATGCATTGTATTGTAATAAAACATAACACAAATTCTGATGATAAAAAAACAATATACCGTGTGTTCCCGGATAGGTGAAACGACTCTTATAAAAGACAAAAATTTCTTGATTTTAATTTCAATTTTTTGGGGTTCAGCCCTGCTTGGCTAAAGAATAATTTCTAACAAAAATTTTAGTTTTGAAAAATCAAGCATGCCTTGAAAATTTCCAAGAAACCGGTTTTTCTGTTGAGTAAAGTGCCTGTTATGTGGCAAATACGGAAAAATGTTATTTGAAAAAGTTGTTCAGAATCAACATTTAGGTCCGTGTACCAAATTTCAAAATCATAGGCCAACTTTGATCTTTTACATTTACTTTTATGTTTATTTCACAAATCAAAGAATTTCATTTGTAACAAAGACTGATATTGACAAATTGCTATTGCTATGGATACAATTTGGTTTTTCCATGACAGTCTTTGTTACAAAATGAAATTCTTTGATTTGTGAAATAAAACATAAAAATAAATGAAAAAAATTAAAGTTGATCTATGATTTTGAAATTTGGTATAGGGACCTAAATGTTGATTCTGAACAACTTTTTCAAATAACATTTTGTCGTTTTTGCCACATAAAAGGCATTTTACTCGACAGAAAAAACGGTTTCTTGGAAATTTCCAAGGCATGCTTGATTTTTCAAAACTAAAATTTTGTTAGAAAATATTCTTTAGCCAAGCAGGGCTGAACCCCAAAAAATTAAAATTGAAATCAAAAATTTTTTGTCTTTTATAAGAGTCGTTTCACCTATCCGGGGACACACGGTATGTAATAGGTAAGGTAGAATAGGTATCACAATAATACAGATGGCCCGATTAGAACAGAACCACAACACGTGTGTTGAACAAGAACACTGTTATACTTTAAAATAAATAGATCGCCAAAAAAGGTGTAAGTCTACATAATTCAATAACGCGAGGTAACATTATGATGTATCAAGGAAATGCAAAAGGGGATAAGTCTACATTATCACTATTTGACAAGCGAAATAGAAATTTTTTTTACAAACGTTATTGGATAAGTATACTTAACGCATTCTGCTGGTTTCTAAACCTATGAAGTGGGTGGATTTTTAGTCGTGAACTGGATATAAGTTAACATAACCCCATTTAACATCAGCTTGTTTATGTACTTTAGAATAACAACAGAGTTATTCCCTTTTGCCAGTATATGCACAGTTGATTTCTGAGCTTAAATCATCAATAAAGCCAATTCGAGGATATGTAGACTTATCCCCTTTTTCCTGCACACCACAGTATTCTTGTATACATTTAAAGCAACTAACGCCAACAAAGATAAAATTACATAACTAATGAAGTTCAATTTCCAATTCAGGCCGAAATGATAAAAAAATTTTAAAAGTTTTTTCTAATCTAAATGATTGACATATAAATAATAAATTTTTTAAAAAATTGAATAAAGATGATTTGATATCTAAAAATTATTTGTTTTTGACGACTTCATTATTATGTAAGTCCCCTATTGTTAGACAAAATTAATATTATTGTAATAACATTGAAGGAAAAAATAAAAATATCGGAAGAATCAAAACTATTTAAACTTTGGATTAAATTGAGACTATTGTAGGTTGTTTTCTTTATCAATTTTTACTAAAAAAGTGTAAATGCTACTAAGATTTTCTACATCTTTCATGGAGTTCATAGCATTGGAATTTTGTTGGATTCTAATCATTTCTATAAAAGTTCTTTTAAAGGTGTTACTTTCTATATCTAAGATTGATGTACCATCATAATTCATTTGGTGATCTTTATTGTTAACATTATATATTATATTTATTATTTTTCTTATAATAACACCTATTATAAACAAATTACAGGTACACCAATGGGAGCCATAATCTCACCAATTCTTTCTCAATATATAATGGATGATCTTCTAGATTGGTGTATTGATAAACTTCCTTTTCAAATTCCTTTTTGTAAAAAATACGTTGATGACATAATTTGTTCAGTTCCAATTAATTTAGTACAAGAAACTTTAAGAATATTTAACAGCTACCATCATAAAATTCAATTCACTGTTGAAGAAGAAAATAATTCATCTGTGCCATTTCTAGATACTAGAATTATCAGAAAAGACACCAATTTAATAACTGAATGGTACACAAAACCAACCTATTCAGGAAGATACATAAATTACTATTCTTACCATCCTTATAAATGTAAAATAAATTTGATAATCAATATAAAAAATAAAATCTTAGAAATCACACATGTATCATTAAAACAAACAAATCTTAAAAAATTCTATGAAATATTAAGACTAAATTCTTATCCAAAAAATTTGTTAAATAAACTAATTTATTCTACACCTTCTACAATTAATAATCAGAATAACATCAATGATCAACAAACAAATCCTGTTGTTACAAGATATTTTTCTCTTCCTTATATTAAACCTCTTTTTTCAAAACTTGCTCCTCTTTTAAAAATAACAGATAATGATAGAGCTGCCTTTAAAACTCAGAAGACCGTTAAACAGCTTTTTTCAAAAATTAAGGATAAAACTCCAATAATGCAACAATCAAATGTTGTATATTGCATTCCTTGTGCTAACTGCAATCTTTGTTACATAGGACAAACCTCAAGGAATTTAAAATCTCGTATAACATCCCATAGAAGTGATGCAAAACGTAATACAGGCACTTGTGCTCTAGCTAAACATGTTAACAATAAAGATCACCAAATGAATTATGATGGTACATCAATCTTAGATATAGAAAGTAACACCTTTAAAAGAACTTTTATAGAAATGATTAGAATCCAACAAAATTCAAATGCTATGAACTCCATGAAAGATGTAGAAAATCTTAGTAGCATTTACACTTTTTTAGTAAAAATTGATAAAGAAAACAACCTACAATAGTCTCAATTTAATCCAAAGTTTAAATAGTTTTGATTCTTCCGATATTTTTATTTTTTCCTTCAATGTTATTACAATAATATTAATTTTGTCTAACAATAGGGGACTTACATAATAATGAAGTCGTCAAAAACAAATAATTTTTAGATATCAAATCATCTTTATTCAATTTTTAAAAAAATTTATTATTTATATGTCAATCATTTAGATTAGAAAAAACTTTTAAAATTTTTTTATCATTTCGGCCTGAATTGGAAATTGAACTTCATTAGTTATGTAATTTTATCTTTGTTGGCGTTAGTTGCTTTAAATGTATACAAGAATAGTCCTATGCTTAACAATTTTTACAAACTTTAAATTTTAATCTCAAATTCTGTAAGTATATAATTTCCATCTTTGTAACACCTATATACTAAATTTAATATTGTTAATCATATTATAGATAGTCCTGAAGAAGAATTAAAATTAATTCGAAAGCTTGACGTAGAAAAAAGAGTGTTCTTTAATTTAATTGACTGCAAACCCAAATAATTCCTAATATCTAAACAATATATATATATAGCAATAATAAATATAACATTCTTCCATTAACAGATTGCTCTTTACAAAATATGATTTAGAGAATTATTACTAGGTAACCTACTCCTAGATGACTATGGAAATGGAACAGTCTGTTAGGGGCATTGTTGAATAGTTCTCTATGTCACGTATGGTTAACAACAATCTTATACATGTATAATAATAAAATATTTGATTTGTTTTGGCCAATAGGTATTATGAAATATTGAAAATTATATTGGGATTGTAGCCAATTAAACGGGTTTACTTTTTTTTCTATTGAATAAACCCAAGTTTTCGAGCTTTTTTCATCTCTTATTCAGGGGTAAGGAAAATATTACAATTTCTAATAATACATGAAAAACTTGAAACTAAAAACTACACAATACTTACAGAAATTGAGTTAAAAAGTGAAGTTGTTATTACGTTAATCGTTTTCGTGGACATTAGGTTGCATATAAAACATACAAATATGAACTAAAATAAATAACAATTAAATAGTTAACATAAATTAATCCCAAAAAAGGTTTAAAATACTTTGTTGAAGTTTGAACCTGATCGTAGCCATTTAAATCTGACTACAATCCCAATATAATTTTCAATTTTTCATAATTATCATTGTATAATAATTATATCAATTCAGCACTCTTATCTAAAGGACAGCATTTGAAGCAGGAACATAGTCGTTACAATACGTTCTTCGTAAATTGACATTTAATTCTGAAAGAAAAAAATATGATGGAGAAGATTACATAGATTCAATTAACACCAAAATACACCAAGTGGGCTAAAGTTCTACTAAACATGGAAAATGGAACAACGATAATTCAGTACCTACGTACACTATTTGGTTACCATAGGTAATAATCAAATGTCATTGTTATTTATTTGTAAATTTTGCATATCGGGGATAACAATAAAATTGGCTCCAATATGAATGTGTGCTTTATTGGAAAATAATATTCCGAAAACGCCAGATAAACATTTGATTTTATTGTTATGCGTCTACATCAATAGACTTATTAGATAAAAAATCGTAAAATAGTATTATTGAAAATTCTATAAGAGATCGCAGCTCCAGAAAGATGGCAATACCTTATGCATAGCTGTATTGTGAGCTTCCTAAATTACAGGGTTTAATACCCTAACCGATTGACTAATCATATCACTAAAAATTCTTTTCACTATTCCAACATCCATATAATTTAATTTATAGCAAATGTCAAAATATAAAATTTTTAGTCATGCTTTGGCATGAATAAATAAGCCTACACTAATGGTGGTAACGAGAGTTTACAGAAATTTCTATAGGTAATAAATAGTTTATTTTTAAACCGAAATTCCGATTATTTTTCACTTTATTAAGTTACAGTACGAATTCATAAAAAAATTGAAGCTACAAGCAACAAAATAATAGTTTTAAACGTCCTCCATTACGTCCCAAATTACGTCCCCAAAATGATGTCCAGAGGCGGTCTGAATTGGACTACGGGTTTAGTATTCCGCCGTCAATAATTTACACTTTCTCGGATACCCCGTCACCGGTACCCGGGCCGTCGATACGCCACGCGACGCCGGCGGAGGCGTTCGCTACAAAGGCGCATCAAGGACCACCGTCGCCGAAGAGACCGATCTTTCATCGGCTGGGATACGGCACTCGATCCTGTCAGAAGGCCCGTTTCATGCTGACGGTGTGGCGAGACGGGCCATTACCGTAGTCAGTGCAGGGGGACCCCGCGGCTGTTCTGCTCTCGCTGCAACTGGCCCGGTGGTTGTGTCTCGGGACTGCCCGTGCCGGGGTGGACCACCGGCATCGGCGCCGGCGTCAACGAGATGAAGACTGACGTGAGGGGACGCCACGCCGAGAGAAACGCACCGCTCGGCTCCCAGTATCGACGGCGAAGAAAGCCGCTCAGTGCGAGCTACTGGTGGCGTCGCTCACGCCCAACTGTTCGCCGGACATCAAGGCCAGGAGGGAAGACCTACGCCGCCGCCGGTTCTACATCCGGCAGCCGCGGCAAACAACCAGGTCCCGAAACAAGAGGGTGTGACCGGGCTGATACTGGAGGCGATGGTGAACCAACCATGGTGAGTGAGGTTTTGTGCCTTAATTTTCGGGAGGTTGGAGACTTGTTTCTTATTTTTAGGCCAGGGAATATGTAAATAGATAGGAACGTATTTTTGTACATATAATGTAAATAGATAGGAAAATATATATTTTTTTTTTAATACCAGGAGTTTTTCTTTATTTTTGTAAGTGTAAGTATTGATACCGAGAGTTTGTATATTTCTGTTGAAAGTGAGGCACAGCGTACACGCGTTTCCGTTTTTATTGTTTGTTGCGGAGAAGTGACGAACGAGGGAGCTATTTTTCTTTAATCCAGGGGTGACAAAAGCCGGGGCTTTTGTCTACCGAAGTAGGGGGGGGGGGGGGGGGTAATGAAGTCGTGTTACCCCGACTTCATCTATTTCTTTTATTTTTTTTCCATTATTCTAATAAATACGGATCGTTCCGATGGCGTAGGTAGATATACAGGACCACCCCGTTTAGCTTGTTATTAATCCAGCTTAGTTATTGTGAATAGTTCAGAAATAGGGATTAGTAGGTAGATACGTAGAATCGGCCAGGTATTAATTATTTTTCATGAATTCGTGCGGAATATTATAATTTTGTATGCACAGGCTAATTTTTAAAATAACTGTGTAACTACGACTCCGCCTGAGAGTCGTCCGTGGCGTTTCGCTGGTCCGGAATCGCCTGGAGATCGGACGGATTCCTCGGGCGCCAGATTTTTACTGAGGGTTTACTCCCTTGGGAAGATGTTCTCGCCAAATCTTCCCACTTACCTGAGTCGTAATTACAATGGTACTGCTATAGTACCCTTGTCCCAGGGGTAGCTCTGTGGAGAAACGGAAAGTGCCAGGGGTCGGTTGAGGTTACCACCCTAAAATAACTGTGTTCGGCAAAGCGGGCTTTAATCGCTTTCCGAAAGCATTGACACCTCCGAGGAGCCAAGCTGTAGCGAGTGATTATCGGTTTAAAGGATACTTAATTGATTAATGCAGAACGGATGAACATTAACACCACAGAATTCAACTTAACAATTTTTATTATTAATTTATCGGAGTAGGTACACAATGAGCAATAATAATGAATCGGTATGAATAAATAAATAATAACAGTTCGGTCACGGGGCACAGCGGTACGTGAGGGGTGGTTGCGACTAATAAGTAGGTAGGTCCACACGCCGGAATGACGAACGGGCGGTTAAAAACGGCCTGGATCGGTTTAGACAAAAAAAGAATAACTAGGCGGGCTGTTCTCGGCGGTTACGTGAGTAGTGCGGCCACGGTGATCTCAACTACGCATTCGGAGGAGAATCGGCACGATTTTGGCGGGACGCTGCTCCGCGAGCACCAGACGCCACCCCCAGCCCACTGATCCACCCTTGCTATGCCAGGCGATGGACCGTGTACTAGGAGCGAAGCCTTTGTTGCCCACAACGAGGAGATGAAGGGGTATTGAAGGAGCCCGTTGTTCCGCGGGTACCAGACACCACTCCCGGCGCACTGATCCACCCTTGCTATGCCAGGCGATGGACCGTGAACTAAGAGCGAGGCCTTTGTTACCCACAACCGAGAGGGTAGGGGTTATCGGGGGAACCCGTTGTTCCGCTGGTACCAGACACCACTCCCGAAGCACTGATCCACCCTTGCTATGCCAGGCGATGGACCGTGAACTAGGAGCGACGCCTTTGTTACCAACAACGGAAGGAGGAGGCGGTTCTGATGAGGGCCGGAGCGATGGGAGTGAGAGGAGAAAAATATCGACCGTAGCAGAAATATAAATCGCAACAGCACCTACCTTTGACTATTCTTCGGCAACGGGTCTAGGCTCTCTATCTTCTATTTATTCAGATGCACTACTAACACTAACTATTACTCTTAAACTATTGCTAACTAACTACTAACTTCCCGGTGAAAAGAACAAAAATAAAAATAACTACAACTGCTTGCACTCGGAATTCCTGGTAGGTACTTAAACTGAGACTGCTGACACACGTCTTTACGATCGGAGATCTAAATTCGGAATTAATTTTTCAAATCACGGCCCCGGTTTATATAGCGACCACTATCGGTACCTGGTGAGATAGAAATTTTCGAGAACATTTTCTCCGTAAAAAAGGTTAATTTAAACTGTTATCTGCGGCCCGGTGCATTTCGGCGTTTTTATAATGCGATAGTGGTCGATAACTTGCTTGAATTTGAAGCCAACTGCCTCGATTTAGTTACTTTAAAAATCAGCCTGTGCATAAAAAATTAATGAAATTAAATGAAATCATGAAAATTATTAGCACTTTGCTGATTCAAGGTACCTACCTACCAAACCCTATTTCTGTACTATTCGCAAAAACTTAACTGGATTAATAAAAACCTAAACGGGGTGGTCCTACCTACCTACCTACGCCGTCGGAATAATCTTTATTTATTAAAAATAATGGAAAAATAGCAATAAAATAAAATAGATGGAGTCGGGGTAACACGACTTCATTACACCCCCCCTACTTCGGCAGACAAAAGCCCCGGCTTTTGTCCCCCCTGGCTCCCAGAAAAAGAACGTCCTCGTTCGCCGCTCCTTCGCAACAAACAAAACAATGTAAACGCGTGTACGCTGTGCCTCGCTTACAAAAGAAATCAACAAACTCCCGGTATTAAACATTCCTGGTATACAAAAATTTATTTCCCTATCTATATATAAAAGTAATTCCCTATCTATTTACATTATATTTACAACCCCTAAATGAACTCCCTAAATAAAAATCGTACAAGTCAATCCCCACCTATTTACAAGTCCATCCCAAAAATAACAAATCCCCAAAAATGAAACCAACACTTTATACAACACTCTCTAGTATGGTCCTAACGGGAGGATTCACTGAGCGCGGCACAAGAAACTCACCCACCCTGATCGAGCGTCATGGTCCACCGTCGCCCCTCCGCCCGGTCACTCCCTCCGGGACCTGGACGTTCGCCGAGGCTGCCGGATGTAGAACCGGCGGCGTCGTAGTTCTTCCCTCCGGGCCTGGGCGTCCGGCGAGCGGGTGGTTGCGAGTGGCGCCACCAGCAGATCGCACGGGACGGCCTTCTCCGCCGTCGTCCTTGACTGGGTAGCGCGGCCTTCTCGGCGCGGCGGCTCCTCGTGTCGGTCCTCTTCTCGAGGACGCCGGCGCTTGGGTCCCCGGGGTCCGCCCCGGCATGGGCAGTCCCGGGACAAAATCTCCGGCCGATTGCAGTGCGAGCAGAACAGCCGCGGCGCCCCCCTGCACTGGCTCCGGTAATGGCCCGTCTCGCCACACCGCCAGCACAAAACGGGACTTCCGGCAGGCTCGGGAGTGGTGGGGCGGTGTCCCCACCGACGGAAGATCGGTCTCTTCGGTGACGGCGATCTTCGCTGTGCTTCAGCTGCGGACGCCCCTGCGGATAACGCCTCCGTCGGCGTTGCGTGGCGTATCGGCGAATCGGGTTCCGGTGACGGGGTATTCGTGAAAGTGTAAATTATTGACGGTGGAGAACTAACCCCGTAGTCAGACTCACCTTTGGACATCACTTTGGGACTACGGTTTGCGGTAGTTGCGTCGTCGTTCCCCTCTAGAACACGGTGACGCAGACTTGCCGGAGTGCACAGCTTACACCGCTCTTCGGTCCCCTTCTCGAACGGACGGTTACTATCTGGGACCCGACGCTGCGGGCGGTCGTCACGGATACGGACATCGGGGCATGCGGCCGGGTTCCTCTCGACGGTGTCACATTTCTCTCGGTACCAGGCGTTAAGTTTCTCGCGATCCGCGGTTTCGGACGCGCAAACTTCGCCTTCGGCGGGCGGCGGAGCTGTCGGGGCGTCGCATGTCACTAACGGTTGGCTCTGGCGCCGTTTCGGGCGCGGCTGACGTTTCCTGGGGCGTCGGCGGTGCTGACGAGGGACTTTCATGGCGCCAGTCACTTCCACCAGACCGGTTTCGGCCCGTCGTGGTCGCTCGCTGTCGCTCTCCTGCCGCTGGGCGCGAGACAGACCGCTTCGGTCGTCGGTGTGTCCCGGTTCCGCCACCGGGGCTCGGAGAGGATAACTTCGGCCCTTGATGCACACCTCCCGCCTGTGCATGTCCAAAGAGAAACGGCCCATCCCAAGGAAATCCATTCCCAGCACCATATCGACGGGTAAATTCGGCAAGGACAGGCAGGCCGCCTTCAATTTGTCGGGTCCAAGGCAAACGTCGAGCAGGAAGGTGGTCTGGATCGGTATGGTCGCGCCGTCGGCGATCCGCGCTGATGTTCCCTTATATCGTCGAATCCGGACGCCCTGGCTCTCGCAATGGCTGGCCACTTCGGCGCCCACAAACGAACGGGTTGCCCCCGTGTCTACGAGGGCCTCGAACGTCCTCCCCTCGATAGTGACGGTGAGGAACGGTCGTGTGTCTGGGTCCAAGTCGGCTTGGCGGTGGTTACGGTTGCTCGGGGCGGGTATCCGGTTTTCCGGCGTCTTTACCCGCCCCGCGTCTCGTTTCCCGGACGCTGACAGTCGCAGTCTCGCGACATTACTCCCGGACGCTCGCAACACGAGCAAAAGAGTTTCGGCTGCCCGGAACACTGGCTGCGGAGGTGTCCCGTCTCCTCACAACGCCAACAGACGGCTCGGGCGTTGTCTCGTGCAGGTGGAGAGAACCTGACTGTTTTTGGCGCCGCCTGTTCGGTCATGGTATCGCCAGCTTCGTTCGCCCTCCGGGGTGGCGACGCACTTCGGCTCGGTTGTTGATGTGACTGCCATTCTGTCCTTCTCGGCGGCAGTGGACTGGGGGGTGCGGAAGGCATGGTGGACGGACGGAGCGGTCTTGCTTCGGGTCCCGGAAATTTTCGGACGGTTCGGAGTTCGGCCAGCACATCCTGGGCTGCCTTGGCGTCTGCCATCAACGAGTTTACGTCATCGTAGCTGCGGCTCCAGAGCATTTGTTTCATTTCGGGTCGAAGGTTTCTCTGCATCCAGTCCAACTGTCGATGCGGCGGTATCGCGCCGTGACGCCTGTACAGCGTCTGCATCGCGGTGATATACCGGAGCACGTCCTCGTCTGGCGCCTGTACTCGTCGACTGATCTCTGCCTCCAAGTCGAAGAAGTAATCAGCGTGGAGGAAGTACTTTCTGAACGCCGCCTGGAAGTCGGGCCACGTTGTCATGTAGGCAGAATTATTGCGGTACCATGCTAGGCACTCTCCTTCCAGTAGGAGTGGCATGGCGCGGAGCATCCTTTCCTGGCTCACTCCATATATCTCCCGGAGCTCCTCCAGACGCTCCAGGAAATCGACTGCACTGGTTCGCCCGTCGTACCGCAGATTCCAAGCGGATACATCGGGCGGTCCCATCGGTTCGGTCGGTCTAGACGGGACGAGGGGGGGAAAGGCGTACGGTATATAGTTCGGGGCCATTGGCGTTGGTAGATGCCATGGTGGCGGTGCGGTCTGAGGCGTCGGTTGAACGGTTGTAGCGGCAGGGGGGAGGGACGTCCATGTAGTCGCAGTGGTGTATGCGGGGGGAGCGGGAGACACCACTGTTGTCGTCGTAACGGTCGATGCGGCGAGCGTCGTGGCGGTCGACGCGGCGAGCGTCGTGACGGCGGTGCTCATCGTCTTGTTGTCGAGCGTCAACCCAGGGAGGGACTTGATCCTGGCCGACAATATTCTTCGCTTCTCCTCCACTGTTGATGGGCACGACAGTCCTAGTCTGGTCAGTTCGGCGTCCAACTCGTCCTTCTTTAACCGGTAGATCCATGACGTGCGGGGTTCGTCTTGCGAAGGTGGGCCACCGAAGGGAGTGGCGAAGAGGCCTGTCGACGGTCCTGTAGGCCCTGACGCCGCTGCTCCCTCTTCGAGATCGTCAGCGCCCATTTTGAACCAGTCAGCACCGAGCATGCGCGGCGGTCGGGGGGGGGGAGGTTGCTGACTGCACTGAAAAGGTCGGCGGTGAGGTCCCTAGGGGAGAGCAAAAAATTCCAGTCGGATCGGACCAACGGTTCGACTTCTGCGGGGTTTTGGCCGACTCTTGCAATGGAATCTTGGAAGTTCTGCGGGGTTCAAACGGTCGGCTGGGTCCCTCTGGGCGCAATAGCGAAAGAAAATCTGACCTAGCAAACCAAAGGCCAAAAACTCCAAATGACCGCACAAAATTTTCGATGGTTCGGATTCCTCGGATATGCTTTCCCTTTGGTTTCGGCCTTTTTAAAAATTTCGTCCTTTTTGACGTCAGACGTCGGGAAGTGCCTCAAAATCGCACTTTTAGGTTACGGTGGGGTCGGTTTCGGATTTCGGTCCTGGTACGGATTTTTGTCGACTCTTGGCAACGCTGCGGGGTACTACGGTGGTCGTGAGTGCTTCTTTCGGGAATGTCTATTATTTTCTATCTACAGCGGGAAGAATGGAACTTCAATCAGGTCCCTGCTCGGGCGCCACTTTTGTAACTACGACTCCGCCTGAGAGTCGTCCGTGGCGTTTCGCTGGTCCGGAATCGCCTGGAGATCGGACGGATTCCTCGGGCGCCAGATTTTTACTGAGGGTTTACTCCCTTGGGAAGATGTTCTCGCCAAATCTTCCCACTTACCTGAGTCGTAATTACAATGGTACTGCTATATTACCCTTGTCCCAGGGGTAGCTCTGTGGAGAAACGGAAAGTGCCAGGGGTCGGTTGAGGTTACCACCCTAAAATAACTGTGTTCGGCAAAGCGGGCTTTAATCGCTTTCCGAAAGCATTGACACCTCCGAGGAGCCAAGCTGTAGCGAGTGATTATCGGTTTAAAGGATACTTAATTGATTAATGCAGAACGGATGAACATTAACACCACAGAATTCAACTTAACAATTTTTATTATTAATTTATCGGAGTAGGTACACAATGAGCAATAATAATGAATCGGTATGAATAAATAAATAATAACAGTTCGGTCACGGGGCACAGCGGTACGTGAGGGGTGGTTGCGACTAATAAGTAGGTAGGTACACACGCCGGAATGACGAACGGGCGGTTAAAAACGGCCTGGATCGGTTTAGACAAAAAAAGAATAACTAGGCGGGCTGTTCTCGGCGGTTACGTGAGTAGTGCGGCCACGGTGATCTCAACTACGCATTCGGAGGGGAATCGGCACGATTTTGGCGGGACGCTGCTCCGCGAGCACCAGACGCCACCCCCAGCCCACTGATCCACCCTTGCTATGCCAGGCGATGGACCGTGTACTAGGAGCGAAGCCTTTGTTGCCCACAACGAGGAGATGAAGGGGTATTGAAGGAGCCCGTTGTTCCGCGGGTACCAGACACCACTCCCGGCGCACTGATCCACCCTTGCTATGCCAGGCGATGGACCGTGAACTAAGAGCGAGGCCTTTGTTACCCACAACGGAGAGGGTAGGGGTTATCGGGGGAACCCGTTGTTCCGCTGGTACCAGACACCACTCCCGGCGCACTGATCCACCCTTGCTATGCCAGGCGATGGACCGTGAGCTAGGAGCGACGCCTTTGTTACCAACAACGGAAGGAGGAGGCGGTTCTGATGAGGGCCGGAGCGATGGGAGTGAGAGGAGAAAAATATCGACCGTAGCAGAAATATAAATCGCAACAGCACCTACCTTTGACTATTCTTCGGCAACGGGTCTAGGCTCTCTATCTTCTATTGATTCAGATGCACTACTAACACTAACTATTACTCTTAAACTATTGCTAACTAACTACTAACTTCCCGGTGAAAAGAACAAAAATAAAAATAACTACAACTGCTTGCACTCGGAATTCCTGGTAGGTACTTAAACTGAGACTGCTGACACACGTCTTTACGATCGGAGATCTAAATTCGGAATTAATTTTTCAAATCACGGCCCCGGTTTATATAGCGACCACTATCGGTACCTGGTGAGATAGAAATTTTCGAGAACATTTTCTCCGTAAAAAAGGTTAATTTAAACTGTTATCTGCGGCCCGGTGCATTTCGGCGTTTTTATAATGCGATAGTGGTCGATAACTTGCTTGAATTTGAAGCCAACTGCCTCGATTCAGTTACTTTAAAAATCAGCCTGTGCATAAAAAATTAATGAAATTAAATGAAATCATGAAAATTATTAGTACTTTGCTGATTCAAGGTACCTACCTACCAAACCCTATTTCTGTACTATTCGCAAAAACTTAACTGGATTAATAAAAACCTAAACGGGGTGGTCCTACCTACCTACCTACGCCGTCGGAATAATCTTTATTTATTAAAAATAATGGAAAAATAGCAATAAAATAAAATAGATGGAGTCGGGGTAACACGACTTCATTACAACTGAATCGAGGCAGTTGGCTTCAAATTCAAGCAAGTTATCGACCACTATCGTATCATAAAAACGCCAAAATGCACCGGGCCGCAGATAATAATTTAAATTAACCTAATTAACCTTTTTCATGGCGAATTGTTCTCGAAAATTTCTATCCAACCAGGAACCGATAGTGGCCGCTATAAAAGCCGGGCCGTGATTTGGAAAATGAATTCCGAATTCTGATCTCCGGTCGTAAGGACGTAGTGTTAAGCAATCAGCCGCATCCGATCTGCATCAGTTTTAAGTACCTACCGGGAAGTCCGAGTGTTGTTAATTTTAGTTTCTTTTTCTTTTTACCGGGAAGTACCGAAGCGTTATAATAATCAGTTAGTAGTGTGGACGAACAGACAATCGTGAGCCTAGACCAGCTGCCGAGCAATCAAAGGTAGGTGCTGTTGCAATCATATTTCTGTTGCGGTCAATATTTTCCCACTCTCGATCCTACCGCGTCCTCCTTCCGCTGTGAGCAATAAAGGCTGCGCTCGTAGTTCACGGTCCATCGCCTGGCATAGCAAGGGTGGATTGGTGTGCCGGGGGTGGCGTCTGGTGCCCGCGGAACAACGGGTTCCTTCGATAACCACTCCATCCCTTCGTTGTGGGCAACAAAGAATTCGCTCCTAGTTCACGGTCCATCGTCTGGCATAGCAAGAGTGGATCAGTGTGCCGGGGGTGGCGTCTGGTACCGCGGAACAACGGGTTCCTTCGATAACCACTCTATCCCTTCATTGTGAGCAACAAAGATTTCGCTCTTGGTTCACGGTCCATCGCCTGGCATAGCAAGAGTGGATCAGTGTGCTGGGGGTGGCGTCAGGTGTCCGCGGAACAGCGTATCCCGCCGAAATTGTGCCGATTTCCCTCCGAATGCGTCGTTGATCATTGTGGCTGCACTCCTCACGTAACCGCCTAGAACAGTCCGCCTAGTCATTTTTCTACGTCTAGACCGACCCAGGCCGTTTATAGCCGCACGTTCGTCATTCCGACGTGTATATACTCATTAGTCACGACCAACTCACCCGTTTCACGTACCGCTGTGCCCCGTGACCAATTATTTACCGGGTCGTTACTGTATAGTAAAGTCAAACCGCTCTCTGCGAAAATATTGTAATTATTTAAAGGGGAAAATCTCCGTTCACCATAATGATTGCTCGTTGTGTACCTACTTCGATAAATTAATAATAAAGATTTGTTAAGTTGAATTTTGTTGTGTCAATGTTCATCCGCTCTTCATAAACTGATTAACCGCCGTTCACTCGCTACAGCTTGGCTCCTCGTAGGTGTCAATGCTTTCGGAACGCGATTAAAGCCCGCTTTGCCGAACACAATCATTTTAGGGTGGTAACCTCAACTGACCCCTGGCACTTTCCGTTTCTCCATTGAGGTACCCCTGGCACAATGGTACTATAGCGGTACCATTATCAATATGGCTCAGGTAAGTGGGAAAACTTGGCGAGAATATCTTCCCAACGGAGTAAACATTCTGTAAAAATCTGGCGCCCGAGTAATCCGTCCGATCTCCAGGCGATTCCGGACCAACGAAACGCAACGGACGACTCTCTGGCGGAGACGTAGTTACAAAAATAGCTACCTAATTATTGTATAGGGTGTTCGAAAACGAATCCATTATGGAGTAGGCCCTGATACAAAAAGGTTTGTCTTAGCTTAATCCACTCTTTCCTACTGACAGCTTTTGATTTTTTTAGGTTAGGTCAGTTGTGAAAACATTCAAGAACGTTAATAAAATAGGCACTCACTTTATTGACATTTTTATAAAATACATAAATAAAATCAATTAATTAATTCAATTAATTAATTTAGGAGGTGAGCGAAGTACACCCTCCTGGACACATTTCAATATACGGTTTCTCACTATACGAAGGGCACTTTGTAACAGTTCGGGTGTATCATTTATCTTGGTGAACTTCTCCTAGATCCTACGTCTCAATTCTGCCAAATCATTAATTGGTGTCACAAATATGTATAGAGTTTTTGATGAATGGCCATAAAAAGAAGTCACATGGTGTGAGGTCACAAGATCTGGCTGGCCATGTTATCGCTGTATTACGACTAATAATTCGATCGTCAAAATGCTCACTCAGTGAATTGAGTGTTTCGATAGTGCAATGGTGTTTTGCACCGTCCTGCCGGAAATATCCTTCAGCCAGTTCGTCGTCATGCAGTTGGTTCAAAAAACGCTGAAAAATTTCTTCTCTGTACCGCACAGGACTAATGTTTCCTTCAAAGAAGATTGGCCCAATTATAATCACCTAACCACTAATTTCTGCCCAAATTTTAAAATTATTTTTATATTTATTAAAATAATTAGAATTATTTTAAGTCAATCAAGTAATTTTATTTTGATTTTAATCAACCGATTGACGGTTTTTAACACGTCGTAACTGTTTGTGTGAAATTTTTGAATGTTCTCTGATTATTACCACTTATGTCTCCTGCTGAGAGGGAATGTTCCCTGAGATTTTTGCTGTTGTTGGATTTTAATTTATAAACCTCACATTGGAATCCCTGAAGAAGAGAATGATTGATTCTCGAAAGCTTGGAAAACAATAAAGAGTACACACTAGCCTAGAAAATTTTAGTTGACAACGTCCCCAGTACTAACCCTTTTTGTGTTTCACACATCACTGATCCCAATACATTACAATGGCGACGAGGTAAAATTCTCATTCCAAGGCGGAACAGAAGTTTTGTGGTATAATAAGTAAATATAATTCCAAGGTGGAAATTGCCAAACGCACAGCAGCGTGCTGCTCGAGCAGTAGTAACGCAAACCGTTTTCAGAGCTACTATCGGATCCATTGCAGAGTATAGCATTGGCGAGGATTGGAACACTGGGGAAGAAAGGTTGGACCAGTACTTTGCTGAAAATTATGTGGAAGACGTGAAAAGGGTACCGGTACTGCTAACTCTAATTGGGAAACAGGCATAAAAAGTATTAAGGGATACGGTGAAAACAAATTTTGTGGAGGTCGAGACTAAGGATTCTGAGACCAACACAGAGAGTAAGAATCTAAATATTATTGACATGTTTTATGTGATTAATTGAGATTATGCAAACTCAGCTAAATTGTATGGTCACATCAATAGTAAGTAAATCTCCATGGAGTAGAGTTCAGGGGCAGCTTTATCTGTGTTGCCTGAGGAATTGTATAAAAGAGAATTCTATGATTGTGTCTTACACCCTACCTCTGTTAGATTTAAATGCTATAATGGTAGTATTATTATCACTGAGGGTGAAATTTTTGCTAAAATTTTATATAATAATCAGGTTAAAGAAAACTGTAGGTTAATATTTGTAAAAAAGGGCTCAAGACCTCTGTTTGATCGAGATTTATTCAAACTTTTTGGTTTCGAAATAAATTTTTAGGGGAAAGCCAAGACATTCAGCTCAACATGGTTAAAGGGGAGGTCAGAGTTGATTAAGACTTACGCATGCTATTAGTTAGATACACTGATTTATTTAAAGATGAATTAGGTTGTTACTAATATGAAAACATTGAACTCAAAGTAGTTCCGGGGGCAAAACCTATATTTTGCCCGATTCCACTTGCTTCTAACAAGTTAATAAATGCTGAGTTGGATGAGTTGGAAAGACAAGGTGACATTTCTTTAGTGGAAAATTCGGACTGGGGTACTCCTTTGGTGCCGGTGGTTAAAGATAATGGTAAGATTCGACTGTGCTGATTATAAAACAACAGTTAATAAATTCTTAGAAGATAATAAACATCATCTTACCAGGATAGAGGAGTCGTTTGTAGCTCTCCAAGGTGAAGAACACTATACGAATCTGGATTTTTCAGTAGCTTACAATCAATTGAGGCTGGCGGATGATACTAAGAAAAAACTAGCCTGGAGCACGTACCGAGGTATTTATTTGGTCCCTAGGTTGCCATATGGAACCAAACCGGCCTGTTCGATATTTCAAAAGGTAGTTGAAAAAGTGTTACAAGGAGTAAGCAGGTACGATAAATTTTCTATGATATTGTAGTAACGGGATAATCGAGAGGAGCATTTGAAAAATTTGACAGATGTTTTTGAACGCTTAAATAAGTATGGATTCCGTTTAAATTTAAATAAATTTAGATTCTTCCAATCAAGAATATAATATTTGGGCCATATAATTGAAAAGGAAGGTCTGCATAAAGATCCAGAAAAAGTTAGAGTGACAACGGAAGTTTTTAGACCATCCGGGGTAACGGAATTGAAGTCGTTTTTGGGAATGATCAATTGTTATGGGAAATTTGTTCCAAACTCATCTACTATGTTGAATCCGCTTTACGGATTATTGAGAGTGTTAAATTTATATGGACATCGGAATGCGTGTCAGCTTTTGAGAAGGTAAAGAGAGCTGTAGCTTCGGAGCAAAGTTTGGCGTATTTTGATCCTAAACTGCGGCTAAAATTAGTTTGTGATGCCTCGGGGGTTGGAATAGGGGTGGTTTTGCTACACATATTTCCGAATGGTGCGGAAAAACTAATCAGTTATGCATTCCGAGTTTTGAATAAAGCATAAAAATATTATTCAGTTATTCATTGCAATTTTTTGGGGCGTAAAGAAATATTATCAATATTTTATGGGCCATAAATTTGTTTTATGCTCAGATCAAAAGTCGTTGTTGGCATTATTTGGGGAAGACAAAGGAGTTCCTCAAATGGCAGCAGGAAGGCTTTAGAGGTGGGCGTTTTTTTTTTGAGCGGGTTTGATTATAGTTTCCAATATATTAAAGGGAAAAATAATGGAGCTGATGGGTTATCTCGATCTCCACTAAGGGATACCGAGATGGAGAATGGAGAGGCCGACTACTTTCAATTCTTAATGGAAGACCAGCTGCTGATTAATTCAGAGGATCTTAGAGAGGAAATTAGAAGAAATCCTGTGCTAAGTAAGGTATATCTGTATGAGCGAGATAACTGCTGGCCTAATGAGATGACTGGAGAGTTTCAGCAATTTCATTGTAGACATTTTGAACTAAGTATTGAAAATGGATTGGTTATGTTGGGCTATAGGGTTTTGATTCCTAAAAGATTCAAATAGAAACTGTTGGAGGAAATTTATGGGGCTCAAATTGGTATAGTAAAAATGAAAGCATTCGCGAGACAGTGTTTTTGGTGGCCAAACCTAGACAAGGATATTGAAGACTTTGTTAAAAATTTTGACGCCTACATGTCGAATTCAAAAACGCCAAATAAAGTAAACCTCATTAAGTTTCCTGAAGGTCGTTATGCTTTTGATAGAGTACACTGCTGCGGTCGGGCTAATTAGAATAGGCTCTGGGCCAATTAAAAATTAGATCGTTGTTGAAATAATTGCCGACTTACCTTCGTGGGGCCGAAGTATTAATTGATGCACCAAAATCTCACCCAGATTTCGTGCGACTGTGGTAACATCAGCAACATAAAGCGGTACTGTTTAATTACTTCTAAGATAAAAGATAGTGGGATGCCAGTGCCTTATGGTTTTTGAATAATAGATCTAAAGTAACCTGAACTATAAAGGCATCAAAATTCACTCAGGTTATGAGATGTTAATAAGTTCTAACTACTGTATCTACCTACTGAATAATAGAGTTGATCTTTTAATGAAAAGTATATTTATGAATTCTGTTTACAAAAATAACTTATTGAGATTCTATGGTTATGAAATTACTAATTAATTGTTCATGAAGTTAATCGTAAAATATCTCATTTAACAGTTTAACTGGTAGAGAAAATAGATATCTATCTTTCCTTCACATAAAAAGTGACAAATTCATTTCAAGTATTACTTGAATAATAATGGTGATTATAAGTATTAATTAATAAAACATCATTAATTCCTTGACGAGATAAGGCAATAAAAATACACAAAACTCCTAATAGATTTCTCTGATATCACTCTGAGCAATAAAAGGTTATGTCACACTTGCTTACTGATACGACATTTTGCCTTCCTTTGAATGTCGTGCCGAGACTGGAGAGCGGGGCCCTGGACGAAATCTCAGGATAGGAGACCGTGGTCTCCCTCTGGGGTGACATAAAGACTGGTGAATGGTGTCGTGTCCCGTGGGAACACGTGCCTAGCCCTGTCTAGCGTGGTCGTCCTTCGAGGTTAGATGAAACTCGAAAATATGGGGCTCCGAATGTTGGAATCCAGTATTTAGGGGCAGGTAGCAGCAAAACCTTCAGATAATGTAAGAGATTCCTTCCATAAAAGCGGATATTCGGATGTAGGGATGGTGGAAACCAATATGGCGTCCGCGAAGACAGGTGGGGTTCAACTTCGTAGATAGGTTTTCCGATGAGATAAGATAGTACCCCGATTGATAGGGTAGATAGAAAGAACTATAACAATATATAAACTCTATTAGAGAAAGTTTTAGATAGCTTGAACAATTTACTTACCCGATTTATTAATAATCGGTTCCTTAGATAAAGAGAAAAGGTAGGGGTGCGACTTGTCGCTTCGAGCACCGAGATTGGAAAACGCACGAGTCTGTTCAGGAATATCGTAGCACCTTTTGGTGCGCAACTCGGAGAAGGCTGTTGTATTTAAATTCTCGAAACTACATCACAGGGACATCTGTGTTTCTAGCTGATCGAAAGGAAGATGGTACGGGAATAAATTACAGATTGTACTCAAAAGGTAGGGATCTTGAACTTGCCTAGTTTAGTTAGTTTTACCACTCGGCAACAGGTGGCGATGTTAGTTCGAAACTCATGTTTTAATTAGGGAGGGTGGCTTGGTGGATACCTTAATAGCAGGGATTTAGATAATGATGTCCCATTTAATAATATTAAATGGAGCTAATTAAAGGACAAAACCTTAACGACGTTACACACCTCTCTTTACCGGGGTAAGGAAAGGATTAAAGATAAACCAACTGGAAAAAGCACAGGCGTATTTCAAGTTGTTACTATACCCGAAGAAGGGTATGTTTGCAGGACAACTAGGTGACGATAAGCTTAGAGAATATGATTCAGAAATCACGTTCATAAATAACATGAACCTTTCGAGGAAATAAGATAACAATTCTGAACGAACAAATTGTCAACGACATCATTGATCTGTTTCATTGAATGAATAAAATTTCTCTTATATATGCTTACTAAGGTAACATGCAACTTTCAAAGGGAATAGCGTTAGGTTTACTAAAATTACATGCAACTTAAATATTAAGCACTAGGTAATAATTATTCATAAGGTATAAAAATAAAATATTCATGCTTCATTGCAAAGGCAACAAAATAAAAGATATGCTAGTAACGGTAGTAATAAGATAATTAAGATAACTTTCTTAAACGGTAATTGTTCTCGCCGAACAATGTCGATAAACAAAAGAATAATTTCTAGATAACTAGATATGAAGATACGATAAGATATGGTTAGATAATATAAGATAAGATAGATAATATAAGATAAGATACATACTAAGATAAACAAAATCAATAATACTGTCAGATATCACAGTAATGAATATTCTAAAATAAATAAAATTAGAATTCCTAAGAAGGAAAAATCTCCTGAGGTGGGCACGAAACATTTCCCTTGCTGTTGAACGCCGCTTCCCCGACCAACGACAACCCGCGCTCTGCTTTAAAGCATGCCCCGCCACTGAGACAGTGGTGAGCGGAAAAGTCAGAGGTAAGATCACCGTGATCGAGTGACAGGTTCAAGTAGCAAACAGGGAGAGTATCGATCCTCAAGGGGGTCGATGCTATAGAAAATCTGAGCATCAGAAAATTAAAAGATAGGTAACCTTCCTGGGTAAAGATAATACAAGGGAACTTGGACTCCCAAACGAGTTTGACTGTGAAATAAAGAAACATCAAGGTAAACATCTCATTCTAGAGATACCTCGAGGAATGGAAACGGTTAGGACGGTTTCTTGGAAACCATAGAAAGTTATTAAAGTCGTCTTCAGGTTCCCTATTCAGGACACCGAAGTGAGATTCGAACCTTCTCCACATTTGGCCATCGTTCACCAGGCGTACTAAAAGTTGTCCCAACACAATCCAGTGCTCTTGTCCCACAGGTGTAGGCACAAGAGTGTCTGCAAGGGTGATTATCTGGATTGCGCTAATGTCAATCAACGGGGAAAATTTAGGGAAACTTTCTCGCCATGGAGGGAAGATGTCTTTGCTCCTAGGGGAACAAGAAGAATTTTTAATCAAATGGTCAAATATAAGAGCGGTCACAAAAAGATTATTTTTGATGATTCGATATGAGAGAAATTGGCAAACACACCTATTTTTGAGCATTTCCGGAAGGGGAAATTTCGAGTCCAAAAAGAGTGGTATAATTAGATGTTTTAACGGATGTCGACGTCCCGCATGATGAATATCAGGCGTAATGTCGCGAGGGTAGTAGATTCTTCTACTATATAAAGGTATGGGTGTTTTACAAGGACTAATAATCATAGTTGTAGGATAGGCTATCGCCAACATGGCCCTCTCACGACAACGAACACGACTAGGTAATAACTGTCCTAAGGTAATCGCCAACTCAGTCTCTGGTTCAAATCTCGACTTTATAGATTTAATTGGACGGTTAATGCTAACTCGCTCAGGGTTTCCTTGTTTTTGGAACTTTGTCCAAGTGTTTCTGTGCACTTGTAACCAATCTTCGCTGGGCTTTTTATATGAACCTAGAATTCGAAACCGTTGTTTCTCATCCTCGGCCATAGGATTTTCAAAGATAACTGCCTCGGTAGAGAGGTGCCTGGCATTATATCTGAACAAAGATGCGGTCACGTCCATATTATCTGCGTCACACCTTTCTTGTGCGACTTCACAGAAATGGTCTAAAACATCTATGTCAGGGTGGCGGTGTTCCAGAACAGCGTGAAGAGAAAGAAATTTAAAATATCTATCCTTTTCAATAAGAAAACATTCTTTATTCGCTTTTACTTGCCAAGCTCTAATATCCGGGTTTACTCCGAATTCGGGTAGGAGTTTCATCTCCTCCCAAAGTCTGAAATTGAAGGTAATCTTTTCGTCTTTAAAGCCAGCGAAAATTTGGCTACGTCGTCGCCTACGCGACTCCATATTGCACGGGTAAGAAAAGGGGGAATTTACTCTGCCTTTAAGGCCAGGTAACAGATAACAACGTGAAATTTATCAAGCAACGTAAACACACTGATTGCTTAAAAGCTCACTATACGCACGGAAAACTGTCAATCCTCTGGATTACAATAACTAATAAATCGCCTGGATTACAATAACTAATAAATCGCCTGGATAAATTCTCATTAATCGCATGGAGGAAACATCGATAATCGCCTGGATAATCATTCAAATAATCGCATGGAGGAAACATCAATAATCGCCTGGATCATTAGATAAACATTGAGGTAACGGTAAGATAATTTATCTCGCTCGGTAAGATAAGAAAAATGGAACAACCATTTTCGTCGCTAAGGTAGGGGGCATTCGATATCCATGTTCAAATTCATTTATGTCAACACTGAATATCAAAATTCATCTTTGTAAATTCGTAGCTCGAATTCACATAGATTTTTATTTTCCATTTTGGAAAATATTCGCAGAGAAGATAAATATTAGTTACCATTCTATTATGGTACTAATAGCTATAGATAAGGTAAGATAGGATAATTCCTTTTCTTTGAAAAGAAATTAAAGATAAGAAAGGCACGAAGCTTTGACTAAAGCTTACGCCTGTCATTTTTCAAGAAAAAAATTGCAGATTCAATTTTCATTTCCTTGAACGGTAGATAAGATAAGGTAGAGATATTCGGTTGTCTTCCGTTGAGGCAACAGAGGGATTTTTCACTTTAGCCATGCAGGGCGGAAAATCTTAAAACAACCAAACTTGGAAAGATGGTAGATAAGATAAAAGAGATCTGCTGTCATCTGATTGGACTAGCAGAGCAGTTTTCACTTTAGCACATAGCAGGGCGGAAACTGTCGGGAAAGCACCCGTCTAAAACTAGACGGTAGATAAGATAAAGGTAAAAGATAAAATAAGGTAGATACAACGGCAAGATAGCGTTTTCTTTAGTTCACTGAACATAAGAAAAGTTAAAAGATAACATTAGACTCATAAACGCTAGTCTGACAAGATAGGCGAATAGTTACCTTTCAAGGTAATGATTCAGATAACCAGAAAGATATGGGTTCTCAAAAATTTGAGCGATAAAATAAAATCAGAGCCTGAGGATAGCAGATACCGATCCCAAAATTAGCAACATTTACACTTAGCGCTACATTCACACTACTAGTTTCGAGATCCTTGAGAAACGCTTTGAAAGATACGGTATTCATTCTGCATACATTCTTCATTCATTCTAAGATACAACAAGAAACGGAGCTTTCTCAATTCTCATATTGCTAGACCTCATTTTCTAAACGGATTTTTGTCAAATACAAAAAGAGAGATAAAGGTAGGCAGGAAGATAAAATTAAAGAGAAAAGATATTGTAGAAAACTATTCATCGGTTTTTGTATACCGGGATCGAAAGGGTATGTTGACTCAGGAATAATTAATCCTGATGCATTTTCCTTGTCTAGGAGCATACTAGACTGGACATGCATTTTATTATGCATAAATAAGGAATTTATTTCCTTAGGAAGAACTCATGAGTGATCGTGTCACTAACTAGAGTCAAGACTGGATTCATGACTGAAGTCTACTAAAGTCGGTAAGGTAGGGATCGAAAAAGCTATGTGACGCTATGATGTATCTTTACACGTAAAGAATTCGTTTTCTACGTTTGACGTAAAGAATGCAAGGGATACGTCGCAACACTGCTCGTAGCTTTAGCGCTTGTCGGTACTAATACCAACAGCTGACTGGAGAGTCAAAGATTTATGGAAACCTGACCTAATTCATGAGAAGTGGTAAGATAATTTTCAGGGAAAGATTTTTGGATACAGTTTTCAAAGACAGCTTAACTACAGAGCTCTCGTATCCGAGTATCCTCTCTGTACGGAATTAAGCTTCTCTAAAACATGCTCGAGACATCGCGACGGTATAATCAACCACTCCGTAAAGCTCCCTGACGGGTTACCCTTTAGCGGCAGTGTAGCGGTAAGAAAAAGGTAGGTATTTTCGCGGCACGACACTTTGCACAAAGATAATTAGGTAGGTACACATATATTAGGGAACAATAATGCTTAAAACTAAATCATGCAAAGCTTTCAATAAAAAAATTCATGCAGTAAGCAACAAGAGAAATTTATATAAATATCAAGTGATATCGCAGACAAATCGTAAAGTTCAAATAATTATGAGATTTATTTTATGAAAATCCTAGATACATAAAAGCCAAGTAAGATAAAGATAAATTGGATTTCTAATTCAAAGAAGTAAACGTTCCCCGCCAGGGATGCCAATTGCTGCGGTCGGGCTAATTAGAATAGGCTCTGGGCCAATTAAAAATTAGATCGTTGTTGAAATAATTGCCGACTTACCTTCGTGGGGCCGAAGTATTAATTGATGCACCAAAATCTCACCCAGATTTCGTGCGACTGTGGTAACATCAGCAACATAAAGCGGTACTGTTTAATTACTTCTAAGATAAAAGATAGTGGGATGCCAGTGCCTTATGGTTTTTGAATAATAGATCTAAAGTAACCTGAACTATAAAGGCATCAAAATTCACTCAGGTTATGAGATGTTAATAAGTTCTAACTACTGTATCTACCTACTGAATAATAGAGTTGATCTTTTAATGAAAAGTATATTTATGAATTCTGTTTACAAAAATAACTTATTGAGATTCTATGGTTATGAAATTACTAATTAATTGTTCATGAAGTTAATCGTAAAATATCTCATTTAACAGTTTAACTGGTAGAGAAAATAGATATCTATCTTTCCTTCACATAAAAAGTGACAAATTCATTTCAAGTATTACTTGAATAATAATGGTGATTATAAGTATTAATTAATAAAACATCATTAATTCCTTGACGAGATAAGGCAATAAAAATACACAAAACTCCTAATAGATTTCTCTGATATCACTCTGAGCAATAAAAGGTTATGTCACACTTGCTTACTGATACGACATTTTGCCTTCCTTTGAATGTCGTGCCGAGACTGGAGAGCGGGGCCCTGGACGAAATCTCAGGATAGGAGACCGTGGTCTCCCTCTGGGGTGACATAAAGACTGGTGAATGGTGTCGTGTCCCGTGGGAACACGTGCCTAGCCCTGTCTAGCGTGGTCGTCCTTCGAGGTTAGATGAAACTCGAAAATATGGGGCTCCGAATGTTGGAATCCAGTATTTAGGGGCAGGTAGCAGCAAAACCTTCAGATAATGTAAGAGATTCCTTCCATAAAAGCGGATATTCGGATGTAGGGATGGTGGAAACCAATATGGCGTCCGCGAAGACAGGTGGGGTTCAACTTCGTAGATAGGTTTTCCGATGAGATAAGATAGTACCCCGATTGATAGGGTAGATAGAAAGAACTATAACAATATATAAACTCTATTAGAGAAAGTTTTAGATAGCTTGAACAATTTACTTACCCGATTTATTAATAATCGGTTCCTTAGATAAAGAGAAAAGGTAGGGGTGCGACTTGTCGCTTCGAGCACCGAGATTGGAAAACGAACGAGTCTGTTCAGGAATATCGTAGCACCTTTTGGTGCGCAACTCGGAGAAGGCTGTTGTATTTAAATTCTCGAAACTACATCACAGGGACATCTGTGTTTCTAGCTGATCGAAAGGAAGATGGTACGGGAATAAATTACAGATTGTACTCAAAAGGTAGGGATCTTGAACTTGCCTAGTTTAGTTAGTTTTACCACTCGGCAACAGGTGGCGATGTTAGTTCGAAACTCATGTTTTAATTAGGGAGGGTGGCTTGGTGGATACCTTAATAGCAGGGATTTAGATAATGATGTCCCATTTAATAATATTAAATGGAGCTAATTAAAGGACAAAACCTTAACGACGTTACAACACTTAGATTTCTTTGTGCCGTTTATAGACCATGTTTATTTATTAATCGTAGATTCATATTCTAAATGGCCGGAGATTTATAAAATGAATAAAATGGATACTCCAAGTACCTTAGAAAAACTAAGGAAGTGTTTTGCGAGGTTCGGACTGCCTAGTACTTTGGTTTCGGATAATGGGCCTCAACTAGTTAGTGCGGAATTTTGTGTAAAAAACGGCATTAAACGTGTAAAATCTCCTCCTTATCATCGGGCAACCAACGGGGCTGCCGAGAACGGGGTGAAATCTTTTAAGAATACTCTATACAAACTTCTAATGGATTATAAAATTGGTGGCCAAACTATGGAGACCCTTGTAAGTAAATATTTTTCTTATAGAAATACATCTCATTGTTTAATAGGAGAAACACTTTCCAGACTGACTGATGATTTCCCGTAAGGTTAGGACTAGGCTTGATTTTTTAACTCGACCAGCTGCAGAGAAACACATTGAAAAACAAATAGAGTTTCATCATGGTAATAGGAATGTTAGTTTTTCATTAGAGAAACTACACCTTTTCCAGTTATAATTGAGAAACGATTAAAGGAATTTCAGAATGCGTCAAATGTAATTGAGAATAGTCAAATGAAATTGAGAATGCGTCAAATGTAATTCAGAATGCTTGAATTGTAATTGAGAATAGGTCAAAAATACAAATGAATTACATAAGATCTTAACTTCAAAAAAATTTACATATCCTAATTACTGTATAGAAAACTAGCAATTGTCCAACTATTGTCCAACTATCATTAGTTCCATCCATATCTAAAGCAGCCTCGTGGAACGTGGTCGAGTGTTGCGCAGCGCGGGCACAGTCACCAATAACTATAATGGTTTTAGCATGGTCTACTGTTTCTTCTAACTAAAGCAACCGCGGCTCAGCTACTCCAGGCCCATTTGTGTTTCGTTCATAAAATGCTGTGACGTATGTGAAATTTACGGATTTTACATTATCTCAATTTCAATCGATCGATTCTGAATTCCATTTGAGAATTTCCTAATTACATTTAACGCATTCTCAATTCCATTTGATGGTTTCTCAATTATTACAATTGATGCATTCTGATGAATTACATTTCACTATTCTCAATTACAATTGATGCATTCTGAATTACATTTGACTATTCTCAATTACAAATGACGTATTCTGAAATACATTATTTTTGAGTATTCTCAATTACATTTAACCGTTTCTCCATTACACCTGGAAATGGTGTAGTTTATGCCAAGGATTACCGAAATACATATAAACCTGTATGAGCAAAAGCTGTTATAAATGAAGTATTAGGTAGGGAAAACTATGTTTGTAGTCCTATACATAATGGTAGGTTGAGATGGTTAAGGCATTCAAACCAAATAATTAAAGTAGGTAGGTTTTATTAGGGGAACAGATCTTCCAGATAGTAAGGAAGTTAATATTACGGGTAACATCTAAACACGTTACAAATAGAAATAGATCATTAATTTCTAACTACAGACCAATTTCCCTAATTCCACCATTATCTAAACTAATTGAAAAAAATTTTTCTGAAAAATTATTAGATTTCTTAAATAAAAAAAATTTATTTTATCCACAACAATTTGGCTTTTTAAAAAACAAAAACACGAACCTAGCAATTCATTATTTAACAAATGAATTATATTCAAAATTAGATGATAATTATACAATAGTTGGAATCTCTTGTGACTTTCATAAAGCTTTTGACAGTGTAAATTTGGAAATTCTTTTATTAAAACTAGAACATATAGGTATTAGAGGTACAGCATTAAATTGGTTGGAATCATATTTGATTAACAGATAGCAAAGAATAATAATAAATGATTTTGAAAACAACAAGACATTTTCTGATTGGAAAAAAATTAAATGTGGTGTTCCTCAAGGTTCCATCTTAGGACCACTCTTATTCTTATGTTATATTAATGATTTACCTGCTTTTTTAAATATTCCAACTTTACTTTATGCTGATGATACTTTTCTTGTAATTTCAATTAGATCTAACGATAATATTGATATTAATTTTAAAGTAAATGAAATCTTGGAAAAATTATTTACTTGGTGTGAGTTGAATAGGATTAAAGTTAATTTTCAAAAGACAAAATTAATTCATTTTCCAAATAAGAATAGAAATAAAAATACAATTCAATTAAATAATAAATTCAATATTGAAAACGTAGAATCTTTAAAATTATTAGGTTTCAATTTAGATAGAACTCTTAATTGGAAATTACATATTAATACAATATCAAAAAAACTGTGCAAAGTTTGTGTCCAACTTCGATTTTTAAAGAATAAAGGATTAAAATTAGGAATTTTAAAAACAGTGTATTATTCAAATTTTTACTCTATTTTAAAATACGGAATAATACATTGGGGGAATTCTTTTGATTGGTTAATTATTTTCAAAATTCAAAAAAATTGCATAAGAATACTAGGCAATGTTAATCGCATGACATCTTGTAAAAAATTATTTAAAAATTTAAAAATTTTATCATTTCCAAGTCTATTTATACAGGGTGTCTGCTTAAGACTGGCCACCGGCTATATCTCGAAAACTAATGGGCCTATAACCTCAAAATAAAAAATTTCCAGGCATAAGTGATCACGAGAAATTCAATAAAAATATTTTCAAGATGGCCGCACTTCCGGAAATACCAGAAGTTGACACCTACTTCGTTATTTTAACGGGAACACCCTGTAAAATATTATATTTTTTAAATGTCTGAAGAAATCGAATACAGGTGGTTTTCACCATTGGAATTTAGATTGAGCGGTTTATGAGTTATAAACAAGTGAAAATCGAAAATTTTCAACTTCAATAAAGCAGTCTAGAACTAGAACGGCTCAAGATATCAAAAAACGGTTTACATGTCCCTATCTTAACTTTTCACATAATATCCTACTATGTGGTTTAAATTTTAATACGATGAAAAATCGTATAATTTTCATCACCCTGTAAAATTTACTCCATACAGTGGGATAAAACATGAAAAGTTAGGATAGGGACATGTGAACCGTTTTTAGATATCTTGAGTGGTTCTAGTTCTAGACTGCTTTGAAGTTGAAAATTTTCGATTTCCACTTGTTTATAACTCATAAACCGCTCAATCTAAATTCCAATGGTGAAAACCACCTGTATTTGATTTCTTCAGACATTTAAAAAATATAATATTTTACAGGGTGTTTCCGTTAAAATAACGAAGTAGGTGTCAACTTCCGTTATTTCCGGAAGTGCGGCCATTTTGAAAATATTTTCATTGAATTTCTCGTGATCACTTATGTCTGGAAATTTTTTATTTTGAGGTTATAGGCCCATTAGTTTCCAAGATATGGCCGGTGGCCAACCTTAGCAAGACACCCTGTATACGAATGTCTCTGTTTTGTACATAAAAATAAAAATTAGTTTACTTTTTTCAATTCTAATACCAGAAATTCTAATACAATTATTTTAAATAAACATTATACCACTCATTATGAATTATCTTCTGAATATATATGTGCCAAAATTTATAATCATTTACCAAATAATTACAAAAAATATAATTTAAAAAATTTTTTAAAAGAAATTAAAAATATTTTATTACAAAAATGTTACTATAGCTTAAATGAATATTTGAACAATTCTTTGGATTTATAATTTCATAACTTTATTTCATAATTTCATAATTTTATAACTTTATAACTAATTTTACAATTTATTATTTTCCACAAAAAATACAATAATATGTATTTATAATAAGGAAATGAATGTTATTATTATTATTATTATTATTATTACAACCCAGAAAATAGGCAAAAACCTATTGTCGGTGTTGAGGTGGACGCCCCCTATCTGAGAGGGCGAAAGGTAATGATAAAAACACCACAAGTCTCTTCAGAAGGTTCTGTTATATTAGAAAATTAGTCTGCTGCAGATTCGCAAGGCGAAAGTATATTGGTAGAGCAAGAAGTAGGAAGGGTGTTATTATTGGTACCTGACATTAATCAAGCCGTTCTTAATGATGGAGGTGTGAGTACTTTTAAACCTAGGGAAGGAAGTAGTCCAAATGTGAAGAGCAGACCTCGCAGAAATGCTAAACCTCCAGACCGATTAAATTTGTAAAGGTTCTCTCAACTTGGGGGTGAGAAGTGTGATGTAAGCTGCTTACCGCACTAGAGACTAAGTGTAATAATGGAATAAGACCAAGTCATTAAGAAGAAGAAGAATAAGAGATGATTTGGAATTATTATTATTATGTTATGGAGATACATGTAGAATTATTATTGTAATATTTGCGATTTCATTATTATTAATAAACATAGTAAGTTAGTAAACGAATACATATGCACGGATAGTCAGGTCGCCGCGAAAAGGCTGGGCACACACGGAACCAGCTCCCCACTGGTCCAGGAGTGTGTCGAGGCGCTGAACAGACTGGCGGACAGAAAATCAGTGCATATCGTGTGGGTTCCTGCACACTCAGGTGTACCAGGCAATGAGCTAGCAGATCACTACGCGAAGATCGGGACCAGGGAAACCTTTTGTGGATCGGAGCCCGTCCTGGGTCTGACCAAAAATCTTCTCAAAGAATCTATTAAAGAATGGATCCGCAAGGGTTTAGAGAACCACTGGGAAACAGCACCAGGCTGCAGACAGCCAGGCTTTTTCTGGCCGATCCGATCGGAAACAGATGGACCAGCATGTCCAGAATGAACCGGAAAGACCTCAGACTACTAGTCGGGGTTCTCACCGGTCACAGCAGTCTGAACAGGCACCTACAAGTGATGGGGGTCACTCGGGACCCGGTCTGCCCTAAATGCGGAATGGATGACGAGGACTCACACCATTATGTAGGCGTATGCGAGGTATACAGCAACCTCAGGCTCAACATCTTTGGGCCTGAGGAGCTACAAGAGGAAGAAATGAGACTCCTCTCATACAACAACCTTCTCGAGTTTCACCATGGTTCGGGTACGGCGAAAAGGGCCCTCGGTGGCCTAGTCGCTTGGGGTGCACCACCCCAACCCACCATACTACTACTACTACTAGTAAACGAAGAGTAATTTCATAGCAGGTATCATAACACATTACAAAACCGACGCAGGTAATTAGTATAGATCGAAGCATAAGTACAAACAATAGTAAAACACATTTACAAAGAATTTATAAAACAAACAGAATTTATCCATACAAAGTCACATTTTGGCAAACTTTGGAGGAAGATGACGAAGCAATGCGACTACACTTCTGTTTGTCTTTGGGGAAGCAAATTTCGGAAAACAGAAATTTTCATAAACTAATATTTTTTTCTGATGAAAGTTCTTTCACTACAAACGGTGTTCCATCTTCCCAAAACTGTCAATATTGGAGTGAAGGCAATTTCCTTTACGCAATTAAAGCAAGAAGTCAGTATTTTAAAAAAGTGAATGTTTGGTGTGCTATGTCATACGAACTAGGATTCATCGGACCTTTCTTTATTGACGGAAGATTAAATCAAGATACATAGTTGCAAATTTTCAAAACTATATTTAACCAAGCAGGGCTGAACCTCAACAAAAAATTAAAATTAAAATCAAAAATTTTTTGTCTTTTGTAGGAGTTGATTGACCTATCTGGAAACACACGGTATATAAGAATGAAGCTAATTTTATATTATTTATTTTTTACACACTGGAAACCGGTAATACTTTAGAAATCTAAAGTACTAGTATACTTAGTGATCCCGAAATGTCGGACACGGACAGCACCCTATCATCAATTGTGGATTAAGGATTCTAAGTTCATTTGCTTTTTTCTCCAGTGTGGCTCCCTTAAGAAGATATGACCTCTTATGTGGAAAAAAAAGTCGCAACACTGCACTTGATACACTTCTTCAAGCAAAAGAATAGTGTGTAGGACTGAAATACTCAGAAGCTTGTTACAAAACCCAGAAAGTTGTTACCATGAAAAGATATGAAATGGCAAGTCCAACAATATTTAAAACAATTATTATCGTTGCAGGGATATATGATATCCGATTGTAATTATTAAAAATCTACTTTAGTTGCATTGTTGAGCCCAAGTAGCATTTTAGGTTAAATTTAAAGCGATTCGACGTAATTTAGGTATACTAATCTAATTCACCTAACCTAAATTACGTAAAATTTACCTGGAACTTACGTAACGAAGAACAATGTGAGAGTAGATATTACGTAAATTCGTCGACATATTTGGAAATTACTACTATGAAGTTTAGTCAATATTACTAAAATAGGTAAATTCGATGTCCGTTTTACGTAAAATGGACCTTATACTTAGTTAAAATAGGTAATATAAACCTTGTGAGTGAGAGAGAGGCCAACAGCCGAAAAGCCACTAAGCAACAAGAGGCCGTGAATTTTAAATAGTTTATCTCTTTTCAAGTCTCTCTCACTATCTATCCGATTCTGTCTGGTCTGATGCACGCTGAAGTCTGAACACACGCTGTTGGCGCGCAAGTCTATTCTACAGTCATCGTCATGCCATCAGTTATTCTTCTACCCACACAGCATAAAATGAAAAAGGGAGGTTCTCACATAATATGGAATATCATGATGGTTAATAGTTGATGGTTTGGAAATAATGTGCAGGTACGCGATGCCCGAATGCCAATTTACATGCCAGTGAAATTTTCCGAAGAAACATATCATTATACGTGGTAAATAACAAACGCGCACCGTGAATTAGGCAGTTTAAAGCTTTTTCTTTTCCAAAAAAAAAAAAAACAAATAAAATTTTTTTTTTCTGCGACGGGCCAAAAGTTTGACCTTTTTTCCCCGTTGACAGGTAGAAAAATGCCTCATTATATGAGCTGCTTCTTATCGGGGAAAAAAACGAATTAGCAGGGAAAAAATGAGTACTTTTTTCCCCAAAATGACGGCTTAGGTATAGCTACCCCAAGCAGCATTTTAGGTTAAATTTACGTCGTTTCGACGTAATTTAGGTATACTTATCTAATTCACCTAACCTAAATTACGTAAAATTTACCTCGAATTTACGTAACGAAGACCAAAGTGAGAGTAGATATTACGTAAATTCGTCGACATATTTGGGAATTATTACGATAATATATATTATGAAGTTAAGTCAACATTACTATAATACTTTTGTGTTTGTAAAACTAGTGTTGCTTCCAAACCAAAAACAAAAGCTTTGTTATTATCTCATGTAAGTACGATTCTACCTGTTATTTATTATTGTTGAATTTTATGTCTGTTTAACATTATCCAAGTAAGTACCTACCTACCTACTGTATAATTATTTTATTCATTTTAATTCAATGGCAAAATTATTAATCTTTCAAAACAATAGGGTTGAATTTCATCACGTGCTAAATGCCATGCTTTAATTTTACCTGCAGTTTATTCAACAGATTTGTTTATAGTATACAGGGTGTCCCAGCTTATTCGAAGCGGTCTCTGTAGGCCAAACGATTGATTTTTTCCAAAAAAATTTTGCAAATTCAAGTACAGGATCACAATGACCATAATTTAAAATTATTTTGGAGTATACAGAGTGTCCCATATGACAGTGGCATATCAAAGTTATGTTTTTTTAAATGGAATGCTCCTATGTTATTGCATTTTTAGATTGTCTGAGAAGAGAAAATAGGATTGGCTTTTACAGTTGGTGTTTAAATTCAGAAGTTTTTGAGTTATAAACAAGTGAAAATCGTCATTTTTCAAGTTCAAGGCCCTGTACAATGAAAACGGTTCAAGATAGAGAAAAACGGTTTACATGTCCCTATTTTAACTTTTTATGTACTATTCTATGGTATAGAAAAATTTTTACTTTCTTTGATTTTTTTATTTGGCGACGCGTGGAGAAATCTCAGAATTTTTCAAATTTTTTATCACCCTGTATAAACATTTCATCTACATGATAGGATAGTACATGAAAAAGTAAAATAGGGACATGTAAGCCGTTTATCTCTATCTTCAGCCGTTTTCGTTGTACAGGGCCATGAACTTGAAAAATGACGATTTTAACTTGTTTATAACTCAAAAACTTCTGAATTTAAACATCAACTGTAAAAGTCAATCTTATTTTCTCTTTTCAGACAATCTAAAAATGCAATAACATTGGAGCATTCCATTTAAAAAAAACATAACTTTGATATGCCACTGTCATATGGGACACTCTGCATACTCCAAAATAATTTTAAATTATGGCCATTTGTGATCCTGTACTTGAATTTTCAAAAAGTTTTTTGAAAAAGTCCATCGTTTGGCCTACAGAAACCGCTTAAAATAAGCTGGGACACCCTGTATTATTCAACAAGCGCATAATAATAGCTATTATCCACGAAGATGAAAATTGCAGCACGAGCCTCTGGCGAGTGATGTAACATCTAAGTGGATAATAGCCATTATGCGCGAGTGGAATACTATACTTTATCTACGAGTATAAGTACTCGAATAAAAATAATTTTACTTACGGTAGAATTAAATTTTTATGTAAAAAAGTTTTATGGATTGCACTTTTATTTATTAAAAAATATGGTTCTCTTTAAGTAGTAGTAGTAGTATGGTGGGTTGGGGTGATACACCCCAAGCGACTAGGCCACCGAGGGCCCTTTTCGCCTTACCCGAACCATGGTGAAACTCCTACTCGAACATCCCCGACCTTTTAATAAAGGCCAGAAGGTTGTTGTATGAGAGGAGTTTCATTTCTTCTTCTTGTAGCTCCTCAGACCCAAAGATGTTGAGCCTGAGGTTACTGTATACCTCGCATACGCCCACATAATAGTGGGAGTCCTCGTCATCCATTCCGCATTTAGGGCAGACCGGGTCCCGAGTGACCCCCATCACTTGCAGGTGTCTGTTCAGACTGCTGTGACCGGTGAGAACCCCGACTAGTAGTCTGAGTTCCTTAAAGAAAATTATCAGATTTTCCATCACCACATAGTAGGATACTATCTGAAAAGTTAAGATAGGGACATGTAAACCGTTTTTAGATATCTTGAGCCGTTCTAGTTCTACGCTGCTTTGAAGTTGAAAATTTTCGATCTTCACTTGTTTATAACTCATAAACCGCTCAATCTCAATTCCAATGGTGAAAACCACCTGTATTAGATTTCTTCAGACATTTAAAGAATATAAAGTTTTACAGGGTGTTCTATTTAAAAACCCGAAGTTGATGTTACTTCCGGTTAAACAGGAAGTGGTGTTGATCGAGCGTTTATCTCAACATATAGATGATGACCACATGATAGCGCCACTTTGTATAAAAAAGTTTTGTCATATCTTCAAAATTAACGGAGTTATCGCTTGGGGCGTTTTTTACAATTCACCCTGTATATTAGTTAGAAAAAAAATCAACTCCTGCCACCTGTATCCTAGAACGATGTACTCCTTCCATGGACCTGAAGATGTGAAAAAAAATTTGACTTAAATGATAAAAGTTTAATTTTTTCTTACCGGTAGTTTATTAATGAAGAAGGCAGAAAAACTTATGCTGCCAGCTATTTGTCGGAACCTGGCCTCGGCAGGAGGTTGTGAAGACGCTAAATCTTCTTCGTCAGAATCCTCACTATCGCTTATCGTTCACAATAGCCAAACTGTTAGAGTTTCGGTCAAACGATCTCTAAAGTGCAGCATGGCTTCGTTTGGTCAGTACTTGGATGGGTGGCCAAAATTATTGTGGTAAAAAAAAAAGTTCCGTGACCGATCGTGCTCCGGGAGGTACGTTAAAAAGGGGATCCCGGCTGCTTCACAGCAGTCGTTAAGTTACGTCAGAGGCCCTTGGGCTACTTGAAAACTTCTAACACTTGGGCTTTACCACAGCCATACGATATTATTATTATCATTATCTGCGTTGCTGGTCATTTCCTCGGGATTATCTACTTCCTCGGCATCATATGCTATGTAAAGTGAGGTAAAAGGGATATTATTTCATTACCTGGAGCATTGATTCGACTAGGATCCGCGATTACGACTTCGCCAACTAAAGTTGGTAATTGGTCGACTTCAAACCATCGAAATTTCAACTTCTCTTCTATTTCTTGCCATCCACAATCGCATGGAGACATCAAGGTAGGATGTTGAGAATGTGCATTGGACCATATACTGGAGATATAAGCGGATCTGAGAATTTGTTGTCGCAGCTCCGATTTGCACGTTGGCAAAATAGATCCGTCAAAGTTCTTCGTTTTTAATTTGAACTGCTTCTCAATGTCGTTGCATTTGAAAGCTTTCATGAAAATAGCCAGTCAGACCTCATTAACGTCTATTAATTGTTTGCAGCCATACCTACATGTCGCAAACAAATTTTTCTAGTGTTTAGAAAATAGCATTTGTTTCGAAGTCTGGATAATTCGGTAATTTCGAGAAGGCTTCGATGAATTTAGGAACTTCTGCAAAATGGTGAGTGGCCGATTCTTGCCCTTTTTGATTGGTCGCAGTATGGGTTAATTCTTAATTAATAAACTACCGGTAAAAAAATTCAGCTTTTATCATTTAAGTCAATTTTTTCTTCACATCATTAGGTCCATGGCAGGAGTATATCGTTCTACAACACAGGTGGCAGGAGGTGATTTTTTTTTTCTAACTGATATATCATTAAACGATAGGTAAAGTTTCAGCTTTTATCAACATTGATAAGCTGCTGATAAGCGTTGTCCCGCTGGTGCGCCGGCAGGAGTTGATTTTATGTCAGGAAGGCGTTAATATGACACGAAAATAATGAAATTATTCTTAATCAAATGTGGCAAAAAAAAATGTCGCTGGCTCCCGGACTAGTATATGTTCTAACCATTTTCTAACCATCGATTGCTACCATCCACATTTTATAACCATGTACCTACTTATTATGTCTTGCCATGCTTTTATCTCATGTCACATGTTCGCTCTTTATTCTCATTTTTCATGCCTTATTTGATCGCTTACTTAATCGATGTCTTATTTAAATAATTGACTACCGAACATTCTTGATTTAATTGCTGTTTATTGACATATACTCTTTTGCTTATTTATTTATACTTCACGAACATATTTATTCAACAAAACTGTCCAATCGATAATGATGTACTTATCTTGATTTTCAAATTGATCTTTGTAGATGCAAAGTCAGGTTCTCTTATTTTTCTATGAAATCAAATAACGTAAAAGTCACTTCTCATAATTCATCAAACACAATTCAAAGGGGTGGATCATTTTGAATCAGGGATGGGCGTGTAAACAATTCTATTCTTTACATGTAAACAATTCAATTGTTTACACAGTCCATTTTCATGTAAAGAACGTAAAGAAAGTAAACAAAGTAAACAATTAATTTTACTATGAAATAAGTTTATGAAATCTTAGATTTGAAAATTTATTATCACGTAGATACTTACAGGATTTTCCACGTCCACTCATTTTTGGAATAAAATATTTCATAAATTAAATAATAAAACGATTTACTGTTTTACATTTTTATAATAAAATAATAGTTGGGTTCAGTTGGCTTGGCTACAACCTGTTTCTACCTCTTCCGAGACTACTTCTTCTTCCTTCTGTTTTGTCTATGCGTATTATAGGTACCACTGATACCAGAGACGTGAAAGTGTAGTAAGTCTCTGATACCTACCTACTATAATAAATCTAAACTAAACTATCTTCTCAATCATGTGCTCAAACCTCAGTAAACCTAAGTTGTGTAAATTTGGCATGTGAAACTTTTCACAGAAATGACGTCACTGATAGCAGCGACAGCTGACACCATTGTTTAAATTCTTTACATTGTTTACGAATTCTTTACATTGTTTACGTATTCTTTACATTGTTTACGGTTTCTTTACATTGTGTACGTATTCTTTACATTGTTTACATATTCTTTACATGAAAAGTGTAAAGAATATTTCTTTACACGTAAACGCCCATCCCTGTTTTGAATGATAATTGTTTACTGAACTATTGAACTACGAATGTATGGGCCTTATGTGAATCTAACTAACATTTTCGTCCTTGCTAGAGGAGCCATTTAAACAGCCAACGGGTAGCCTCCTTAACAGGACCTCGGACCAGGGGCTCCTCCAACTCTAGGCGGGTAGCATCCTAATCACGGACCTCGTTACACTGTCATACTAACAAAACCCGTTCCCATGGCTATCTTAAAGACCTAGATTTCTGTGGTAATGCTTCTGTTTAAAATGATTCGCGCAAATGTGTCAGAATGAAAGAGGGTTCATTAGTTTTGGTGACAGTTGTCGAGACGATTGATCTACGCTTTTCAAACCACCGTTGATTCTTTTCATTTCGGGATAATGATCGAATTTTTCTCGGCCACGCTATTTTACTCGTGAATCCCAGCGAGCGTATTAAGGCACTGTTAGGTTTCTCTTAGAATAAAGTAGGTGTTTTTAAAATTCATTTGTTTCTCTCAAATCTCCCACCTTTTGCTTCATGTCTGTGTATAAAAGAACAAATAACAAGGTAAGAGGTTACTACGAGCACAACGGAAGGTCCAAACAAGGTGAAAACTAGACGAACACGAGCCCAGGTAATGTCATGAGTCCATGTAAAAATTACGATCACGAACAGTAAGTATGGGAAAACCTAAATTCAAATCAAACATTCAGAGCGGGAATCCAAACAGTCATTCATGACAGACAAGTTAATTTTTCAAACGTCAAAGAGGTTCTTCTTTTTCAATCATTTAGTTTTAGGGGGCCACATTACTGAATTTGCTGCGCATGACGCAGGATCTCAATTTTAAAGGTAGGTTACACTACATGTCTAACTACGTTTTTCGATATTTCTAACACTGATATTTCTTCTCGCAGAAAAAAATTATATATTACACACAAGAAAAAAGTGCGATGTTAGCTCTCGATGTGTGACGAAATCATATCTCGAGCTAAAATCTATCACTTTTTTCTCTTGTATAATAAATAACTATTTTTCAGATTTTAAAGGTAGGGTTTATGTAATTATTTTGCAGTATTGTATTTTCGTCTTTCACTTCTTGGAACAGCAAAACTTATTGATTGATATTTGGATGTTAACAATGGAATCCTACGAAGGCGATTTTACGAGCCTGAACGCCTAAAATTAGTGCCAAGAGCTAGCGCTGATAGTGATACATATTCCAGTGCATTGTTGCCAGACAGTAGAAATTAATTACGCATTTAAAGCTAGGTGCGAGGAATTAAAAACATTTCTATAATATCTCCGTCCCTGGACACTTACGCACCACTATTTGTCGGAGGTACATCTAAAGCAAAGACTAATTTGTAATAATTCGAGGTTCATTACCAATTAAATAATATGTACTCTCGGCACTCTTGGAGCTATTTTCAGGCCCGTTGGTCAGGTGTTGCCTGTACTTGCCCCCGGGGTTGTGGTTATGGTACTTATGGTTATACCTTGAAATCCTCGAACATTTTTTGCTGTCGTCACACTTGTAACAATAATTGTACCTTATATACTCTATAAATAAAAATTACTTGAACCAACTTCAATTTAGAGGAGTACCTACCTTAAATTAGGTAGGTAGGTACCTATCAGGTTTTCGTAATGCAGGAAAAATATAAGTAAATAAATTCTCAAACAAACAAATGTAATAATGTGCTATAAAATTACTTATTAACAAATTAATGGGATTTCACATATTATAATAAGAGGAAAGCAAAAAAAAAACTCTTCTTTCTTCACGGTCCACATACTCCACGCTCCACGTCCAACTGAGGTTACGTTACATACGGAAGAGGAAGATAAAATTGCACTAGGTAGGTAGGTACTTCTTCTTTTGGATTTGAGAATTTCTAATGGCCTTTATTAGTTCAGTAGTCAGTACACCAAGCTAAATTACCAAACTTTTGATTAAAAACTTGAAATTTAGTTACGATTAACTTGGTATCTGACCTTGGGATCGCAATGTGATCCCAATTTCTTTTTGTTGCTAGTTGAAAAACTTGAAGTAAAATTATGTAAAATTTATGTTTATTTTACCCAGAAACATTAATTTGACTTGAATGATACACTTACTTTGAAGTAAAATTTTTGGAAATAATGAAAATGGTAAATTTTCTCAATTGTGGTCTTCAAAGATTTTTTAAAGACTAATTTACTTATTACGGACTGTGTGGTTAAAAATAACTTTGAAGTTAGAAATATGTAAGCTATTATGGTCCAGTAGCCCTATGTAAAACCCTATTTCCACCCTTAGTGTTAATCTGACCATTAGGAATATTTATTAGGCAAATTAACTTATTTCCTATAACATTTACTCATTAGTTAAATGTCTTCAAAGTAAAAAACAAAAAACTGACTAAAATTTTACTTCATAAAATCCTTGAAAGTCGAAACATAAGTAAAATATAAGTATGTTTGACTAAAATATGACAAAATTTCTTAACCTTCATAGAAATTACCAATTTTGCTACTTGGGGCTAGAATTCTGAAACGTCACATTGAAAAATTCTGTTGAACTTGGCGAACAGGTAGACTTTGAATGCCTATAATTTCTTTACCGATAATAAAAAATTTAAAAAACAAACACTAGCATAATAAAATTTTAGAAAAAGGCTTTGGTAACGAAGCCAAGGAAACAATTTTTGTTTAAAATTTACAGTCTTTCCGAACATCCTCTACAACACTCTGTATATCGTGTCCATAATTTCGGGATCAGCTTGTATAAACAAATCTTTTTCTAATTTCAACTGCGTTTATTTTATCATATTGTAAGTGATTTTTTATTTTTATTTCATTAGATTTTATTATTTTTTATTTTTATCACATTGGTACTTACTAATTACAATTATTTTAGTAATTTATTGATTTTCTGAATTTATATTTTAATTTCGACTTACCACAATAAGGTATGCTAACTCTTCAGACCATTCTTGTAATCTTTTCCGAACAAACTAAAAATAATTCAACAGTTAGCTTTGTTGATATAGTTCCTTGACACATACACTCACATATTATGTTAAATGAATATTTATAGGCATTAAAAAAATCATAAGTGACTCGGGAGTGTTTTGCCGTAGACCTTTGAGATTTGTTGTGAACGTTTTGTCTACAACTGCTGCAGGTAGGTACATAATACGTGGTTACGTGTGAGCAAGCGTTGCTCTCACTTTTCTTGTTCAGTAAAAACTGGTTGGACGATTGGAAGTGTGCTCTTATTTAAAGAAATTATTACACAATTATATTAGAAATGATTATACAATGACGTCATATGACCGCCACAGTTAAAAAATAGACAACGAAAGTCTAGCCTGGTTCAAAAAGACAAATCAGCCATTGATCAGCAATTGAATTTAACGAACATCCAAATAATTTAACCAGGAAGGCGAAATTAATCAAACTGCTAATAATTTGGTATCCAGCTCTACGTCAAAGCCTAAGTGATTTAGCATTTGACTCAACAATTGATCACATCATCAGAGAGACGAGGGCGGAGATAGCTGGTGGAGGAGGTGTAACGTTATTGGAACATCAGCCTATAAATAATAGAGGCGCTCTCCCAGCCAACCAGCCAGTTGTCAGTGAGCACGACTTGACCACACGTAACCACTGATTATGTCCATCGCAGTTGTGAACAAAACGTTCGGAGCAAATCTCCAAATGCCACGGCAAAACACACCACAATTCTTTATGATTTGAATATTTGAAGCAGGCTGTGAAAGTCGACACACATTAATAATTAATATTTATTTTAATATAATAAAACACTACTTCAGAGTATTTTTTGCTTATCTGATGAGATATTTAGACTCAGGGACGAAATACTGACGATTCATTACTTATAACTACCCGTAAAACTACAAGTATTTTGAAATAACGGCTAAATAAATCACAGTTACCGACGTTACCGAGACAGCGCATCACAATCGTAGGATAGAAATTTTGAAAGTAGAAAGTCGAATAGACTAGTCTACTAAAATAAGTCTACTACCTACGCCGAGTTAATATCCAAGAAATAAATAACTGAAGTTTGGTAACTGTTATTTATTTATATTGCTACGGGTCTCACAATAATAAATCACCACCACTAAAGTCTGCAAATTCCTTTATTGACTAACTCAAGTTATAACCTCTAAATCTAAATAATCAAACACAACTGTTCTCTTGTCTCCACTCTCCACTCACAGATACTACACCACTTGTCTATTCTTTATAATCCTCTATACTGTCACTACTGGCTTCCTTACTTCACACTTCACACTCCTTTCCAGTAACTACTGCTCTGTCTTCCTTACTATACTTCAGATTTCACCTTCACGTCCAGGATACTACTACTACTACTACTACGCAGCCACACGGCGGTTCTTATATACTCCCCCGACGCACCGTCGAAACAGTAGGCACATTCTCGTAGATTGCCGAATTCACACCGGCCGTCAATGCGTCATTCCAGAGACATGCCAACTAACAATTTAGTTTTGTAATTCTGAAGTTACAGAGCTTTTAGATTTTATTGCTATTTTCTTACTGCTACTCGAATGCAATTTAGTTACATAGCAGCTGTGAATACGATAGTTTGTTCTACAAAACAAAATGGGTTTATAAGCTTGTTTCTAAGATTTTCTTATAATAAAATTATAAAATACCTTCCATAATAATTAAAAAATTACTTTATAGTAGTTTATACTCGTACACCATGTCTATAGAGCATCCAAGCTGCTAAAAAACAAAACTGATTCATAAATATTTTATGGAGATGTTTGACGATAGTTATAAACACCTCTTATTAAACTGTTTTTTAAAGACTTTTTGAAGCATTTATATATAGTTATTTACATTACAAGCTACGAAAGTTCACTTTTAGGTGCGAGGTCTTTTGAATAGCCGAGGCGAAGCGTAGCGTAGCCGAGGATATTTAAAAACTCCGAGTACCTGAAAGAGCTTTCGTAGCATGTAATGTATCAAACTTTTCATTCTCCCCTTGCCATATTGAACCACGGATTAAGAAGAAATGAGTAAAATAATACGATTCAGTGATAACAATGGAATTATTATAAGGTGCCATGTTTTTAACATTACCATAGTAACGATAGTTTTAAATTATTAATTTATGACACTGTCAGTTCAAAATGAATTTCATTCTAAAAGCTGCAAATTCCAGTGAATCTTTCTGGAACATAAAATAATAATTATTTGTATGTTCCAGAAAGATTTACTGGAATTTTTATTGCAGTTTTACATTTAATTTTCTATCTAAATAAACGTTAATCAAACTGACATTTCTACTTTTTTGTCCAGGCCACGAAAGTTTTTCATAGCTAGCAACCACCTAGCAACCTATCACCTAGGATGTTTTACTTTCGCTTTCGGTTGTCTTATCAAGACAGAAAGTTGCACTTTCGTAAAGGGGAGAATGAAAATAATGTTTTTATAAAAAAATGACATTTCCACAGCAAATTTCACACAGTCGAGACTGTTATAAAACTGTTGCATTTTAACCCCAAAAGGTACTTCAATAAAATATCTTCAAGTTACCACTAAAACATTTATAAACCAAATGCGCTAGGTATTAACCTCAAAATATAACTCTTCACAATAGAATTTATAATTATAAATTTCAATTTTATGAAAATGTTTTGAAAAAATAGTAATTTTTACAAGAACCTAAAACCTAAAACGAATAATACAAACGTCCAACAATTGAGAAGCAGAGGTTCAATAAAGATAATCAAATCTTCAAAATAGAGGCACCTACAAAGAGTAAAAACTAAAGCCAAGTCGAAGCAGTGAGGTTTAACATACCTAATACAAATCATGTCAAATCTCAATACAGGGTGAGTCCCCTAAGATGAAAAGCTCGATTACACCTACACCATTAAAGATATCGAAATAAACCAAAAAATGCTGTAAATGGGAGGGTAAAGTGCAGTTTTTAAAATTATTTTCAGATACACAGGGTGGCCCAATATCGCTGTACGCCATACAACTTTGTTATTTTAAATAGGACATCCTCTATATTATTACATTTCAGATTATTTGAGAAAAGTAAAAAAGAATGGTTTGTAAAGTTGCAGTTTGTAATGAGCAATTTATGAGTTAAGTATGAACAAATGAAATGCGCGATTTTCCATTTTCAAAGCAGCGTATCTTAAAAACAGCTCAAGATAGAGGAAAACGGTTTACATGTTCCTATCTTAATTTTTCATTTGGTACCTATCATGTAGCTGAAATTTTTATACCGGGTGATAAAAATAATCAAATTTTTACTACTCTGTATAAAAATTTCATCCATCCAATAGGACACCGGATGAAAATTTAAGATAGGGACATGTAAGCCCCATATCACGAGCCGTTTTCAATACAAGCTGCTTTTAAAATTGAAAATCGCGATTTTCAATTGTTCATAACTCATAAATTGCTCATTACAAACCATTCTTTTTGACTTTTCTCAAACAATATGCAAATGTAATAATATAGAGGGTGTCCTATTTAAAATAACAAAGCTATATGGCGTACAGCGATATTGGGCCAGCCTGTGTACATAAAAAGTTAAAAAGGGACATGTAAGCCGTTTTTCTCTGTCTTGCGCCGTTTTCGTTGAACTTAAACTTGAAAAATGGCGATCCTCACTTGTTTATAACTCTTCTTCACTTGTTTATAATTTGTTTATAACAAACTTCTCAATTTAAACACCAACTGTAAAAACTAAGTCTTGTTGTTGGATTTATTAATAATAATTCTGGTTATTATTGGAATGAAATAAATCACATTCAAAACTAGAACCTACGAAAATAATTTTATATTTTCTTGTATACTTATCAAGGTGATTCAGATTCCTGTTTTATAGACTGAATAATAAACGTCTAAATTAAATTCGCTTGTTAAAATAATAGAAACCTCCCCATTTCCTACAGGTTATGGGCCCAGGTTACGTTTTATTGGTAATTTATATAACATACTTAATAAGGTCTTCTGAGTGTTGATAAAATTATTAATAAATTATGGACCGGAAGAACAAAAGAAATATTCAACCTTTTAACGGTGAACGCTACAGTGTTTGGAAGTTTTGCGTTAAATCATTACTTTCAGAACTGCAAGTAATTAATGCGATCGAGAACGAGGTACCTCTTGAACCAGATGAAGACTGGAAGAAGAAAATATGACTTCCAAAAGTGTCATCATAGAATACTTAAGTGATTTACTTTTAAGTTTTTCTAAGTATGCAAATTTAGAAAGAAATATTTTGAAAGACCTAGATGCTAGATATGAAAGAAGAAGTTTAGCAACGCAGCTTGTTTTACGAAAACAGTTACTAAATTCAAAACTGTTGGCTGATGTACCATTACTGCAGCATTTCACTTGTCTTGATGAGAAAATAACTGAATTAATTTCTTCTGGTGCAAAATTTAGAAGATATTATAACGAGACCACTCTGTAAAAATTCTATTAGTTGTTTTCTTTAACATTCCAGAGTTCACCATTTTGTTTGTTTACATGTTCTTTTTTATATGGGTTCAGTCAATGACACGTTCGCGAGAATTCTAGTCGCATGTCTCTGGAATGACGTTTGACGGCCAGTGTAAGTTCTGCAATCTACGAGAATGTGCCTACTGTTTCGATGATGCGTCGGGGGACTATATAAGGGTCGCCGTATGGCTGCGTGCAGTAGTAGTATCCCGGAAGTGACTGGTGAAAGCTGAAGTATATTAAGGAAGACAGAGCAGTAGTGAGAGTGAAGTGTGAAGTAAGGAAGCCAGGAGTGACAGTATAGCGGATTATAAAGAATAGACAAGTAGTGTAGTATCTGTGAGTGGAGACAAGAGATCAGCTGTGTTTGATTATTTCAATTAAGAGGTTATAAGTGCTTTCTACTTGTGTTGATCAATAAAGGAATTTGCAGACTTTTAGTGGTGGATTTATTATTGTGAGACCCGTAACAATATGAATAAAATATCTCATCTCCTGCTAAAATTACCATCCTCGTGTAACGGTGTGATTACCGCATTATAAAAACTTGGTGAAGACAACCAAAGCCCTGCTTTTGTGAAAACAAGATTATTGGATCAAGAAGTCAAAATAAAACCCGAAATTACTACTGAGTTGAAGATGTTACATATTGAGGTAAAACAACACCAAGTACATCAGAAACAAATAGCAAAAACTTCAAGAACTACAAGCAACAAGGTTTCAAAAGAAGTTTAAGCTATCTCAAAATCATCAGTATAATAAAACTTCAAATATAATCTGTGATCACTGTGGCAGCAGAAATCATATGAAGAAGAATTACTACTACTACAAGCAAACGCTAAATAAACAAAATGAACGTCCAAGTAGTACCATTCAGACTGTCCAGACTGAAGAAAAGTCTGGAAAGACAATCCAGACCGAAACAAAACTAAAGGAAGTTTTGCATTTATGTTATCCAACTCATCATCGCAGCTATTTCAAACTAACATCATTTTTATTTTAGATTCTGGGGCAACTGACCACATTGTCAACAGATCTGACATTTTTTCAATTTATAATGAGTTGCCTACACCATGGGAAATCGGTGTTGCAAAAAGTGGTACCTACCTCAATACTGGCAGTCGGAAAAAGCAAACTAGATGTCACAACTAATTTGGGTATAATTAAATGGCCAACTGGAAGATGTCCTCTACTCTCCAGAGGTCCCTCATAATCCTTTATTTGTACATCGAATCGAAGTAGCCGGTATGGCAATAATATTTGATCAAGATGGTGTAAGAGTAGGTAATGAAAATAACCAACTAATACTGACCGGTAAGAATTTATTCAAATAATTTATTCGAGGTGGTTTTTGGTTTAGACTTTCAAAAATTGCAATGTCAAATACATAATGCAACTAAGTTTCAAATTATAAATTATGGCATGAACGTCTTGATCATATTAGCAAAATCAAGTTTCAAAATTTGAAAAAACAAATTATATCCTACCTAGATGATAATAAATCTATTGAAAATATTGAACCTGAAAATGAAATGTGCGAAACTTGTATTTTAGGAAAACAAGCTAGACTTCCATTTTCTATAAAAACAAACTCAAAATAACAAGCCTTTGTTCATAATACATTCAGATGTGTGTGGCCGTATACCTCCTGTGACTATAAATAATAAAAATTATTTTGTTACATTCATTGATGACTACACACATTACTACCTAATGAGCTCCAAATCAGAGGTATTTAAAATGTTTTCTGATTATATTTCAAAAGGTGAGGTATATTTAAATTCAAAAGTTATCAACCTGTGTTGTGATAATGGTAGAGAATACCTCTCAAACGATTTCAAAGATTTTTGTGTTCGAAAAGGAATAATGTATCACCTAATAACAGTTCCACATACGCCACAACAAAATGGTGTAACAGAGCGGATGAATCGTACACTGACTGAAAAGGCAAGAACCTTAGTCACAAGTTGGACAAAAGTTTTTGGGGTGAAGAAATTTTAACTTCAACTTATTTAACAAACATTTCGCCAACGAAAGCTCTGCGAGTTAATAAAACACCATACGAGATGTGGCATTAAAAGGTTTTTAGTTCTACCGTCTGTGTGCTAAATAAAACCAGAAAAAGAAAGTTCGATGAAAAATGGTTTGGTAACACTGCATTTTTAAACGGTGTGCTTAAAGAAGAGATATCGTCGCCTTAATCAGAAAAACCCGTAAGTCACAAAATGAAAATTATTCAAGAGGCCCAAAAAAGAGTTTATAAAATAAAACGAGAAATTCCCGTATCTCCTTAGCATCATGATGTCTGAGCAAATTTAGTATTTTAGAAAAACCCGTAAGTCCAAGACAAAATGCAAAATGTAAATTGAGGGTGTAAAACCATTAATTTCTAGTAAATAATTGTGTTAAACATGTTTGCATGTACTTACGGTCCATATTTATACACTTTCATCAAATCTAACTCGCAAAATCGCACAGTATCGGGAGGTAAACACAGAGCAAGTCACCACACGTCTCTATTGTTTACATTCAAATGGCGATTTTATTGTGGACATACGGGCTTTACGTTTATATTTGACACCAGTGAGGACTTATGGGAAATTCTTTTCTAGGAATAATAAATTACAGAAAAATCTTGGAGATACGATATTTTCTTCAACTGTAGGTTTATTTATTATTTCATAGATGGCGTAAAAAGGTCGATTTTGATAAAATGTGGACTTACGGGTTTTTCTGATTAAGGCGACGATATGTAGGTACATTAGAATACCAAAGGGAGTAAAAGCTGAAGAAAGTAAAGTCTGCAAATTAAATAAAGCCTTGTATGGACATAAACAATTAGCTAGGTATTGGTTCGAACGTTTAGATCAAGCTTTGAAAGACCGAGGTTTTAAAAATTGAAAAGTAGACCCATGTTTATATTAGAAAAAAAAAATTTACATAAATGGGTGTATTATAACGTCCGCATAATATTAGCACCACGCGATTCTACATCAAAAACAGAACATAAAGTTTTAATACCGCTTAGCTGTTAGACCTCAAATAACGAAGTTATCGACCATTGTAGTATAAATTTGGAGTTTTTTAATACTCAAAAATATTGCTTAATATTATTGAAAAATTCTTAAGTAAGAAGTAAAATAGCCAAATTATCCAAAGTTTTAGATTTTTTTTGGTAAAAATGGTTTTAATTAACATTTCGAAACTAGGAATTATTTGATTTCCTGAGTTTCAATCAATATTGCAACTGCGTGTTTTAATTGTTGAATAAAAAATTGAAAAAATAAAAAATCTGTAAAAAATTGCATATTGAGTGACACGTTGCAGCATGACATTTGTCTTGTTGCACCTTTTTTCGATTAGGTACATAGCAACGGCACACCGTACCGGTTAGGTGACTCACGTCTAACAGCGAGTATTATAAAGGCTCATTAAGTTAACGGGCAGATTTCTGTGGCCATTTCTGAAGAATGTATCGATTATAAGTGGATTTTTTTTTAATTTATCTATTTTTGACACGAAAGTAATTATTACAAAAATGTTAATAAACGTAATTTGACGTCGATATTGGCTTTAAAAATGGTCACAGAAATCTGCCCGTTAACCTAATGAGCCTTTATAATACTGGCTGTAAGTTATCTTAATTTTTATACCAGCGCCAGTGTTGCAAAATTTAAGAACATTAAATTGTCCATATCTTAAAATCTGTGTACATCAAGTAAAAACTGTTGAGGATTTTTTTGTTCTGTTTTTGATGTAGAATCGCGTGGTGCTAATATTATGCGGATATATGTTATAATACACCCTGTATATCTGTAGACGATTTACTGATCGCAAAAAAAGATCAGATTATCTTGACATATTAAAAAGTTTACTTAATGAAACTTTTTCATGTTGTTGATCTTAAAGAAATTAAACTATTTTTAGGAATTACAATTCTCAGATCTAATAGTACAATAACCTTAAACCAATCTAATTATCTGAGAATGTGCTGACAAAATTTTCTATGAATGATTGCAAATCTATAAAATCACCCTACCCTTGCATTCCTAGTTAACCCTTAGTTGGTAACATCCGACTCTGAGGCGGATGCCAAGTTTTGATGCTGCGCTGAATCCAAACGAATGAATGTACAAAAATTTCGTATTAGGTATGCTCTAGTTGGTTGTCAAAAAGTCCGTAGCCGCCTTCGCAAAAATACGTCTGTGAGACGGGTGTTACTCAGAACGATATATTTCAGTCCATCTCTCAGTCGGCTATTGGTCGAAAGTATGGTGAATGAAAAGGTATAATATATAAAAAAATGTATAAAAATGAAATAAGTCTTGTTTTAATAAAATATATTTGTGTTTACTAGAATACATTCGAATAAATATGTACCTAATTATACATATTATAATACCTATTCCGACTGAGCGACGGATGTTACCTATAATGGTGGAACTGTAATATGATCCCCGACTGAGAGACGGATGTTACTTATAAAGTGAAAAAAAGTATGTTACCAACTAAGGGTTAAATTACAATGCTCTAAATTCTGGTGAATTTATTTATTTATATGATTTTCAATTGTTTTCCTGTTTTAGCCATTTTATTCAGGAGAAAAAATACTACTAGTTTGCTAATTTAACCGACTTTCTAGCTCAAATAATATCGAAGTTAGCAATAGTGCCGACTTAATTTAAAACACGGTGTATACAACTCCGGGGTTACATGCGGGCTTAAATATAACCCCAGGGGTTATTTATGTGTTTTAACCCACATGGATTATATTTAAACCGGGTTTAAATTATTTAACCCGGGGTTACTGTAAACCCGGTTTATTTTGTTTTAACCCCGGGGTTATACAGGGTGTCCCAATATTCCATGAACATGGAGCAACCACAGATTACTGAGGTAAAAAAAAGTCGCTCGGACCAAACTTATCTCTATACCAAAGTGCTTCGTTTGTCCGTTAGAGGGCTTCAAAGTCTTTTGAAAATTTTAGTTTTTTTGAAATAGCTCAAAGTCGGCTGATTCCAATTCGATGAAATTTGGTAGGTAAATTTCTTATTAAAATTACTAATTTCTGATGTACCTGATAATTTGACGAAAACCCGGGAAGGGGTTAAACTACCCCTACCCTCCATTAAAATCCATCGTAATTGTTGATAGAGTAGCAGGAACACTGTTCATGTTTTTTTGTTTGAAAGATACATCGTTTTAGCCCATTTTTGGTCTCCTACAAAAATCTGTATCTCTCCGAGGTGCTATGTGATAAAATAAATTAGTCGATGATAACTAAATTTTTATTTCATTCTTTTAATTTGAAATCGAATTTTCAATTGTCAGGTGATTCTAAAGAAGTAAATGCTGATCCTCTATCTGAAATAATTTGTATTGAATTACCGAAATTCTTCTTTTGCAACTCAAGTTTACTTATAACTTCTTTTGTAGTTGTCGACTTGGTAGGATACGTAGGTTACAACTATGTAAATTTTGTAAAACTGTCAATCACACCAAAAATATGTTGATAATTCTTCTTAGTGGTTTCTAGTGGGCCCAAGTGATCGATGTGATAAGTACAAAGTGGTTGGTCGTCTTTTTGGATAGGATGTAGAAATCCTTCCTGTTTACCAGACTTTTTATTCATTATAATACATTCCACACAGTTTGCAATTATTAATCTGTATACATTCTTCTTCAAATCAGGAATGTAATACTTTTGACTAACGGCATTTTCAGTTCGTTTTGAAGCAAAATGACCCTTCTCATGTTCAGACTTGATAACATCATTCTGCAAAACTTTCGGTACATACAGCAGTTCACGTCCTGTGACAAATTTGTACAACATTTCATTTCTCAGAAAGAAACCATCATATAATTTTCCTTCACCTAATTGAGATTTAATAGATTGCACTTCAGGGTCATCTTCTTGCATAGAGAGAGTACTAAATATTTTGGCTTCTTGCAAACGATCTGTCAAATCTTCTATTAACGGGAGTGGGAAACGATCTTTGATGATCATAGAGTTTATCTTTCTAAAATCTATACACAATCGTGGTGATTCATCTCGCTTCTTTACAACAACTACTGGACTAGAGTATTCAGAATTGCTAGTGTTTCGTCCCCTCGTGTTAATACTGCACCATTTTTAAACCAAAACCTCATACCTCCTCTTCCCTTCTAAAACTAAAAAAACTACCTTCCCTTCCCAGAAACATTAGCAGACATTAAGTCTGCAATCGAATCTCACCGTGCTATTGCTTAATTTTCGTTCCAAACCAATTGCATTTTCTTGAGATATTCGTCAGATGTATCGCCAAATATTGGTTAGTCCGGAGCATCGTAAGTTTCAGTTGATTCACTTCCGTTTCTCTCCATCTCAACCAATTCAAACCTTCCAATTGAATACTATCACGTACGGGGTCTCCTCGGCACCCTTTCTTGCGATTCGTACCTTGTTGCATCTTGCGGACCTTTATGAAGCTCAGTTTCCCATTGCAGTCGAGCTAATTAGAAATTCCCTATATGTCGATGATTTTGTTTGTGGTGCTACCTCATTAACCGAGGCTGAACTCATGAAGTCCCAATTGGTAGCATTACTTAGGAAGGGATGCTTGGAATTGCGAAAATAGGACAGCAATACCCCAAGTTTGCTGGATGATATACCCCCAGACCATCGTCAATCGAACGATTTAACTTTTGCCGACGAATCTGACTCAGCGCTGAAGATACTTGGTTTGCAATGGCAATTTAGTTCGGACAATTTTTCGTTCCAGGTTCGTTTGAAAGATGCTCCCTGCACCAAAAGATCGATATTATCGGAAGTCGCTCGAATTTACGATCCTCTTGGTTTTCTTTGTCCGATCACCTTTTTTGCCAAACATTTGATACAGCATCTTTGGATTCTGGGTCTCGAATGGGACGCAACTCCTCCTAGCGACGTTAGCGCCAAATGGTTGAGATATAAGAACGAGTTGACGCTCCTCGAATCGATTAGAATTCCTCGCTTATTGTTCCCTAGAAATCTTGTTTCATGCCAGCTACACGCCTTCTGTGATGCTTCTGAGTTAGGCTATGCAGGGGTAATTTACTTTAGATGCGTTAAATCACGTAATGAAATATCCACCCATTTTGTTATCGCCAAATCCAAAGTCGCACCAGTTAAAAGGCTTTCTATTCTGCGCTTAGAATTATGCGCGGCTGTATTGCTCTCTAAGGTGACTAAATTTGTATTGGAAACGTTCAGCGGAAGGGTCCCAATAGAACGAGTCGTTGCATGGAGCGACTCTACAGTAGCTCTTTCATGGATACGGTCTTACCCACACAAATGGAAGACCTTCGTTGCTAACCGTGTGTCGCAAATTCAGGACAACATTCCTCCCGACAGTTGGCACCATGTTCATTCCTCTGACAATCCCGCTGACCTGGGCTCACGTGGTATGCTCCCGAGTGAGATTCTTTCATCGTCGCTTTAGTGGGCGGGACCTGTCTGGCTCTCGAAACCTACCTCCGATTGGCCAACTTCTGGAATTCCTTCCATTCCCCCCGAGTGTGATCTCGAGGAAAGAAGGAATGTTTTTGTCACTCAAGTTGATTTGTTCGTAGATTCGTATTCAATTGTCGAAGGGGTCAACGGAGCTCAGGACCGCTGTCTGCAATGGAACTTCATCAAGCGTTATTAGTTCTAGTAAAACTTGTTCAACGAGAGGTGTTATCGCAAGAAATTCATCGGTTAGCTTCTAATAAGCGCTGTACCAAATGGCTTTCAAAATTGTCGCCTTTCCTTGATTCGGAAAGAATTTTGAGAGTGGGAGGACGGCTTGAGCATAGCGATCTACCGTTTGATACCAAACACCCAGCCCTGTTACCACGCAATCATCGGTTGACTGAACTGATTATCCGCCATGTTCATTTGTCCAAGTTCATGACAAAAATTTGCACCCGGGAGTTAATACCATTATTTATTTACTCCAACAGAATTTTTGGGTTTTATCCAGTCGCCGTGCAGTACGTCAATTATCTATCGAATTGTTATCGTTGCTTTCCCCTGGAGCCTCAAATGGGTGATTTTTTACCCTCCGTTCGTGTCAACAATGTCAAACCCTTTAGTTGTGTAGGTGTTGATTACGTTGGCCCTATCACTATCTCCCATAAACGAATTCGTGGCAGCGGCACTTCAAAGGCTTACTTTTTACTTTTTTTTACTTTTTACTTGCCTTTTTGTATGTTTAGCCACCAGAGCAATTCGTGTTAAATTGGCTTCTGATTTGACAACGGATTGCTTTTTGGCTGCTCTTCGTCGATTTGTGTCAAGACGGGGCCGCGTCTCTCATATCTACAGTGATTGTGGTACTAATTTCGTGGGTGCCAATCGAGAATTGTTGAAAATTATGCAGGCTGTCGCTGAAAAAGAAGCTATCTCTTGGCACTTCAAACCCCGTTCCAGTCCTCATTTTGGAGGTATTTTTGAAGCAGGGGTCAAATCTGTCAAGACCCATTTGCGTCGCGTCATTGGCACTCAGACTCTCACTTATGAGGAATTATATACGCTTTTGACCCAGATTGAAGCGATGTTGAATTCACGTCCCTTGTGTCCACTGAGTAACGATCCTAATGACCTAATCGCCTTGTCTCCAGGTAATTTTTTAACTACTGAACCGCTAACCGCAGTGCCCGATCAAAATCTCTCTCATCTTAACATTAATAGATTATCACGTTGGAAATTGATACAACATATGCAACAGAGTTTTTGGAAACGCTGGCGGGCGGAATATTTGCATAATTATTATCAAAGAAGTAAATGGGCTCACAATAAATCACTCTCTCTCGAAGATTTGGGCACCCTTGTTCTCATCAAGGACGATTCGGCACCTCCCCTTCAATGGAAACTTGGACGAATTACTAAACTTTTTCCTGGCCCAGACGGCATATGCCGAGTCGCCTCTGTAAAGACTGTCCAAGGAGAGATCAAACGCCCCCTTATTAAACTACATCCTTTGCCATCGCAAAATAATTAGTTTGCCATGACAAGGAGCTTAGACTAGGTTAATTTTAATTTACTTCTTTATTTTGTTTCATCTTTCTTTTTTTTTATTTTTCTTTTAATTTTGTATTTGTATTGTTCCGTTTATTTGTTAATCCACTATCCATTATTTGGAAGTAATTGGCAGAGCCTTAGATTCTTGTGTTAACATGCTAAAATACCTATTGTCATAGTCATTTTGGTGGGCGGTATGTTTCGTCCCCTCGTGTTAATACTGCACCATTGTTAAACCAAAACCTCATACCTCCTCTCCCTATACCAAAACTACCTTCCCTTCCCAGAAACATTAGCAGACATTAAGTCATTAGCATCCACTCGGAGTTGGCAGCCCTCGGTAGGACAAAGGGAAGCATGGACCGTCCAAAACTCGTGGGCCAAGAAATACCTACACATTCATTCGCATTCGATCGTTGACCATTGCTGGAGTCATATCGTTTACTCGTCGTATCGTATCATCGTCGTCGTCATCGAAGCTAAGCAGAAGTGGCCGTACCTACCTACACCAACACCAGTGCAGTGTGCAGTAACAAAGACCGATATCACACCATTACACCATCCTGTCGGGACGTCGCCCATTACAACAGTGATGTTATTTATTAACGCCCATAAGCAACAATAACGAAGAATCGCCATAACCAACTCAATCACATACAGTCCACATTTTTTATACCATTCAATAAATTCAATTTTCTGTTACTTGTTCTTTTTTACAATAATAATTTTTTGTACACTCAAACAGCTAGGTTCTATTATTCTATCTTGAAGCCACTGTTTTGTCTGTTTTTGACTGCTACTCTGTCAGAAAAAGGTAACCTTCTTGGCCTATGAGAAATTATTTGCTCTTCTCTTAATACTATCTTCATTCTTACGTCTGTAGATTTCATCTTCCTTGGAGTATAACTTCTGACGGTTTCTATTATTTCGGCTTTCGTCATCACTGATATTTCGTCTCCTATATTTAGTTCTTCAGAGGTAGCTTCAATAATTATTTTCATTAATTTTACTTCATGACTTTGATCAATTTCTCATACAGTAACATTGTCTTTGCTAATTATTAACTCTGCGTGTTTTAATAATTCGCCTCCTATAACTGCTGACATAGTCATACAACGATTAGATACAATGTACAAATCCATCGTATATTTGGTATTATCAATTTCAAATTTGGCTAAGAAATAACCAAAAGGTCGTACTTGATTTTTTCCAAAGCTTGTGAGTAACAAAGTTGACTTAGATAGCTGAGGTGATCCTAGTTTCTCATACATGTTCTCAGTTATTAGATTAATTTGGCTGCCGGTGTCTATTAAGGCTGTCAGTTCAATACTTTCAATTAGTAAATTCTTCTCAACTGAATTAACAGGGGTAAAAACTAATGAGTTCGTTTTAGCGTCATCCATCTTTGATTCTTGAACATTATAGAATTGTCTACAATCTGGTGCTTTATGCCCAAATTTGTTACATTTAAAGCATTTAGCTCTTCTACTCTTCTGTCTGCATTCGATTGAACGATGTCCTTTCATGCCACAATTAAAACATCTAATGTCAACCTGCTTTGACTTGACTCCTCTGTTTTGTGTCAACCCTATCAATTTTCTTAGAATCAGATTTTCTGCTAAATTTAGATTCTCTTATATTTTCATAAACTTGAAGTTTTTCCTTAAACTCTTTGATACTCCTGGAGCCATATAAAATAGATTTGGAACTCACCTCATCTGTTATTCCACCTATGATTTTTCAACAATCGGATTGCTGTAAGTGATATAATAATTTATTATTATTCAATTTGTTTCATAGAAACTTTCGATTGGTAATTTCGAAAATAGTAAGCCGGATCCTAAAGCCCAATTATCGAAATAATACCTATTATACTTCATCGGCGTCAATTTGGTTCAATATGTATTTACAATTTTCTGATTATCCTCTAATACCGTTATTTCAGAAGATGTTCGCAAATTGGATGACTTTACAACTTTATCTGTTACACCAGTTCCTTCCTAAGATTTGCGTTCCTGTTTAATTTAGAAATATCTATACATTTTTCTCAAAAATTTCACAAATCACCTTTATTGAGGGTCTAATAAATAACAAAAAATGTTAATAATGTCTTTTGTAATCTACTACTTAAATACGCTAAAGTATGTATTGTCTTAGCTTTCCTGTGAATCAGGAGAAGAGGTTGCTTTGGCTTTCCATGCATCTAAGAAAATTAGTATCAATCTTCATACAGACAGAAAAGTATGGTATTTCATTAATCATACAAAGTAACCCAAAATCGCTATTTTTCGTCATAAATAAACAGAAATTAATAATTATTTTGAAAATTGCTACGCCACTGGCTCTCGTCGCGAAGGTCTCTGACAGCATTGCCATTTTCACAGAAATCCTCTGTTTATGCGATCGGTCACTCCTTTTCCCACCCACATGATGATGATGCCCACCCACATGAAGATACAAATTAGATTATGAATTTCGATTATCTGTTATTTATGAATGGAATGCTGGGTCTATTTCTTTTAGACGTCATTGGTTAAAAAACAGTAACGCTTTCTGAACGACACATTTATTTGCCCTAATGCTATGGTGAAGACAGAGACATCGATGTCTCAATGGCTATCTCCATCCATCAGTCTGACACATCACCACCACCAGAGGTGTGTGCCAATCGAAAAGAAAATTAACGCATTCAAGCATATGATTTGTTGGAAACATAGTGACTTTATGATATGACTTCCTTTCTAGCAACACAGCTTTGTGACTAGCTCAATCTCTTATTTGTTCACTGAGATTCGGAAGGTAATTGCTTTTTCAGTGAACTGTCAGAGATGGTAGTGAAAAAATTGCAGATTTCTCTGAGAGAATCTCTGATGACATATTGAAAGTTGTATACTTTTCAGTCATCAGATGGTATTTGCCTTGCAAGTAACTATGTTTCCGACAAATCATATGCTTAAACGCATTGATTTTCTTTTTCATAGGCACACTCCTCTGGTGGTGGTGATGTGTCAGACTGATGAGATGGAAATAACCATTGAAACATCGATGTCTCTGTCTTCACCACGCCGTTAGGGCAAAGGTGTAGTTCAGCTTTACACAAAGGTTATTATCACAGTAATTAAATTTAATAATAGCTTATTTTTCTCGTAAGATAATAATAAAGTTAACTGAGCACGGATACTGATCCCCCCGACAGGGGGAAAAATACAGAAATGGACTGGTTTGAATTAAAGGATGCAGAAGAAGGATCGAATAGGGATAAGTATAAGGAAAACACGGAATTAGAACAAGGTAAAGCAAATAAATTGAATAAGCAAGGGTATATCATCTCAAGAAATGAACCTGAAAGCGTAAGTACATTTCTTGATGTACTTGATATTTCCCAATAAATTGAGAATTTATTGGGAAATAATACAATAACAAGTAATGATTTTGATCACAATTACAATGTTAATTTAAATAAATCAGCGGTAAGTAGTATAGATAGCGCCGTCAGTGTTTCAGACAAAAAAATCACCGATAGTGAAATCGCACCAGAGGAAGGTAATAACAGGCCAGTTTATTTTGTAACAGAGCGAACCCGGGCCTCATTGTTTGTCGCCAAAAGCAACTGTGATCGTCTATTTACCTACAGTGTGACCCATTTGTTCTTGAAACACCCTGTAGAATCTTAATTTATGGTGCGATTTTAAAGAAATTTCTTTTGAATCATAGAGCTTAATAAACTATATTTTGGGAGCAAAAAGCGTTTTATTCCTACAAAATCCAAGGCCTACTAGATCAGTGTTTACTTGTAAAATCTCAAAAATTCATATTAGCGATTTTTTTAGAAAAAAACTGGGCACGCCACGGGATTCACCGGCCCTCAAAACGGTACTGTTCTAAATTTTATTGAAAATGTCGAGAGTAAAAATGATCTTGTAGTTATTTTAGAAATTCATAATAATACTCTGAATTTTCATAAATTAATTTGAAAAAGGTCAAAAGCTATCATAAGTAAAAATTAAAATTAAAAAAAGTAAAATAAAAAGTAAAAAAAAAAATTAAAAAAAATAAAAAAAAATAAATAAAATAAATAAATAAATAAAAAATTATAGGTAATTAAAAAATTAAAGTACCTACATTATCACCACTAGACGTACAATTTCTATTTTGTCTCTCTTGACCTTTTCGAATAAATTAATGAAAATTCGGAGTTCTATTATGAATTTCTAAAATAACTGCAAGATCCTTATTACTCTGACATTTCCAATAAAATTTAGTACAGTACCGTTTTGAGGGCTGGTGAATCCAGTAGCGTGCACAGTTTTTTTCTAAAAAAATCGCTAATATGAATTTTTGAGATTTTACAAGTAAACACTGATCTAGTAGGCCTTGGATTTTGTAGGAATAAAACGCTTTTTGCTCCCAAAATATAGTTTATTAAGCTCTATGATTCAAAAGAAATTTCTTTAAAATCGCACCATAAATTAAGATTCTACAGGGTGTTTCAAGAACAAATGGGTCACACTGTATAATAGGACCGCTGTGATTTCTTTCGTTGTGTTTTACCGTTGTCACCCCTGCTCGTTGATAGAGGTATACCAGGATTAGTATGACCGAGACGAATGTCGCGAAGAACCTACTGTGACTCATTGTATCTCGGTTGATTGGGATTTCTTTCAGAAAATCGGGGAAATTAACTGAAACTTGTTGTTCACTGTTGGTTTGGTTTCGGAGAGTCTACAGGCGAATGAAGAGCGAGAGAAAATTCGTTTGCAGAGAGCCCAACTAACAATTTTGCTGTATAAAATATTCATAAAAGAACTGATTTGTTTTATAATTATTATATTGCGGCTTCAAGAATATAATTTTGTTGTATTTAAGCTGTGAGGGAAATCATTTTGTTCTTGGGAACAAAATTGTTTTCTTAGACAATGTTTAGAACGTTCTTAGTGCTAAATTATAAAACACCTTATAAAATAAATATAAAACTGTTTTATAAACGTTTATGCGACTATTGTTATAGGATATAAATTATTATAAAACGAAACTGATTTATAGGAGTTATTTAGCAGTGTTTAAAACATAATATGAAAGCTCGGTTACAGAATTGCTTTATACAATTGACGTTGTGTTCTTATGAAACTGTTATATAAGTGATCTTACAATGCAATTTTGTTATCGCAGCAAATTTTTCATAATAGAAGCCGAAATATAACTGTTATATACCAACTAAAGAAACCTGCAAAAAGGAAATAATAATAAAACTGTTATGAAATAAAATAACCCTGTAAAGGATAACTACTTATAAAAAAATAAGAAATAAATAAAAGTCTAATATATGTGTGCCTGTTCAAGAGATCAAGGGTGCTGATTCTTACAAAAATCAAATAAAATGTCGGATATTTTAGTCGCTGGAAAAAATAAAACGCAGTGGCGAAAGGGTTCCTGCTGTCTCTGATGATCATTCAGGCTTACAGACAAACAAAATTGTTGGAAAAAGCAATGAAATGGTTGTAAGCGAAGGACAGGTCAGGTCTCAGGACAGAAAACGAAACAGAAGCGAGTAGTTTAGCAAATAATGACTGGCTTGTAAAGTTAGAATGCACCGAAGAATTAGATATTCAACTACCTATCAGATTCAGAAGCGAATAAAATTGTTCTCTAAAGATATACTTTCACATTATAATAAAACAAATCTGTTTTATAACTGCTGAAACATTATACTGTTATAAAACTAAAATCAATTTTGCAAATATCATAATTCTTTAATGGTCACCAAGAACAGGCTTATAAAACAAATTTGTTCTGTAATTGTCACGCAGTTCAGTGTTATAAAACAGATTTCTTCTGTATATTATTAACTGGTAACCCGTTTGCCTTATATTTTCTAATGGTCACCGAGAACAGGATTATAAAACAAATGTATTCTGTACTTGTCTCCAGTTCAGTGTTATAAAACAGATTTGTTCTGTAACTGTCATACAAGCCAATGTTATACAACAAATTTGTTCGGTAAGACTTGCATACCAACTGTATTATGCACAACAACGTATTTTGAACACAGATTCTTATGGAGAGGGCAATTGCAGAACCGTATTATTATTTTTCTATGGTGGGATATTTAAATACGCGATTTTACTCATATTTTGCAATTCAAAGTTGCCGTTCTTCCCTAGTGTCGCTTAATATCGCGTGAGCAAATAGAAATGAAATTTACACAGTTAATAATAATCGAATAATTTTTTATAAATTCTTTAACGGCATTTAATTATTATAATATTATATTTAAAGTAATATTATAATTTTAATGATAAACATTTTACTGCAATGTCACTTCAAGTAGTATGAACGCCGGTACTTCCCAAGTACCACTTAGTCATCAACAACCTGATGTATAATATAATACTGTTTTTGTGTATTGTGCTATTTATTTGGATTTCAATTGTACTTTAACTGGTCGCTGTAACTGGAAATTCTATGTTTCTTGTAATGTATGTCACCTTTAGGTAAATATAAACCCTTATTTACAACTTATTATTTTATTCTTATACTAATTAATAACATTTTCCTACATAAACGAATTGATACTGTCCTTGCCGGTCGCTCGTTACTCGGCTTGCCGACGGCCGCCGGTGCCTCCGCTCCACACACCGATAACAACGCAGGACGGCCGGCCTCGCGATAATAATACAAATAAATATGCCATTAAAATTAACTCGTCATTCTATAGGTACCTACACCACTAAATATACACTACACTACCCTCCCCCTAAAATAATTCTATTTTCTACCCTAAATACTACTACTCTAATAATTACAAATACATCTGAATAAATCTAACAATCAAATCAATAAAAATAATAATTATAAAAATCAAATTAAAACAATCAAATACATCTAACAATTATTATTTCTTTCAATATACAATTTTTTTGTTTTTGGTTCGCTGTGAGCGCCTCAAATTTTCGTTGGGCCCCCCAGCCATCCTAGTAGGGGTAAACAACTCTACAGGAGCTTGTCCCTTATTATCTTCCACAGGCGAATTTACTACATCGGGGCAAGCTTTAACAGTGTTACTACCCACATTTTCAGGGACTTGCAAGGATTTTTCTGTGCCTGAATTTAAGACTTGGTTACCCCCGTTCTTTGGAGACCCCCGAGGAGACCCCCTTGTTGTCGGCTCAATTGGAAGATGTGGAATTTTGACGTCTACCGACTCTATCTTTTTAATTTGATTTGCGTGCCTTTTCCACATTTTCTGTAATTGAACCACCTCGACTAGATATGTGCGCTTTCCCATAACCTTCGCTATTCTGCCTTTTATGTAGCTAGGATGTTGTACATCTCTGTAATCTTTTACCATTACAACTTCATTTTCTTCAAACCTGACATCTTTGCCGCCGTTATTTTTTATTTGCTGTTTTTGAATTCTTTCTATCCTACTGCGCAATTTCTGTGTACTAACGCTTGCTTTACTACTCTCACTGCTACTATGGGCAGGCAAAAGAACTGAAAACCTAGTCCTGAGCTGTCTTCCGAACATGAGTGTAGCTGGGCTAACACCAGTAGTAGCATGTGGCGTGTTGCGGTAATCGAACAAGAACCTGTTCAATAGCAGGTTAGTATCCTTGGTAACCCCGGAGTCCAAAGATCGTTTCATCGCGTTTTTCACTGTTCTAACTGAATTCTCTGCTGCTCCGTTAGAGGAGGGAGAGTATGGTGGACTTGTTATATGCTTGACATTATTTCTTGTCAAAAAATTTTCGAACTCCTCCGATACTAGCGATCTGCCATTGTCAGAGACCATAACCAGTGGGAGTCCGAACCTAGCGAACAAACTTCTGAGTACTTTAATTGTGGAAGTTGAGCTTATATTTGGCATTTCAAAAACTTCCAACCATTTTGAAAACGCATCGGTTACCACAAAAAACGTCTTTTGTTTCAATTCAAAATAATCGACGTGTATTCTTTCCCAGGGTAACTTCGGGTAAGGCCAGGGAACTATTTCGCTTTTAGCGGGATTGTCAGAATGCAGTAAACATGTATTGCATTTTTTTGCTATATTTTCTATACCCTTGTCCAAATTAGGAAACCAAACATATCCTCTCGCAAAGTTTTTCATTCTGACAATGCCCATATGCGTTTTATGGATTTGATCTAGGATTTGGTCCTGTAAGCTAAAAGGGACCACAATTCTATGATTCCAAAATATGCAGTCCTCTCTAATCCAAAACTCGAACCGTTTACCAAAAAATGGTTTCAGCGAAGGATCGTCGACCTTTCTGGGCCAACCTTCTGTTATGAATTTTTTTTACTTTATTCAGTATGATATCGCTATTGGTAGCAAGTTTTATGCTTTCAAAATTTAAACCTGACTCCGAGTCCGCGCAGAAGAAATTACAGTACTCTAAATTGATCTTTTCATCCATTGCCAATGCCTCACTCGTATCCTGAATCGGTAAACGCGATAACCAGTCCGCTGTATTTTTGTTACTAGCAACATATTCAATATTATACTGATACCCCGATAGAATAATAGCCCACCGCCTTAAACGATTAGCCGAAAATTGCGGAATAGCTTTATTGGGACTGAATATTGTTAACAGCGGTCTCATATCGGTAACAAGGGTGAACCTTTTGTTGTATAAATATTGACTAAATTTCAGCACGCCGAAAATGATCGCTAAACCTTCCTTTTCAATTTGAGAATACCCTCGTTCGGATTTTGAGAGACTTCTTGAGGCATACGCTATTGGTTTTTCTTCTGAATTTGGGAACTTATGACTCAGAACAGCACCTACTCCTTCGTCAGATGCATCAACGGTTAACCGAAGCTCCAACCTAGGGTCGAAGTGTACCAGAACTTGTGACGATTTCAATATTTCCTTAACCTTTTTAAAAGCAGACTCGCACTCATCACTCCAAGTCCAGGCAACATTTTTTTGTAACAACTTATACAAAGGACTTAGCATGCTTGACATATTTTTCACAAACCTGCCATAAAAATTTACACTACCTAAGAAAGCTTGTAGCTCTTTAATAGTCTTAGGTCTTGGAGCTTGGTCAATGGCTACGGTTTTATTTTTTGATGGATGCAAGCCTTCGGCGTCAATAATAAACCCTAAATATTCCACCCTCTCAGCGAAAAATATACATTTCTTGAAATTTAATTTAAACCCTGCTATACTTAAAATAGACAAGACCTTTTCCAAATTTTGGAAGTGCTCTTTCTTATCCTTTCCTGTAACTAAAATATCATCCTGAAAAACCGCACAACCTTCAACGCCGTTAAATAAAGCGTCCATAATTTTTTGGAATTTAGCCGGAGCACATGCTATTCCGAAAGTCAGTCGATTAAATCTGAAAAGGCCTAGGTGGGTGGAAATTGTTAACAATTCTCGACTATTCTCCTCTAATCCTATCTGTTGAAATGCTTGAGATAAGTCTAGCTTTGTGAACTTTTGACCTCCCTGAAGTTTCGCAAACAATTCCTCGATGCGAGGCATATAATGCTGATCGATCTCTATCTCCGGGTTTACCGTAATTTTGAAGTCCCCGCAGATTCTAACTTGACCATTTTTTTTAAAGACTGGTACTATCGGTGTAGCCCAGGCACTGTAATCAACAGCTGCAATAACGCCTAAGGATAGAAGTCGTTTTAGCTCCTGCTCAACTTGATCTTTAATAGCGAAGGGTATGGGCCTAGCTTTTACAAATTTTGGTGTCACATCTGGGTTCTTTAAATTTATTTTAACTAAACCCTTCTTAAAATATCCTAAACCTGCTGAAAAAACTTCCTGATATTTATTAATTAAATGTTCAATTTCTTTATCGTGTTTGTTTATATTATTTATCTGATTATCATTATTTGCGACAGTTAAACTTAAACCATATCTGTTAATAAAATCTCTACCTAATAACGGGGGCCCACCATTCTCCATTATATAAAAATCTACATTATTGCTTTTCCCCTTAAATACTGTTCTGAGGTTAATTACCCCCAATGGTTTTACTTGTACGCCATTATAGAAAACAAAATGTTTATCTGTGTCTCGCAAGGCAAACTTAGAAAAATATTTTAGATAGCAATCTTTAGATAGACAAGACACACTGCTACCCGTGTCCACTTGAAAACTAAGTATAATATTTTGCACTTCTATTTTTAAAGTAAACAGATCATTTACTGGGTTAATACTAGTACTTCTGATTATATGTTGTAGATCCAAAATACTTTTATCCATAATACTATATAAATGTATGTCATCATCTGAAGGATTGATTAGATCTCGACTTTCAAGATCTGTTTCTCTTAAAAAATTATGTCTTTGGGGATTGATGTTTCTATGTACTTTCGATCTACAAACATTGGCCAGGTGTCCCACTTTATTACAAAAATGGCATGTGTAACTTTTAAAAATGCACTTATCTTTAGAATGATTTTTTCTGCCGCACACACCGCAAGGTATCATAGGTCCCATCAGCTGCCTCGATGTTGGTGCTCCATAATACGCGTCTGCCCGTCGGTGTATTTGCCCTATCTCTGAGGTTGATGGCTCTGACTGATAGGCTCTATTAGTTCTGCGTCGGCTCCTTATGTCGTCCTGCAAGTGGTTGATTGGTTCTGACTTGATCATGACTTCATGCACCTCCTTGGCCGCCATTTTAGAAGCTGCTATGCTGACCATTTTTTCCAGATCTGTCTTGATGTCTTCTTCCATTAACCGGTCTAGCACCGGTCCCCTGTCGAACCCAAAAACGAACCTGTCCCTCAGGCAGACTTTCAGCTCACTACCAAACTCACAACCTACAGCCAGCCCTCGTAAACGCGCTGCCCATTCACTTGCTGATTCTGTGGGCTCCTTTTGAGCAGCGTAAAACTTAAAACGTGCTGCAAAAGGACTCTGTTGTGGTTTAAAATACCCATTCAGAACTTCTATTAGCTGCGAGTACGTTTTATCCTCGGGTTTCTCGGGACTCACCATATCGAAAATTAGTTGGTACGCCTCCTCGTCCATTACGTTCAATAGGATAGCTTTCATCTTCACTGCACTGGATTCAATTTTCAAATTGTTTGCTACAAAGTAATTTTCCAGTCGAGCTCGAAATATAGTCCAATCCGAATTTCTAAGAGAAAATTCTCGAAGATGGCCCACTACCGGCTGTGTTGCCTCCGCCATATTTCTTTGCTTGAAGATTTCTTCTAAAAAATATCAATATTTCAAAAATTGAGTATCTAATTAGCGCTAATGTAGGCCGTTGGGTTCCATTGACATTTCCTCGTCGCCAGTGTAATGTATGTCACCTTTAGGTAAATATAAACCCTTATTTACAACTTATTATTTTATTCTTATACTAATTAATAACATTTTCCTACATAAACGAATTGATACTGTCCTTGCCGGTCGCTCGTTACTCGGCTTGCCGACGGCCGCCGGTGCCTCCGCTCCACACACCGATAACAACGCAGGACGGCCGGCCTCGCGATAATAATACAAATAAATATGCCATTAAAATTAACTCGTCATTCTATAGGTACCTACACCACTAAATATACACTACATTTCTGTTGGGTAATTTAAAAATAATAATAATAATAACAGACATAATAGGTATCATTATTATTGTTTGATAAACATCGAATACGGTCCTGTATTTTGGATATGTTGAATGTCGTAACTATATTGTTTTATAAAAGTCACTAATTCTGCTTTCTTGCCATATAAGGTCGACTTTAGATACAAAATTGTTTTATTAGGTACCAGCCATATTGCGTGTGTGTGTGTGTGTGAGTGCCTCTGTTCACTAATTCACTACACAGCGACTGCATGTAAGTTAGTAAGTCTGCAAGCTCAAAGAGTCAGTCCTATAGAAATCGAGAAGTCAACAAGGGCCTTGTAGATGTCCATGTTGGCTACAGAGAGGATGTTTGTTAAGTTCATGGGCATAAATATATTATTTTCCCGTAATGTATTAATTAATTAATCTGTGGCTTGGAAATTTTTCGTGCACTTAAATAAAATATGGTTCAGAGAACCCACTTCGGCAGGACAGTGGGGACACATGGGGCTATCAATTATGCCTATCCTATTTAGATGTTCGGGGTATCTGCCGTGTTGAACTTTCATTCTGAAGATAGTGGAAGTTGAAAAACGACTATATTGCCGATATGGAAAAAAGGAAGGCAAGACTGGGTGCAGCAATGCATATTGGTTATTCGATCTACTTGCAAATTGTGACTATTCGTTTCTCCAGGCATCGACTTCCGAACGCCGGAGGTGTGACTTAATGTCTATATCGGTTAATAGCTGGACTCTCTCACCTAAATTCACCGCCTCCCTCGCACACTCGTCAACCTTCTCGTTTCCCTCAATACCTGCGTGACCCCTTACCCAAACGAAGTAGACACTGCAGCCAGCAAGTTTCATTAAGTAGCAGAGTTCAAGGATATCTATAATCAAGTTATTTTTTATGTTTTTGTGTATAGGACTCTTAAGTGCTTCAAGAACGGACCTGGAATCAGTTATTATAACCATGTCGCCCACTGAGTTGTGATAGGCCCACTCCAACGCTTTCTGTATAGCCAACGCTTCAGCTGTGAAGATTGAGCACATATCTCCAAGTTTGTATTTCATATTTACTTCATAGTCAGGGCAGTATATTGCACAACCAACCCCATTCTCCAATCTTGAACCATCTGTATATATTGGAGTGGCTTCGGGCCTTTTCTCCAGCACATCTTTTAGAATTTTGTTATTTATTCTATTGTACAAAGTATACTGCGGATAGACGACAGGAGGACTGTAATTGAGGAGATCGTAGGGTTTTTGGAATATCAGAAATTTTGACAAAGGTTGAGGGAGCTCCCGCAGATCCTGTAAGATCGAGCAAGCCTGACACAATAGCGGAACTCTTTTCTTACACCAATATTTATCAACTAAAGTTAGAGTAGTTAGTTTTGAAATCAATGCTATTATATTACTTATGTTAAATTGTATTAGTTTTGCAACAAATTTGTTAGCGCATAATTGTCTTCTATGTATTAGCGGGAGTTCGCCCGACTCTGCCAGGAGAGCGGGACACGGAGTGCTCCTCATCGCCCCGAGCACTATTCTAAGGCATTTGAACTGAATGCGTTCGACGTGCAGTAGATTCGTTTTAGATGCTGTACCGTAGAGGAATTGACCGTAGTCAACTATGGATCTAACATATGCTCTGTAGAACATCAGAGAAGTGTGAACATCTGCTCCCCAGTAATGTTTGGTAGTACATTTGAGTATGTTACAGGCATTCTCAGTTCGCTTTTTAATATAACTTATGTGCTCTGACCATAGTAACTTATTGTCTATAACTAGTCCAAGATACTTGAGTTTTCTTACAACTGGGAAAGTCATGCCATTTAATGTTACTGTTGTTTGTGCACTGCGGTGGTAGTTTCTGGATCTTGTGGATCATCACCGCGCTTTTTTGCGGCGACAGCTCGAAACCATGTTCTGTCATCCAAGTTTTGAGATCGACTACAATATGGTCAAGTTCGGTCATGCATTCATCTACAGTATTTTTTGTAGTTATGAAACATACATCATCCGCATATTGTATGCATGTAGATCTTTCCCGTAAGTTGTGTAAGCTGGCTGTGTATATGTTAAAAAGGGTGGGGCTTAGCACTGAGCCCTGCATTAGCCCTTGAGTTAGTATTCTTGGACCATGTAAATCCCCCTTATGGTCTCTTAAAAATACTTTACGATTGAGAAAGATCTGTAAGATACCGTTCACTACATTCCGGGGACAGTGTATATTGGTAAGTTTATGAGACAATAAATTCAGATCGACAGCATCGTACGCCCCCTCTATATCAATAAACAGTATTCCTATCGATTGATTTTTTGTCAACGCTATCTGGATAGTAGTGACTAGATTTGTTAGAGCATCCAAAGTACCCACCCCACGCCGAAAGCCAAACTGATTTCCAGGTAATAGGGAGTTGCACTCCAAGTACCACTCTAGTCTGGTTTTTATCATTCTTTCGAATGTTTTTGTGAAGCATGACATCAGCGAGATCGGGCGATAGGATGTGGGGAGATCCCGAGTTTTGCCGGGCTTCAGTATCAAGCAAACAATTATTTCTTTCAGCTGCTCAAAGGTCTCTCCTCTCGTCCACCAGGAGTTAGGTATATATTTCTAGCAAGATAGTTAGACAGTTGTTTGGTATATGCTTTATGATGCGATATGTAACCTGGTCCTTGCCAGGTGCAGTGCTTTTTGTGTCTTTAAGAGAGTTCTTCAATTCCTCGATGGAGAAGGCGTCACCCAGGATTGAACTTTTATTTGTCATTCTCTGGCTTGGCTGGATATTTATAATATTTGGGACAGAGGCCGGGGCCAATCTGTCCAGTATCATTTCCATCAAGTCATCAGATAGTACAGTAAAGGTCTCAGGTCTATATGTATTTGATATAAGTCTAACCATTTTCCAAATTTGTGAAATAGGTGTTCTTCTGTTCAGGTTATTTACGTAAGACCTCCAACCTTCCCTGATCTTTTGCTTAAGTATACGTTTGGCCTCCGCCACTATTTCTTTGAAGGCAATATAATGCCCCAAATTCGATGAGTTTTTATAGATTGAGAGTGCTTGCTTTCTTTTCTTAATAATATCAGAGCATTTCTCGTCCCACCAAATTGGTTGTCGTTTCTTAGGGAAGGCTGTTCTCTTCTCGGGCATAGAAACCTTACATGCGTTTTCTAATTGGGCTGTAAATTTTTTATATTTGGATGAGTTGTCTAGGTCTTCCATATCCGAGAGAGAGAGGTTTGCGAGAGAGTCGGCAAATTTATCCCAATCAGCCTTTTCTTCCTTCCATCTAGTTTTAGGAAGATGAGTGTCATATTTGAATATTTGAGCCATTTTCAGTATGATGGGAAAGTGATAGGAACCTAATGAATCATGAAATGTATCCCAAGTGGTTCTAGTAATTAGGCTGCGAGATGCTATCGTTAGATCAATTGCTGTTGAGCGACTATCTGGACGTGCTATAGTGGTGTGTGCACCAGTGTTTAAGAACATCAAGTTAGCGCTATCCATAGCTTCTAGAATTCTCGCTCCTTGACTATTACAATAATTTGCACCCCACCCAGTATGATGTGCATTAAAGTCACCGCCTATCAGTGTTTTTCGTTCAAATTGTTGGAATAAATGCTCCCAGTCTGATGACTTTGGGTTGATATGGGGGGGTTTATAAACAGATATAAAGTTCACGTCAACATTCTGTACATAAACTGCACAAACTTCTATTCCTCTGTTAAAGTTATTTTTAATTTGAATTGGTTTAAATGTTAGGTGTTTTGCTATTAAAATGGCAACACCCCCACCTCTCTGATTTACTCTATCAAGTCTGTGAATGTTATAACCCTTGATCTCAAACCTTGTCTCCTTCTGCAGCCATGTTTCTGACAGTAATATTATGTCGACCTTACTTAAATTAGTGTTAATGAAATACACGAAATCTTGCTTTTTATTTTTTATTGACTGACAGTTCCATTGGACAACTACAAGGTCTTTTTCTAAATGTTTATCATTTCATTGCCTCCATCCGCAGGCAGCACTACCCCGGTGGGCATGCTACCACCCGTCGGTGGAGTACTAGTAAGAGGAGAGTTCTGATCCAACATCATTGACCTCCATTAAATCTACTTGATCGTTCGACGTATACGACTGACTCCCTAGAAAGCTAGCTAATGTTTCTTTGATATTCAAGTTTTTTATTGCCTGAACGGCATTCGGATTACTGTTTAGTATATCGGTAATTAAATGTTCTATAAAAGGTACAATTTGATTTAAAACTGTTTCTCTATATTCTATAAAGTCTCTTCTATGTGGGTTAGGGGTTATGGGATTATTTGTTTTATTTTCTTTAATACTCGTACACTCCCTTATTCTATCAGGCGATTCAGTAGTTCTGCGCTTCTTTCTAACGTTCGTTGGGGATTGATTTGCATTAGTATGATTTTTTGGTTTATTTATTAAGGATCTCGGAGTTACCTCCTTAGAATCACTAATAGTAGGGTTGTTGGGGTTGGGCATTGCAGGAAAATTTTTTTCATTTCTTAAGATTGCGTATCTATTGTTTGTGACAATTTTTGCATATGAGGGGTTATCATATAAATTCTCAGCTTCTTTAAATGACAAGTTTTTGTGTGCCATTATTTCTTTGATGCCTTTTTGTTTTATGAATGTTGGGCAAACACGTGATATTGAGGTATGTTCTCAACTACCACAGTTAGCACATAATATGTTTCCGGGGCATACTTCCCCGTCGTTGTGTGTCTCACTACATGTTGTACATCTCTTCCTACCTTTACAGAGTCTTTCTGTATGACCATAACGTAAACATGCACGGCATTGGATTACAGGGTGTATATAAGGTTCTACTGGGAAGTTCACTTTATTAATTCTAATTTCTGGGGGTAGTTCGTTACCCATGAAGGAAATAATTATCATTTGTCTGCTAACTATTTTATCCTGTCCTGTATTTGTATCTTTTATTTTTCTTGTCATTCTTTTAACCTCGGCAACTTTACATTTTGATTCGATTGCATTAAGTAAGTAGTCCTCAGAGAAGTAAGTATCTACCATTTTGACCAACCCTTTTTTCTGTGTACAGAATCTAGGTATGTAAGAGGTAAGATTTTGTTTTTTTAATATATCATTGTCTACTAACGCATTTGCGGCAGTATAATTATTTAATATGACCTTGACTCTATTTATTCCAACTATTTTAATGTCTGATATGGCATCATTAATCCCCTTACCACAACCTAATAAATAGTGACCCACTCTAATAGGAAAAAGTCTGCCGAAATTTTTATCTCTATGTTCTACGAATACTATATAAGGTGCTTTATCTGTGGGTGAATATTTATTGTTGAGATCAATTACTGGTCCCTTGATGTTACTGTCATTTTTATTCTGGTTAATATTATCTGTTTGTGGAGAACTGAGTTCTGTTTGGGTATGTAGAGGACTGTTATTTAGGCAAGGAGTTTCGTTCGTCGTATTGTTCTGATTGATTATGTTATCGATTATATTTGAAGAAGTATTATTATCATAATAATTATTTAAATTATTTAAATTGGGTGGCCCAGGGCCACCCGATGTACTTCCCATATTATCGTGTTAGTATGAATGTCAGAACTATTCTATGTTCCACTCTATGTTATTTATTAAGGTATCTAGTACGAAAATTAAATGTAAATAAAGATCTAATAAAATTAATATAAATAAAAGGCAACAATCTCACCAAGATAAGCGTACACTATCACACCGACCGATTGAAACGATGCTTTCCGTGTAAACGCACTAACGAGACTGACCAGCCATATTGGATACAGAATTAAGCACCTATGAACAGGCGCCATTGTTGAATTATGTGTAATTTTGAGTCAGTAGTTACCACCTTTTAACAATAAAAAACATATCAGTTGAAGTATATTCTTAAAAAAAAGTTTACACGTACCTATTATTATATTATCATGAATTTTTTTTTTTTTAATTTTTTTAAAAATTTTTAATATTTCTAATATCAATTTTTACTGTGGCGCGTTGAAATATTACCACATATATACTATATATTTCACAATAAAATTTACTTCGCAAGTAAAATTGACTTTTAGGAGATCTTAGGAGCCACGATAATTTGACTTGTAGGTACGAAAGTGAGTAGCTATAAAACATCCCGCTTTCATTAAAATACCCAGTCGTAGCATTTTAGTTTCTTTAAGGATGTATTATACACTCTACCTCATAGTAAAGGAATTGTTTAGCACCTATGAAACAAATATATTTTATGCTTGCAGTGATCCATCACACTAATAAAACAAATATGTAACTTGGAAGTAAGTTATAAAACTGTTGCTTGAAAATGTTCTCTTTATTTTATAACCATTGCATAGTGGTAATAGGTATAACCTTTATAAAACAGTTTTATAAAGATGTTTGACTTTGTTTCTTGAGGCTTGAGTAGACGTTTACATAACTATCCGATATTAGTGCTACGCTGACCTTATAGAACAAGTTAAAAAGCCAATATGTTTTATAAACCTGCGCCCAATTTGCGTTTATAACTGCTGTATAGACGTTTTAGAAATGTTCTCAGGAATAAAGCTGTTTTATAAATTTTGTTTTATTAACATTATTACATTATTTATAAAATATAAAATTGTTAGTTGGGAGCGTAAGAAGGCGATAGGCGAGAGGGGCTGTGATTTTGCATAGAGAGTATAAAACAATGGAAAGCGAATGATGAATCCCTACTTAACATAGAGAGCATAAAACAGTGGAAAGCGAAGATAGATATATTTCATATATTTTTCAAACTTCTATCTATTTCAGAAACCACTTTTTTGCACTCCTGTGTTTTCTTATTATTTCTTTCCTTTTAATTTCTTTCTCTAGTTTCTTTGATTTCATTTCAAGCAACAGCTCGAATTTATTAAAGAAGACAACCATTTTGGTTACAGACTACCCGGGATATTGCGGGAATTTATGTCTGTTTACCTATTCAACGATTTTCTTTGCCTAATTTCCTTTACCTATTTTCTGTGATTTCATTTCAAGCAACAGCTTGAATTAATTAAAGAATACAACCGTTTTAGTTACAGACTACCCGGGATATGGCGGGAATGTCTGTCTGATTACCTATTCAATGATTTTCTTCCTTTTTCTAGTTTCTTTGATTTCATTTCTTTGTTTATTTACAAAATAGATTTTGCTTACATTATTTTAAAGTTCTGACTCGAGGGTGGTTTGGCGTGCCTTCACGATGATTTAAATTTTATTTCCTCAATTATAAACTCGTTCTTTCCTATTCTCTTCCTGGATGTTTATTTCACAGTTGATCTACCTGGGAGAGTGAGTATGTTCCACCTCCGTTTAATTTAATTCATAACCTGGGTGATGCTGTATTTAGTTATCACTTTGTATACGTTGTTGTTATTTGTCTTGTTCTACCTTTTATTGCACCCGTCGATGCTGCCTCGTCAGGCGACCTTTATGTCACATATGTTACCTTGCCCTTAGGCATTTGTCACTGTTATACCTTTTATTTACCTTACTCGTCATTCGAGTGCTTTTCAGATGGAAACCTTGATCAACTGTATAATTGTAGATTTTAATACACACCTTAATTAATTACCCAGAGCATGTTGGCTCCGTTCTTTCTCTCAAAAATCTTTGTTCCTCAACGTGATTATTAGCTGACCATACTACAGACCACGACTCTTTAACCATTAATCTAGTTAATGATCGAAATGCTGGACTTTTGTTTATCATTCGTGTTTAGGCTTGTTTACAGACAAATTACTTAATTTTTTGTATCGGTACCAGCCACCGGTCCGCCAGTAACACGAGTACGTCGGCCTATCACCCAAAGAGCGTAGATAGTATGATGAAAAACATAATAATAGCGTTTGTCACATGAGATTTAGGTGTGCATAAAATCTGGTTAGAAGAGCTACGGAAAAACGACCTTATAATGATCATTTTGGTTTTTGAAATCTAAATTGACTTTACCCACTCTCGAGGGCCAGTCTAATTTTGGTGACTTTGATTCTCTATTCGAGGAATGGCAATTGATAATCCGATATTTATTTCGGTTATGGGATTTCCTGATATTTGATGAGCAGGTATTACACCTGACAGCCCTGTCTTGGTTTGTGCTATACTATCCTACAACTGAGGGTGCTTTATTGCACCGTGGCTTGCCACGATTTCCACTTTAAAGAATCATGCTCTTTTACCGGCTACCCGAGGTCTTCCTCTGAACTTCGAGATGAGTCCCTCCCCCAACGTGTGGCACTCGCGTACCTATTATAAATCCTAATTGTGTGTTGTAATGTGACTGGCATTTCCTGGTGTTAAGGAGCAGGTATTACACCTGACAACCCTGCCTAAGCTTGCTCTGCTCTATCTGAGGGTGCAACCTTCTGTTGCGAGTTCCTGTCATATAGCGCCACACAATGGGAAGAATTTCTCACTTTCATTTTCTAGAATGTCGTATAATTTAAAGGGACAGGTTCTTGCCTAATATTTGTTTGATGCTGCACTAAATAAACTCGGACTCCTTGAGAAATCGGATGATTGTTTTATTAATTTCGTTGTCAATTCCTAACTTGAATTATTTCTGATAATGCGTCGTTTTATTTATTCACAGGTTATTTATTCCTGACCTGGGTTTATTTTACTACTTTCCTCCTAGCTCTATCTCCTGTACAGCGAATCTGTAAATTATTTGTTGAAGTATTCCTATTTCCTGCCTAACTTGAATTATTTCTAATAATGTGCCGCTTTAATTATTCACAGATTATTTTATTCCTGACCTGGGTTTAATTTTCTCCTAGCTATTTCTCGATTACCGATACGTGGATTTGTAATTATTTGTTGAAGTATTTCTTTCCTGCCGGGGTCTTTCTATTTATTGACGTAATTGGGTAGGTACCTACTACTTACTGGTGCTGCCGCCTAATTCCTAGCTGATTATTTTACTTGATTTAAAATGGGGCCTGTGCACGTGAACGTTGCGAATCGGGTTGATTGTTTTACATTGACGGAAATGTGGTTGAAATGATATCTGCCCTAATTAATTTCTCAATGAGTTTTCCTGGGTTTAGGAGGGAAATTCAGCTGGAGTTCACACAGAGGTCGTCTCTGGCCGAATTAGGGGTTAAGAATTGTGGGTTCGAAGTTTGTGTTGATGCTCATTTGCCTTAACTAATTTGGCAATCGATTCTCTTAGGTAGATGTAGGAAATTCAGCTGGAGTTCACTCAGAGGTCGTCTCTGGCCGAATTAGGGGTTAAGAATTGCGATTAGAAATTTGTTCGGGTGCTATTTTACCCTAACTAAATTGGCAATGGAAATTTTCAGGTTGATGAAGGAAATTCAGCTGGAGTTCACACAGAGGTCGTCTCTGGCCGAATTAGGGGTTAAGAATTGCGATTAGAAGTTTGGTCGGGTGATATTTTACCCTAACTAAATTGGCAATGGAAATTCTCAGGTTGATGGGTCGCTATCTGGGGTTCACACAGAGGCCATCTCTGGACAACGACTAAAGGGTTAAGGAGTGAGATTCGACCTGCTCGGAAGCTGATCTCTATCTGTCTTGAGCTGCGGTAAGACGTCTGTTTTTATAAAAGTAGTGGCCCGCTTTCTAAAGACGACAAGCAACAATGCACCTTATTGGCACCGTGATTTCTTGTGTGTTTATTTTAGTCATATCTCCCTTATCTTAAGACTTAGCAGGTTGACCTCGCGGCTACCTTAGTGAATTGTCCTGAACTTCCACTTCATAAATTTTCCTTCAAATCGGCCGACGCGTTTTGTATTTTCCATTGTACCTGCCTACTATAATTACACCGGCTTAACTTTCATTTCGTATTTTCACCTGCTTGCTGTTTATGGATTGTGGTGAACTTTTGGCTATTGTCATTTATTTTTTCGCTTTATTGATTGGTTTAATTTTCATTATCGTGGGTGGAATACCTAGCACTTTACTATTGTCTTATGACTGGAACTATTGTCCTTCTCGCGCTAGTAACTTTCCCTCCGGTTTGTATCTAGGTCGTCGTATTCTCCTTCACTCGGTTCGAGAGTGTCTTTTATAAAGCATTCCAACATCTGGTCATTTTTGTCACCGCTTTGCCGTTTCGTTTCGATGTTATTTTTAAGAGGCTGGAAGATTACCAGCTAGAGCGTTTCTGTTTTATGAATATTTAATGCGCTGGCAGGAATCGTTTCTTTGCCGCATTGGCGCGTGGCTACGTTTTAATTTCCTTACAATTTTACTTTTAGGTAATTACGTACCTATTCTTGTACTGTTTGCTTTTTTGGTTTGGGTTAATTCAACGAGGGAGATGGAAATAAATTCCTTATCATCCTACCTAGGTGCAATCCATTTCAATTTATACGATAAATCTAGTAAACAACCGTTTATAATGTATAGAAAATAATAACGAAAATATAGGTCGCGCTCGCATAATAGGATCATCTAGACTAATTCAGAATAGCGTGCCAGACATAAAGGATAGTATAGTAAACATAGCAAGTATTGGAAAGAATCGCATCAAAATTATTCTTTCTTCAACAGAGAGTGCAAATAAATTAGCAACATCCAACGTACTAAAAAATAAGGGATATAACGCCTTCATTCCTAGGTATTTAGTCAGAAGGCAGGGTGTAATCAGAGGAATCGACACGGATATTTCAGACATCGAGTTAATGAGCTTAATTAAACATATTATATATGGGGACAATTTCAAATTACTAGAGGTTCGTAGACTTAATAGAAAAGCATACGAATCTGTCACACAGACAGTTACATACGTACCGACGCAATCAATCCTGGTATCATTCTCTGGGCATAAACTACCGGATAAGGTGGTAATCGAAAAAATAGTTTTCCCGCGGTTCACATTTTTGAACAAAGACCAAACAATGTTTAAAATGTTTATATTATGGTCACCAAAGTAAGCAATGCAAAGGCAAGGAAAGATGTAAAAAAATGCGGAGGTGAGCATAATAATAACAGCTGTCCCTCTAACGACCCTCCTAAATGTGTATTATGCAAGGGCGAGCACCTTGCCACGGATAAAATGAAATGTGAAGAGTACAAGAGACAAAAATCGATAAAACAAATTATGAGTCAGGAAAATATTTCATATAAGGAAGCCGAATCAAAATATAAAAAAAGTTTCGCGAACGTTGCCAGAGGTATTGGCTTCGGAGATCGGCTAGGCAAATCTGCCGGGAACTTTACATCAACAACCGTAAATCGACATAGTAATCCTAACAATAACGAAATACTACCAAAACGGAAACGAATAGATTTCTCCTTATCGGGAAACAGATCAGGGTATAACAGAAGCCACCGGGATATATTAGTAATTCCTAACTCCTTCCCCAATTCAAAATAAAACTCCAATAAGTTATAATTTTAACCTAACGGAAAATAATTCGGAATTTAAAATTAGCCTGCGAACAATCTATTCCGAAAAAGAAAAAAGCGTTCAATAAAAAATTTAATAAAATCTGGTGGAGTAAAGATTGCGAAAATGTGATTAAAGAAAGAAAAGAAGCCTTTAGGGAATATAAGAGGAACGCATCCACTCAAAACTACAACCGATTGTCAGCTTTGGTAAAGAGAACCGTCCTAGAAAGTAAACGAAAAACTTGGAAGCAATTCTGCCAACAGTTAAACAGAACCACTCCACTCAAAACAATATGGAGTAACATAAGAAAAATCGACAATATATCATCTGAACATAGTCACAAGGTGAATTATGGAAAATGGACAGGAGAATTTTTATCACAATTGGCTCCTGTATGGGCAGAAGAATTCCACGCGATAAATATTCAACACAACAGTGGAAACCATCAACTGGAAAAGGAGTTCACTTACAACGAATTAGAGAAAGCATTGAAGAATAACAGTAATACATCTCCCGGCTTTGATGGAATCCATTACCCTATGCTGACTAAACTTCCAGAGATCACAAAGCTTCAACTACTCCAGATATTGAATAACTTATGGAGCAAGATCGAAATACCGCCATCATGGAGAAAGTATGTAATAGTTCCACTACTAAAACCTTAAAAAGATCCTAGCACTGCCTCATCCTATAGAGCCATTTCTCTAGCTTCCTGTATCTTAAAGACATTTGAAAGAATGCTTAAAAACCGACTGATGCCGTGGCTGGAATCTAATAGAAAGTTATCGCAAAGTCAATTTGGATATCGTAAGGGAATGGGAACTACAGAAAATATTGCTACCATAGTAACAGATATAAACACAGCATTCTCCACAAATAAATCTACGGTAGCCCTATTTCTTGATATACAAGGTGCTTTTATGATAACGTCAATCTCAGCATCCTCTTAGACAAAATAATTAAAATTGGGCTAGCATCTGCATTGTCACAAAAACTTATTCACCTATAATACACTAACATAGTTCTATACCTACGAATAGGCGAGCAATATTATGAACCTCGTACCTCAAATACAGGGATTCCCCAAGGTAGTATTTTAAGCCCCTTGCTTTATTTAATATACACCACAGATTTAACATCATGTTTAAGTGAGAATTGCGGAGTATTACAATTTGCTGATGATGTATGCTTATATAAGAGTGACAGAGATATAAGAGAAGCAACAAATAAATTAGATACAGACCTAATTAATCTAAGACGATGGACTGAAGAAAATAGAGAAAGAAGTCCAAATCAAAAGTGGTTATATTTACTAGAAAAACCAAAAATATTCCAGTTAAGGTACTTCTAGGAGGGCACGAATTTGAAGTCAACAAAACTATCAATTATTTGGGAGTTATACTGGATCAGAAATTACTATGGCGTCACCATATAGAGAAAACTATATCTAAAACAGAGAAAGGTTTTAACATCCTCAGATCAGTGACGCATTCAAGATGGGATTCTGATCCGGAGGTCTCATTGTTAATTTACAGAACATTCATCCGTTCGACAATTGACTACGGCTGTGTTTTTTATGATCAAGCCAGCGAGACACACCTGAGAAAGATTATCATAGTGCAAAATAAATGCTTCAAACTATGTATCGGCGCAATGAATAGTACTCCAACAATAATCTACTCGCCGAATGTGCTGAACTACCCCTATTTAGAAGAAAAAAACTAAGCGAACGCCTCATCCTAAAAGTTTTTGCTAAGAACAGTCAACTGACATCCAAAATACACACATTATTATTTTTTTTTTTTTTAAAGGAGGGAGCATCGGTCTTAACTATGTAGGTAAGACAAAGTCGCTCCACTCCGGTAACACGGGATTTCGAGCATTACTCATTCACCCAGCCTCAAGTATGCCATTTATAAATTTAAACGTTCGGTCGCTTGTTTTATTTTTCACATACATTCGAAAATGCATCTGAAAAATAACACGAGCCGGTGAGTTCCGAACTCGCGACCTTAGGCTCGGTAGGCAGCGGACTGAACCGCTAGGCCACGCGAGTCTCCCTATACACATTATTCATTATTAATTTGTCAAGCAGCTACTGGGTGAAAAAGAAATCACCGCCACTTGTTACAGCCTATGAGAAGACGGTCGTCAACTTTCAGAATTCTATCCACAGGCAATCAATAGAAACGATCTTCCTAATCGACTTTTCGAACTTGGAAATAGAAACCCATTATATGAGAGACTACTCCGAGTTACCCGTAAACATGAGAAACGCAATGTTACATGCTGATTTAGACCTATTATTCCCTAGATATCACTATATTTACACTGATGGTTCAAAAGGCTCAGATGGAGTAGGATGTGCAGTTTTCAACCCTCAAGATAATCTATCTCGTCGAATCCGACTGAACTCGAATTTCACAATATACTCTGCTGAAGTGATTGGGATTCTCACAGCATTAGATATGGCACGGAATATTGACAACGATATAGTCATACTTACAGATAATAAGAGTGTAGTTGATAAATTACGCAACGTCAAACCCACGTCGAAGTGTAACCACTTGATAGCCAAGATTTGCAAACACTTTGAAGAGTCACAACAGAGAGGACAAAAAATTGTAATAGCTTGGATAAAAGCTCACTGTAGTATTAAAAATAATGAAGTGGTTGACAGCCTGGCAAAACAAGCAGTGCGGGTCGGTATTTCGGTGAAGTACAAAGTTCCTTATGAAGACTTCTTTCAGGAAATTTCAGCGAATATATAAACATCGGGAATACAGGCTTGAAAGAAAAGGCAAATACTACCAACAAATCCAGAACGAGCCCTCAAACGAAACCTGGTTTAAAAGAGTTAAAATGAATAGGAATCAAATATCCGCACTATGTAGGTTAAGATTTAATTACGGCTTATTTCCTAGTCACCTACATAAAATTAATCTTGCCGCCACTCCCAGTTGTACTTGTGATATGAATTGGGAGACTTGGAGTATATTTTCTTTCGGTGTAATGAAAACAAAAATAATATTGATACATTTTTAAGTCAAATTTATACAGCAGAGTTACAGTATCCTTTAGGTCTCCCAAATCTGCTTCAAACCCAAAACAATGGCAATTGATTGACATTTATAATATAACTTGGTCACATATTTGTAGGTCTTCTTCTTCTTCTTCTTCTTTAGGTTTTTGGCTTTTAGCTTGTTTGTAAGCTATTTAGTCAGCTCATATATTTGTAGGTCCAAGTTAAATATTTAGAATAAAATAATAATTGTGGTCAATCAAAAAAAAATAATTGTAATGCTAATGAATTTATGTAACTGATGATCGGAAAAAAATGGAAAAAAAAAATAGAAAAAAAAATAAATTAAAAAAAAACAAAAAAAAATCACAAAAAAATAAATAAAAAAATAAATATAAATTTAATATATTAATATAATATAATAATATAAATATTAATAAATATAAGTAAATAAATAATAAATAGGTAAATAAAAGATCACAAATACATTTATATTAAAAAGAGGAAAATAAATAAATACAAAAGATAAAAAAAAGGAAAAAAAAGGAAAAATAGAAAGAAAAAATGGAAAAATAAATGTATAAAAAAATTGGTAAGGAAAAGAAAAAGAAAAAAGCTTAAAAATCCCATTTAAACTTATCACCACACCAAATAACCACTAATTATGTTACTTTAAGGGCCGGTTGTTCGTACGTCAGTTAAAAATTTTTAGATAATTACTGATTTTAAAATGCCCTGTATTATCAAACCATTGGTCTGATATTTCTGAAAATGAATTCTGCTCGCTTTAAGAAGAGTTAATTACTGATTAAAAATACAAGATCATTAATTATATTCGCCGTATTTTCAAAATTTGCAATTTAAAATCAGTAATTATCTCAAAATTTTTAACTGACGTACGAACAACCGGCCCTAAGTTGTATAAATTATGTTAATTAAGTTACTTTAGCTATGTAATTTTAGAATTTAAGAGAAAGATTCGAGGAAAATTAAGAGGGTAACAGACCCGAAGAGATACAAATAATAATATAATAGATAGACTGAGCTTAAAGGGTGAAAGTGTGCGAATGGGATTACCTCCCGCAGCCAAATTAAACTCAGACATACATACATACATCAATTTGTTTCTTATCGTTTTAGTTGTACTTGGTGTTGGATTATCCACAATAGCACTTGAAATCGTTTCGAGAACAAAAATGCAAAGAAAAAAATCTAAATTATGAAAAGAACTCTCTGGGCTCTAAATAGAACTGACTTGGCTTCAAAAAGAACTGCTTATTGGGTTTTAAAATCATTTTTAAGAGTACATAAAAGAACTGACTGGGCTTTAAAAAAAAAACATATTGAGTTTTGAAAAGAACTGATTGAGTGATGTCTAACATCCGACGCTAACAACATAAACAATAACGTAACAATACAAAATAATAAGTGCCGGTAGTGTTGCGTTTTACATAGATTCAATGTTCTGCAAAAAGTTTGCTGGGTGTAATTCTGCCTATGAACTGACCAATTTACTCCTCCTAGTTTAAAAATGAAGTAAAGTATCTACAAGAAAGCAATTAATAAACTCGCAATCACTGTAAGTAACTTTTACGGTAGGTAAAATAGGAGTAAATTCACAATGGTGTTCACTGTTCAAATACTCGCAGTCCTAACCAGTTGGATTTATTTGTCATAAGTAAATTTTGATGACAAAACTGACGAATTACAATTCCAAATCCTGTCTGAAGAAATACACTTATAAACCGTCTAGTTATGACCTACCTGGCTAGTATGTGAAACTGCATCCAGATGAGTGACGGGTTTGACTACGGTGATCTTAACGGGTCCCTTGGGTGCCCCCTTAAGAATCTGTACTACACGGTCCAAAGGAGCGCGCTCCACATCGATGTCATTCACAGCCACTAGCCGATCTCCGGGTATTAGTCTCCCGTCGGTCTGGGCAACCCCTCCAGGTACAAGAGAACGAATTACTATTACAGTCTCCTGTTGGTTCAGAGGATCCTAAACATAAAAATAAGATGCATACTAAATCAAAGCAGCAGAAAACGCGGTATAAAATACGGTATATTTTCTAAAATTAACCAGATTGATGAGTCTATTATTCATGGATTAAAACGGACTTAAAAAAGTTATTTGTGCGCTACCATATAATATTATATAGCTGACTACTACTGAAGTAGACGCTGTGAACTTGTTTCGCGTTTTTTCATCAATAAATTTTTAAAGCCGTTTTTAATGAACCCTTATATAATAGTTTTTTGTTACCTAAAGAAAACTAGACTACTTGTAGACTTCTCTATTACCTACCTGATAATCCAAAATAGAGAATCCTAAACCATAATCTCCTTTAATAAGCTCGACAATGGTGTGCTGTTCGTTCCACATGGGCAAGCCAGTGATAAGTTCCAATGAACGAGATCGGCTGCCCGTGCATGTAGTCTCACTAACAACAGTAGATGTTATGGAAGTCTCAGACTTGGCCTTAACCAATCTTTCAATTGTTGGAGAAGAAATGAGAGTCTGGAGGCTGTCTGCTAGTATCTTCTAGAAAATAATAAACAAAAAAAACATAATCAAATCGATATTTTAAGATTATGAATAAAACTTAATTAATTATAATAAATTATGATATTTTAAGACAATCTTCTAAATAGATATATAATTTAAATGAGTATACGAGAGTGAGTTCCTCACTAATAATTCAAAATTATGTATTTTTTTCAAGAGATCCTCTCCCAACTAGCAAAATTAGTAAAATTTTCGTATTACCGTTCTGAAATGTATACCTACAAGTTCACTGAACTAGGAGAAGAACCGGATCATACGCCTATTTAAAAAGTAAATTCTACCAAAATGGGGAATAATTTCAAGAATATGTTAGGTATTTTTTAAGTTCAGTATACTACCGAAACACGTTAAAGAGTAGTAATAATAACGTTCCGTTTTAGAAATTTCTACTTTGAAGTAAACACAGGTGAGGTCACATGTCTAAACTTCGACATGCGCGTATCATATATCTTAATGTTTGTTTCTGTTCAACTTTATGAATCTCCATACAGCTACCTCTATTCTTATTATCTGGATCAACAAGATTCACAACAACTGGCCTTCAGTACCTAACTCACCAAATAAATACCTATGTGTTGCATAAATATTATGAATGAAATGGTAGATAAGTATTATGAAATCATTTTCCGTTTACAAGTGCTCGGAGGAGAAAAATTTAAAACGCAATTCAATTTACTGATAAACATTTGTGTTGTACTTCGAAAAATGACAACGCGCCCGAGGAAGAAGTTAATTTAGATAAAAAATTTCAATTAAAAAAATTTTTTTTTTTTTTTTAATCACATGAAATTCCGAATTTTGTAAATATATCGACATGACTTTGATAATAAAATGGATTACCAGTCGAAAATTGCATCCGAAAATAAGGTATAACATTAATTTTTGTTTTACATCTCAAGTTTTAACAAAAGGCAAGAATGGCTTCTATCTTTCAATAGAGCAGGATCATATGATCTATGAAAATACCCTTGTTAGTAGCAGTTGCTGAAACAAAATACTAGAAAGGAGTTCATACTGTAAAGTAAGTACATACAACTAAATTATTTAACTTATAAGTAATTTATCTTTCTTTAGCATCTTTCGGCAATGAATTTAATCCGTATTTCTTTAAAATATGGAGAAGGTGACTTAATGAGCTATGAGAACACTTATGTATCAAGGCCCATTCTCTTAGCTGTTGTGACAGATTAAGTTGCTCTACAATATCATCCTTGTCTTCATCATTACACTCCGCTTCAGGAAAAAAATTTGATAATGCCTCATCATGATAAGGATTTTCGATCTCTGGTTCTTCAGAAGTTTGGATGACATTTGGATGAGTAAGGGTAGATGGCTGATTGTTTTGTTGTGTAAATAAATCAACACTTATATTATTGGTTTGATAATTATTATTTACAACACCACTATCTTGTTTAGTAACACAGAAATCACGGTTTACATTATGAATTGTGCTAACAGATTTACCACTCTTGGGATCACACCTCAGTTTCCTATAAAAGGTAGATGAATGGCGAAACGGTTTGCTCTTTATTTTTAGTGTCACTTGTTGATAAGCCATTTTGAGGATTGAAAGCACACACAGAGTGTATAAGAATAGAACTATCTTGTAAATTTTACCATAAAGTAGCATTTTGCGGAGTCAGGCACTTCATAGTATTTTAGCATAGTGAGTTATACTGTCAAGTGATTTTGTTTCAGCACAAATAAGTAAATAAAACTCGAGATTGTACTTTTTAGTTATTTACTTTAAAGTAGAAACTGGAATCCATACAAGGTTTCTGTAACTTATAACAAGAACTGAAAAGTCTAGTAATGTTCGTAGTATATTTTTGGTAACCCGACACGTATTTTCCACTTCATTTTGTTACTGCTTATGAACGATAAAGTTCTATACACCCACAATGTTTTCTTCATGGTAAAAAGAAGGTATCTGATGTTTTCTATAAATTCCTCAAAGTATAGGCTCAATCAAGTAATAAATCTTTGGTCATAATACTTCTTTGCCACCGCTAAAATGGCATTAAAGGATTGCTCACATAAAAGTTATATATTTGGTATTATATACGTATTTCATCCATATTCAAAGTAAAATGACCTTCTATGAGAGATTTTGTACCTATCTTTGCTAGTTGGGCTGTCTAAGTATGTAGATTAAACGTAGTCGTCATGACGGAGGAACGGTGTGGCCAGGCTGAGCTGCTGCATGCGAAGACTGCAAAAAGAGGGCTTCAGGGTTCCCTTCACAGAATGAAGACAAATGGAAACATTTCATCTACCGATCTTTTTCAAGATCTTTTTCAAGATCGGTAGATCTATCGGTAGAAATGGTAGAATGTTTTTTGCAGCTAAGCAACTAAGTCAGGTACCTATCTGTGCATCATCCTGTTTTTTTTCATCGTGATTCCCCTAACCTAGTTGTGTCGTGACTAAAGGTGTGCACTAGGGGCAACGGCGACGGAGATGTCCGAATGTGGGCTCTACGTCAAACCGTATATCACTCTGTGTCATGGGCATGTCTCGCGCAAAGAGAGATATGTGGAGGTCTTGACTTAACCGTCCGGACTGCGTGGTGCGTGGATGAGGCGCCACTATAAAATACCTTCCAATCACAAGGTATTGCGCGCGCCGAAGATATGCATGACTATGTGTAGCTCAATCTTAGCGGCAAACATAACCTCGGGGCACCGGGCGCATCTTGCTGTACTGAGCCTTACTCCTCGCATATGGGCTCTGCAGGGAGTGGACCTATGTGTAAAACAAATATGCTTCGTAAACTGTGGAAATCGGTTCTACCCGACTTTGGAGACAAGAAACAGCTCGATTTCGCTGGACCAGGAGGAGAAAAAATCTCCACGGAGAAAAGGGAAGACGAATAACCAGAGTAAAATTCGGGAAAGGCTTTGCCACACCTGAGGACCTGGATACGATAGTAAAAGTCAAGATGGTCAGCTTTCTTAAAGAGGCTGACCTGATGGGGTTAATGAAGCACGACTATATGTCTGATATAATCAGCGACCGCCAATATGGATTCCGCAAACAGAGCTCAACTGGTACTCCTCACCTACGTCACCAACCTATGGAACAGCCCAATCGATAACCATTGGGAGTTTCGAGGGGTTGCGCTTGATTTCCAGAGCTTTCGACCGTGTCTGGCATGATGGATTTTTGGCAAAACTGCAGTTTTTTTTTATTGAAAATGCACATGCACTGCAGGGAAATCCCTATGACGCTCTGGGAGCGGTGCATGAGCGGAGATATCGATTCACGTTGGCCTTGAATCTCTGTAGGTTGTACAGGGTGTCTGCTTAACCCTTAACTACGCGCGCCCTGAAATACAACATAACTATTCGCGTGGTGTATTTTGTACACCAGGCCTAAAAACAACCATAAAACAACCACTTTTAATATAAGGAAAACAAATAACGTAAATAATGTTTATTAAGAAATATTTATTTTGCCATACAAATATTGAACAAAAAACTTAAATGCAAAAGTATGAAACAAAAAAAAATCTTAAAAAAGCAGAAAATTGCACCAAAAAAAAAACGTTTTTTTAAGTGACTACTCGCTTTCTTTCATTGTTTCATCATCTTTGATAGTGCACTTCGAACAAGTACTGACAGTAGTTGCATGTTCTTTGCATACAAGTCTCCCACATGTATGACACGACATGGTCGTCACCCTATTTTTCTGATGTCTTCCGCAACAAAAGCACCTTTTTCGTATTTTTGTTGGGGGTTCTTCACACTGGCACTGACAGTGCGTGTAAACAACACTTCACCAATAGGTTAGATAGCCACCCCGAGTGCGCATGAAGTATTAAACAAAAATGGCCCCCACCATAGTTATAGTGGTGTACAAAATACACCAGCGCGAGTAGTTAAAGGTTAAGGCTGGCCACCGGCTTTATCTCGGAAACTAATGGGCCTAGAACCTCAAAATAAAAAATTTCAAGACATAAGTGATCACGAGAAATTCAATGAAAATATTTTCAAGATGGTCGCACTTCCGGAAATACCGGAAGTTGACACCTACTTCGTTATTTTAACGGAAACACCCTGTAAAACTTTATATTTTTTAAATGTCTGAAGAAATCTAATACAGGTGGTTTTCATCATTGGAATTTAGATTGAGCGGTTTATGAGTTATAAACAAGTTATAAACCAAGTCCAACATTAAATTGGACTTGGTTTCTATCGCCCCAAGTTAGAATGTCTTGCAAGTCATTGTTAAGTATGACAACTTCTTGCTCCCTGCGAGTCTGTGCGTCGATGGCAGATGTTCGCGAATCGAACGTATAAGAAGATATGAGGGTACTGTCGTCGGAAAAACTGTATATTGGATTTTTTGTTGTTTCAAGCAAGTCTTTTATAAATATTAGAAAGAGAGTCGGAGATAAAATGGATCCCTGAGGCACACCGGCATTGATGGAAAAGGTCTCAGAAAGAACTCCATCGACTGCCACCTGCAATGAACGATCTCCGAGATAATTCGCAAGCCACAAACATAATTTCTCGGGCATGCCATAGGCCTGCAGTTTTACCAACAGTCCATCATGCCAAACACGGTCGAAAGCTCTAGAAATATCAAGCGCAACCCCTCGAGACTCCCCATGGTGCTCGATTGCGCTGTTCCACAGCTCTGTGACTTAAGTGAGGAGGTCACCAGTTGACCTCTGTTTGCGGAATCCGTATTAGCGGTCGCTGGTTATATTAGCTCCTTCCAAGTATTTTAAAATATGTTGGTTAATAGCTTTCTCCATAATCTTGGATATTACTGAAAGCAGTGCCACTGGTTGATAGTTACTTGGTATAGTATTTTTGCCTTTCTTGGGAATAGGTTGGATCCGTGCACATTTCCAGCAAGAAGGAAATATTCCCTTTTTATACAACAAGTTGAAAAGTCGGCAGAAATTAGATGACAGCTCAGTGGCGCATTTTCTTAGTACGATAACAGGTACGTCATCGGGCCCAGAAGCTTTGTTTGGGTCTAAGGCTGACATAATGCTCTTTATGACACGCTGTCGGAAAACAATGTCTGACATTTTGGGCTCCACGGAATGGATTATTGGCGGAGTTCTTCCATGAAAGTCGACGGAAGAGTATGAAGAAAAGACTCCCGCCAACAAGTTCGCCTTCTCAGTAGCCATGGAGGCGATAGTCCCATCTGTCCGTGTAAGTGGTGGAATCGTGGATCTGGTGAAGTTCTGGTTGACTGCCTTAGTTATAGACCAAAAAGATTTCGAACCATTAGGGCAGGAGAGAAGTTTGTTCCTAATTCTTTGGTGTGAGTTTCCTTGGTTTGATGTATTATTTCCTTGCATCTGTTTCCAGCAAGGATGTCGAGCTGTTCGAGCAAAAGTTGTCCTAAAGTAAAATGTTCGTTTTTCAAGTTATATTGCCAAATCAGTCGTTGCAAATCTTTCCGAACGTAAAATTTTCATAATTGTCTACACAGTTACCTACTCTCTTTAACTTGTTAGTAGTATTTTTATGTATATTTACGTCATGTTAGGATAGGATAGTAAAGATCGTGGTAAATCAAAGCAGTACACAACGTCGGGTCCGGCTAAGTAGATAAATCTGATTAGTATTTTTTGTTAATTATAATTTTTTAAATTTTTTTAGTTACAATAAATTATTGTTATACATACAGTTAATATTATAAACGCTCATTAGGCTAACGGGCAGATTTCTGTGCTCTTTTTTGAAGCTAATATCGACGTCAAATGACTTTTATTAACATTTTTGTAATTACTTTCATGTCAAGAATAGATAAATAAAAAAAAATTTACTTATAGGTACTCGATTCCTTCTTAAGAAATGGCCACAGAAATCTGCCCGTTAACTTAATGAGCATTTATAATACCCGTATAGTAGCCTATAGTAGTTCAATTAATACTATAGGTACGTGTACATATATTCTTAGCTGGTCGACTATAATAATACAATACATGTCGTCTCTATCCGCAAAAATACCTACTTACAAACGAATCAACTTACCCTTGCTTGGAATGCTTCTCTATGTTGAGAAGTATCAATAACTCTAGTGGGAATTGGATACCTGGCACATACCAAACAAACGAAGTTCGGTAACTGCTTGAGTATAGACACTACTTCCAAATGATTCATTCCTTTTAGCTGTATCCCATTCACCTAAAAACATTCAGGTTGTGAATTTGTTTGTACATTAATTAAAGATTTATTTATTACTTCCAATAATTCATCGCCAGATTGCAATACTCCGTTATGCCCTACTGGACCTTCCGGTAGTATATTACGAATATAATGGTGAGGTCTAACTTCTTGACCATCTTCTACATCGACTGTTCCCTCTAGACTAATTCCTAAACCACTAGCGACTTCTTTGTGCATTTCAGCGATCTAAAAAATTTAAATTAAAAAAAAAGTACACTAGTATTGAGCAAAACGTTCAAAGTACAGTTTTTTGCAATTGTTTAATTTTTATTGTTATTTTTTACCATATAATTTTATTTATATCAATAAAATAAATAAATCAATAAATAAATAAAATAAATAAATAATTGTTATACAGGACGAGCCATGCGGAATTTTAAAAAGGTCTACCATATTATGTAGAGTCCCTTAAGGGGAATACCCTTATTAACCCGGTATTGGTCGCTAGGTGAATTGTAACACCAGTGGTCGCTAGCGAGCGTTTCGCTCCATGTAAAATCAACAAGCAAATGTACAATAAAAAGCACTTTGAATTACAATACAAATAGTATGGTGATCGGACATCTAAAATTAAACTTACAGAACCGCATTAGAAGCATAAAAAAGAATTTTCAGGCGTTGTCTTTTTTTTGGCTGAGTATTTCCGAAACAAAGCCTACCTGAAAAATGTTATTATTTTTTAATAAAACAAATGAAAATTTAAATTTAATTAAATTTTTGATGAAATTTTAATTTGGCTTTCGGATCCCCGAACACCATGTATTAGCAATATTTGTTGTAGGTATTTTAAAATAAGGGGGAATAATGTTTAACTTGCCAATATAAATTTTTTTGGTATATAACTATAGGATTTTTTAAAATTAAATAACACAAACTGATTCGATTCTTAACTAAGCTAATACCCATATACCATAAAAACAACAAATAACTTCAGATAAAGAAATTACAGCAACCCTAGCATATGGCTAGCAGACCTAAACATAAGACCAATTGAGTGACACGAGTGGTCGCTAATGAGCGTTTAGCTCGCGCAGCTGCAACTGCGGTGAATGAAGCGTCCATAAAAAATAAATTTATCCGATTTTCATTACAAAATCCTTTCTATGTTTCTTCTTAAGGCTATAAACTAAGCTATAAAAATCGACAAGATTCTACGAGTTCAAGTAACAGACTAATTACAGTTTAAAGACAATGGTGAGCTAAATGCTCACCTAGCGACCACTCCCGGGTTAAGTGATTTGTGAATTACAGTGAAAATCCTGTAATTAATACTGAAATAAATACTGTAATACTGTACATTGTTATTTAGAATTCTATCGGCATTATCTAAGCTTGGAAATTACTCCAGGACCGGCTAAAGAAAAACTGATTAGGAGAGTTCGTACAAAGAAGTTCAGCCTGTATACGATTTCCAAAAATTTTTTTTTTGTTTATTATTATTGATTTTTATACTGCACAACTATACAATGAAAGCGATTCATGTGACATTGTTCTCACGTTCATAGATATTTATATGTTTGTGACGTTACGTCGAGCGTCACGACGCCGCAACGTCGAATCAAACAATTAATTTAATAAATAACAAATTAATTTTTAATTTTTAAATACAAAATTCGATTCTTTTATATTTTATAAGTAAAATGTCTCATATTAATATTCAAAAAGACGGTAGTAACCGATAAGAAACCGAAGCCAAGCCAACTGAAGAGATAAGACGGCATTGTTTACGGTCGGAAACTAGCGTCACTGGTAAAATTTGTAATATTTCAAATTAAATAAAGGAATGTTGTTATTGTCATGAAGAAGCAACAGGCAAAAAAAGGGACGCGCCCGATAACACGGCGTTGTTTACGCGAAAACCGGCTATACAGGGTAGTCCAACTTAAAACGTCAGGACTTTACCAAACGATAGATAACGTTAAAATAATGCCAGTTTCTCTAATACACTTATAATAGCCGGGAAAGCTTTCTTTTCAAGATACAGAGTGTTGAAGTTTTGGGAAAAAAAATAATGTTTTGTGAATATTGTCAAAACGGCTGCTTTAAAAAAATTGAAATTTGGCACGCAGCATGAGCTATAAGTATCTTTCATGATTTACGGCTTATGGTGATAAATTGCGAAAACCAGCGGCGGAGATATGGGTGTGTCATCGCCCCTTTAAAAAAAAATTGACGCCACTGACTCTATGGTTACTGACAATTGTTACATTAGTTAGGTGTTGTTTATTTCTGTTATATAATTATTTAAGTAAAAATTATTTAATTAGAATTTGTCTGTTATTCTTAAAATGGCTACGGATATTACCTAAGAAAACCTGAATTATCTCGAAGGTGCGCCTTGTGAAAAAATTAGAGGGTATTTTTTTGTTCTAAAAAGCATGGGGCATTGAATAGTATTATTAAATTTGCCATAGAGTCAGTGGCGTCAATTTTTTTTTTTGAAAAGGGGCGATGGCACACCCATATCTCCGCCGCTGGTTTTCGCAATTTATCACCATAAGCCGTAAATCATGAAAGATACTTAGCTCATGCTGCGTGCCAAATTTAAATTTTTTTAAACCAGCCGTTTTGACAATATTCGCAAAACATTATTTTTTCCCAAAACTTCAACACTCTGTATCTTGAAAAGAAAGCTTTCCCGGCTATAAGTGTATTAGAGAAACTGGCATTATTTTAACGTTATCTATCGTTTGGTAAAGTCCTGACGTTTTAAGTTGGACCACCATGTATAAGCAGCGGACGAAAAATGAATCGAGGAGAGCGAATACAGACGTCTTAGGAAGTTGACCTTTGATATTCTGCTAGCTCTCCGAATCCTCCAAAAGGAACGTGTTGGAAAGTTGCTCCTCCACTTATGTACTTTTAATCCAATCCCGAATCTCGCACGTTGCGCGGATTTCATCCGAGTTCACGCTGGAGCTAGGAAGTTGACCTTCCTCCAGGTGGTTCACCAGAGCGCGCCCTCCGGGCTATCGAACGCAAATCAGTGGTATCATGTTGCCCTGCCCTGATTTAATTGTTCCGCAGCGGTGTCAATTCGTTTCCCTAGACGCTAGAATGTTGCTCTAGCGCCAAGTCACCGATCGAGATCTTCTACGTAAGTTGCACATGGAAGATCTAGTCGGCTAGACGTAAATTTAATCTTCTGTATATCCTATAATTTAAAGTTGATCAATTATGCGGTAGCAGAGATTTTATTCCCATGTAGTTTATTCGATTTGTAAATAATTTAATTTTTAATTTCATTTTTAATAAAGATAATAAATTTTAAGTCATTAAAACGTCATAGAGCGTTACTATTTCAATCAGAAATTATTATATTAAATTTATCACAAAATAAAATCAAACTCATTTTTATTTCATTTTCAAATTACCTATTGCCGCCTTGATAAAATACCAGTTTTTATTCAAGAATCACGGCATCGAGAAATATTCTGTTGGTAAAAACCCTTATCTGAATCGACACCAACCGAGGTGTTATTATATCTCTCTCGCTCCCGTGCTACAGACGTTCCGCGGGTAGGTGCATTTAATCTTGTATTTTTGTGTGTTTTTGTAGCAATCTGACGGCATCAGGCGACCAGCTGGAGCGATGACCTTGACCCAGACACCCCTTGCGATAGGTGAACTCGACGCCAGCCAGAAAACCAAGAATATAAAATCAGTTCACGATGTTTTGATTTATTAAATTAAATAAATAAATTGATTTCATTTTAGCATATTGTTGTGATTCTTTTCATGTATGTGTCCGTCCTCCCGACTATGTGAAGGCAAATAAAAGTAACATTCCTTTAAAAAAAAAGGACGTTACATGTTATAAGCGATCGAATAATGTGACCAAAACTGAAAAGCCACAATTACATATCACAGAACCCAGCAAACACAGTGACGTAATTTTACGTAACATTTACGTTGTTATTTGGTTAGTTACGTAAACTCCCCAAATTTGTACGTCATATTGTCGTCCTTAATTCAACGAATAAGTAGTCGCTGTTAGACGTAAATGTTACGTTATTTTACGTAAAACATGACCATACCTATTTTTTCTCCCGCGCGCGCATGCGGATCTATTTCTTCCGATCCGCGGATCGGATCGGATCGACGCAGGAGTTGAGACTCGGGACTGCGCGAGACGCAAGACCGAGCCGAGCGGAGCCGATGGGCCACCCGAATGCAGCCATTTGCACTTTTCAGGCATTTTTGTAATTATATAATTATTAATATTCCACCCACGTACTTATAACAATAATACAATATTTCCGCGAATTCCTTCCAAAGTTGGTGTATTCTGTTTTAGCTGTGGTTTAGGTATAAGACACTCTTCTGGCCGCCTTGTCAGCAAAGAGAGTTGTACTATAAGGTACTCAAGAAACAGCAAGATCCAGACAGCGACAGTTGGAACTTATTCGAAATAAAAAGGTGTTTTTTCTCATGTGGTATGTACCCTATCTCTGTTATATACAGGGTGTCCCATAATATGTGGGCAATCTCTCGGATTTGGGTAAATTTCGTAAAAATAAATGAAAAAATAGCTATAAAATTAATTCCTCAGAGACACCCCTACAAAGATATTAGCTGTTGAAGTTGAGGGTTGAAAATCAATTTTTTGCAATAACTTTTTTATTTCATGAACGATTTTGATAATTTTTGGTTTTATTTTGTATTATTTGGAACTGTTTAGAATAATGTTTCATAATCTTTGGTAGCACATACATAGACCTCGGGATGGCATAACCTCCTCATTCACTTGACAGAAAACAAGAAATATAATAATTTTAAAGTTTTTTAAGGTTAATTTTCTTGTTATTTGATATTTTTTTCATAAAAAATGTATCTTTATTTATTTCGATAGAGCGAACCGTTACCGAGATAAACGTCCTTCTAATAGGTGATGCGTCGCAGAAACTTTCTGAATTTCAAGTAAATTTTAACAAAATGGCTGACTTTTGACAGTAAATTGAGCAGGAAACAAAACAATAACTTAATTAAATACACGTCAAATAGTGTCAAAGATTTTATTTCATGCAGATTCAATTCTAAATGATTTTAAAATGAGTTACACAAACGCTGAATACGCAGAAAATCGGTTAGATTTGAATCTGCATGAAATTAAATCTTTGACACTGACGTGTATTTAATTAAGTTATTGTTTTGTTTCCTGCTGAATTTACTGTCAAAAGTCAGCCATTTTGTTAAAATTTACTTGAAATTTAGAAAGTTCCTGCGACGCGTCACCTATTAGAAGGACGTTTATCTCGGTAACGGTTCGCTCTATCGAAATAAATAAAGATACATTTTTTATGTAAAAAATATCAAATAAAAAGAAAATTAACCTTAAAAAACTGTAAAATTATTATATTTATTGTTTTCTGTCAAGTGAATGAGAGGGTTATGCCATCCCGAGGTCTATGTAAGTGCTACCAAAGATTATGAAACATTATTCTAAACAGTTCCAAATAATACAAAATAAAACCCAAAATTATCAAAATCGTTCAAGAAATAAAAAATTTATTGCAAAAAATGGATTTTCAACCCTCAATTTCAACAGCTAATATCTTTGTAGGGGTGTCTCTGAGGAATTAATTTTATAGCTATTTTTTCATTTATTTTTACGAAATTTACCCAAATCCGGGAGATTGCCCACATATTATGGGACACCCTGTATATTATATTATACTATTAGGTATGGTTGCGCTTCCGCGTCACCGGTAAAAGACAGGTCAGGTACACAAAAATAAATTACACATTGTGAAGAGAGCATTTTCTCGTTTTATAATTACTTCATTCTAAAAAATAACTCTAAAAATAACTAAGTTGAACACTATAAGTACAATTCTGCAAACAAACTAAAGTAATTGGTGTGGGTTATCTCAGAAAGGTCAAGGTGCCATTTTATATCAAGAAGTAAAAGTAGCTAACAACTGGATTTATAAAAAGAATGGCTTAAGCTGCTCAGAATGGAGAGATTGCCTTAAAATGACATGCAATGTGGCAGCAGTTCGCAGTATTCCCGGACGCAGTATCCACACAAACCACTGCAGACATTGTAGTGAGTATGAAACCCTTGCACATGTGTTAGGATATTGTTATTACGGAGAAACTTTACGAATCAAAAGGCACAACGATATAAGAGAAATGTTGGCGAATGCGTTACTGGAAAAAGGTTATGAAGTACACCAAGAAATATCTGGATTATCCATTGAAGACAGCATCAGAAGAATTGACATTTTGGCAATAGATAGAAAACTGGATAGAGGATTCATAATTGACCCTACAATAAGATTTGAAAAGCACCAAAATCAACCAGAGGACGTCCACTTAGAAAAATGTCAAATTTATGAGCCAACTATACCACATTATAAATCCAAATTTCAAGTTAAAAATATTGAAGTTATTGGACTATTTTTCGGCTCTAGAGGAACTTTAGTTAAAAAATATATTGAATTTAGGAAATTTTTTGGATTAAATAAATCTTTAGACATGGAAATTGTAATCAAAATTCTGAAAAGTTCAACGTACATTTTAAATTTTAAGAAATCATCTTTTTGGTTTTAAACCGAAATTACAATAATTTTTTTTACAATAACTTTCATTTAATAATTTTATTTTATTTTTTAAGTAATATTTTGTATACTGTGTCTTAGGGCAAACTGGTATTCCAGTCAGTTGTTTAAATAAACATACACAGTATCTATACCTACAATATACCCAAATACATAAGTATGCACATTAATAATTCGCTATAAGAGAATAGAGTAAGAACGAGAAACAAAAACCAAGAGAAAAAGAGAAAAAGAAAAAAATATCCTCAGAGACCATCCAGAGCCAAACTCTTGAGCCGACTTTCACCGCAAATCGCAACATCCTCCCCAAAAGTGGAGTAAAATTTATTAAATGTCGTCAAACTTCTTCATAGAAATGAAGAATAATTAAGTTACTGATTGTTGAGTGGTGTCCCATTAATAGCAGTTTTGTTGTGGTACTAGAGAGAATAAATATAAGAAAATTATATCAAATTGAAGGTGGAGATCTGGCCTATAATAGTGAAGAGTTTCTATTTTGAATGAATGATGATATAATGATGGAAGATGTAATTAAAGCCAGGTGAAGAGGAGGTCGCTTATCAATTGGTGTAGAAGATAAGGATAAGAAGATATCTAAAGCTTTCCATACACCTACTGGCTTGTGTACCAGGGTTGTTGCATTCCATACACTGGCGGACCTTGTTTGCAACTGACAAAATGGGGGGAGAAAAATGCAAGAAATGTTTAAGGATGGTAAATGAATGTTATGTATGTGATAAATGTGGTACAGAGTTTTGCGAGAAATGTTTGTCCGCATGTGTAACGACAACTGAGATGAGAGCTCTACAAATAAAGAAGGACAGAAAACTGTTCTTCTTTTGTGGTCCATGTACAATGAAGAAACAGGATGAGAAAAACATAGTTGATATGATAAAAGATGTATTTGAGGCAGAAATTGTAAAAATCAGAGAAGTACATAAGCAAGAATTAATGAACTTGGAGATGAAAATTAAGAGAATAATAGAAGTTGAAGTTGAAAAGATCGGGAGTGCAACTAAGCATGATACAACTAAGCTAACATACGCGATGGCAACAAGAAAAAGGCATACTGAACCACCTATAGTTGTGATGCCGAAGGTGGCGCAGATGAGCGCAGAAACTAAGAAAGACATAAAAAATAAGATCAACCCAATGGAGCTGGGTGTGGGAGTGTCACAGTTGAGAGAGATTTCTGGAGGTCAAGTAATAATTAAGTCTAGTAGTCAAAAAGATAGAGTAAAACTACAAGAGGAAATCCAAGCAAAATTGTCCGATAAGTATGAAATAAGAGTAGCAAAAATGAAAACACCCAAGGTTAGAATAATGGGAATAAATAAAGAGGATGATAACGATGATGAGGTAATTGTGAGACAGATTATTGAACAAAATGGGTTGAATGATAGAGTAAAAGATTTTAAATTGAATGTACAGAGAAGAATATTTAGTAAGAAATATCCAAAAATAATGTCAATGGTCTTAGACATTGATGCATGTACATATAAGTCCTTAATGGAAAAGGAAAAGATTTACCTAGGGTGGACAGTAGTAAAAGTTGAAGATTACATAGGAGTGGTGAGGTGTTATAAATGTCTGGGATATAATCATTTTGCTAAGGATTGCACAAAAAAGAAAGCGTGTTATAAATGTTCATCAGAGCATAATGTTCAAGACTGCAAAATAAGTGAAGGCAACTACCAGTGTGTTAATTGTAAAGAAGCGATTGAGAAATTAAACCTAGATCTTCGGGTGGATCATATGGCATACAGTTATGATTGCCCATGTTATCAAAGAGTTTTAAAGATACAACAAAGTAAGGTGAAATACGATATAGATGAGTAGCGACTACAGAAAAAAGAGGGTCAAAGCAAGTACGTGAACCAAGTCATAATGTATCAACAGAATATTCAGAGCTTGGTGGCATATGTAGACGAGCTAAGCGTTTTTGCAGAGGCCAAAAAACCAACAGTAGTGTGTGTGACAGAGACTCATGTGACAATGGATATATGGGACAGTGAACTTTTCAATTGATAGTTATAATGTTTTAAGAATCGATTCAAATAGTAGACATACAGGAGGAGTGGTTTTTTACATTAAGAAAGGAATTAAATATTATGATTAGTTAGTTTTTAGTTTTAGTATTTAGATTTAAGGTACTTATTTATTGGGTTTAATTGTTTATAGCCAGACCTACGCACAGGTAACCTCGTTTACCTCTGTAGGGTATTGCATTTGTAATTACTTTGTGAATTATGTATGTATTTCTATCTGGTTTGAATTAAATAAAAAAAAAAAAAAAACTTCTTATCTTTGGGGATTTTTTGCAGTAATTGGTTGAGAATGTACCGGTACAAAATAACGGTCTGCGTCTAGTTACATAAGGTGAACAGTTCAAGCTCAGATAAGTCAGGCAACCCTCACTGTTTACTGTACCTTACTTCATTTCCGGATAAATGAGCGGTCAAACATTCTTCTTCTAGAAGTGTTCTCATGTCATCTGCGTATAGTGATATCTTGCTATGTTAGAAGTTTTTTGACACGTCGTTAATAAATAAATTGAACAAGAGAGGTCCAAGGTGAGAACCCTGTGGAACCCCGGATTGAGCCAACATGGCCCTGAATTTCACTCCTATTATAACCACATACTGGTATCGATTGTGCAAGTATGATTTTAACAAGGCGAGTAGTCGTCCGTGCACACCAAAATTTTCAAGTTTAACAATTAAAGTAGGATGATGAATTTTATCAAAAGCTTTCGAAAAATCGGTGTACACGACACTGATCACTCCGCCTTTTTCCATGGTTGTGAGTGTGTCTCTGATAAAAAGAATAAAGTTCGTTGCTATGGACTTCCCAGATACCAAAGTAGCATGGTATATTCGTAGAATATGCAAATCAAGTACATAATGTGAAAATAATATCCCTCATGTGTGATGTATATTCTTGGTATATTCGTTAAAATATATTGCCTAACAAGTTTTTGTTACACATGCTTAAAATGTTGTAAGTATATCCCTCGTTTGGACATACACTATATTATATACCATGCATATACATAAAGTACGTAAAAACTATATCCTCTTAGGAATGTACTGTGTATCTACATATAATGTACATAAATGTATCAGCTGTCACCCCAGATTTTATGTACAAAAAATTATATACCGCGCATATACCTAAATGTATATAACAGTTCACTCAAAATATGAATATACATTGTATCTACATAGAATGTACATAAACGTATCCGCTATAACCTAACATTTAATGTACAAAAAAATATATACCATGCATATACGTTAACGTATATTATAAGCTCGCAAAATATGCATATGCAAAGTATATACTTAGATGTACATAATTTCTATTTCATAAATATTATTTTTATTACTAGCATAAAAGCGCAAGAGCAGCACGATTAGTTCCTTGTACTATTTTGGTCATTTATTGCACTTTATTTAATTTTGTTTAATATAATAAATTTTTGACTTCCATTATTTATTTAATACCGAATGACATGAAAAACAATATGGTGGTCATAAGGAAAACAAAAGTTGACTTTAAAAACTCTGAATTTAATTGATCGTAAAAATGTTTGAAACGTCTGATGAGTAGCTGCTGAAGACTTATGTGAGCCTACAAAAATGATCTATTTATTTCTGATAATAAAAAAGATATGAGTAAAATAAGCAATCGCATTTGTTGTAATGAAACCGCGTGACGTCAGAACAGCCTCCGGCGCCTGCGCGCCCACAGGCTATTGGCATACCGTGACCGTGTATTACTCAGAGATATTTATATTATGACTAGATGACTAAACTTCCTATTCTGTACTCATACCAAAAGTGAGGCCGGAAGCGGCCATTTTCTATTGGGGAAAAAATGTAGAGTCCCCTCGATTGTCGAGTGACGGTTCTCCACTTTTAGCTCTATGCGTGGAACCGCTGCTAGCCGCACATGAATTTTGCCCTTTTAAATGATAAATCCTTAAATTTACATTAAAAGAATTAACTATCATACAAAAAAGGCATTTAAAATCACTCGACAATCGACGGGACTCTACATTTATTCCCCAATAGAAAATGGCGCCAGCCCGACCTTGAGGCCTCAGTTATCAGCGATCAGTTAGTCATCTAGTCATAGAATAAACATCTCTGGTATAGACGCCGACAGTGATGACGTCAGTGGGCGGGGCGAACGGCCAGGGTTCCATACAAACAAACGTTGTTTACAGGTTTGACGTTTACAGGTTTGCCAGTTCTGATGGAAGTTGTCTCGTCAAACATCAAAGCTCTAATGAGGTCTCTCATTAGTAGAACTTCAAAAGTGCTATTAAATGTGCTATCAAAAATGTAATGGCATTTTATACCCTTAGGACAACAACTATACTTTTCCCAATGAGATAATCATCCTTCAATTCAATCTGTAAATTAAAAAAACAATTAACTCATTGCCACTACCTGTTGAATTTGCTAGCAGGATATTCTTACCTCAACGCTAGGTGGGTATTAGGTTTTGTTTTTCATGCTGGCGGGTACTGTTCCACGAATTATTTTAAGTTCCGCCTCGAACTCCATTCTCTCATAAAACTGAGGATAAACTTGGAATTTTACGGGAACACCCAAATCAAACCACTCAATCAATAAATAAATACCGACAGACGTACTATAAACTATAACTAAAGTACCTAACTGAACTGCCTAATTTTAATGAAACTAAAATATTCAGTATTCATTCACTAATAGCATCATTGGCATCACTAATGGCTTCACTAATCACTTCGATGTCAATGGTAATTGGCGGTGGCGGGGGTGTCACGTCAAACTTCAGGAAAAAACACGACAACTGACAACAATGACCACGTGAAGGGTTTGTTTGTATGGAACCAGAACCGCTTAGCCCCGCCCTGTGACGTCACACTGTCGGCGTCTATTACTTTACTACTACTACTATGTCTCGCGTTCATGTCATCATGTCATGTCACTCACTATTCAGTATATCAGTTTCGTTGTTTCGTTCGTTTCCGTTCCGTTCCGTTTCAGCTTCAATTATTCGTCTTCGTCATGTTCACGGCAGGGTGCGGGGTGCATATAATATAAAACACAAAAACAAATGGCTAATTGGATACCGACTAACAACTGATTGATTAGTGACTATCACTATTTACTCTATTACTAGGTAATTACTAATTATACATAGTACATGCAGTACCTACAGTATTATATCTATAATCATACATGTCGCTTTTTAAATAAATACACGTGGCTTTGTTACTCGTTGGTGCGGTTACGTCAACGTCTGGTGTCTGGTGTACTATTAACGTAAGATACATGACCTGGAACACATGTAGAGGTGAACGTGAGTCCTGAACAACTCATTTATCAGAAGTGAGGTTTGTTAATTTTAATTACACATTTATTTATTGTTCTTAAAAATGTGATATTTTACAGGTTTGCAACAACAATAATTATTCTTATTATTATCGTCTGCCTGGTGTTCAAGTTCAAACAGCGCCATCTTGAAGCAATCAAGCATTTTCATCAGTGTTTGTGTAAGTGTGATTTCTAAGATATTGGTCAAAAAATTAATATCCATAGATAGTCCTCAATTTAAACGGCTTACAATATGTCGCAAAATTTACAAACAATGAACGTTAAAAATCGTTTATCACGAAAGCATTACAGAGTTGTTGCTAAAAATGTCCAACGAAAGTTATCATTGCTAGGAAGATCCTCTCTTATGCATAGAAAAAGGGAAGCTGTACATTCTTTTAGTGCTGATGCAAAAGGAGAAACATCACAATCTTCTGCTCTTTGTAATTCTGTCATACCTCTATGTCCTGCACCTCTAAATTATGTTTCAAATGTTAATTCTAGTTTATCAGCAACTGATGAGGATCAAAACACTTATAACCATTCAAATATTCAATGTATAAATAGTACAACTTTTCTTAAAAATGGAAACATGCTTTCCTTTAATGAAAAGCTCTCCAGATGGGCAATAGAAAATGACATTCCTCTGTCATCATTAGGTAAATTGCTACTAATTCTGTGTGAAAAACTACCTAATTTACCAAAAGATCCTAGAACGTTGTTGAAGACTCCAACACGTAATGTAATTAAAGGAATGGGCACTGGCTCTTACTACTATTTTGGTATATCTACTACTTTAGCACGTTTATGTTCAAAATATAATGTCAAATTATCTAGAAATGATGTTATTGAATTATCAGTTAATATAGATGGTCTCCCTCTGAGTAAGAGTACAGGTAGTTCTTTTTGGCCAATACTTGGCATGGTAAAATCATCAGTAACTCAGTTAGATAATAAAGTTTTTCTCATTAGTCTCTATCATGGGTCATCAAAGCCTTCACCAAATTCATTTCTTGAAGATTTTGTTAATGAAAGTATTGAACTTATAAATAATGGACTTACAGCAGTAAATGATATAACATGCGGTTTTAGGGTTAGGATGTTAATATGTGATGCTCCAGCAAAATCTTACATTTTGTCTGTTAAAGGGCATTCAGGTTATTTTTCCTGTACTAAATGCACCCAAGAAGGAGACTTATTTGATAATTTCGTTTGCTTCACCGAAGCAAATTATATAAACAGAACAGATTTGGAATTTCGTAATAAAACGCAACCAGAACACCACACTGGCACAACTCTGCTTGAGAACATTCCAAACTTTAATTTAATAGACAACATACCTTTAGATTACATGCACTTATCATGCTTAGGCGTTATGAAACGATTGTTGTGTCACAAACGTTATGGGTGGATTTTTGGAAAGCCTCCTTTCAAAGTTAGAGCTCGTACTGTTCAGAATCTGAACGATCTTTTAATAAAATATAACAAGTATATACCAACAGAGTTTTCCAGGAAAACCAGAACCTTGAATGAAGCTAAGCGTTATAAGGCTACAGAATTTAGACTTTTTTTACTTTATGTTGGGCCAGTAGTTCTCAAGAAAGCCATGCCAACAAAGTATTACCGAAATTTCGTGTGTTTGTCAGTAGCTACTTCAATATTAATAAGTAAAGAATATTCCGTGCAACCAAATTTCATTGATTATGCAGAAAAACTCTTAAAAATATTTGTTACCAATTGTAAAGACTTGTATGGCCCGGGATTTCTGTCTCATAATGTTCATAATTTATTGCACTTGGTGGACTGTGTTAGAATGTTTGGCCCTCTCGATAATTTCAGTGCATTTCCATTTGAGAATTTTATGCAAACATTGAAAAGAAAAGTTCATACACATTCAAAACCTCTTGAGCAAGTTATACGCAGAGTAATCGAAGATCAGAATACAAGAACTAATATCATCAGAGATAATTCTGAACACCAAAATTTAATTTTGAACATTAGTCACAGTGGAGGCCCATTATTACCTGAGTGTACTTTTCCTCAGTTCAAGATATTGAAAACTTGTACTTTCCTTATCAATGTAAGCAGGCTTTGTGATCGATTTGTAGAATTATACGATGAAACAGTATTAGAAGTAAGAAATTTTGCCACTTCATATTCTGTTCAGACTGTATTAATAGGAATCCAATATGAACGGGTCGATGACTTGTTTTCGAAACCATGTGCTTCAAGATTAATAAATATATCCTGTATTGAAAGCATTAATGAAACATTAGTTGTCTTTGATATCAAATTAATAAAAAAGAAGCTGCTAATCTTACCTTTTGAAAATAAATTGGTTTCTTTACCATTACTACATATTTAATGTGCCTGTACAAGCTTCAAATTATTCCCTCATGTAGATTAGAAAAAGTACAATAGTAATAGTTATAGTATAGTAGTAATATGTTATGTATATAATGTAAATAGATTAATACTTCATAAAACAACCCTAATTAATAAAGAAGATTGCAAGAACGAGGTTGACAATAAGCCACTGAAGAAGAATGTGGTACGTTGTAAATTTTATAGAAGAGGACACTGTAGAGGCTGTTCCGGCGTCATGGTACAGGAAGGAAACACGTACCTGTTTCTGGCCTGATAATGAAAATTTGCCAAGGTCTCGTTTATTGAATTATATCCGACATGAGGAGTATCCAGAATCTAACTGGAACTCATATTCTGCCAACGTTTTAGGCAGTTATGGTAATTATTTTCAGTTATTTTTTATTTTTTTTTTTGCACTAATATTCAATAAATAACGAACGGAAATAAGTTACTGTATTTTTAAATAATGTTTGTTTATGTTTTGTAGACACCTATAACTTAGCGGAAAATAAAGCCAATAAGGCAAAAAACACCAATAAATTGACGTCATCAGAAGATAACGAAAAGGGGAGAGGCTTGAGGAAGAAATACTTGAATAAAAGCTACAAGTCTGTTCATAGCAATATTTCGGAAGCTTCCTCTGATGGTCCACCAAGTTCGGAAGATGATACAATGTACCCCAGAGCTCCAAAAAAAAAAACAGTAGGATCGAGCCAACCAAAAACAACAGTAGGATCGAGCCAACCAAAAACAACGGTTCCCTCAAAAATTTCACAAGAATGTGAACCTGAACGGACTCACTTGGAAAAACGAGAATACGGTAATAAATTTTTACTTTAATAACATTTCATTTTATCTTGAATGCAAACTGAATTTTGGTAAATCATTTCAGAAGTATTTGCTCAAATTTACAAGGAGCTGTCCATAATTAACCTAAAACTTAACGACATAGGTGAAAGTATGAATATATTACTGGAAAAAAACAGGGCTGTGTCTGTTGTTCAGGAACGCACTCAGGAGGAAGAGGTGCTGCTAAAATTATACAACACTTTACCCTTAACGCAACATAGTTTGCCGATAATGGAAAAATTATTATTTGACAGCGATGAGAATAAAAAAATACTCGTAAGTATAATGTGATGAAAATCTCTTTTCTGATGTGACTTATTATGGCTCGTATGCTAGAAAATCTCATTTAGTGATTTTTAACAACGGTGTCGAACACGAAATTTAGTTTCTAGCTTACCAGCCTGTAAGTTATTTGTTAAATTTTATAATATTAATGTCAACTAGCAGGCGAAATTAAGGTTTTTTAATTTAGCATTCTGGGGATCTGCAGTGCAATAACCAATACAAGTGATTTTTACAGCTCTGATTACATTGTTAACAAAATATTGACATGTTAGTGAGAATGCATAATTTTTTGGAATTATTAAAAAATGTCACTTTAAAATTTAACTTAAAAATTTAAAACAAGAAAAAGACGCCACATGATTTTTATAAAGTATTAAACATCGTCAAAAATTCATGTTCTTGTTTGCTCTGCAATCAGTCTATATAAAAAAGCTTTTTTTTTAATCCTTTTTTATATAGACTAGGTGTATAAAAAAGTTTTTTTTGAATCCTTTTTTATATAGACTGATTGCAGAGCAAACAAGAACATGAATTTTTGACGATGTTTAATACTTTATAAAAAACATGTGGCGTCTTTCTCTTGTCCTCCTGTGAAAATTTTAAAGTGACATTTTTTAATAATTCCAAAAAATTTTGCATTCTCACTACCATGTCAATATTTTGTTAACAATGTAATAAGATCTGTAAAAAACACTTGTATTGGTTGTTACATCATGCAGTGCGGATCCAGAATGCTAAATTAAAAAACCTCAATTTTGCTTGCCACTGATGATGATATAAAAATATATCGAAACATTTGGCACTGAAAACAGAGTACTCATTTTTGCCCCGAATCATCGAGCTCCCCACTAGATAATTAATCTCTTTTATAACTTAGTCGATGACCAATAAAGCAAAATTTATATATATTTACATATATTTATTTATATGGAAAAAAGCAATTTATTATTTAATATTAAACATAATATTATAAACTTTTTTAGGCTAAAGAACTGGGTCGTATTGGGGGAAGTTCCGTCAAGGACACCACAAAGAGGATAATGTATAAACTGTTCACCAATGAATTGGGAGCTTTGTATAGCTGGGAAGGAGCGAAAGGAAAAAAAACTTTTAAAAATCTACTCATTGCAAATGTTGTTCTTGGTAGGTTTAGTATTTATTTATGGTGGCAACACGAAACTGCTTGGATCGAATCCTATTTATTTGATATATAATAAAAAAAAATTACTTTAATTATTTTTTTGTTACTTTAATTTAAATTTTCCTTAGATGCTGTTCGCAACACTAATGCGCATGCCAACGCCACCGATTATGACACCATCGGATGTGTTAAGGCCTGGTTGGTAAGATGCAAAGACAGAATAAAACAAAATAAGGATAAAAAAAATCAGAATAAGTAAGGAAATATATTGCTTTTATATTTTTTTGTAAACTCTAAAAAATCTCTTTCTTTTTTTACAGTGACCTGGAGACTGGAGAGCAGGAAGTTGAAGAGCAATTTAATCCAAGAGAATAATAGGTGAGGATATAATTAATATTTTTATTTTTATGTATATTTTGAGCTCAATGTGTATCACTGAATAATGAGTTTTGTATATAGTTGTCCTTACATCTATTATTATTAAAAATAAATATTTTTTTTTGCAGAAATATAGCTGAAAGAAGACCGATTTTCGCTTTAATTTTATTTGTTTTTATTTGTTGTATTTTATTTTAAGAAGTTTATTTATTTTAATACCAGAAAAATGTTTGTTTTAGTTAGTTTGTTCAAATAAAAATGAAAAAAAATTCTCCTATTTTTATTTAACCTCGCGCTTCATAAACTGTTTTACATTATTGTACTTTCTGTATATACATTACATATAACAATATTCATATACAGGGTAAGTCATTGATATGGGAAAGCTCGATTACACCTATACCATTAAAGATATCGAAATGAACCAAAAAGTGCTGTAAATGGGAGGGTAAAGTGCAGTTTGTAAAATTATTTTCAGATACACAGGATGGCCCAATATCGCTGTAAGCCATACAACTTTGTTATTTTAAATAGGACACCCTCTATATTATTACCTTTTCAGATTATTTGAGAAAAGTAAAAAAGAATGGTTTGTAAAGTTGAAGTTTGTAATGAGCGATTTATGAGTTATAAACAAATGAAAATCGCGATTTTCCATTTTCAAAGCAGCTTATATTGAAAACGGCTCGAGATATGGCAAAACGGCTTACATGTCCCTATCTTAACTTTTCAAGCGGTATCCTATTGGATGGATGAAATTTTTATACAGAGTGGTAGAAAATTTGATTATTTTCATCACTCAGTATAAAAATTTAAGCTACATGATAGGATACCAAATGAAAAATTAAGATAGGAACATGTAAGCCGTTTTCCTCTATCTTGAGCTATTTTTAAGAAAAGCTGCTTTGAAAATGGAAAATCGCGATTTTCATTTGTTTATAACTCATAAATTGCTCATTACAAACTTCAACTTTACAAACCATTCTTTTTTACTTTTCTCAAATAATCTAAAGATGTAATAATATAGAGGGTGTCCTATTTAAAATAACAAAGTTGTATGGCGTACAGCGATATTGGGCCATCCTGTGTATCTGAAAATAATTTTACAAACTGCACTTTACCCTACCATTTACAGCATTTTTTGGTTCATTTCGATATCTTTAATGGTGTAGGTGCAATTGAGCTTTCCCATATCAATGACTTACCCTGTATATACAATATATTGCGTATATAGCATACCTTACATAGGAATATACCTTTGTAGGTACCCTGGAGATGCAGTGTAGGTCTGAATACATTTATACATAAATGTTCAGTGGATATCATATGAATATTAATCTGCATGTTGTATGGATATGCATTGTATCACATAATGACATTCTATATTCACTAATGAATATTATATGCATGTTCTATGCATGATACGTACTATGACAAATCAATGTTCTGGGAATATACATTTCATGTGAGAGACTTGACATTGTATTATACGCAGCATATACGATGTGCAAAAATGAATGTTCATCTTACATTATGGGAATATGATTTTGCTACTTGGGTATGAAGCCATTCTGCTCATTCAAAAGATAGCGATTAGTTTTGAAGGCCAACTCTTTGGTGATGATTGATTCAAATAATTTTCCAAATATTGATAGGATAGAAACAGGGCGATAATTCCTGCCATCATGCCTGTTTCCCGACTTAAAAATTGGAATCACCTTTGCTACATTCCATTCGCTTGGGTATACTCCGTTTACTGATCATTTGATAAATATTATTAAATAGAGAGGGTAAGATAGTGTTTCACAACAAGATTTTACGAAAACAGGGGGGACACCATTAGGACCTGGACCCTTATTTATGTCTGATTTACAGATTGCATCCACAACCTCGTTATGAGAGATGACATCCACAGAAAAATCACCATAAGATACACAAGGTACCTTTTGTATCAAGGTAGATGTTGAGCGCTCGGTGACAACTGAGTAGAAATAACTAGAAAACAACTCACTGATATTATGTTTAGAGTCTCCAGGAATTGTATGCACACCGTCGTAGTGAACATTAACTGGGAAAGAACTTGTTTTCCTTTTGCTATTGGCGTAGGACCAGAAAACCCTAGGATTATTTTTAATGCCTTCCTCAATCGTATTTATTTTTACATTATAGTCACTGTCTATACTGTTCTTCAAGCATCTCCTGAAAAAAGAAAACACTTATCGTGTTCCTAGAAAACTATGTAGGATAATGACCCTTTGCGACACTTACTTTAGGGATACGTCTCTCTAATGTATCTCTCAGCGACTGATAGAAGTTGTCCCAATTGACAGCCTCCAAGTAATCATTTATAACCTGATAATTTGTTCTGTGCTTGTAGCGTGCGCTTTTCCGTATTTATCCAGAACGGATTTAAGTGTAGAAAGGTGTACCAAGATGGCGTTCCTTTGGAATGATACCCTCCGCAGGTTCTTTAGTTTAAGGCATTGTAGCGAGATCGAGTGATTGGGACCGTCAATTCGAGCCGTCAGCTGCCAGTCAGAAGAACTAAACGTCAGAGCAGTGAAGTAAGGTGGCTGCGCTCGAATATTGATTTTAAGAGGGGATTTCAACGTCTCGTCAGGTTTCGTTCTCTGTAGTGATGGGCAGAATCGAATACTTTCAAGAATCGAGACCTCAGTACTCGAATACTTATCAGAATCGAATACTTCAGTATTCGAATACTGACGATACGAGTACCAGACCAAAGATCGATTCTGCCGCGCTCGGGACTCCGGAATCGGGCTGTTGCCGATACCTACTACCTACTACTACTACTCGAATGCTTCAGTATTCGAATACTGACGATATGAATGAGTACGAGTACTACGAGAACAAGGATAAGGATCGATTCTGCTGGTCGAAGGTCGAAGCCGCTTGACTGGCTTGACCTTGATTCCTATTCCTGCTACATAGGTCCCGCATTGACTTTTCCCGAAGTTGTCTTAGTTATAGGTACTTATTATTATTAATATTATTATTAATACGAGGATCGAGACAGAGACGGAACTTAACAAATTAACTTTTTTACTATAACTAATATTCATATTATGGTATATCGGGATCGCGTTGAATATTAACTAGCAGGTTACCTACCTATAGGTATGACCTTATAATTATGTGAACTTCATTTTATTTTCAGTACACCAAAAACTGTTAGTTGGATACAATTATTATTATGGGCAGATACCTACCTAGCTGATCTGTATGAAAAATTTAAACAATTTGATCTTTTTGTATAAGTAGGTATATAGGTAAAATTTTAAGGATAATAGTAATGTTGAATTATTAATTAAAATAATTACTTAAATGACTGCGAAAGGTACCCATATTCAGTACATATTCAAGTCATTAAAAATTATTAAAATTAAAATTAAAACAAATGAATGATGATACGGTAGGTACCTAGGTAGGTAAAACACATTTTATTTTATATTTGGAATGTGAGATTAAAGATAGATTTCATATTTCATCTAGTCTATAAGCGACTGCAGTAGTTTGTAGACAATACAACACAATAATAAAAATAGAAATAATAGCGGCAATCCGGCAATGCAATAAATATGGACACGATTAGGAGTTCCGATTTCACATCCGAGAATCGAGACGCGAGGCGAGACCCGAGACATTCATCATCCCATCGGAGATCTTGTACTCGTACTCGTATTTTAGTATTCGAATTCTTTTCTGACGTCGAAAATCGCCGATCCCACATCCGAGCCGAGAATCGATCCACGATCCGAGACATAAGACAAGAAGCGAAGCGACCATCCGAGATCTAGTATTCGAATGCTAGTACTCGAATGTTTTTCAAGTATTCGAATTCTGTTCTGACGTCGGAATCGGCAAGAATCGATACCACCGAGTACTTGAGAGAATCGAGACATGCGAGTACTTGTGAGAATCGAATACATCTCGATTCTGGTATTCGAATACTCCCAACACTAGTTCTCTGTTCTCGAGGATGCAGGGGTGAAGTAACTTGTTTTGAGGTGGCGAAATTGATGGTGATGGTGTTTCAGTGAAATGGTGTTATTTCGTTTGCTATGTTGTGTTGTGTGGTTAATAAACACAGGTATGAAGTTTTGTTTTAGTCCTATTTATCAAAACTAATATTTTGTGTCGTTCCTACATACAGGATGAGATTTGTGGATAACCATTATCATAGATTGGAGTAAAGAAGCTCGATGTGGATGATGTAATCTGATCGGTAAGAGAAGATGGCGGTTGGTAAAATTTCAGATAGTAACTATTTAATTTGTTTTCAGAGCTTCTACTTCTAGTTCTGGTTCTAGTTCTACTTTTTTCTTTTTTCCTTTTTGTCTACTCGTCTTTTTTCTTCTTGGCTGGTTTCGTTGCGGGTCCGAATTGTGGTGCTCCGTTCGGGGTTCAGGAAATCCTGTGTATGGCTGTGGGGATGGCGTCTTTCTGATGAATTGCAGCCATTTTCTTTTTCTTTGTGGTCCAGACTGAAGATGGGCTTCTGACGTCACCAACCGAGGAATGAGGAAGCGGCGTGTTGCATCCTACTCTTCTGGTCATCCCTCTTACGGTTCTTCGAGTGGAAATGCGACTTAACCAACAAAAGGTACCTCGTCAATGTTATTTTGTGATTAATACATATTCTCCAAAGAAAGGAGAAGTATATACCTACCAAGTGTTGTTGTTATTTTGATTCAGTAAAAATGTTTTGTCTATAGATGAGTTAAAGATCTCATCCAGATAATAATGTTAGTATCTTGCAAAATTTGATTATGCCAAGGTGGCAGCATGTAACATTTATTTTAAATAATCATTAAGATAAATTTTTAAGAGAATAAAATAGAAATTGGCCAATTTAAGTAGGGTTAGGAAATCATTTTTAATTAACTTTCTATGAAGAGTATGGTGGTTCTACCTGGATCCAGCATTTAGTCTTATTATTGTTCTGTTTTCGAAAATTGTATCTAGTATGTAGTTGATAAAGGAAGAATCCTGTTTGTATTTATTTATCTCACAATACAATATCTCATTTGCTGGGAAAATTAATGTTGTTAATTGGAGAAGTCCAATAAATTGTTATTTTTTTTTATGTGAGTTTTATTTTTGTATCTGTGTGGCCTGAATAAAAAAAAAGACACAACGTAGGGCAGGTCAGTTATTTAAATTTTGAATCTTATATTTTTTTTATACTTAGACGATCATGTTAACGAATTTGTAGTTTCATCATCATTTTCTTTTTATTTTTACACCCTCTGTCCTGCTTTGGGTACAAAAAAATTTGAAAGTACCCAAACGGGATCAGAGGGAAAGGTACCTCCCTTTCGCTCATTTTTTTCAGTTTTCTTTTTCTTTTGCCTGGTTAGTTAAAAATTTTTTTTTGAGATCGAGCGAAGGAAGGGTTACAAATGGTGCCGTGACCAGGACGGAGTTTATTTTTTGAATAATATTGTATTGTGAGAATATTTTTTTATGATTATGTGTACTTATGTGTTTATGCTAACTGACGTTTTGGATTTTTATGATTGTGTGTACCTATATTAACGACATTTGGTGATAATAAGTAAGGTTAATTAACAACGGTAAATAATACTACTAATATTTTTGCAATTTTGAGCAATATTAATTGATAAGGTACCTATACATTGTGCGTTCCAAATCAAGGTTTCTCTATTTGAGTATTTTTGTAATTTTAGTATTTGTGTATCTTTATATTAATCAAGATGAGTTCAGAGTTAGGGACTAGCTTTGAAGTAGCTCATTTGAGAGTTGAGGAGATTAAGTATGAGATCTTGTTGAGAAACGAGGAGCCCTTATGGGACAATAACATGCGTAGGACCCAATTAAGTAGGTTGATAAGATCAGAAGTAGTAGTACCAACAGTTTCACCGTTAGATTTTGACGAAGATTCAGAGGCATGTAGGCAAACTCTTAATAACATTGAAGTGTCGTTAGGGAAAATTAAATCAATTGAGGAAAATTTTCCATTATATAGTAGATTATTGTCTAGGATAGTTCATTTGAAACTGAGAATAGGGCGATTAAATGACTGTAGTGCTAGTGAGGTCGTTTCAAAAGACCAAATACGTCATGATTTTGAGATTTTAAGTAGGAAGTTTTCTGAGGTTAACACATCGTTGCCATTGTTGCCACATGGAAATTCTAGTCCAGTCGATTCTTGGTGGACTGTAGACAGCAGTCCCATCGTGGAAACAATTTCAACCAATACAAGTACTAGTTCACAATTATTGCTTTCAGCAACGAACCCTTTTAGGGACGATTTTATTGGAGATTTTAGTTTTTTGACAGTTTCCGAGCCAGGTAGTTATAATGATAAGCTGCCTAGGGATAACTTATATAGTCCGAATCCTTTTTCAGTACCAGATTGCTCAAATATTCCACAGAATCTAAGGGTAAATCAAGTTAGTGTTAGGAATAAGGTATCTACTCCCGTTCATAAGTGGAATTTGACATTTTCTGGGAAAGAACAGGGTTGCGAGGTCGTGAAATTTTTAGAACGAGTCAAGGAATTGAGCGAGGCTCGAGGAGTTCTCTTAGATGAGGTGTTTAGTTGCGCAGTGGATCTTTTTAAAGAACCAGCACTTTCCTGGTTTAGGAATATTAAGCATCAGGTTAGGACATGGGACGAATTAGAATGGCGTTTGAGGTCAACGTTTATCCCTCCGAACTATGATGAAGATTTATTAGCCGAAATTAGATCGTTTAGGCAGACTAGTGAGGAAAGTGTGGTTACATTTTTGGCTAGGATTAGGATGAAATTTTCTCATCTTTTGGTACCGTTGTCCACTGCAGAGCAAATCAAGATCGTAAGGAGAAATTTATCTCCAGATTTGAATAGTAAATTATGTCTTTTGCAGATAGAGTCGTTTGAACAGTTAGAATATTTTTGTAGACAGATAGCTGTCAATTCGACACCAAATAGTTGGGCAGTAAACAAAAAGGTTTACCGTAAACCTGAACAGGTGATTGAAGTAACAGAGCCACCCAAGAAAAAGGAGTCGAAAACTCCTAAAGAAGATTTTCTGTCATCTAAATCTCGTTGGGTGTGTTGGAATTGTGATGATGCTGGTCATTCGTTTATGGAATGTACTCAGCCCAGGAAGTTTTTCTGTTTTGGTTGTGGTCTTAAGGACGTTTCTAAACGATCCTGTCCTAGGTGTGGTGAGAATGCAAATTCTACCACAGTTTCAAAAAAACAATTTAGGGGGCGAGCGGCGAGGGACAACCGTTCCAAACTCCCGAAAGCAGCCTACTATGGAGACAGGCGCAGTCCCAAAAATTCCGAAATAGTTGAAGTTATTGATGAGGCAGTGGTAGGTAATGAACCTGACCACTGTAATAATAAGTTGATGAGTGTAGATTTGGATAGGGGTGATACTGATATTTGTCCGATGTTTAAGAAAAAGTTACATGATAATAGGCCTTATATACCTATAGTTATTGAAGATAGACAATATTTGGGTTTATTGGATACTGGTGCAAATTTATCGATTCTAACTTCCAATGTGGAAGTTTTATGGGAAGGTAATGACACTTTTGTCAAGGATTTGGATGGGACGAATGTGACTATCGCAGACGGTAGTTCACAGGAGTTGTTAGGTTTTGTTACGTTTCCAGTAAGTTTCGAGAATAAGGTTATCGATTTGAGATTTGCTGTAGTACCTTCTATTTCGCATTCCATTATTTTGGGTGCAGATTTTTGTAGATTGTCAAACATCAATTTAAATTTTAAGAACAGGTCTTATCAGGTAGGACAAATTGAGGCATCAAATTCTTCCAAGGCAGATTCTAATACTTTTCTAGCCGAGCTTTCATCTGACCAGAGCAAGGTGTTGTCTGAAGTTATTACTAAATTTGAGACATTGTCGTCAACAGCACCAGGGAGAACAAATATCATCTCTCATTTTATTGACACTGGTGAGGCTAGACCAGTTAAGCAAAGGCAATATCCATTATCGCCGATGCTTAATAAAATTTTGCATAAGGAGATCGATGCTATGTTAGAGTCTGGAGTAATTGAGAAAAGTATGTCTGCATGGGCATCCCCGATTTTAATGGTTCCAAAATCAGAACCAGGTACATATAGGTTATGTTTTGATGGCAGAGGTTTAAATCAGGTAACGGTTAAGGATTCTTATCCCTTGCCATTGATTGATAATATTTTGAATAAGGTAGGTGGTAAGAAATATCTTTCTTCCATCGATATTACTAAGGCTTTCTGGAATATTCCTTTAGAAGAAACATCGAAGCAAAAGACAGCTTTCCAAGTTCAAGGGAGAGGTCTTTTTCAATTTGTCGTTATGCCGTTCGGTCTATGCAATGCCGCGCAGACACAACAGCGGTTGATGGACAGATTATTTATGGATCCAAAATTTGAAGATAAAGTTTTTGTGTATCTCGATGATATCGTTTGTGTTTCTGAGGATTTTGATGAACATGTCAGGTTGTTGAATGAAGTTTTTGAGATTTTGTTTTCTGCTGGTCTGAAGGTGAATATTCCGAAATGTCAATTTTGTAGAGATTCCCTAACATTTTTGGGTTACATAGTAGATAGGAATGGGCTAAGAACTGACCCAGATAAGGTCAAGGCTATCGCAGAAATGCCATCTCCGCGAAACACTACAGAGGTTCGAAGGATAATGGGAGTGTTGCAATGGTATAGAAAGTTTATTAAAGACTTTTCGACCATTTCTGAACCAATCACCTCGATCATTAAAGGTCGAATAAAGAATGCCCCCATTGTTTGGACTGAAACAGCCGAGTCAGCCTTATGTAATTTGAAGGAGAGATTCTTCTCTAATCCTATTCTTGTTAGCCCTGATTTCGATAAGCCTTTCTTTATCCAGACGGACGCAAGTGACGTTGGCATTGGAGCAGTATTATTCCAGCTTCGAGATGGCTTTGAACATCCTATCGCTTATGCGTCCAGAAAACTTTCTAAGGCCGAAACCAAGTACATGGCGACGGAGAAAGAATGTTTGGCAGTTATCTTTGGTATTGAGAAATTTAGAGGTTATGTTGAGGGCGCAGAATTCACTGTAGTAACTGATCATGCCAGTTTACAGTGGCTGTACAGAATTAAAGATCCCATGGGTCGTATCGCCCGTTGGACAGTTAGGCTTAGTTGTTTTAAGTTCAAGATAGTTCATCGTCCAGGAAAGGATATGGTAGTACCGGATTTGCTTTCGAGACAGATTGCTTCAGTAGAAGTTCAGAATTTAATTCCTGACCAATGGTATGCCGATATGATCAATAAGATACAATGTGATCCACAAAAGTATCCAAATTTTCTCGTGCAAGGTAGTGCTATTTATAAGCACATTAAGAATAATCATGACATTGAAACGAACCAGTCAAACTGGAAGTTGGTAGTTCCTACTGAAAATCGAAAGGAAATTCTTGAGCAATGTCATGATAGTCCAACAGCAGCTCATTTGGGAGTGCATAAGACCTTGGCACGAATTCTAGAGAGGTATTATTGGCCTGGTATTAGAGAGACGGTTAGGAGGTATGTGTCATCTTGTAGTACGTGTGGAGCACATAAGTCCACCAATAAACTTCCTGCCGGAGCTTATGGTAAGAAGAGATCTGTCGATTTTCCCTTTCAGATGATTTCTTTGTATTTGATGGGACCATTTCCACGGTCTAAGTCAGGAAATACGCAATTGTTGGTTGTCACAGATGCTTTTTCAAGATTCGTTTTAGTCCAGCCTCTTTCGAAAGCTACAGCTTCGAAAGTTGCCAAGTTTTTAGAGAACCAGGTATTCTTAATATACGGGGTACCTCAGATTGTGGTCTGTGATAACGGTGTGCAATTTACATCTAAGGAATTTAAGGCACTTATGAAAAAGTATCATGTACAGCGAGTTTGGTATAATGCACGTTATCATCCCCAAGTTAACCCTACTGAGAGGGTAAATAAAGTGTTAGGTTCTGCAATTAGCTCCTATGTTAAGGAGGACCACAGAACTTGGGATGAACATTTGCATGAAATTGCACAAGCTATTCGGACAGCAGAGCATGAAGCCACTGGTTTTACTCCTGCTTTTCTTATCTTTGGTAGAAATGTCCCAGTGGATGGACAGTATTATGGTGATGTAGGTTTGAATTCGTATGATCCAGTTCAAATTTTGGATAAGTTAAAGTGGCAATCGGAAATTTCAAAAGTTCCGAAATTGTACCCACAAATTCAGGCTCGAGTTCAGAAAGCGTATGACAAAAATTCTTCCAGGTACAATCTGAGACGAAGAGACATTCGTTATCAAGTAGGTGACAAGGTCTGGAAGAAAAATTTTGTGCTTTCCGATAAGGTGACTGGTTTCGCTAAGAAACTAGCCCCTAAATATGTTCCTGCTCTCGTAACAAAAGTTAAAGGGAGTGGTTTAGTTGTTGAGTTGAGTAATGAGTCAGGGAAAAATTTGGGTGAATTCCACATTCAAGATCTTAAGCCCTTTGTAAGTATCGATGATTAGTAATTTTGTTTTGGTAAGGATCATTTTAGAAATCGTTGTTGTAAATTAATAACTCTTATCTTTGTCTAATGTCCTGAGTAAATTTAGTTTAGAGGTGATAGAAGTTTTTAGGTCACAGAACTTTGGAGTTCAATGCCGTGTGGAAGTTCTCCAGTTCTGTGTTAGGTATCTTTTGTATCCCGGAGCCAATAGGCAGCCCATTGGTGTAAGTCCTGGAGGTCTGTGTGAGGTCCTTAGAGATGAAAATCCTACCTTGTTGGTACGTTAGTAGGAAAAATTTTCAGATCTATGTGAGGTAGACTGTGTTTAGGAGTAATTAACCTAAATTACATGTCAAAGTTATTTAAAGAATTTCAGGAATTCTGAATTCTGGTAATTCTGATATTGAGTATATAATTTGTTGGATTACCAAGAGCAGTTTTCTATCTTTTTGAGTAAGGAGAAAATTTTTGGAGGATTAGTGTCAGTTTAGGAAATCAACTAAACGAATTTTAGTCTTGAGCTGATGTCTTTTCTTTCTAAATAAGTCTTAGTTATGTTGTGTCTATCAAATCTATCACAGAAGTCTTCACTAATATTTACCAGACAGTTTTGAGTATCGTCAGGTAGTTTTGAGTAACTATTTGTAAGTTTTGAGTAAAGTTTTGTCTTTAGTAGTTCAGGTAGTTCACGTTAAGATTTCTAAAAGGATCTATTTACATTTTAGGGTAATTTTAACTAACGATTAGTTTTTCAAAATTTTATTTTGTGTTTTTAGGTAAGACTAATTATCGATACAATTAGTTATTTGATATTTGGTATTGGTATTTTCAAAATTAATGATTGTGATCATTGATTATGACATTTTGAGTGTGAGTCTGTTTATCGATGAGTCTTGATCTTGTGTTCGCCCCAAGATGGGCCAAGGTCATTTTTATCTTTCATATCTTTTGAAGTTTTAGTCTTGGGCAAAGGCCCCAGGCATTGTTTTGTTTTGGTTTCTGATTCCGGTGCCTTCGGGTATTGGAATAAGTGTCTTCCCGTATTTTCATTTCAATATTCGCAGGTGAAGGGGTCGGAATGTTTGATATTAGTCTGTTGATACGGTCAGTGAGACCATTTTGTTTCTTTAGGAAGAACATTTATGATTAGTCTGTTGGTACGGTCAGTGAGACCATTTTGTTTCTTTAGGAAGAACAATTATGATTAGTCTGTTGGTACGGTCAGTGAGACCATTTTGTTTCTTTAGGAAGAACATTTATGATTAGTCTGTTGGTACGGTCAGTGAGACCATTTTGTTTCTTTAGGAAGAACATTTATTGATTAGTCTGTTGATACGGTCAGTGAGACCATTTTGTTTCTTTAGGAAGAACATTTGTAATTAGTCTATTGGTACGGTCAGTGAGACCATTTTGTTCTTTAGGAAGAACATTTATGATTACCCAAGCAGCAATGAAAGACACATTTTGGGCAATGTGTCGACACAGTTTCGACACATGATTTCGGACACGACACATTTTAAAGACACAAAGTCGACTTTAAGACCACTTTGTGTGGAAAATGTGACCAAAGTGGTGATGGAAACGAGTACCAAAATGTGCCCATATTTTGCCCACTAAATGTGCCCTGATTGTTGCTAAAATGCGCCCATAATATATCCTATATGTTCCCAAAATGTGCCCACAATGTGCCCGGTAATGCGACCGAAATGTGCCCGGTATGCGACCGAAATGTGACCGATTTAAGCCCAAAAGTGTTTATAATATTTGGTTACCAAATGGTCGCCGTTTGTTCCAAATTGTTGCTAAGGTGCTATTTTGAGTCACAAAATGAAACCAGATGGACTCACACTGTTTCTGATTAGAAACAAATTGGATACAAACTAGATACAAGAAACAAGTAATAAGATGGTACTTGTAAAGAATTAAGCGCATAAAATGGTTTTGTATACCTACATAATATATTGTTATGAAATTCTTCCACTTTAATCGAACATTTCGTGTATGTATTGCCTCAATTTTCATTGCGAACGAAATTTCATTGATGTTTATAATCAAGATACTTTCAAAAATTGAACGGGACTCAAAAATAATGAATTATTTTAAATTTTTACAAAAAAATAAATAACAAAAAATTTAAAAAATGTTAAATTTTTTCTTAGAACTAAACTTATATGCATTCTATGTAACTTATAACATTGTAGTTTTCAAATTTTAAGCTTAAGTTTCGCCAGAAAGTTAAATTATGTTGAAAAAATCCGCATCGGCCATTTTTTCTTAAAGCGCCAGTTCTGTTTCAACAAAAGAATATGGCGAATTTATGCAATGTGTCCAATTAGAAACTAGTTTATATGTGTTTCCATTATGTAACCGTTTTTGGACCAAATTTATGCTATATTGACACAAAAGAATTGATAGGCACATTTTAGCCACATGTGTCTAATTATAATCCAGTATTTTTCCAAAATGAGTCTATATGGACACACAGACGCAGTTTAGGAACTTATCCGACACTTTGAGACTAAATTTTGCCCAAAACGAACCCGATTTGTAACCGGACCCAATATGCGCCTTGCGTGTTCTGAAATGTGACCAGTTTAGCATGCTGGACATGCTGAACAGAGCAAAGTCCTAACTGTCTTGACGCAGATAACTATGAGTAGATTCTCTTACAAGCCAAGGAGTTTAAATCATTTAAAGCAACGTGGGTAATTTTATTTTTAAGAGCCCAGATTTTTAAACTATCCATAAATGACATTTTGGAATCCAGGAGGTCGTTGTCTTCGCACTGTTCGCCATCATAGTCGTCAATTAAATCATGTCTTGAATCATCGTCGTCAATTATTATTGAATAATGATATTCCGACTCGTCGGTTTTAAAAGTTGCTTCAGAAACATTTGGCTGAGAACATTCCATAAAGTTTGATTCAGGACGTCCATCTATAGAGTTCTTTTGTGTTTTGTTTTTTGTTGCATCATCTGATGTGAAGTCATCATTTTCCTGATTAACTACTACTACTGCATTATTTAACGTAACTGCTTTTATTTTCACTTGCTTCATGTAATCAAAGAGGATCTTTTGACTATGCTGAACTTCTTTGTTTACATTTCTGTAGTATTGGATGTTTAACACGTTTTTCAAATTTCTTTTTCTGAATTTTAGGCATTTCGTATTTTAATTTACTAACCGACAACCTGCACATTAAAGAGACGCTACTAGCTATAACAAATCGTCTACAATGACATAATTTAGACACAGGCTGGAAAAAAAGTGTGTAAAATGTGTCCATTCGGAAGCTAATGCGCCTGCCAAGACACAAATGAGGCACCATATGATTCTAAAATGCGGCTAAATGGGAACTTTTGCGTCTACTCAACTCAATTTGGTAACAAAACGGAAACAGTGTAGTAAGGTAAAATATGGAAACATTGAGTCAACCAAGTGTCGACCCTAATGCGTCCGAATTGTGTCCCTGTTTCCAAGAGGACACAAAAGCGACACAAATTAGGCACATGTGTCTGAAAAAATGCTACTTAGACACATACTATTCTTGGGCACAATTGGTCTAAAAGGTGTCGACACAAAGCAGCCACAAAGTTGAAGAATGGGCACAGTTTCCATTTAGACACTAGCTTTCCGATTTGTGTCGAAACAATTTGGAAACAAAATGTGTCGTGTCCAAGTTCGGGCACAAATTGCTGCTTGGGTAGTCTGTTGGTACGGTCAGTGAGACCATTTTGTTTCTTTAGGAAGAACATTTATGATTAGTCTGTTGGTTCGGTCAGTGAGACCATTTTTGTTCTTTAGGAAGAGCGTTGTATATATGTACATAGTAGTCAATGGAGAGTCTAGAGGATATTTTCTTGTGTTCTTGATGAGCAAAAAAATGGTATGTTATCCCATTTTTTTATTTTGGTTGGAGGGGTGGTGTAGCGTGCGCTTTTCCGTATTTATCCAGAACGGATTTACGTGTAGAAAGGTGTACCAAGATGGCGTTCCTTTGGAATGATACCCTCCGCAGGTTCTTTAGTTTAAGGCATTGTAGCGAGATCGAGTGATTGGGACCGTCAATTCGAGCCGTCAGCTGCCAGTCAGAAGAACTAAACGTCAGAGCAGTGAAGTGAGGTGGCTGCGCTCGAATATTGATTTTAAGAGGGGATTTCAACGTCTCGTCAGGTTTCGTTCTCTGTTCTCGAGGATGCAGGGGTGAAGTAACTTGTTTTGAGGTGGCGAAATTGATGGTGATGGTGTTTCAGTGAAATGGTGTTATTTCGTTTGCTATGTTGTGTTGTGTGGTTAATAAACACAGGTATGAAGTTGTTGTTTTAGTCCTATTTATCAAAACTAATATTTTGTGTCGTTCCTACATACAGGATGAGATTTGTGGATAACCATTATCATAGATTGGAGTAAAGAAGCTCGATGTGGATGATGTAATCTGATCGGTAAGAGAAGATGGCGGTTGGTCAAATTTCAGATAGTAACTATTTAATTTGTTTTCAGAGCTTCTACTTCTAGTTCTGGTTCTAGTTCTACTTTTTTCTTTTTTCCTTTTTGTCTACTCGTCTTTTTTCTTCTTGGCTGGTTTCGTTGCGGGTCCGAATTGTGGTGCTCCGTTTGGGGTTCAGGAAATCCTGTGTATGGCTGTGGGGATGGCGTCTTTCTGATGAATTGCAGCCATTTTCTTTTTCTTTGTGGTCCAGACTGAAGATGGGCTTCTGACGTCACCAACCGAGGAATGAGGAAGCGGCGTGTTGCATCCTACTCTTCTGGTCATCCCTCTTACGGTTCTCGAGTGGAAATGCGACTTAACCAACAAAAGGTACCTCGTCAATGTTATTTTGTGATTAATACATATTATCCAAAGAAAGGAGAAGTATATACCTACCAAGTGTTGTTGTTATTTTGATTCAGTAAAAATGTTTTGTCTATAGATGAGTTAAAGATCTCATCCAGATAATAATGTTAGTATCTTGCAAAATTTGATTATGCCAAGGTGGCAGCATGTAACATTTATTTTAAATAATCATTAAGATAAATTTTTAAGAGAATAAAATAGAAATTGGCCAATTTAAGTAGGGTTAGGAAATCATTTTTAATTAACTTTCTATGAAGAGTATGGTGGTCCTACCTGGATCCAGCATTTAGTCTTATTATTGTTCTGTTTTCGAAAATTGTATCTAGTATGTAGTTGATAAAGGAAGAATCCTATTTGTATTTATTTATCTCACAATACAATATCTCATTTGCTGGGAAAATTAATGTTGTTAATTGGAGAAGTCCAATAAATTGTTATTTTTTTTTATGTGAGTTTTATTTTTGTATCTGTGTGGCCTGAATAAAAAAAAAGACACAACGTAGGGCAGGTCAGTTATTTAAATTTTGAATGTTATATATTTTTTTATACTTAGACGATCATGTTAACGAATTTGTAGTTTCATCATCATTTTCTTTTTATTTTTACACCCTCTGTCCTGCTTTGGGTACAAAAAAATTTGAAAGTACCCAAACGGGATCAGAGGGAAAGGTACCTCCCTTTCGCTCATTTTTTTCAGTTTTCTTTTTCTTTTGCCTGGTTAGTTAAAAAATTTTTTTTTGAGATCGAGCGAAGGAAGGGTTACATGCTACAGTACTGTTGTGTATTTGGGAGCAGTGTAGTTGTAGGTACTATTGTAATAATATTGAATTATACACAAATTAACTTTATTCGATCCTTAACACTAATATATACAGTTGTATGTAAAACGATTATAAGAAAGCTTGAAGTAATATTTATCGTTGGTGAATGTACTGTAGTTCAGACCAATGTGTAATGTAATCTGTATGCTGGTCTGTATGCTGATTATTGCTAATGCTGCAGTGGCTGCAGTGTATACAGGACTCCGGCCGAGAAGCCGGTAGTTTACAGTGTTGTCACTATGTAATATATTTCCCTAATATGGAAGACATAACATCTCTCCCTTTCCTATTTTAACTTAAAACTACTAATAAGCTAAACAAAGTAATTAAGATTATGTAACTACCTAAATGAGAATATGTTTGTAATTATACTTATACATAAACATGGTTACCTTAAGTAAGACAACATATTAAACAATAATTATAGGTTCAATCTAACAACTGGCTTCCTTATTCTAGTTGTTCTTAAAATATTAGGTGGTGTAACATTTATATTATTATCATTTACCTGAATGTCAGTCATTGCCTCTGTTGAAGTATCCGGTATAATATTATTTGATGTAGAATCTCTAGGAGTGTATTTCCCTATCAAACGTATTTGATTAACGTGTCTGCGCCCCGTCATTCCATTGTCTAGTTTAATTAAATAGTGTAATCTACCTAATTTTTTTTGAACAATTCCAAATTTCCATTTTTCATGATGAATGTAATCCCTAACTGATACTCTCTCTCCTACTTTAAAATTTCTAATAATTTTCTCAGGTGATTTAGTACCGTTCGTATTCTCATTGGAATTTGGTTTAATCAAATCTAATCGTGTACGTATTTCACGACCTAGCATAAGCTTGGCTGGACTACTTTCCGTAGATGTATGTGGCGTTCTTCTGTATTGTAATAAAAATTGTTGTAAGATATCCGAAATTTGAGTATTATTATTATTATTTGCTGTAGCTGCACGAAGCGAATTCTTCAGTGTTTGTATATGCCTTTCAGCTAACCCGTTCGTAGCAGCATAATGACAAATGCACCTTGCGCTGCATTTGTGCATTATTCCATTGTTTTTTAGAAACTGTTGGAATTGATACGATTTGAATTGCGCTCCATTATCACTAATCAATAAATTAGGTAAACCGAAGGAACTAAAAATTTGTCTACATGTAAAGAAAATAAGGACACGAGTATACTCGTGTCATCATCTTCTTTCGGTTGAATGTGTCGCTATTTCGTAAATGGAATTTCTGCATTATAAACAGTTTGAAAATTGAACTTCGTTCAGGAGTAAAAGTGGGTCATATAGGAAACCACCTGGTTATAGAGTGCTGACCAGACGAACAGTGCTGACCTGACCACGGAGGTGTAATGATATTATAAATAGACTTTTCCTAGAGAATTAACAAAACCTGAATTAGAGGCTTTAAATGTTGTTTCTTTTATTTTTACAGGTGAATAAATCTTATATTTATTGATAAGGAATTTAATTAATTTTAATAATTTAATTTTTAGTAACTGAATTGTTAGTTGTAGGTAACATTTTTGTTAATAAATCTTTTATTTTTACAGAGAAACGCAATTTCGCCTTTATTTCATTAATTAAAATCAGAAAGAGAGGAAGGAATAATAAAACTTATTACAAAACAACATTTTCCGCACATATTTCAAGGACCATGGAAAAGTTAAGGTTTGAATTTACTGTGAAACCAACAGCAGATGGAAAATCAAACATGATGTGCATAACTACAATCGAAACACCTGACGAAAAGATTTTTGAAATACCAGCCGAGTACCAGCATGCAAGTTTACATCAAGCAATTATAAATACTCCAAACTTTCTCAAGATTAAAAAGTCGCTGACAAAAAGACATCAAACAAGAAAAATATGGATAACGTTAACAGAAGATATATCAAAAATATATTTGGACGAAGAACAAAACTTGCAGTTTAATGATTTTTACTTAGAAGAGACTTCGAGAAAAACTAGTAATGCCGAACCTACACCAGGGGGTTCAAATAAAACGTTAGAAACACTGTTGGAGAAGTTACTTGAAGAAAAGCACGATAACTCCGAAACGAAAGTCTTAGGGAAAATCGCAAAGGATTTCATGATCGAGAAATTCACTGGAAGAAACTCAAATGCTTACCAGTGGATTAAAGATTTTAACAAAGAATGTGAACGTTTCCAAATTAACGAAGACCAGAAGAAAATTGAAATTTTAAAATACTTCTTGGAATACTCCAGTGTTGATTGGTACAGTTGTATGCTAATGAAGCTTACAGTGGAATCAGAATGGAATAAATGGGAGAATAATTTTTGTGAAACATTTGCAAACAAAGGATGGTCTCCAATTAGGTATGCCCTTGCTTTTAAATATCAAGCAGGTCCTTTACTTGACTATGCTTTAAAAAAAGAAAAGTTGCTACTGGAAGTAAGAAAATCAATTGACACTGGGACACTTATAGACCTTATAGCAGCTGGCTTACCTAATTATGTGATTGATAAAATTAACAGAGAACCTTTAAAAGCAACGAAAGATTTCTATAATGAAATAGGTAAATTGGAACACCTTGTTGTGAAGAACAGGTATGGAAAAAAACATTATGTCTATTCTGAAACCAAACCCAAAAAAATTGAAGAAAAAAAACCGTGTCAAATTTGTTTGAACGAGAAAAAAGGGAATCGTTACCATCCTGAAGAAAATTGCTGGTTTAAAGTAAAAAATCAAAAAGCACCAGTAAAAACAGTAAATAACTCTAAATTAGAAATTGAACTGAATGGGAATAATCCAAAAAACTAGAGGTACCACCATTAATAAGAATAAAGTTACTATTAAATGACACATTACAGGTATCTGGAATTTATGACTCAGGCTCAAATGTGTCATTAATCAATGCTAAATTACTGAAGATAAAACAAAACAATACAAGTGATATACAAATGGTAAACTTGAAAACTATTAATGGTGCGAAAAAAACAAAAGGTACAGTAACGCTAAAAATAAAAATCTATGAAATTGAAAGAGTTATGGATGTTTTTGTGGTTGACAATGAAAATTTCGGTTACGATTTCCTAATTGGTTTAGATTGTATCAGAAATTTCAAATTAATACAAAATGAAGAATTGAAAATAATACAGTGCAACAATTCGAATGAAGAAAAATTAATTTCAAATGAAGATGATACGAAAAATAATAACTACTCAAGAAATGACTTCCCAAATTTAACAAATGTCAAAATTCCTGATGTACTAGGTGACAAAAATGAAGAGGGAAGATTTTTATACTCTGATATGTCAATACAAGAAACTAAAAACATAAACAATTGTGAAATAAATTTCAATGAACATGTAAATCCGGATGAATTTGAAATGTCCATAAACCATCTGGATTTGTATCAACAATCGGAAATTGATAAGTTGATAGAAAAATACAAACCAGTTTTTGCGAAAGATAAATATGACGTTGGCTCTGTGCGAGATTACGAAGCTCATATTGACTTGATGGTGGATAAATACTGCTACAAGCGTCCATACAGGTGCACAGCTGAAGACAGAAAAGAAATTGAAAACCAGATATCAAAACTATTAAATGAGAAATTAATTGAGGAATCTTACAGCCCATTTGCTGCTCCAGTCACTCTGGCATATAAAAAAGAAGATGAAAGGAAATCTCGATTATGCATAGATTTCAGAGAATTAAACAAAATTGTCGTCCCTCAATCACAACCTTTTCCGCTGATTGAGGATTTAATGGTAAAAACTGTAAACTGTAAATATTTTTCTACTTTGGACATAAACTCAGCATTTTGGTCAATCCCATTGAAAGTCCAAGATAGACATAAAACTGCGTTTGTAACACAAGAAGGTCATTTTCAATGGACTTGCCTCCCATTTGGATTAAAGACTGCTCCAGCAATTTTTCAAAGAATATTGAGCAACATCATAAGAAGACACAGACTCTCCAGTTTTGCAGTAAATTTTATAGACGATATCATTGTTTTTTCAAAAACTTTTGAAGAACATATAATACATCTATCAAGACTACTGGAAGCAATACAAACAGAAGGCTTTAGACTAAAATTTTCGAAATGCATTTTTGCAAACAATTATGCAAAATATTTGGGCCACATAATAGAGAATAATTCAGTCAGACCTCTGAAGGATTATTTAACTGCTGTCAAAAATTTTCCAGTTCCAGAAACAAGAAAAAATGTTCGTCAATTTCTAGGAAAAATAAATTTTCATCATAAGTTTGTACCACACAGTGCAATGATCCTGGACCCGTTACATAATTTATTACGGAAAGATGTAAAATTCATATGGTCTACAGAATGCCAGGAATCATTTGATAAAATAAAAGTATTGCTATGCTCAGAACCACTCCTGAGAATATTTGATCCTGAATTACCAATAAACATTTATACTGATGCTAGCATCAAAGGAGTGGGGGCGGTACTCAAACAAAAAGATGAAAACGGAGAGAGTAAGCCAGTCGCTTACTTTTCAAAAAAATTAACAGAAGCCCAAAAGAAGAAAAAGGCAATATATCTAGAATGCCTCGCAATAAAAGAAGCTGTGAAATATTGGCAGCACTGGCTTATGGGCAGGACCTTTATAGTATACTCAGATCACAAACCATTAGAAAATATAAACATTAAGGCTAGAACTGATGAGGAACTAGGTGATTTGATGTACTACCTATCCCAATATAATTTTAAAATAAACTATAATCCAGGAAAATCAAATCAAGAAGCCGACTGTTTGAGCAGGAATCCGGTTCTAGAACCTTTCGACAATAGGGATGATTTTTTAAAAGTGGTAAATTTAATAAACTTAGAAGATATAAAATTTGATCAAGACACAAATCCAGACCTGAAAAAGGAAAAAACCAAACTCACATTGGAGAATGGAATTTACTACAGGAAGAATAAAAGAGCGAAAAAAATCATTCTATCAGAAGAACTTAGCAAAACGTTAATTAAAGATGCCCACAATACTTACTGCCACATTGGAAGAACCCAAATGATAAATAAAATAACTCCGTTCTACACAGCAAAGAATATAACCGAAAACATTAAACAAATCTGTGATGAATGTGAAATTTGCATAAGAAACAAATCAAGAAGAAAACCAAAATATGGCCTAATGTCACATTTGGGCCCAGCAACACATCCATTTGAAATCGTATCCATTGATACTATTGGGGGCTTTGGAGGATCTCGGTCCACAAAAAAATACTTGCATCTTTTAGTTGACCATTTCACAAGATTTGCTTACATTCTCACCTCAAGAAATCAAAGTTCCAATGATTTTATTAAACTGATAAAAACTGTGACACAAAGCTACAACATTGATATGGTATTAACGGACCAATACCCAGGCATAAATTCCAAGGAATTTAAAGAGTTTCTGAAGAAGGAAAATATAAAATTGATCTTCACGGCTGTTGATACGCCATTTTCAAATGGTCTTAATGAAAGGCTAAATCAAACTTTAATAAATAAGATAAGGTGTAAAATAAATGAAAGTGATAAGAAAACAGCATGGACAACTATTGCACAGAGATGTGTCGAAAAATATAATGAAACAGAACACACAGTCACAAAGTTTGCTCCGAAATACCTTCTAGAAGGGGAGAACGTAAACATTCTACCCCTTGAATTGAAATCAAAATGCACGGAAGAAGATCTGAAACGAGATAGGAAACTAGCCTTTAGAAATACAATGACATCTCACAATTATAATAAAAAAATATTCGACCGGCACAGAGAAGAATATAAATTTGAAGTGGGAGACCGAGTCTATGTTGAAAATGGAAATCGACTGAATAGGAACAAATTGGATGAAGTGAGGGTTGGACCATACAGAATTCTGAAGAAGATATCCAATTCAATCTACGAAGTTGATACAGGACACAGGAAGATGGAATCAAATCTCTATCATATTACAAAACTATCTCCAGTGCTGACAGAGCAGCGTTGAGTGTTTTTAAACAATTACGTGTTATGACACTTACAATTGTTTCTTCCAGGGGGGGAGATGTAAAGAAAATAAGGACACGAGTATACTCGTGTCATCATCTTCTTTCGGTTGAATGTGTCGCTATTTCGTAAATGGAATTTCTGCATTATAAACAGTTTGAAAATTGAACTTCGTTCAGGAGTAAAAGTGGGTCATATAGGAAACCACCTGGTTATAGAGTGCTGACCAGACGAACAGTGCTGACCTGACCACGGAGGTGTAATGATATTATAAATAGACTTTTCCTAGAGAATTAACAAAACCTGAATTAGAGGCTTTAAATGTTGTTTCTTTTATTTTTACAGGTGAATAAATCTTATATTTATTGATAAGGAATTTAATTAATTTTAATAATTTAATTTTTAGTAACTGAATTGTTAGTTGTAGGTAACATTTTTGTTAATAAATCTTTTATTTTTACAGAGAAACGCAATTTCGCCTTTATTTCATTAATTAAAATCAGAAAGAGAGGAAGGAATAATAAAACTTATTACATACATAATTGAATTGTTGTATGAGTTGTAATGTTCTTTACAGCGTGTATTTCCGGCCATTTAGAGTATGCATCGACTAGGACAAAAAAATAATAAAAATAAATAAAAATAAAATAGCACGGTGGGTTCGGCTTTCGCCATAGGATGCAACCCCAGGCAGCTAAAACGCATGCCAACAACTGAGTGCAGTGCCTCCCGATGTGCGTATAAAGGTAGGATAGGCCTACTTCCAAAGTTTAACAAAAAGATGAACGACATATCGTAAAACGATACGTCATTCATTGATTTCATGCTGTGAGTCAGGGGTGGAAATTGTAGACACGTGTTTCGTCCTAATTGGGACTCTTCTAATTGAAGAGTCCCAATTAGGACGAAACACGTGTCTACAATTTCCACCCCTGACTCACAGCATGAAATCAATGAATGACGTATCGTTTTACGATATGTCGTTCATCTTTTTGTTAAAAAAATAATAGCCCATGAATGGTCCTGCATAGTCGATATGGATTCTCTGAAACGGTCTTGTAGCTGGTTCCCATGAATGGGTCTCAACGGGTGGTGGGTTATTCCTAAATTTGTTACACTCGAAGCAATTTCTGCCTGCTTCTTCAATTTCTTGGGATATACCTGGCCACCAACAAAAGCTTCTCGCTAAAGCTTTCATCTTTACGACTCCCATGTGTCCAGAATGTAATTCTTGTAAAATTTCTTTACGGAGTGAGGTTGGAATAACTGTACATTGTTTACGGATGACGCAACCGTCTTTTAAAGTAAATTCGTTTTGGTTAATATTAAATCTAACCTTAGGTTTTAACAAAAAGCCACGTTCTAATCCTAATATTAATTTGGACAATTCGGGATCGTTTTTTGTTTCCCTCTGTAATTTATCAATTGTAATTGGTAATGTTTCTAATTGATTTAGATAAAATATGTCACATTCATCGTATTCATTTGCAAGTAATTTTTCGGATGTATCTGGTAACCCAGGTAACAATACGTGACGACAAAATTTTAGACTTCACGAAATCGTGACGAACGGTCGATATAACGATATTTTTATTTACAATCTTTAAAAAAACGGTGGAAATACATCGTCAAAAAAAGTGCTATCGGAATACGATTTAAATTTTAAATAAAACTTCGTCAGAAAACAAGTGAAGTCAAAACGTAACGAAAACGTCGCGAATAAATCGTCAACTTTTCAGTTTGTTAATTATTTTAAAAGAATCTTTGAAGTTTTTAAATAAAACTTCGTCAGAAAACAAGTGAAGTCAAAACGTAACGAAAACTTCGCGAATAAATCGTCAACTTTTCAGTTTGTTAATTATTTTAAAAGAATCTTTGAAGTTTTTAAATAAAACTTCGTCAGAAAACAAGTGAAGTCAAAACGTAACGAAAATGTCGCGAATAAATCGTCAACTTTTCAGTTTGTTAATTATTTCAAAAGTATCTTTGAAGCTTTTAACTAAAACTTCGTCAGAAAACAAGTGATACGTCAAATGTCACTGTCAGTTTTCTCTTTGTAAACAACATGGCAGAATTCAGCGGAAACGGGATAGGAGACATATATTTGTAAATTAGGAAGAGGAAGTACCTCGTGTCTCCAATAGTTAAAGAAGTTTTTTGGTTACCTCAGCAAGAGACTACCTACTACCTATATACTGCAAGTTTTTGCATATTGTTACTACCCTAAAAAACGTGATCTTTATTATTATTCTGCAATTCCCAGGTGGACGACGACATCAAGTTAATAGTGATATTTTTAGAAGTTACCTCGTGTCTCCAATAGTTTAAAGAAGTTTTTTTGGTTACCTCAATAAGAGACTACCTATATACAGTAAGTTTTTGCATATTGTTATAAATAATTGTCTTGTATACCTATAATCCTGTTTTATTACATATTTTAGTAAATTTTTTAAGGTAATCCTGTTGTTTAGTCTTCCAAAACACCCCTCACATGCCCATAGTCCACTTTTTCCACTCGCGTCGCCCACAGCGTTGCCGTACGCAAACTCGTTACAAATAATATTTTAAAGTTTATAATTTTAAAGTTAATATTTTAAAGACACTTCAGGGCACATTATGTTTATAAATTAACTTTTCTACTTAAGTTTGGTTCAGGAACTTTGAAATTACGGCCTATAAGTAACATCCTGTATGTGAGAATATCGTGACTAACAAGTCACGTGTTGTGATCATAAGTATTCACGTTTTTATAACCTCAATTAGTTGATTTACGTGCGATTTTCGTAGGCTGTGGTCACAGCCTACCATTATTTTTCACGTTTTTGTCACGATTTTTTCACGATTTTTCACGACTTTGTCACGATTTTTTCACGACACTGTCGCGATTTCTTCACGGCTCTGTTACTGCTATTTCTCCACGAGTTTCTTACGATTTTGTTAATCGGTAAAGTGAATTTTTTTTAACGATATCGTCAATGTTTCGTAACGGCTGCCCAACATTCAAAAGTGTGGGTGGCGTGACCAATTCGGAAGTTAAAATTAGAGCGGTTTTATAACGTATTAGTCGTAATTTTTTTCACGAATTCGGGATCTCGTCTAACTCACGACAGCTAAAAAGGTCACATTTTCAGTCGCGTTTTCGTCACGAAATGTTACCTGGGAAACGAGATAGAAAATCTGCGTTACCATGTAATTTCGTATTCCGATATTTTATGTCAAACTGAAACATTTGTAAATATATTGCGTAATGTTGCATTCTCGTAGCACATAGCACTGGCAATTGTTTATTTGGATTGAAAATTTGCGTCAATGCTTTGCAGTCTGTATAAAGAATGAATCTTTTCCCGAATAAAAATTGATAAAATTTCTTAATTCCGAAAATTATGCTGTAAGCTTCTTTGTCTACTTGGGGATAACGTTTTTGCGTTTCCGAAAGTGTTTTTGATGCAAATTGAATCGGGCGCTCTGATCCATCTGGGTATAAATGCGATAAGACTGCTCCCACGCAATGAGAACTGCTATCTGTTGCTAAAACTAGCGGTAGTTTCGGATCAAAATGAGCAAGTATCCTATCGGATTGTATTTCTTTCTTAATGTAATCAAAAGAATATTGGCACTCCCTGCTCCAAAAGAAAGGTGTATCTTGCCTCAATAATTGATTTAATGGATGTAATATTTCGCTTAAATTTGGAAAGAAACGAGCGTAATAATTTATTAAGCCAATGTATGCTTTAATCTCGTGTTTGTTTTCAGGAATCTTAGCATTTTGTATTGCACTAATCTTAGATTTAGTTTTGTGTATACCGTTTTTATCAATAATAAAACCACAGTACTCGATTTGATCCCTCATAAATTCACATTTACTACGGTTTACTTTGATATTATGGTTGGCAAATTTTTGTAATACCAATTTCAGTCGCTCCAAATGTGTATTATCATCTGGCGCTGTAATTTCTATATCGTCTAAGAATACTGAAATTCCTGGAATGTGCTTTAAAATATTTTCAATTTCACGCTGCCATATGGCTGGTGCGGACGCTAAACCGTACATAAGTCTAGAACTTTGAAAAAGTCCCAAATGAGTATTCAAGGTCAAATATTTGCGATCCTCAGGGCGAACTTCTAGTTGTAGGTAGGCTTGACTCAGATCAATTTTACTAAACTTGTCGCCGCCAGATAAAGATGCAAACAAACTATCTAAAGTAGGTAAGGGATGCTCGTCTATTATTAGATTTGGGTTTAACGTTACCTTGAAATCACCGCATATCCGGACCCGACCGTTTGCTTTCAACACTGGTACAATAGGCGTAGCAAATTGAGAATGTTCGACTCTTGTAAGTATACCTTCCCTGACTAAAAGGTTTATTTCATCCTCAACTTTCGATTTTATTGCAAAAGGAATTTGCCTGGCTTTAAGAAATACCGGTTGTACGTTTTCTTTCAACTTTAGCGCGGTCTGTATACCTGAAATTTTATCGATACTTTCCTCGAAAACTGTATTGTATTGTGAGAGTAGCGTGTCTAAATCTGTTCCTAGAGAACGATTCTCTTGTAATTGATGAATATTTCCTAAGTCAATATTTAATTGCCGTATCCACTCTCTACCTAATAATGGACTCTTATCTATATTCGTAATGTACAAATTTAGTGGAATTTCTTTTCCTTTGTATTTCACCTTTACTTCAGCAAAACCAATGACATCGATTCGTTTCTTACAGAATGTAGTTAGAATAATTGAACTCTTATGTATTGGAAGTTCTGAAAATCATTTTGAAAGTATTAATATTAATTACACTAACTGATGCACCTGTATCTACTTCAAATAAAATGTTATTACCTACTATTCACTTGTAAATTTAACGTATATTGTTCCCTGAACTTTTCTTGTTCACTTTCGATCTGACAAATTTCATTTAGCGAGTTTACATTTTTTGTCTGATCTGACTTCTTTAGCTTGAAACAAACGTTTCTTGTATGACCTTTAGTTTTACAAAAAGAACAATAATTATTACGTATATTGCATTTATCTGCTAAATGATCATATGAGCCACATCTGTAACACTTAGATTTCTTCGTATTATTATTTCTTGTAGGAAATTTTCGCTAATGTGAAGTGAATGAAGTTTTAGGTGTACTTACATTTTCGTTCTTGGAGTAGTTTGGTTTTGTATTATACGCCTTCACTTTGTGCACTCTCCCTTCGCTGCTATGTAGTTTCGCTGCATTTCTCGTGGATAGCTCGATGTTAGTTGCTACTTCGACTGCTTTTTCTAGAGTTAGGTCCTTGTACTCCAACAATCTGCTTTGGATGATTTCGGATCTTAATCCGAAGACGAATTGATTCCGTAGCGCTTTCTTCAAATGATCACCAAATTTGCAATGTATTGCCAATCGCTGAAGTCCGGTGAGAAAGTCTTCTATAGTTTCTCCCTCCTGTTGTTTCCGTTGATTAAAACGGAAATTTTCGGCGATTTCCGATGGCTCGGGATTGTAATATTGTTTCATTTGCTGTGTAAGCTCTGCGTATGTTTTCCCTGATGGATCTTCCGGTGCCATTTTGTCACACAAAAGATCGTAAGCTTCTGCCCCCATGTAATGTAGTAGGTAGTCAGTGCGGTTTTCTTCTGATACATGGAAAACCCTGAAAGCTTATTCCAACCTTTTCAACCATCTTTCAAATGTTGTCGTATTTTGATTGAAATTTTCAATTGTGAATGTAGTGTGTACTGTATGCTGTACTGTAGTAACTTCTTGGTCCGATGATGTATCCGTACTTTTGGTTGGTGTTCCCGTAACTTTGTTGCTTTTACCCATTTCGGAAGTGTGTAATAAATTTCACTCACGGAAAACTAATAGATAATTTTCACTTGTGTTAGGAACTCACTGTAGGTACTCACTTTTGTAATAAGGTTCTTCTTTATCCTCGTCGCCAAACTGTTTTGTATTTGGGAGCAGTGTAGTTGTAGGTACTATTGTAATAATATTGAATTATACACAAATTAACTTTATTCGATCCTTAACACTAATATACAGGGTGTTGATTTTCAAAGCGGGCCATAGGGGATTAGCATTGCGAGAGTGGTTTTTGAGGATTCCTGCTCGCCGTTTAAACTGACAGAAATGGTTTTGGTATCAAAATGAAGCTAAAATTATTGCGCATAACGCTTGACATCAGAAATTAATTTAATTTCACGTTGTTTTCTAAAATTCTTCAGTAAAAATTCAAGTAATTGTTAATGTTTAATCACAAAACAGCATGCCTTGCCTAAACAATAATGACGTTTCTAGGTTTTGACAATCCAATAATAAAACTTTATAAGTCAGTAGGTAATAATAAAGTCTGGTTCTATTTAACCCTCCTGCTTGTAACTGGCTACACTGTAGTAGGTTTTAACCATAAAGAAAGACTCTTTCTTGGTTTGTATAACCCATTTTTAAATAGAACCAGACTTTATTATTACCTACTAACTGACTTGTAAAGTTTTATTATTGGATTGTCGAAACGTAGAAACGTCATCATTGTTTAGGCAAGGCATGCTATTTTGTACATTAACAAACATTAACAATTACTTGAATTTTTACTGAAGAATTTTAGAAAACAACGTGAAATTAAATTAATTTCTGATGTCAAGCGTTATGCGCAATAGTTTTAGCTTCATTTTGATACCAAAACCATTTCTGTGAGTTCAAACGGCGAGCAGGAATCCTCAAAAACCACTCTCGCAATGCTAATCCCCTATGGCCCGCTTTGAAAATCAACACCCTGTATACAGTTGTATGTAAAACGATTATAAGAAAGCTTGAAGTAATATTTATCGTTGGTGAATGTACTGTAGTTCAGACCAATGTGTAATGTAATCTGTATGCTGGTCTGTATGCTAATTATTGCTAATGCTGCAGTGGCTGCAGTGTATACAGGACTCCGGCCGAGAAGCCGGTAGTTTACAGTGTTGTCACTATGTAATATATTTCCCTAATATGGAAGACATAACAAGTACCTTGGCGTAAGTGTTCGAATGCAAGTATTTAACATAAATAAAATTAATTTCAACTTGTAGTGAGTAATGATGAATATTCTATTTAACAAAAGGCGAATTAGATCTGTCTACAGTCAATTTCATCTGGTCATTAGTCATGACTAAGTCTAAAATTCTATTATTTGCATTAGCGATATTATTACATTGGCGTAAATTTAAAAATGAAAAATGATCGACAAATACTGTACTGCGGCCATCAGTAGCGCCAAAGGGTAGAAGACCAGCTAATGAGTCAATCGTTTTAATTTTCCACGAAATATTTGGCAAGTTATAGTCACCGACAATAATAAAATTATCATTGGGGTACTTACAAATGGTCTCCTCCACTTTATTAAGATGTAAAAGTAAGTTATTAGCCGTGGAGTATGAAGCTACATATACACAGCATATGTACAAGTTTCTTTCACCCTCCAGCGCCACAGATACCCACAAACCCTCCACGATTCCATTAGTCTGCTGCAGACCGTCTGTAATTCAGGATGATAACGAGACAACAAATGACTACGAACACCCACTAAAACACCACCGCCATTGGCTTGCTTCTCAGTCACCACTGGGTCTCTGTCTCTTCGATAAACATTATATGAACTGGTAAATACTTCGTGTGAACTGAAGCAACGATTAACCAGCTTTCTGTTATACATATTACGTCATATTCCAATCGGCTTGAAGCCTTAAGAAAAGCAACGCACTTCGATTTGATTCCTCTAGTGTTTTGATAATATATATGTAGATATATGTAGGAAATTGAATTTGATGAATCACCACATGCAAGTTACCGGTAAAGTTTTAAAGAATATGGCATTTCTTTGGTTCCGCGTTTTTTTGGCCATGGAAATAAAAGTTGTTCTCTTGACCTCATCATCCAATCTAACTATTATATTTTGAAGTACTCTCTTATCCGAAGATAGAGCATTAGGTTGACGGACCACACGAAAACATTCAATTATAAAGTCTCTACACTTTTCTTCTAACGGAATTAACCAAAAACTGTGTTTTAAATCTATTTTCGTGAACCATTTTGCTTCTGTTATTCTGCCAAATATAGCGTCTGTATTCATCGAAGCTTCATATTGCGGAACTGTGTACTTATTTATATTTCTTGCATCTAAAAATAATCGTAATTCTCCATTACTTTTCTTTACAACTACTAGTGGGTTTATAAATCGTGTATTGCTTCTTTCAAATATTCCTGTTTCTATCATTTCTTGTAGATTTTCATTTACTTCTTTCCTATATTTATACGGTATTGGGTACGCTATTGTTTTAAAATTTTCTATTCCTTTTACTTCTATTCTGTGTACATAATTTTCTGAAAATCTATTCTCCTTCCTTACCAATCCCCTATAATACTTCATTAATAATTCTTTTATTTCATCTTTACACTTTTAATCATATTTCATTTTACTCATACTTTCTTCTATACTATCATCACATTTCTTCATATTCATATTATATATCACATTTTTTACTCCATCTTCTACCTTACTTAAATTGAGTTCTGCATTTCAGTTTTTATCCTGAGGTATTTCGGTCCTCCCCATACTTCCTTCATTTTCATTCGTATTATGTACCACAAACTTTATTTCTTCTCCATTTATATTTATGATTTTCTTTCTGTAATTTATTATTGCTTTATTTCTATTTAATTTGCCTGTACCCATTACAATATCATTGTTCATACTTTTTTCCACTAATAGTTGCGTATCGATGCTTGTTTCCTGAAATGCTATTTTTGCCGCTACTGATCTGTTTGTTTCAAATATTTTCTTGCCATTTGTACTTATTAACGTTAACATTATCACTTTAATAATATTTTCTTTTAAATTAAATTTTTCTGTAATTTCTTCGTTTATTATTGAAGCTTCCGATCCTGTATCTACTAAAATTTTTGTTTCCTTATTATTTATTTTTCCGTTGATGTAAATTAAACTATCGTTGTTATTTTCTAATCCTGGTTCATTGACATATTCTTTGGGATGTTCGTATTGATGTATGTTTAAATTTGGTTTGTGCCTTGGGGAAAAACCTGCTGCTCCCCATTTCTTACTTCTTCATGACTTTCTCTTCTCTCATTTACTTGCTCCTGCTCGTATCTTCTTATATTATTAATTTGTCTGTCCCTTCCTTCATTATCAACATTATGTTGTATTCTTGGATATACTTGTCTGTTACTTTGTCCTCGTCTTTCTCCTCTGTTCCATCGCGATGTGTCATTATTCCTATCTCCATTATTACCATTGTATCTTTGTCTGAAATTATTTCCGTTACCATTCCATCTCATTCTATTTTCAGTTTGCCCTCTGTTTTCATATCCTTGGTTCCTATTCATATTGAAATTCGTATTATGTGGGAAGTTCCTTTGATAATTTCTATCTCCTGGTTCTTTCTTATCCTCCCCAGTCCTCTATGTTCTTTCTATTCTCATCAAATAATTTGTTAATTGCTCCAATGTTTTTATGTTTTGGATGGAAATTGTCTCTGAGATTTGTGGACTGAAATGTGATGTGGACAATTTTAGCTCTAGATGTTGTCCAGTATTGTACAAATACATTGCATAGTTTGTCATACTTTTATTTCCTTTTTTATCATATACTTTCACCAATATAATTTTTCTTGAATTCTGGCCTGTTGCACTTCTCCCCAAAAATACTTCAAAAATTGTTCCTCGAAATCTTCTAAACTGTTTATTTCACTTTCTTTTGCCGCATACCATAGCGATGCATTTCCAATTAATTTTGTCCTGATAACATCCTTTACCTCGTCTATATCTTCTATTTTCCTTACTCTATTCTTTATCATTTTCATAAAAGTATTAGGATGTATCTTTCTACTGTCTCCATCAAAAGTTATTCCGTCTTCTACTGTTGGCATTACTACTCTGATTTCTTGCCTTGCTTCTCCAGTTCCTACATAGTTTTTTCTACTTATTTCTTGTTTAATTTTTTGATTTTCCTTTTCTCTATTCTTTCTTTCTTTAGTTATAATTTCTGATAAATTATGCACTTGTTTATCTATCACTATCACATCACTCTGTATAATTTACACTCTTGAATTTGTTTCATTCAAATTCTTTTCAATGACATCAACGACACTATTCAACTTCTGATCTGTATCTTCTTGAATTTCTACTCTCACTTCTTCTATTTTCTCATAAATGATCGTTTTATTGTTCTCTATTTTATCATTTACTTCTTCTTTAATTTTTTTTATAGTCCCTTTAACACTCTGTATTTCGTCCATAACCTTCTTACTATTTTCTTCCACCTTATTACTATTTTCATCCATCTTCTTACTATTTTCGTCCATCTTCATCATTAACATCGCCATCATATTTGCGATTTCTTGATTTGACCCATCCTTCTTTTCCACTGAGTCATCAATAACTTCTCCTGTTTCTGACATATTATCTTCTTCTTGTGTTTCTGCCTCTTTTACGTAATCTTTCTCAAGGAATATCTGATCCAATTGTACTTCTTGTTTTCTTTCCTCTTTGTCTAATTGTTCACTTTGTTTCCTTGTGTGTGACATTTTAACTGGTATAAATTGTTATAACATTGATTTCTGTGAATTCCTATACCTATCTACTAAATTAAATCAAACTTCAGTCTAGTTATTAAATTAAAAAATTATATTTACTAGACAGAAATCTTCGTGTTGGGAATTACTTTATTCTGAACTGTTATAATGAAAGAGCCCCACGTTGGGCGCCAATTTTGTTATGGTTCGTAGGGCCTGTACTTTATCTACTTTTTTTTTTTAATTTTTTTTTCTCTTTGATTCCCTCTTACCATAAACAATTTATTTAGTGGGCCTTTCTTTTTAAAAACTAATAAAAGTTTAGTCTGTATGAGACCTCTATGACTCAGAGTGAGTTCAAGTTTTCTTTTTCTAAATTTAAAAAAATTTTCATAACCTATAAATTCCTATTGAAACTCAAATTTAAATTTGTTTGGGTTTTATTACAATAAGAAATTTTCCCAACAATAATAATAAAATAAATAATACAACGAACTTAAAAATAACTTAAAATTACTCAAAATTTGTTCCCTTATTCTATTCCTTCGATGAATCTTCTTAGTCACCGACTTTCTGTCATTAATTCTTGACAGAAGTCCCTCGTAGGTTAACGAAAGGAATAACCCACGGAATCAGCTGTTGAACAAAGCTTGAAGTCAACTCTAGTAGCCTTGCTGTTTGTGTGTCAGCAATATCAATGTAGATCTCTGCACGGATATATCCAATTCCGGCTACGTTTTTCTATCTTCAATGTCAAAATCGCAGAACCCAAATCGCTGCACGGCTGTACCCTAATCAACTGCAATTGTCAGCTACCAGCTAGCCAAATCTCTGCACGGCTGTATCCAAATCAACTGCTGTTGTCATCAGCTACCAGCTAACCAAATCTCTGCACGGCTGTATCCAAATCAACTGCAGTTCTCAGCTACCAGCTAACCAAATCTCTCCTTCTAACCTATATGTTTCTGCTAGTAGTCAGCTACGGCCTCTGTTCTTTACCAAATTCTTGATGTTCGAAATTTTTCTAGATGTTCACGATGTTTGGTTATGATTTAGTGGTCTACACTGCTTAACTTGTGTTTTAGGAATCTCCTCAGATAATCGTTGTTTTCGTATTTATAGTTTATCTTGTAACTATGGAAATTCGATTGTTATCTGCTTGACAACATATTATTTCTCACTATGACAGCGAATAATTTTTGTACTTTCCTTTCAACATCTATGAAATTCATTTCTCTTCTTGAGTACAACACACAAAATCCTCTTTGGACATGTTATGTTTCCCCCCTTCTAACAGCCAATTTCCATGCTACTAGAGTTGGTGTTAATTTCTTCTAAATTGTGACTTTTAATAATTTTCTGCCTGAAATTTCTCCCATACACTCTATCTTACATAATATTCTAATTATTTTACAAAAATATTTGATGACATTTCACCTTATTATTACATTATTTACTATTCTACTGTCCCAAACAAATCTAAATATTCTGTTCCAATAGAACTTCTCTAAGACTAAAGACTATTTTTCATAAAAGAAAAAAAAAACTATTACTTCGTAAATAATCTTAATTAGCTTTTTATAACAGTATCTATATTTGTTGATCAGTGGATTTTTTATTAACTGAATAAATGTATTGTTTTTCTGTTATTTTATTGTCGAATAGATTAAAGAAGTGTCTATACCTCAGTCGACAAACAGATATAGTAATAAAACTGCGCACAAACTTTTAAGGTCCAAGTATAGTCACATCCTGTAGGCAGATAGTGCCTTATTTTATTGGTTACCTGGTTCCGGTAAACCAATGAGAAGGGCATTCTAAGGTTTGTGTATATAGTTCTTGTGTATAAGGTCTGCCTACCTGGATTGTAAACTTACCGCGCACTTTTATTACTATATCTTTTGGCCGACTGAGGTATAGTCTTTCATTTTCATACCTGAATATCTATTTTTATGAATTGTAACGAAATTCAAGGCTTTCGTTGGGAATTATTATTTATTTTCATTATTAGAGGGGTTTATCAGGAGTGATACAGTTTTTACGACAGCGATTAGCAGGTTATCTCCACCAGCACCGGCTATATAAAGAGAGCCAACTGAAGAACTGACCAGAGGATCGTGAGGAACTGACTTACGAACAACTCTCTCTCCTGGGTGAATTGAGCTCGGAGATCAGCTGGGGCATGTAGTGAGTGCTCCATACAGTATACCTAGCCGGACACGGTGGGTCGATGAACTGAGTTGACCAAACCGTGACTCGGCGTCGGAAGCGCGACCAGAGTGAAGTGAACTCTGGCCGGCGACCGATCAGAATAGGGAATCAACCGGCGCTGTATTGAGGTACCGGCTGATCCCCTCAGTCCCCACCCGGTCTGTATTGAGGGCCGGATCCAGTAACAGCCGCCCTGAGGTCGTATTGAGGCATCGGGAGCGGCCTTCATTTCAGATAGCCTCCCGCCGTCGGAGAATATTTTCCCAGATAGATCCCCGGCGCGTGTTCCGGAGACTACGGCGATCGACACGCACGGTGCGACTGCGAGCGGGCCACTGACGCTGGAGGTTCGGCCGTGAACTGGTCGACGGTGGCAGCACTGATCAACCAATAAGCTTGGCATACGCCTCGACGCGGCTATCTGTGGCCAATCAGACCAACCGTGGAGGACGAGAGCCAGCCCACTCGAGAATACAGGACACATCAGTTATCAATATTAGCATTGCCAAAATATATAATCTGTAAATAGGTATAACTGTAAATAAAGATTATAAATTTTAATTGACTTGTCGCGGGTACAAAGGGGCAGTCATCCATTCCTGGCCTCTACCTTCAGAAAATCCCGTTCCAAGATTGGCGCCCAACGTGTAAATTTAAACTATTCAGCCACAGCACCACAGTACAGTACAGTCACAGGATCAGGAGACAGTAACAGTATCTAGCGGGACGAGTTAACAAGATTGACGCCGAGTATTCAAGACTTCAGCACACGACAGAGTAACAGAACTGTGACAGAACCGAACAGGAACAGAACCAGGACACAATATGGCCGACAGAACCGAGCAAAACAGAATCGCCGCATTAGAAGCCGAGGTAGCACGAATAAAACTGGCTCTCCAATCAGCAAGAGGACCGACAGCGGCACCAGAAACCACCAGCCAGGCACAGCAGCCGTCACAAGCGAAGTTGATCGACCGCGCCCTCGAATGGGGACTGCAATTCGACCACAAGCAGGACGACGCGGTCCTCTTCATCGAACGCCTGGAAGAGTTACGAAGCACGTACAACTTCCCGAAAAGCGGCATGCTGAAGGCGCTACCAGTGCTCCTAAAAGGGGAAACGCTGCTCTGATACAGGGTCAACAAGCACGACTGGGAGGACTGGGACCAGTTCGACAGGGACTTCAAAAGCGCGTTCCTCCCATACGAGTACCGATTGGCGCTGGAGGAAGAAATCAGAGCCAGGAAAAAGAGGCCCAACGAGTCGCTCAGGGAATACGTCACGGAAATACGGACCCTGATGCGACGGGACGGATCTATGTCACCCAGCCAGGAGCTCGAGAGAGTGAAGAGGAATATGCGGCCAGAGTTCCGCATCCACCTCCACCTGCATAAGGTCACATCAATTGCCCACCTCTTAGAAATAGCCTGCGCGTTCGAATCTCTCGAAAGAGAAAGAACCGCCGCTATTATACTGGCCATCAACCAACGCGAGCCCGCAGTCACTGACGACTCCAAGTCAGCCAAGAGTACAGAGTCCGCAGGTCGATCCTTGCCACAAATACAGCCAGCAGAATAACTTGGAACAGGAGCCCACATGCGAGAAGGAGGAGATAATGTTTATACAATGCTGCTCCGCAGGACCAGCAGAACAGTATATGACAGAAGAGAAACCAAGTCATGCAGAACAGGCAGCACAGTATAACAGAAAAAACACTGAAATGCAGGGCAGAACAGAATACAGAACAGAACCAGCAGAGCAGAACAGGACAGAAGACAGATCAAAAAAGCAGAACAGGCAAAACAGGCAAAACAGTACAGAACAGGGAACAGAACAGAACAGGCTGCAAGGCAGCACAAGACAGAGAACATACCGAGACAATCAGAACCAGCAGGACAGAAGAAAATAGCGAACAGGCCAGCGCAGGCTGCGCAGAGCGCAGAATAGACAGAACAGAAAAAAGCAGAAATCACAGCAAAACCGAACAGAACAGACGAGAACATTCCAGAGAAAAACAACACGGCAGAAATTCACAGGACAGGACAGCACAGCCAGATAGAGCAAAGAGGAGTAAAACTCCACAGAGCAGAGCAGCAGAGCAGAGAAGTACAAAATAGGGGCTCAGAACCTCTACTAAGCGGGACAAAAGCGGAACCCGATAAACGCAGATCCTGCGTGCCCATAGTAGAGACACCCAAGGTACCAGCCCGCTTCGACGAAGAAAGAGCCCTGGGGAAAGGCTGCAGACACGTCAAGGATGTGTACAGACAGAGCAGTCCCGGGAGGCCACAGCTCATCAGCAACGAAGGCGACAAGTTGATCCAGGAGCATATCCTCGAGCATTGTCCCGGACCGCCGTCCCGAGCGTCGGCCTGACAGATGCGGACTTCGACCACAGGGGATTTTGAAAAAAGAAAAATCGCCAAAACGGTTTGGTATAAATTTTATTTGTTTCAGGATGTTTATTTTATTCGCAGCAATTTTTCTTTTTTTCCCATTGGGCCGGGGATGTAACGAAATCCAAGGCTTTCGTTGGTAATTATTATTTATTTTCATTATTAGAGGGGTTTATCAGGAGTGATACAGTTTCTACGACAGCGATTAGCAGGTTATCTCCACCAGTACCGGCTATATAAAGAGAGCCAACTGAAGAACTGACCAGAGGATCGTGAGGAACTGACTTACGAACAACTCTCTCTCCTGGGTGAATTGAGCTCGGAGATCAGCTGGGGCATGTAGTGAGTGCTCCATACAGTATACGTAGCCGGACACGGTGGGTCGATGAACTGAGTTGACCAAACCGTAACAGCCGTCCCGAGGTCGTATTGAGGCATCGGGAGCGGCCTTTATTTCAGATAGCCTCCCGCCGTCGGAGAATATTTTCCCAGATAGATCCCCGGCGCGTGTTCCGGAGACTACGGCGATCGACACGCACGGTGCGACTGCGAGCGGGCCACTGGCGCTGGAGGTTCGGCCGTGAACTGGTCGACAGTGGCAGTACAGATCAACCAATAAGCTTGGCATACGCCTCGACGCGGCTATTTGTGGCCAATCAGACCAACCGTGGAGGACGAGAGCCGGACCACTCGAGAATACAGGACATATCAGTTATCAATATTAGCATTGCCAAAATATATATGTGTAAATAGGTATAACTGTAAATAAAGATTATAGATTTTAATTGACTTGTCGCGGGTATTTACCTACCTATACCTACCTAGTACCCTAGTACCTAGTACCTAGTAATAGGGTAGGTACCCTTTAGTTAAAGTGATAATACCTAATTGTGAAGTTATAACTTGGCTTTTTATAAAAAAGGGCAGTGGACATACTCTTTACTAATTTATCTCTTCTATTTACTTATATTATCATACCTACCTATCGTAAAATTCATAAATAAAATAAAAATTAAAATAGATATTAATTTAGGTAAGAACCAATAAAATGCATCTAATACTATAGTATTATTATGTACTTATTAAAAGTTATTTTACAATTAATATATTGAAATTATTTTATTATTAGAAAACTCACACTCAAAATTTTATCAATTAGGGAGGATGTAAACCTATAAAAACCAAGATCCAATAAGAATTACCTTGATATTCAACAAAATAATATATGCCATTCGGTAGGTTAACCCGCGGAAATCTGGCGGTTAACTTTATCAGCCAGATAGGCAAACTTATTAACCGGCTACTTTAACCTAACCAAGCTAAAAATAGCTTTATAAAACCGAATAGTAAGGTTATCTATGCAAACTACGAGTTAAAGTTATCTGGCAGTTAAAAAGTTAACCTTGAGATCTGAAAAAAGCTTTATAATACACCTGTTGATTATTTAACTGGCAGATGGGGACTAACTCCGAGTTATCTTCCTTAACCAGCGTTTATAATATTGGCTGCTAACCCTGTATATATATTTGCCTTTAAAACCTTCGATCGCTTGTTTTACTTTTCACAAACATTCAAAAATGAATCTGAAAAGTCATGCGGGCCGAGGTGAGCTTCGAATCTGCGATCTATAGCTCCGTGGGCCAGCGGAGAACCGCTAGGCCACGCCGGTCACATTGCTTCACTATCATAGGGTGTAACTAAATAAGTGTTAAACATTTAAGGGAGTGATTCCTCATTTAAAAAAAGATAGGATCTTTCATATAAAGAAACTTCATTGGAGCATCCCTTGTTAAGATACAGCCCCTTAAAGGGGGAACATAAAATTTGTTTAACAATTTTTTTCACAAGCACTAAAAAAGTTACAATATTGAAACCAACCTGACATTTTCTACTACCAAAAAGACACTTAGCCAGTAATTTATTTGGTTTACCCCATGGTTGTAAGGGGTGGAAAACGCAACCCCTAAAATTTATTTCCAATGCAACTTTTTGTGTTATTATTTGTTCACCATTTAAAAATTTATTTCCGATAGCCTGTTTCATTCTAAACAAAATTTTTCTCTTGAATTTTTTGCACAAAATAAACCAGTTCGCAGCAAAAAATTATTTTTATACATTATGTTTAATCGATGGTCAGTGAGTTGCTTATAAACAGAACTGTTTTCGTATTACCGGATGAGATTGAAAACAACATTGCTGATATAATATACAACACTTGTTTTAGTACGTTTGTTTATAAACTCATCTATCTGATATTACAATAGGTTTCAAGATGAACCTCACTGATGCATTACACAATGATTGCTCCAGTGGTCAAGGGTGTTCCCATCGTCCCAAGTTACCTAGTTTCTGACTTGTAATCGCGTTCTCTCTTATATTATTTTTATCTATGGTAGCTCACACTATTTTTCTCCTTAAAGAATTGTGACGAGTATAGTTTGTAATCTTTCCCCACAACAGACTCTCTAATCTACAATGAATTCTGTAGCGCTATTCGTGCCCTGCGTAAATGGTAAGCGTGGTGTTATCATTTTTGACATTTTCTCGTATGTAATTTCATTTTAAAATCAATTTTTGAAGTCAGTTTAAAGTTTTATAGCCGTGATAGCACTAAGCAATGAGGTGTAATATTATATTACTATTAACTATTAAGTAGAGATTACCTACCACTATTTCTGCATCGCCATATTCGTCGCGCCACTTGTCGTATATTGATTCCTTACTAGATATACTAAACTGTACAGACTTCCTTCCTCCAATAACTATTTCTTGGTCCTCATTTACAGAAGTATCATTATCTAGTAGAACAGCGGAGTCAAAATCTACACTCGTCCGTGATTCTCCTTCTGGTTCGACTCCCAAGTAGCTCATTTGCTAAAACAAGAAAATACATTTAAGCCGAGATTGAACCAATATTGCCTACTCAGGGTGTTCCGTTTTTTGACAATGTCTTTTTCATTAGGTGAGACAGAATTGCAAGATAAGCGAACTTTTCTCAAATGAAGTTTCGAGGAAGACTTTCCTCAATTACTTATTTTTCAGAAATATTATGATAACGAAGGTGAGTCTTCATCTCCTATGTTGTTGCATTTTTAGATTGTCTGAGAAGAAAAATTAAGATTGACTTTTATAGTTGGTACCTATTTAAAAATTTGTTGAAGATCGAATTCTGGAAATAAGTTTATGGGCGCTTTAATGATGTTAAAAATTTTCACACATTGTTTTGAGATTGTTTACTGGTAATAACTTATTCCAAAACTGTCTAGTGGCGTAAATATTGGGCGGCTTCCGCCATTTTGCCGCACTATTTTCTAAGCCTCTGTATATTTTCCGCAGACGGTCATATCTGTAGGTTAAACGTTCTGATTTGAAAAAAATGCTCTTGTAAAATTATGATATTTATAGGTATTGTTTCCGAGCTATATTGTAGGCTAGAATTTTTTGCGTGTCTTGCAAACTCTAATAATAATTATTCATATTGTTTAAATTTTATTATGTCGATTATTTTTTGACGTTCCTGAAAACCGATAGAACATTTCCATTTTAGTATTCTGGTGAGTTGCTGCCAATCAAAATATTTGTATTGATCCGAATGAATAAAAGGGTGCATTCTGTATTAGGAAGTGGGCGGGATAGAGCAACGGTAGCCATGAGCCGATCGGCAGGCGACGGTTCCTGGCGTTCTGTGATGGCCGGGGCGCGTGGTGGGGGGCTCGAGCCAGACGCGCCCACCAATGGGTGACCAGCAACAGTCTAACGTTCTGTACACTTCTGGATCCCTGATACCCCGACGGAAGGATCTCGCTGAAAACCACGGGAAATGAATGGAAAACTCTGGTCATTTCCTGTGGAGAAGTTCCAGAAATGGATGTTTGTGTGTCTGGGAGCCGAATATATAGGAAGGGAATATTCTCGTTTTCGTCTTTCTCTTGGATTTGTTCGAGAAATAGAAGCGAGCCGTCCGCAAATCCTCCAGAAGCTACTTCCAGAGGTAGGGATGTCCTATAAATAGCTAGCAGGCAAGCGAACTGAGTCAGTTTCAGTCTAGCAGTGTGCGAAGGAACAAGCGAAGGAACCGGGCGACTAGTGGCGATATAGACAGTGCGGTATTCCTAAGTGACTAGTGAAAAGTAGTAAAGTGTTATAGACCAAGTAAAGTTGTTGTGTATAAGAAGTAGTGATATTTGTAACATTGTAATTTGAAATTCTTGTGGACATTAAATAAATAAATTAAACAGTAAATTTGTGTTTCCCAATTATCCGTCGAGCCTACGGTTAGGAAATCCTTAACAGTATTGTGGGAGCAATCTACTTACATGTAGGCATCTGTAGTGTGAGCAAATGTAAACTAAATTTAGGTAGGCTCTGGAAAAGAATTTAAAATTTTAGATTGAAATTACTGATACTTCCTAAATACAGAATTGCTGATAGTTCTGAGACGTTACTGGATTACATAGTGAAATAGTGGGGACCCTAGATACCTGCAAAATTTTCGCGTTCCAAAATATGAGCGAATCATATTTAAATGGTGTAAAAGTTCATGCCAATCATTACACGAATTCATGTTAAGATAATCCAGCGCATCATAGCGATTCATGAAATAAGACCGTGATAAAATAGTAACAAATTCCCGGATGTAAAAAGACCGTTAAAATTATAGGAAGAGTCCACTAAGAAATAAATCGACCACACCCTGCTCAAATTGAAAATATTCCTTCGTTTAAATAAAAGTATCTAAAACAAAATAATTACGACTTGAGGAATGCAGCAACGTTGTTAGAGCCTATTTTTATTAGGTCTACCTTTGTCTGTCTAAATAAGTCTTTATTTTATCAAAAAAATATCTACCTTATCAAAATTTCGTGCCCGTAGAGCTGTAACCTGCAGGATGCATTTTACATCGTTTAAAGGCAATAGTATATCTATGGTGCGTGACATGTATCCATGGTTGCGAGAGATCAGGCCGCCCGCTCCACATTCGATGTTCAGTCGATGAGATCCGTTCACTGAACAGTGAACTGTCCACGAGTAGTTCAGTTTGTTGTGCCGTAGTCGAGGGTAGTGAACTCCTTCCGGAGAAATCCACTTCGCGATTCTTCCTTTGATTAACCACCATAACTCTTCCTTATCACTCCGGTGATAAGAAAGGGAATAAATAGGCACCTGGAAGAAGCTTGCTTCGGCTCATTTTTGTTCGATCGTCACGACGTAATATCAGTATGTGCTAAAAAGTGTCATCTGTCCAACCCAGCAAGGTATGTAGATCTTTCCGGTTACAGTTTTACGCTATCGTTATTTTATTGCCGTTATTATTTATGACTGATTGAGTTCATTTAGGATGTAGCTTCTTTAAAATTAAAATAATAAACCAGTGCAAGTGTTGATATGTTGATTATTTCTGTCAATTATTCATTTTATTAAATCTAAGTTATTTTTCTAAATTGTTTTCATGTAGCTTGCTAAGTTCATTTAGTTGTTTCATGTAACGCTGTCGATTGGTGGTTGAATAAAACTTTAAGTTAGAAAGATAAATGAGCAGACCTCAGTCTTAACATCCATGCTCCCAAACCTCCAGTCGACGCGCTATATTATGAAGGTCAGCTGTGGATGATATTCATTATGATGTATTATTCCCAGGGAATGTCGCCCCTTCTTTCGATCTCAACAACTTGACCAGACCTCCAGACGAATGTGAGGGGTCCGAGGACGAACACCTGATCCTTGGGCACGTGGCCGACCTCAATCAATAAGAACGAGGCCAATGCGATGAAGCAGACCAGACCTCCAGACCCTCCGGCACTTCATCCGCCTCTCCTGAAAGTTAAGTGCCGAATCTGTCTCATTTTGAATTTACTTGCCAGCTCTCACAGTCAGTTTTACTTGATTAAATTAATTCACTTTTTTTGTCATAATTTTCTAACTACCGTCAAAATTTAACTTTGCAATTCAAAACTTTTCAATTCGAAACTGCTACCAATCGAGCAGCTAAAGCTTTCTCGATTTTAACGCTGGGTTCAGCATCAGTCACTGGCCCATTTAATTAATTTTGTGATAATTGTTAGTTCTGGTATTCGACCAGTGCACAAATTTATGTCAGTAACTTTCAATGTAATAAATTTCACTGTAAAATGTCTTTGGATGAATCCCAAGAATTTACTGCGAGAGCTCGATATTTAACCCTTAGTTGGTAACATCCGACTCTGAGGCGGATGCCAAGTTTTGATGCTGCGCTGAATCCAAACGAATGAATGTACAAAAATTTCGTATTAGGTATGTTCTAGTTGGTTGCCAAAAAGTCCATAGCCGCCTTCGCGAAAATACGTCTGTGAGACGGGTGTTACTCAGAACGATATATTTCAGTCCATCTCTCAGTCGGCTGGTGGTCGAAAGTATGGTGAATGAAAAGGTATAATATATAAAAAAATGTATAAAAATGAAATAAATCTTGTTTTAATAAAATATATTTGTGTTTACTAGAATACATTCGAATAAATATGTAATTATACATATTATTATAATACCTATTCCGACTGAGCGACGGATGTTACCTATAATGCTGGAACTGTAATATGATCACCGACTGAGAGACGGATGTTACTTATAAAGTGAAAAAAAGTATGTTACCAACTAAGGGTTAATAAGCAGGCTACCAGGCTACTGTGATGCAACGTACTCATTTTGCACTGTACTGTGATACTTTATGTTCCATTTACATTTATTCTCTGTTCTATGTTATTACAAATTTCTATTTATTATCTTTACCATTATTGTTAATAAAAACCATTTCTGATAATTGTTGTGTTTTGCTGCCCTCACTATTGTTTGGATGTTGTTGTGCACCGTCTATTATAGATAGCTGGCCGGAGCTACGATACCGTCTGGCTTTCGATTCGAGGGTTTCTTTCACCTCGAACCGGGAACCAGAGCAGGTTTCAGAGCCACCTGTTGTAGGGTAGTACAACTGGTCTGCATCCAACATATTCAAACTCTCTGTATTTTCGATATAAACTACAGTTCTTTTCGAACAGTTTCTGTCTTCCCCTTTTAAATAACAAGAAACACAGATGACTCTACTGGTCAGTGTTAATAATTTAACACGACGCTTCCTTTGAGTTGCGCGAAAGGAGGTCCTTACTTGTTTCGAGCACGACACGCCATTTTCCATCTGCCTTTCAAACGTGAAGCAAGCGCTTCTAGTCCTATCTTCAACTATCTTATAAAACCAATTTACATTGGGTAAGTAGAGATTAAACTATCTAAATCATTCTCTAATAGGACATACATTTTGTTCTAGTTCTTTTCCTATACCCTCTCGTTCTGGGTATTATCGTATCTTACCTACAAGCTATCTACGAAGTCGAATTTCAATTACCCTTTACCGACACCATCTTTTGCTTTTTCGAACCCACACATCTATATCTGCTTTTATGGAAGAGATCATCACATCTACCTGAGATTTTCACTGCTGCCTAAATCTAAATAGGGGAGACAACATTCTAAGCCCGATATTTCCGCATTTCAACCCGCCAAGGGAAGGGTGCTGCCCAACACGTGTTCCAATGGAGCCCTAGACCTTCACACTTATATAGTCCAATAAAGTCTAAAAAGTCATACGTATCGATTAAGAATACACCTCCTTTTGATAGTTCGATTTATTTTGTTTCATATACGTGGTTTTTATAGTAACCGTCCAGCTTGTCTAAACACTCCATCCCGCATAAATAAGTATACGTCAACATTGGTTTTGAATGAGAATTAAATGCACAAAACAGAGAATAGAATGTCATTACGTGAATAAATTTTATGTAGTTGTCAGTGGCTCTCAAACTGACGTAAGCGATTCAGTTCATTGTTTGAATGATTTTTTCAATAATTTACGCTCCTTTACAACTTGACAATTAACTGTTTGACATTTTCTGGTGAAATTAAAAATATTAATTCGGACGGTTAGTGTAACGTCACATCTGACTTTTTAAAGTTAATCCTACTATAGTTTGCTGTTCCTGAGGGAGATTACAACCTCTTTTTTGCAAATTTGCACTGAGCCCCCACTTCTTCAGGTGTTTAGTTCGACCTTTCAAAGAAAAGAAAGGTCGATTACGTAAGCAAATCTCATAACCTCTTTTGCTCCTATCGAAATCAAAAAGAGAAGCCAAGTTATAAATACCTATCTATCTTATTAAACTATTATCTTATCTTATTTAAATATTACTATAACCTTCATATCTAGAAATATTCAGTCATAATTATTGATTTAGTTAGGCTATTATTATTATTACTACTTGAGTCGCATTTATGACACTAATGTCAAATAAGTCAAATAAGACATACAGGGTGAGGCACGAGAACCTTAGGGCATTTTTATATGAAGAAGTGTTGGGAGTAGAAGTCTAAAAATTTGCACATGTATAATTTCGATTTTGACGAGCTAAACTAAAATATTTACAACCCCTCACCATTTCCGGTTATACCGGAAGTTGTCCTTAACTTTCTTATTTTAAATGGGACACCCTGTATATTATTACATTTTCAGATTGCCTGAAAAAATGTAATAAAAATGGTGTTTGTAGTTCAAAATTGTAATGAGTGGTTTATGAGTTCTAAACAAATGAAAATTGCAATTTTCCATTTACAAAGCAGCTTAGCTTGAAAACAGGTCAAGATATCGGAAAACGGCTTACATGTCCCTATCCTAACTTTTTATATACTACGCTAGAGTACCTACAAAAAAATATATTTTTTATATTTTTTTTCAAAACGCTGATTTTTCATCACTTTGTATACAAATTTCATCAGCACCATAAGATACTACGTGAAAGGTTAAGATAGGGACATGTAAGCCGTTTTCATCTATCTTGACCCGTTTTCGACCTAAGCTGCTTTGAAAATGGAAAATTGCGATTTTCATTTGTTTATAACTCATAAACCACTCGTTCCAATTTTGAACTACAAACACCATTTTTATTACATTTTTTCAGGCAATTCTGAAAATGTAATAATATACAGGTGTGTCCCATTTAAAATAAGAAAGTTGATGGCAACTTCCGGTATAACCGGAAATGGTGAGGGGTTGTAAGTATTTTAGTTTAGTTCGTCAAAATCGAAATTATACACGCACAAATTTTTAGACTTCTACTCCCAGGACTTCCCCAGATAGCACCGAGTGTCCTATGGACGTCCGTTGAGTATCCATTATACGTCCATTGGTCCATGGACAATAAATGGACGTCCTACGGACTTCTCCGCACGGACTTCCTATGTACGTCCACAAAAGTACGTCCATTGGACGTCCATCGAGTTATTTTTGACTATTGCGCATGACGTGCTGTCGCAGACAGGAAAAGAATAGCAGCACAAGTGCGCACGCACGCGCTAACCACCCCATCTTCCATTCTTTCACTATCATACAATCCACATTCCTACATTATACATTAATAACTCGTCCCAAGGAAAGTCTTCCGCCATTCCCATCAAACTCAAAACTGCTAGCGTGAAGATGAAGACATCCGCATTACACAGTGAACAAAAGAAAGAAATTCGACGAATCTTTAATTTTTAGTTTGTGAAAAATCCAAAAACGAATATTTTCATTAAGTTTATCAATATTATCATAAACTAATATAATTAACAACTTTTCAATGAAAATTACCAGATTTTACGTAAAACTTAATGATAGAAACACGTAAGTAGGTAAGTACCTAGTCGTTTTCCTGTATCTTTTAGCCGTTATTAACGTTGTTTTCAAAACAGAAAATTACCGTATATACCCTATACCTATCACTACATTTATTATTGGATTTTTCAAAACTCTAAATTTCAAGACTTATCGAATATTTTCTGTCTTTTGTTTGTACTGATACGGGATACCGCCATGCAAGTCCCCATAAGGTACATAAAAATTTATAGGGCGGGGTGGATTCTTTTGGAATGTGAATTTGAGAATTTGGCTCCGGCAATATTAATTTTAATACTGATATTGATATATCTGAAATAAGAATGACTTACGAATAACTAGCTCGTACAGGCAAACGCAATATTTATAATAATCAAATTTAATACACTCTCAAAATACAAAAACGAGCTCATTAAGGTGGTCGACCTCCCCTAAGACTCTGAAAAAGAAACAATTTTCATCTTAAATCTAAACAAAAGTAAACATATTCATAAAATAGGGAACTCCTCGCAAGAACTTCAATAATAGTACCTAAGCACTTCCGTTTACTTAGTAGGTAGGTATGTATACCCAAGCCCAAGACGACTTATCAATTAACAACTCACTGTTGCAGGCTTCCTGGTTAAAGATGGGAGAAGTCTGCTTCTCCTTTGGAAATGAGCAAACACGTTCAGATCAGGAATGTGTTTGCTGGATGAGTCTGTAGGCGAATGCCACTTTTATTCTTGATGGTAACTTAGTTTAGTACACTGTTAATTAGTATACGGAGGCTTCACGTCACCGTTGGCTTTGCCGAAGAAAAGTCACACTTGCTTTTAAACACTGAGCTTTACTCAACACTGTTAAATTTATTCTATGAACTACTCACACCAGTTTTGGATGACGAGAGCTAGCTATTAGTAACTAGGTATAAGTAGCCTGACTCAATCAAACTATTATTATAACATTATAACAAACACATTGTATTAATGTGTTCCAACATTAAATTCAAACAAAACTAAAAGGATGGGAAATTCGTGTACCGAGCTCTCTCTGCGTACCGAAATCCCTCCACCTCCTCTCTGGAGTAGGTACCTTGACTGACTGTCTCTCACCCGTCGACCCTCTACTACCATTCGTGCAAATCAGATGTTCAACACTTCAACAGCATCCCCGGTGGTCTCACCCAGTCCTAGCCGAGCATGAATGGAAAAATCGATGGCTTGATAGCCCCGGATTATTACATTACCCCCCTTAAGGATCGGTAGTCCTTGTGAAGTATAACAGAGCAAGGAGTGCAGGTCCTTACCAAAACAAAATGAGGAGGGACTTGATCACCTGACAGTAAACCTTACCTCACCTACAGAAATAACTTTAACTTAAACAATTTACCTGGCCGAAATAAAATTGAATGTATCTACCTATAATAAGCATATTGAAATGATTAATATCTGATACAACCACCACAGGGTGGTAATGCTTTAAAGCGGGTATTATGAGAGTAGAATATGAGTGCTTTGAATACAAATTGCCTAATTAAAAAACCCATTAATGTCAGCTTAAGGGTTATTTATAGCCGTCACTATTGTCTAATTAATCCCTTAATTTCATTATTTATTGCTCTGTTATCATGTACTAATCCCTTTGACTTATGCCGCCTACAATAAAACCCTTTGATACCTTGCATATCTATAATCCTTTAACACACAAGGCAGCATGAGAAAAAAAATTGAAATTATTATTGTTGTATTGTTATAATGTACTAATCCCTTTGATCGGTCAGCGACATTAATCGCCTCATTATGTAAGCTGTATAAAAAATAGACCCCTTTGAAATCATGATCCCGCGTTAAAAATTCTATACTTATGCCGCCTACTAAACCCCCCTATGATTACCTTGCATATTATGTAGGTCAAATCTTTCCTTTATTTTCTATAATCCCTGTTACACAATAGCGGCTGCAAACAGGTGTTCCAGTAGACCAAGCTACAGTGGACCAAATAATTAAATATTCGATTCTCAAACATGCAAGCTGTATTTCCTCAATAATCCTTTAACACACAAGGCAGAATGAAAAAAAGAATTGAAATCATTATTGGTGTATTGTTATAATGTATTTAAAACTCCTTTGATCGGTCAGCGACATTATTCGCCTCATTATGTAAGCTGTATAAAAAATAGAGCCATTTGAAATCATGATCCCGAGTTGAAAATTCTATACATATGCCGCCTACAATAAAACCCCTTAGATTACCTGGCCATAACCGTCGTATTATGTAGGTCAAATCTTTCCTTTACTTCTATAATCCCTCTTTCACAATAACCCCGTTGCAACAGGTGTTACCAGTTGACCAGTAGTGGGACAAATTAAATATTCGATTCTCAACACACAAAGTGAAACTCGCTCTTCTTCATAATAATTATTTATTTACATGGCACAATTAATTAATAAAAAAAATGCGTCGATGCAGATTAAGAGCAGTGCCTACCCAGTTTATATTGATTTTCTCAGAACTAATATTTTGAAGTACTTCCCTATCTGCACTTAGCCGTTCAATTAGTGTACCTACGTAATGTAAGGTAAAAATTATGTCGTCCTTAATGGTGTATTTTATCAATGTGTTTGCAAAATTCATAACAGTGGGGTTAATCTTGGGGCAAATTTTTTTTGCACGGTAATTAAAATTCATAGTGATATCTTTAAATTACTGAAAAAAGATTCTCCAGTGGGCTCTTTCATTCAGAGTATACATGAAATCTTTTATAGACCAAAGTAGGCTGAGATACTTATTATAATAATTAGTGTACCTACGTAATGTAAGGTAAAAATTATGTCGTCCTTAATGGTGTATTTTATAAAGGTGTTTGCAAAAATTCATAACAGTGGGGTTAATCTTGGGGCAAATTTTTTTGCACGGTAATTAACATTCATAGTGATATCTTGAAATTACTGAAAAAAGATTCTCCAGTGGGCTCTTTCATTCAGAGTATACATGAAATCTTTTATAGACCAAAGTAGGCTGAGATACTTATTATAATTAGTGCACCTGCGTAATGTAGGGTGAAAAATTATGTCGTCCTTAATGGTGTATTTTATAAAGGTGTTTGCAAAAATTCATAACAGTGGGGTTAATCTTGGGGCAATTTTTTTGCACTGTAATTAACATTCATAGTGATATCTTGAAATTACTGAAAAAAGATTCTCCAGTGGGTTCTTTCATTCAGAGTATACATGAAATCTTTTATAGACCAAAGTAGGCTGCGATACTTATTATAATTAGTGTACCTACATGATGTAAGGTAAAAATTATGTCGTCCTTAATGGTGTATTTTATCAATGTGTTTGCAAAATTCATAACAGTGGGGTTAATCTTGGGGCAAATTTTTTGCACGGTAATTAAAATTCATAGTGATATCTTGAAATTACTGAAAAAGATTGCCCAGGGGACTCTTTTCATTCCGAGTATACATGAAATCTTTTATAGAATTTTGGTAAAAGGTGAAAAACTCGGAGTTATAACTCCACCTAGAACGAAATTTACAATAATAGGCGTTGATATTGTACAGTTCAAAAAGTGTAGTAATTGTTTTATAAATATTTCTAATTCATAACTGTCACGTTTAAGCCTGGAGCAAATTTTATCCACGGTAATTAAAATTCATAGTGATAAGGCCCCCAGATATTATGCCGTCCTCAATGGTGTATTTTATCATCTATACATGAACGAAACCTTTTTATAGAATTTCAGGGTGAAAAATAGTGCACAATATAATAACGTTTTCATTGCTGTTGTGCATTATAATAAGTTTTCAACAACAATTATTTTGATATTCAACAGATAAAAAAGATCATTAGAAAATAACAGAACTTTTAAATTATTATTTATTCGGGGGTCCAAACTCTGCTAGAAGCCCTATGATGAGCGGGGATGATATCAGAAAAGGCGGGGCGATGCTAGGTATATATTCGGCGCATCTCCTCATCGTTTTAAAAAGAACTAAGTTATAGATTTGTAAACGTAATTGTGCGTGTAATAAGTTGAATTATACAGTGCTAGTGTGCATATAATTATATTTAACAACAGAGGATTACCAGCAGAGGATTACCAACTGTAAGTACTTGGCCGTTTATTAATTATTAGCGATATTCAATAAATAAAAGCATATCATAAGAAATAACATAACATAACTTTTTTTTAATTTTTTTATTTATTACCCTTTTCATACACAGCGCCAGCTATAGAGAATAAAATAATTTATTTTTTTTTATTATGATATCATTACTGATTCTTGAAATGTCTGAAAGACTCCAGTGGACTCTATTATGTTACATGTAGTTATACCTAGTTAATAACCATGAAATGGTTCAGATTTTTTTGTAAAATAATCATTATTTTGAAAAACAAAGTGCACAATATAATAACTTTTATTGCAAAGTTCTTACTATCTGCTTTATAATAAGTTTTCAACAACATTATGAATTTTATTACAAAATTGATGGTGGCAATGTATGAAAGGGATATTTTATTTTCTTTAAGACATTAAAGAAATTTTAACTTACAAGGGGAAATGGCGTCTGATGATTCAATTATGGACCTTTTATTGCAAGCGTTTAGAGAAATGTTGGAGGACAGGACTCTATCGCAAATATTGGACTTGTACAGTCAAAATATATGTATATGTATTGATCAGTACCGGATTTTCAGAGATGTAAGTATAATATGAATAAAAATAATTATAACTAGCATGTGCATAAACCTTTTTTATTTTATTTTATTTTTTTTCAACACTATGTTTAATTGGGACACATGAGTAGTGACTCTAATAAATTTTATTTTCATCTTCGGTAATAAATTTTAGAAAAATAAGGTCCAATTAAACTGTTTTAAAAAATTTATTTTACCTCTGTTAGTGTGGAAAATTGCATGTCTTTTTATTAACTATAGGGCCCATATACAGGAATTTGTTATACGTATCCCACATTCAGTTTGCACAATATCAATAATTAAACTTTTTATTTTTTCTATTTCATTGAAGTTTTAATTAGGAATATCAAAAAAAAAAAAATATTTGCAGCTAACAATTATGCTAAACGTACAGAAATAAAATAGTAATTACGAAAATATGTAGTTAGAATGGTTTAAAATGTACCTAGATTTACAAAAAGTATATTTTCCAGGTCCTACAGCATAAAACAATATTTGAAGGCTCAGATCCTCAGCAGACAAGCGATCTGTATAGAGTCCTGGATGATCTTGATAGACGTTTGAACAACACGCCCTCGCAGCAGCAATTCACGGGTCCAAGAATATCTGGAACTGGAGATGTGCAACCCTCAGGCAGCGGTACAAGGAGACCTGCCGTGGCGGTCTTTAATCAGGTGTTGGAAACCCATACATTGCCACAGTTGCTGAGGATGTATAACGAGGGGGCCTTCGTCGAAGACCAGATGCAGACACTTAGAGAGGTAAAAACTGAGATTTATTATTTTAATTGAAGCATGAAGATTTCGTAGAGCAGCTAAAAAATTTATATTTTACAGGTCATTCAGCGTGAGTTTATTTTGGAAGACGTTGACCCAGGACAGTCAGATGAGCTGTGTAGACTGCTGGATGACTTCGAGAAACGTGTCAACGCAGATCAACAGCAGGACACCTTCAGACGGGGCAGTGTCGAGAAACGGGTCAACGCGGATCAACAGCAGGACACCTTCAGGCGTAGCTGTGAGCAAATCCCGCATACCTCGAGGAGTGTAATAACACTCCTAGGTACAAGCAGTAGGACCTTTAAGAAATTTAAGTTAACGGGTCGGCGCATCACGTTCAAATACAACAGCTACGACGGCATAATGACCCCGTTAACTTATATTCAGGTAAGTTATTGTAAATTAAAAGAATATTACAATAATACTAATAAGACTTTGTAATTTTTATAGCGAGGTTTAGACGAAGTACTGCAACAAGGTATGCGGGATTTCAACGACGACGACAGAGTCGGGCTGGTTTTCAGTAACGAGGATTTTCCGGACAGACCAGTGGCTATTTCGTTCCGTCGAAAGGACCAACTAGTGGCGGATGTTATTTTAGCCACACTGGGTAAAATTTTGCAGTCCAATGCATCTTTCTTCACAACGGGAGTCCTTACACTAACCATCGACCGCGTAGAGATGCCGCGCCTGAGAGGAAACGCCATAAAACTAAGGGGTTCGACCTTTGAAGACTTTTGTAGTCGAAAGCGAGGTGTGTTGCAGGTTAATAACGAGGACGGTAAGTGTTTGGCCTATGCTGTAGTATTAGGGGTTGCTTATAAAACTGACAAAGTTGACTTCCATAAGTTAAACAAAAATAAACCCCTGATTGAAGAGCGTGGCCGTCAGCTTTTCATTTTATCGGGCGTCAATTTATCTCGGGGTGCTACTATAGACGACGTTCGTCAGTTACAAGATTATTTATACACCCTAAACATTTCTTTAATAATTTATAACCGCCGTGACGGTAAGCATGTGTTCTTTAACGGTCTAAAAGAGGGTCAAGTAGATCCTATAATTATTAACTTAATAATGGAAAACAATCATATTAATTTGATTTTAAGTCTGACAGCATGCTTCTGTTCGCGATATTTCTGTGAAAAATGCCTAAAAAGATATAGTAATAAAATGATGCATTATAATTATTGTCCGTTTAAATGTCCTTGCTGTCACTCCCCAAAACCCTGTAGCGTTCTCGAGGTTAAAATCGAATGTCCTGTCTGTCGTAGACTATTTAGAGGTCCTCAATGTTTTGAAACTCATAAACCTGACATATGCAAGACTTACCGCAAGTGCAATATCTGTCTCATAACCGTGGTCGGAAACAAGAAACATAGCTGTGGTATAAAATTTTGCTCATTATGCATGGCTCAGAAACCAATTAGACATTTATGTTTTATGCAGCCTAATAAACTAAGTATTAGGAAAAGAGAACAGCTAAGCGCAAAATTTTTTCTTGTTTTCTTCGATCTGGAATGTACCCAAAATAAACAGATAGGCGATGAGACGTTTCTACACGAGCCAAATCTCTGCGTAGTCCAGCAGGTATGCGCCATGTGTGTAGACAAGCCGGAGTCTATAACAACCCCGTGTGCTAGCTGTGGTGTGAGGTCTCACATCTTTAGAGACAGCCCTGTAAAAGCTTTTACATAGTATTTAGCTCGATTAATGCTAACGGGTTTCGACATCACAGTTCTAGCGCATAACATGAAAGGGTATGATGGCTGCTTCCTCGCCAAAGAGTTTCTAAAAGATGTTGGGCGTTGGGACCCTAAGTTCATACGAACAGGTAGTAAATTTATCTCCATAGTCACGCACAATGTAAAAATCATAGACAGTTTAAATTATATGCCTCTACCTTTAGCAAAACTGCCAGCCACTTTTAATTTTGAAGGCAGTAAAGGATACTTCCCACATTTATTTAATACCTTAGAGAACGCTAATTATTATGGCGTTTTACCTGACGCCTCCAATTATATGCCTGATAAAATGAGTGCTACTGAACGGGATAAATTTTATCGATGGTATAATGACGAGGTGTCAAGAAATGTACAGTTTGACATGAAAAATGAAATCGTGTCTTATTGTACTGAAGATGTAAACATACTGAGGATGGCCTGTTTGAAATTCAGAAAAATTTTTCTAGAGACGAACGCTGTTGATCCGTTTCAAGAGAGCGTCACCATTGCCGGAGCCTGAAATCTCGTTTTCAGAAGAAACTTTCTGAAAAATGATAGTATCGGTCTTTTACCACCGAACGGTTACAGAATGGTCGACGGTCAGTCTCTTGTAGCGTTGAAATGGTTAAATCTAAAAGAAGCTTCATCACCTCACCCGATTAAACATGCGGGGAATGGTCGTGAAGTCAGGCTTCCCTCAAACCTGCTTGTAGACGGGTTTTGCGCCGAGACCAACACCGTTTATGAATTTTATGGATGCTATTATCATGGCTGTGAACGATGTCATCCCAAACAAACCACATCAAAATTTGTCAATAACGGCGGCTCCGATATTAATAACTTGGCTTTTATACGTCGTGAGAGAACCGTATGGAAGGAAAATAAGCTTCTAGCACTCGGGTACAATGTTGAATCTATTTGGGAGTGCGATTTTAAGAAGCTGTTGAAAGACAACATAGATATGAGGGTATATTTACAGAATAATTTCAATTACAAACACGAACCTCTCAATCCACGCGACGCATTTTTTGGAGGGCGTACAAATGCTATCAAGCTGTACTACGAGTGTTCGAACTCCGAAAAAATATATTATTACGACGTCTGCAGTCTTTACCCTTATATTAATAAATACGGTACATATCCTGTAGGCCACCCCAAGGTAATTATAGGTGATGAGGCTTGTAAAGCGGAGAATCTTGATACGCTCGTAGGGCTAACCAAATGCTCCGTTTTACCGCCCAAAAACTTATATCTGCCGGTACTACCTTATAGATGTAAGGGTAAGTTAACGTTCCCCTTATGTCGTACATGTGTCGAGACTGTCAATCAAGGTATATGCGAACATGATGTACATGAACGACAATTGAATGGCACCTTTGTTGCTGCCGAATTAAAACTGGCTGTCTCGTTGGGATACGAGGTGATTGAATATTACGAGATTTGGAAGTATGCCAGCGAGACGTACAACAAAGAGACCAGAAAGGGTGGCTTATTCGCAGGGTATATTGACAAGTTCTTAAAGCTTAAGCAAGAATGTAGCGGGTGGCCTGACTGGTGCAATACATCTGAAAGTCGTGCCCAGTATTTAAAGCAATACCATGAAGTTGAAGGTATTGTTTTAGACGAGTCCAATATACAGGTCAATCCAGGCATGCGATACATTGTAAAATTACAATTGAACAGCTTCTGGGGTAAGTTCGGTCAAAGAGAGAACCTCATGCAGACTTCTGTTATAAAGGATGCTGCAGAGCTCTTTCAATTATTATCAGAGCCGTCGATCACCGTTCATAATCTTGTAATAATCGATGATGACATCTTACTAGCATGTTGGGATAAGTCGGACGATAGCTATACTCCGTTGAGAACTGTAAACGTTGTTATAGCTGCAGTGACTACCTGCTTAGCGCGCTTGGAATTATACAAGTATCTTCATAAACTGGGCGATCGAGTCCTTTATTTTGATACAGATAGCGTTATTTTCAAGGGCTCCCCCGGCGATTGGATGCCTGAGACGGGTGATTTTTTGGGTCAACTAACAGACGAGATTGCTCCGTACGGAGCCGGTAGCTACATAGCTGAGTTCGTTAGCGGTGGCCCTAAAAATTACGCGTTGAAAGTATTCTCGTCTAAGATTAATGATTTTGTGTACGTCTGCAAAGTTAAAGGTATCACCATGAACTTTGAGAATACTAAAATTGTTAATTTTAATACTCTTAAGGAGATGATTTGCGAGGGGGCCGGCGAAAAATACGTTTATAACTCCAAGGCTATAAACCGGGTAAAAACCTGCGAAGTTGTCTCCAGACCTGAGCAAAAAGTTTACCGCCTCTGTTACACGAAACGCAAGCGCGTGGACGCCTACGACACCCTCCCATTCCGCTACAGTTCTGATTAGTAGTGTAAATATTTCATCAGGCATATGTAAATATTTTGTGATATACAGGGTGTTAAGAAAATTACGGATAAACTCTTCAGTACATTGTAGGGGACACTCAGTAAAGTACGGGAAAAATAATTTTAAAAATTCTGGTCTTCAATTCGGTGAGATAAAAAAAAATCCAGAGATACATTTTGAAAAGATATAAGCATAATATTGAACAATAAATTTGACAACGTTTAACACGATAACAGTTGGTATTTGGCAATTTCGTCTAATATCTAATAATGTAGGTAGTCAAGGTATCAAAACCGATGTTGCCAAATGCTTTTTTCAGAATCTTAAAAAAGATAAAAAATTCTTATTAAATTTTCCAAGCCAGTAATACATCTTAAGCAATTTTTAATTGATAACGATTAAAGTACCCTTTTTATATCTGTAAAACCATTTTATTTCTTTTTGCAAATACTGAAAAAAACAAAGACAGTAAAATGTTAACTTTGGCATTTTTTTTATCTCACCGAATTGAAGACCAGAATTTTTTAAATTATTTTTCCCGTACTCTACTGAGTGTCCCCTACAATGTACTGAAGAGTTTATCCGTCATTTTCTTAACACCCTGTATTCAGGTTCTGTAAACATAATTTTTGTATGTATTATTATTCTAGATTATGTAATTATAAATTATTAGATGCATGTACATATTTTACAATTTTAGAGTAGGTATAATTTAAATTTTTTAGATTATAAGGTTAATGTAAATAATAATTTAATGGAACACCCTGTATATTTTTAAAGGAAAAAGTCTCTATGCACTATGTTGAGAATCGAATATTTAATTTGGCCCGCTGTAGCGAAAACGCAATGTTCAATTGTTTTTCTGCTTTCGCCATTTTATTCAGGAGAAAAAATACTACTAGTTTGCTAATTTAACCGACTTTCTAGCTTAAATAATAACGAAGTTAGCAATAGTGTCGACTTAATATAAAACACTATGTATATTATGATGATTTCTGAAAATGATGTTAATAAAAATAAAACACGTAATTTTTTTTTCCCACGTTAAAGAAGATGTATAACGATAAAAAAACATCTCGATTTAAGTCGCTGGAGCGGAAACCGATCACAGCTTTATACGACGTGATTGTCGCGTCCAATAATTTTTTCAATGGGGCTATAATTGACCTTTTTTCCCTGGTAGCATCTTGATAGAATATATACAGCTCATCGATTATTTATTGGCGGAGAATTCTTGAAAATTGATAAGCAATAAAATTTTTATCGGTATACTCGTGATTCAAAAAAGTCCTATCTAAATGTATAGAGAACAGAAATAATTTAACACTTTTGCATGGATCTCCCTGAACATTCGATTTTTTGTTCGCTCTTATCTTTGTGATTATCTCGATAATGAGTGTTTATCATTTAAAACGTTCATCCAATTGCACCTGCCATAGGCGGCGTGGTTGATATTGAATACTCGATTGAATATTATCAGGTGAAAATTAACAAGATTTTGTCCATAGTGAGAGTTATAAGCATCATTTTTTGCACGCCACTGCCTGAATCAATATTTTTGCGATCTGTCCAGATTAATTCAGAGAATTCTCCGCCAATAAATAACCGATGAACTGTACCTATGCACTTATCGAGTGCTGTGTTGACACTTTTTGGCCAATTACCACCCAACCATACTGTTTTTATAATTTTTATAACAATCATTTATCTACACTTATCAAGACATGTAGTTGTCAATAATACAGTACGTTGCTTTATAACTAATCATTTAGGATTAATTCATATACAAATGCACTCATGATTCGAGTACCTACTGCTATCTAAGATATTATTAACGGTCGGACGGGTCAGCCGCGTTGTTATAACATCTCATACTCATACCCATCCTTTGTGAATTCCATAAATGCGTTCATAGTTTATAGGCTGTTTTTTTAATTGTAACTACACTCTTACATACACTCTTTGACGCCCCATCGCCCTATAACTAAGGTTTGATGGTCATTTACTGCGAACAAGTTGCGATCAAGAACGATTGAGCATCTGGATCACTATTACCTCCATTACCGACGGCTATCCTTCACCCGACGCCTACAGGAGCCTCTTCGACGGGCTGGTCTGCTCGATGAGTGTCTTTCCCACAACCTTCTCCCACTACTTGTCATAACGTGGATAGCTGCTGCTCCTGTGATCTGGTATAATATAATCGTGGTCGGTGATTAGATCTGCTGAGCTTGTCTTAGCTTTTACAATGTTAGTATCGAACGAGATGTCGCCTAAACGAGTGCTGGACGATGTTTTCGTAGATTCATCGATAACGAAGAAAAGAACATACGACGTGCCATGCAGAATAGAACCTATAATCACTTCCTAAAATGACGACGTGCCCTCATCTCACGGAGTCCTGCAGTAATCATGATGCGTTGAACATTTATTTGGATGAATTGAATAGAAATGACGTAACTATTAAAACGACGAGTTACCGCCTCTCGAATATAGAAAATAAGATAGTAACTACAGGATTAAGTGTGAGAAGAAATCTACAACCTATAGTGCGAATTTTCACGGACATTGGGAATGTATCGTTTATATCCTGTGATTGGGCGATAATTATAGAACATTTAAAACTTAACTCCGACGCCTATTTTGAAGATGAGACGACTATGGCGCACCGTGTCTGTGATTACATTATCACATCCGCGGGGAATATTTTTGAAGGTAACTACATCAAGATACAATATTTCTCCTCAGTGTTAGCTATGAGCAAAGAAGAGGTTACTCAGCTCATTGACTTGACCGATTTATTAGAGTTTCATCTAGATAAACTGGAAACTCTTAATTTTCGAAACATATTACGGCAAATTATAGACGAGTTCAAACTTGAAGAATATGGATCTGTGGAAGCTAGTTATGACAAAATGAAGCAAGGACTTAAGAAGTTTACATGTTGTATGGATAAGGATATTGCGATTTGTTTTAAGGAAATGATAAATAAGCATAGTGGAGAAATACTTAACGAGTTAGGATTAGATAACATGTATTAATTATTATAATTATTAATAAATATCCTAAGTGAATTTTTATTGTTACATTTTATTAACTCCTTTCATTATACAATAATTGAAACTATGTAGTTGAATGCTTAGCGCTATCTGTGTAGTTTAAAAACATAGCATTAATTCCTCGGCTTCTTTACCGAGATACTTGTGGTTGCCTTTTCTAAAATTTAAATCAACATGGCTGTCAAATTTAAACAACTTCCACTGGAAAAACATATTATTTCACATAACCATAGCCTTTGTCTTAAATTTTTTATTATCGGCATCCGAATTACAAGAATTCAAATTCTACAGTATTCCAACAATTTTCCTCAATGTGACATCGTTGGCTAACTTGATAACTGGACATTTCCATGGTAATCTTAATTTAAGTGTAAACATAATATGTACTATAATATTATCTTATTCAAAAAGGGTATTTTAGAAAAATACCTATTTGAGAATCTAATCTCTGTTTTTGTTAGTGCGGGAAAGTGCATATCTTTTTTTATAAACTTTAAAGGTTGAATTACCATCCTAAATGCATCATTATTTTTTTTAAACCCCACCACTTTTTGTTTTATTAAATATTAGGGGGTGGGCGTGGTATTTGTCACAAATTGATATTGAATTTTCTGACGTTGTAAAACATGTATGATCACCCATACTATTATTAAAATATCCCTTAGTTGGTAACATACTTTTTTTCACTTTATAAGTAACATCCGTCTCTCAGTCGGGGATCATATTACAGTTCCACCATTATAGGTAACATCCGTCGCTCAGTCGGAATAGGTATTATAATATGTATAATTAGGTACATATTTATTCGAATGTATTCTAGTAAACACAAATATATTTTATTAAAACAAGACTTATTTCATTTTTATACATTTTTTTATATATTATACCTTTTCATTCACCATACTTTCGACCAATAGCCGACTGAGAGATGGACTGAAATATATCGTTCTGAGTAACACCCGTCTCACAGACGTATTTTTGCGAAGGCGGCTACGGACTTTTTGACAACCAACTAGAGCATACCTAATACGAAATTTTTGTACATTCATTCGTTTGGATTCAGCGCAGCATCAAAACTTGGCATCCGCCTCAGAGTCGGATGTTACCAACTAAGGGATATAATAAAAACAGGTCACTTACTTAGATATTTATTCAATTATCTAATTGTTAATAAATACATACGTTTATATTATTATATAATTATTATATAATTAAAAACAATTTTAAAACAATTTTTTACATTCTTTGTGCGTGTTCAAAGGGACTTCTATTTGCTTCTTCTCTATCTAGTATCGGTTCAAAGGGGCTTCTATTTGCTTCTCTTTCTAGTAGTTTTTCCACCGCATAACGTACCAGTGGTAGCAGCACTTTGGAGAACTTGGCGGCGATTTCGGCAAGGTCCATGTATCTAGGTTCCAGTTTGGCGCATATTCTTGTTAAACTTTCATAGTTCAGGTTTCCAGCTTCACCTGTCTCGATGGATGTCATCGCCGCCTCTTCAGCTTCCGCTCTTAACCTCCCCATTGTATTAATGCGCATGTCGTCCTTTTCTATATTGCTGATTACACCTTTGATGTAGTTCTCCAAAGTTTGTAATCTTCTGAAACTTGCGATTCCCAGGCATACATTATATCCGTATTTCACCGGAAACTTCGGTTCTATCGCCATGCTGGTGCTGTGCCATGTTTTTATAACGTAATGCGTTAAATTAAAACTACGGCGTGCTTCTAAGGACTCCATTTCACAATTATTGATGATGTCCGGTAGCATCTGCATTAGTTCATTGAATCCAGTGGAGTCCAGCACAACACCAGCATCTGGAGCCTTATTACTGTGAATTTTAATCACCGTTGAAAAATTTGCTTCAGGATTAAGTCCCACGGTTATTAATTTGCAAGCACTGTCGTTCAGAGGAGTTGTGTTTGCATAAAGCAGGCATTTGGCGTTCATTTTCTGCATAGGATTTTCATATTCGGTGGAGCCTGGGGTTGGTTTGGCATATTTTGCCCCCTTCACCCCCTCGCCAACGGTTTCACCAGCAGGTCGTTTGAGTGCCTGGAACATAGTAAATATTTTAATGCTGCTAATTTTGTCAAGATACATAGTATGCATTACAATAATACCCACTTATATCTACGATAACTCTTCATAAAAGTTCACCCTTATAATTTATTTATATACAAACAGTACTCACCATTAATTTGTCATTATTCTGCACGTTTGGTCGGTACATGTTGATGCAGTCTGTAGGCTTTTAAAATGCAGTAAAAGAGGATAGCAACTTATTAAACCCACAATCACGTTTATACGAATCTCTGGATAATACAGCTTAGTTCTATTTTAAACGTTGAGGAGATGCGCCGTATATATACCTAGCATCGCCCCGCTTTTTCTGATAGCACCCCCGCTCATCATAGGGCTTCTAGCAGAGTTTGGACCCGAATAAATAATAATTTAAAAGTTCTGTTATTTTCTAATGATCTTTTTTTATCTGTTGAATATCAAAATAATTGTTGTTGAAAACTTATTATAATGCACAACAGCAATGAAAACGTTATTATATTGTGCATTATTTTTCACCCTAAAATTCTATAAAAAGGTTTCGTTCATGTATAGATGATAAAATACACCATTGAGGACGGCATAATATCTGGGGGCCTTATCACTATGAATTTTAATTGCCGTGGATAAAAAATTTGCTCCAGGCTTAAACGTGACAGTTATGAATTAGAAATATTTATAAAACAATTACTACACTTTTTGAACTGTACAATATCAACGCCTATTATTGTAAATTTCGTTCTAGGTGGAGTTATAACTCCGAGTTTTTCACCTTTTACCAAAATTCTATAAAAGCTTTCATGTATACTCGGAATGAAAAGAGTCCCCTGGGCAATCTTTTTCAGTAATTTCAAGATATCACTATGAATTTTAATTACCGTGCAAAAAATTTGCCCCAAGATTAACCCCACTGTTATGAATTTTTCAAACAGATTGATAAAATACACCATTAAGGACGACATAATTTTTACCTTACATCACGTAGGTACACTAATTATAATAAGTATCGCAGCCTACTTTGGTCTATAAAAGATTTCATGTATACTCGGAATGAAAAGAGTCCACTGGACAATCTTTTTCAGTAATTTCAAGATATCACTATGAATTTTAATTACCGTGCAAAAAATTTGCCCCAAGATTAACCCCACTGTTATGAATTTTTGCAAGCACATTGATAAAATACACCATTAAGGACGACATAATTTTTACCTTACATCACGTAGGTACACTAATTATAATAAGTATTGCAGCCTACTTTGGGTAAAAGATTTCTAACTTATACCGCGGGATCATGTTCAAGGGAGTTATTATTCAGATTACCTACATAATGAGTAAATTGCACACCAGTAATCCTTTTACGACTTGGACATAAAGTGCCTGGAATCTCATAGATATAAAGATACTCGTACACTGATATCTTAAAGTGGTATAGGCGACCAGCATGACGAGAAATAAGGCCTTAAAGTATCAAAGCATCATCAATAGTGGCAGTTTTAGTGATTTATATTACCCGGCGCCTAGTTATTGTCCAGAGGCTTAACGTGTATTCAACCTACCTAAATAACAGTGTAAATTAGACGATTTATACGCTATAGGGATCTGACCGATCAAATGGTTTTATTTTATGCCGCAACGTTTAAAGAACAAATAAGATGTATGACTGTTTTAAATTCTATATTCTTTTTCACATGTTAATGCGGTTGTGTGTATATAGAAATAAGAAAAGATTTCTAACTTATACCGCGGGATCATGTAATTATATGCAAGACTTTTAATCAAAGGGTTTTAAAAGATTTCATGCACTATGTTGAGAATCGAATATTTAATTTGGTCCACTACTGGTCAACTGGGAACACCTGTTGCAACGGGGTTATTGTGTAACAGGGATTAGAGAAATATAAGGAAAGATTTGACCTACATAATACGACGTTTATGGCCAGGTAATCTAAGGGGTTTTATTGTAGGCGGCATATGTATAGAATTTTCAACTCGGGATCATGATTTCAAATGGCTCTATTTTTTATACAGCTTACATAATGAGGCGAATAATGTCGCTGACCGATCAAAGGAGTTTTAGATACATTATAACAATACACCAATAATGATTTAAATTCTTTTTTTCATGCTGCTTTGTGTGTTAAAGGATTATTGAGGAAATACAGCTTGCATGTTGAGAATCGAATATTTAATTATTTGGTCTACTGGAACACCTGTTGCAGCCGCTATTGTGTAACAGGGATTATAGAAAATAAAGGAAAGATTTGACCTACATAATATGCAAGGTAATCATAGGGGGGTTTAGTAGGCGGCATAAGTATAGAATTTTTAACGCGGGATCATGATTTCAAAGGGGTCTATTTTTTATACAGCTTACATAATGAGGCGATTAATGTCGCTGACCGATCAAAGGGATTAGTACATTATAACAATACAACAATAATAATTTCAATTTTTTTTCTCATGCTGCCTTGTGTGTTAAAGGATTATAGATATGCAAGGTATCAAAGGGTTTTATTGTAGGCGGCATAAGTCAAAGGGATTAGTACATGATAACAGAGCAATAAATAATGAAATTAAGGGATTAATTAGACAATAGTGACGGCTATAAATAACCCTTAAGCTGACATTAATGGGTTTTTTAATTAGGCAATTTGTATTCAAAGCACTCATATTCTACTTATGAGTACCCGTTAGTTCGACGCCCTCACTGGTAACTAGTCAGTGAGAGCTGCCATTGGATAACCTAGACAGAACCGTATAGGGACCCTCGAACATGGGAAACAATTTTTTAATCGTATGATCCTCACCACTAGATACGTGATGAGTCTTCACCCAGACTAAACCTCCGGGGTCAAAGGTTGTCACTTGACTATTCAGGCCCTTCTCTTCCCTCAACTGAGACGCCTTGAAGAAATTATTTTCGGCTCTCTTTTTCTTTTTCTTTCTTGATTTCCTTCTCCTTGACAAATTTCTTATCCTCTGACGAACTAGATGTGACATTTTTCTTAACTTCAGAAGACGTTGATAATTTCTTCTTATCGTCGTCCATTTCCATTTAATTTCCAAGTTAGGCTCTGGTTCCTTCTTTTTCTCTTCCTTTTTATCATTATCTTTATCCTCCTTTACATCTTTATCTTTGCTCTCTTGTTCTTTTTCTCTCTCGGAGAAATTTACTGTTAGCTTCCCTGTTTTGCCATTTACCATGAATTGGTTCTTTTTAGTATCAATGATACCTTGATATTCGGTAAGCCAGTCAATACCCAGTATAATATCTCTCGATAAGCCGTTAATGATTAAAAAGTAACTTTCGAACTTTTCTCCTTGTATCTGATATTCGAGAAAAGCCTTTTGACTAACAACCTGTTTATTTTTCGGACCTTTTAGAGCCGCTTCCACAACCACGCATGATACTGGGAGTACTGGGACATCTTTGGTCATTGTTCTCAATTTACTGAAAAACGTTAAACTAATGCAGGATGACTGACATCCTGTGTCGATTAAAGCCGGCACCAGCTTATTTCCAATGAATAAGTCAACGGTGGGACATTTAATGGGAGATCGCTGCTCCATCGACAAATCTTTCAGCAGGTCATCATCCGTGAACAGCGAATCCATTGGATATGTTTGACATAATGAACCTGCCCTGTTATCTGCCCTTCTTTCGCTCAATAATTCAGGTGAGTCATCTGACCTAATCAGATTTTCCTCACGTTTTCTAGAACAACCATTGTTGGTTGGATCGGGAGTCCCTTTGACCATAGGGTCAACTTGGTACCTAGTCTCATTTAGGTCGTATTTCTCCCCTTCAGAGCCTTGTCTGGCTGTAATTGAATTAATTGAATTGATTGAATTAATTTGATTGTTTGGTCTTTCGCGATAATTTTCATCATTTCGGTACTCTGGTCGCTCATTTCTGGCTAGATTTTCCCTCGTGTTTTGCTTATCGTTTGTTACAGCGTACCGGTTCGGATTTTCCAATGCCGGTCGCTCGCGACCCATAGGTCCTCTGTTTCCAAATGATCGATCTTGATCCCTCTGAACTGACGATTGTGATTCTCGACCTACCCCCCTAGATTGAGGTCCATTTTCTACCCCCCTTGACCTGTTCCAATTGTCTCGATTAACCGAATAATCATTGTTCATCCCTCCTGATCGGTAGCCTCGGGAATAATTTTCCCTCGGTTGTGAGTCGGATTCTGAATAATTTTGGTTTGAAGTAGTTCTCTGATACGTACTATTTCCTGTGAGCCTATCTAAGCGTTGGAGCTCCTCCTCAAAAACCTCTAAATTTCTAGCTGTCAGAAGGCAAGACCTCTCATTTCTAGGAAAATGTCGAAATAATTCCTCCACAATTTCCTTTTCTGATAAATCTAAGTCAACTTGTGAAAGTTCGCGGATTATTTCATTTAAATAATCCATCCTAGTACCTTTCCTAGAGTCATAAGAACCACTATAAAGCCTTAATGAAACTGTTCTTTTGTCTAAGATAGCTCCGTATTTCTTACGAAAAAGTCTCTCAAAATCTCCAAAACTATCAATTTTGTGGTGTACGTCTTGTACCCACAAAGCACCGTCTCCTTTTAAACAGGTGCGAGCATATAAATACCTTTGCGAATAAGGAATTTCCGCTTCCTCCAGCAGCCAATTGAGCTGAGAAAGGAAAAATATTGGATTATCCTGTTGGGGATGTCGCGGGTCGAATTTTAATTCTTTCAAAGAATTCAGGAAAAATTCTGAATTTTTATTGACTTTTTTGCGGTGATTGTTGGAAATTTCCTCCCTGTCCGACCATTTTGACTTAAAAGAGCCATTGTAATTAATTTTTTCATCAACACATTTTTCCTGGATTTGGGCCTCCAAAGACCTTAATCTATCACTATTTACCTTGATCGAATCTGAAAGAGATGAAACGACATTATTTAATGATTCTAATATACGATTTTGATTTTTAAATAATTCTGCAAAATCTTTGTTTGTTTCATTTGCGATGCGACTGTGCTTAATTTCGGTACGCGGACCCAGCAGCGGGTCCTGTTCATCATCGCTTCCCCCTCGATCGACGGTCGGAGTCACTGGATCGCCGCGCTGCTACTGTTCGTAGTTCGTTAGCTGCGATTCTCGGTCCACAGCCCGAGCAATATTTCCCCCGCTCGAACCCATAGCACCATCTATTACACAATTTCTTGGGGTCCTATTTCTCAAAATCATCGAGTGTCCCTTACCTGGGGTAATTTCATTTATTTTATGCATTTTTTTTTTTTTTTAATCTATACCTAACTATTTTTTTTTTAAAGGTTAGATACTGTCAACTGTCAAGTGGTTAATTATTTATATCTTTTTTTTTCAATTCCAAAGCCCCGCTGTGGGCGCCATTATGTACTGATACGGAATACCGCCATGCAAGTCCCCATAAGGTACATAAAAATTTATAGGGCGGGGGTGGATTCTTTTGGAATGTGAATTTGAGAATTCGGCTCCGGCAATATTAATTTTAATACTGATATTGATATATCTGAAATAAGAATGACTTACGAATAACTAGCTCGTACAGGCAAACGCAATATTTATAATAATCAAATTTAATACACTCTCAAAATACAAAAACGAGCTCATTAAGGTGGTCGACCTCCCCTAAGACTCTGAAAAAGAAACAATTTTCATCTTAAATCTAAACAAAAGTAAACATATTCATAAAATAGGGAACTCCTCGCAAGAACTTCAATAATAGTACCTAAGCACTTCCGTTTACTTAGTAGGTAGGTATGTATACCCAAGCCCAAGACGACTTATCAATTAACAACTCACTGTTGCAGGCTTCCTGGTTAAAGATGGGAGAAGTCTGCTTCTCCTTTGGAAATGAGCAAACACGTTCAGATCAGGAATGTGTTTGCTGGATGAGTCTGTAGGCGAATGCCACTTTTATTCTTGATGGTAACTTAGTTTAGTACACTGTTAATTAGTATACGGAGGCTTCACGTCACCGTTGGCTTTGCCGAAGAAAAGTCACACTTGCTTTTAAACACTGAGCTTTACTCAATACTGTTAAATTTATTCTATGAACTACTCACACCAGTTTTGGATGACGAGAGCTAGCTATTAGTAACTAGGTATAAGTAGCCTGACTCAATCAAACTATTATTATAACATTATAACAAACACATTGTATTAATGTGTTCCAACATTAAATTCAAACAAAACTAAAAGGATGGGAAATTCGTGTACCGAGCTCTCTCTGCGTACCGAAATCCCTCCACCTCCTCTCTGGAGTAGGTACCTTGACTGACTGTCTCTCACCCGTCGACCCTCTACTACCATTCGTGCAAATCAGATGTTCAACACTTCAACAGCATCCCCGGTGGTCTCACCCAGTCCTAGCCGAGCATGAATGGAAAAATCGATGGCTTGATAGCCCCGGATCATTACATGTTCCTCACTAAGATATTTATCAGCAAATGCTTTGTGAACATCCGATAACGGACTCTCTATGGACATCCGATAACGGACTCCCTATGGACGTCCGATAACGGACATCCTATGGACGTCCGGTAACGGACATCCTGCGGATGTCCAAAGTTGTGACAAATGGACACTGAGTGGACGTCCCATGGACGTCCATAGGACAAAAACGGACGTCCTATGGACGTCCGTTGGTACATAGAGGGATGTCCATTGGACGTCCATAGGACTACTTTGTGCTGTTTGGGTCTCTATACAGGGTTATTCACGGTATATGCCACGGAAGTTTATGGCCGTGTCTCTGGACTTTAGGATCTTTTTATTTTTGGAGTGGATAGAGACCCGGCAGAGGTACGTTTTAAAATTATATTCATAATGTACAGGGTGTCCCAAAAGCATGAAACATATCAAAGTTATGTTTTTTTAAATGGAATGCTCCTATGTTATTGCATTTTTAGATTGCCTGGGAAAAAAAAAAGAAGATTGGCTTTTACCGTTGGTGTTTAAATTCAGAAGTTTGTGAGTTATAAACAAGTGAAAATCGTCATTTTTCAAGTTCAAGGCCCTTTACAAGGAAAACGGCTTAAGATAGAGAAAAACGGCTTTCATGTCCCTATTTTAACTTTTCATGTAGGTACTATCCAATGATGTAGATGAAATGTTTATACGGGGTGATAAAAAATTTGAAAAATTCTGAGATTTCTCCACGCGTCGACAAATAAAAAAATCAAAGAAAGTACAAATGTTTCTATACCATAGGATAGTACATGAAAAGTTAAAATAGATACATATGTCTCTATTTTAACTTTTCATGTACTATCCTATGGTATAGAAACATTTGTACTTTCTTTGATTTTTTTATTTGTCGACGCGTGGAGAAATCTCAGAATTTTTCAAATTTTTTATCACCCCGTATAAACATTTCATCTACATCATTGGATAGTACCTACATGAAAAGTTAAAATAGGGACATGAAAGCCGTTTTTCTCTATCTTGAACCGTTTTCGTTGTGCAGGGCCTTGAACTTGAAAAATGAAGATTTTCACTTGTTTATAACTTAAAAACTTCTGAATTTAAACACCAACTGTAAAAACCAATCTTATTTTTTCTTCTCAGACAATCTAAAAATGCAATAACATAGGAGCATTCCATTTAAAAAAACATAACTTTGATATGTTTCATGCTTTTGGGACACTGTACATTATGAATATAATTTTAAAACGTACCTCTGCCGGATCTCTATCCACTCCAAAAATAAAAATATCCTAAAATCCAGAGACACGGCCATAATCTTCCGTGGCGTATACCGTGAATAACCCTGTATAAAAATGCCCTAAGGTTCTCACGCCTCACCCTGTAGATAGCTATCTCTTAATCCCATTTATACTTGTTAAATGAGATATTTTAATTAAGAAAGTTACTTGATTAATTAGTAGCATCATAATTAAGTAGTAGTTTGTTACGATAGAATTTCCATTTCAATTATTATTAAACTGTAAATAATTTTGTAAATATATTGTTTATTAAATTTCAAGATCATTATTTAAGGTAGAAAATCATTTAGATTATTGCAATAATTAAAAATACTAGCATTTAAATCCTGAGCGAATTTTGTGCATTTATAGCCTAGGATACTTTAGGTCAATCATTCAAAATTACAAAGGTCATCTGGCATCCTATTATCTTTTATCTTTAAAACAATTAAACCATACCACCCTTACGTTACGAATATCGCTACAGTCCCACGTAATCTGAGTGAGATTTTGGTAACATTAAACAGTGCTCCGTTTTGCCGAAGATTAGTCCGCCCTGTTTTCCGGAGAGATACTAAAAGTTTATTTCTTCCGAACGCAGCAATGCGCTTGAACAAAAGAACGGTAACACCTGTTTTCGAGGGTGCGGACCGTGAGCGAGATAACGTAGAAAAAACCGTTGGTAAAATGCAATGCTAAGACGAATCTCCGTGGTCTGGTGTGGCGATGACGCATGTGAAGAGTAAAACAAGCAACTTTATGACGGTTAAGATTCCTGCAAGCGAAAATCATTGGAAAACAATAGAAGTATGAGCAATAAGTGAATTAGCAAGGTATAAAAATTACAAGAGTTAGGTATAGGTGAGAATAACTATTCCTGAAAAAATCAGGAAATTCGGAACACGCGAAAATGCAAAAGAAAGGCGCAATTTAGAATAGATAAATTAGGTACCTAAAGTAAACAATTACCGATTGTTTTCAAAAATTTTTTAGAGAACGAAGATGCGAAATAAAATAGATGGTCAAAAATTCGTGGAAATCCGAAAAGAGGAAACTTAGGAAAAATAAGAAAAGAACAGTTACGTTCATGACCAAGCCCAGTCAAGCCACTGCGTTGTATTACGGCTAGCACTCGTTCGGCGCGTGTTAGGGGCGTGATCACCGGCTATATTAACCGGCGAGGAAATTAAGACGCTCTCAGTCCTTATCAGCCTTTCCTAGTGAGCAGTGGGAACATACTATACGTGTGTATGCGCGGCTCATTCCTTACCTATTTTCAGCTGTATTAAATGGGAATCAGCATTAGTTGATATGCTTTTAATGCAGATAGCCTGCCAGATGCAGTTGGAATCATTAACTTGGTATGCGCTGTATTTGGTAAAATTCATAATTCTCCTCACCTAATTTCAATTAGAAGAAAAGCAAATATTCATCACCCGGCTTTTTCTAGCGGTTAAACTAAAAATATCAAAACTCCTATCCTAGCAAGTAGTGGGAACATAACTATATGGTGTATATGCGCGACTTGCTACTTACCTCATTTCCCCTGTATTAAACGGTAATCAGCAATAGTTGATATGCTTTTAATACAGGTAACCTGCCAAATGTAGTGGAAACATACTGATGTATGTATGCGCTGTATCTGGTAAAAATACAATTTCTCCTCGCATATTTTCAAGATAAAGAAAATTACTCTTCATTGTCCGGCTTTCCCAGCCCGTGAAATAATATAAACAAATTATCCATTCTGATAAATTAATAATAAAACTAAATGTCTTCTCGTAATAGGAGATTGGCACCGGCCAATCCTCCTGTTATCAGTCGCTCTACTTATTTAAATAAAATGCCCAGGAAGAAAAACTCCCATCGAGTACCGATAAATAATCAGGCGAATCATTAGCTAGCGTCCCTAGCGCGAATACCTAACGCCGAGGCGCGAAAATCAAGAAACCGAAAACTCAGGTGATGAATCTGAACAAACAATTCTCCAAATTCTTTTAAAAATAAACATCGCAACAAAAATTAGAATTCGCTAGGAAAGCAGGAATAATAATAAATGTTAACAGGAAAAATTATTGAAAATCTCGCGTAGCCCACATAAAGGCAGGTCTAGCCCTCTGAATAATTTTAGCTATTGGGAAAATAAATGAAATATTAAATAATCTCAAATACAACTGTGCTGCAGGATTTATTTGTAAAGGCTAGTAAAAGCAGCTACTATTGTTGCCAATAGAAAAGAATGTAGAGTAGTAGTTTATAATAATTATAACACTTGTATACACATAGTACCGTTAGGTCACCCACAGCTAGGAAGCGCCTGGACTGTCTAACGCAGGGTTGTAACTTCTACCCTTTAAAAGGGATGAAATTCAATTCTCAACCAAAGCAAAATAGTACCAATAAAATTACGTAAATGAACAAAGGTCAAGAGTGGAATTATTGCTTGTAAAATCAATCAAAACAAAAACTCCTTTAGCGTGTCATACGAATGTCAACTCCAATCAAAATTAAATGCAATTTCGCAGATAATTGCTATAAAATGTAATTTCCAGCCTGGACTGAGTGATCTGCTTTCTAAACAAGTGTTAGGGGTAAAACGGGAATCAATATAGAAATTCCAAAATTCAATTATTACCCAGGCAAACCCGCGGGAACCTTGAGGGATAATTTTAGAACAGCGGTCTGTCTGTAGCTTGGTCAGTTGGTCATCATATTTAAACTGCGAAGAAGAAAAGAAAGCGTCATACTCAAAATGATGTGGTTTGTTAAACTCATTGCCTTACGAGGCTAGGTAGAACAAAAAGTTCGCCGGACAGAATAAAAATCAGTACTGACAAAAACAGGTATAGGGCAGACACTGGACCATGGTGGGATCGTTGGCTGGTCACGATACAATTGTACTCCCATAGACATGCCGCCCCCAGTAGGTACCACAATAATTTCCAGCATTTCTATCAGTACTGAATAGTTAGAGGTAAAACCCTGGACCACGGTGGGATCGTTGACTGATCACGATACAAAAGTATTCCCGCAAACATGCCGGCTCCAGAAGGTACCAAATCAAAAATTCCAGCATTTCAAAAGGTGTTAAAAGGGTCTGTTAAAACTAGTCTGACCGAGTAAAGGTAGCTCACAGGGGAAATAGGTATACAAAAGGTCAAACAAAATGACCAAATAAAGTCCACAGGGCCATAGGTATTCAAAAGGTCAAACAAAATGACCAAATAAAGCCCACAGGGCTATAGGTATACAAAAGGTCAAAAGACCAAATAAAGCCCACAGGGCCATAGGTAGTCAAGAGGTCAAAGCACGACCAAATTAATATAGCCCAGGGGGCAATACAAAGGTTTACCAAAATAAACGAAATGAGTTAAAACAATGATCATGAGTATGACGTCAAATTCGAAAATCACGCTTTCGCAATTCGAAAGTAATTGGCAAGACATTCTTATAACACGTGAAACGGTGGTAGCAATCAAAATGAAGATGGCCACACTGCTCTCGACCGGGTGTTCTCCCCGAGTCAAACAACAATATCGACTCGCGTAGCCTAGCGGTTCAGTCCGCTGCCTACCGAGCCTAAGGTCACGAGTTCGGAACTCACCGGCTCAAGTTGTTTTTCGGATGCATTTTCGAATGTATGTGAAAAATAAAACAAGCGACCGAACGTTTAAATTTAAATGGCATACTTGAGACTGGGTGAATGAGTAACATGCTCGAAATCCCGTGTTACCGGAGTGGAGCGACTTTGTCTTAGATAGTTAAGACCGATGGTCCCTCCTTTAAAAAAAAAAAAAAAACAATATCGACACAGCGAGTAAATGGTCATAGCTTTATGGTGGCGTTTAAGCCGGCCTGTGTATCAGGTCTAAGCAACAATAAACAATCATAAAAATTCCCAAATGAAAGGAAGAGACGATCCAACGGTATTAAAGCTCATTGAAATACAAAATGATAATTCAATTAAATATCGAATAGGTAAAAACGACGAAAACAAATCAAGGGTCTCCAAGGTTGATTTTCTTTAATTAATTCAAGCTGATGGTTGAAATGAAATCAAAGAAATTAGGTTAATGAAATAAAAGGAACGAAATAATAAGAAAAACTCTCAGAGGTACAAAAGGGTGGTGTTCGAGTTAGTTACCCAGTATGAAAACGAATGAAACATGTAACTACTCTCGCCCTTCACTTTTTTATTCTCTCTGCAACCATATGTAGCTAATTCAATCGTCATATTTTTTTTACCTTTTTGAAAGAGTTTGAAAGAGATTCTTGTAGCACAGAATTAGGGCAGTTTCCGCAACTCTGTTACCACTAAGTCCAGAGCTGCTACAAATACCCATTGAAAGTATTTCAAATATCAAATACCAAATACCGTATTATAAGGTATTTGCAATGTGAAATATCAAATACTCCGCTTAATAAAAAAGATTTCAAATACCAAATACTCAACAGAAGTAATTGAAATTTACAGCAAATAAAGTATTTCAAATATTTTATAGTATTTCAAATCCTTTAAAAGTATTTCAAATTCTTTAAAAATATTTGAAATCCTTTATAAGTATTTGAAATACCGCAAATTGTACTTCAAATACCCAAAACATAATTTTAAGTTATTTCAAATGTTTTGTATGGACTGTTCATTTTAATTTGAGACATCGGTATTCAAAAATATTATCTCCCTCCTTGATTTTAGATAAAAATATTATATAAATGATTATTTTGTTTCTATAAACCAATAGGAAAACTCCATTTTAATCATTTTGGTGAGTTTCTTGCAGCGTTGCAGGTTGTAGCCAATCGTAACATTATTATAGTGGGAATTTTCTATTTACATTATTGCCACGAGAATAATTTGAGGTAGGTCATTTGTTTTTACTGAATAGTAATATTATTTTTCAATTTGACGTCTGTCATCAATTGCAAGACAATAATAAATAATTACTGTAAAAATGAATGAGAAACAGTTCAGTTCATCGTCAGTCCATGGAAAAAAATGATCAATCGAATACCACATGAGAGTTCAATAAATAAAAAAATAATTTCACAGACCTTTCTCAAAGCTGTTGCCGTTCGACAACAGCCACTCGAGCCCTATTTGCTCTCGTGTCTATTGCCTGGCAACACCTTTTCGAAAATCTGTGGAATTATTTTTCCTTTCTCACTCTCTTGTTATATTACTACAGATAATTTGTTAAGATTGATTTATATGTTGTCAGTGAAAAATAAATAGGAACGGTCAACACAATTGCAATTTGAACTGAGTAGTATAATATGTAGTAGTAGTATGTATAGTATATTATATGTATATGACTTCATAACAAATGAAGATCGCAATTTTACATTATCAAAGCAATTTATCTCGGAAACAACTGACAAGTGACAATATCGGAAAACGACTTTTTATGCGGTATTCTTACAACGTTAATTTTTTCACTTACATTTTTGAAACAGCAGAGCGTATTCTCTATTATAAGAAAACAAAGGTTTCAAAATTTCTAATATTAAAGATGTTGAGTTCTCAACTTTACCTCTTCATATCTCAGTCAATTTACAAGAGAAATTTTATCTACAATTTTTCTGCGCTTCTCTGATGACCCCCGAACAGCATGCTGAAGAGTTTATGCGCCACTTACGGGACAGCTAGTAGATTGGGAACTATTAATAAATTATAAAATTTATGTTTTCAACCCTTACTTTGTAGATTGATAAATCTAATAAATATGTAAGAAAATAATTAGATCGATACGTTAGAGTTAGGTACCTATTTTGAATAATTAAAGTATACTCATTCTTGAAATACTTATAATGCTTATAAATTATTTGAATGACCGGAGGGTATTTGAAATACCGGAGAGTATTTGAATTACCAGAGAAAGTATTTGAAATACAGGAGTTTATTTGAAATACCAAGCAAAGTAATTGAAATACCAGAATTTCTGAAAACCAAATACCAAATCCAAATACTCAACCAAAAGATTTCAAATATCAAATACCAAATACCGATAATCAAAAGGATTTGAAATCAAGTATTTCAAATACCGAAAGTATTTGAAATACCTTTCCAATTACTTTTATTTCAAATACTGGACAGCTCTGACTAAGTCCTGTCATACCTTAATCAAAGAATCTGGGCGGGGGCTACCTAGAAAGAGACAGCGATAGGAACCGCCATTTTTCTAGACAATCACATTTGTTTTGATTTTTTGCAAAAGATCAAAAAGCAAAAGTGGGTAAACGTTACAATAGTGGTCATTGAGATGTACAGTATTACTAAGGTATTTATTGGGATTGCTGACCATGAGTTGACGATTTGTACCTTCATAACAGCGAGGGGTGAGTCGAAATCATTTTTCAAAAATCTTAGGGATTTTAACAATCAAAATTTTGATAAGTGACTCTAATCTCAAGACGATTTCTTGGAAAATTATTTATGACTTACCTAATGCAGATGAAAAGATTTCATTTTTAAAGGCTGTTATAATCACAAAGGAGAAATCACCATCATGGCTAACTAACTCTATTAACAATACGATTTCAGAGAGGGAGAAGTTTAAACGATCTAAAGAAGATCGTGAATGGCAGTCCATATTTTAGAAACATGGTAAATAGTTACATAAAGTAAGAGAAAACAGCCTATTTCTCGGGAATCTTTCAGTACAGGAAGCAACGTGAGGTATGGAATTTCTTGAAAAAATTAAATTGGAAAAGTGGTCTTCAAATCCAGTTGCCTTCTATGATTGGCAATTAAAATGATCTGATTTTTTTTTATTTAAAAGGCACATGCACTGCAGGCAAATCTATATGGCGCTCTGGAAGCGGTGCATAAGCGGAGGTATCGATTCACGTTCACTTTGAATCGTTGCAGGCAGAGCTGCTACAAATACTCATTGAAAGTATTTCAAATATCAAATACCAAATACCGTATAAGGTATTTGCAATGTGAAATACCAAATACTTCGCTTAATAAAAAAGATTTCAAATACCAAATACTCAACAGAAGTAATTGAAATTTACAGAAAATAAAGTATTTCAAATATTTTATAGTATTTCAAATCCTTTAAAAGTATTTCAAATCTTTTCTAAGTATTTGAAATACCGCAAATTGTACTTCAAATACCCAAAACATAATTTTAAGTTATTTCAAATGTTTTATATGGACTGTTCATTTGAATTTGAGACATCGGTATTCAAAAAAATTATCTCCCTCCTTGATTTTAGATAAAAATATTATATAAATGATTATTTTGTTTCTATAAACCAATAGGAAAACTCCATTTTAATGGTTAACAGGTTGTAGCCAATCGTAACATTATTATAGTGGGAATTTTCTATTTACATTATTGCCACGAGAATAATTTGAGGTAGGCCATTTGTTTTTACTGAATAGTAATATTATTTTTCAATTTGACTTCTGTCATCAATTTGCAAGACAATAATTAATAATTACTGTAAAAATGAATGAGAAACAGTTCAGTTCATTGTCAGTCCATGGAAAAAAATAATCAATCGAATACCACATGAGAGTTCAATAAATAAAAAAATAATTTCACAGAATAATTTCTCAAAGCTGTTGCCATTCGACAACAGCCACTCGAGCCCTATTTGCTCTCGTGTCTATTACCTGGCAACACCTTTTCGAAAATCTGTGGAATTATTTTCCCTTTCTCACTCTCTTGTGATATTACTACAGATAATTTGTTAAGATTGATTTATATGTTGTCAGTGAAAAATAAATAGGAAAGGTCAACACAATTGCAATTTGAATTGAGTAGTATAATATGCAGTAGTAGTATGTATAGTATATTATATGTATATGACTTCATAACAAATGAAGATCGCAATTTTACATTATCAAAGCAATTCATCTCGAAAACAACTGACAAGTGACAATATCGGAAAACGACTTTTTATGCGGTATTCTTACAACTTTTCACTTACATTTGAAACAGCAGAGCGTATTCTCTATTATAAGAAAACAAAGGTTTCAAAATTTCTAATATTAAAGATGTTGAGTTGTCAACTTTATCTCTTCATATCTCAGTCAATTTACAAGAGAAATTTTATCTACAATTTTTCTGCGCTTCTCTGATGACCCCCGAACAACATGCTGAAGAGTTTATGCGCCACTTAAGGGATAGCTATATAGTAGATTGGGAACTACTAATAAATTATAAAATTTATGTTTTCAACCCTTACTTTGTAGATTAATAAATCATAATAAATATGTAAGAAAAGAATTAGATCGATACATTAGAGTTAGGTACCTATTTTGAATAATTAAAGTATACTCATTCTTGAAATACTTATATAATGCTTATAAATTATTTGAATGACCGGAGGGTATTTTAAATACCGGTAGTATTTGAATTACCTGAGAAAGTATTTGAAATACCGGAATGTATTTGAAATACCAAGCAAAGTAATTGAAATACCAGAATTTCTGAAAACCAAATACCAAATCCAAATACTCAACCAAAAGATTTCAAATATCAAATACCAAATACCGATAATCAAAAGAATTTGAAATAAAGTATTTCAAATACCGAAAGTATTTGAAATACCTTTCCAATTACTTTTATTTCAAATACTGGACAGCTCTGGTTGCAGGTTGTATTCCTCAGGAAACACTACACTTGGAATTCTCATTCAAAGGGATGTGGTTCTGTACATGAAAGAAGTCTGAAATAAGGTAGTGCGAGGTGTAACGAGATGAACCTGATAGGGATGAGCTACTGCGGCTCGACGTGTATTTTTGCCCGGCCTCTTTCTAGGTGGAATCAAACGAGCCACGTTCCATTAAAATATCTGTAAAACAGGTTCAGGTCAGCTACTTTTCTTCGATGTTCAAAACTATCGATGTTTTGTCTAATCTGGGTCCCCGATCAAGTGGATGGCTCTTTTCTGAATGAAGTCAAGTAATCTCAGGGTATGCTTAGGAGCTGAGCTCGAAATACGTGAGCAGTACTCTGAGGATGGTCGTATTTGAGCCTTGTATAAGATAGTGGAGAGGGTCTGTCAAAAAAAAGGCTCCATCCGCCTTGGACTCGATAATTTTTTTTGATTTTTTTTTGCATAAAGTTGGACCCCATTTTGACCAGTTGGACCACTTCATTTTGGTGGCATTTTCAAAAATTTAATCGACGCCCTGGCGGAGAAATGTGCATGCGAAGACATCGGCAATGGGTTTTTTGCACATAACTCGCTTAATTCAACTCTGAGCATAGTAAGTATCCTGTCAAAAAATGAAGAGCTCTCGAAGACGCGTAATTTGAACTTTGACTGGTCCAAATCGGTCAAACGGTTCTCGAGATATCGCATTTTCAATTTTAAGGCCTTTTCTTCATGGTTCCGCCGCGGTGCGAATACACCGCCGTCCGTGTTCGCGTGTTTTGCATGTTTTGCATGTTTTGCAGGGCCTGCACGCGGATGTGATTAATCTAGCCGCGGAGCAGCGAGAGCCGGGAGCGGAGCCTAGCGCTCCCTCTCCTTTCTCTCTTCTCTCACAGACACACACGCTAGATTAATTGGTTTACATATCACGTCCGCGTGCAAGCCCTAATTGAGATAGCGACATGGGGTAAGAAAATCTTGAAAGGGGGCACTTAGACCTAAAAAATGCCGGGTAGCGGAACCCGCTTACCCTAATCCTTGCCATTCTACAGGACCAAACGCGTTTGGTGACCCTGTGACCTTAATAATGGTCCGATCGAGGTCTACTGAGGCTCAAATCAAAGATAAAAAAATTCCCGTCTGATGACGAAAAAATTTTTACCCACACCCCCTTCTTTCATGGCAAAAAACCAGTTTTAAGAAAAAAAAGGGGGGAGGGAAATCGGTTTTTCTGCGGGCATCTTGCCAATATTGGCGGAATCGAAAAATAAAAAATACCATTTTAAAGTAGGCATTCCAAAGTGTCATCTCCCATTGGTTGGGCCCGACGCCCCAATATTAGCGAAAGTTATAGCAATTTGAATTTTAATTTTGATTTCTCCTCCCCCTTCCCCTCTAATCGAGATAGCGACTTCAAAATTTCAGGCATCATTGAGGACACTGCTGTCTGTCGATAAAAAAAAAAATTAAGTCTCTAAGTCGATTTTTTCCATGCAAAACACGCGAACACGGACGGCGGTGTATTCGCACCGCGGCGGAACCCTGAAGAAAGGGCCTTAAAATTGAAAATGCGATATCTCGAGAACCGTTTGACCGATTTGAACCAGTCAAAGTTCAAATTACGCGTCTTCGAGAGCTCTTCATTTTTTGATGGGATACTTACTATGCTCAGAGTTGAATTAAGTGAGTTATGTGTAAAAAACCCATTGCCGATGTCTTCGCATGCACATTTCTCCGCCAGGGCGTCGATTAAATTTTTGAAAATGCCATCAAAATGAAGAGGGGGTCCAACTTTATGAAAAAAAAAATCAAAAAAAATTCTCGAGTCCAAGGCGGTTCGAAAGTTAGACCCTCTCTACTAAGAGGAGAAGCTGTTAAGGCGTGTAAAATTTCTTTGTGCGGAACAATGTTCTTTGGAAGCGCTCTTCGCCAAATCCGCAGTATGATCATAGCAAGACATGTTCGCTCCAAGGCTCATGCTATGCAAAAGAAGAGATGACGATGGAAAAAGAGAGTGTCCCGCCATTACTATATCTGGTTCCACAACGTTGACTTTTTTAGAGAAGATGAGCGACTGTGTCTTTTCAGCATTAAACTGCACCTGATTACTATCGCCACAAGCTAGAATCTCTTGTAGATCTTTTTAAGTATTGAGACTTTTTGCTCACTGCGAAAATGTGCGTCGATGGCCGAAGTTCACGCATCTAAGGTATAGGAAGATTTAAGTGTACTGTCATCGGCGGATTGTTCGTTGTTTCGCGCGGGTCGTTAATATAAATAAGAAAGAGAGTCGGTGATTAAATGGATCTATGAGATATGCCGGCATTGACAGGAAAGGTCTCTGAAAGAACTCCATCAATGGCCATCCGCAACGAACGACCTCCAAGGTAACTCGTCAGCCATAAACAGAACTTCTCGGGCATACCATAAGTCTGAAGTTTTGCCAACAATCTCCCATGCCAGACACAATCGAAAGCCCAAGAGATATCACGCGCCACCACTCGGGACTCCCCATGATGTTCGACTGTGCTGTTCCACAGTTCCGTTACGTAGGTGAGGAGGTCTCCAGTAGATGTTTGTGAAAGCCGTACTGGCGGTCGCTGATTAGTGATTACATTAGCTTATCAGCTATATTAAAAATATTCCCGTTTTATAGGACATGTTGAAGAGTCGACAGAAAACAGGTGACAGCTCAGTCGCGGAATGTTTAAGTACGATAAATGGTACGTTATTTGGACCAGAAGCTTTGTTTGGGTCCAAGGCTAATATAATGCGCTGTATGATTCTCTGTCGGAATACAATGTGTGACATTTTAAATTCTACGGAAGGGATAATTGACGGAGTTTTTCTCTGAAAATCGAAGGAAGAGTATGAAGAAAATAATTGTGCCAACTGGTTGGCCTTCTCAGAAGCCGTCGATGCAATAGCCCCATCAATCCGTGTAAGTGGTGGAATGGTGGATTTGGTGAAATTCTGGTTAACTGCCTTAGTGACCGACCAAAAAGATTCGGAATCGTTGGGACAGGAGAGAAGTTTATTCCATATTCTCTGATTATGAGCTTCTTTAGTTTGGTCTATTATTTCTTTGCATCTATTTCGAGAAGTGATGAAGTTGTGATGATTTACGCCGTCGAGGCTATCTCGCCATTGGCGAAGAGCCAGTTGTTTGGATGCGACAGCTTCCTTGCATCTTTTATGGAACCAAGGTTTTGCTGTTTGAGGGCCGTTTTTTTAAGTAATGTAGGCTTCCATGCTAGTTAGGATGACTTGAGCAATTTATTCCCTAGCACAAACAGATGGTTCACCAGATTCACAAAAAGTATTATACAAAAATATAAGAGACTAATAAGAGAAAATGCAATTTATCAATTAAGAGATGATATTTATTGACACAATAATTTCATATTAAAGCTTTCCACTGCCTGCTTTATTAAATACAATAATTGACGAATATATCACAAAGAATTCAAAAATAATAAAGCATATAGGGTGCTCCATTTAAAAATTTTAAGTTGATGTTACTTCCGATTAAACAGGAAGTTGGGTTGATTGAGCGTTTATCCGAAAATGTGATGATAGACTGCGCCACTTTGTGGCAAAACGTTTTGTTATATCTTCAAGAAAGCCGGAATTATCGCTTGGGGCCTTTTTTTATAATTCACCCTGTAAATGTACTAAATAAATAACTCAACTATTTCTCGAATAGGGCCTGCTCGATAGCCAGGCTTTGCGAATAATAATTGACGCTTCGCGTTTGAAGTTCTAGTGGAAATGAAACAGCAGAGGCTCTTGACGCTTGTCGCTTATTGAAGTGTCGCATTCTGAATCGCGATAAAGCACAAGTGGAAACCGGCCTCAAGGGAAACACACATTACCTTATTTTAACCAGCAGTGACGAAACAGAACTTTGCGACAAATAAACAGGTGATGGTGTCACCCTAGGAGTACGTCTCAGATATGGGAGGGTATCTAACTGCTAATAGGGGGTCCAGACTCGTTCGCGATTCACATCTGTCTCCGATAATAATTGAAATCCGGGAGCACAGTTTTTTTATTTCTTCTTACAGTATGCATGTATTGCAAGTGGGTTTCACCACTTCTACAGAGTTCCACGGGGAAACTGTGCTCAGGTACTGGGATGGCGCGGAAAGGTAATGCTTTTGCAGCCGCCTTTTTATTAGGAACTATGCCGATATTTATCTGGAGTCACGAAGGAAAACTGTAGAAAACCTTCGTTAGCATAGCCGATTAGAAAATATCTCTAATCTCCCGGTTACGGGACGCCTTAATAATTATAATAATAATATTCAAAACTCAGAGAGACTATGTGAAGCGCTCACCCTTCCAAACACTGACCAGCCGAGACGTTGCTGTACCCGAACGAGCGACCAGCTACGCACCTAACTACATTGCTACACTACCGTGCCGGTATAAAAACACTTTATTTATTATTATATTATTAGGTATCATAAATGTATATTTTTCATACAATATAAAGAATATTAGTGCCCCATTTAGTTTTCATACTATCTATCAATAAAACTCTACCAGGAATCATTCATCTTACCACAAGGCTGAGAGGAATTTTTGGCAAGGACGAAGCCGAAGGGGATGAAGGTGATGGCGGTCTCAGTTCATTGGCTCTTATGGCTTGTTGAAGCTGTTCGAATTTGGGCCCTCGTAGATAGCGTTCAAACTTGATTGTAACCAACGGTCCCGTATTTCGTAATAGTTCTACTGCTTGATGGTTCGTCTGTCCTCTTACAGACTTGCCATTAACCTGTCGGACAAGAAATCACTTCAATTCAACAAAAAATTCTACTAACAATCAAGCATTACCTCGACTATTCGGTCATTAACCTTGATTTTCCCTGTTAAAGCTGAAGCACTACCCGCGCTCACGCTTTTCACAAATATACCGGATATTTCTTCTGTCGTAAAATTAAAAGCATTAAAACGAATTCAAAATATGTTGGGAAAATAACTAAACTGACCTTTTTCACAGACATATCCCGCTACAGTAATACCTAGACCCAGGTCATCTTTCCTTAATTCTACTGTGTAAATTTCAGTCTCTGGAAGATTAGGTTCATGAAGTGCCATATCTAAAGGCAACATCGTAGTTGGAACTGATATCAGAGGGGGTACGGTAGGTACATTCCCAATTGGCAGAGGATTCTTCACTACATCTATAACACCAGAAATAGCCTGAAAATAAATTTTGTATATTATGTACTTATATTTTATACAAAAATCAATAAATAAAAACAACTGCTGGTAAAAAAGAATGCCAGTTTTTTATTGTAAAAATGCTAAATATAAATGAGTGATCTGTTTGCTAAGGTCACTTAACCCGCGAGTGGTCGCGCTTCTCCGTGAAATGCGAGTGGACGCGTGTTAGCGTTTTGCTAACATTAAAAAATTTAAAAATTCACGTAGACCCATTGCGAGGACCAATGACAATAATAAAGGAAAAAAGTCTTATTCTCGCTAATTTGATTTTTCTATTTCTATTTGGTTACATATTTCTCCACACTGGCCATCATCAGACCATCAAAATAAAACTGTAAGTAAAATAGTATATGAGTATAAAACTCAGTCAAAACTAGCTGGATTGGAACTAAAACTTAATATAATTAGTTAAGGTGTACAACTTACAGTCGTCTCTACGTCATAACAGACAATTCCGTTCATCAAGAACGCTGAAGCAAATCACAACATAAAATAGTTGAGGGGGTTGAAGACACAAAATTGTAAAACATTAATTAAGACACAAAGGAGAACGGAAACGCATCGAAGCCCCGTTGAAACTTGAAAAATTTTTCTTTAAAAATTTGAAGGCACATGTGCTCGAGTCTCCTGTAGGAGAATCCACAAAATGGAAGTTACATATCAGCACAGATATGTAACTTCATATCAGCACTAGGTATGTTTTTTTTTTACATTTTTTACTTATTTATAAAATCTAGAAATCTGAAAGTAAATCACCTCGTTGTTTAACGCCGTGTCCTAGCTGCATCCGGGGACTGCGTGCGTGCTTTGCGTGCGTGCGTTGCGGTGAACGATTAAAATAAAACACATGAAAAGCAATGGGAGTGTCTACAGTAGACGCGTTGCCCGCAAAAGTCGTACGATAAAATGTCACCGCAACGCACGCATTGTTTTAAATTAAAATATTTAGTTTTTCATCTGTCAAAACTTTGAGATTTTTAATTTTTTACTGCGGGCAGGAAGTTTTGATTTTCATCGGGCCAGAGCGAAACATTTTGTGCAATAAGAGAAATCTATCGAAATAGGCAAAATATGGTCCACCCTGTATAATTGAAAATATTTACGAAATATGCAAAGTAACAAACGATTTGGGATGGCGTTTGAAATTTTGTTTTACCCTGTACGGTTGAATAGCAATGTTCCGATCTCACACTATTGACTCACCCTGTATACTATTGTAATGGTCCGAATATGTAATGAAATGCTTATAATAATAATAAGTATTACCACTTTTACCTTATAATATGTCGAATAATATTTGATTTTGAAAATTTGAATAGGTCTTCATACAACAGCATCATTGTTAGATAAAAGGATTAAATTCAGACTGCAGACATAGGTAAAACTTCAGAATGTTGAGGTATATATTTCGTTCTTTCACTTCTCATTCTTCTTCTCGTAAAGAGTAGATGTGCAAAGGAAGTTAATCATTTCCATGTTCTTCAATTAACGATTGCCGGTAAGTCAACATGTCATGTATCTGAGTAGGTAGCATCTTATAATAATGTAGAACTTACAACTGCAGAAGGACTAATAAGACGATCCGGATGTTGAATCAAATATTTGCTATCATCTTTTTGGCTTCTTTACTTAAATAGGTACCTACTTTAGCATTTTTCTTGATCAATAAGATAATCTCTATTACTTTCGTTAACTTTTATTTTATTTTATAAAATTAGAAATTAAGTCTCAAAACTGACAGATGTAAACAGAAAAAAATCTGTTACTTTTAATAAAGAACTTGACAACAAAGCCAGGGCAAATTTATTGTTTTTGAATCTTCCTAATGTCAAAAGTTTTCATTTGATTCCTTTAATAACCTTCAAATTCTACCTGTCATTTTTAGTGTCATAATGTTCGATGTTACAACGTGCATAAACAAATATGACCTTGGCAGACTATCTAGTAATAAATCGAGGTGTAGATACGTTGATGGCCACCAGTCTAAATTTTTAAATTTTAACCTGTTCATATAATTTCATTTAATATCAAAATTCAGATGTTGTTTGTGTGTGTTTTACGTTCTTCGAAAAACAAAATTTTAACTTACCCTGACGATACCGGTTCTGAGAACGACCGGCTTTACAAATAATATAGTGGCGTGTGTGAGTCGGACGAACATGTAAATATTTTGAGCCGGAACAAGATTACTTCGCCCCCCGGTTTTCGAGGATGCTGAACACGATGCCGTTGTCAGAATTTCTCTTTGGGGTTGCGCAACCCCTCAAAACGGCCAAAAACCACCCCCTAGAGAGATAAACCGCGCTTCAATCCATTTCCCTGCAAAAAAAACCTTCCCTTCGTTTTCGAGGATGCTGAGCACAATGGAGGTGCTGGACATCGCGTGCGACCCCGACCAACCCCTCCATCGGCCAATACTCACCCCCGAAATGGGTGATTTTTTTTTATGTATATGTAGGCGAAACGATGGACTTTGTCGAAAAACTTTTTGAAAATTCAAGTACAGAATCACAATGGCCATAATTTAAAATTATTTTGGAGTATACAGAGTGTCCCATATGAGAGTGGCATATCAAAGTTATGTTTTTTTAAATGGAATGCTTCTATGTTATTGCATTTTTAGATTGTCTGAGAAGAGGAAATAAGATTGGCTTTTACAGTTGGTGCTTAAATTCAGAAGTTTTTGAGTTATAAACAAGTGAAAATCGTCATTTTTCAAGTTCAAGGCCCTGTACAACGAAAACGGCTGAAGATAGAGAAAAACGACTTACATGTCCCTATTTTAACTTTTCATGTACTATCCTATGATGTAGATGAAATGTTTATACAGGGTGATAAAAAATTTGAAAAATTCTGAGATTTCTCTCTACGCGTCGCCAAATAAAAAAATCAAAGAAAGTACAAACTATACCATAGGATAGTACATAAAAAGTTAAAATAGGGAGCATGTTAGCCGTTTTTCTCTATCTTGAACCGATTTCATTGTACAGGGCCTTGAACTCGAAAAATGACGATTTTCACTTGTTTATAACTCAAAAACTTCTGAATTTAAACACCAACTGTAAAAGCCAATCTTATTTCCTCTTCTCAGACAATCTAAAAATGCAATAACATAGGAGCATTCCATTTAAAAAAACATTACTTTGATATGTCACTGTCATATGGGACACTCTGTATACTCCAAAATAATTTTAAATTATGGCCATTGTGATTCTGTACTTGAATTTTCAAAAAGTTTTTCGAAAAAGTCCATCGTTTGCCCTACATATACATAAAAAAAATCACCCATTTCGGGGGTGAGTATTGGCCGGTGGAGGGGTTGGTCGGGGTCGCAAGCGATGTCCAGCACCTCCATTGTCCTCAGCATCCTCGAAAACGGGGGGAAGGTTTTTTTGCAGGGAAATGGATTGAAGCGCGGTTTATCTCTCTAGGGGGTGGTTTTTGGCCGTTTTGAGCGGTTGCGCAACCCCAAAGAGAAATTCTGACAACGTCATCGTGTTCAGCATCCTCGAAAACGGAGGGGGGTAGTAATCTTGTTCCGGCTCAAAATATTTACAATTTTCGGGTTTTTTTCCGACTCACACACGCTACTAATAGTGAAATCGATTAAATCGATGCATGTCGGCGCAAAGTGCGGGAGCGGAGCACGTGCTAATACCTCCGAAATTTTGAAATTATACTTTTTCTCTGGTTTGCTGTCTATTTTAGATTAGTACGGTAAGGGGTTAAATTGTTTTCCCAAATAAATTGTGATATTGATTGTGATTATAATGATGTATTTTTAGACTCCGAAGAAGGAGACAAACAATACCCGAAATATAAGTCAGTACAAATGATAACACTGATTTAGTTTGCCCAGATTTTCAACGTGACCGATAACCCTTAGTTGTATTCCAACTAATAACTACTAATTCGGTAGTTATTAAAAAGAATATATGACATCTAATTATATACATCGTCAAGGTCTACCGGGGGCGGCGTTATGTTCTGTGGGGGCTGATCAAAATAAAAATTAAAATAACCAAATCAAGATGCGGTTGTGCGAGAACGAAGAAATGCAGGCCGGTACAGGTCAAACTACCTAAATTAAAATCTTCACGGCGTCAGGTCGGCTAGTGTCGCTATTATGAGTACCCGATCGTCGAGGCGGGGTTCTAGGAGAGCTTCGGTGCTTCAGGGAATGTGTGAGGGAAGAAGTTAGACCACTATCTCAGGCTACTCAATCACGAGGGGGCGTCGCTTACACTACTTACTCTACAGCTAGAATATTTAGTGACCCTCAGCTATGTGACCTTTGAAGACGGTGTCGGAAGTAGGCTGATACGAATGGGGAGAATAAATGGTCGGGATGCAGACAGGGTTAAATCGAAAGTACCCAAAAATGAACAAAGTTATTTCAAAATAACACCTACCTTACGTCTTGATGTTGGCGGCGATAGAAAAATAAACTTCTGAAGATGGTACAAATAACCACTAACTCGGTAAAGGACGGATAAACGGAAGAGCTGCCGCTTGCTGCTGAAGACGACGGAAAAATTAAAGACGTGTTGTAATTTGTAAACCGACGGAAAATCAAACGGGATGCTCAATTAAATCCACCCGTATTTATACCTATTCCTATCCGCTTGTAGTTGATATCGGAAAGCAAAAACGGGCACGCCGCTTTTTATATACCGCCTGGTTGTTTATTCCGGAAAGTCTTCACAAAAACGGCCGCTAACTGCATCAGTTCAGTTGCAATAAATTTCAACTCAGTGTATAAAAATCTCAAAACTTTATGGAAATTAAATTCGTATCTTCGGCTCTGCAATATTCTCACGCATTTATTTTAATAATAGAACTTTAATAATTATTTACCGGACTTTTATAAAATTTAAACTTTCCTGACTAGTAGGTACCTAATGCAGAAATGAAGGCGAAAATACGAGACTTCATTACAGTATATTGAATCTAAACTCAATCATACAGCAAAAATAAGCTAATTTTTACGCTATTAATCATTATCTTGGGATATAAAATAATAATTTAAAAAAACAATGATTTTAAATAGCTAAATAAATGGTACGAGGAAGTTTAGACTCAACTTACGTAAAAACTATGGGACATTAACATTTGAATATTCATAGGTAAACGCTCTTTTCTGTAAGAAATCACCAGGGAATTCAACGCGGATAAGTCAGGTCTTGTAAGTCCATGGGCGTGGTGTGGAGATACAATAAAATTAGATTACATAAAATTACATTACTAGTGACTCATTTCACACCAGTGGGCGCGAGATTGGTATCGTAAGAGGCGCCAGAAGACTACGACAATCCCTCGAGTGTGAAATGACACACAAGTAATGTACACTATTTTCCCACGACCACAGTTTAATGCAAATTAAAAAAATTTTAATACTCTTATTTTAAAACTTTACAAAGAAAACTAAATATTGGATTGGAAAAACTTAAAATAACAACATTTAAGAATTGTAGAAATTGAAATTAGGTCATATTATTATCATTAGGTAACTACAATTTTAATTTTATAGGTAATGGAGTTTACAAAAAATAGAGAGATTTGTCTTTGTTATTTTATATTTTTACATTTTGTGTATCGAGGATAACAACAAGATTGGCACCAATATGAATGTGTGCTTTAATTGATATTAATATTTTGAAAACGTAATAATAATAATAATAATAAATCTCTTTATTGTACCATTAAATTCAACAATCATTGATTAGTACAATAGCGTTGTAAGCGATGATAATAATTCACAAACAAAAACAAACCGCAGTAGTACACATAAATTCGCCTGCGTAATCAAAAGGTCATACGCAAGCGATTGGCATTATAACACATTGATCACAATCACAAATGCATCAGAGAAAATTCAAATAAATACGTCAAATAAACTATAGGATTTTGCTGTTTTGGGTCTACATACTACAAAATAATATGTAGTATTTAAAATTTCATAAAAAACCACCTAACCTAAGGGGTAGTACAATAATAAACTAACATGCATACTTCATATTTTACTTTTCAACTCTAGAGTGATATTTGTAGTTTTCGAAGTAAGTAACTAAATAGTGTGCTATTTGTCATTTTTGCAGGTGGTCGTCGGAAAAATATACTATAATGGTTTAATAAAAATTGCTTACATGAAGCTGTAGTTCACTTTGTTGAGTTGTGCAGATATACGGGCTAGAAAAAACAGGATGAAGCTGTGATATTGATTCGGCATAACCGTTTTCTATTAAATGTCTATCCAGTTCTAGAGGATCCCCCAGAATCTTGGTCGGAACGATGGCAGCCTGACTGTTTAACGCCTGAAAAAAGTTTAACTTGAATTAACGCCTGAAATAACTTTCGAAACAAAATAAGTATCCAATAATAACTCATCATTATGCGAAGAGTAAAAAAAACATGAAAAAAGTAAGTATGGGAATTTATTATTAGTTATTATTATTATACAAGGGAAAAAAGTAATAAATTGTAACTCGAAATGTGATAAATACATTAAGAGATAAAATCGTAAGTTTTTTTTTGTGTATAAGTTACAATTTCTTCTGTGAGAAGAAAACCCCGGTCCCAGAAGATCAGAACATAATTAGGTAACTGAAAATAATGTCGGACCGTTGATCTGTAATGAATTTAAATTTTCAAACTGGTCGACTTCTGTAGTACCTATCTACCTAATCGACGTTGTAACGAAGCGATTTAATTCGATAAATGCCGTAATTTAATTAAAATTGTAAGTTTTCAATGAGAGAATTTAATAATTTGAATAGTGATTATTCTTGAAATTGCTGATTGATGATAAATAAAACACTACTGTTTAAAAAAATTCTACTGATGTATATTGCTGGATATTAACGTTACACGTGTTTCACTACTTTGTAGCATCTTCAGACGTATGTAAATAAAATTATTGATATAGTAACATAGTATTATATAGTCGTGGGGAGGTTTAATACCAAACACGATGAGTGCCGGACGTAAACTGATTTATTTAAATATAAAATAAAACCAGAAACATGAAATGTATTAATTGTCATTGTCAATATCACAGATCACTAAATATTATAAGATTATAATAATAAATAAATAAGTACCAGGCAACCAGTAATTCAGTTACCTGACATCCCCCTTTTTACAGAACAATTTTTAAATAATGTAGAGCACTATGACATACATTTATTAAATTAAAACAACAATTGTTGTACTCTTACATCTGAAGTATTGTGAATTACATTAAACTGAAATTGAGTTTTTGAAATATAACAAAAATTATTTACAGTGTCCATCCTTAACTTTTAAATGTAAATATTAACATAAAATTTACTCTCCCTCATGTCACCAAAATATCTCTAAATTAAATATTCTACAATAATCAACAACATGTTGGTTCTTACCAGCTAGAAAAAATTAAACTTATCTTACTTATACTAAAAATTGATTTACGAATTAAAAAGAACAGGGGTTCTAACTGTTCTTCCGGATCTAGTCACATACAAATCTGAAGACGGCTGACAAGCTCTATTTTCGTCATTAATTTGATCATTTAATTGATCTTTGTCATCCGATAAATCAGATGTGATGGACTGAGGATCTTCATCATCAAAATCATATTCATATCTATGTGAATTATATGAATTTGTAAAGTTTTTTACATTAGATTTTATGAACTTACTATTTCTAACAATCATAGAATTATCTGCTCTTAAAATTTTATAAGTTCTATCTTTCAAGACATCTACTATCTTTCCCTTTCTCCATCTAGACTGTGGTTTATCTTGGTAACAGATGCTATCACCCCTTTTAAATGATTTTCTGAAATGAGCATTTCTATCATAGTATTTTTTATATGATCCTTGAGCTGAATTTAATTTATTATGAAAATGCTTTTTATTAATGATTTTTGGTTCTAGCATCGATGGTTTTCTAGGTATGTCATCACGTAGTATGCGCGACATTAATATTTGAGCTGGGGTAAATGAATTGTAAACGGGAGTATTGCGGTATGCCAGCAATGACATGTAAATATCTTCGCCATTTTCAAAACATTTTTTCATCATGTTTTTTACCGTTTGAATAGTACGTTCCGCTAGGCCGTTCGCTTGCTGATGATACGGCGATGATGTTACATGTTTGAAGTTCCAAGACTCTGAAAACCATTCAAACTTCTGACTAACTAAATTTGGAGCATTATCTGAAATCAAAAAATTTGGAATACCATGTCTTGCAAAAATGCTTTTCAATTTATTTATTATGTTTTCTGATGATGTGTTATTTTTAAGACTTACAAGTTCAAAATATTTGAAATAGTAGTCTCTACCACCAGGAGATAATTTTCACGTCTAAATTCAAATAAATCAACTCCAACTTTACTCCACGGTTTCTTAGGAATTTCAATATTTTGTAGGAATTCTTTAGGTTTTGAATTTGAAAAAGTTTGACATACTTCACATCTATTTACAATATTCTCAATTTGAGAAGATATACCAGGCCAGTATACTGATTCTTGAGCTCTCTGTAAACATTTATTAATTCCAAAATGTCCTAGATGCAAACTGTTAAGAACTTTGCTTCTCATCTTTGCCGGAATAATTATTCTCTGATTTTTATAAATTATGCCATTAGCTTCAGTTATCTCATTTTTAAATTTATAATACGGTCGTATGTCTACCGGAATTTTAGTTTTACTTTTTGGCCATCCATCAATTATATATTTTTGCAATAATTTCAATTCATTGTCTGTTAGAGTCAGTTTTTTCAATTCGAGCAGTCTTTCCTCAGTTATTGATACATTTTTTTCTATTAAACAAATTTGAGCTTCTAAATCTTTATTATCAACATATTTTTTATCGATCGTGGCACGTGACAAACTGTCAGCAATTACCAGATCTTTGCCAGGCTTATAAATTAGATTTATATCATATTTTTGCAAAGACAGTAACATTCTCTGTAACCTCGCAGGGCACATATTTAATAGTTTCTCAAAAATATTAATAAGTGGTTTGTGATCAGTTTCGGCTGTGAATCTTCGACCAAATACATACTGATGAAATTTTTCCACCCCGAAACAAACAGCTAACAATTCTTTTTCTATTTGTGCGTATCTAGTCTGAGTGTCTGTCATAACTCTAGATGCATAAGCACAGGGCTTGTCACCTTGCAGTAATGCTGCACCTAAACCGTTTTTAGAAGCATCAACTGAAATTACTACTTCATTTGGATGAAAAATGTTTAATGAATCACTAGATATTATAATTTGTTTTAATTTATTAAACGCATCCTCATGTATTTTTTGCCAATTGAAAACCGTATTATTTTTAATTCAATCACGTAAGGGTTTTGTTTTTTCTGATAAATTATTTACAAATCTACCCACATATGTTTTAAGACCTAGAAATCTCTGAACATCTTTCTTGTCTTTAGGTATAAGCATATTTTTTATTGCTTCTGTTTTTTCATCGTCGATTGAGATACCATCTTTTGAAAATTTATAACCTAAATATGTCACTTCGCTTTTATTAAATTTGCATTTATCTACATTAAATTTGACATTATTTTTTCTTGCCACTTCTAAAACAGATTTTAGCCTTTTATTATGCTGTTCCTGATCTTCACCCCATACTAACAAATCATCTATGTAAACAGCTACACCTTCAGCTTTAAACATTTGCCTAAACCCGTCCTGAAAAAGTTCACTTGCTGCCTTTATACCAAATGGCATTCGTAAGAATTTGTAAGTGCCAAAAATAGTTCCAAAAGTACATAATTTGCTGCTATCTTCATCTAGAGGTATACACCAAAAACTTGAGGTTACATCTAAAGTAGAGAAAAATTTTGCATTTTTTAATTTTGAGGAAATTTCATCAAATGTCGGTATTTTACAATGTTGTTTTTTCATTACTTTATTAAGATCACGCGGATCTAGACAAATACGTAGAGAACCATTTGCTTTTTTCACCAATACTACTGCATTTAACCATTCAGTGGTTTCATTTACTTTTTTAATAATTTTGTTTTCTTCCATGTGATCCAAACATTTTTTTACCTCTTTTTCTAATGCAAAAGGAATTTTACGAATGGGCTGAACAACCGGTTTGGCACCTTCTTCTATTTCAATATGATAAGGTAGACCAATGTTACCTATGTCTTCAAAGACATCTTTATATTCTATAAGTAAGTTATCTATTTCTGAATTATTATTTGTGACATCATCTATTCTTTTAATCATCCCCAAATGAGTACTAGCACCTAGTCCCAAGATGGATTGATAGTTTTCTTTAGTTACATAGAAATCTAAATTATAAATTTCTTTTTTATATTCAACATCTGTATTAAGTTTACCTAAAATTTTAATTTTTTGTTTTGTATAAGTCATTAAAATATCGTCGAAATTTCTGATTTTATCAAGTAAACAAGGATTTATCTTAATTAATTTATCTTTAGATATTAAATTCACTTTTGCTCCACAATCTATTTTGAATTTCGTACTCACATTGTTTATTTTTATTTCAGTTAAACACTCCTTGTTTTGGTCTGGATTACCACATACTTCATCTATTGTAAGAGTGTCATTACTTGTTATTGCATTTTCTTCTTGTTGTCTCATCATGTTTTCTTCATTTGTTTCAATTAAATTGATGTGGTTCATTCTGCAAGCATAAGAAAAATGATTGAATTTCTTACATACCGTGCATTGCTTCCCAAATGCAGGACATTTTTATTAATTTCATTAGTCTTCTTGCATTTTGTGCAGTTGACAATCATCTGATTTCTTGACCTTGACATTGATGTGCTGTTATTTCTGCCATTATTTTTCCGCGATACTGCGTTTTGATTGCTGCGTTGCCAGGTCTGCTTCCACTATTACGATATCGATACTCGTGATGATAGTTTGCTGATGCAGGACTTGAGGATTTGACAACGTTGGATTGTTGTCTGGAAGTATTTCTCACCACGTCGACCTCCAGGTTGCCTCTCGCTTTACTGGTCATCTCCTTGTTTTGTTGCTTCGTATTTTCTGCTATTATACAGAATTCCACAGCTTTATCCAGGTCAGGCTGGTTTTTTCTAGAAGTTTTTCTCGTAAATTATCTTCTTTGATTCCGATAATTAACATAGTTTTCACCAAATCGTCTTGTAGATCTCCTAATTCACTCTGCTTTGTCTCGTTTTTGAGTTCAGTAACAAATTGTTCGATTGTTTCATTGGTTTGTCGATATGACAGAAATTTGTATCGTTCATAAACGATGTTTTTCTTTGGCACAAAATAATTATCAAATTTATTAATTAGAGGTTCTAATTTGTCTTCCTCTTCTTTCGGAATGATGAACGTCATATATATTGGAATGGCATCTTCTCCTAGGAAATGAAGAAGTTATGCACATAGCATCCCTTGATTTTTCATATCGAGATTCGCCGCTTTGACATAATTTCTGAATTTCAGTAGCCAAATTTTCCAATTTTCGGCCATATTGCCGGACATGCACATTGGTGCCGGTCCTTTGATATCCATACTTAATTTTACTTTTTCTTCTTCACTAACACTTATTGTTACTTTTTTATCTTCTTTCGTCATGCGTGCCTTTAATTTTTACTTTTATTTACTTTAAATTATATTGCTCGTAGGTACTTTATTAATTTATACTTCGACTTTCAATTATTAAAATGACGAACTAACACTGATACTGATACTGATACTGACTACTGATACTGACTGCGCCATATTATATAGTCGTGGGGAGGTTTAATACCAAACACGACGAGTGCCGGACGTAAACTGATTTATTCAAATATAAAATAAAACCAGAAACATGAAATGTATTAATTGTCATTGTCAATATCACAGATCACTAAATAATATTAGATTATAATAATAAATAAATAAGTACCAGGCAACCAGTAATTCAGTTACCTGACACATAGCAACAGTATGGTAACCTAAGTGATCATAAAACAAGTAACTAGATTTAAATGAATTTTTAACAGAACTAACTGAATCATAATATAATTTCTTCAGAATCTTCTTAGTTGTTGATATCAACAAGAAAATCAAGTAGTGGAGAATGATATGTGTCTAGCTGTTCATTTATTACTGTATATTGTTGATTATGTAAATGTCGGTGGATCTATTATTACATAATCAACAATCCTGGTCACGGCACCAACGTAGGGTCCTATCCACTAGACGATCACGGCCCAGGTAAAACCACAAACCCAGGTAAAAACACGATCACAAACAGTAAGTAATGTTGGCCATTTGATTTGAAATCAGGGCGGGATAATCTCAATTCAAATCAAACATTCAGAACGGGAATCCAAACAGTCATTCATGACAGACAAGTTAACATTTCAAATGTCAGAGGTACTTCTTTTTCAAGCATCCAGTTAAAGGGGGCCACATTACTGAATTTGCTGCGCATGACGCAGGATCTCAAGTTTTAAAGGTAGGTTACACTACAGATTTGGCGCATGTGACCAGGATACACAGTACATGAAGCATTGTGGAGGTTTGAGATTATTTTAATAGTTTTCTTGTTTTTTTTTTTGTTTGATTCTATTTCTTTCGACGACGACAATCTTCTCTTTGGTATTATTTTTCTCTTCAACCCTTCTCTGTGTTTTTTTTTTCTTCAACCTCGAAACACACAATCGAGACAAGCGTTCAGTTCAAACGTTGCAATTAAAGGTGTCACAGTTCTTCAGACACATTCAAAGCAATCGTTAAATGAAGAAAGGACAAAAACAAGGACGCAGTCCTTCCGACAAGTTCAAAACAGTCGCATCGATTCAGGTCAGGAGCAAAGTGCTTCACACACCATCGGGTAGTCACAGGTCAATTCAGTTCAGGGGCGCATTGCTCCACCCGCAAGTCAAAGAGTCACAACGATTCAGGTCAGGAGCGCAGAAACACAGCCGAAACACGATCATGCCTTAAAACACCCACGAGGCCACACAACGCAGGGGCGGGGGGCACACAAAACACCCACGGGGCCACATAACGCAGGGGCGAGGGGCACACAAAAACACCCACGGGGACACACCACGCAGGGGCGGGGGGCACACAAAACCACTCACGGGGTCACACGAAGCAGGGACGGGGGGCACACAAAACCACCCGCGGGGACACACACAACGCAGGGGCAGGGGACACACAAAAATATTCACGGGGTCACACAAAGCAGGAGCGGGGGGCACACAAAACACTCACGGGGTCACACAAAGCAGGGGCGGGGGGACACACAAAAATACTCAGGGGGTCACAGAACGCAGGAGCTGGGGGCACACGAAAACGCTCTTGGACACCGAAGCACACACACATACTCAAAACACTCACGGGGGCATCCACGCCAGGGCCGCACACATTCATAACACTCCCAGTGATTCACGACAGGATCACCGACATTGACACACGTTCAAAACACTCAGAGTGATTCACAACAGGAGCACCGACACTCAGACACATTCGAAACACTCAGGATGGTTCACAACAGGGGCGCAGACATTCGCACACCTGTGCAAAACACTCAGGGGGGCCACTCAATCAGAGGCGCATACACTCAACACTCAGGGGGCTGTTCCAAGTAGAAACGCACCCGTTCAAAACACTCTGAGCTCATTCGAAACGAGGGCGAAATCATCCGCACACACTCAAAAACAATCAGGGCGACATTAAGAGCAGGGGCGAAGTGGTTCGACCTTTGCCCGAACAAATTAGGGGTAAAATAAATAAATATTGTATGGCTGTGGTAAAGACCAAGTGTCAGAAGTTTTCAAGTAGCCTCAAGGGCCTCTGACATAACTTAACGACTGCTGTGAAGCAGCCGGGACCCCCTTTTTAACGTACCTTCCGGAGCACGATCGGTCACGGAACTTTTTTTTTTACCACTATAATTTTGGTCACCCATCCAAGTACTGACCAAAGAAAGCCATGCTGCCCTTTAGAGATCGTTTGACCGAAACTCTAACAGTTTGGCTATTGTGACCGATTAATAAATGTTAATATTTAGGGGTCTTTTAATATTTTTTATTTTGTTACCCCACATTTATAAATCTTATAAATTAGGAGTAACAAAACAACACACACACACACACACACACATCATTATTATTGTTATTATTTCTTGTTTGAATGTCGATACTGCTGTGTATACAGGGTGATTGATTGAAACGCCACATTAGAAAAAATTCGACTTCCAAATGATCTAGGAATCTGAAATTTGGAACTTAGGCAACATACCTAATAAGGAGTCAAAATGAAATATTACCAAGATGGCAGCACATTTAAAAATGGCGAAAGCAATGGCCATCTTTGTTTTTTTGAATGGGACACCCTATATTTTATTGCATTTTCAGATTGTCTGAGAAAATGTAATAACAATAATGTTTATAGTTGCATTTTAAATTGAGTGGGCTATGAGTTATAAACAAGTGAAAATCGCAATTTTCCAACTTTAAACCCATTTACCACAAAAACGGCCCATAATATCAAAAAACGGCTTACATGTTCCTATCTTAACTTTTTATAAGGCATCCAATTATGCAGTTGAAATTTTTATACAAGGTGGTGAAATTTATCACATTTTTCATCACCCTGCATAAACATTTAAACTATACAGTAGGATACCAGATAAAAATTTAAGATAGGGACATGTAAGCCGTTTTCTGATATCTTAAGCCGTTTTCGTGGTAAATGGGTTTAAAGTTGAAAAATTGCGATTTTCACTTGTTTATAACTCATAGCCTACTCAATTTAAAATGCAACTATAAACACTATTGTTATTACATTTTCTCAGACAATCTGAAAATGCAATAAAATATAGGGTGTCCCATTCAAAAAAACAAAGATGGCCATTGCTTTCGCCATTTTTAAATGTGCTGCCATCTTGGTAATATTTCATTTTGACTCCTTATTAGGTATGTTGCCTAAGTTCCAAATTTCAGATTCCTAGATCATTTGGAAGTCGAATTTTTTCTAATGTGGCGTTTCAATCAATCACCCTGTATTTTGGTTCGCAGGTTTATACGAATTTGGAAACGACTGGATCAGTGGAGTCAGACGTAGGAGCGTGGGCCCAACCCAGAGGACAGCGGAACCAATCAAAGCCATGAAAGAAAAGTCGTTGCAACCAAGGATGGTTCTCTCTGTGGTCAGTTACAACCATTCAGGGTCACTCGCTGGAATGGAGGTCTGGCTGCGTGGTAGTCAACGATACGAGTTCAGGCTGTGCTGGAGTCGACGATACGAGTTCTGGCTGTGCTGGAGTCGCCGATGCGAGGTCTGGCTGCGCTGGAGTCGACGATATGAGGTCTGGCTACGCTGGAGTCGACAATATGAGCTCAGGCTGCGCTGGAGGCAGCGATACAAGCTCAGCGTTTTCTTGACGAGCTACGCAGTTGCCACCGGTAAACAAAATTTTTCTTCGATCGCCAGGATGTCATTTGTTTTAATCAGTGTATCGGTTTAAGGTCAGCAATTTTATGAAACATTGTGAACGACATGTGTCGTACTAGCTTTCAAGAGTAATAGGAATTGTTAGATTGCACTGTTGACATTTGTAAATAACCTGACATGAAGATAGACTCTTTTCAATGCTTTTCACTCACTATCTTCATGAGGCGTCTGAAGTAACCCAGATTGCCTTTACAAATATCAATGCGCATGCTAAAATCGAAAATGTAGAGTTCCTTCCATTCACTTATATTCTATGCATTCGAATATCAGTTGTCAAGCTTTCAAACCTACATACGGCAAATGTCACTGTCAGTCCCCTCTTGGTAATCACATGGCAGTTCCAGCGGAAGTGAGGACATCTTTGTGAGTTCAAGCACTAATGGAAGAATAACGACATAATGAGCTAAACAGGTTATAAATAGGGGTGACCTCCCCAAAACGAGGCTTCTTCTTCTGCACTTCCTAGATAGACGACCACATCAAGTTAGCAGCGATTTATTTAAAGGTTACCTCGTGCTCGAGTGTTGCTTCCAAACCAAAAACAAAAGTTTTGTTATTATCTCTTGTAAGTACGATTCCACCTGTTATTTATTATTGTTGAATTTGATGTCTGTTTAACATTACCCAAGTAAGTACCTACATACGTACCGTATAATTATTTTTTTCATTTTATTTCAATGGCAAAATTATTAATCTTTCATATTAATTAGGGTTGAATTTCGTCACGTTTTACCAGCCATGTCTCATTTTTACCTGCAGTTTATTCAACAGATTTGTTTAAATTAATTTATTTCACAGTTTCTAAATAACGAGTTTTGATTAAGGAATAATAATTTCTAAAATAATGATAGGAAATTCTAAAATTGGCTTAAAGAAAGTTTATTGAATAATTAACTTCCACATTTACCTGCAGTTTATTCAACAGATTTGTTTAAATTAATTTATTTCACAGTTTCTAAACAACGAGTTTTGATTAAGGAATAATAATTTCTAAAATAATGATAGGAAATTCTAAAATTGGCTTAAAGAATGTTTATTGAATAATTAACTTCCACATTCCTGTAGGTACCTATGAAGGTTATAATTAACGATCTTATTTTAATCACATCTCTCATACACGTGCGTGGTTTTTGTTAGAAATCGATTAACAAATTGTAAAGAACTTCTTTCTCTTATTTTATATTTTATGTATCATTCGATCTGAACTAACATGTGCTTCATGTGTCACCTTTATATTTTATTGTAATTTTACAAATCACGGGACTCTGCTCTATTTATTTATGTTGCCATTCATGCCTGAATTTATTAACCTGTGTGTGTCAAAATGTTTATTTAATTCTTCTACATTTTATTTTATGCTCTTTACTGAGAACGTAACCAAACCGAACCATTAATCGAACCAACCATTTTGTTTAGTCTCTCCAGAATAATGTTTAGTCGACTCGCTTCATTCTTATTATATATTTTCTAACCATCGATTGCTACCATCCACATTTTATAACCATGTACCTACTTATTATGTCTTGCCGTGTTTTTATCTCATGTCACATTTTCGTTCTTTATTCTTATTTTACTTGCCGTTTATTTACCCATTTACTTGATCGATACCAATATTTTAAATTGTCTACCGAACATTCTTGATTTAATTGTTGATTGTTGACTTATATTCTTTTGATTATTTATTTATATTTCATGAACATATTAATTATTCAACAAAACTGTCCAATCGATAATGATGTATCTTGATTTCAAATTGATCTTTGTAAATGTAAAGTCAGGTTCTCTTATTTTTCTGTGAAATCAATCAATGTAGAAGTCAGTTCTCGTTCTTCGTCAAACTCAATTCAAAGGGGTGGATAATTTTGATTGATAATTGTTTACCGAACTATTGAACTACGAATGTATGGGCCTTATGTAAATCTAACTAACATTTTCGTCCTTGCCACGAGGGGGTCAAGTAAGCAGCCAACGGATTGCCTCCTTACCATCGGACTCCGGAAAGGGACCCTCCCAACTATAGGCGGGTTGCCTCCTAATCACGGACCTCGTTACATCGTCATACCAACAAAACCCATTCCCATGGTTATCTTGAAGACCTAAATTTCTGTGGTAATGCTTCTGTTTAAAATGATTAGCGCAAATGAGTCTCATTTGAATTGAAATGAAAGAGGGCTCATTAGTTTTGGTGACAGTTGTCGAGACGATCGATCTACGGTTTTCAAACCACCGTTGATTCTTTTTATTTAGGGATAATGATCGAGGTTTTCTCGGCCACGCTCTTTTACTCGTGAATCCCAGCGAGCGTAATAAGGCACTGTTAGGTTTTTCTTAGAATAAAGTAGGTGTTTTTAAAATTCCTTGGTTTCATTAATCTCAAATCTCCCACCTTTTGCTTCATGTCTGTGTATAAAAGAACCAATAACACGGTAAGAGGTTAGTACGAACACAACGGAAGGTCCAAACAAGGTGAAAACTAGACGAACACGAGCCCAGGTAAAACCACAAACCCAGGTAAAAACACGATCACAAACAGTAAGTAATGTTGGCCATTTGATTTGAAATCAGGGCGGGATAATCTCAATTCAAATCAAACATTAAGAGCTGGAATCCAAACAGTCATTCATGACAGACAAGTTGACATTTCAAATGTCAGAGGTTCTTCTTTTTCAAGCATCCAGTTAAAGGAGGCCACATTACTGAATTTGCTGCACATGACGCAGGATCTCAAGTTTTATAGGTAGGTTACACTACATTGTGAATTTCTAAGAAAAACAAAAATAATACTATTATCTGCAAATGTCTTTCGCGAGACACGTGATCTGCTGTTCATCGAGTACGTCACAATAACGTCAAATTTAACCGGAAACCAATCTCCATAATAGGTCAGTAGAATGGAATTTTGAGTTTGCGTTACCATGCACAAATTTTGTACTATACGAAATATCAATAGAGGATCATTAGGAAATGTTAAATCCAAATTTACAGCACCGTGCGATTTTTTTTACCCACTTATGCAGAAAAGCGTTTTTTCTTATATTTTCACGAATATATTGGCTCCTATCTATCGCACATAAGCAAATGACATATCATTCTCTTTGTTATGGAATTACCTACATTTTTTATACAAATATTTTTTTGTTACAGTGATAATAAAAAAAATATTGAGGTTTAAAGTTAAAAATTTGTCTGTCGAATTAGGTTTTTTGCAAATTACTTTTTTTTTTGCATTTTAACGCCGGAAAGTTCTAGTAGTTTTCTGAAGAACAGTGCAGTTGGAAAACCTGTGCAGCGGTAGGTCAATCTTGAAAATCCAAGTATCCAGTCTCCGGCAATTTACGCGCAAACATGTGCATGTCGGTGCTGATATTGATATTGATATTGATATTGAGGGTGTCAGATGCGCTGCGACCTATTAAGATGGCCATTGCTTTCGCCATTTTTAAATGTGCTGCCATCTTGGTAATATTTCATTTTGACTCCTTATTAGGTATGTTGCCTAAGTTCCAAATTTCAGATTCCTAGATCATTTGGAAGTCGAATTTTTTCTAATGTGGCGTTTCAATCAATCACCCTGTATTTTGGTTCGCAGGTTTATACGAATTTGGAAACGACTGGATCAGTGGAGTCAGACGTAGGAGCGTGGGCCCAACCCAGAGGACAGCGGAACCAATCAAAGCCATGAAAGAAAAGTCGTTGCAACCAAGGATGGTTCTCTCTGTGGTCAGTTACAACCATTCAGGGTCACTCGCTGGAATGGAGGTCTGGCTGCGTGGTAGTCAACGATACGAGTTCAGGCTGTGCTGGAGTCGACGATACGAGTTCTGGCTGTGCTGGAGTCGCCGATGCGAGGTCTGGCTGCGCTGGAGTCGACGATATGAGGTCTGGCTACGCTGGAGTCGACAATATGAGCTCAGGCTGCGCTGGAGGCAGCGATACAAGCTCAGCGTTTTCTTGACGAGCTACGCAGTTGCCACCGGTAAACAAAATTTTTCTTCGATCGCCAGGATGTCATTTGTTTTAATCAGTGTATCGGTTTAAGGTCAGCAATTTTATGAAACATTGTGAACGACATGTGTCGTACTAGCTTTCAAGAGTAATAGGAATTGTTAGATTGCACTGTTGACATTTGTAAATAACCTGACATGAAGATAGACTCTTTTCAATGCTTTTCACTCACTATCTTCATGAGGCGTCTGAAGTAACCCAGATTGCCTTTACAAATATCAATGCGCATGCTAAAATCGAAAATGTAGAGTTCCTTCCATTCACTTATATTCTATGCATTCGAATATCAGTTGTCAAGCTTTCAAACCTACATACGGCAAATGTCACTGTCAGTCCCCTCTTGGTAATCACATGGCAGTTCCAGCGGAAGTGAGGACATCTTTGTGAGTTCAAGCACTAATGGAAGAATAACGACATAATGAGCTAAACAGGTTATAAATAGGGGTGACCTCCCCAAAACGAGGCTTCTTCTTCTGCACTTCCTAGATAGACGACCACATCAAGTTAGCAGCGATTTATTTAAAGGTTACCTCGTGCTCGAGTGTTGCTTCCAAACCAAAAACAAAAGTTTTGTTATTATCTCTTGTAAGTACGATTCCACCTGTTATTTATTATTGTTGAATTTGATGTCTGTTTAACATTACCCAAGTAAGTACCTACATACGTACCGTATAATTATTTTTTTCATTTTATTTCAATGGCAAAATTATTAATCTTTCATATTAATTAGGGTTGAATTTCGTCACGTTTTACCAGCCATGTCTCATTTTTACCTGCAGTTTATTCAACAGATTTGTTTAAATTAATTTATTTCACAGTTTCTAAATAACGAGTTTTGATTAAGGAATAATAATTTCTAAAATAATGATAGGAAATTCTAAAATTGGCTTAAAGAAAGTTTATTGAATAATTAACTTCCACATTTACCTGCAGTTTATTCAACAGATTTGTTTAAATTAATTTATTTCACAGTTTCTAAACAACGAGTTTTGATTAAGGAATAATAATTTCTAAAATAATGATAGGAAATTCTAAAATTGGCTTAAAGAATGTTTATTGAATAATTAACTTCCACATTCCTGTAGGTACCTATGAAGGTTATAATTAACGATCTTATTTTAATCACATCTCTCATACACGTGCGTGGTTTTTGTTAGAAATCGATTAACAAATTGTAAAGAACTTCTTTCTCTTATTTTATATTTTATGTATCATTCGATCTGAACTAACATGTGCTTCATGTGTCACCTTTATATTTTATTGTAATTTTACAAATCACGGGACTCTGCTCTATTTATTTATGTTGCCATTCATGCCTGAATTTATTAACCTGTGTGTGTCAAAATGTTTATTTAATTCTTCTACATTTTATTTTATGCTCTTTACTGAGAACGTAACCAAACCGAACCATTAATCGAACCAACCATTTTGTTTAGTCTCTCCAGAATAATGTTTAGTCGACTCGCTTCATTCTTATTATATATTTTCTAACCATCGATTGCTACCATCCACATTTTATAACCATGTACCTACTTATTATGTCTTGCCGTGTTTTTATCTCATGTCACATTTTCGTTCTTTATTCTTATTTTACTTGCCGTTTATTTACCCATTTACTTGATCGATACCAATATTTTAAATTGTCTACCGAACATTCTTGATTTAATTGTTGATTGTTGACTTATATTCTTTTGATTATTTATTTATATTTCATGAACATATTAATTATTCAACAAAACTGTCCAATCGATAATGATGTATCTTGATTTCAAATTGATCTTTGTAAATGTAAAGTCAGGTTCTCTTATTTTTCTGTGAAATCAATCAATGTAGAAGTCAGTTCTCGTTCTTCGTCAAACTCAATTCAAAGGGGTGGATAATTTTGATTGATAATTGTTTACCGAACTATTGAACTACGAATGTATGGGCCTTATGTAAATCTAACTAACATTTTCGTCCTTGCCACGAGGGGGTCAAGTAAGCAGCCAACGGATTGCCTCCTTACCATCGGACTCCGGAAAGGGACCCTCCCAACTATAGGCGGGTTGCCTCCTAATCACGGACCTCGTTACATCGTCATACCAACAAAACCCATTCCCATGGTTATCTTGAAGACCTAAATTTCTGTGGTAATGCTTCTGTTTAAAATGATTAGCGCAAATGAGTCTCATTTGAATTGAAATGAAAGAGGGCTCATTAGTTTTGGTGACAGTTGTCGAGACGATCGATCTACGGTTTTCAAACCACCGTTGATTCTTTTTATTTAGGGATAATGATCGAGGTTTTCTCGGCCACGCTCTTTTACTCGTGAATCCCAGCGAGCGTAATAAGGCACTGTTAGGTTTTTCTTAGAATAAAGTAGGTGTTTTTAAAATTCCTTGGTTTCATTAATCTCAAATCTCCCACCTTTTGCTTCATGTCTGTGTATAAAAGAACCAATAACACGGTAAGAGGTTAGTACGAACACAACGGAAGGTCCAAACAAGGTGAAAACTAGACGAACACGAGCCCAGGTAAAACCACAAACCCAGGTAAAAACACGATCACAAACAGTAAGTAATGTTGGCCATTTGATTTGAAATCAGGGCGGGATAATCTCAATTCAAATCAAACATTAAGAGCTGGAATCCAAACAGTCATTCATGACAGACAAGTTGACATTTCAAATGTCAGAGGTTCTTCTTTTTCAAGCATCCAGTTAAAGGAGGCCACATTACTGAATTTGCTGCACATGACGCAGGATCTCAAGTTTTATAGGTAGGTTACACTACATTGTGAATTTCTAAGAAAAACAAAAATAATACTATTATCTGCAAATGTCTTTCGCGAGACACGTGATCTGCTGTTCATCGAGTACGTCACAATAACGTCAAATTTAACCGGAAACCAATCTCCATAATAGGTCAGTAGAATGGAATTTTGAGTTTGCGTTACCATGCACAAATTTTGTACTATACGAAATATCAATAGAGGATCATTAGGAAATGTTAAATCCAAATTTACAGCACCGTGCGATTTTTTTTACCCACTTATGCAGAAAAGCGTTTTTTCTTATATTTTCACGAATATATTGGCTCCTATCTATCGCACATAAGCAAATGACATATCATTCTCTTTGTTATGGAATTACCTACATTTTTTATACAAATATTTTTTTGTTACAGTGATAATAAAAAAAATATTGAGGTTTAAAGTTAAAAATTTGTCTGTCGAATTAGGTTTTTTGCAAATTACTTTTTTTTTTGCATTTTAACGCCGGAAAGTTCTAGTAGTTTTCTGAAGAACAGTGCAGTTGGAAAACCTGTGCAGCGGTAGGTCAATCTTGAAAATCCAAGTATCCAGTCTCCGGCAATTTACGCGCAAACATGTGCATGTCGGTGCTGATATTGATATTGATATTGATATTGAGGGTGTCAGATGCGCTGCGACCTATTAAGATCTATTGTGCCCCCTCTTCTCTGCTTCTTTGGAGTATATTCCCTTCATTGAAGCAGCCTCTCCAACTCCGTTTCCCTTAGGAATTTCAGGATTTGAAGAGGATCAAGGCCGGGCAAAGCCCCCCCGTTGAGCTGGTGTTGGCCCAGAACATCGTTTCTTTCACGTTCTAGGGCTTCGCAGTTCATCAATAGGTGACGAGGAGTCTCGTTTTCTTCCCTGCAGAGTCTGCAAACGCCATATTTTTCTATACCAAGTTTCCTCAGGTGTTCATTGAGCTTGCAATGACCTGTTAGGAATCCTGTTAGCATTCTGAGACTTCCTTTGTTGAGGGTCAGGAGTTTCCTTGACCTTTCTCGGTTAAAGTTCCCGAGGAGCTCCTTGGATTGTCTCAATCCTGAGAGGTTATTCCAATGGATTTCTCTCAGTTTTTCTTCTTCCTTACAAAGTTCTGCCTTGAAGAACGTGTCTTCAAGGCTACAGAATGGTTCTGGTCCTATAAAGGGTGTCGATGCTCCTTTTCTTGCCAATGAGTGGGCACGTTCGTTTTCCTCAATCCCAGTGTGTCCTGGTATCCATTTGAGGTGAATTTTGTTCTCTCTGCCTAGTTTATTGAGTTTTTGTAGGCAGTTCCATGCCATTTTTGAGCTGATGATAGGAGAGCTCAGCGTCTTTATGGCTGCTTGACTGTCTGTCAGTATTGCTATTTCCCTATTTTTATAGTTTCTGTCGAGGTTTATTTGGGCGCATACTTCTATTGCGTACAGTTCCGCTTGAAGTATGCTTGGGGATGTTCCCATCGGCTCGGAGTAGTTGGTGCCTGGCCCATATACTCCTGCCCCAGTTCCCTCGGTGGCCTTTGAGCCGTCTGTGTACCATCTTATTGTACCTTCTTTGAAAGTGTGAATGGATGTGTTGCTCCATTCTTCTTTCGTAGACAGTTCCATGATGAAGTTTCTCTTGAAGCTGAATTTCTTGACAGTTTTGTCTTTTGGCATTATCAGGAGGTTTTTACAGATGTTCAGGGGTTGATTCCCCTCGGTCCGTAGTCCCCCCCTGATCCCCATTCTTGACATTCTGAGTTGAGCCTCCGCGGCACTTCTCTCAATCACTAAGTGCAGTGGTGTGAGATCTAGAATTACTTCCAACGCTGCTGTTGGGCATGTTCTCATTGCTCCTGTGATGCAGAGGCATGCAAGTCTCTGGATCTTCTCGAGTGTTTTCCTCGCTGTTATTAGCTTGGTCCTCTTGTACCAGACGACCGCTCCGTATGTGATGATGGGTCTCACTAGCATGGTGTACATCCAGCGTAAAATGGATGGGTTACAACCCCATGCATTCCCCGCCATTCTCCTGCACACCATGAGTACGGATGTGGCCTTACTTACTGTTGCACTTAAGTGCTTGTTCCACATTAGCTTCTTATCCAGTGTTATTCCCAGATATTTTACTTCTTCCTTCCATTCTAACTCGACTCCATTCAAGTCGATGGTTTTGAGGTTTGGAAGCTTGTTTTTTCTTGTGAATGGTATCAGTGTAGTTTTTGTAGGATTGATGTTGAGTCCTATTTCCTGGCACCATTTCAAGGTTATCTTTAACCCCCTCTGTACTATGTCGCAGAGTGTTCCTTCAAATTTTCCTCTGGCCATGATGACGATGTCATCGGCATACCCGATGCAGGTAATGCCGTTCTCGGTGAGTAACCCGAGGAGCTCGTCTACTACCAGGCTCCATAGGAGGGGGGACAGCACCCCTCCTTGTGGGCATCCTTTTGTTGTTTTCACCTGGATGGTGTCATCGCCCACTTTGGTTCCAATTATTCTTGTGGACAGCATTTGTTGAATCCAATGGGATGTTGTGCTGTTTATGCCTTTTTTAGTTAGGGCTTTCTTGATAGCATCGCAAGAGGTGTTGTCGAATGCTCCTTCTATGTCCAGAAACGCGCAAATGACCGTTTCCTTGTACTCCAGAGTGTCCTGAATCTTTTCTGTCAGCTCATACAGGGCGGTCTCTGTCGATCTGCCCGCTCTGTATGCGTGCTGGCTTGGGTGTAGTGGTCCCCTGTTCAGTGTTTCCGTTCTGATGTAATTATCAATGATTTTCTCCATCGTCTTTAGTAAGAAGGAGGTAAGACAGATGGGTCTAAATGACTTCGGGAGAGAGGTGTCCTTTCTTCCTGCCTTAGGAATAAAGATGACTTGCGCCTTTCTCCAGGCTTGTGGTATATATCCCATAGCCACGCTGCTTCTGAATATTCTTACCAGGTGTGGCATGAGATCCTCCAGTCCTCTTTGCAGAAGAGCGGGGAATATGCCATCCACCCCGGGTGATTTGAAAGGTTGAAAGGTGCCAATTGCCCATTTCAGTCTTTCGGAGGTGCAGATGGTTTTCGCGGCCTCCCAATCTTCTTTCGTGGGTTTACCAGATTCGAACGAATCCTCGTTCCCTACTTTCAGTGCACTGCCTGGAAAGTGAGTTTCTAGCAGAAGTAGAGCTCTTTGCTCTTCATTTTCTGTGTAGTTCCCATCAGGTTTTCTGAGCGACATTGTTCCCTGGGCAATGCCTTTCGCTAAAGCTTTGTGAAGTCTGGATGCTTCAGGTGTTGAGGTGATATCCCTGCAGAAGTCCCTGAAGCTCTTCCGTTTAGCTTTCCTGATTTCCTTATTGTAGGTTGTCAGTTCCGCGGTGTAGCCCTGCCAGTCTCCATCGCGCTTGGCTTTATTGAAAAGCCTTCGAACTTCTGCCCGGAGCTTGGATAGGTGTTCGTTCCACCACGGAGTTTTCCTACAATTTCTTTTCTCTCTAATGGGGCAGCTGGATTCGTATGAATATTTCAGCGCTCCGTTGAGAGATTCTAATGTTGCTTCTAATTCTAGATGGTTTTTGACTCTAGAATTTGTTTGTTTTATATTTTCTCTTAGGCTGGTGTGAAATGTGTCCCAGTCGGTGTTTCTTGGATTTCTAATGAGGGTGTTCTCTTGCCAGAGTCCCCTCATTTTGAATTCTATTATTCTGTGATCAGAGAGTGAGGGTTCGTTAGATACCCTCCAGTCTCTGATCAGTTGACATATGCTCGGACTACCGATCGTTATGTCTATTACGTCTTGACTCCTTTTAGTTACAAAAGTGGGTGTGTTCCCCACATTCAGTACATCTAAATTGGATTCAAGTAAAAATTCAAGCAGTTGCTCACCTCTTTTGTTGGTATACTTGCTGCCCCAGCTGATGTTGTGTGCGTTGGCATCACTGCCGAGTAGGAGCGGTAGCCCATGCCCGTTGCAGTACTCGACTAGTTTCTGGACTTCCATAGGAGGTACTGATGTTTTCTCATGGAAGTACCCTGATGCTACTATGATGCTACGGTGTGTGCCTCCGGTGATGTTGACCCGGATTGGCACAAGGTCCCGTGTCATGAATTCTGAAAGACATACATATTTAATGTTGTTTCTTATCAGGATGCAGGCCCTTGGGGTATCACTTCTGATATCCCAAATTGTCTTGCAATCCTTTCGTGGTAGGCCCCTTACCTGCCCCTTGTATATCCAAGGTTCTTGTATAAGCACAACGCCCAGGCATGACCTGTCGAACGCCCGAGCTATGACGGCTGATGCCCCCCTAGCATGATGGGCGTTGAACTGGGCCATGCTGGTGACATTTGCTGTGCTTATACTGGACATTGGTCTTCTTGCGTTGGGGTGCTTGCCCCCTGTATGAGCATAGGCTCTTCATATGTTCCCGATGAATCCTCGGTGACATTACCTTGATCGGTGACGATGGTTGGATCTGAGGGAGGGGTTGCCTCCTTATTCGTCACATCAATGGCTTCCTTTTCTTTCTTCTGTAGGCCGTGGACGGGGATTTTCCCGAACCTATAGAAGATAGTGTGTCCATTTTTCTTGATTGCTTCCCGGGAGTCATTGTCAATGCCAATGTTCATTACTTTCCCGGTGCCCTCTTCTTTGCTGCTGAGGATTTTCCACAAGTGGGTGCGAAGCTCCATATTTTGTGCCTCGACTAAGCTCAGCAGCTTCTTAGGATCTTGTCCCTGGCTTCTTGGGAAGAAGACAGTGATGTTGTGTGCTCTTGGGATGTCTTCTCCCAGGCACGCCATCAACTGTTCTCCTTTCCACGTACTGAGTTTAGGAGTCTGCTCCTTAACCCACTCTGCCGTTTCTGGTGTGATGCAGTCCACCAGTAGCATACTTGATCGAAAGTGGATTCCTCCGAACTGGAGCTTGCATGCTGCTCCCAGCGACATCTCCTCTACAATTGCTTCCTCCAGAGTGGTAAGCTCCTCTGTTGTCAGCGTTTTTTCTGGATAGCTTGTTGGGAGTATGGCTATCCTTATAGCTTTGACGGCATTCGCGTAGCTGGTGCTTGGCCCTGCTGACGTTGATGCTGTAGCGGTGTGGGGTCCCGCCACTGTCTTAGCTCTTTTTACTTTGTGTCCTAGAGGAGGGGTGATTTTACTGGCGTCCCTCTTCTTTGGCTGCGAAGTAGCTTCGGATTTCTCTTCAGCTTTTCTTCCGATGGCCTTATCCCTGGCTTCATCAGGTGACATGCCCTGTTGAAGATAGCGCAGGTACCATCGTACTTTCGCCCCACTTAGACCCCTTCTTCTGGGGTCGTCAATGCCTCCTGGTTGGCCCGGGAGTGGGAGGGGTAGCTTACCAGGTTTCCTAGGATTCCTGGTTTCTGGTCCGGATGTTGTCTCCGGTTTCTTATCTTCTTGCGTTCGAGGTGGTCTCGAGCTCAAGGATTGTTTAGATTGCCGACTGTCATGACGGGTGACAAGCCCCGCTCGGTCAGCAGTCTGTTTTGCGGTGATGTCCCGCAATTTTTTGTTTTTTTTATTTCTTACCATGGTTGATCCCACGAGTAGCAAGGGAAGGGTGTTCCACCTATGCAGAGCCCCGCATGCAAAGGTGAGGGGATTGATACAGTGGGGTGCCCCCTGGTGCCCCAAGGTTGAATCCAGTAGGGGCTGGTCATCTATCCAGTCACGGATCCCATCAGCCTGGACCCCCGCCTTAGGATTTAGGTTTTTTAGCGAGGTTGTCTCCTCTTGGTTCAGGCGATTAAGCCCAGACCCCCACATCATTCTGTCCGCGAGACATGTCCACGACAACAGATGATACGGTATATCAGATAGTCCACAGTCGGACATCTCTGGCGCCGTTACCCCTAGTGCAGACCTGTCGGTGCTGTACAATTGACGAATATATTCGTCAACGAGTCGAAAACTCGCATGAAAAATTGAGCATTTGTTTTAATATACATTCAATGTACAATATTTCTACGTTTATTGTTCATAAATATTCAATATTTTGAATTGCAAAATACACAAGTTAATAATCTTTTTTTTTAAACTTTATTTATTGCATGCTTAGTTGCTAAATTTAAAGTAAAAAACAAATGAGTGTATTTTTAAGGAAAAATCAAGTAATGGTCAGTTAAACAAAGTACAATAATTATTAGTATGTTTTTGTTTAAATCAAGGCAATACTGTGCTTTTACAAGTGTCAAAATTATAATTTTATTTTTTTCTAGCACGTTTCGATGGGCCAGGCTTTTCCTTATTTTCTTTGTTTAAATTCCACAAGAAATTTTGTTTGATTTTTTGCTAAGCTTTAGCGAGGCAGGGGAACTGTGGTTGGCAAATCGTAAATGTCTCCATCATCGCTGCTGTCGTCAGTGATTTTCGCGACGTTTAAACAACTTTGACCTGAGCAGTTCTTGCAAACTGCAGAGCATTTCAGTCCTGCTTTTCTGCAGCCTCAAGCTGCGCCGCAATATTTTGTGCATGCACACGAAATAACCTTGGGAAGTGAAGATGGAGTTGGAACTTTAGTGCTCATTACGGGTTTTAATTAACATTTATTTCTCTTCCAGCCCCAGGTTTCCGCTTCCAAGATATTGTCAAGCCATATTTGTATTTGATAACAAGTTCGAAATGAATGCTACTCAGCAGCTGACTCTGATGGTAGTAAAGAAGTAAAATCCGATCTTGTCTTTTGAGTTGAAACGAAATTCGTCGTAGGATTTTTCGTTGTTTTCGCCATAGAGAGCGATAAAGACTTCTTTTCCTGTTGACGCAATCAGTTCGTGGTTCGGTTTTATTTTATTTAAAACAGTACAACATTTGTTTCAGATGATTTTTTCTAACGTTGGAATTAATTTTGTTTTACCTTACTCGAAAATATCTGATTTGGTATCAAAACCAGAAAAAGAATGTATAAAAAGTACATGGTCGACAAGTTCCTTGTGTTTAAAGCTGGTTGAAGAGTAGAACTCAGTTTTTTCTTACTCTTTTCCAAGTTTTTGAGAAAATAATTAGCGACGTGTTTTCCGAGTTCTGTGAAAATAGCAAGTAGATCAATATCGTCACCAACAATAAAAACTATATCGAATGCTGAGGACATAGGTACTGCTGTGCGAACGATATCAAAATCATCGTCTTATACATTGAAAATAGAGATACCACACACTGTCAAACGATTTTTCAGAATGTTGATTAATGTTCTTTTGTTGTTAACATTTTCTAGGAAATTTTCTTGGTCAGAAAAATTTCCGGACCATGCTTTATTCGCGCACCTTATAGTGAAGAATCCGCGTGTTACGAAATTTTCAAACTCTTTCGTCGGCATTTTTTCATTTAAATCGACAACATTTTGCAAATACGACCAAGTAGACTTTGAATAGTTGAAGTGACCAGTAGCATGCAAATAAGGAATCATTTTTTGTACAGTATCTAAATTGTATTATTTGTATTTGTATTTGTATTTTTGAGGGTGACTAAGTTACTGCGACCTAAAAGATCTATTGTATCCCCTCTACTGTGCTTCGTCTGGTGTGGATCCCTTTAGTGAAGCACCCTCTCCAAGTCCGTTTCCTTTTCCAAGTCCGTACAGTATCTAAATGAAGATTCCAGTTTCCACTTCGTTCTGCTTCAAGAAATTGTTTTAGTAAAGTTACAAGACGAAAGAATTCAAAGTTTTCCGGTTGGTCCACAACATTCGATTTTTTCCATAGTTTCCTCGAATTTATCAACTAAATTTTGCATGATATTTTCCATCTCAGTATCCGAAAACGTGGTCCAAGGATTATAATTTATCAAAAAATCGAAATCATCCCGTTCCTCTGGATATAAATTAATCATATTGGGAATAATTTTTCCGAGAGATAAATGCACAATAAAATGCCCACGAACTTGTATAAGCATGACCCGACATTATCTTGTCAACACTATTATGAGCGTAAATTGTTTTGAGAACATCTTAGAGTCTACTTCCGACGAAAATTGTTCCAATAGATCCCACGTAAGACATCAAAATATGAAAACCTCCCAATCGTACAATAATTTTTTTCAATAAACTATTAGAAGGAGCATTAGTAATAATTTTAAATGCTTCGTGATAAAGCTGTAGTTCAAAAGTGACAAAAGTGTATTTTTGATTAACCTTCTTACTTTCCTCAGCAGCATAAAGTAATGCTGTGTACAAAGTACTAGGGTCACTTGGCTTCGCATTACGAAAGGTACGACAACAATTTTTGAATTCGAGAACGGTGAACCATCAACATTCTTTCATGCACATCAAACATCCACATGTTTGCGCTTAGATTGCCGGAGACTGGATTATTGGATTTTCAAGATTGACCTATCGCTGCACAGATAATTGACTGTTCTTTAAAAAACTAATACAGCTTTCTAGCGTTAAATTGCAAAAAAATAGGTAATTTGCAAAAAACCTTATTCAAAAGATAAATTTTTAACTTTAAACCTCAATAATTATTTTATTTATCAGTGTAACAAAAAAATTATGTGTATGAAAAATGTAGGTAATTCCATAACGAAGACAATGATATGTAATTTGCTTATGTGCGATAGATAACAGCCAAGATATTCGTAAAAATAAAAAAAATTGTTTTTTTGCATAACTTGGTAAAAAAAAATCGCACGCGTGCTGCAAATTTGGATTTAACATCTCTTAATGGACCTCTATCGAACTTATATAGTATATATAACTTATAACTATATATACTTATAACGTATAGTATAGAATTTGTGCATGGTAACGCAAACTGAGGACATTTTTGAGGACGATTCTACTGGCCTATAAGGATTCCGCGGGGTCCTTTAGTAAACTACTTTGCTTCATCCCCGAGGAGGTTACCACGGAATCTGCCTTCATGCGACTTCGATCCTATAGCACAGAATATAAATTGTTTCTATTCTGTGCCTATAGGCTATGTGCAGAGGGGCGGAGCTAGAAATAATATTGATGTGAGCGTTCGTAACGAGCGCAACTGGAACTTTAAAAAGAGCGATTAACCAAAGAATCGGCTTCATAACAGTCGAGAAAAAATCAATCTTTTAGATTTGAAAAATCGATTCTTTCGAGAATCTATTCTGAATCGAACATCCCTACTAGAGTGTTATTTAAAAGTGAAAATATTTATAATTTTCTAAAGTTTTTAATTAAAAAGAAGATTATGGACAAAATATAGCGAGTCGAAAATTCTTCTTGTCTTTCTGATGTTGTTATGTTAAAAGAGGTAAAAATAAAATACAGTTTGTTTTTGATATTGTCATTGTTTATCCGGTGAATAAATATCGCAATATGTTTACAGCAAATATTTTAGAATACGTGCAGTTTTCCGCTATTTACATGTAATAAAAAGGAGGTCAAAAAAGGTAGCGCCATCTGTTACCTTGATGACCAACTACACAGAACCGGAAATGAATTTAAAAGGTCACGGATATAATATACAGGGAGTTCGAAAACTAATCCGTTTTGGAGTAGGTCCTGACACAAAGAGGTTTGTCTTAGCTTAGTCCACTCTTTACAACTTACAGCTCTTTATTTTTTTAGGCTAGGTCAGCTGTCAAAACATTCAAGGTCAAAACAACATAAAATAAGCACTCACTTTATCGACATTTTTATAAAACACATAAATAAAATCAACATTTAATTCATTTAAAGATTCTCCTGGACACAGTTTAATAGATGGTTTCTCGAACTCCACTAAAGGCACTCTGTAATTATTGTTCGGATATTGGATAACTGCTAAGGTATCGACTCATAGTCGATCTTCTCAGATCTCTTTCGTTGTTTCTCGGAACTTTTCAAAACAACAAATCCTTGTTCGGCAACTTTGGGAACTGATCTATATGATATTCTAAGCCATCCTAAACTTACAAAAAAAGTCTTGGTTAAAACTGTAAGTTTTGGGGCGTAATAAAACAAAATTTACTGCCGGGCATGTTGGGGACTAGGTATATTTTCACTGCTATATCACTGGATAAGGACAAAAGTGAGTACCTTTTCTAAGAAACTTGTAAACACAGGTTTCTACAGAAATCCAAGCACTGAGTTTTAGAAGCTTTTCTTGAGTTTGCAATGTTGATAATTATTCTAGACAGATTTAAAGAGAACATCCACATTGCACTAAGTTTAATCCCATTGCGCAAATACCTTTCAACTATTGCAGTTTTACGCCCTTACGTGACCGCATTTAATTAAGTTGAACAATTATAAACAATCGAATTAAAACAAAGTATGGAGATTACTGATATAAATAAATAACAATAACCAAACTTCTGTTATATGCGACATAGTAGACTTGTTTTAGTAGACTAGTCTATTCGACTTTCTACTGTCAAAGTTTCTATTTTTACTACGATTGTGATGCGCTGTCACAGTAACGTCCTGTAACTGTGATTTATTTGTCCGTTATTTCAAAATAACCATAGTTTTACGGGTAGATATAAGTAATAAATCGTCAGTATTTGGTCCCCGAGTCTAAATATGTCATCAGATAAGCAACAAACACTCTGAAGTAATGTTTTTTGCACACTTCCCGTGTCGGGGTTGTTAGTCCCCCATCGGGAGCCTCCCCGGGTGGCGGATAGGGGAATTTCGTCCATAAAGATGACACCGGGGAAATTAAATACCCCGGGGCTGACCAAAACTAGCAAACCAGATCGTAGAGGACATAGAACCCACACAGCCTCGCCCGGTGCGATACCATCTTTCTGGCTTAGGCGGCGTGAAGCTGCTTTAAACAGCTGACGTTTCGTTGTTGTGCCAGAGATTCCGGTCCTTGGGGTGAGAAACAATTAATATGCATGGATGGCGTTCCCGGGGTTAAAATTTTCCGGAGTTAAAACGACCCCCCATTCGGATCTCCGAGCGGGGGCTAATCCAGGGGCACATTCATGCGAGAGAAATAATAATAACACCTCCAGAGTGGAAAAATTTATAGTCGACTTTTGTAATATTAGAGGTTTAAAACGAATTCAGTATATCAACATCTTAAGACAAATAAACCTCACATTCCAGCACTGTACGAAACAAAAGTCCAAGCGTCATCAAGCACAGTTAATTATCTTTATCCAGGATATGACTTTCATTCCCGATTTAGACGTAACTTCGGAATTGGCATTTTTGTCAGAAGTGACCTCTCCTGCCAGCGTGAGGAGGTCTTTGAGCCTCATGACTTCGACGTCATGTAACTTAGGTTAACAGACCGACAAACAACGAGATTGATCTGTTGTTTATACCGACCACCCAGCGATACACAGTATAGGACACTTTTTTTGTCCCTCACAAAAACTGTTGAATTCATATAGATAAACTACCCCACAGCTGAGATATCCATCTTGGGTGATTTTAATGTACATAACATCAACTGGCTTAAAAAATACTCAAACTTCGCCGATGAAGAAGGCCATGAAGCGGAATCGTTTGCGATCAGCTGTGGTTTTACCCAGCTCGTTGATGAACCAACACGTATTCCCGATCGTGAGGGAAAATTCGCTATCCTGTTGGATCTGTTTTTGACCACGAACCCTCAAATGTATACTATTACGGTGAAAGCCCCACTAGGTTCCTCAGACCAGAAACTCGTCTCAACATCTTGTGTCCTACCAATTACTAGTGTTAAAGAAGCAAGTAAACCTCGTGTAGTCTGGCACTATAGATCTGCTAAATGGGAAGAACTCAGGGAATATTATCGAGATTTTCCAAGGAGGAGTGTTTGTTTCGGCTCTAATGATCCATCTGTTTGTGCTAGGGAAGTAGCTCAAGTCATCCTAACAGGCATGGAAGCCTACATTCCCTTTTCTAAAAAACAGTCCTCAAACAGCAAACCTTGGTTCAATAAAAGATGCAAGGAAGCTGTCGCCTCCAAACAACTGGCTTTTCGCCAATGGCGAGAGAGCCCTGATGGCATAAACCATCACAATTTCATCCTTGCTCGAAACAGATGCAAAAAAATAATAGATCAAACAAAGGAAACTCACAATCAAAGAATTAGGAACAAACTTCTCTCCTGCCCTAAGGGTTCGAAATCTTTTTGGTCTGTAACTAAGGCAGTCAGCCAGAACTTCACCAGTTCCACGATTCCACCACTTACACGGACAGATGGGACTATCGCATCCACGGCTACTGAGAAGGCAAACTTGTTGGCGGGAGTCTTTTCTTCATACTCTACCGTCGACTTTCATGGAAGAACTCCGCGAATGATCCCTTCAGTGGAGATCAAAATATCAGACATTGTTTTCCGACAGCGTGTCATAAAGAGCATTATGTTAGCCTTAGACCCAAACAAAGCTTCTGGGCCCGATGATGTACCTGTTATCGTACTAAAACAATGCGCCACTGAGCTGTCATCTGTTTTCTGCCGACTTTTCAACTTGTCGTATAAAAAGGGAATATTTCCTTCTTGTTGGAAATGTGCACGGATCCAACCCATTCCCAAGAAAGGCAAAAAGACTATACCAAATAAATAACTATCGACCAGCAGCACTTCTTTCAGTAATATCCAAGATTATGGAGAGAGCTATTAACCAACATCTTTTAAAATACTTGTAAGCAGCTAATATAATCAGCGACCGCCAATACGGATTCCGCAAACAGAGGTCAACTGGTGACCTCTTCACTTACGTCACCGAGCTGTGGAACGGCGCAATCGAGCACCATGGGAAGTCTCGAGGGGTTGCGCTTGATATTTCTAGAGCTTTCGACCGTGTTTGGCATGGTGGACTGTTGGCAAAACTGCAGGCCTATGGCATGCCCGAGAAATTCTGCTTGTTGCTTGCGAGTTATCTCGGAGATCGTTCATTACAGGTGGCAGTCGACGGAGTTCTTTCTGAGACCTTATTTATCAATGCCGGTGTGCCTCAGGGATCCATTTTATCTTCGACTCTCTTTCTAATATTTATAAACGACTAGCTTGAAACAACAAAAAATCCAATATACAGTTTTGCCGACGGCAGTACCCTCATATCTTCTTATACGTTAGATGCGCGAACATCTGCCATCGACGCACAGACTCGCAGGGAGCAAGAAGTTGCCATACTTAACAATGACTTGCAAGACATTCTAACTTGGGGCGATAGAAACCAAGTCCAATTTAATGCTGAAAAACCCAAGCAGTCATCTTCCCCAAAAAGACCAACGTTTTGGAGCCAGATATGATGATGGCTAGACACTCTCTTACCCCAGCGTCATCTCTTCGTTTACTTGGAGTGAGCCTCGGAGCGAACACATCTTGGCATGATCATGTTGCAGGTCTGGCGGAGAGTGCTTCTCAAAAACTTGGAACACTCTTCCGCACGAAGAAGTTTTATACACCACAACAGCTTCTCCTCTTATACAAGGCTCAAATCCGACCATCCTTGGAGTACTGCTCACATGTTTGGAGCTCACCTCCTAAACATACGCTGAGATTACTCGACTCTATTCAGAAAAGAGCCATCCGCTTGATGGGGACCCAGATTTGACAAAAAATTTAGACACTCTCGAACATCGAAGAAGAGTAGCTGACCTGAGTCTGTTTTACAGATATTTTTATGGAAAGTGTTCAAACGACGTGGCCCGCTTGATCCCACCAAGAACAAGACCGGGCAGAAATACATGTCGAGCCGCAGATGCTCATCCGTATCAGGTTCAGCTCGGTACACCTCGTAACACCCTATTTCAGACTTCTTTTATGTATCAGGGTGTCCCGTATCGTTATGTTCAAATTTTGTGAGCATATAGTAGGCTTATTTCTAAGCCTAAAAAACCTAAAAGTGGCAGGTCTATCTGCATTCGTTACGAAGTTACAGGCCTAAGAAAATAATGTCTAGTAAATACCAGATTTAACTTTGAAAACCACATAAAACTTATTTTATTGACCAAATCTTCAGTTTATCATGTGTTAAAAATGTCCTATTCCTTGCTGAATACAAGCTTGTGCTCGGAAGCCTATTGCAAAAGTAACAGTTTTCTCGTCTTTTTTCGCGTACCTATCCCTTGACCAGCTTGCTGAATACGATCAAATAATGATTTCTCTCTGGTATTTAGTTACAAACACCAATTCCGAAATATGCTGGTGCCGCATCTATTTGAATCCTAATGCCATTTCGTATGAGCAGGGGAACCTCTACTAATGTTTATTTCGGTTTACTCATGTGTGGCAATTTGTGTGGCTTACAAAGTTGAATCTTGTTATTTACTAGTCATAATTTTCTTAGGCCTGTAACTTCGTAACGAATAAAGATAGACCTGTCACTTTTGGGTTTTTTGGGCTCAAAATTAAGCCTACTATATGCTCAAGAATTTTGAACATAACGATACGGGACACCCTGTAGAACCGCATCACTTTGGAATAGCATTCCAAAGGGCGTGTTTCCCGAAGTATACAACCTACAGAGATTCAAAGCCAACGTGATCGATATCTCCCTTCATGCACCGCTCCCAGAGCGTCATAGGGATTTCCCTGCAGTACATGTGCATTTTCAAAAAAAAAACACACAAGTGTCTTTATTAAAAAAGAATCGACATATCATCGAGATTTCGATGCTCGATGGCGCATCTCTAAGGCAAGAAAGTAACTAACAAACTGACTGACATTTTCACAATAATTGTCATTTCAATGTAGTTAAAGGTATAAGTATAGAATAATAATTCAAATTATTAAACAAGGAAAGCAATTACTTACCCATCCACGTTTGATAATTTTATATTGTTTAAATACCTAAAATCATAAAAATGCTGTTTACGTTAGAATAAAAACCGTTTCTAGTTGAAAGTTATTTTCGCAACGGCAGTAAAATCGATGGAATTTGGATCTACTCCATAGAAAACTGTTGGATTGAGTTCCGAGAGGAATATCCTGGTGTTGCGATAGCTGTCCAGAATTTTAGGGAAGCTGTTTTGTGATATATTTCAAATTTTCGAGGAACAAGAAATGTTGTGAAAACAGAAAGTGGCAGAAGGCAGACCAAAGAGCCGTACGGAAGAGAAGGCGGAAATTGCTCGCAATGTTATGCAAAACAATCCTCACACATCAGTTCGTTATCTAGCCCAGCAAATTGATGTTTCTGTGGGAACCTGTCATAAGCTACTTAGGAAAGATGCTCACTTGTATCCTTATCGAGTGACGGTGGTGCTGGTGGTGACGAAATTTTCTCTATTTTAATTTATTACATAACTATCTTGAAAAATAAATGAGTCGGAAAGAAGATAAATTGTAAAAAAAAAAACTGTTGTTGGCGCTATTTGTGGTGTAATGTATGATAGTAGTTGATCAGCCTGTATATAAAATAACGACGTTGTCGAGCGCAGGTCGCTGATAAGAGAGAGGCGGTTGGAAATGCAGCGCCGAAAAATGTAATTATTAATTATGAGTAGATTGCCATACTGTGCGTGTAAATCAATTATTATAAATAAACGTACAAATAAATATCTGTGTAGTATCTATTAGTAATTACGATTGTTATTAGACAAACCCAAGACATAACAGTGGCGACGAGGTAAAATTAGAAAATTAAACTAGTTTCGAATTAAAGTGAAAATAAATCAGAAGAACTATTAAAATTTCAACATTCAGACCAGTTGGCTGATACGTTATCATTAATAAAAATGGCAAATCAAGAGGCTGTCGGACAAGGTATAATCGTCGGAAGTTTAAGGGAATTTGTCCTTAATGTTTCCGATTGGTCTATATACAAAGCACGATTAAATAACTATTTTCTTGCCAATGAATTAAATGATAAAAATGAAAAGAAACGTGCTATTCTTTTGAATATGCTGGATGAAGAGGCATATAAATTAATTTTCAGTTTATGTAGTCCAACGAAGCCAGAAGGAAAAAATTATGCTGAATTAATTTCCATTTTCGACACACATTTTGGGTCCCAACGTTCATCATTGGCTGAAAGGTACAAATATTTAGAAGCTCGAAAAACTGACACCGAAACTGTGAAGGAATGGGCAGCAAGAGTTCGGTCCCTGGCAGTTAACTGCGATTTTGGGGAAGAACTGGAGGTTTATTTGCGTGACAAATTCGTTCATGGATTCAAGGAAGGGCCAATATTAAATCGATTGCTGGAAGAGAAAATTTCAACTTCATTTGAAGACATGGTTACGATAGCAGAAAACAAGATGGCAGCTCAGGATCATTATCGATGTGGTCAACAACGGTTAAATGAAGTAAAAACGGAACCATTGCATAATATCCAAGGAGGTACAGGATCCAAAGTTAATTCATTCCGAAGCAGAAACGGTAAAGCGAACCCTGGCAAACAAACCACCACCGGTCATGGCGATAATCATGGAAGTCATCAGTCAAATTTCAGGCAATGTTCAGTTTGTGGAAAAAATAATCATCAAAAAGATAAGTGCTATTTTAAAAATGCTAGTTGCTATACAGGGTGTCCCGTATCGTTATGTTCAAATTTTGTGAGTATATAGTAGGCTTATTTCTAAGCCTAAAAAACTCAAAAGTGGCAGGTCTATCTGCATTCGTTACGAAGTTACAAGCCTAAGAAAATAATATATAGTAAATACCAGATTTAACTTTGAAAACCACATAACACTTATTTTATTGACCAAATCTTTAGTTTATAATGTGTTAAAAATGTCTTATTCCTTACCGAATACAAGCTTGTGCTCGGAGACCTATTGCAAAAGTAACAGTTTTCTCGTCTTTTTTCGCGTACCTATCTCTTGACCAGCTTGCTGAATACGATCAAATAATAATTTCTCTCTGGTGTATTTAGTTACAAACACCAATTCCGAAATATGCCGGTGCCGCATCTATTTGAATCCTAATGCCATTTCGTATGAGCAGGGGAACCTCTACTCTCTACTAATGTTTATTTCGGTGACGTTTACTCATGTGTGGCAATTTTTGTGGCTTACAAAGTTGAATCTTGTTATTTACTAGTCATAATTTTCTTAGGCCTGTAACTTCGTAACGAATAAAGATAGACCTGTCACTTTTGGGTTTTTTGGGCTCAAAATTAAGCCTACTATATGCTCAAGAATTTTGAACATAACGATACGGGACACCCTGTATATGTCACATGAAAGGTCATCTTGCCAGTATATGTAGGAAAAAAAATTCATCATTAAATAGTAAAAATAAAAAATCTAATTTTTATCACAATAAACATTATTTTGTAACAAGTAATGACGAGCAGAAGGATGACGTTTCAAATGACGATCTTAATTTGTTTTCCTTGTCTGATAAATCTAAAGCAAGCTCATTTGAAATAGAATTATTAGTAGAAAATAAGAATATAACATTTCAAATAGATTCCGGGGCAAGTATATCTGCTATTTCCGATAAATTATATTATAAAAAATTTTTCTACAAAAAACTGCTTCCCACTGATAATGTACTGTATTTTTACAACGGTATGCAGGTACAACCGATGGGAATAATAAATCTTGATATTAAATTTAAAAATAAAATAAACAAATTGGAATTTTACGTCATGAAAAATGGCGGTCCTCCCATTGTTGGAAGGAACTTTTTAAAAATGTATAATCTTGGGTTTTCAGAAATTAATTATGTAAATACAGATAACAAATTAAATGAACTCATTTCTAAATATAAAAATGTTTTTTCTACTGAGTTAAGTAAATTTACAAAGGGCACAGTTCAAATTAAATTAAAAAATTTAAATGTGACGCCGAAATTTTTCAAACCACGACCTGTACCCTACGCCATTAGGGATAAAGTGGAACATGAAATTAATAGATTGATTTCTCTAGGGGTGTTGGAACCGGTCGATTATAGCCAATGGGCGACTCCAGTGGTACCAGTCATGAAGAAAGGAGGTGATGTCCGATTATGTGGAGATTTTAAGGTGACGATTAATCCAGTAATTGAAATAGACCAGTATCCACTTCCTAAGATAGAAGATTTATTCTGTGCTCTACAAAATGGTAAGAAGTTTTCCAAACTAGATTTGTCCGAAGCGTGTACACAAGTATGCGTAGACGACACCTCTAAAGAACTATTAACTTTATCAACCCATAAGGGCTTATTCAGATGTAATCGTTTGATGTTTGGAATAGCTTCAGCTCCTGCGAAATTCCAAAAAATTATGGAGTCTTTATTAACAGGCTTAGAAGGGGTAGTAGTTTTTATAGATGATGTTGTAGTTACTGCACCTAACGATCAAGAGCATATTAAAAGACTGGAGACTATACTTGATATATTAGATAAGGCAGGGTTAAAATTAAAATTGGAAAAATGCAATTTTTTTCAAGACAGCATTGAGTATCTAGGGTATGTCATTGACAGCGAAGGGTTGCATACAAGCAAAAGCAAAACTTTAGCAATTCAAAATACTCCTAGACCAATGAATGTTAAGCAGCTTAAATCCATATTGGGTTTAATTAATTATTATGGGAAATTTGTGAGCAATCTATCTACCAAACTTTATCATTTATATAATTTATTAAAGAAAGATACTACATGGAAATGGGATAAATCATGTGAAAAGGCATTTAATGACATAAAAACTGCACTGCAATCAACTGAAGTTCTAATTCATTTTAATCCTAATTTACCTTTAAAGTTAATTGTGGATGCATCAGCTGTAGGAATTGCCGCGATTTTGTGTCACGTCCTTCCAAACGGAGTAGAGAAACCAATTGCGTACAAATCTAGGTTTTGAGTATGACAGAACAGAAATATTCCCAGATTGAAAAAGAAGGACTAGCAATCATTTATGGTGTATTAAAATTTCATCAATATCTATTGTTTAGGAAATTTATTTTAGTTACGGACCATCGTCCGCTTCTGTCCATATTGGGACAAAATAAAGCTCTACCTCAGTTTACGGCTAATAGGTTACGCCGCTGGGCAGTTATATTATCTAATTATCAATATGAAATACAGTATGTCCAGTCGGGTAAAAACTACGCCGATTCATTATCGAGATTACCGAGTGAAGTTAGCACAATGACTTTTGACTTTTAGCAATTTGACCCTGGCTTAATGCACCCGAAATTAATGGAATGCTTGACTTTGTAGGGTCGCTCGGGCCTGCTGTTCCCGGCGACATTATTGGTGCTTGAGCTGTTACAACCGATGTTGTAACTGCCGTCGATTGAGTCGTAGTCACCATTTTGTCCGATTGAAATAAAACCGAAAACCCTTATAAAGTATTACTAGACAGTTCGGAATATTTTACCTAGCCTAGCGGAGTATTGTAATAACAATTTAAGAACCTACTCAGCATATCTCCATTAACTTAAATCTGTAGTTACCCTATTATATCATCATTCACAATTCAAAATAAAATGTATTCGTTCGAGGAGTCCTTATCGTTGCGGGTTTCTTGTTTTCGACCTTGGCTCACTATATTACTATCAACTGTAGTCTTTTTTTCTATTTTAATATATACTTTTTGTTCTTGTTTATTGTAATTCACGTATGAAAAACAAATTTTCTTCTCAAATTTTAATTAATAAACAACCCCTTAATTAATAATCTGTCTAGTAACCCCTTAATTAATAACCCCGCACCTGACAACAGTTTGTCAAACCCACCTAGGGGCTAAGCTATTGTTTATGCTCAACTAGGTTGATTTAATTGTCAAGAGGGCCGAGCGGTTTGCCAATGACAAGAAAATCAACAAGAAAAATTAAAACTCATAGTTATGGCACCTGGGTTCGGGAGCTGCGTGAATTGAGCTCTCTTAAATATTAAGTTTTGTCTCACTTCAGGGGGAAGCTGGAATGAAACCCGACAACTTACAATAAACAGATATATTAACATACGTGAATATACAAAATTTGAAAATGATAAAAAAAAATTAATCTTACAAAAACTAACTTTGTCAATAAAACTTATAGTTATGGGAGAGTTTTGAGGGTGATAGTATTGTGGCCGAGTTCCACTGAGTAAATTAATAAAATTTAAAAAAATCTCACTTTAAGCTAGCCCTGAGCCAGTTTATCTTTGTTAATTTCAAGAAACCCGTTTGAGCTATAGCGCCCGTGAAGAACATTGAAGGTACGTTTATAATGAGAAGAAAATAAATTAAATTTCTTCGACTTTGATTCAGGACTCTCGAACGAAGAAAAAAAAAGTTCAAATTTTAAAATTAGTTCTTGACTTACTACTTCGGAATTTACTTCCCTTTTTCTATATCTCTCTTTGGCTGGCTGCGCCTTTCGCTTTGCACTTTCACCACTTTAGATTATTCGCGAATCTCTTTTTACTTGCTTCCCTTATTTCGACTCACGAACCCCGTGACTCTTAGATCGCGACCCGCCTAGATGTCGATTCGACTTACTCCCGGACTCGCCGCTCGACTAACTGACTATTTTTTTCTCCCAAGTTTCACTCGAAGCCAATTTTTTCATACTCCACAAAATTTTTGGTTTCCCAGCTTAAAAATCTTCGCGGTTGTCACGTAGTTCGGCCCCCAATATCTCATTAATGTAATTTCCTCGGTCGCGCATGAGAAGCGGCAACATTGATATCTACCAGTCTTCCCGACGGCAATTTTATTGTCGAACACACAAAAGCTACGCAATTTCCGCCATGCGTGGAGTAGCTAGACGCTTACGGAGCGAATTACTTTATTCTACGATCCTTTATCGATTATGAAAGAGAATTTTGCAAATTGATTCCGGAAACTAATGAGGGCTTTGACATGTGAACTGACTTGAACCTTACTAGTTACTACTTAAACATTCACAGATTATTAAATAAATAATTTATTACTCGATGCAAAGTATTATTACAATTTTCAAATATTTGGAGCCCCTGCTACAATACTCTCCCCTTTGAAAAAATGAGCTCCATGAGGTCATTTTTCCTTACTACCGCTGAATTATCAATTTATCTTACAAACAATGCGCCTATTCGTACGCAGGAGAACAGTGTACAGCAAGTGAACATCCTATAATGTATTTTACTACACTGTCCAAGCTAAATTCTCACAATTCGAATACAAACTGGAATCTAAAGTACATGATTATAATATTGGCCATACTTGGCCTAATACATAATTATTCCATAATTTCCAAAAAATTAATTAATAGAAATAAACACAAAAAATACAAAAATTTCTACTGTATAACATGATAGTACATATACCTAAAATGGGTCAATAAGGAGAACTGACCAGCAGAACATAGTTATAAACATTTTTTTTTTTTTTTTGCAGAAAGCAAATTACTCAGATTTCCTCGACGCATCACTGGCGTCTAGTTCTCGCTTGCACCTTGTGATTGAAATATGATCTTCCTCCAAGTCGTACGGTATCTTATTTCAAAACATTACAATATAATTAAGAAATACAAATACATTTTTTAATTTATGGCTGTCTTACTAGCCTCTAGGAGCTTTTCCTAGTACAATAATTTGCATATTAAATGCCCTAAAATTTAATCATCCATTTATTGACTTGTCCTTTATTTTGGGCGGGCTGTACACGACGCCGATAGTTTAAGTCAACAGGCATCCCTTTTAGGAATACCACTCGTTTCACTTCACCACCTATCGCACTTAGACTCTGGGATTGGCTGAACTGCCCTCTTGGGTCCAATGAGGTTCATTTGCACTTGACACTAAGGGAATAATATTCACTACCGATGCTGCTGATGCTGGTGCTGCTGCTGCACTTGAAGGCGAGGACGAGTTGTTGATGACAGCCTCTGTTGCTTGACCATCTGTTGATAACGTACGGGGTTTCTGCATTTGATGTCGATGTAATAGCCACACGGTAAGAGTATTCCATAAGCTTGCAAGAATCGTTATACCACAACCTAGGGTTTCATAGAGGTGAAGCCCATTCAATACAACTCCCAAGCAATACTTGAGGGCTCTGAAAATGACATAAAATCCAATAAGTCCACTCATGAAGATGCCAATATCGGAAAACCAGCCATATAGTCTTTTGATGGTCGACTCTGCTAGTTGCTTAATCTCCTGACTATCAAATAAATTTAAACTGGAATAACCTTGGCTGTTCGTTTGCAATCCAGCGACTTTTCGGGCTATAATATTCTCCACGGCTCTCCTCTCATTTCCAAAAGTAAGGACTCTCTGAACGTTGTTTATCTCTTCCTGTGTATATATCCCATACTGACCAACTGGTTTAATCGGGTCGAACAGTAACGTTGCAGGATCTTCTACCTTTAACTCTCGCGGTGGCGATTTAATGGTTGGATGTGGAGTTAGGCCAACCCATTCACCATCAATAAAATACAGTGGTGGTGTCAACCCATTACATTCTACTTGCTCGGCTTGATTTACGATTAGATGTGTCAATGGAGTTAGAAATGCAGATCGATTTTCCACGGCTATAGGAAGCTCATGATAACAGTGCTCGACCCGTCTTATCGTAACCGATTTTGGTACACATTTCAAAATATATAAAACTTCACTCAGTACCCGTCCTATATAACCTGGTTCATTTTGGAATATCTGGCTGACTGCATTTGGCGAAAATGGGGCCATTAGAAGTCTATTTCTTAGCAACTCTCTATGTAATAAACATCGTCTGTGGATGGTATCGATAGACAACTTTTCGACGTCAAGTTTATACGCTTGTTCGATATAAAGCAGTTTACTGTTCACATAGCTGAGCAGATTGGTATTCTGAGGAATGACTTTCATGGTTGGTGATAGTAACGAATGGATACTGGCGTTGACTACGATGATCCTCGGATGCTCGGTTTGATACAGATCTTCACCGCAGATGAGAACCCTTTTCACTAACGTCAAAGCAAATATCTTCTCGCTATCTTCCACTACTAAATAGCGTTCATTTGTCGTTTTATCTGTTACTAAACTTGCATTCCCTTTGTAGAGGAGACTAAAGTCTTCACCGCAGTGGCCTGATCTCTCGTACGTCCACACTGATTCGCCCAAGGAGGTATCGAAACAAAAACCCTTCGTATACGGACATACAACTCCTCCAATTAAGCTAAGTTCGTTGTCATCCACCTTCACGTTTGCCAAGTAGTCTCTTGTATGAATCTTCACGCTAGCCAGGATGATCACATCTCGCCAAGTGCGACCCGCTTCATGATAAATTTCCCCGGTACATGAACCTGCTGTGTCGATTTCTCCCAGAATGGTTAGAGATGTTGTGGTGGTCCCATTCATAGTAACTGACCCGATAACTTGATTGAATAATTGGAGAGATTTGTACCGGTGCACATTCAGGCATTCTTCCGCTCCTATTCTGTGAATATAAGTTGATATTCCACCCTCTACGATGGAGTTATGACTATGCATACCACAGTGATGAATTACCCTGGTTACTTCAACTAGACATGTGAACACCTTTTGAGTTTTTATCTCATTTCTTTGAATAACCTGGACGTTGAGGGATTCGCTGTCGTAGTTTTTCTCCGGTGTTGGGCAGCGCGCTATGTCTCGAATTGATACCGATGATACACTCACTTGTTTGTCCTCACAATCATACGCGATTAGTCCACAACTCGTTGTCGCGACACACAGAACTAGCAACACCTTGGCGAACATTTTTAGTTCACTGTTTCCAATTTAGTCTACCGAAACAATGGGGAAATTAGTCACCACAATGATTATTAGCTCAGTTCTTTACACCGTCTACAGGTTTCCACTATTTAGTTCATTAAAGCTCGGTTCACTTTCACTGACTGCGTTCGGACTAAAATAAAAATTAATATACAACATAAATTTTTGTTTTCAACATAATGTGTCTACAACATTTATGACTTATATTATAAAAGTACAGTCTATTATGTAATGAAGCCTTATCCATAAAAATTACTACATCTTGACAAGAATTAACGTACTTCTACTCATTAGAAATTTTTAGATTTTTCAACCGTGAAGAGACTGAATAACGCTTCATTATTTTATTTTTTTGCCAAACTTTACATCTAGTTATTAAACTTAGGGGGTACGACTTGCAGGAATCTTTCTTGGTTCGTCCTTTACTCCATTCACTCAATTTGAACTTGAACAAAGGGAGTAACTCAGGGTTTTACTAAAACCGCATCATCAACGCAGAGATTTTGAATTTCAAAAACAAATAATTACTTAAAATACTATACTTAGCCTGATTTCGATACTGTCCTTGTTCGTCTGTCGTTTCTGCTACCTGAATTTATGTATAAGGAACGCTGTCAATCATAAGTTCTGAATGCATCCAAAAAAAGGGCATAAAATTACAGACTAGACTCAATGGTTTATGACGAAGGGAGGCGATGGTGGTTATTGGGAGCCACATAAAAGGGGTAGGTGGTGGAGAGAAAAAAAATAAGCCTTACTATTATAATTATACTTTTATATATTTACATTATTCTACAATAGTGCTTAACTGGTTTATTACACCTGATTCAGTCGAAATCTGGTTGAGATATAAGTCGTCGTTGTTTGACTTGTTGCTGTCTTCGAGGGGTACGAGAAGACGCGAATTCCTCTGAATTATATCGCTGCGGGGGTTGTCTCTTCCGGACTGACCTGCGAAGCTCTACTTCGGGAGGGTCAATTGGCTCTCGTCGTTGAGATGCCTCACTGTTACTGCTACTAGCATCCGAGTCTGAACGAGGATCCTGAAAGTCATCTTCATTCTCACTGCTCGAAGATTCACTCGAGTCCACTTGAACAGAAGGAAGTTTTATTCCCAACAAAGGAGGCATAAGTAAACGACGCGGCGTTCCTTCGTCATCATCGCTGTTGTTCTCAGAACTTGGGGAGGTACCTTCTTCTTTTGAGTCTGCGGGTTGGTATCTTGCCGGACTTTTCTGCTTAAGGGGCAAATTTAATAGATCCATAACATCTTCTTGATCGGAAATCGCAACCGTCTGCTTTGCCTTTCGTACTCTCTTTATTTTCGTTGCCTCTAACGACTCTGATTCCTCCTTCGGTTTGTAACCCTTCATCCGATCTACTTGTACGTCGTACAACTCTTTTCCTTTCACTTTCTTTACTCTGTAGGTCTTTTTACCTAATATCTTGATTATTTCGAATGGGCCATCATACTTGCTACCCAGTTTCTTTGATAATCCTGCTTTGGAAGCCATAATTTTCACGTATACCAAGTCTCCTAGGCCAAACTTACGGTTTTTTCTGGTTTTATTTGCTTGCTCCGTCCTCGCAGCCGCGGCTTTACTCAAATTCTGGTGAGCTCGTTCATATACAATCTGCAATCTGGCTTGTAACTCGGAAGCGTAATTTTCTGAGTAGTCGTATCTTAGTCGGCTGGACTTGATGAAGTTATCATAAGGCAATTCCTGTTCTCGGCCATATAACATATAGAACGGTGTATATCCTGTGCTACTGTGTACGCGTCCTCTATATGCCATCGTTACTAGGGGCAAATAGGAATCCCAGTCACGTTGATTATCCGCTATGTAGAATGATAACATCACTTTCAAATCTCTATGAAATCGTTCTAAACTCCCATTTTCATGCGGGCAGTAACTAGCGGTATGAATTAGTCTTATGGATAATAAGCTGCAAACTTCCTTAAACAATGCGGATGTAAAGTTACTTCCCCTATCTGTCAGTAATTTTTCCGGAGCCCCATGTCGAGAGATCACGTTATCGACGAAGGCTCTGGCCACAGTGTCCGCCTTATGGTTCGGTAATGCAATGACTTCCACGTACTTGGTGAAATAATCCTGGAAGGTAAGTATGTCTTTGTTTCCTTCGAAAGTGGTGGTGAGAGGTCCTACAATATCCATTGCGCAGAGTTGCCATGGCCTTAACGGTATACAAAATTTCTCTAGTTTCGATTTCCCTACATTGGTTGCCTTTCGTTTAGTGCACAAGTCACACTCCTTGCAATATTTGATTATGTCGCTTCTCATGTTAGCCCAATGGAATCTTTGCTTGATGCTTAGTAGTGTTTTGTCTCTACCAGGATGACCCGCTAACGGCGAATCATGGAAATCTGTTAAGACTTTTCTTTTTAGAGCTGCGGGAATAATTAGTTTGTCACAATTATTCTCCTCGTCACGTAAGTACAAAACTCCCTCCTCATCTACATAGTATTGGTCCTTGATTTTCTCATTCTGTTTATCTAATTGTCCTAAAATTTCTCTGCAATCAGGGTCTTTATTCTGTAACTCAGAAATCGTTGTTTTGTCCCACTGGGGCACGGCTAACATACCGTTTTCAACTGTCTCAATCAACTGTATTTTTTCGCTGAGTTTTGGTAAAGTTAATGTCGAAATACTAGTATTTGAATTGAAGAAAAGAAAATTTATCATGTCCCATATCACTTCTTGCTGTAACTTACAACCTTCTAGATCGGAGATCGCCAACGATTCGTCTTTGTTTTCGTCGCAAAGCTGACGACAGCTCTTTAGGGCGTCCCAAACACTTTGATAGGATGGTTGCGGGTAAGCTGGCCCATTGATGATTAGATAATAAATATTTCTATCTGGAAGATTTAGCTGAGCAGTCTCCCCAAGTGTCAATTTTTGATTTTTCAATTCATCTATAGATCCGAATGTCTCTCGGACAAATTTTCCCGCATTCGTCTTCAGTGTGAAGTCTTTGTCAGTGAATACTGCTAATGAAGTATTTTCTTTCACCCAGGGTGAACTTTTCGTTTCCCGAGAAACATTATTTGACTTTGGTATTGTATGTACCTTTCTGTACTCTTCGAATTGCCGATAAGTGACATCCACATAATACGAATCGGCATCATACATTCGACTAAGGGCATCCGCATTTCCATGTTTCTTTCCTGCTCGGTGTACAATTTTAAAATCGTACTCGCTTAGCTTAAGAGCCCATCGAGTGAGTCTCGAGCTTGGATCCTTTAGTGTCATCAACCAAACCAAGGGTCGATGGTCCGTTATTATGGTAAAGGGTCTTCCCCATAGGTAGCACTTGTACTGTTTGATACCGAAGACTACGGCGGCCAGTTCTTTCTCCGTAGCGTAATAATTGAGCTCCGCTTTTCTGAATTTTCTGCTACTGAACGCTACTGGTTTTTCATAACCATCCCTTACTTGACTGAGCACTGCCCCTATGCCCAATCCACTCGCGTCTGTGGCTAAAATGAAGGGTTGTGTTAGGTCTGGAAAAATAAGTATGGATTCTGAGGTAAGAGACGTTTTTAGAGCGTGAATCGCCTCCAGCACTTCATCTGAAATCTTGAATTCCACATCCTTTCTTGTGAGATTTGTCAGCGGCGCAGCGATAGTTGCGATATCTTTAATGAACACTCTATACCAATTCACGAGCCCTAAAAAGGATCTTACTCCCTTGACATTTTTCGGAATCGGAAAGGATCTAATTGATTCTAATTTCTCGGGGTCTGGTCGAACGCCATCTTTTGAAATTATATGTCCCAGATATTTCACCTTTGTTTTCAAAAAGTTACATTTTTGAGGCTTTAGCCTTATATTCGCTTCTGATAATCTTTCGAAAACTTTATCAATATTGCCGATATGCTCCTCGTGTCCCCTGGAATTCCAAATAATTATATCGTCAAGATAAACCTGACAGCACTGGTTAGTTAAACCAGCCAGTATCATGTTAATAAATCTTTGAAAGGCGGCTGGAGCATTGCTCAGGCCAAAAGGCATACGAAGATACTCGTAGTGGCCATCATGAGTACTGAACCCTGTTAGTGGGATATCTCTTTCGTCCATGGGAATCCTATGATATGCCTCACTAGCGTCTAGTGTAGTAAATAGAAGACCTTTTCCGGGAAGATAATTTTGAGTTAAATCTGATATGTTTGGAAGGGGATAGAATTCCTTCTTTGTCACCGCATTAAGACCTCTGTAGTCAATGCACATTCTGACCTTCTCAGTTCCATCCGATAATTGCTTAATGATGAGGACTACAGGTGCGCTCCAAGGGCTGGAACTCTGTCGAATTACTTTCGATTCCAATAGTCTCTCTATTTCGCCCCGCAAGATCTCTCTATGTTTGAAAGGAATCCTGTATGGTGCTTTACATACTGGCCTAGCCCCGGGCTCTAACGTAATGGTGTGTTTGACTTTTGTAGTACCTACGAACTCAGTATCCTCTGTGCCGAAAAGACGTTTATTTTTAAGGAGAACCTCTGCTAAGTTAGTTCGAATTTCAGAAGTTAAATGAGATAAATCAAAGTTTTGGTTTATCCAATCATAATCTAAGTGATCATTCTCGTTAGGCGCATCTACTTTATTTATGTTATAAATATTTCTCTCTGCAGGCTTTTCATCATATTGAACAATATTAGCCGATCCTAAAACAGACCCTGATTGTAAAATTTTTGGTTGGTGCGACAAATTCAATAGCGAGACGGGTATTTCCTCGTTATTATCAACAATACTTCGGGCGAGACAGATATTTGAATCATCTTGGGAGAGACTGGTTGGCTCAAATACTAAAAATTCTCCAACCAATTGATCTACCAGCTTGGCTTTACAAGTTAGATTACATCGAGGGGGTACAGTGATTGTTTCAACAAGAATTACACTACTATAATTAATTACCGCCTCTTTTTCTTTTTCTGTTATATTTATTCCCTCTACGTTTTGACTGTCTTCCTTGGGTAGGTTGACACTGTCACCTTGGTTCGACAGAGTGGGACTTTCAACTTTAATGTCTCGTGCAAACTTTCTAGATTTGATAATTTTCCCCCCTTCATCACTGTCAGTATCGCTCTGACTTCCAAAATTTTGTATGATTGTTTGAACTTCTATCGGATGATTATTTGCCTGGACATCGGGCCTGGTCATAAACTTGTTTACTTTTTTCAACCACTCCGACCAATCGGGAGACACTACAGTCCTTTTTGATGGGTTTTGATCGGTTCTACCTCTCGTACCCTTCGATGATTCAAACGTTCTGCTCAATTTACACCCTGAGTTTCCGATACCCTTTTGAAAGCATTCCTGACTTTTGTTAGAGACCTGATTTAATGGAGCTCTTGAACTTGAGTACCTACGTTGATAGCGTTCCTTAATTGAATTTACCTTTCGTGTCTTAAAATTTTTTGTGCCTTGTTTGGCTTGATACCTACCTTTTCTGTTTAGTGTAGAAAATTGTTCTCGCCTCTCGTTGTTTTCCGGACTAACCAGTGAAATTACTTGATTCCATAAGGTGAGCAGCGGCCCTTCATCGTAATTATATTTTAAGCTGCAGGCATAAGTGTGCAGAAAATCTCTGCCCAGTAATACTTCGCATTCTCTAAATAGTGATTTACCTCCTACAATCATGCGAAATTTAGCAAATCTGGTACTATCCGCTGTTAGCGAGATCTTGACCTCGCTCGTGCCATACGTGTGTAGCTGGTGTCCTGTTACACCTACGAGTTTTACTTCTTGCGTGAACCACGGCTCTATTTCCTGGTTGGAAACTAGATCTTTGTTTATTAAGCTCAGTGAGGCGCCACTATCAACAAGACAGTGAACTTTTCTATTATTTATATATAAAACTGCTAAACAAGGAATTTCCGAGGTCGACGAAGTGGTAATGGTTGGAAAATACGAATACCTATTATTAAAATATTTCTTACTATAGTTATTCTCTCTACTATATTTACGTGAGCTGTTTGAATTGGTATGGAATATGCTATTACTACCCTTATTTTCTACAAAGCCCTTAACTACTGAACTATATGTTTTCCCCCTGGTTATAAAACTTGAGTGGCCTCCTGATGGGGAAGTTGCATTTGGCCCTAACAGTTTAACTGGCTACCATTAGTCGCGACGTTTGACGACGTCTGCTGGTTCGATGGTTGTGGATCCTGACCCCTGGATCCTAGATTATAATCACGACGCTGTTGACGTCCCTCTCTGCTTTGATGCGACTGGCTATTGTTTCCAGACCTCAAACTGGAATACTGACGGGAATTATTATTACCCTGACCTCTAAAATTGGGAGACGGTCTTAGGTTCGTCTCTGCGAGGAAGCGACAATCTCTCTTCCAGTGTCCCACTTTGCCACACTTGAAACAGCCCTTAGGGTTTGATACATTTTGTATATTGGACCTTGCCCTACACATTCTAGCGACGTGCCCTCTTTTTCCGCAGTTGTAACAAGCCCTAACCTCCTCATAGGCGTTCAACGACTTATTTTGAAGCTTAGTTTGGAAAAGACGCATTGTCATTTCCTGAAGTTTAACTATCTCCTCGGCTCTATCGAGATCTAAATTCCTTTCTTGGAACAAAGCTAACCCGGTTTCTTTCAACAAATCCTTACGAAGACCTAGTTTAAATTGATTTATCACCGACTCCGAGATGTGCTTCTGGATCCCTGGTATTTCCTCTTGGCGTGCTCCGTTTTTTGAATCTGACAAAGCTCTGTTTCCTAGGTTTTTCAATCTGGTACAAAAAGAAGAGACGTCCTCGTCTGGCCCCTGAAAACAACGACTAAGCTCTAGCAAGCCTTGACCGGGTAATCTCATTGGTGCGAATTTTCCCAAAAACCTTTCCTTAAATTGATGGTAGGTTAAACTATCGAGAGAAGGTTCGGACATATAGAAGTTGTAGGCTTCGCCTGTTAGTTTATACTTTACTAATTTCAACGTTGTACCCTCATCGAATCCTTCTAGCCTTGATCGTAACTCTACTTTTTCGAAAAACCTTTTGACATCCTTGCCTGAAAAACTTTCTACACTCTGAGCGATTGCTCCTAGTGTGTAACCAATGGGGACAATGTTAGCAATTTGACCCTGGCTTAATGCACCCGAAATTAATGGAATGCTTGACTTTGTAGGGTCGCTCGGGCCTGCTGTTCCCGGCGACATTATTGGTGCTTGAGCTGTTACAACCGATGTTGTAACTGCCGTCGATTGAGTCGTAGTCACCATTTTGTCCGATTGAAATAAAACCGAAAACCCTTATAAAGTATTACTAGACAGTTCGGAATATTTTACCTAGCCTAGCGGAGTATTGTAATAACAATTTAAGAACCTACTCAGCATATCTCCATTAACTTAAATCTGTAGTTACCCTATTATATCATCATTCACAATTCAAAATAAAATGTATTCGTTCGAGGAGTCCTTATCGTTGCGGGTTTCTTGTTTTCGACCTTGGCTCACTATATTACTATCAACTGTAGTCTTTTTTTCTATTTTAATATATACTTTTTGTTCTTGTTTATTGTAATTCACGTATGAAAAACAAATTTTCTTCTCAAATTTTAATTAATAAACAACCCCTTAATTAATAATCTGTCTAGTAACCCCTTAATTAATAATCTGTCTAGTAACCCCTTAATTAATAACCCCGCACCTGACAACAGTTTGTCAAACCCACCTAGGGGCTAAGCTATTGTTTATGCTCACCTAGGTTGATTTAATTGTCAAGAGGGCCGAGCGGTTTGCCAATGACAAGAAAATCAACAAGAAAAATTAAAACTCATAGTTATGGCACCTGGGTTTGGGAGCTGCGTGAATTGAGCTCTCTTAAATATTAAGTTTTGTCTCACTTCAGGGGGAAGCTGGAATGAAACCCGACAACTTACAATAAACAGATATATTAACATACGTGAATATACAAAATTTGAAAATGATAAAAAAAAATTAATCTTACAAAAACTAACTTTGTCAATAAAACTAATAGTTATGGGAGAGTTTTGAGGGTGATAGTATTGTGGCCGAGTTCCACTGAGTAAATTAATAAAATTTAAAAAAATCTCACTTTAAGCTAGCCCTGAGCCAGTTTATCTTTGTTAATTTCAAGAAACCCGTTTGAGCTATAGCGCCCGTGAAGAACATTGAAGGTACGTTTATAATGAGAAGAAAATAAATTAAATTTCTTCGACTTTGATTCAGGACTCTCGAACGAAGAAAAAAAAAGTTCAAATTTTAAAATTAGTTCTTGACTTACTACTTCGGAATTTACTTCCCTTTTTCTATATCTCTCTTTGGCTGGCTGCGCCTTTCGCTTTGCACTTTCACCACTTTAGATTATTCGCGAATCTCTTTTTACTTGCTTCCCTTATTTCGACTCACGAACCCCGTGACTCTTAGATCGCGACCCGCCTAGATGTCGATTCGACTTACTCCCGGACTCGCCGCTCGACTAACTGACTATTTTTTTCTCCCAAGTTTCACTCGAAGCCAATTTTTTCATACTCCACAAAATTTTTGGTTTCCCAGCTTAAAAATCTTCGCGGTTGTCACGTAGTTCGGCCCCCAATATCTCATTAATGTAATTTCCTCGGTCGCGCATGAGAAGCGGCAACATTGATATCTACCAGTCTTCCCGACGGCAATTTTATTGTCGAACACACAAAAGCTACGCAATTTCCGCCATGCGTGGAGTAGCTAGACGCTTACGGAGCGAATTACTTTATTCTACGATCCTTTATCGATTATGAAAGAGAATTTTGCAAATTGATTCCGGAAACTAATGAGGGCTTTGACATGTGAACTGACTTGAACCTTACTAGTTACTACTTAAACATTCACAGATTATTAAATAAATAATTTATTACTCGATGCAAAGTATTATTACAATTTTCAAATATTTGGAGCCCCTGCTACACAGGGTTAAAATTAAAATTGGAAAAATGCAATTTTTTTCAAGACAGCATTGAGTATCTAGGGTATGTCATTGACAGCGAAGGGTTGCATACAAGCAAAAGCAAAACTTTAGCAATTCAAAATACTCCTAGACCAATGAATGTTAAGCAGCTTAAATCCATATTGGGTTTAATTAATTATTATTGGAAATTTGTGAGCAATCTATCTACCAAACTTTATCCTTTATATAATTTATTAAAGAAAGATACTACATGGAAATGGGATAAATCATGTGAAAAGGCATTTAATGACATAAAAACTGCACTGCAATCAACTGAAGTTCTAATTCATTTTAATCCTAATTTACCTTTAAAGTTAATTGTGGATGCATCAGCTGTAGGAATTGCCGCGATTTTGTGTCACGTCCTTCCAAACGGAGTAGAGAAACCAATTGCGTACAAATCTAGGGTTTTGAGTATGACAGAACAGAAATATTCCCAGATTGAAAAAGAAGGACTAGCAATCATTTATGGTGTATTAAAATTTCATCAATATCTATTGTTTAGGAAATTTATTTTAGTTACGGACCATCGTCCGCTTCTGTCCATATTGGGACAAAATAAAGCTCTACCTCAGTTTACGGCTAATAGGTTACGCCGCTGGGCAGTTATATTATCTAATTATCAATATGAAATACAGTATGTCCAGTCGGGTAAAAACTACGCCGATTCATTATCGAGATTACCGAGTGAAGTTAGCACAATGACTGAGGATTGTGAATACGATTACTGTCATTTTTTTGAGAAGAGCGCAAACCTTGATATAAATTTTGCTAAAATTAAAATGGAAACTAAGAAGGATAAAGAGCTTTTGCAAGTGAAAAACTTGGTTGTCAATGGTTGGCCCAGTAAACTCAAAAGAATTAAACATCTTAAAGGCACGAACATCTTTATATGAAAAGGCACGAACTTTATATTAACGATGATTGTATTTTTTGGAACCATCGTATACTTATTCCTAAAGGGTTGAGGGTTGAAATGTTACGACAGTTACATGTTACACACATGGGAGTAGTTAAACAAAAAAAATTATGCAGAGATTACTTTTGGTGGCCTAAGCTAAATAAAGATATTGAAAATTTTATAAAAAATTGTGAGTTGTGCTCAGCAGAGGGTAATAACCCCTCAAAAGTAAAATTACAGTGTTGGCCTTATCCTACTGAGCCGTGGGAGAGGATACACATAGACTTTTTAGGACCGTTTAAAAATTCATATTTCATGATAATAGTTGACGCTCATACTAAATGGTTAGAAGTGTTCGAATTACGTTCAATAAATTCCACGTCCGCAATTAATGTATTGAGGAGTTTGTTTGCGAGATTTGGCTTACCCAAGACTGTGGTTTCAGATAATGGCAGGGCTTTTATTTCAGGAGAATTTCAACAATTCTTACAATTAAATAATATCACACATGTAACTAGTCCACCATTTCATCCGTCATCCAATGGGGCTGCTGAAAACTCTGTGAAAACAGTAAAAAATGCATTGAAGAGAGTACTTGGAGGTGTTGGAGCACAGAATAAAAATACTATATTATGTAGATTTCTATTCGATTACCGAAATACACCGCACTGTACCACTGGGGTTAAGCCAGCATTGTTAATGTTTGGCAGACCTCTTAGAACTAGATTCGACAAAATATTACCCAGTCAAAATGTAAAACTAAGGCAGAATGTAGAGAGAGTTCAAGAGAAACAGAAAGTAAATTATAGAGGGAAAAGAGATGTAAGTTTTGAAATTGGAGAAATTGTTTTAGCCAAAGACTATAGAACTGTAAATGTAACGAATTGGGTTAAATGCATAATTATAGAACGTATAGGAAAATATGTATATATCATAGAAACAGTTGACCGCCAATGTAAATGGAAAAGACATGCAAATCAGTTAAAGAAACTGTTATCTCTTAAGATAACAGACGACAATCACGGTCAAATGATCTCTGAAAATAGAATAGATTTAGATTTAGATAAGGAATTAATAACTGAACAGGAAGGGAAGGAAAATGAAGTTACGGATAGTACATCAGGAAAAACTAGTCCGTTGTCATCTTCCAGGCCCAAAAGAAATATTAAGCCTCCAGAAAGATTGACTTATCCTGAAAATTACATGTAAAATTTTGTTTTTTTTTTTTTGTAAATATGTTAACAGGAGTAAATATTATTTCTAGGATTTTTTTATGTAAGTATTAGATACTTAAGTGTACATAAGAACTGTATTTTGTTGTTTAGTACAGGTATTTAAGTTGAATTTTAAATGTAGATAATGTAACTCCGGGTTACCCTTAATTTTAAGGGGGAAGGTGTAATGTATGATAGTAGTTGATCAGCCTGTATATAAAATAACGACGTTGTCGAGCGCAGGTCGCTGATAAGAGAGAGGTGGTTGGAAATGCAGCGCCGAAAAATGTAATTATTAATTATGAGTAGATTGCCATACTGTGCGTGTAAATCAATTATTATAAATAAACGTACAAATAAATATCTGTGTAGTATCTATTAGTAATTACGATTGTTATTAGACAAACCCAAGACATAACAGGTGGCAAAGTAAAAATTCGGAAAAAGCACATCAAAATCTATAAAATAACCAATTTTCAAAACAGTCGGAAAACTTTCCAGGTAACCCTCTTTTTGAACACCAAATGACTGGACTGTACTATAACAGGGACGCAAATTGGATCAGAGAGGAGGAAAAATGATCACAAAACATAAAAGCTATGGAATTTTCCGAAATTACCTACACTTCAGAAAATAACAGACACAGTTAATGGGAGACAGTAAAAGAGATGCTGTCACACTAAGCACAAAACAGATACAAAAACTCAGAGATATCTTCTTTAGTAAACAGTCATCATCATTAATTACAGCAATTGTACAAGCAGATAGAGAATATACACACCTCTCAACCTCTCACACACACAGCAAATATACAACACACACACGCAAAAGCAGAAAATAGAAAAATGGATACATAAAAAATTGCACGGTAAACATCCCTACAATACAAACAATGAATACGTAAGTAAGATAGACTCCTACAAATGGCTCCAAAAAGGTGAACTGTATCCTGAAACTGAAGGCCTCGCATTAGATATCCAGGACCAGGTTATCGCCACAAGAAACTACAAAAATACATAATTAAAGACGCTAATACCACAGACGACAAATGTATAAAATGCCGTCAATTCCCCCGAAACAATCGACATCATTACAGCAAGATGTAAGTTAATGGCTGGAACATGATATATCAACTGATGCAAAAATCATATATCAGCAACTTGCACTACAACATAAACTCATCACAGAAACACAACCATACTACACAATATACTATACTGGATAACGAAGAATACAAGTTATATTGGGACATAACCATTCATATTGTTAGGGTCTCGCAATAATAAATCCACCACTTAAAAGTCTTGCAAATTACTTTATTGACTAATCCAAGTTATAACATCTAGTTCTAATAAACACACACAGCTTACTACTACTTGTACTACATCAACACCAACTTGTCTATTCTTTAAAATTCGCTATACTATCACTACTGGCTTCCTTACTTCACACTTCACTTCACTACACTGCTCTGTCTATACTTCAGCTTTCACTAGTTACTACTGCTCTGTCTTCAGCTTCACTCCATGTCCAAACTACTGCTGCCCACGCAGCCGCACGGCGGTCCTTATATAGTTCACCCGATGTGTCAGCGAAACAGTAGGTACCTTCTTGAAGGTTGCACCGGCGCACCGGCCGTGGATTCTGGAAATGTCAGATTGTTCGGCGAGACCACTCCAGTAACCATAGAACTAACGACTGTGTTAATGTATCACATGACATGTGACTGGAATTGTCGCGAACATGTCATTGCCTTATAACCATCATAAAAAAAAATGTAAACAAGCAAATGATGGACTAGAATGGCAATTACTAGAATTTTTCCAGAGCGGTCTCGTTATACTACCCCCTTTCTATTTTTTTGAGCGTCCCGCTCGAACGGACTTATTCGCTGTCTCCACAGTAGGGTGCCAGACGATTCAGGTGGACTACCTTCATCTTGCACTTGGGGACTCCGCTCCGCTGTATCCTATACAGCACGTCGTTTATCCTTTTAATAATTGTGTAAGGCCTTTCCCAGGATGGCATAAACTTAGGCGACAAACCCTTCTTCCTAGTTGGATTATAAAACCACACTTTGTCTCCTTCTGTGAAGCCGCCGGAGTTTGCCTACAAGTCGTACCTCGCCTTCATTCGGTCGCTGGCCAACTTGATCTTCCTCCTGACAAGGGTCCATGGCTATCCTCTCGAATGGGGCTCCGATGTTGTACTGATTCATAGCGCCTGTCAGTCTTCTGCTTGGGCCCTTGCTTGCGCACATTTCTCGCACTTACGGCACCAGGCTTCGACATCGTCCTTGCAGTTCACCCAGTAGAACCTCTCTCGAACATTCGCTAGTGTTTTGTTTACTCCGAAGTGAGCTCCTGATGTACCTCCATGGATCACTTCGAGAATCTTCGGAACTTTACTCCTTGGAACCACCAACTGCGTGACGATCTTCTTTCCGTCGGCACTCTCCCAGGCTCTATTCAGCAGACCATTTTCGATTTGCAGGGACTCCCATTGTGACCATAGAGCTTTATATTCTGGGATACGTGGAGAAACCTCTGCCCACGTTGGTCTCGGTCCATTCTCTTCTTTACGTTTTAAAATGTCTCCGATGTCTTCGTCTTTTTCTTGCTCTTTCCTGCATGCTTCTATCGTCCATCCTGTATCTGCATTGATCACGATCCTTCGAACGCACTCTTCCTTCTGGCTATCCTCAATCCGCTCACAATTTGAGCATTTTACGCATGACCTCCTTGATAGTGCATCAGCGTTCTGGTGTAATCTGCCTGCACGATGTTTTATTTTGAAGTTGAACTGCTGTAGTTGTTCTATCCACCTAGCAGTCTGACCTTAAACGTTCTTCATCTGCATCAGCCAGGTGAGCGCGCCGTGATCTGTTCTGATCAGAAATTCCTTCCCATGCAGATAATTTTTTAAATGCTCCACCGATTTGATGATCGCCAACAATTCTTTCATGGTGGTACAGTAGTTCCTCTCAGGCTTTGCTAAGGTCTTGCTGTAGTACTCGATGACTCGCTCTTCTCCCTCTTGGATCTGCGATAGAACAGCACCTATCCCGATATTACTTACGTCAGTATCAAGTACGTACTTTCCTTCTCTTTGAGGATATGACAGGATCAGACTAGAAATCAAAGCCTTTTTCAGTCTACGGAAAGCGTCTTCACACTTGGCATCCCAGATGAATGGCGTCTTCAATTCGGTGAGCTTATGGAGCGGAGCTGCTACATCCGCAAATTTCTTGACAAATCTTCGGTAGTATGTACAAAGACCGAGGAAACTTCGGACTTCGTGTCTGTCTTTAGGAGTCGGCCAATCACGAATCGATGCTACTTTGCTGTCGCTGGTCTGGATTCCTTCAGAAGTTACGGTACGTCCCAAAAACTCAACATTCTTCTTAAGTAGCGAACATTTTTCTGGATTCAGCTTCAGGTTGGCAACTCAATCGATCGAAAATCTCCTGAAGGTTGTTGATGTGATCTTGAAAATTGGAACCCATAACCATGACATCGTCCAAGTATACTAGGCATGTTTTCCAGGTCAGCCCTCGGAGTACCATCTCCATCAGTCTTTCAAAGGTGGCTGGCGCATTACAAAGACCAAATGGCATAACCTTGAAATTGTACAGACCCGTGCCAGTAGAAAACGCAGTTTTCTCTTTGTCGTTTGGGTGCATGCCAACCTGCCAGTAACCGCTCTTCAGGTCCAAGGTTGAGAACCAGGTTGAGCCAGACAAAGTACATAAAATGTCGTTGATTCTTGGTAGCGGGTAGCTGTCCTTCTTCGTAACATCGTTCAGCTTCCTATAATCGACGCAAAACCTCGTTGTTCCATCCTTCTTGGTTACTAATACGACTGGCGATGACCACGTGCTGTTGGATTCCTCAATAACTCCGTCTTTCAGCATCTGTTCCAGCATGGTTGATACCTCTTCTTGTTTCGCAATCGGCACTCTTCTTGGGGCTTGTCTTATTGGTTGGGTGTCGCCTGTATTTATTCGGTGTTGCACAATGTCCGTTCTGCCTAACTTCATGTTCCCTGTTGCGAAAACGTCTTGGTTCTTTTCCAAAAATTCTCTCGCCAAACTTGTCTCGACTTTTGACAGTTCCTCAAAATCGACTTCCGGTAGGACAAGTTCATCTTACTTGTATCTGCCTTCTCCTTGCCCTCCATCTTCTCGCAACAGCTGATCTTCTTGACTGGTACGCAAATTCCAAGTACGTCACCTTCCTTAATCCTTGAGCTACCAGAAAACACATTTGCAACACGTACAGGAATCTCTCGGCTAGTGTTGACTAGCGTCTTGGCTATTATCAGGTTCTTATTACTATCTGGGGATGGCTCGACTAACCCAACGCAGCTTCCAAGATCTGCTTCCAGTCTGGCCGGGACTATCTGCTCGCTGAACCCTCGGATGGTGGTCGTTGAACTCGCAATGAGTCTCGTCATTACCTTATTTGATTTTCTAGAGCTCAGTACCAAGTCTTCTTCACCCAATCTCAGGATACCTTGTGATCAATCCACAGTCCGTGCTGCTGAATGATGTCTAGTCCCAGAATAAACTCGTCTTCAATCAATCTCGGCTACCACAATTGTATGACGCAGTTCCAGGGCTCCAAGCTGGATTCGGCCATCTACTTCGCCGATGATATCTGCGACCTCACCTGTCGCTGTCTTCAACTGGACCCGCCTCGATGGATGACGAATTACAGCTGGACTGACCATGTCCTTCCTTACCAATGAGATCGATGATCCGGTGTCGAGTACCATGGCAACAGACTTCCCATTTATCTGCCCTTCAACGGCTAGGCTGTCTACGTGGCGTTGGAGTGTTCGGATGGAAACGATCTTGGGGGCCTTGTTGTTGTCAGCCAGCATTCGCCCCTCCACACTGGCTGAAGTTAGTTTTCCTGCCGTCGATGAGGAGCTTCCCGTTCTCGAGAGACACTTCTCTCTCTGTTTCCGCTCCTGTCCCTGCCTGGTCTTCGTTCCAGGGATCCACCACGTCTCGGAGTCTCGCTAACTTTACAGTCACGTATAAAATGTGAACTGGATCCGCAACGGTAGCACTGTTTCCTGTTTTCGTCCCTCCTTGGAGTCCAACCTCTTTTCCCATTATTCAACTGCTCAGAGGCTTATCCACCATCATTTTACGTAGCCTTTCCAATATGGTAGTCACGTCCTCTTCTCTTTCTTCATTGATTTTCACTGCTCGTACCTTTGAGAAGTTTCTACCATTGGACGCCTTGATTGCTGCGTCTATCTCAAGCGCTCTGACTAACGCTTCGCTAGACTTTGTCAAACGTGACATGCGCAGGATCTTCTGTATTTCAGTGTCTCGCATCCCGTTGACAAAGGTTTGCGACGCTAGTTCTTCCTTGAAATTCTGCGGCGAGTCTGGGTAGGCTTGATGGACAATCCTGTTGACATCTGATTCGAACTCCTGTAGCGACTCGTTCGGCTTCTGCACTCTGCTCATTAGCTGATTTTGGAAAACCTGCTCCATATGGCGATTGCCGAATCGAAGTTCTAATGCTGCACTCGATTGGTCGTAATTTGAGTGCAGTTATACCGGCAGTGTTTGCAGCATGTCCACAGCTTGCCCTCGAAGAGCAAGAACCAGTGCCGTTGCCTTCTCTGCGTCGTTCCACCCGTTGGCCATGCATGCAGCCTGAAACTGCATCTTGTATGCAGTCCAGGGAGTTGTCCCGTCGTACGCTAGTGGTTTCAGTTTCGCGCCAAAACTGCTAGACGGTGCGGCACCTAGAAAATGCTTCACCTCAGAAATTTCAAGAGTTCTGAGTTTATTCTCGATCTTCTCTACCAGCAGTTTCGTTTTGTTTAACAACATAACAAATAAATACGCAGAAAAGAAAACTAAATATCAACCATTAGCCATAGAAGTTGAAAGGATATGGAAACAGAAGTCGGTTTACATCTTACCCTTTATAATATCAGTAACTGGAATCACGCCGCACACATTCACACAACATCTCACACAACTCCAGCTGCCACATTACATACATACACAGGCGCAAAAAACAACGATACTTCAAACATGCAACATCACTCGAAACTTCTTAAATCAAAGATAATGAAATCTGTGTAAACTTGGCCTGAGCCCGTCTGCATGGATAATCACCAGCTATGATGCTGAGAATGCTGGGAATGAATCGAATAATAATAATAATTAATAATAATAATAATAGTATATACCTGATAGTCGGCATTGGAGCTCTCTACCGGCCTAGCAACTACCATTCGTACATGAACACCACACTGTCGAAGAACTGATGCCACTTGCTCACTTCCCAGACCTCGAAGATTCACCTCTCCTATCTGCAGAATATGATCTCCGCTTTGTAAGCGTCCGTCCTAAAAAAATACATTTCGTACTTATATGGATTTGAAAGTTACATGTCGAACAAATATATCATACTATTTAGAGTGTTATTTTCTTCAGTTCTATGAATAACTAGCAGACATTCGCGGCTAGGTCCGCCTTTTTTATTCAACTTCTAGATGTTTTTAGTCATTTATTTGACAGCGAAATCATTATAATAATATACAAATTTATTTAGGGTCTTAAAAATAGATTTGAGGAGAATTATTATATTTTTTATTATTGATAACCTATAATGCTCAGTTAAAAAACGCCTGAGCATGTTTAATAAATCTAATATTAAAAAACGCGTGCTTTTTAAACGTTACCCCAGAAACGATATCTAAATGTCAACTTTTTAATTGTTTTGATTGAAGTACACACTGTTACGTCAAACAAAATTATTAATGACAGATATTTGAATATCTTAACCTTTAACTACTCGCGCTGGTGTATTTTGTACACCACTATAACTATGGTGGCGGCCATTTTTGTTTAATACTTCATGCGCACTCGGGGTGGCTATCTAACCTATTGGTGAAGTGTTGTTTACACGCACTGTCAGTGCCAGTGTAAAGAACCACCAACAAAAATACGAAAAAGGTGCTTTTGTTGCGGAAGACAGAAAAATTGGGATGACGACCATGTCGTGTCATACATGTGGGAGACCTGTATGCAAAGAGCATGCAACTACTGTCAGTTCTTGTTCGAAGTGCACTATCAACGATGATGAAACAATGAGTGAAAGCGAGTAGTCACTTAAAAAAACGTTTGTTTTTTTTTGGTGCAATTTTCTGCTTTTTTAAGATTTTTTTTGTTTCATATTTTTGCATTTAAGTGTTTTGCTCAATATTTGTATGGCAAATATTTCTTTAAACATTATTTACGTTATTTGTTTTACTTATATTAAAACTGGTTGTTTTATGGTGGTTTTTAGGCCTGGTGTACAAAATACACCACGCGAATAGTTATGTTGTATTTCAGGGCGCGCGTAGTTAAGGGTTAATTCAAATATTCAACAATTTGTGATCTCAAAATGTACCAATAATAAAAACTATCTCAAAGTATTCGTAGATATCGGGTTTTAAAAACACTCGCTCTATTTCGAGCCGCGTGTGTTTTAATCCACGCGTGTTTATCTTAATATCCACTCATACTTTAATATGCAGGGTCCCATATTAGTGCGTTGTTCTTTCCTAGCGACTCGCTTGTTGGAGATAGAAAAGAAGATGTGAGAAAAAAGTTTTATGGTTTGAAGAAACCTATAATAGCCTAAAATTATTTTCAACAATATCGGACCGATTCAGCGATATTAGCCCAATATCGCTGTACGGCATACAACTTTGTTATTTTAAATTGGGTACCTCTCCTGTATATTATTACATTTTTATGTTTTCTGAAAAAATTCAGTAAAAATGGTTTTCGCAGTTTGATTTACACTTAATAGCTCTCTAAGTTATAAACAAGCTAAAATCGCCATTTTCCATTTTCAAAGCAGTTCACATTGAATACGGCTCCAAATATCGGAAAACGGTTCACATTTCCCTATCTTAACTTTTTACGTGGTATCCTATCTTCTTCTTTGACTGCCTATCCATGTTATTGGATGTTGGCGACCACATGAACAAACTTATCCCTTTCTCTGACAGTGTAAATAACCTCTCCAATTGATTTAATGTGCTGTCCAATGTCTATTATTCCGAGCCCATGACATTTGTTTCCGTCCCATTCCTCTTCTTCGTTCAATCTTGCCCTCAAAAATCAACTGTAGAATATTATATTTTCCGCTTCTAGAAATGGGACCAAAGTATGCAGTTTTTCTTCTCTTTATTGTCGTAGGTTAGTTCTCTCTTTTTATGCATTCTTTGTGAAACGGTGTTGTTCGTCAGTGTCTACGAAATTTTAAGCAGCCATGTATTAGCATTCTATTAACAGTGTCTACCTTAAGCGTCCAAGCCTCAACTCCATACAATAGGATTGCCCATATGCATAACATCTCATATAGCGCATGCGTAGTGGTAGGTTTAGTCTTCTGCATTTAATTATTTTTCCTAATTTTATTTATTTATTTGTTTATTTATTTATTTATTTACTTATTTGTTTATTTATTTATTTATTTAATTTTTGCAACGGGTGCGGCATTAACAGGAAACTTTAAACAGAGAGACAGTCCAGAATATTACCGCCAACATTTACGTTTAAACCCCAAATTAAATAAACAAAGAAGTAATGCTATTTACATTATTGCTACTCCACCGGAGTTTTGATATTTATAATTGCTCCAACCAACTTTTGTTAACCGTTTCTTTTCTTTAACGGCAAAATTGTCATTAGGTAGGTTGGGAATTAATTTAATCAAATACATTAGACTATAATACGTCCAACTCCGGCAATTTTACATGCATTTCGAAGGCAGCCGCTGTGGCAGCGCCATCTAGAGTCACGAGTTGTAACTTGTAACGCCAAGGTTTACTATGCAACCAAACATACATCGATTTGACTACTACTGCGCAAACGCAAATAGCTACATTAAATAAATTTAAATTAAGCGAATAGGAAACTAATGAAAATATACCTAACTTTAAACTTTTTTTATTTAATTTCCGACAAAGATACTTTTTTTATTATTATCAAATAATAGTGATATGGATGGATATTATAACGACACCACTCTGGAGAAATTCTAGTAATTACTTCTTTAACATTCTAGTACACCATTTGCTTGTTTGTTTACATTCTTTATACTGGATTAGTCAATGACACGTTCGCGACAGTTCGACGCAGGTCTGGAATGACGTGTTGACGGCCGATGCGATTTCTGCTATCTACGAGAGTCGATAATGAACCTACTAGAATGTACCTACTATTTCGCTGCCCCGTCGAGGGAACTATAAAAGAGCAGACTCGCGGCTGCGTGGGACAGTTTAGTTTAGTTTGGACATAGAGTGAAGTGAAGACAGAGCAGTAACTAGTGGAAGCTGAACAGAGCAGTAGTGAAGTAAGGGAGCCAGTAGTGATAGTTAGTACAAGTAGTAATCAGCTGTGTGTGTTTATTAGAATTAGAGGTTATAATTTGGATTAGTGAATGAAGTAATTTGTAAGACTTTTTGGTGGTGATTTATATTGAGAAACCCGTAACAACTGGTGTCAGAAGCGGGATACGGATTCCAGCAAGAAGATTAATTAGATAATGGGTAAATTACGAAGTGGAAAAAAAACTGGAAGCGACAAAATGTCTGAGCAAATGTTGGCGGATATGATGTTACTGCTCAAAAACGGCCAGGAAGAGCAGAAAAGCATCATGAAGAAGCTTGAAGACGGCCAAGAGCAGCAAAGGTTATTGATGCAGCAACAAAAAGAAAGTGAAGAGAAGCTGCTGCAACAACAAAAATATAGCGAAGAAAAGCTGATGCAATAGCAGAAGGATAGTGAGGAGCAGCTACTAAAAGTTATTATTCAGCAGAGAGACGATTATGTGTGTGGACTAAACAAAGTGAAACAAGACATTGATGGTGTTCGTGATGAAGTCAACGGTGTTCGCAACGAAGTCGGTGGTGTTCGCGACGAAGTGAAGCTGGTGGAACACAAAACAAAACTACTGGTAGAAGAGATCGAGAATAAACTCAGAAGTCTTGGAAGTTCTGAGGTGAAGCATTCTCCGGGTGCCGCACCGTCTAGCAGTTTTGGCGCGAAAGTGAAACCACCAGCGTACGACGGAACAACTCCCTGGACTGCGTACAAGATGCAGTTTCAGGCCGCATGCATGGCCAACGGATGGAACGACGTAGAGAAGGCAACGGCACTGGTTCTTGCTCTTCGAGGGCAAGCTGTGGACATGCTGCAAATACTGCCGGTAGAACTGCACTCGAATTACAACCAATTGAGCGCAGCATTGGAACTTCGATTGTAACCCTTCCTTCGCTCGATCTTAAAAAAAAATTTTAACTAACCAGGCCAAAGAAAAAGAAAACTAAAAAAAAAATGTGCGAAAGGAAGGTTCCTTTCCCTCTGATCCCGTTTGGGTACCTTCAAATTTGTTTGTACCCAAAGCAGGACAGAGGGTGTAAAAATAAAAAGAAAATGATGATGAAACTACAAATTCGTTAACATGATCGTCTAAATATAAAAAAATATAAGATTCAAAATTTAAATAACTGACCTGCCCTACGTTGTGTCTTTTTTTTTCAGGTCACACAGATACTAAATAAAACTCACATAAAAAAGAATAACAATTTATTGGACTTCTCCAACTAACAACTTTAAATTTCCCAGCAAATGAGATATCGTATTGTGAGACAAATAATTACAAACTAGGATTCTTCCTTTATCCACTACATTACAACAACTCTCATGAAGAATAATAGTTATTTAAAATAAAAAAAATCTTGATCTCATTAAGATTAACACATTATCCTCATTAGGTACCTGACAAAATTTACATTTTAATCCTAATTAAATTGGCCAATTATTTCTCTTTTACAAAGAAAATTTAACTTTAGCTTAAGATTAAAAACTAAATTGAACAATATTCCACCCACTAATCACACTTAAAAATATCAGGTAATTATCTCCCCATTATTAAAATAACAAAGCTCTCATCTTGATGAACTCAGCAACGCAATTTGGTGAATTTTCCTTCCCCTTTATTTGGAGATGAAATCCCATATAAAAAAAGTAATCAAAATTGTACCTTAAAACTCCAAATCATCTCCTGATGGAAATTAAATACAACGGAGTCCAAAATGAGATACACGGTGACGCCTGCTCCTTCTCTATCTGACTACGTCAGACCATCTGTCCGGCTTTGTCTGGAGAACCGCCATTACTTCCAAAAAGAAATATGCTCTTCTACCAAGTGCTCGAAAATGGGATATTTCTCAACAGAGACCACCACCAGAACATTTTAGAAATAAAATGAACGACTAACATTAGGTCTTATTAGAGATCCACCCCGAAAGAGGGATCCGAAAAATATCGAATTCTAGAAATAGAACTAGAACTCGAATCGTAGAAACATAGAACTAGAAGTAGAGAATAAAAAGAAAAAAAGAAAAAGCCCTGAAATAAAATAATTATAATTACTAATCTGAATCAACAACCGCTAATTTATTATTACCGAGATGGACGCCATTATGTCGGTCCAGTCGAGCTTTTTTCATTTCATCCATGCATGATTGACAGGCTCATCTTTCCTGTTTAGAAAACGACATAGAAAATTAGCTTTGCTAAATAGGACTAACACCACAACTTCATACCTGTGTTTTTTAACCACACGACACGAAATAACAAACGAAATAACACCATCTCACTGAAACACCATCAATCAATGATATTCCAACCAACAAGAAGCAACTAACCCGTTCAGTTCTCCTTCACCAAATAAAATCGATATCGTCCTCGTCCACCTTACTCCACTGCTCTGACGTTCAGTTCTTCTGACTGGCAGTTGACGACTCGAGTTGACGGTCCCAATCACTCGATCTCGCTACAATGCCTCAAAGTATAGAACCTGCGGAGGGTATCATTCCAAAGGAACGCCATCTTGGTACGGTACACCTTTCTACACGTAAATTCGTTCTGGATAAATACGGAAAAGCGCACGCTACACGATTCGGCAATCGCCATATGGAGCAGGTGTTCCAAAATCAGTTGATGAGTAGAGTGCAGAAGCCGAACGAGTCGCTACAGGAGTTCGAAGCAGATGTCAACAGGATTGTCCATCAAGCCTACCCGGACTCGCCGCAGAATTTCAAGGAACAACTAGCCTCGCAAACCTTTGTCAACGGAATACGAGACACAGAAATACAGAAGATCCTGCGCATGTCACATTTGACAAAGTCCAGCGAAGCGCTAGTTAGAGCGCTCGAAATAGATGCAGCAATCAAGGCGTCCATTGGTAGAAACTTTTCCAAGGTACGAGCAGTGACAATTAATGAAGATAAAGAAGAGAATGTGACTGCCATATTGGAAAAGTTAAATAAGATGATGGATAAGATCTCTGAGCAGTTGAATGATGGGAAAAGAGGTTGGACTCCAAGGAGGGACGAAACCAGGAAGCAGTGCTACCGTTGCGGATCCAGTTCACATTTTATACGTGACTGTAAAGTTAGTCCGAGACGTGGTGGATCCCTGGAACGAAGACCAGGCAGGGACAGGAGCGGGAGCAGAGAGAGAAGTGTCTCTCGAGAACGGGAAGCTCCCCGTCGACGGCAGGAAAACTAACTTCAGCCAGTGTGAAGGGGCGAATGCTGGCTGACAACAACAAGGCCCCCAAGATCGTTCCCATTCGAACACTCCAACGCCACGTAGACAGCCTAGCCGTTGAAGGGCAGATAAATGGAAAATCTGTTGCCATGGTACTCGACACCGGATCATCAATCTCATTGGTAAGGGAGGACATGGTCAGTCCTGCTGTAATTTGTCATCCATCGAGGCGGGTCCAGTTGAAGACCGCGACAGGTGAAATCGCAGATATCATCGGCGAAGTAGATGGCCGAGTCCAGCTTGGAGCCCTGGAACTGCGTCATACAATTGTGGTAGCCGAGATTGAAGACGAGTTTATTCTGGGACTAGACATCATTCAACAGCACGGACTGCGAATTGATCCGAAACAAGGTATCCTGAGATTGGGTGAAGAAGACTTGGTACTGAGCTCTAGAAAATCACAGAAGGTAATGACGAGACTCATTGCGAGTTCAACGACCACCATCCGAGGGTTCAGCGAGCAGATAGTCCCGGCCAGACTGGAAGCAGATCTTGGAAGCTGCGTTGGGTTAGTCGAGCCATCCCCAGATAGTAACAAGAACCTGATAATAGCCAAGACGTTAGTCAACACTAGCCGAGAGATTCCTGTACGTGTTGCAAATGTGTTTTCTGGTACCTCAAGGATCAAGGAAGGTGACATACTTGGAATTTGCGTACCAGTCAAGAAGATCAGCTGTTGCGAGAAGATGGAGGGCAAGGAGAAGGCAGATACAAGTAAGATGAACTTGTCCTACCGGAAGTCGATTTTGAGGAACTGTCAAAAGTCGAGACAAGTTTGGCGAGAGAATTTTTGGAAAAGAACCAAGACGTTTTCGCAGGGAACATGAAGTTAGGCAGAACGGACATTGTGCAACACCGAATAAATACAGGCGACACCCAACCAATAAGACAAGCCCCAAGAAGACTGCCGATTGCGAAACAAGAAGAGGTATCAACCATGCTGGACCAGATGCTGAAAGACGGAGTTATTGAGGAATCCAACAGCCCGTGGTCATCGCCAGTCGTGTTAGTAACCAAGAAGGATGGAACAACGAGGTTTGCGTCGACTATAGGAAATTGAACGATGTTACGAAGAAGGACAGCTACCCGCTACCAAGAATCAACGACATTTTATGTACCTTGTCTGGCTCAACCTGGTTCTCAACCTTGGACCTGAAGAGCGGTTACTGGCAGGTTGGCATGCACCCAAATGACAAAGAGAAAACTGCGTTTTCTACTGGCACGGGTCTGTACAATTTTAAGGTTATGCCATTTGGTCTCTGCAACGCGCCAGCCACCTTTGAAAGACTGATGGAGATGGTACTCCGAGGGCTGAACTGGAAAACATGCCTAGTATACCTGGACGATGTCATGGTTATGGGTTCCACTGTTCAAGATCACATTAACAACCTTCAGGAAATTTTCGATCGATTCAGAACTGCCAACCTGAAGCTGAATCCAGAAAAATGTTCGCTATTTAAGAAGAAGGTTGAGTTTTTGGGACATACCGTAACTTCTGAAGGAATCCAGACCAGCGAGAGCAAAGTAGCATCGATTCGTGATTGGCCGACTCCTAAAGACAGACACGAAGTCCGTAGTTTCCTCGGTCTTTGTACATACTACCGAAGATTTGTCAAGAAATTTGCAGATGTAGCAGCTCCGCTCCATAAGCTCACCGAATTGAAGACGCCTTTCATCTGGGATGCCAAGTGTGAAGACGCTTTCCGAAGACTGAAAAAGGCTTTGATTTCTAGTCCGATCCTGTCATATCCTCAAAGAGAAGAAAAGTACGTACTTGATACTGACGCAAGTAATATCGGGATAGGTGCTGTTCTATCGCAAGTCCAAGATGGAGAAGAGCGAGTCATCGAGTACTACAGCAAGACCTTGACAAAGCCTGAGAGGAACTACTGTACCACCAGGAAAGAATTACTGGCGATCATCAAATCGGTGGAGCATTTTAAAAATTACCTGCATGGGAATGAATTCCTGATCAGAACAGATCACGGCGCGCTCACCTGACTGATGAAGATGAAGAACGTGGAAGGTCAGACTGCTAGGTGGATAGAACGACTACAGCAGTTCAACTTCAAAATAAAACATCGTGCAGGCAGATTACACCAGAACGCTGATGCATTATCAAGGAGGCCATGCGTGAAATGCTCACATTGTGAGCGGATTGAGGATAGCCAGAAGGAAGAGTGCGTTCGAAGGATCGTGATCAATGCAGATACAGGATGGACGATAGAAGCATGCAGGAAAGAGCAAGAAAAAGACGAAGACATCGGAGACATTTTAAAACGTAAAGAAGAGAATGGACCGAGACCAACGTGGGCAGAGGTTTCTCCACGTAGCCCAGAATATAAAGCTCTATGGTCACAATGGGAGTCGCTGCAAATCGAAAATGGTCTGCTGAAGAGAGCCTGGGAGAGTGCCGACGGAAAGAAGATCGTCATGCAGTTGGTGGTTCCAAGGAGTAAAGTTCCGAAGATTCTCGAAGTGATCCATGGAGGTACATCAGGAGCTCACTTCGGAGTGAACAAAACACTAGCAAAAGTTCGAAAGAGGTTCTACTGGGTGAACTGCAAGGACGATGTCGAAGCCTGGTGCCGTAAGTGCGAGAAATGTGCTGCAAGCAAGGGCCCAAGCAGAAGACTGACAGGTGCTATGAAGCAGTACAACGTCGGAGCCCCATTTGAGAGGATAGCCATAGACGTAGCAGGTCCTTTTCCAATCAGCGACAGCGGCAATCGCTTTATCCTGGTTGCCATGGATTATTTCAGCAAGTGGCCTGAAGCATACGCCATACCGAACCAAGAAGCTGCTACAGTTGCGAGAGTCTTGGTGGATAATTTAATTAGCAGATTTGGCGTACCTTTAGAGTTGCATTCCGATCAAGGACGAAACTTTGAATCCAAAGTTTTCGCAGAAATGTGTAAACTGCTCGGGATAAACAAGACAAGGACTACACCTCTCCATCCACAATCGGACGGTATGGTAGAACGGTTTAATCGAACAATGGAGGAACATCTGTCGAAGGTGGTGAGCAACAATCAGCGAGATTGGGACCAGTACCTGCCTTTGTTGCTGATGTCGTACAGGGCAGCCATCCATGAGACTACAGGGCAGACACCAGCCAAAGTTGTATTCGGTAAGGAGATTCGGCTTACCCTGTGATTTGGTGTACGGTTCACCAAGCAGTCCACCATCGGAGATCAGAAATTATGTCGACGAATTAAGAAACTCCATGGCAGAAGTGCATTCCCTAGTCAGGAGGAAGATCAAGTTGGCCAACGACCGAATGAAGGCGAGGTACGACTTGAAGGCAAACTCCGGCGGCTTCACAGAAGGAGACAAAGTGTGGTTTTATAATCCAACTAGGAAGAAGGGTTTGTCGCCTAAGTTTATGCCATCCTGGGAAGGGCCTTACACAATTATTAAAAGGATAAACGACGTGGTGTATAGGATACAGCGGAGCGGAGCCCCCAAGTGCAAGATGAAGGTAGTCCACCTGAATCGTCTGGCACCCTACTGTGGAGACAGCGAATAAGTCCGTTCGAGCGGGACGCTCGAAAATAGAAAGGGGGCAGTATAACGACACCGCTCTGGAGAAATTCTAGTAATTACTTCTTTAACATTCTAGTACACCATTTGCTTGTTTGTTTACATTCTTTATACTGGATTAGTCAATGACACGTTCGCGACAGTTCGGCGCAGGTCTGGAATGACGTGTTGACGGCCGATGCGATTTCTGCGATCTACGAGAGTCGATAATGAACCTACTAGAATGTACCTACTGTTTCGCTGCCCCGTGGAGGGAACTATAAAAGAGCAGACTCGCGGCTGCGTGGGACAGTTTAGTTTAGTTTTGACATAGAGTGAAGTGAAGACAGAGCAGTAACTAGTGGAAGCTGAATAGAGCAGTAGTGAAGTGAAGTAAGGGAGCCAGTAGTGATAGTTAGTACAAGTGGTAATCAGCTGTGTGTGTTTATTAGAATTAGAAGTTATAATTTGGATTAGTGAATAAAGTAATTTGTAAGACTTTTTGGTGGTGATTTATATTGAGAAACCCGTAACAATATAATAAAACATTCCATAAGAGTCAAAATGTTAAAATTATCTATTTGGAGTTATTTAAAGGGGCAGGAAGAAAATCAATCATTATACCTACTTGGTCTTGTAACTTAGTTTTTGTTTAAATGACAGCCAAAAGGGAATACTAAGTTCAAAAACTTGTGAATTGCAATAATTTTAATTGCATAATTATTATAATAATTCTCTCCTAATAATTCTAAATAATAATAAATATAAATAATAAATAAATAAAATATTAAATAATAGACTCCTAATAATTATTATTATAAATCTAAATATGTTTTCCTATTATGTATTTAAGCAATTTGTGGGAGTGTTGCCTTATCTAAATGCTAGGTCAAACAAACCGTTTGTTATTGTTTTAATATTGCCATTTTTTCACACCTACCACCCCTATGAAATTAAAAAAATCAATTACATGATTTTTTATTAATAAATTATTTGCTTTTTTTTGTTGCTTGTAATTATTGCAACCATATACAGCACACACTGCACCACTCATCTTGCAAGATATTGTAAAAAAACACAATCACAAGACAGGAAGGAAACTAATTTAGTCTTGAATAAGACTGATTTTAAAACAATAAAGTATCAAAAAGAAGTAAAAAAGCAAACAAGAAAACAAAAGAACAGATCACAACGTGGACTGTAGATAATATACCGTAAAGTGAGCTGGAATATTTCCCTCAAATACCTACCGATGCTACAAGTTTTACTACACCCGATGCGGGAGGTCCAACGACGTTGCTTGCAGGAAGATTTTCACCCGGAACCGTACCTAAAGTAGCCGAGCGTCGAGCAGGATCAGTTCCCTAACGCTAACGAAGTTCACCGGGGACTGTGAAATGTCATAATCGACGAGCGAAGGACAAATCATACCTAACGAATTATGTTCTGTTCTTATTATTATTACCGTGTATTATTACAATAAATTACTATTCAAACTAACGATAACGGTTATAAATCTAACGACATTTATTAACGACAATTATTTATATGGACAGAAGCCAGAGGTCGGTGTCAATAAAAATAATAAGAGTAAATAATAAATTACTATTCATTATTATTATTATTATTATTTCGGGCCCGCAGTTACAACTCGTGCCGCCAGGTTCGCTAGTGTCGCCTCGCTGCCGGTTTTCAGTCGAAGTTGAACGTATTATAGTCTAGTGTATTTGATTTAATGAAACATTTTTCGAATTACATAAGATTATAGAGCATTGCAAGATAAGGGCGGTAATATCAATTGTTATTTTGTTTTATAGATAAAAGAGAGTTCGGGATACCAGAACTTTTACATGAACAAGTTACTTGATATTTATAAAATATCCTCTTAAAAATTACAAAATGAATGATAAGATTTGAAAGAAAAAGTTGTGTTTATTCTTTGAATATTGACATATAATTACTAATGAATTCCATTGCAAATTAAATGTTATTTGATCATTTTAATGGTAAACTATGAATTACTCATAATTTATTAAAATATTGCATTTAACAAATAAATGAATTAAATAGATATATTATCTGCTTGAATTAGGTAATAATTACGATAATAGCCTGTCTACTAATATATCGACAATAAATACACTAAATACAGTAAAAGTTTCTATAAATGGATAATAATTACGGCAAAAATCCTTCCAAAGTGATAATAACTTTGAGATTATAATTTACTTATAAACTTTTAGATTAGTATATTCTTCAACGAGCGAAGAATGACAGCTATTATCCACGAGAACGACAATTTCAACACGAGCCGCCAGTCGAGTGTTGGAACGTTTGAGTGGATAATAGCTGTTCTTCGCGAGATGAAGACGCTATTTCCTCTTCGACCTTTTGAGAAAATAATTTTTGTTAAAAAAATAAAACTTTTCAATAGACTTATTTTCTTGATATTTGCGTTATATATTTTATATTTGCGTCTTTTACTAAATTCCCAGTCATTTCAATTATCAATAAGGGATATTCTGGAATGGAAAGCAGCTCCGAGGTCATTTCTTATCACACCCCCACCCTGTAATTTTATAATATTGATACGAATGAATAATAGGTAGGCTGGACAGAGAGAGAGCAGCGGTTGATTTGATCGGAGGCGACGGCCTTTGGCGTCCTGTCTTGGCCGGGGCGCGTGGTAAGGATCGAAACGGACACGTCCATGGTAAGCGAGCAGCGACAGCCTCACGCTCCTTCACACTTCTGAGTTCCTGATACCCGGATGTAGAATCTTGCTGAAAACCACGGGAATTTAATGGAAAACTCTGGTCATTTCCTGTGGAGAAGTTCCAGAAATGGATATTTGTGTGTCTGGAAAGCGAACATCCAAGAAGGGAATTATTCTCGAGATCTCTCTGTTGGATTTGTTCGGTAAATGGAAGCGAGTCGTCGATAAGCCCTCCAGAAGCTACTTCCAGAGGTAGGGGCTATAATAGCCAGCAGTCAGGCGGACCCAGTAAGTTTTAGTCTAGCAGTGTGCGAAAGAAACAGCGAAAGGAACCAAGCGACCGGTGGCGATATAGACTATGTGGTATTTCTAAGTGATTAGTGTAAAGTGTTATAGACTAAGTGAAATTGTTGTGTATAAGAAGTAGTAATATTTCTAACATTGTAATCTGAAATTCTTGTGGGCATTAAATAAATCAATTAAACAGTAAATTTGTATTTCCCAATTATCCGTCGAACCTACGGTTAGGAAGTCCGTAACATTTGGTGTCAGAAGTGGGATAATTGGAAGAAAGTGAGGGTGAATTTTCTTCAATTAATGTCCATAGTTACTAGAAGTCAAGCCGCGAAGATGGATGCCAAAATGATGCAGCAATTACTACAGCTGATGAAAGATCAGAAGAAAACTTTAACAGATCAAGAAAATAAACGCTTTAAAGAAAACGAAGAATTAAAGAAAATTTTGGAAGATTAAGAACAGAAACGATTGAAAAAAAAAGAAGAATCCAAAGAAGAACTAGAGGAAATTCTGATTAAGTTGAGCGCTAATCAAGATGAGCTTTTCGAAAGATTAAAATCTGAGACAAGTGATGAAATTTAAAGTGTAAGGGAGGAAATTAAGAAAGAGGCTTGCGAAATCAACGAAGGTGTTAACGAGGAAATCTTAAACAATTAAAACTAGAAGTGGAGAGAATTGAGAACCGCATCCAAGATCTGGAAACACGCCAACGACGAAGCGTGAGGAGTGCACCGAGTATTCCCGGCAGTGGTTCATAAAGCTCCCAAATTACGCCGGAAAAGAAGGCCACAGCTCTAGTTCTGGCCTTGAGAGGAAGAGCCCTGGAACTTCTGCAGACTATCCCAGGACCAGAGGGATTTCAGTAAACTGGTTAGGGCTCTCGAGCTGCGTTTTGGAGACAGCAATATGAAGCAAGTGTTCCAGACGCAGCTGACCTCAAGAACGCAGAAAAGTGGAGAGACCCTACAAGAGTTCACCTTGCGTACCCAGGCTACCCAAACGACTACCTGGGGGACATGGCTAAACGAAGCTTCATCGATGGGCTGAGAGACCAGGCAGATGCTCCTGTTGAGCGACCAGAACAAGACAGCTGATTAAGCGCTACTTAAGCATCGAAGCGGTGCGTAGCTCTACACGGGGTAGCTCGCACCGTGTCCGGGAGGTAATGGTTGAAGAGGCCGGTCAACAGAAAGGAGGAGAGACTGGAAACTCTAGAGAACAAGATCGAATAAGTCATGCACTTTATGAAGAATAAAGTGGAAGGTGACAAGAAGGCCTCGGGCAGGCCCCATTGATTTGGATGTGGGAAAATAGGTCACCTACGCAGGGACTGCCGACAGAGATATCCTGGGATCGTTCCAGCCCGGGACGATCCGCCGTTACCAAGAACCAGGAAAACTAATCCCGGCTAGCGCTAAGGGGCGTCCGCTGGCTGGTGTACATCCAAGCCCCAAGACATACACGGTAACACTTCTGCGGAAATCCAGTGACAGCCTTCTCCTAGATTGTAAGTTTGACGGACGGGAATTCGTCTTTCTAATTGATACCGGCGCTACAAAGTCAATTTCCAATATCCGAAAGGAAATAGTCAGACCAATGTAGACCAGAGTGGGCAGATATTTCTGCCAAAGGACCAGAATTGAGGGCAAACTGGTCTCTGAAGAACATGAAGAACATGAAGAACGGGAAAGCACCTGGTCCAGACGAACTACCAATTGAAATGATAAAACTGCTTGAGGGACATAATTTGGATGCGCTTGCTGAGCTCTTTAATTCAGTCTACAGATCAGGAACGATACCAAAAGACTGGTTAGTGTCGAGCTTCATTGTGATTCCCAAGAAACCCAACGCAAGATTATGTAAAGATCATAGAACCATAAGCCTAATGAGTCATACACTCAAATTATTTTAAAAAATAATTCACAACCGTGTGTATAAAAAACTGGATAACGACATCAGCGATACACAGTTCGGGTTCTGTAATGGAGTTGGCACGAGAGAGGCATTATTTAGTATAAACGTGTTGACTCAACGCTGTCTGGATGTTAATAAGGATGTATACGCTTGCTTTGTGGACTACGAGAAAGCATTTGACAGAGTCCGTCATGAACAACTTATCAGAATTCTGAGAGAAAAGCAAATAGATACCAGAGACACCAGAGTTATTGAAAACTTATATTACGACCAAACAGCAAACATCAAGATAGATAATAAATATACGGAAAGCAGCAACATCAAACGTGGTGTACGACAGGGGTGCATACTTTCCCCGCTATTGTTTAATATGTACTCAGAGGTCATCATGAGAGAGGCATTACACAGTGAAGCAGCTGGAGTGGTAGTAAACGGAATTCCTATAAACAACTTACGATACGCAGATGATACTGTACTGCTGGCAGAAAGCATGGATGACTTGCGAAGAATGGTCCAGAAAGTGTATGAAACAAGTATCCATTATGGTTTGAATATGAACCTTAATAAAACAAAATTCATGATCTTTACCAAAAAACGAAATCAAAATACACAACTGATCGTAAACCATCAGATAATAGAGCGAGTCTATAAGTATAAATATCTAGGGACCCTGATCAACGACAACAATGATTACTCATCAGAATTAAAAACGAGAATCGAAATAGCACGTAACACCTTTATTAAAATGAAGAAATTCTTTTGCTGCAAAACTTTAAGTAACCACCTTAAAATACGAATGCTAAGATGCTACATATTTACAATAATACTCTACGGAATAGAAGCTGCCACTCTAACAAAAGAAATGCTCAAAAAGATAGATGCCTTCGAGATGTGGCTTTACAGAAGGGTACTCCGGATATCATACGTTGACAGAATTACTAATGAAGAAGTCTTACGGAGAGTCTCAAAAGACCTGGAACTGTCTCAAGAGGTAAAGGTTAGAAAACTCCAATATCTGGGCCACGTAATGAGAGGTATAAGATACAAGCTGCTACAACTGATTATTCAGGGTAAAATAGTGGGGAAAAGAAGCATGGGAAGAAGACGGATGTCGTGGCTTCGAAATCTCAGAGAGTGGTTCAACTGTACATCAAACGACCTGTTCAGGGCAGCAGTCAGCAAAGTGAAATTGGTCATGATGGTCGCCAACCTACGCAAGAAGACGGCACCTTAAGAAGAAGAAGAAGGTCCCAATGGGACTCTCTAAAGGTAATCAACGGGTTGTTGCGAAGAGTTTCGGAAAGTCCACATGCCAAGCGGGAGGTGAAACAATTAGTGCTGCCGAAGAAGCGAGTACCGGAGGTCTTGAGAGAAATCCACGACGGGATATCTGGTGGCCATTTGGGCGTGAACAAGACTTTGGACGAAGTTCGTCAGCGCTTCTATTGGGTAAACTGTAGAAACGATGTCGAAGACTGGTGAAGGCGTTGCGAGACTTGTGCAGTGACCAAGCGCCCAAGAGTTCGAAGTAGGAGACAAATGAAGGCGTACAATGTGGGAGCCCGATTCGAACGGATTGCAATCGATGTTGCGGGACCCTTCCCAAAAACGGACAGCGGTAACCAATACATCTTAGTGGTCATGGATTACTTTTAAAAATGGCCAGAAGTCTACGCCTTACCCAACCAAGAAGCCGCTACCGTAGCAAGAGAACTCGTCGATAATCTCATCTGCCGGTATGGAGTACCTCTAGCTAGAGCTTCACTCTGACCAAGGCCCCCAACTTCGAGTCCAACATCTTCAAGGAAATTTGTTCCTTACTTGGTATCGAGAAAACGAGAACCACGCCGCTTCATCCTCAATCAGATGGCATGGTTGAGAGACTCAACCGGACTTTGGAACGACACCTGGCTAAAGTCGTCGAAGATCACCAAAAGGATTGGGACCTCCACCTACCCCTCTTGCATATCGTGCAGCTGTTCACGATACCACCGGGGAGTCTCCTGCTAGAGTTTTGTTCGGTCCAGAACTCCGTATGCCGTGTGACCTGCTCTTTGGTGCGCCTGAAGAGTCGTCCAGGAATGTTAGTGACTATGTCGAGGACCTCAGGCAGCGAATGGTCAGCATACATGAGGCGGTTCGCGGAAGGATTTCTCTAGCAAGCGATAGAATGAAAACCCGCTACGACAGAAAGTCAAACTCCAGAGGCTTCCATGATGGCGACCAGATATGGCTCTATAACCGTCAACGGAAGGAGGGACGTTCCCCGAAACTCCATCCGGCCTGGGAAGGACCGTACATCGTCGTGAAACGGATTAACCACGTGGTCTACTACATCAAGAGAAGCCCCAAGGCCAAGATGAAAATCGTCCACTTAGATCGGCTGGCGCGTTACTCTGGCAGTAACGATTAACATGTTCGCGTCGAACAGTCTATAAGAGGGGGGTAATTATCAATAAAGGATATTCTGGAATGGAGAGCAGCTCCGGGGTCATTTCTTATCACACCACCACCCAGTCATAATATTGATACGAATGAATAACAGGTGGGCTGGACAGAGAGAGAGAGAGCAGCGGTGGTCATGATTTTATCGGCAGGCGACGGCCTCGGGCCATTACAGAATCCATATACGAAGTGCATTTCAGCCAGCTCTTGGTTAGTGAAATTTTCCATTTTTACAAAACAGTACTCAAAAAATTTTCTTTTTCTTCTACTTAATTAGCGTGAAACACAATTTTCAAACAAACTGTTACTTATTACATCCCGTGATCCATGGCCTACGTCGAATATTTTTCTCTAGTTGTGTTTCAATATGAATTTTTATGCCATGTAAGGTAATTTTCAAATCGATTTTAAGCGAAAACGGTGCATGTTATCGAAATTCAGAAAGACGACCTTTTTTGTGTAAAAAACTTCAACATTTCATAACCTGATCTCAAATCCTGGCACGAGGTACATAAAAAAAAGTTAGGGTGATTTTAACCTCACTCTTCACCTATCTGACCCCCCTGATGGAAATTTTTTAATTTTTGTAATTGCATCTTATTGGTCATAAAAAGTTTGATAAATTCCCAAAATTTCATTTTTCTATCTTGAACGGGTTCGGAGGTATTAAATAAAAACCATCTTCATGGGTTCCCCTTTCGGGGGCTGTAGCCCCCTTAGGAAGCATTTTTCGACCTATTTTTATGGGAACTTTTTTTCATATTTTTGAAAATAGAATCTGCTGTTTCAGTATTGCACGCTAATTACGGGACACCCTGTATAGAGTCTTTTTCATAGGAATTTATGCCGATTTACGGGTGGGTGTGTTGCATGGATCATGGATTTCGATTGGACTTTTTTTGTTTTATTTTTAGCGAATTACTTGTATAATTATTTGAATATACTTTACCTATCTGTTTGTTTTAATTAAATAGGTCATATAGTCCAATAAAGTCTAAAAAGTCATACGTATCGATTAAGAATACACCTCCATTTGATAGTTCGATTTATTTTGTTTCATATACGTGGTTTTTATAGTAACCGTCCAGTTTGTCTAAACACTCCATCCCGCATAAATAAGTATACGTCAACATTGGTTTTGAATGAGAATTAAATGCACAACACAGAGGATAGAATATCATTACGTGAATAAATTTTATGTAGTTGTCAGTGGCTCTCAAACTGACGTAAGCGGTTCAATTCATATTTGAATGATTTCCTTCAATAATTTACGCTCGTTTACAACTTGATAATTAACTGTTTGACATTTTCTGGTGAAATTAAAAATATTAATTCGGACGGTTAGTGTAACGTCACATCTGACTTTTAGTGTATTTTTTAACAAAAAAATACACTATTGAGGACGACATCACTTTCCAAAAATCACCCAAACTCATCAAATGTCCACCGATATATATATTTCTCCAAAATCGCGAAATTTCGATTTTAAAAACGTTCCTGTGGCTTTATCTTTTAAGATTAGTGAACGAAATTTTGGGTCCTTGTAAAATTTGGGAATGACGTTGGATTTTCGTTGAAAAACTTTCCAAAAGTCCCATCACTTCTACAGGGTGTCCCTTCAAAATTCCAGGTATCCGGTTTTTGTCATCTCATTTCAGGTCGCAGTTTTGAATCTAGGAGGCTGAAATTTTTGTGGGAGTAAGATATCCACAAGGAGTGGTCTGGTATTGCACTTGAGCAAAATCGGCCGAGCCGTTTCAAAATGGCAGCCATTTGAATTTTCGGAAAATTTCCAATTTTTTGAGCCCCCGTATGAGCAAGATGGCAAAAAAACTTTGAAATCAAATTAACAGGATTTGAAGAAAATTATTGGAAATTTGAGTTAATGCAATAAAATTAGCATATTTTCCATTAATAAGCCAGTGTCGTGGGTAGGAAAAAGGGTGAAAATGTGTCAATTCTATAACCGTTTATGAGTCCATTTTTGAAGAAGTTGAACCGAAATTTTCCATTTTTTTTTTGCTTTAACATATAATTTGATGTCTTAGCTTAAATTCGCCTCGATTAATGTAGCACTTTAAACGAAAAACAAAAAAGTTTTTCGCTTGTGCAAAATTAGCTTACACTTATATAAAATTATTAAATCAATGAAAGGGTTCGTAATTTCTTTTTTATTTTTTTCCACATTCAATTATGAATGGTTCTGAAAATTAGAAGAGCAAACGCAACAACAATTAAATCACCTACATGCAGGTGAAAAAATTATTCAAATTGGTTTTTTAATAACAAAGATACGACCAATTTAAAAAATAAAATGTGTAGGATGAAGTATTGGACGTACTACATATACTACTCGATCATCGCTACAATTTGAAAGGCCCCTTGGCTCAGTTAGTTAGGCAAGGGTACTTGCCTAAATAGACTGTTGATGCGGGTTCGAAACCACGAGAGGGTTATTCTTTTTTTTTTGGTAGGTAGGTAGTTTTCCGCTTTTCCCCCCAAAAAAATCGGATTATTTTTTCATTATATTCATTATAAAAAAAAAAAAATAGGAAGAAAATATTTATTATTGAATCGCATAAAAATACACTATTTCTGCGATTGATGCGCAAGAAGGTTTTTTTAAAGTTAATCCTACTATATGTGCGATATTATGCAAAGATTGCTGCACTGTGGTTACATGAATGCTCGTTCATTGGTGGCTCATTAATATAAATTATACGGTCATTCCCAGTAGTTCAGAAATTGAACAGTTATGGTTAAATATTACTTTAAATTCAAAAACATATATGGTATTGGTGTGTTTTATAATCCCAACGAAAAATATCACAAAAGCTTTCTACATAAATTTGAGGAAGTGGTGTCTTGTATTCAACCTTCGGTTGATTGTGTTGTATGCCTAGGTGACTTTAATGTCGATCTTTTAGATACTAATAGTTCAGCATGTAAAATATAATATAAACAATACGTTAGAGGGACTCAGGTTAAGACAAAACTGATAGATCAGGCAACTCGCATTACTAACTCAACAGCAACTCTTTTAGATTATTTAATTACCTCAGACGATAATATTATATTATTAATATTGGTAGTTGTAGGCCATAGTATACCCAAAATGAACATTAGGTGAATAAATAAAACGATTGAGGTAGGTCAATGATGGGTATAATTGATAAATGAAGAGTTTGTCTACCGGTTTCGGGTAAGGACACCCATCATCAGGACAACTGAAAAGTCAGGTAAAAGGTGTTGTAATCTCAAATGCAGGTGATGTGCATAATTGTCATGAGAACAAAATTAGTGGCACTTACTTGTCAGTTATTTACAAAGGTCGAAAGTCCGAGGGTTACACAGTAAAACAGGCATACTTATTCAAAAAACTTATTGCAAATTTACATTCATTTCAAAAAATTCAGATACTCCTAGTCTTTGTTTACATTCTATTTAATTTATGCTTGTTATTGTATTTATTATTATTATTTTCATCAATTTTAACTATAGCGTTTTACTGGATCTGAAGAATTTTAGAAAACAACGTGAAATTAAATTAATTTCTGATGTCAAACGTTATGCGCAATAATTTTAGCTTCATTTTGATACCAAAACCATTTCTGTCAGTTTAAACGGCGAGCAGGAATCCTCAAAAACCACTTTCGCAATGCTAATCCCCTATGGCCCGCTTTGAAAATCAACACCCTGTATGTGTTGTTGTTGTTGTTTCTCTCTCTTGTGGGAGCGAGTGGTCGCCACATAACCCACAAATATCAATGTCATTTGCATCCGATGGATGTCAACATGTCATGTTATTTACATACCTGCCAATGTCAAACTACCATGGCAATCATTTGTAAAAATTTCTCCTTTTTCTTTTTCACATCGACTGATTGTTACTTGTCACTCATGATCTCAATTTAACATCTGTCACTTCCATCAGCTAATGACGTGGAAGTCGACATGGATGGAGAGAGAGGAAAGTTCTTGATATCAAATAATCTTCAGCATCCACCATCTTGCTTTGTTCTCATCCAACCCGTCCCGGAGGATACCGCCTCACGGTGTCCGGTCCGTTTTACTTGCTAAATATGTACATTTAAATATAATTAAAACTAAGGATATTTCCTTGAGTCTTCAACTCGACATAATCGCCGGCTTTTCACTTAGAAAAGTCTTTGAATTTTAACAATTTTGAAGTTTTAACAACGTTAATAATTGTGCGCCCACGTGGCCCCACATTTTGAATAAGTATGCCTGTTTTACTGTATAACCCTCGGACTTTCGACCTTTGTAAATAACTGCCAAATAAGTGCCACTAATGACAATTATGCACATCACCTGCATTTGAGATTACAACACCTTTTACCTTACTTTTCAGTTGTCCTGATGATGGGTGTCCTTACCCGAAACCGGTAGACAAACTCTTCATTTATCAATTATACCCATTGACCTACCTCAATCGTTTTATTTATTCACCTAATTATATAGGGTGTTCGAAAAGTAATCCGTTTTGGAGTAGGCCCTGACACAATGAGGTTTGTCTTAGCTTAATCCACTCTTTACATCTGACAGCTCTTGATTTTTTTAGGTTAGGACAGCTGTCAAAACATTCAAGGTCAAAACAACATAAAATAAGCACTCACTTTATCGACATTTTTCTAACACACATAAATAAAATCAACAATTAATAAATTCATGTAAGGATTCTCCTGGACACATTTTAATAAACGGTTTCCCGCACTCCACTAAAGGCACTCTGTATTTGTTCGGATATCGGATAACTGCTAGGGTATCGGGTGTATTACGACAGATAGTCGATGTTCTCATATCTCTTTCACTAAATCGGTTGCTTCGGAACTTTTCAAAATAGCGAATCCTTGTTCGGCAACTTTGGGAACTAATCTACATGATTTCCTAAGCTATGCTAAGCCTGAAAAAAAGTCTTGGTTAAAAATGGAAGTTTTGGAACGTAATAAAACAAACTTTACCTGTCTAGTAGGTATCCTCTGCTATTCACTGGATATAAGGACAAAAGCGAGTACCTTCTAAGAAACTTGTAATAACAGGTTCCAACAGAAATCCAAGGACTGAGTTTTTGAAGCTTCTCTTGGGTTTGCAATCTTGATAATTATTCTACACAGATCTAAAGAGAACATCCCCACATTCCATGAAGTTTAATCCATTACGATAAAAAACTTTCAACTATTGCAGTTTTTCGCTTCTACGTGAGCGCTTTTAATTAATTTGAACAATAATAATTATAAACCATCGAATTAAAACAAAGTATGGAGATTAGTGATATAAATAAATAACAATAACCTAACCAAACTTCTGTTATATGCGGAATGAGTAGACTAGTCTATTCGACTTTCTACTTTCAAAGTTTCTATTTCTACTATACGATTGTGATGCGCTGTCACGGTAACGTCCTGTAACTGTGATTTATTTGTCCGTTATTTCAAAATAACTGTAGTTTTACGGGTAATTATAAGTAATGAATCGTCAGTATTTCGTTCCTGAGTCTGAATATTTCATCACATAAAGCGACAAATACTCTGAGTAGTGTTTTTTACTCTGGGGTGTCTTTATTAAAAAAGAATCGACATATCGTCGAGACTTCGATGCTCGGTTGGCGCATCACTAGCAGGAGCGCCGACGAAAGTGACTGAACTGACGTTCATTTCAATGCAGTTGAACATTTGAAGGATAATAATAATAATAAATTTAGTTTATTTTATTGAACAGGGAATAATAAAATAATGGTCATGGAAAACAATAATTATTTCGTACCTACCCACCACGTTTGATTATTTTTTATTGTTTACATTAATTACATTCAGTTATAAAAATGCTATTTAAGTTAGAACAAAAAACGTTTCTAGTTGAAAGTTGTTTTCTAAATGGATGGAATTTGGATCTACTAAAACTGCCTAATTGAGTTCCAAGAGGAGTATCCTATCCTGGACCTTGTGTGGTGACTGTCCAGAATTCTAGAGAAGCTGTTTTGCGATACATTTCAAATTTTCGAGGGACAGGAAATGTTGTGAAAACAGGAAGTGGCAGATCAAAGAGAGTACTGAAGAGCTGGCAATGTTATGCAAAACGATCCTTACACATCAGTTCGTCATCTAGCCTCAAAGTGATGTTTCTGTGGGAACCTGTCGCCAAGCTACTTTGGAAAAATGCTCACTTGTATCCTTATCGAGTGACGGTGATGCAGGAGTTGTTACCTCGGGAATTGGCTGAATGCAGGATCGAGAAGAAGTTCACCGAGATAAATGATACACCTACAAAGTGCCCTTCGTGGAGTGAGACACCGTGTATTAAAATATGCCCAGGAGCAAGGGTGGAAGGCACTTCGCTCACCTCCTATATGAATTAATTGATTTTATTTATCTGCTTTATGAAAAATGTCAATAAAGTGAGTGCCTATTTTATTAACGTTCTTGAATGTTTTGACAACTGTCCTAACCTAAAAAATCAAGAGCTGTCAGTTGTAAATAGTGGAGTAAGTGTAAATAGTGGATAAAGAAGCTAAGAAAAACCTCTTTGTGTCAGGGCCTACTCCATAACGGATTACTTTTCGAACACCCTATATTATTAGATCCAGAAATTAGGCATATTCCTCAAATCAGTGATCACGAGATGATTTTGTTCAAAATTAATATTAAAATATTACTTAAGGAACACAAATTCGTAACATGTCGAAATTTAAAAAATGTAAATTACTCACAATTTAATAGTAATTTACAATCCATACCTTGGAATATTATATATGAGTTAAAATGAATAGAAAGTAAAGTGGAATTTTTAACAAATAATATTACTACTCTTTTGAACATGCATGTACCATTTAAGACATTTAGAATAACCAAACCATATGCTCCTTGGCTGACACAGGGAATTTTGGCAATGATATCTGACAGAGATAGAGCTTTCAAAACTTTTCAACTTACGAAGAGTAATAATGACTGGCAACAATTACAAGCAGCTACGTAATTTAGAGACAGTCACAATTAAGAAAGAAAAAAGGGCATATTATTATGTAAGTTATACAGGGTAAGTCATTGATATGGGAAAGCTCGATTGCACCTACACCATTAAAGATATCGAAATGAACCAAAAAGTGCTGTAAATGGGAGGGTAAAGTGCAGTTTGTAAAATTATTTTCAGATACACAGGATGGCCCAATATCGCTGTACGCCATATAACTTTGTAATTTTAAATAGGACACCCTCTATATTATTACATCTTCAGATTATTTGAGAAAAGTCAAAAAGAATGGTTTGTAAAGTTGAAGTTTGTAATGAGCGATTTATGAGTTATAAACAAATGAAAATCGCGATTTTCCATTTTCAAAGCAGCTTATATTGAAAACGGGTCGAGATATGGAAAAACGGTTTACATGTTCCTATCTTAACTTTTCAAGCGGTATCCTATTGGATGGATGAAATTTTTATACAGAGTGGTAAAAAATTTGATTATTTTCATCACCCGGTATAAAAATTTCAGCTACATGATAGGATACCAAATTAAAAATTAAGATAGGGACATGTAAACCGTTTTTCCATATCTCGACCCGTTTTCAATATAAGCTGCTTTGAAAATGGAAAATCGCGATTTTCATTTGTTTATAACTCATAAATCGCTCATTACAAACTTCAACTTTACAAACCATTCTTTTTGACTTTTCTCAAATAATCTGAAGATGTAATAATATAGAGGGTGTCCTATTTAAAATTACAAAGTTATATGGCGTACAGCGATATTGGGCCATCCTGTGTATCTGAAAATAATTTTACAAACTGCACTTTACCCTCCCATTTACAGCACTTTTTGGTTCATTTCGATATCTTTAATGGTATAGGTGTAATCGAGCTTTCCCATATCAATGACTTACCCTGTATATTAAAAAGTCAGTCCCCCAGGGAGATGTGGTCCAGTTTGAGCTCAATTGTAGGATATAAAAAACAACATCATAAAATGGATAATATGTCTCTTAAATGGAACGTCAACGAAATTAATGAGTATTTTCTAAACTTTGTTCCAAAACTGACGCCTTATCACGCAACTGCAGTTAATTATGATCAAAATATTAAAAGTTCAGTGAACTCTACTATGAAGTTTCAACCGGTTTCAGAAGTTGATGTACTTAGTATTATAAAAACTATTAAAACCAGAGCCATTGGACATTCCCTTCCTACTACCTTATATTACTCATATTATTAATTATTGTTTATTGCACTCAGTTTTTCCTAGTAGCTGGAAAAAGTAGTTTATATCTCTGGTACCCAAAACAACTAATCCTGAAACCAAATACCTTAAAATATTAATACCGGACACTTCCTCTCAAAACCTTCGTCCATTTTTACAGCGCCCTCATGCAGGAACTGGGGACACTAAGCTGTTTTTAAATTCAAAGTTAGGTAACTTTTCACGGTTTTTGACACCTGCAGTCAATCATAATTATTAATAATTTGTCATTAGTAATTGAACGTTTTAGTTTCAAGTATAATTTCAATTTAAAGTTACTCTCAAAGCAATATATCAGCGGATAATTTTGTTGCGTACCAGTTAAATAGGCATTTATAATGTACCGCTGTATTAAAGTGAACATAGGTATTATGTCTGGAAAATATGTGCTGTATGCTGTGTGCGGTTGCTCTGACTATGGATTGTTGAGCATGTCCAGATCTTTCCACGGTGTTCCAAGCAGGAATAAAGAATTATGTATAAAGTTAACTTTAGAAGCCGCGTAAATAAACTTATTAATATTTTATAACTATGCTGATAGAAATAGGAACAAGAAATAGGTTATATAACATCCATGAGTGACGAAATTTTGAAAAAGTGTGGAGTGTCGAAGCCGATTTCTCACCATATTATTTTGTACTGATCATTTCAAAGAGGAAAATTTTGTTAATCCAGCAAATAATAGACCTTTAAATCTGCAAGGAAGCACATTATTGGTATTGCGGCAAATAAAAGGCTTAGGTACACTTAGGTATATATAGCGATTCAATCTTTTTGAAATATACCTACCTAAAAATATTAATAATATTGTGTGCAATAAGTAGTAGTTAATTATTGTTAATATAATAAACATATTGAAAACTTTGTTGTTTATTGTTGTATTATAATTCTTCGTCCCAAATTCCTCCGTATATTCCGTCTAATTAATTTTAAGAGCTTTTCTATTCAGCGTTGATATTTAAAACTCCCGCTATGTTTCACCAAATTTAATTTTTAGTGTCCCCAGTTCATGCTTGGCAGCGCTGCTAAAGTGGACGCAATAGGGAACCTGTATTACCGCTTTACTAGGGTAGCGCATTCACTCGTTGACGTTTACTAAACACGGTTATGTTTGAACAGCTGGATGTCATATTTTTGACACATTTGGTCACAGGCGTAGGTATCAATAAGAGGAAAAAAGCGAAGTTTGAAAAATGAAACAAAATAATAACACGAATAGAAATCGATAATCCTCTTTCAGTGGGTACTAAAAACAAAATTACGGGTTTATAAGATCACGAAGCTATAGACTTTAGTATTAGGTATAATTTTTATCTCGATATCTAACGTAGTTACTGAGAAAAAGCGTCTTGGTAGACACACAAACGGCAGAGTGTGATCTTAGTACCCATACTGATCCTTAAAAATAAGATTCATCAAGATGTAATAAAACCAAATACACTAGATAATAATACGTGCAGCTTCCACTGAAAATTGTCACCGGAAGTTACTGTCGCCCAAGCGGCTCGATATCTAACTAGCGTTGATTTGAAATGTCAATTTAATTGAACGAAACGTCAATCTGACGTTTACTTTGCTTATGATTTATAAACTTTTTGACTAGTAGTTTATTCTCATTCTAGATAATTACAAAACGTTAAGTGTTGCGAATAATTGCGTAAAGCCAAGACAAGATAGATTTGGCCTATTGTCATCGGAAGACCTAAATAATTCCTTAATGGTTTTGGTTAAATATGTACAAACGAGATGCTTTGTGAAAGAACTGTTTCAACAGAACATTCCAGCAATGTAATGTGGCTCCGTCAATTCGAAATTTGAACCCTTTCTTGGATGGAAAAGTTTTGATTCGCGTTGGAGGAAGGTTGGTGAATTCTGAATTTGATATGGATAAACATCATCCAATTCTGTTACCGGCAAAAAATTGGTTAACGAAATTAATATTTACAAGGGAACATTTGCGTTTGTTGCATGCTGGTCCGCAACACCTATTAGCATCTGTGCGAGAGCGATTTTGGGCAATTTCGGGATGATATACGGCAAAAAGAGTGGTTCACGAATGTGTGAGGTGTTTTCGTGTTGCTCCAAAAATAATAACCCCAGTAATGGGTAATTTGCCAGCTTGCAGAATTAATCCTTCTTACCCTTTTCAAAATACTTGGGTGGACTATGCTGGTCCAATGAATTTAAATGATACGAAGGGGCGTGGTTGTAGGGTTTCAAAGTCTTATATTTGCTTGTTTATATGTATGGTGACCAAAGCTGTTCATATTGAACTTGTTACAGATTTGTCAACTGATTCGTTTATTTTGGCTTTAAAGAGATTTATTGCCCGTAGGGGAAAGCCTTCCAATATGTATTCGGACAACGGGACAAATTTTAGGGGAGCAAAAACCGAGTTAGACAAGTTGAGGGTTTTTGTATTAAAAAATAAAGACAGCATTGTTGAGGCTGACAGGCGAAGGAGTCGATTGGCACTTCATACCCCCCGGATCACCTCACTTCGGAGGACTTTTTTTCATCTCTGACATTTGAAAAGATGTATACGTTACTCGTACAAATTGAGGCCATCATGAATTCCAGACCTTTGTCACCCATCTCTCACGATCCCAACAATTTAAATCCTCTTACTCCCGCTCACTTTTTGGTGGGAAGAAGACTATTGTAACTGCCAGATCCGTGTATTTTGAAGATTCCAGAGTCTAGATTATCGTGCTTCCAAAGAGTTCAACAACTCCAACAATAGGTTTACTTAAAAACTGACGACTTATTTATTTGCTTTGAAACCAGTCGAGTTATGCAAACGAAACTTGGTGGGTTAAACAGTGGCACGCATACGGGTACCAATTAAAAATATTTCAACAAAAATGCAATAAGCATCGAAATAAACCACTAATTCACCTTATTATTACTGCTGCTGTATTGTATGTAGGTGTCACAAGCCTGACGTCATAGGCTGCGCACTGACATGTTTGTATAATAATTATATATATACGTGTTTTCACGAGTATTACTCGTACCCATACACCTGTCTGTGCCAAAGTACTTATGAGTAAATACTTACGAGTACATTTTCTGAGTTTCGTACTCGAATTTCAATTTATTTACGAGTACTCTTTCAAGTACTCCTGCCTAGCTCTGCCTCAACCCCAACATTACCTGATACACCAAAAACTCTAGATAATTTTATTATGTCTGTGAATATAATTTATATTACATCCGTGCTTTTCATATCCGGTGTCTTGTGTAGTTAGCGATCGAGGCGTGCAGATGGCGCTTGTTTTCATACTTCACTTTTATTACATGTAAATAGCGGAGAGCTGCACGTATTATCATCTAATGTATTTGATAAAACCTACCTGACCAACTTTCAGGAATACGGAAATTCCGAACCCCGTCGAATATTTTCTGCAATCATAACTGTCTGCTGGGGCTGGATGCATTTTTTGTTGAGAAGATCCTAGTAACAGGTAAGTATTGATAGAGGACTATAATCAGTTTAAAATATTAAGAAAGTCACCTTTAGGCAACGCCAACAAGTGGAAAGCTCACTTTTTATTGTTAAAACATCTTCTAACGCATCAAAAGTTTACTATTTTCATAAAATACGCAGACTTAATAACAAATAATTATGTGACTTTTTAGACAGTTGTACGTTCATGAAAAATCTGACGTTTATGAAGTCAAATTTGACATTCCCAACTTTTTCCCCAACTTTTTGTGAGAATGAGAATGCGCTACCCTAGTAAAGCGTTAATACAGGTTCCCTAGGACGCAACCTGTTGCAATGCTATAGGTATAGGAGTGTCCGGTATTATTATTTTAGCGTATTTGCTGAAACATTGCAGCAGTTGCGACCAATTAGTATATTACCAATTTTGTCAAAAATTTTTGAAAAAGTCATGAATTTTCAGCTCTTGACGCATTTAAACAAAAATGCTATCATTCCTTCTGTACAGTCTGGGTTTAAGACGGGCCATATATCCCATTTCAGACGTTTTTGAATTCAGTGTTGGCTATGGAAAATTCGAATTATGTTGGTACCTTTTCAAAAGCTGAGTTTTGAACTACCTTTGACAAGCTAAATTTTTTAAGGTTATGGATGTTTCTAATCAATTTTGACTTTGTTTTAAATTTCACCTACGCTGCGTTGCCAAAACAGGAATATATTATCTAAAGTAGGTACTTATACTAATATTCGGGGAAATATTTATTTTTGTGTAAAATCAGAACAAGGAGGATTTATTTCTTGATCGATTTTTTTCAACATATATGTGAAATTATTAACGATTCCTTTAAATATCAGTACCTCAGAGCTAAACTGTATTAACTCCATTTTTTTCGAAAATAGGCTTTATTCATTTTAATATCAATTCAGTACTGCTCTGTTGAATGGTTATCAGTATTAACTCCTAGGTAATACTGTTTCGGAATTATGCAAAGTAAAACTGTATTAAGTTCCTAGTCGACTCCGAGCTAAACTAAATTATGAGCGCAATATTTCTGGTCAAAAATTAATTGAAGATTGGTAGTTAATACAGTTTAGCTCTGAGGTACTGATATGTTTTCTGTATTTCAAAACTTTAATTTTTATCCAAAAAAATACGAAATATAAAAATTAAGATAAAAATACAAGTTATGTTCATTGTCATTAAAATTTCTTGTTTAACGGTTAAAATAAGATTCATATATTATAAGGTAAGCTATATTTCTACACTTCTACAGTTCTACACTTCTACAATGCTTTTATAGTTATTGAACAAGAAATATTCAACTAGAAAATTAAGAAATGTTATCCAGAGAAGTAATTTAAAGGCTAGCGGTTACAACATTATTTATAAAAATCTACATAATATTATTTCGGATTTTTTTGCTCGCGATACTTCTTGATTTTACTCTCAAATTTTATTGAGTTGGTTGAGTTGATTCGAAGATAAGGATTATGCCCTGGAAATTTATAAAAGGCTATTTCCAAATTTTTTCAACTGGACTTCAATTTTCCAATATCAAAGTTTTTTTTTTAAGAGGGAGCATTGGTCTTAACCGTGTAGATAAGACCTAGTCATTCCAATCTAGTAATTTGGCTCTCAGAACTAGCTAATTTGGCCAGACACAAATTTTAAATTTATAAATACATAGTTAAATTACCGAGAAATAACCATGCCGAGCTGGGATTTGAACCCAGACGGTGGCAGCGTCAACGGCTCAATAATTATAGTCAGTGACCTAAACCGCCGCGCTCAAAATAAAAGTTATTTAATAATAATATAATAAAAAACTCAATCACATTTACATTATGATCTTTGATTTGTTCTCTATTGTCTTAAATAACTTAAAGTGCTGGACTTCTCTCTCTCGCGTCATGTGGTGAAATTCAGGAACATATATCATATGTCATGTCGCCGACTCTTGAAATGCCTAATTTTCACAAGAACATTTGAAGAATAAGTAGGGGTAGTCATTCCTTTATCAACTAATTTAATTCAAATTTTGAAGAAAGCAGATGGAATGAGCCTCATGATCTTTGTAGGTTGCCAATAAGTTTTTCTTCATTTTAAATTTATTGTAGGGAGTTGGAGGATTTTTTTGCTAGTTGAGGAAAGTCTTGCTAACTCGGTTGAGGATGAGTTATGACAAATTCTTATCTCGTTATTGTCGTTTGATACTGAGGCTGCCTAAAGTATATGAATAAAAATTATATTTGGGTAGAACTATAAATTTTCTGAATCCAATCGGTTTAATTTAGGTATGGTTATTGGTTACTCCACCTTTATATTTTCTGGATTTCAATTTGTTATAAAACAGTATAATGCATGGATGCAATAGTGTGACGTAGTAGACAAAATTTTCGTCTTTTCGTAGCACACGGCGTGGTCATCCTGAAGCAAAGCATTCATGCATGGTGTAGAGCTCATCTTCTTAGAGGTAGGACTGAGTCTCACAAATTCGGGAAGCACGATTCACCGGGGTTTGTATTACAGAGCTCGTTTTTGGGCTGGGTGTTGATTGGAGTTCTTGTGTAAATAACGATCTCTTTGTGTTGGTTTTCGGTAGACACTGTGCCACACATTTCAATTACTTTTGACATTATAATATAATAATGTAGTACTCAAAGGAGATTTAAGTTCATTTCAATTTTAAAAGGATTGAAATAAGATGCTGAAAATCTGACAGAGCTTTTTGAATGAAGTTACTGAACGTCTAATAATTAAATATTTCTTACTAAAAAATAACAACAATCGTATATTATTGAATTATTGTTTTCATACGTCAAACATATTTTTATTAGGTAAGAAATTAATCCTAATGGCATATGAGTAAAGTGGCAAGTCATTTGAACTTTTTTAGCTCAAATCGACTGTCCAGGGTATCCAACTTGAAGAAAAAATATCACAGCCAACTTGAATCCAAAATCGTCTGAAATGGGATATAATTGCACCTCTGCATTGTTGGGGATTACAGATGACATACTTACGGCTGCTGACAAGGGTAAATTGACATTATTATTTCTATTTGACTACTCAAAGGAATTTGATACTTTTAAATCATTCTCTACTTTTTTCAATATTAGCTTATAGTGGATTGGGTAGTAAAGCTATTGATCTATTTAAGTCATACCTTTATAACAGATCTCAGGCTGTTAGGTGTCACGAGAGGGAATCAAGTTTTTTTGCCTGTAATTACTGGCGTACCGCAGGGTTCGATTTTGCGCCCGGTTATTTTTTCACTTTATACAGGGTTACTGGTAACTGGATACATTCCTTTGGTGATCTGATAAAACAAGAGGTAAGGAGTAAATTAACCCCAACATGCACTATACAAAACTCAATAGATTTTGAGATATTTCGATTTTCAACTTTTCTTAAATAAATGGTTTCAAATGTCTTGAAATGTAATTTTCAAAAAATCTACTTTAACTTTTTGATTTTTTTTTGCTGGAATACTTGTCCAATATTATGCTTCCTTCTGGAATAAAAAATATCCTGACGTATATCGATCGTGTGAAAATTTCAAAGAAAAACTTTCACAAACTATTTTTTTTAAATAAGATTTAAAAGTTTTTACAAGTTATTTTCGCAAAATTGTCAAGGCAACTTGCGTACAAATTGTTTTAAAAACTTTCTTAGTGTAGTACCTATCTAACAAGGTACGAATCTTGTACAAGAATAACAGAATCTCCCCGCTATGTACCGTTACCGAGGAACAAATCCTTAAGTCGGGACATTTTAAAATAAATACGGCCCTGAACGAGGGTCTTAAAATTCTCTGATCCGGCCCATTTTCAATAGGTCGTATTTGGGGGTGACGAGCTTCGTCCCTACCAAGTTTCGTCCCGATCGATAAAACTTTCAGACACTTTAGTGGCTATTACTAGGCTATTCCCAAAAAATCCCGAAATTCCCGAAAAAATGACACTTCCCGGGAACGGATCCCGCTCATTTTCAATAGGCATCGTGCCACGGTGCGCCTCTTCAATCGAGCCAAATTTCAACTTTCCCACATGAAAACTGGCGGCTCTAGAGTGTTTCCTAGCAAAGTCACAGAAGTTTCGTAAGTATACGTATTCTTGTGCCCGAAAAATGTCTGTCTGTCGGTCTGTCTGTCTGTTACTTTGCTAGAAAACACTCTAGAGCCTCCAGTTTTCATGTGGGAAAGTTGAAATTTTGCTCAATTGAAGAGGCGCACCGTGGCACGATGCCTATTGAAAATGAGCGGGATCCGTTCCCGGGAAGTGTAATTTTTTCGGGAATTTCGGGATTTTTCGGGAATAGCCTAGTAATAGCCACTCTAAGTGTCTGAAAGTTTTACCGATCGGGACGAAACTTGGTAGGGACGAAGCTCGTCACCTCCAAATACGACCTATTGAAAATGGGCCGGATCAGAGAATTTTAAGACCCCCGTTCAGGGCCGTATTTTTTTTTAAAACGTCCCGACTTAAGGATTCGTTCCTCGGTAACGGTACATAGCGGGGAGATTCTGTTATTCTTGTACAAGATTCGTACCTTGTTAGATAGGTACTACACTAAGAAAGTTTTTAAAACAATTTGTACGCAAGCTGCCTCGACAATTTTGCGAAAATAACTTGTAAAAACTTTTAAATCTTATTTAAAAAAAATAGTTTGTGAAAGTTTTTCTTTGAAATTTTCACACGATCGAAATACCTCAAGATATTTTTTATTCCAGAAGGAAGCATAGTATTGGACAAGTATTCCAGCAAAAAAAAAATCAAAAAGTTAAAGTAGATTTTTTGAAAATTACATTTCAAGACATTTGAACCCATTTTTTTAAGAAAAGTTGAAAATCGAAATATCTCAAAATCTATTGAGTTTTATATAGTTCATGTTGGGGTTAATTTACTCCTTACCTCTTGTTTTATCAGATCACCAAAGGAATGTATCCAGTAACCCTGTATATCTAATTTCCCTGAAGCTTTCATCTCTTGTGCACAGCACTACTACGTGGATGATATTCAGTTGTAAATTTTATAATACAGGGTGTATTGTAACGTCCGCATAATATTAGCACCACGCGATTCTCCATCAAAAACAGAACAAAAAAGTCCTCAACAGTTTTTTCTTGATGTACACAGATTTTAAGATATGGACAATTTAACGTTCTTAAATTTTGCAACACTGGCGCTGGTATAAAAATTAAGATAACTTATTAGACGTGAAGTCACCTCACTGGTATAGTGTGCCGTTGCTATGTAATCGAAAAAAGGTGCAACAAGACAAAATGTCATGTAGTTAGGGCCGCGGTGACAAAAATGCCTTGCAACTCCCAAACGGATGAAAAGCACGGTTTTGTATAGTTCGAGTGTCGTTCTCGAAATCCGTGTTGTCGAGTAGGGGTCTGGCGTTCGGCGTTGGGCGGCTATAGTATTTTTTCCGAATTTTGCCCAGCGGTTCCAAAAATTATTTCCCAAACGGATGAAAATTACTGGAGGGCATCTACGCAAACCCCCAATTACCGGAAAAATATTTTCATCCGATTTGATATTTGCAAAGAGCTCTTCCATAAGCTCTAAAAAAAATGGAAAAAAAGGGGGGGGGGGGGAATTTCCTCATTTGAACTTGAAATTTGGCAGGGAGATATAGTTCGTGTCTAAGAATATGTAAAAAATTTTTTTTTGCTCTATGTATCGCGATGGCTTTGTAACAATTTTCCAAAATTTAAATGGGCCAAATTTGATAAAGTAATTCCAAAATGGATGAAAATTTGCCCACAGGTTCTTTTATACCAACAGAACATCGAAAAATTATTTTCATCCAAATTTGTTGCGGTCAAGTCCAGATCATCCATAATAATGCTCCGATATATTCATTAATACGGGAAACTGCAGGATCTGAAAGCATAATTTTGCCAGGCGCATTTTGGATGAAAACTTTTTTTTCTAATAACATAAATAATAACCATTCATATCAGTCCGGTTGCATGCATGCGGCTGATAATTTTTTTCATTTCGGAGTCTGGGTCAATTTAATTGTACTGCAGGCTACGGCAAGGATCAAATCGGATGAAAATATTTTTCCGGTAATTAGGGATTTGCGTAGATGCCCTCCAGTAATTTTCATCCGTTTGGGAAATAATTTTTGGAACCGCTGGGCAAAATTCGGAAAAAATACTATAGCCGCCCAACGCCGAACGCCAGACCCCTACTCGACAACACGGATTTCGAGAACGACATTCGAACTATACAAAACCGTGCTTTTCATCCGTTTGGGAGTTGCAACGCACTTTTGTCACCGCGGCCCTAACCTGCGACGTGTCAATGTTGCAATTTTTTTTCAAGATTTTTTATTTTTTCAATTTTTTATTCAACAATTAAAACGCGCAGTTGCAATATTGATTGGAAGTATTGGAACTCAGGAAATCAAATAATTCTTAGTTTTGAAATGTTAATTAAAACCATTTTTACCAAAAAAAAATCTAAAATTTTGGATAATTTGGCTATTTTACTTCTTACTTAAGAATTTTTTAATAATATTAAGCAATATTTTTGAGTATTAAAAAACTTCAAATTTAAACTACAATGGTCGATAACTTCGTTATTTGAGGTCTAAGAGCTAAATGGTATTAAAACTTTATGTTCTGTTTTTGATGTAGAATCACGTGGTGCTAATATTATGCGGACGTTACAATACACCCTGTATAAGTATATTTTTTTTTATCCATCTGAAGCTGAACAAGCTATTGCTGCCATTAACTTTGACCTGATTAGATTTCATTGGTCTTGTCGAAGCTGAACTATTGCGACGTTGTTTATAACTTTTGTCTGAATTATTCTGATAACAGCAGAATGCAAAAGCTACAAAATTCTTGTCTCAGACTTATTTTTGGGATTCGTAAAAATCAGTCAATTGGGCATACACTTGGACTCGTTAGATGGCCACTTATTGTACTACTTGTATCATCCTCCCTTACTGTTCTCGGGCTACGGGAGTGCCTGCTCCTTGACCGATGGGAGTGCTGAGATTGCGAGCGGTGGCCCCTTCTGCCTGATCGCCCCATTATTTGTCACTGCACTTTAGTTTAAAAAAACGAATAAACTGTTACTTTTATTATTGATAATGAACAAAAGAACTCAAAATTAGGGTGAAACGTACGTCTTGGGGTGTATCCCACTTCTGATTTGTTAGGGGAGTTTAGAAAAAGTCAAATAGACTCAAATTAAATCAAACAATGAATTTTAATAAACAATGCAATAATAAATAATGATAATTATTAGTATTGAAATATATCAATGCTTCACGGTGAGCGTGTCGCGGCAGTGATTCGACCGGGTCTTATCTACCGGTCAGTTAGTTTTTGCAGACCAGTCGAATTTATGAGCTGTTTCTAATAAGCCGAGTACAGACCAAGCCGAACATGTTAGCTAACGTTGTTCGCGAACAATGCTCCGAAAGTTATTGTTTGCAAACAATGTTCATGAACATTGTATTTATTTAAATGTTTGAAAACATCACTGTACACACTAGTTCTTATGTTATTTCATTTTCCAGCTTCACTAGCACAAGAAAGTCATGTCTTCTTCAAGTAGTGAAGATGATTTTAATTTTATGTAGTGCAGCGATCATATTAATGCATCAAGAGATTAAAAAAAAACTATTGTTTTCTTTGGTTTCTATTGAATCCGCTCAAGAAAGACAATTTTGAATACGCAAACCATTTGTACACATATTTTTCTTCTGCACCAGTACCAATTTTCATTGAATCTGAAACTTTCTTCTTTTCGCGCCGATACGCTGCTAGAATATTTCATTTTTTTCTCAACTGTTTCGACATCAGTACCCAAATTCGTTGAAATGATATTCCAAGCATCCTTTTTCTTAATGAGATTTTTGTATTCGTATTTAAACGGTAATTCCAGAGGCAGTCGTGGTTTTCATAATGCTCAATTATAGATCAAAAACCATTTCTCTATTCCACTCCATGCTCATAATTCACTAATAGCCGGTTTAAAATATTATTATGTTATTATAAAATGTTATTTTCTTTGAAGATACCAACACCCAGTGGATAGCAGATAATTCTGACGAACAATGTTATTTGCCGTGAAATAACTGCACGATGTTATCTGAAAATGTTACTAGCGTAGGATATTCGCGAACCACGTTAGCTAACATGTTCGGCTTGGTCTGTACTCGGCTTTAACAATATTTCCAGTTATCTACTTAGTTTAGTTGACTCACCCGGTCTGCTACACCTCCTGGTAAGATAGTCTTAACGACGACGCCGGTGCTTCGTCCTCCTATTATACCAAACGCAAGTCCGGACCCATCGTTTATCAAGTCTATTACTTCTACTTGAGACCACTCGGTATTTAGCTGCAATAAAAACACTGGTGTCTTATCACATCTTATCAAATTTGAGATAAGCTATTTAACTTTAATACAATTTAAATATTATTCATTTAATCCTAACATAGGAGCATTCCATTTAAAAAAAAAACATAACTTTGATATGCCGCTCTCATATGGGACACTCTATACAGTTTGTCCAGTGTAAGTGGCATTACATGGGGATCTTGGAAACGGCAAGAGATATCGGGTCGGCTAAATTAGAGAAAAGTTGCACAATTGTTGCCAGTGTCGGGGTTGCTAGTCCCCCATCGGGAGCCTCCCCGGGTGGCGGATAGGGGAATGTCGTCCACATAGATGACACCGGGGAAATTAAATACCCCGGGGCTGACCAAAACTAGCAAACCAGATGGTAGAGGACATAGAACCCACACAGCCTTGCCCGGTGCGATACCATCTTTCTGGCTTAGGCAGTGTGAAGTTGCTTTAAAGAGCTAAAGTTTCATTGCTGTGCCAGAGATTCCGGTCCATGGGGTAAGAAACAATTAATATGCATGGATGGCGTTCCCGGGATTAAAATTTTCCGGAGTTAAAACGACCCCCCATTCGGATCTCCGGGCGGGGGCTAATCCAGGGGCACATTCATGCAGGAGAAAGAATAATAACACCTCCAGAATGGAAAAATTTATAGTCGACTTTTGTAATATTAGAGGTTTAAATACGAATATCAATTCAGTACATCAACATCTTCGGACAAATAAACCTCACATTCTAGCACTGTGCGAAACAAAAGTCCAAGCGTCATCAAGCACAGTTAATTATCTTTATCCAGGATATGACTCCTTTCATTCCCAATTTAGACGTAACTTCGGAATTGGCATTTTTGTCAGAAGTGACCTCTCCTGCCAGCGTGAGGAAGTCTTTGAGCCCCATGACTTCGACGTCATGTGGCTTAGGATAACAGACCGACAAACAACGAGATTTATCTGTTGTTTATACCGACCACCCAGCGATACACAGTATAGGACACTTTTTTGTCCCTCACAAAAACTGTTGAATTCATACAGATAAACTACCCCAAAGCTGAGATATCCATCTTGGGTGATTTTAATGTACATAACATCAACTGGCTTAAATACTCAAACTTCACTGATGAAGAAGGCCGTGAAGCGGAGTCGTTTGCGATCAGCTGTGGTTTTACCCAACTCGTTGATGAACCAACACGCATTCCCGATCGCGAGGGAGAATTCGCTAGCCTGTTGGATCTGTTTTTGACCACGAACCCTCAAATGTATACTATTACGGTGAAAGCCCCACTAGGTTCCTCAGACCATAAACTCGTCTCAACATCTTGTGTCCTACCAATTATTACTAGTGTTAAAGAAGCAAGTAAACCTCGTGTAGTCTGGCACTATAGATCTGCTAAATGGGAAGAACTCAGGGAATATTATCTAGATTTTCCATGGAGGAGTGTTTGTTTCGGCTCTAATGATCCATCTGTTTGTGCTAGGGAAGTTGCTCAAGGAATGGAAGCCTACATTCCCTTTTCTAAAAAACAGTCCTCAAACAGAAAACCTTGGTTCAACAAAAGATGCAAGGAAGCTGTCGCCTCCAAACAACTGGCTTTTCGCCAATGGCGAGAGAGCCAGAGCCCCGACGGCATAAACCATCACAATTTCATCCTTGCTCGAAACAGATGCAAAGAAATAATAGATCAAACCAAGGAAACTCACAACCAAAGAATTAGGAACAAACTTCTCTCCTGCCCTAACGGTTCGAAATCTTTTTGGTCTGTAACCAAGGCAGTCAGCCAGAACTTCACCAGATCCACGATTCCACCAGATGGGACAGATATGGGACTATCGCATCCACGGCTACTGAGAAGGCAAACTTGTTGGCGGGAGTCTTTTCTTCATACTCTTCCGTCGACTTTCATGGAAGAACTCCGCCAATGATCCCTTCCGTGGAAACCAAAATGTCAGACATTGTTTTCCGACAGTGTGTCATAAAGAGCATTATGTTAGCCTTAGACCCAAACAAAGCTTCTGGGCCCGATGACGTACCTGTTATCGTACTAAAAAAATGCGCCAGTGAGCTGTCATCTGTTTTCTGCCGACTTTTCAACTTGTCGTATAAAAAGAGAATATTTCCTTCTTGCTGGAAATGTGCACGGATCCAACCTATTCCCAAGAAAGGTAAAAAGACTATACCAAATAACTATCAACCAGTGGCGCTTCTTTCAGTAATATCCAAGATTATGGAGAAAGCTATTAACCAACATATCTTTTAAAATACTTGGAAGCAGCTAATATAATCAGCGACCGCCAATACGGATTCCGCAAACAAAGGTCAACTGGTGACCTCCTCACTTACGTCACCGAGCTGTGGAACGGCGCAATCGAGCACCATGAGGAGTCTCGAGGGGTTGCGCTTGATATTTCTGATATTTCTGAGACCTTTTCCATCAATGCCGGTGTGCCTCAGGAATCCATTTTATCTCCGACTCTCTTTCTAATATTTATAAACGACTTACTTGAAACAACAAAAAATCCAACATACAGTTTTGCCGACGACAGTACCCTCATACCTTCTTATACGTTAGATGCGCGAACATTTGCCATCGACGCACAGACTCGCAGGGAGCAAGAAGTTGCCCTACTTAACAATGACTTGCAAGACATTCTAACTTGGGGCGATAGAAACCAAGTCCAATTTAATGCTGGAAAAGCCTAAGCAGTCATCTTCTCCAAAAAGGCCAACGTTTTGGAGCCAGATATGGTGATAGCGGGACACTCTCTTACCCCAGCGTCATCTCTTCGTTTACTTGGAGTGAGTCTCGGAGCGAACATGTCTTGGCATGATCATGTTGCAGGTCTGGCGAAGAGTGCTTCTCAAAAACTTGGAACACTCTTCCGCACGAAGAAATTTTATACACCACAACAGCTTCTCCTCTTATACAAGGCTCAAATCCGACCATCCTTGGAGGACTGCTCACATGTTTGGAGCTCAGCTCCCAAACATACGCTGAGACTACTCGACTCTATTCAGAAAAGAGCCATCCGCTTGATTGGGGACCCAGAAAAAATTCAGACACTCTCGAACATCGAAGAAGAGTAGCTGACCTGAGTCTGTTTTACAGATATTTTCATGGAAAGTGTTCAAAAGACGTGGCCCGCTTGATCCCACCAAGAACAAGACCGGGCAGAAATACACGTCGAGCCGGAGACGCTCATCCGTATCAGGTTCAGCTCGTTACACCTCGTACCACCCTATTTCAGACTTCTTTTATGTATAGAACCGCATCACTTTGGAATAGCATTCCAAAGGGCGTGTTTCCCGAAGTATACAACCTACAGAGATTCAAGGCCAACGTCAATCGATATCTCCGCTCATGCACCGCTCCCAGAGCGTCATAGGGATTTCCCCGCAGTGCATGTGCATTTTCAATAAAAAAAACAATTTATTGCTTAATTAGAATCTGAATTTTTTCTTTGAATATTTCCAGTCGTCCAAATATCCTGAAAAAACTGAAAAATCAAAATTTCTTATTTTAGCCACATCTTTTTTATTGTTGAGAAGTCATGAAATATTTTTGTAAGTCGTCAAATGCTATACATTTGACATTACAAAAATTTTCAAAGCCGACTAGATCTCAGAGTTTTCATAGCCAACTTTTGTTTTTCTTATGGCCGCCATATTGGTTTTTTATGTCGTTCGGTATAAAATAAATCAAGGAAACCAAAAATTAATAGCATTAAAAATAAAAAAAATTCAAACATTTTTTTTTTCGAAAACAAAAATAATTTGGGTCATACCGAATATCATAATAATTATGATATTCGGTATGACATAGGGATTTCTCTGCAGTGCATGTGCATTTTCAATAAAAAAATAAAATAAAAAAGATATGGGTAAAATAACAAATTTTGATTTTTCATTTTTTTCAGGATATTTCAGAAACGACTGGGAATTTTCAAAGAAAAAATTCAGATTCTAATTAAGCATTAACTTGTGCAACTTTTCTCTAATTTAACCGACCCTGTATCTCTTGCCGTTTCCAAGATCCCCATGTAATGCCACTTACACTGGACACACTGTATAGTCCCAAATAATTTCAAATTATGGCCGTTATGATCCTGTACTTGAATTTGCAAAAAAAAAAAAAATTAAATCCATAGTTTGGCCTACAGAGACCGCTTCGAATGAGCTGGGACATATACGGGGTGTCCCAGCTCATTCGAAGCGGTCTGTCTAGGTCAAACTATGATTTTTTTCAAAAAAAAATTTGTGAATTCAAGGACAGGATCACAATGGCCATAATTTAAAATTAATTTGGACTATACAGAGTGTCCCATATGAAAGTGGCATATCAAAGTTATTTTTTTTTAATGGAATGCTCCTATGTTATTGCCTTTTTAGATTGTTTGAGAAGAGAAAATAAGATTGGTTTTTACAGTTGGTGTTTAAATTCCGAAGTTTGTGAGTTATAAACAAGTGAAAATCATCATTTTTGAAGTTCAAGGCCCTGTACAACGAAAACGGCTCAAGAGAGAGAAAAACGGCTTACATGTCCTTATTTTAACTTTTTATGTACTATCCTATGGTATATAAACATTTGTACTTTCTTTGTTTTGGTTTTTTGGCGACGCGTGGAGAAATCTCAGATTTTTTCAAATTTTTTGTCACCCTTCATAAACATTTTATCTACATCATAGGATAGCACACGAAAAAGTAAAATAGAGACATGTAAGCCGTTTTTCTCTATCTTAAGCTGTTTTAGTTGTACAGGGACTTGAAGTTCAAAAATGATGATTTTCACTTGTTTATAACTCACAAACTTCTGAATTTAAACACCAACTACTGTAAAAACCAATCTTATTTTTTCTTCTCAAACAATCTAAAAATGCAATAACATAGGAGCAATCAATTTTAAAAAACATAACTTTGATATGCCACTCTCATATGGGACACTCTGTATAGTCCAAAATAATTTCAATTAATGGCGATTGTGATCCTGTACTTAAATTTGCAATTTTTTTTTTGTGAAAAAATCCATCGTTTGGCCCACAGAGACCGCTTCGAAAGAGCTGGGATACCTGTATATAAATATAAATTCATGTATAAATTTTCATGGCTATTTTTACGCTCTAACCTATGACTTCCTGAGGCAGACCAACACACAGAGCCATCTAGTCATCTCGAAGCTGTAGACAACGCACTGTTTCGGTCTCTTTATGACCTCATCAGTTCAGCACATCGAGAAATAACCACAGGATGTATGCTAAGTCAGTCCAGGAATCCAGCTCTTATTTGGAAAATCGACACGGAACTCCATGACCCCAAGAGCTTATTGTCATCTACCGATGGAGACAAAAACTAACGGCAGCGACTGCCTGCTTGTGTCCATCGGGAAAAAGCCGCCCCATGCCGATTGCACATTTTGGGGCATTACCATCCGTCGGGAGGTGTCGGCAACCTACCGATAGATGTCTCTCATCGAGCCCAATACCTTTTTTTCTCAACAATGATGTAGTTTTAATATTTCACAAAAAAATGCGTGATAGCCTGAAGGATAAAAAAGTTATGTGTTGATTTACGTCGTTAATATGACCTAAGTGACGCCCTCTATAAACTACATCGACACGGATATCAAATTATGATTTCTCATACCGTAAAACATATATCCCCAAGTTTTAACGTTCGTACCTTTACAAATTTTCAAGATATTTTGAAAAGCAAATTTTTAAATATCAACTTTGCCACCCTGTATCATTTTCATTATCAAGATTTTGTTAGAGCAAGTAGTGTCAGATCGTAATATTTTTAAATCAAGAATCTCCCATTTTACCACGGACCATTACTTACGGGACACCTGTACAGACGGGGTTCTTACTATGCCGTCGGAACGTAGGAATTCCCGTTCAATTTTTTTTACTCGTAATATTGACTTTCCAGGTTACTTTATACGACAATTATTATTGTTTAAAACTTTTTGAAAAAGCAACACATTAGATGCTTGATTTTGTTTTTATTTTTTTACATCAAAATTTATTAAAAATAACAAGTATACAGGGGTAAATCAAGATGAATTTTCTATAAGTAATATACAGAGTGAGGCGCGCTGAACGCCTCGGTCTGTGTAGCCATTCGGTCGTGCACGATTTAAATTTTTTTCAAATTGGGTCTTATACAGGGTCATAATGCCTACAACTTAAAATTATTTTGGACTATACAGCATATCCCATATGAGAGTGACATATTAAAGTTATGTTTTTTTTTTAATGGAATGCTCCTGTGTTATTGCATTTTTAGATTATCTGAGAAGAAAAAATAAGTTTAGTTTTTATAGTTGGTGGTTAAATTCAGAAGTTTGGCAGTTATAAACAAGTGAAAATCATCATTTTTGAAGTTCAAGGCCCTGTAGAACGAAAACGGCTCAAGATAGAGAAAAACGGCTTACATGTCCCTATTTTAACTTTTTATGTAAGTACTATCCTATGGTATAGAAACATTTGTACGTTTTTGGTTTTTTTATTTGGCGACGCGTGGAGAAAACTCAGATTTTTTCAAATTTTTTATCACCCTGTATAAACATTTTATCTACATCATAGGATAGTACACGAAAAGTTGCACATGTAAGCAGTTTTTCTCTATCTTGAGCCGTGTTCGTTGTACCGGGCCTTCAAAAAATAGGATTTTCACTTGTTTAAAAACTAAACCTTTTTTTCTTCTGAGATAATCTAAAAATGCAATAACAGGAGCATTCTATTTAAAAAAAAAACATAACTTTGATATGTCATTCTCATATGGGACATGCTGTATAGTCCAAAATAATTTTAAGTTGTAGGCACTGCGACCCTGTATAAGACCCAATTAAAAAAAATTTAATCGTGTACGATTTAAACTATACAGACCGAGGCGTTAAGCGCGCCCCATCCTGATATTTTCCAAGGGCACTGTATTTTTTGTAGGATTTCATTTATTTTCAAAGTATTGTTGAAATATGCTTTAAACGTAGGTATGGTCTGTCCACTGAGTGTTGTCCGTTGGCATGTCACACTGATTCTCACTAAACAATTTCATTTAAATATCACAGGTAATTCTGCTGAATTGGTATTAAAAACGTTTTAAATAACAAACCTAAGAGTGCGGACACACGAGGCGGTTTCCGCCGAGTCGGCGGCCGAGTCGGCGGCCGACTCGGCGCATGGTTTCATGAAACTATATGAGACTGAACACACGGGGCGGCAGGCAACAAGCGCGCCGAGCGGTGGCTGGTCCAGACGATGTGCCGCGCGCGGTTTTATAGCTTCAAGCGTACCCTGGGCTTTGGTGTTTATATGAAAGTGTTCACACGAGAAGCGGTTTTTTGGCTGCGAGCACTATGCATGGTTGTACAATTTATTATTTTACTTAATTATTAGGTATATCTTATTATTTTTACTGAGCTTGGGTGGGCGGACATGTTATTTTCTAAAGTGTATTTTTAGTATTTTAGGTACCAAACCTAAACATGCCTCTAGTAAATAATTTAGGTGTGGAAAGACTTATAAGAGAAATCCAAGCAAGACCACCCATTTGGGACATGAGGGATGATGATTATTCCCACAAAATAAAAAACGAAACTGAGATATTTGCATTCAAAATAGGTAATAATAATAATAATTTTTAAACTGTTTAAACTTGAATAAATGAAATCATATTTTTAGGCATACTTATACCTCGACTTATACTAAAAAAGAAAAACTCTATTTTACTATAATGAAGTTATTTGTAAATGTACTCGGTCCGCTTTTAATGATATTACAAAAAATTTCCCTCTGAGCACTTGACCGTTATTTCAATCACTTCACACTCTTCTGTTTTAATAATACGTAATAATCTGGCAACACACGACTGAGTGAGTTTCGCGCCTTGATTATGTGTCGACTCGTGTGTTTGCTGCCGACTCGGCCGCCGACTCGGCCGCCGACTCGGCGAAAACCGCCCCGTGTGTCCGCACTCTTTTAATCTGTATTTAGTGCGTCGCTGTCACTGACAGTAGCCGATCAACTGAACGACAGTCTTATCGTATCAATGAAAGCGTATCAAGACGCAAGCTGTACTTCCGTCTCACTCTCGCTCATCTTTTTAGAATTGCTGACGATTTAAACGTATTTCTGACAATACGTCCCAATTTAGCTCGATTGAGTATGCAATGCAATAGAAGGAGTAAGAAATAAAACAAGATGATGTATCCTTAGTTATCACAACAGACAACATTCAGTGTACAGACTATATTCTCTATGTTACCTTTTTTTATGAAACACAGTGTGATTCAGGTTAACTCAAGGGAACGATAGAGATTCGAAAAATAATATGAGTTTTCTTTATGTATTCGGGAAAAGCTTCGTTAAGAAGATACGGGGTGTTAAAGTTTTGAGAAAAAATTCGTGTTTTGAAATATAAAAAAATTGGCTGATTGAAATAATTTGAAATTTTGTACAGTAGCTCCGCTAATTGAAGTAGATAATTTGATACTTCCGATTAAAAATTCTTCACTCCAGTGGCAGAGATCTGAGTGTGTTGTTACCTTTTTTATTAAATAATGTCTACGCCACTGATTTTAATGCAAATTGGTTATTTACCTACTTTTTGTTAGATAACTCATGTTATTTAGAGGAGAAAAGTCATCTTACGTTTTTGTTGTAGGATGCACTGTTTTCAAGATATTCCACAATGTTGATATTCATGCAAGCTTTTTGTAATGCAATACGGTTCAATAACGATCACAAAAATTTTTAATTTCTGATCAAACTCAACAGCATTGATTTTTATGATATTGTTACGGATTTCCTAACCGTAGGCTCGACAGATAATTGGGAAACACAAATTTATTGTTTAATTTATTTACTTAATGCTCACAAGAATTTCAGATTACAGTGTTACAAATATCACTACTTCTTATATACAACAATTTCACTTGGTCTCTAATACTTTACTACTTTACACTAATCACTCAGCAATACCGCACTGTCTATATCGCCACTGGTCGCTTGGTTCCTTCGCTTGTTCTTTCGCACACCGCTAGACTAAACTAAGTCAGTTTAACTGACTCGGTTCGCCTGACTGCTGGCTATTTATAGGGCACCCCTACCTCTGGAAGTAGCTTCTTGAGGGTTTACCGACGGCTCGCTTCTATTTCCCGAACGAATCCAACAGAGAGATCTCGAGAATAATTCGCTTCCTGGATGTTCGCCTTCTAGACACACAATTAATCCATTTCTGGAACTTCTCCACAGGAAATGACCAGAGTTTTCCATTCATTTCCCGTGGTTTTCAGCGAGATTATCCATCCGGGTATCAGGGACTCAGAAGCGTACAGGAGCGTCAGGCTGTTGCGGATCGCCTACCGTGGGCGTGTCCGGCCGACCCCTTACCACGCACGCGCCCCGGCCAATACAGGACGCCCGAGGCCGTCGTCTGCCGATCAAATCATGGCCACCGTTTCTCTCCCTCTGTCCAGCCCACCTTTTATCCATTCGTATCAAGCGTCCTACGACAAAAACGTACGATGACTTTTCTTGTCTAAACAACATGAGGTATCTAACAAAATTAGAAAATTGGCATTAAAGTCACTGGTGTGCAAATTATTTATTAAAAAAGGTAAGAACAAGCCCAGATCTGCGCCACTGGATTGAAGAATTTTTCATCGGAAGTATCAAATCATGTACTTCAATTAGCAGAACTACTGTACAAAATTTCAAATTTACTCCAATCAGCCAATTTTCATATATTTCAAAAATACGAATTTTTTTCTTAAAACATTAACACCCTGTATTTTCTCAATGAAGCATTTACCGAATATAGTTCATAAAGCAAACTCATATTATTTTTCGATTCTCTATCGTTCCCTGGAGTTAACAAGATAAAACCTGAATCGCCCTGTATACCGTGCGTCCCCGGATAGGTGAAACAACTCTTATAAAAGACACAAAATTTTCGATATTAATTTTCATTTTTTGAGTTCAGTCCTGCTTGGTTAAAGACTAATTTCTAACAAAATTTTGGTTTTTAAAATTAAATAATTTTTATAAACTAATAATTTTTTCTGTTAAAAGTACTTTCACCACAAACGGTGTTCCATCTTCCCAAAACTGTCAATATTGGAGTGTGTACTGATTGCTAATCAGTACGTGCTAACAATAACAATAAACAATTACTTTTATAATGAAATTATAAACTGGCCTTGTGACGTAACGAAAGGATCTTAAGTACTAGTTAGGCTTAGCCGGTTACCCGGTGTCATCTTTCTAGACATTATGTCACGGTGACGGGAGAGAGTGGGCAGTTGGGAACGGAGAGGAAAGGGAGATCGAGAGAAAATGGAGAGGCGTGATAAAAGAATAACCGAGTGTGGTATGGTTAATCTAAATAATAACAAAAATTCCATTCAAAAACGGCCTCAAATTAAGTGTAATAATTGATAGAGTGTCTTATTTCTTTGTGGACTCCATATCGCAGGTTTAAGTAATCCGTTGGTGCGGTGACGTTGGTTTTAGATACCTACCGCCCACTCTGTACTCGGTGGAATTATTGTTTATTTAAAGAACTTACGTCATTGTGTTTATTTTACAGGCCATTGGCGGGTACCCGACTGGACGGTTCTGATTTTGTATTTCTGTTTATTCATGTATTTGTGTGATTAAATAAATGTATGACTATTTTATTCTTCTTTTGTAAAGCTGGTACAAAGTACTTAATCCGTCGTTGTCAGATTGAATTCCACAATATGCCTACTACTAGCGTCCCAAAATAAATAAGCTTTTCTGAAGCCCAGAGATAAATGATATGTCTGTCCAACAACTACGAGATGAACATTAGTTGTTAGAAACCAAGCCGTGGAAAATATAAACAAACGACAAAGTGTGGATAAAGAACGCTTTTACGCTAAGCACAGGCGCTTAGACTTTCAGATAGGCGGTAAAGTTGAATAAATAATAGTTAAATAAAATGGTTTGGTCCATATTTTATCTCAAAAAAGATTGGAGAAGTTGATTAAGAGATGAAGAAGGGTAAGTCGTCCAACACACCGAAAAATGTGGTACATGTCTCCAGAATAACGAACCATGGATGCCTCACTCACTAGAGCCGAGAATAGAAACTTAACAATTAAAATTAAAGTCGTATAGGTAATATTAAGTTATTATAACAGAAGTAATTGCCAAAAATTATAAGTAATTAAAAATTTGTTAAGGGCTATAGACAATATAGCCTATAGCCATTAACAATTTACAATTACTGGTAATATTAAATATAGAAAAATAGATTTGAGATTACACTCAGAGCTGCTACAAATACCCATTGAAAGTATTTCAAATATCAAATACCAAATACCGTATAAGGTATTTGCAATGTGAAATACCAAATACTCCGTTTAAAAAAAAAAAGATTTCAAATACCAAATACTCAACAGAAGTAATTGAAATTTACAGCAAATAAAGTATTTCAAATATTTTATAATATTTCAAATCCTTTAAAAGTATTTGAAATCCTTTATAAGTATTTGAAATACCGCAAATTGTACTTCAAATAACCAAAACGTAATTTTAAATTATTTCAAATGTTTTGTATGGACTGTTCATTTGAATTTGAGACATTGGTATTCAAAAATATTATCTCCCTCTTTGATTTTAGATAAAAATATAATATAAATGTTTATTTTGTTTCTATAAACCAATAGGAAAACTCCATTTTAATCATTTTGGTGAGTTTCTTGCAGCGTTGCAGGTTGTAGCCAATCGTAACATTATTATAGTGGGAATTTTCTATTTACATTATTGCCACGAGAATAATTTGAGGTAGGTCATTTGTTTTTACTGAATAGTAATATTATTTTTCAATTTGACTTCTGTCATCAATTTGCAATTAAGACAATAATAAATAAATACTGTAAAAATGAATGAGAAACAGTTCAGTTCATCGTCAGTCCATGGAAAAAAATAATCAATCGAACATGAGAGTTCAATAAATAAAAAAATAATTTCACACTTTCTCAAAGCTGTTGCCATTCGACAACAGCCACTCGAGCCCTATTTGCTCTCGTGTCTATTGCCTGGCAACACCTTTCTGAAAATCTGTGGAATTATTTTCCCTTTTTCATTCTCTTGTGATATTATTACAGATAATTTGTTAAGATTGATTTATATGTTGTCAGTGAAAAATAAATAGGAAAGGTCAACACAATTGCAATTTGAATTGAGTAGTATAATATGCAGTAGTAGTATGTATAGCATATTATATGTATATGACTTCATAACAAATGAAGATCGCAATTTTACATTATCAAATCAATTTATCTCGAAAACAACTGACAAGTGACAATATCGGAAAACGACTTATGCGGTATTCTTACAACGTTAATTTTTTCACTTACATTTGAAACAGCAGAGCGTATTCTCTATTATAAGAAAACAAAGGTTTCAAAATTTCTAATATTAAAGATGTTGAGTTCTCAACTTTACCTCTTCATATCTCAGTCAATTTACAAGAGAAATTTTATCTACAATTTTTCTGCGCTTCTCTGATGACCCCCGAACAACATGCTGAAGAGTTTATGCACCACTTACGGGACAGCTAGTAGATTGTGAACTATTAATAAATTATAAAATTTATGTTTTCAACCCTTACTTTGTAGATTGATAAATCTAATAAATATGTAAGAAAAGAATTAGATCAATACGTTAGAGTTAGGTACCTATTTTGAATAATTAAAGTACTCATTCTTGAAATACTTATATAATGCTTATAAATTATTTGAATGACCGGAGGGTATTTTAAATACCGGTAGTATTTGAATTACCTGAGAAAGTATTTGAAATACCGGAATGTATTTGAAATACCAAGCAAAGTAATTGAAATACCAGAATTTCTGAAAACCAAATACCAAATCCAAATACTCAACCAAAAGATTTCAAATATCAAATACCAAATACCGATAATCAAAAGGATTTGAAATAAAGTATTTCAAATACCAAAAGTATTTGAAATACCTTTCCAATTACTTTTATTTCAAATACTGGACAGCTCTGATTACACTCATCAAAGATCTTTCTACCCTGCCACTGTCAAGTGAGTATGCAACCGGAAAAGATAATTCCAGTAAGGTTTCCATGTTTGGCGCCATCACAAGCACTATCTGCTTCACACGTGATTCCAGCACACTGGACGAATCTCAATTCATTCATTCTTAATCCTAAACACAGGTCAAGTTTACCGATATTCAAAAATTTACCAGAGTGCCTGTAACGTACATTTTGTACGTACCGGCTAAATGCCGGCGACGCGGAGACAACGGCGGGCGCGCGCAGTGAGTGAGTGATGGTGGGTTTTAGTGCAACGTAAACTGCCGGCTGGCGGCCTCGAGTTTCGTAACATCGATTGTCGAATTTCAACCCGGAACGCAGGTGAACGCGTTTTCACCTTCTTTTCTCTCCTGGAATTCGCTAGAGGAAGGTCGTTTCCGCAAACACAGGGAATTTTTAGCGAAATGGCGTTGTGAACTTTCACTTAAATTATTATAACCATCCCTCACGTTTTTGGCTTGGTGAGTGTTGTAGAATGATTTTGTTAATTGTGCTAGAATTATACAGATCATATTTTCATAATACCGTATGCTAATTTTAATTACAGCTTTTAAATCCGATCGAGTTTCGCTTCGCATGTAAAATTTGTCAGTCACATTTTTTGATCTCAACCTATCTTGAGAACGGGACATAATTCTATGTACCCTTGACAAGCAGACTCGATCGGACCGTTCATTAATGCAAGAGTGTTTCTGATATCCATGAAATTACAGCTTTTTCCCTGGAGGCATTCTTTTCCCTACGGATTGATTTTTCCCTGGTTGGCAACTTTTACTCCCGGAACCAACTCTTTCCTGGAAGCAAGGTTCTTCTTCTAACAAGAAGGCAGCACATGGGTTGTACCTGAAACCAAGTTTACCACCAGCTAAACTTTCACCCTCGCTCCGAAGACCCTACGAAGCTAAGTGCCTTTGCCTACCAAGTTTTAACCGATCAGTTCATTCAGATTCTACACGCTCTTGTTCCTTATTGTTGTTAACCGTGCTCAAGTTAATATTTTGTGATAATAACTGTGATTTATTTTAATAAAGAGTACCTGTTGTTCTGCTGACCTGCTTGTTATTGTTGACCCTCTTGGACTAGCGACTCAACCTACGACCCTTGTTGTTTTTTTCTCTGTCTCATGCTCTCAGCGACTATTTTTCCCCTTGAAATATACCGACCCCTAGCCTCTACAGAAATTTTTTTTTCATCATTTCCTTCTATTCGAAGTCCATGATAACATGGATCAAGTATTGAAATGTATATATACCTAAACTAGTTACGTGTGGAGATTTACAGAATTAAATAAATAAAAGTAATTTCACAGGCTGTCGAGGCTGAAACAGGAAGAATGAAATATAAACATTTCTAAATTATAATATGAATGGCACGAGATCGACCTCTAGGAGTATCGAGTAAAAACTAAAATCGTTAATATAGAGTTATTGAAATGTGAAATGTGAATTACTGTATTAGGATACAGGGAAAGAAAGGGAAAGATTTTACAACTAGATGGCTACAGCTATATCAGAACAAACTTATTCCCGACATACGCAAAATGAAGAATAGTGGGGATAAGTTCCGGAAAAGGAATGAGTGAAGAGCGTCTGGAAGGCAAAATGCGCAATTGGAAAGGCACTTGGTATTAGGCAGTAAATTGAGATAGACGTGGTCTATTTTTAGTTCCTGAAATATTATCGAATAAGTATAAGCGATTGCAATAATAAGATACAATAATTAAATAAAAGTATCTAAAACTTGTGTCATATCAATATACGGTAATTTATTGGGTCATAATGTCTTAGAATCAGTGGAAAAGTTAGATAAGTCAAGTTATGATGATGTCAGAAGAATGTGAAGAGAGACGTAGTACTAAAGTCAAAGAATTAAGTACCTGCGGCGAATGACGCTGGATATATACAAGGTCAGATCTTTTCAATTTAAGTGAGAACTTTATTTTCCAACTCCAGTCCAAATTGGAAAACGAATCAAACTAATTAATTTCTTGAAAGGATTGTAATATCCAAAATTTGAATATTAAATACTAATGCAATTACTAATAAATAGAATTTTCCTAAAATAGCTAACACGAAATAAATGACAGTTGGAAGAAAAGTTACCACAAAATTATTATTTGCTCTGTGAATAATTTGAATTGTTGATTTTCTTTTATTCCTATAAAAGGTATGATTTTAAATGTTGTGTGGATTTATGGATGGGAAAGGTGAACTATTATGACTAAGTATAATTATTGTATAAATAATTATGCAATTAGAAACTATTACCACAAAATTATATTCTGAATGAGAGAGGCTTGCAAACAAAATACATTGACTAAATTAATTACTCATTGGTGCTGCATAAAATTGTTACATATAAAATTTTATTACAAATTCTGTCTAGTGAAAAGACAAACTTAATTAAAATTCTTTTGATTATCAAACAACAATAAAATTAGTAATAAAGTGTCTTATAAAATTTGTCTACATGACATCTAAGCATGGATTAAAATGAAATAAGCTATAATGCTTTTATGAATAAATATTATGATAATAGAATGTACATGGGTACAGGGTGGGGCCTGTATGCTATGCCTGCATCTCTATCTTTACAAAATAAATAAAACGACCTAGTTTTCCCAAGATAAAAGTCAGATATGTGATTTTTCTCTCATAGAAATCGCGACTGGGAGTTTGGCTTAATTGATCAGCAATCATCATCACTAAAGACAAAACTCCTATGAACGTATGTGTCTTTGTATATGACGCCAGGGGCTTTTCGCAAAGCAATTTGTGAAGAGCGTGTGTATAAAAAGCCAATGATTGGAAAACCATAAACTATAAATTAGAACTAGTTAGTTAAGATAAGAATAGGTAGGTAAAGTGTGACTGTGTGGCAATGAATGTAAACACCTGTCCATATATGAAAAATATACGTTCTCGAAATGTTAGAAAACGATATTAATGGGTTATTTTTGATCACCTGCATTTTTGAAGGTTGGACAGTCAGATTTGTTGGAAACAAAGAGCCTCTGATAGACTTGGATAGTTTGTCGCAAATGCCGTAAGCATTATGCAGGAAACCTAGTTATTGGGTGAAAGGCCTTATTTCTTGAAATAGGTAAAACAAAGGATCATCACAACAACAATTATTGTAACTTTGATTTTAGCAAATATCATAGAGACGTTCGCCTCAGGGCGTCATACTCATGTCAACTTTATCAGTCTCTAATGAGCTTTAAAATAAGCATCAAACAACTTCTATTATAATTCCTAATGCAGATCTAATACAGATCTACGAATTATTCTTCATTTGACAAGGAAGCAAAACCCAACAACTAAATAGAAACAGTCAAACAACCCAAGAATGGTCACTGAAATAAATTGCTTTCCTTGAACTTCTAAAATACTTCCAAAACATTCTGAACTGTTCTTTCAACAATAGGAAGAGTCACTCTTGACTTGCCACTTCCAATATGACAATTTCTACTTTTCTGATCTCAGAGAAATTAGGGCAAATATTATAATTCACGACCTTGTCATTTTTGCTAGCTGACAGTTCATGGAGCTCTGTTCTGAAAGACTTTTTCTTGGATAGAGGCCGGTACCTTAGCAAAGCCCTAGACGCTATTGCTTTAGGATAGCTCTTGTCCGCTTAGACTAGCTCTACGGCTCTCTAGGCGTGTAGAGGGAGTCGTGCTCTCCGTAGAAAAACAATGTCGGTGGCAGGACTGAGCGCCGTGGATTTGGCAGGTTTCAGAAAGGCAACGTCATAAACTCAGTTCAGAATCACAAAAACCTTCTAGTAAGAAAGTAACATGCTACGAAGTGCGTAGAAACTTTTTAGCGTGCTCTCGTCTTTCCGTTGTTGGGATTCTAGGCCCCGGCAGCGTGTGGAATTCGAGTCTTTCTTCCGAGTAACCTATATCTTAGTGTTACACATGTCCCTAGATTAAATCGTCATCAAGCTCCAACATAATTTAGGTATACCGCCGGCGAGCGAAGTGTTACTGTGCCTTCGTGGGGAAGTAACAATATAAATATATATATATAAAAAAAACAAACAAATAAATACATAAATAATAAATTGATATACAAATAAATAAAAATACCGCCGGCGAGCGAAGGTCTGATTTGCTGTGCCCTCGTGGGGAGCAAAAATATAATAAAAAAATTGTAATAAATAATATTCCGTTGACGAACGATGCCGCAAAGCGATGCCGCTGACGAGCGATGAGTTGTTCAAATTGTTCGAATTGGTTGAATTGGTCTAATTTGGGGAATTACGCCGTTGTGCGTATCTATAACTTGGTAAATAAAACAGTAACCCATTAATATATCAAAAGAGAGAAGGGAAAACTCGGCGTTGATAAATTTAACAAGTCAAATGAATCAAAATCACAAATATTTAAGGCAGTCTCAAAACTTGTCCAAAGGTGACACAAGCCAAAATGACAACATATTATAAATGATAATAAAATTTGTCCAAAGGTGACAAAAGCCAAAACGGCAACATATTATAAATAATAATAAAACTTGTCCAAAGGTGACATAAGCCAAAATGGCTACATATTATAAACTATCATTAAATTTGTCCAAAGGTGACATCTGTAAAACTGGCATAAACAAAAATTAAACAAGTCCAAAGGTGACAAAAGCTAAACCGACCAACATTAGCTGAAACTGGCAATATCTTATGAGCAAATAAAAGCTAAGTCAAAATTGACAACCAATACATGAATAATTTTAATTGATCAAATAACGCCGGTGAGCGTATTATGACATTGACCTATAAACGCCGGCGAGCGTATTGTAACAAGTTATTAAATTTGCCCAAACTGGCAACACTTATTATGTCAGGAAATCTGACAAATTATAATAAAACAATCAAATGAAATAAATTAAGAATTCAACCAAAACAAACGAGATTAGCCGAAAAGTGTGAAAATGAATATGACTAAATATTAAATAAATTAGAAAGCCATTTATTAAGAAATGAGCCATAAAGTTTTTTTAAATCAGTAACAATCAAATTTTATATGCAGTCATCAACATAAATATGTTCATGAATCAAATAAGCAAGCTTATCTATTTCAGAATGTGTACTTACAACGAAATGAAACTTTTATAAAATTCCTAAACAACCAGAGATAGACAAAGTATTTTAAATGGAGAGTCTTTAAAAAGTAACAATTTTGAAGCCGAAAATTATTGTTTTTTTAATTAAGTGTATAATAAGCACTTGCATATAAAGACTTAGGTACTGTCTAATTTCGTAATTTCGTGTTTCTCTAGAAACTGAGGACAAATGGTAAAGGTCAAATACCACAAGGGTTTCCAGATCAAGGGATAAATCGAACCAATCCGAAGATTCAGATGAATTATTTTTATAAGTAAAGCCTAAAGTACCGCGAGAACTCATTGAAAATTTCATATAAGATCTAGAAAATCACAGTTGACAGGAAAATTAGTACATTTCTGAAAGAATAGCAAATTGTAAATTTCTGATAAATAAAGTCAAAACAGTGAATAATTATTAAAGAAATATTACTTCAGTCTAATCGAATAATATGAGCTGACAATTAAATAATTAATCTAATAAATAAAACAGAAATTCCAATCGAACCAGATTTTAAATAAATGAAATTGTTAGTTTTGCTGTAAAATAGACACTGGAAAATATCATTTCATAAAGACTAGATGGAATAACTGTTGCTGTTGTAAAAATTCCGGTCCTTCAATAATAAAACAATTCAATTCTCCAGGCAGAAGATATTTTGTGTGTTATATTATTTTAGACGATTTATGAATCTTATTGAATGATTTCACAAGTGCGTAATACGCCGCAGCCCTGAAAAAGGATGCATTAATTCCTTTGGAATGTTTATTGAACTATAATAATACAATACAAAAGCAGTCTGACTTGGATGTGTAAACTATTTTTAGACTGTGAAATATTGACGGAAAGAAATTTATTTGAATTATAATAAAAAAACTGAGATCTTCATTTCGCTCCAATACAAGCTATCTTTTTATTTAAAATTTACCTACTGTTTCGTTAAGCAAAATCGAAACAAGACTTGGGATTCTGTCTAATAAAATGCAAAAGCATTTTAGCTTCAAACAAAGGCATTCTTGGAATGAATAGATTCAGGAGAATAAATCAAACCATCTAGTTATTATTTATACAAGGAGCGTACACAAAGTTTTAAACATCTAACTGATGTATGATTATAAATAAATAAATTGCAATCAAATTACTGGAATAATTTGAAAGAGTAGATAATTTCATTCTCAATCAAGGACTTGGTCAGCAAAATAGAATAAAAGCAAAGTATCGCCATATAAAGGCAGAAACATTGATAAATGAGTTCTCTAGGTAACAAAGGTACAAACAGGGAATAGGCAAACTCAAACAAAAGATTCGTATATGAACGAATTCTCTTAGTTAAAATGTTTTGTAAATAATTAAGCCCAGAAACGATTCTACAAGGTGAAGGCTCCTCTTCTATTGAATTAAATAGCATTAAGGCGAATTGTAAGTAATACCAACATGATGTAAAGTGTATAAAACTGATAATATTGCCAACACCTTGCTAGACAATGTAACTATTCAAATAAATAAGGGCTAAGGAAAATTATTTTGTCTCATTGGTATCGTATCTCCTCCCATACAAAATTTTCCATCGTTCCGGACTAAGAGACCGACTACAGAAATCAGGGAATCACAGGGATATTTAACACAATCTGCAGGGACCCAGGTAAGCACCGTTACACCCTCTAGGGGTTAAATAGTTCGTTTCAACTAGAATCTCAATATCCCACGTGTTAACGTGACGTCAACAAAAAACCACATTCAAGAGGTCATTGAAACACTAAATTATATGAATCCCCCGAATTTTTCAGCCACTTTTGGAATACATTCGAATTCTATCTTTCTAATTTGGAATATGACATCATCAGTCATTATGGTTTATCTCCTTTTTCATCGTAGGAATCATTGGAACCTAATACCCGGATTAGCCGCTCCTGTCGAGGCGACCAACATTTTAAGTCCGAACCTTGGTCATGACCTATTATTTCTGACAATCTGTACTTTCTTCGGTATATTCCTAGCATTTCTAGTTTTTAAGATTGCTAAGAAAATGTGGCCTGGAAAGAGAACACCCCCAACTAAAATTCTCAAAATCACTCCCGAAAGGATTATGTCACCGCAAATCGAAGGAGGTGAGCTTATCCTAGAAATAAAAAGCGAGCATCCCTCTCAAGAGCCCTCAATCAAAAATACTCGTAGCTTCGAGTGTGTATTGAAGACACAACAGTAAACATTTATGTGTAGCTTTTACTTTCACACACATCCCTCTAAGCTCACGTCCTTGGGAAGTCGGTAGCTAAACCTACCGTAATCTCAGCAACTCTAGCAGCCAATATTATAAAGGCTCATTAGGTCTTCAGAAATGGCCACATAAATCTGCCCGTTAACTTAATGAGCATTTATAACCCGCTGTTTGTCTTGCAAAATGAGAAAAAAGGGGGGAGATACTTGAGCCAAATTCAGATTAATTCCCTCAGTGAAATCTGCCTTGAACAAAATTTGTGAAAGATGTTTAGAAATTAAGAACCATTGTTAATCAGTCTGGAGCAAATTTTGGGAAAGAATTACTGAGGTGGTGTCAAAAATAGAAACTTTATTTTTGGGAATGGGCGAAATTGTCTTAATCATTATATACATTATGCACAACATTATTTTAGATTTAAGTATAAGGGAACATACTCGTACATTATTATATTAGGTGTAGGTAAGGACCTACTCTATTGTGCATGGCTTCAAATCATTAATTGGATTCGTATATTAGTAGGTAGTATTGTATAATGATGGGATAATCATGTAAAAAAAAGTAATTAGTTTACACACTTAAGACCAGGCATGAACCTGTTTTGATACTGTTATTTTCATGTACCTGGAGCCACTCAAGACATCGCCAGTAGCGCGAGTACTCCTAAGACGGCCTGGAACATGTCCTGCTGGTATGTCGGTTGAGTCACCATGATCCCACTATCACAATGGAAGGTGTGGATTGTGGAACTACAAAATAAGGCGACTTCTTCATGTACATGCGGATCACGTCGAGGTCTGCGGAAGGTTGGATCGGCAGTTACGAGAAAGGCAAACAGCTACAACAAACTATTGGGTGCCGACTCAGAAAACGGGTCCTCAGAAAGTATCCCTTGGTCCACATGCATATGGGTGCTCAAGTCTTCATGAACAAGGCGACGGCTGACATCATTAAGTCAACAAGGCTGCTCTTCATAAATGAAGATGACAACGACCACAACAACCATATGGAACAACGACTCGTTCAAGATATATATATATATTTTTTAATTGGAAAGCACATGCACTGCAGGGAAATCCCTATGACGCTCTGGGAGCGGTGCATGAGCGGAGATATCGATTCACGTTGGCCTTGAATCTCTGTAGGTTGTATACTTCGGGAAACACGCCCTTTGGAATGCTATTCCAAAGTGATGCGGTTCTATACATAAAAGAAGTCTGAAATAGGGTAGTACGAGGTGTAACGAGCTGAACCTGATACGGATGAGCGTCTGTGGCTCGACGTGTATTTCTGCCCGGTCTTGTTCTTGGTGGGATCAAGCGGGCCACGTCTTTTGAACACTTTTCATTAAAATATCTGTAAAACAGACTCAGGTCAGCTACTCTTCTTCGATGTTCGAGAGTGTCTAAATTTTTTGTCAAATCTGGGTCCCCAATCAAGCGGATGGCTCTTTTCTGAATAGAGTCGAGTAGTCTCAGCGTATGTTTGGGAGCTGAGCTCCAAACATGTGAGCAGTACTCCAAGGATGGTCGAATTTGAGCCTTGTATAAGAGCAGAAGCTGTTGTGGTGTATAAAATTTCTTCGTGCGGAAGAGTGTTCCAAGTTTTTGAGAAGCACTCTTCGCCAGACCTGCAACATGACCATGCCAAGACATGTTCGCTCCGAGGCTCACTCCAAGTAAACGAAGAGATGACGCTGGGGTAAGAGAGTGTCCCGCCATCATCATATCTGGCTCCAGAACGTTGGTCTTTTTTGAGACGATGACTGCTTGTGTTTTTCCAGCATTAAATTGGACTTGGTTTCTATCGCCCCAAGTTAGAATGTCTTGCAAGTCATTGTTAAGTATGGCAACTTCTTGCTCCCTGCGAGTCTGTGCGTCGATGGCAGATGTTCGCGCATCTAACGTATAAGAAGATATGAGGGTACTGTCGTCGGCAAAACTGTATATTGGATTTTTTGTTGTTTCAAGCAAGTCGTTTATAAATATTAGAAAGAGAGTCGGAGATAAAATGGATCCCTGAGGCACACCGGCATTGATGGAAAAGGTCTCAGAAAGAACTCCATCGACTGCCACCTGCAATGAACGATCTCCGAGATAACTCGCAAGCCACAAGCAGAATTTCTCGGGCATGCCATAGGCCTGCAGTTTTGCCAACAGTCCATCATGCCAAACACGGTCGAAAGCTCTAGAAATATCAAGCGCAACCCCTCGAGACTCCCCATGGTGCTCGATTGCGCTGTTCCACAGCTCAGTGACGTAAGTGAGGAGGTCACCAGTTGACATCTGTTTGCGGAATCCGTATTGGCGGTCGCTGATTATATTAGCTCCTTCCAAGTATTTTAAAAGATGTTGGTTAATAGCTTTCTCCATAATCTTGGATATTACTGAAAGCAGTGCCACTGGTCGATAGGTACTTGGTATAGTCTTTTTGCCTTTCTTGGGAATAGGTTGGATCCGTGCACATTTCCAGCAAGAAGGAAATATTCCCTTTTTATACGACAAGTTGTAAAGTCGACAGAAAACAGATGACAGCTCAGTGGCGCATTTTTTTAGTACGATAACAGGTACGTCATCGGGCCCAGAAGCTTTGTTTGGGTCTAAGGCTAACATAATGCTCTTTATGACACGCTGTCGGAAAACAATACCTGACATTTTGGTCTCCACGGAAGGGATCATTGGCGGAGTTCTTCCATGAAAGTCGACGGAAGAGTATGAAGAAAAGACTCCCGCCAACAAGTTCGCCTTCTCAGTAGTAGCCGTGGATGCGATAGTCCCATCTGTCCGTGTAAGTGGTGGAATCGTGGATCTGGTGAAGTTCTGGCTGACTGTCTTAGTTACAGACCGAAAAGATTTCGAACCGTTAGGGCAGGAGAGAAGATTGTTCCTAATTCTTTGGTTGTGAGTTTCCTTGGTTTGATCTATTATTTCTTTGCATCTGTTTCGAGCAAGGATGAAATTGTGATGGTTTATGCCGTCGGGGCTCTCTCGCCATTGGCGAAAAGCCAGTTGTTTGGAGGCGACAGCTTCCTTGCATCTTTTGTTGAACCAAGGTTTGCTGTTTGAGGGCTGTTTTTTAGAAAAGGGAATGTAGGCTTCCATGCCTGTTAGGATGACTTGAGCAACTTCTCTAGCACAAACAGATGGATCATTAGAGCCGAAACAAACACTCCTCCATGGAAAATCTCGATAATATTCCCTGAGTTCTTCCCACTTAGCAGATCTATAGTGCCAGACTACACGAGGTTTACTTGCTTCTTTAGCACTAGTATTTGGTGGGACACAAGATGTTGAGAGCAGTTTATGGTCTGAGGAACCCAGTGGGGCTTTCACCGTAATAGTATACATTTGAGGGTTCGTGGTCAAAAACAGATCCAACAGGCTAGCGAATTCTCCCTCGCGATCGGGAATGCGTGTTGGTTCATCAACGAGCTGGGTGAAACCACAGCTGATCGCAAACGATTCCGCTTCACGGCCTTCTTCATCAGTGAAGTTTGAGTATTTAAGCCAGTTGATGTTATGTACAGGGTGGGCCAATAAGCGAGGTAAGCGGCTGTATCTCAGAAACTAATAATCGTAGAGAGTTGCGGTAAAAAATTTTATATGTTAAGTGGGCAAGGGAAAATGCTGGAAATAATTTTCAAGTTTCCAAGATGGCTGCCAGAGGGCGTTTGCACCATCTTGAATTACATAAAGTTACGTTTCTTGTGATTTTTCCCAATGAATGTAACAAAAAAGTATTTGCGTTTTAATGTTAACTTAAAGTCGAACATATTTTGTAGAAACAATTTTTCTCTATCTTTCGAAATATAGTGGTGGGGGGTATTTGAATGTTGTTTTAAACAAATGCCTGTAACTTCGAAACGGCTTTAATGGATTTGGATAAATTTAGTATAATTGGAAAGAGCATTTCTTGGGCTTTTAGGTTTCTTGTGATAATGACAGTTGTGACCTACACGGCCGCCGATAGAGGGCGTTATTCGATATTATAACCAAAATATTGGATTTTCTCAAAAAATTTAAATGCAATGATATGACTTTTTTTAGACTAGAAAATAGACAAATGATCAACCAATAAGCCTGCGCAAACCGCATCTTAATATCTTTCTCCTAACTCAAATTATTAAAAAAATACCAAACCAAGAAAATTCATATATCCCCATTTAAAAATGATCGGTCGCTTTCGATAAGAAGGCAATTAGTAGGCCATGGAAACAAAAGACAAACTCCTCACGCGTTTTCGTAACGATTTTCATTTTAAATAAAGTTGTGGCCCATTTTGAAAAAAGATTAATGCCTTCTGTGTTCAAATTGCCTTCCGTCATATTCCACACATGTTCCAGTCTTTCTTGAGTCAACAGAACCGCAGCCTTGATTTCTGCCGCTGATAGTTGAGGAATTGAATTTCGAATTCTGTTTTCCATATCTATTTGTGTTGTTGGTGGAGTTTGAAAAAAATAAAAAAAGTCTTTTAAGCGTCCGCAGAAGTAAACATCAAGACATGTCAAGTCGGGAGATCTTGCCGGACAAGGAAATAGGCTTGCCCTTCCTATCCAGCGTTCTCGAAAGGTCCCGTACATATGGTTTCAGACATTAATTGAAAATGTGCCGGACAACCATCTAATTGCAGAAGCATAGTTCTCCTAGTTTCGAGTGGCACATCTTCCAACAAAATTGGCAAGTCGTTGACCAAAAACTCTAAGAAGCGGTTACCAGTTAAATCTTAATCAAAAAAGTAAGGTCCAATAATTATGTCCCCAATGATACCGCACCACACATTTAGGCTCCAGCGTCCCTGGTGCTGCACTTCTCTCTCTTAACCAACGCGGATTTTCAGCGGACCAATAATGCATATTATGAAGGTTTACTCTACCATCACTATTAAAGGTAGCCTCGTCGGTCCAGATAATTTCCTTTAAGAAATTTCTGTTTTCCTCAAGCATGCCTAGCATCCATTGACAATAATTTAATCTATTAACGAAATCTTGTTCATTTAGCGCCTGGCGCAAGACTATGTGGTAAGGATGTAATATAAAAGTAAAAAACAACATAATCAGTACTAAAAAATAATAAAACCAGAATAACACTGAATTTGTATTTGAGGGTATGTGCTAAGATATTTGGAATAAGATAAAATTATTTTATAAGTTATAATCTTTCAAAATATTTCTAACAGTTGTCCGTGCAACAAATTCCCAAGTCTAGAGACAATGTTCTAGTTTCTACATGTCTATAAAATTCTATGTAAGCCAAGACATTGATAATATTTTCTTCGGTCCTTCCATTGCGACGCCTGCGATGTTTAGGACAACGAAAACTTCCAGTATCGCGTAATCGCTGTGCCAAGCGCGGATAAATTCTTCTCCCGTAATGAAGGTGATCTGGATACCGTGCCGCGTACTATCTTGCAGCTATAGCTTCATTTTGAAAACACTCGAAATCAATCGCAATAATGTCAACGGATTCCTTATTTAATTTTGTGAGAAGCATTTTGATTAAAAAGTACTCAAATTATATGCAATCAACAATAATAGTGGGCTGAGTGTGACAGAAGATTGACGTTATACTTGCCAATATTTTAGTTAGCAGTCTGTCTTTTATTTCCATGGCCTACTACTTGCCTTCTTATCGAAAGCGACCGATGCATTTTTAAATGGGGGTATATGAATTTTCTTGGTTTGGTATTTTTTTAATAATTTGAGTTAGGAAAAAGATATTAAGATGCGGTTTGATCAAGCTTATTGGTTGATCATTTGTCTATTTTCTAGTCTAAAAAAAGTCATATCATTGCATTTAAATTTTTTGAGAAAATCCAATATTTTGGTTATAATATCGAATAACGCCCTCTATCGGCGGCCGTGTAGGTCATAACCATCATTATCACAAGAAACCTAAAAGTACAAGAAATGCTCTTTCCAATTGTACCAAACTTATCCAAATCCATTAAAGCCGTTTCGAAGTTACAGGCATTTGTTTAAAACAACATTCAAATACCCCCCACCACTTTATTTCGAAAGATAGAGAAAAATTGTTTCTACAAAATATGTTCGACTTTAAGTTAACATTAAAACGCAAATACTTTTTTGTTACATTCATTGGAAAAAATCACAAGAAACGTAACTTTATGTAATTCAAGATGGTGCAAACGCCCTCTGGCAGCCATCTTGGAAACTTGAAAATAATTTCCAGCATTTTCCCTTGCCCACTTAACCTATAAAATTTTTTACCGCAACTCTCTACGATTATTAGTTTCTGAGATACAGCCGCTTACCTCGCTTATTGGCCCACCCTACATTGAAATCACCCAAGATGGATATATCAGCTTTGGGGTAGTTTATCTGTATGAATTCAACAGTTTTTGTGAGGGACAAAAAAAGTGTCCTATACTGTGTATCGCTGGGTGGTCGGTATAAACAACAAATAAATCTCGTTGATTGTCGGTCTGTTATCCTAAGCCACATGACGTCAAAATCATTGGGCTCAAAGTCTTCCTCACGTTGGCAGGAGAGGTCACTTCTGACAAAAATGCCAATTCCGAAGTTACGTCTAAATCGGGAATGAAAGTCATATCCTGGATAGAGATAATTAACTGTGCTTGATGACGCTTGGACTTTTGTTTCGCACAGTGCTAGAATGTGAGGTTTATTTGTCTGAAGATGTTGATGTACTGAATTGATATTCGTGTTTAAACCTCTAATATTACAAAAGTCGACTATAAATTTTTCCATTCTGGTGGTGTTATTATTCTTTATCTTTCTCTCGCATGAATGTGCCCCTGGATTAGCCCCCGCCCGGAGATCCGAATCGAGGGTCGTTTTAACTCCGGAAAATTTTAACCCCGGGAACGCCATCCATGCATATTAATTGTTTCTTACCCCAAGGACCGGAATCTCTGGCACAGCAACGAAACGTCAGCTCTTTAAAGCAACTTCACGCCGCCTAAGCCAGAAAGATGGTATCGCACCGGGCGAGGCTGTGTGGGTTCTATGTCCTCTACCATCTGGTGCCATATGGGACCATCATATAGTAGTGCTCTCAATATGGCACATGGGAGCTTACCACCCTCATATCAATGTGCTCTCGAGCCCAAAACATAGTGCTTATACAAAAGGAAGGTGTTCAAAAGACGTGGCTCGCTTGATCCCACCAAGAACAAGACCGGACAGATATACACGTCGAGCCGCAGACGCTCATCCGTGTCAAGTTCAGCTCGTTACACCTCGTACCATCCTATTTCAGACTTCTTTTATGTATAGAACCGCATTACTTTGGAATAGCATTCCAAAGGGCGTGTTTCCCGAAGTATACAACTTACAGAGATTCAAGGCCAACGTGAATCGATATCTCCGCTCATGCACCGCTCCCAGAGCGTCATAGGGATTTCCCTGCAGTGCATGTGCATTTTCAATAAAAAAAGCAGATGACCACCCGCCGATAATAGCAATGACGACAGTTCAATCAGCATGCCTTTTTTGAAAAATGTAGTAGGTGACATACAATACCAGCAACCACTAGGTCAAGGCCACAAAGACAGTTTATTGCAGAAAGGAACTCAGAAGTGCTCCAGGTCAAAAAGTGAATTTACGAACTCTAGATTTAAGGTTTTGTTTTGTATAGGTCTTATTCTCATTTATATTAGGTCCTCTGCCTTAATATATAACATCTAAAATTTTTCTTTAAGATCTTAATAAATGCTTAGAATGCTCATGATCCTTTTTTCTATTTACTAGTATTAGGTAGGTACTCATTGTAACAGGTTATTATAGTAAAAAGGGTTTCGAAAGCTGGGGGCCAGCTTTTCCGGAGAAGGAGCATATGTCAAGTAGGCATAAAAACCATAGCACTGAAGTAATAAGATTTCCTAACTATTAAACATCACTGCTAGCAAGCAATAATTCAAGTCAGCACAATTACTATTTGAACAACCATTTCAAAACTTATTGGGAAATACAAAATTGCTAGCATGATGTAGAAATTGTAAATAATTTATCGACTTTGCTGACCTAATCAGCAGAGGTAATAAAAAGGAGAGTGCGACCCAGATTCGAGGATAGAGGGGCTTCTACTCTGGGGGAGTGTAACTCCGACTTTTGGAGGTAGCGTGTACTTCGTAAAGTCGTCAGTAAAGTAGTGCCGTTATTGGGAAAGAGCTGGTTAAGAAGCTGACTCTCCGGAACAAAAGTTGTTCGCAGTTTTACAAATTGTACAAATAAGCATTAACATGATGCATAATGTAAGTATATTTCTACTTTCATAAATTTAGTGCATGTATTTAATGAAGGTTCTTGACCACACTAGAGTCAAATCATAAAAAATATATAAAGTCCTCAGTAATCACTAGAGACCTCCAGGGGGGCCGAAGTACTTTTAGCCTCCTCAAGGTAGCTCCCCTTAAGGGTTCTTTATTTTATTTTGAATCTCGAATAGTACCAGAGGACTCTCCTGGAAACTAATGGCGACTGTAAAGGACTCGACTTTAGTAATAGGGACTGTAGCCCATTGTAGCCATTTTAGTACCCCCATAGTTATTAATGTATGACTATCAATTATTATTATCATTAGAGAACGGATTATAGGCAAAGTGCCTATCTGTGCCTTTTTTGCCTATTTGAGTATCTGGTGCTTATTTTCACAAAAAATGCCTATTCTTGCCTATTCAAATAAATTTAAATTTATCCACCTCAAAATACATTTCATGCTTATAATTATTATTAACTTTGAAAGAATATTTGAAAATTTTACTACCCTACTTTAATTTATTATAGATCCTAAGTCAATTTCCCCTTATAACCCCTTTTAGAAATAACACCCCCTCCCAAGTAACCCCTTATAGAAATAATAACTGATCCGGACACCTTTGTGGTGAAGGCTGAGGCATATCTTTTCAAGTTCTCAAATTAATATTGTTTCCATTTACTACACATGTCTGGTTTTAATCATTCCCAGATGTATCTGTTACTTTCTTACTTCTCATGAATGAATATGAAGGTACTGGTAAACCAGAATTTACTGGCATAAAATACTAATACATAAAAATGAGTAAATCAAGCAAAATATCTTCGTGGATTAAGCCATATCCTGAATTCTTGGATGACGACACAATATTTTTCCGAGCTTGTAGCAAAATGCTAAGGGCCAGTTGCACAAACGTTAATTAAAGATTTGTCAGATAATTACTGATGTCAAATTGGAAATTTTGAAAATAGGGTGAATATTTTGAATGATCTTTTAATTATTATCAGTAATTAACTCTTCTAAAAGGGAGCTGAATTTATTTCCAGCAATGTCTATGAAACAAATTGAATAATAATAAATTATTATATCAATTACAGCAATCCGATTGTTGAAAAACAATAATGCTTTCTGAACGACACACTTACTCCAACGGTATGGTGAAGACAGAGACATCGATGTTTCAATGGTTATTTTCATCTCATCACTTCTCTAGTGGTGGTGATGTGACAGACTGATGAGATGGAAATAACCATTGAAACATCGATGTCTCTGTCTTCACCATACCGTTGGAGTAAGTGTGTCGTTCAGAAAGCATTATTGTTTTTCCAGCAATGTCAGACCAACCTTTTGATAATACAGGGCATTTTAAAATCAGTAATTATCTGGCAGATCTGTAATTAACGTTTGTGCAACCGGACCTTAGTGTAATATTTGTAATTGTTTTATTTGTCAAACAACGTGCTTGATGTAAAACAAAATCTTAGAAAAATTGCTGTAAATTTTTGGAAATCGGCCGGAATTTTTAAGGCACCTACTGTCTGATTTTTATAGGAAGGCGAAGGCTGTGCGTGAACTACGCATCTTGCGAGCTTTACTCACCGCCACTAAGAATTTACTCGTTCGATGAACGACGGAGATAACTCTTATCAGCCTTATCTGGTTGGTTGTTTTTTTAACGTGGGCATCGACTAATATTGTTGATATTGGAGTTATTTGACAACAAATTTTTACGGATTCAGAGGCGTCGTATCTGCGCACTAACCAATTCTCGTCAAACTCTCGCCTTCCTATAGTATTTATGCTGTATGTATAAACGTAAATTTGTGTTACTCATTCTTTCTATGTAGTGAAAATTTGGTAGTAAAATTTGCCTATTTTATTGCCTATTTGGTTCAAGTTTAAGCCTTTTTATCCCAAAAAATGTGCCTATAAAGGCGCCTATTTTGCATTTTTTCTTTGCCTATAATCCGTTCTCTAATTATCATTTATTCAAAATTATTTTAACTGTTTAATTTTCTCAATAAACTAAATATATTTTTTTGTAAATCTTTGGTTCTTACACCCTTTAACCTTACGAAAGTAGAGCAGCCCCTCCGGGTTGCGACATAGGGAAGAAGCCCCGTTTTCACGGTGCGACATTATATACCGGAATAATCGACCGGAATAAACAAAATTTTTACGTACTCCCACCACTTTATTTTTGAAGTTATGACAAAAAGTTTAAAATAAAAAAAATCTGAATTATTTGAAGATTAGACTACATGTGTTCTGAATACACCCTTAATTGAAAAAATACTAAGAAACTACCCATTATCCATTCTGCCATGACTATAAGCCCCCTATGGGTAGTTTTAGAAGCTCAAAAATATTTTCCAGCAATCAGGGATCACTTTCCTCCTAAAAAATTTTACCCTAACGGCTGTGTGACGAGCCGTTCCTAAGATATGTTTGGCGTCCATTCTTGTTGCCCACCCGGTACATAATGTACCCTTGTTCGTGAAGATTAAAAAAAAGTGGCATAAAGTGGTTTAGAATTAAAATTTAAAGTCAGATATGAATTTGTAGATTTTTTTGTTTTTTGATTTTTTCTAGCTAAAAAAATTAAAAAAATATATAAAAATCCAAAAAAGCATTACATTAAATATTTTAAATTGAAATATCTTTTTCAATATTTTTTTAGTACCTACCTTCACAAACAATGGTACTTTACTATTGTAAAATATTACATTTTGTCCTACCCTGTAATCTACCCATCCTAACTTAAAATAAGTATATTGTTACGGATTTCCTAACTGTAGGCTCGACGGATAATTGGGAAACACAAATTTACTGTTTAATTTATTTATTTAATCTCCAAAAGAATTTCAGATTACAATGTACAAATATCACTACTTCTTATACTTGGTGAAAAATTTATTTTTTGTAAATCGTGTTCTAAATGAAAAAATAAAGTCGATATTATTATTATTATTATTATTATTATACACAACAACTTTACTTGGTCTATAACACTTTACTACTTTTCACTGACTTAGTTCGCCTGCTTGCTGGCTATTTATAGGACATCACTACCTCTGGAAGTAGCTTCTGGAGGATTTGCGGACGGCTCGCTTCTATTTCCCGAACAAATCCAAGAGAAAGATCTCGAGAATATTCCCTTCCTAGTTCTTCGGCTCCCAGACACACAAAAAATCCATTTCTGGAACTTCTCCACAGGAAATGACCAGAGTTTTCCATTCATTTCCCGTGGTTTTTAGCGAGATCTTTTCTCTGGGTGACAGGAGAGCAGCAGTGTGGAGGAGGGTGGAGATGAGGTTGCCGCTACAGCTCACCTACCGTGGGCGTGTCCGGTTCGCAGACCATCGCCTGCCGATGAGTACCGCTTTCTCTGTCCCGCCCACTTCTTAGTCCACCCTTTATTCGTATCACTGCCCCCCTCTTAGACTGTTCGACCCGAACAGGTTAATCGTTAGTGCCAGAGTAACGCGCCAGCCGATCTAGGTGCACGATTTTAATCTTTCTCGATGCCAAGTGAGGAACAAATTTCCTTGAAGATGTTAGACTCGAAATTGCGGTCTTGGTCAGAGTGAAGCTCTAGAGGTACTCCATACCGGCAAATGAGATTATCGACGAGTACTCTTGCTACGGTTGGGGCTTCTTGGTTGGGTAAGGCGTAGGCTTCTGGCCATTTTGTAAAATAATCCATGGCCACTAAGATGTATTGGTTGCCGTTGTCCGTTTTTGGGAAGGGTCCCGCAACATCGATTGCAATCCGTTTGAATGGGGCTCCCACATTGTACGCCTTCATTTGTCCCCTACTTCGAACTCTCGGGCCCTTGGTTGCTGCACAGGTCTCGCAACGCCTACACCAGTCTTCGACATCTTTTCTACAGTTTACCCAATAGAAGCGCTGACGAACTTTCTCCGAAGTCTTGTTCACGCCCAAATGGCCACCGGATATTCCGTCATGGATTTCTCTCAAGACCTCCGGTACTCGCTTCTTCGGTAGCACCAATTGTTGCACCTCCCGCTTGGCATCTGGACTTTCCCAAACTCTTCGCAACAAACCGTTGATTGCCTTTAGAGAGTCCCATTGGGCCCAGAGTGCCTTAAATTCCGGTCCTTTGGCAGCAATATCTGCCCACTCTGGTCTAAATTGGCCTGACTCTTTCCTTTCGGCAATAGGACCAATGTTTTGGTCCTCCAGCTGTTCTCGTCTCAGCTCCTCCGTTGTCCAGTTGTCAGGGACCTCAACGGCGACGGTCTTTACACTGAGGGCCTGTTGTTGTAGCTCGACTCTCTTGCAGTGCTTGCAGTCCTCCTTGCATGGTCTCCGGGATAAAGCGTCTGCATTTCCATGGATTCTCCCAGACCGGTGGATGATCTCAGCATCATACTGTTGTAACTTCTTCATCCATCTTGCCAGCTGACTTTCGGGGTTCTTTATCCCTAACAACCACTTCAGCGCTGCATGGTCAGTTCTTATGACAACTCGTCTCCCGTGAAGGTACTGATGGAAATGACCAACCGCTTTCACAATGGCCAGTAGCTCTCTTTGTGTCACGCAATAGTTTTTAAAAAGTTTTTAAAGAACCTTGCTGTAGTATTCTATTACGTGTTCTTGACCATGCTGTATCTGTGACAACACCGCGCCGATCCCGATGTTACTGGCGTCGGTGTCCAGAATGAATTGGCCCTTAGCTTGCGGGTAGGTCAGGACAGGACTGGAGCACAATGCAATCTTTAAGGTGTTGAATGCATTCTCGCACTCCTTGGACCATACGAACCGGGTGTTGTCTTCAGTGAGCCGGTGGAAAGGTTTGACGATATCCAAGAATTTCGGCACAAATCTTCGATAATACGTGCACAATCCCAAGAAACTACGTACTTCGTGCTGATTTTCGGGACGCGGCCAGCTACTCACAGCTTCGAGTTTTTCCGGATCCGTTTGTATTCCTTGAGCAGACACCACATGTCCCAAGAATTTGACTTGTTTTTGGAACAGCACACATTTCTTCGGATTAAATTTGAGATGTGCATTCCGTATTCGGCTGAATACTTCTCGAAGATTTGCCAGGTGTTCTTCGAAGTTCCGGCCAATCACCATCACGTCATCCAGATATACCAAGCACGTCTGCCAAGTCAATCCTCGCAGCACGCATTCCATCAAGCGTTCAAAGGTTGCAGGTGCATTGCAGAGTCCAAATGGCATGACGGTAAACTGGTACAGGCCGCTTCCCGCGGTGAACACCGTCTTCTCCTTATCATCCGGGTGAAGTCCAACTTGCTAGTATCCGCTCTTCAGATCCAGCGTCGAAAACCAGGTGGAACCGGCTAGTGTATTCAGCGTATCGTCGATTCGGGGCAAGGGGTAGCTATCCTTCTTGGTCACATCATTAAGCTTCCGGTAGTCTACACAGAAACGTGTCGAACCATCTTTCTTTGTGACTAGAACTACCGGTGAAGACCATGGTGACGTTGATTCCTCCATAATGTCCTCCTCAAGCATGTTCTTCAGAATCTTTGACGCTTCTTCCTGTCTGGCAAATGGTAACCTTCTTGGGGCTTGTCTGATTGGGGCTGCATCTCCGGTATTGATCCGGTGTTGGACTAGGTTGGTGCGTCCGATTGTTTGCTGGTCACTAGCGAACATATCACCTTCCTCTCCAAGGAATTTCTCTGCAAGTGCTCTTTCTTCCTGAGAAAGGTGCTTCCAGCCAGCCGCAAATGTCTTACGGATCTCCTCTTTTAATACCGAGGGGTTGCCTGATGTTCGAAGTTTTTCCTCGGAATCGCACCGTGATATCGATATCACAGGTTTACATGTGCCGCGAATTTCTCCCTCAGTAATAACTATACCGGAATTATTTGGGCTTAGGACTCTAATCGGTGTTGATGCTTCTCTAGGTTTATTAAGGTCTCGGCAATCAAAATCCCATTGTTAGCTGATTGGGGTTCCAGTAAGCCGGCAAAGCATCCTCCAGGCTCTCCATCTCTCCTGGCCCAGACGAGTTGTTCAGAATTGGGCTTCACGCGAATGGTTTCTGCGGCTACCAGCCGAATTTCTTCGAAAAGTCTCGCCGAAGTTCGTAGCATCATCTCTTCATTACCCAGCTTGAGTGTACGCTGTCCGATGTTCAGGATGAACCCGTACTTCTCCATGATATACAGCCCGAGTATGAAATCGTCCACGATGTCGGCAACCAGTATCTTCTCCCACAAAGTAAATCGTCCTAGCTTGATTACCATTTCGGCTTCACCAAAAACTCGTGCCACTTCGCCAGTCGCTGTCTTTAGGACGACTTCTTTCACCAACGGAATAGTTTTCTGGTCTTACAGTGCGCGGCGACTGACTATTGACTTTGTAGCGCCGGTATCAATTAGAAAGACGAATTCCCGTCCTCCAAGCTTACCATCTAGGAGAAGGCTGTCACTGGATTTCCGCAGAAGTGTTACCATGTATGGCCTGGGGCTTGGATGTACACCAGCCAGCGGACGCCCCTTAGCTCTAGCTGGGATTAGTTTTCCTGGTTCTGGGTCATGGCGGATCGTCCCGGGCTGGAACGATCCCAGGATCTGGATCTCTGTCGGCAGTCCCTGCGTAGGTGACCTATCTTTCCGCATCTAAAGCAACGGGGCCTGCCCGAGGCCTTCTTGTCACCTTCCACTTTATTCTTCATAAAGTGCATGACTTCTTCGATCTTGCTCTCTAGAGTTTCCAGTCTCTCAGAGATCCCTCCTTTTCGTTGACCGACCTCTTCAACCATTACCTCCCGAACACGGTGCGCGCTACCCCGTGTAGAGTTACGCACCGCTTCGATGCGGAGCGCTTGAAGTAGCGCTTCATCAGCTGTCTGTTCTGGTCACTCAACAAGAGCATCTGCCTGGTCTCTTGGTCTCTCAGCCCATCGATGAAGCTTCGTTTGGCCATGTCCCCCAGGTAGTCGTTTGGGTAGCCTGGGTACGCGAGATGAACAAGCCGTTCAATGTCCGCTTTGAACTCTTGTAGGGTCTCTCCACTCTTCTGCGTCCTTGAGGTCACCTGTGTCTGGAACACTTGCTTCATGTGGCTGTCTCCAAAACGCAGCTCGAGAGCCCTACTTACTGAAATCCCTCTGGTCCTGTTCCGGAATAGTCTGTAGAAGTTCCAGGGCTGTTCCTCTCAAGGCCAGAACTAGAGCTGGCCTTCTCTTCCGGCGTCCATCCGTTGACTTCTGCAGCAGCGTCCAATTGTCGTCGGTACGTACTCCAGGAACTTTGCCCGTCATAATTTGGGAGCTTTACATGATGTGAACCACCGCCGGGAATACTCGGTGCACTCCTCACGCTTCGTCGTTGGCGTGTTTCCAGATCTTGGATGCGGTTCTCAATTCTCTCCACTTCTAGTTTTAATTTCTTTTCGATTTCCTCGTTAACCTCTTTCTTTATTTCGCAGGCCTCTTTCTTAATTTCCTCCCTTACACTTTCAATTTCATCACTTGTCTCAGATTTTAATCTTTCGAAAAGCTCATCTTGATTAGCCCTCAACTTAATAAGAATTTCTTCTAGTTCTTCTTTGGATTCTTCTTTTTCCTTCAATCGTTTCTGTTCTTGATCTTCCAAAATTTTCTTTAATTCTTCGTTTTCTTCAAGGCGTTTATTTTATTGATCTTCTAACGTTTTCTTTAATTCTTCGTTTTGATCTTTCATCAGCTGTAATATTTGCTGCATCATTTCAGCTTTCATCTTCGCGGCTTGACTTCTGGTAACTATGGACATTAATTAAAGAAAATTCACTCTCACTTTCTTCCAATTATCCCACTTCTGACACCAAATTGTTACGGATTTCCTAACCGTAGGCTCGACGGATAATTAGGAAACACAAATTCACTATTTAATTTATTTATTTAATGTCCACAAGAATTTCAGATTACAATGTACAAATATCACTACTTCTTATACACAATAACTTTACTTGGTCTATAACACTTTACTACTTTTCACTAGTCACTTAGGAATACCGCACTGTCTATATCGCCACTTACTAGTCACTTAGTTCCTTCGCTTGTTCCTCGCACACTGCTAGACTAAAACTGACTGAGTTCGCCTGCTTGCTGGCTATTTATAGGACATCCCTACCTCTGGAAGTAGCTTCTGGAGGATTTGCGGACGGCTCGCTTCTATTTCCCGAACAAATCCAAGAGAAAGATCTCGAGAATATTCCCTTCCTAGATCTTCGGCTCCCAGACACACAAAACATCCATTTCTGGAACTTCTCCACAGGAAATGACCAGAGTTTTCCATTCATTTCCCGTGGTTTTCAGCGAGATCTTTTCTCTGGGTGACAGGAGAGCAGCAGTGTGGAGGAGGGTGGGGATGAGGTTGCCGCTACAGCTCACCTACCGTGGTCGTGTCCGGTTCGCAGACCATCGCCTGCCGATGAGTATCGCTTTCTCTGTCCCGCCCACTTCTTAGTCCAGCCTTTATTCGTATCAATATGTATGTGTCAAATAAGCTTAGAGCATACACAAATTTGCTGCACAATTATGATGTTTTTTTTTAATCTTATAAAAAAAATCCCATTTGGTGCGTACTTTTCGGATGTCACTGTATAATGACATCTTATATAATATACAAAGTGTTTCAAAACATGTGTCGGAAAATTGAATATGTGATTCCCTGCCTCGTTCTTAGAAAAAAGTTCTCATTAGCATCGGTTCGAAAACAAACCGTTTTCAAGACAAAGGGTGTAAAAAAAATTTTTTTTGTTTTTCGTCGATCTCAGAAACTGTTTGAGATACAGAATCCAACTTTTGTGCACATCGTGTCATTAATTTTATCTACGTTAAGAGGGAAAATTGAAAAAATTATATGTGGGACTGAAACAAATCATAAAAAAATATAAAAAAACAAGTGATGTTTTGTGAAACAACCCATACCATTAAAAAAACTATCAGAAACAAGTGATGTTTTTGTCCACAACAAAACATGTTGCTACTTTTACGTTTTCTCATAAAATGCTGTTTTTCTCGAAAACAGTTCACATTAGAGCTTTTGACCAATAGAAACTTTTTTATGTAGAAAATATTGACAGTTCTTCCACAGTGCCAATTTTCCCAGTTTATTTTCGTAAAAATTAGAGAAGAAATTCAAGCAACCCAAAATCTCGGCCACTGCCATATAAAATAAATTTAATTAGAGTTCGAAAAGTAAATAATATTAATGATAAGATGTGTACAAAAATATCTGAAAGGGTTCCTGAGCAATCGTCGAAAAACTGAAAAAAAAATATTTTCTCGACACCCTGTATCTCGAAAACGGTTGGTTTGAAGACTCATGTTAATAGAAACTTTTTTTCACAAAACAGGCAAAGGAATCACGCCATCTATTTTTCGACAAATGTTTTGAAACTATTTTATTTTACTTCAATCCCCAGGGATAAAAAGCGGCACTTTAGTATTCGATAAATGGGACTGAAGGCGACACTTTGCTCCCGAAAGTAAAAATAAATATTTTTTAGTCGATCGGTTTAATACTATACCTACTTTATTTCAACTTAAAAAAAAAAAAAGATTATGATAAAAGGTACTTGAACACTAAAATAAATATTAGTTTCTTAATAAATAACGTAAAATTTAAGAAAACTACTTACAGGTAGGTACCTACCTATCTTAATAAGCATTTCTTTTTACTTACCACCATGTTCAGTCCATTTCAATATAATATTTTAAAATATAAAGTCCGGTAACATGTGATCTTTCTTACAAATGAAACGAATTTTAAGTCTCACTTATTGTCGTTTTCTCATAAACTTTCTAAGTTTGTAGGAATTATCTGTCTTGAAGCTTCATTTTTTGGGTTAAATTACATAAAACACCCATGTTGAGTGGGATTACTAACGAATATAATTAAAATTTCTTGGCCATATTAAATAGAAGTATTATTTTTTTGACTTCCAAAAATGTAGATATCCCTTTTTTGAGTTTTTTTCTTTATAAAATTTACTACTACTCAACGCACTCATCTAAGATGTTTTCCTGTAACAAAAATACAATCATGAATATATCATACAGACTCCAATTATTATTATGTGTCATTAATTTAAAATAACTAATATCACAAAATAGAGTGTAATAATTATTATTATACTCGATAAAGGCTTGGACACACGTACATTACCGCATACACCGTATTACGGCCCCATATGTATCGGTCTCCCTAAATTTTCGCAGACTCCTTTGTCCTCGACTTAATGAATTTGAACAAGGTACAACTTATGTCCACTCCCGAAATCGAGATTAAATTTAAAAATAAAAAATTGAAACTTTGAGGATTCGTGTAATTAATATTAAATTTTATTATAAATTCTTTAGTAAACTGAGTAGGTTAAATCTCCAACGTATGCGTTCAATGGCATACCACCTGTGAATTTGCACTATACACTTACCTACTAATACTTACTTATTTACTCAGTTTACTCAAGAATTTATGGTACCTACCCTTTCCAGATTATATTAATTACTTTATTACACACCATTAATCAATCATTCTACCTGTCATTTCTATATAACTATATTTTATTTAATTAAGGCCTAGTAATTCGTTTTTTGATAATTTTTTCAGCGATTTTGATTTTATTGATCAATTTCTACCGATGTATGAAAGGAAAGTCGATTTTTCTCTCCACTTTATCACAAAATTGCAGTTTTTTATCGCTTGTGCCAGAACGAAAAAAAAAACTGATTAATTATGTTATTCTCTGGTCTTATGTTAATTTCACAAATCCTCATTTTTTTTTCAATTTTAAATTGTTTCAATCAGGGATGGGCGATGTAGATAATAGCATGTAGACAACTGCATTGTCTACATGTTGACTATCGTGTAGATGTAGACAGTTTTTGGAAAGTTTTCTCATGTAGACAATGTCGACAAAAATTGATTTCAACATTTGAATTATTTTAGGATGTATGATGTATTTAACATGTTTTATAGCCTATTAAAGATCATACCTCATGTCATAAGTAAGCAGAGAATAGCCAGTAATCCATGAATAGGAGAAGAAAGAGAATAATCGGAAAGTAAAACCCTGTTTAGTACGAATTTTTGAGGTTAGGTTAATAGAATCATCAGTAAAATTTTAATCTGTCTTCAGGTTTTTTAAATTTAAAATATACCAATTCTTTTTTAAACATACCCAATAATGCTTAAGCGTAGGGCAATATAAAAGCCAGGAAATATCCATTGAAACATCGATGTCTCTGTCTTCACCATACCATTAGGGCAAGTGTGTAGCTCAGAAAACGTTATTGCTACCCAATGCTTTAACACCTGAAAAATTATGAAACTTACAAATTTATTCTGATTATTCCTGTGGATTTATCAGCATTGTAGAATTATGATCAAGATTGTGGCATATTTTCTGATACATCCACAAAACCAGGCATTCCTCAGCTTATTTCAATTATATTTTTGTAGGTAATTGAACATAAAAATTAAATATTGAAAAGTTAAGTTGCTAAAGTTTTTGTTTCTCTTACGACTCATTGAAATGGATCGCACCTAGGTAGGATGATAAGGAAATTATTTCCATTCCCCTCGTTAAATCAACCCAAACCAAAAATAGGCAAATAGAAAGAAAGTTAAGGTACGTAATTTTACCTAAAGGTAAAATTGTTAGGAAATTAAAATGCAGCCACGCGCCATTGCGGCAAAGAAACGCTTCCTGCCTTCACATCAAATATTCATAAAATAAAAACGCTCTAGCTGGTAGTATTCCAGCATCTTAAAAACATCGAAAAGAACGGCAAAGCGATGGTAGAAACGGACCAGATGTTAAGGAATGTATGTCATTGTTAAGGCACCCTCGAACCGATTGAAATAGAGAACGACCTCGAGGCGGCCGGAAGGAAAGTTACGCGGCACGAAAAGGACAATAGTTCCAGTAATAAGACAATAGCAAGTCGCTAGGTATCCCCCCTGCGATAACGAAAAGTTAGCCAATCGGTAAAGACAATAAATAAACGACAACAGCCAAAAATTCATCACGATCCCTAAACAGTAGCTAGGTGAAAACACGAAATGATATGTAAGTCGGTGTAATTATTGTAGTAGGTAGGTACAATAGGACGTGTCTGGAGATGGCTTAGGCGGACTCTAGATTGCCCAATCCTTATTTAAATTCTATAATTTACCCGGAGATGGCTTAGCGGACTCTGGGTAAATTTCCTTTATCTACCCTAGGAAAATTCCAGTTGAAACCCAGTAAGGGTAAATATTGTTTCACGCAACCTTCAACTCACAATTCTAAATTTCCTTAACCTAATTTACCCGGAGATGGCTTAGCGGACTCTTTGTAAATTTCCTCCATCTACCCTAAGAAAACTCCAGTTGAAATCCAATTAGTCAAATCTCGTTTCAAACAGACGCAATACTCACAATTGGCAAAATTTCTTCAAACAAATTCAAGAGTAGGTGGCAAAGCGCAAATTCTGAGGGAATTTCCTTCATAGATCAGGAAAAATCCATTGAGAAATTAGTTAGGGAAGATCTCCTTTGAAACAAATTTCCGACAACGTAAAATAACCAAACCAATTCGCAACTTCCACGTGCGCAGATCCCATTTTGAATCAGGCACAATAGACAGCAAGGAAATGTAGGTACTGTTATAAAAAGCTCATTAAGCTTATTTACGAAGTAATAGTTTATTTTGTTTTATGAAAAATAGTCTTTAGTTTTAGAGAAGTTCTATTGGAACATAATATTTAGATTTGTTTGGGACAGTATAATAGTAAATAATGTAATAATAAGGTGAAATGTCATCAAATATTTTTGTAAAATAATTAGAATAATTAGAATAAGTAGGATAGAGTGTATGGGAGAAATGTCAGGCAGAAAATTACGAAAAGTCACAATTTTGAAGAAACGAACACCAACTCTAGTAGCATGGAAATTGGCTGTTAGAAGGGGGAAAACATAACATGTCCAAGGAAGATTTTGTGTGTTGTACTCAAGAAGAGAAATGAATTTCATAGATGTTGATTGGAAGGAAAGTACAAATATTATTGGCTGTCATAGTGAGAAATAATATGTTGTCCAGCAGATAACAATCGAATTTCCATAGTTACAAGAAAAACTATAAATAGAAAATGATTGATGTCGTCCCCCGAGTAGGTCACTGTTTGTGTTGCTCCAGTAATATTTCGATTTTAAGTGATTTCTAGTGAGTTATAAATTTTGTTGTGTGCTACTCTTGGAATATTCTGGTACGTTGGTTGATTATTACATATTGTTAGAGTAAAGAAACTAACTGTGATGTAGCGACATCTCTTGAGTACGTGTGGTACTGATTTGGTGTTGGTGGTACAATCTTTTTGTACTTTGTTCAATGTCATTTGTCTTGTCATTTAGTACTTTGAGTTTTGCGTCTGTCAAGGGATTATGATTGATTTAATCACTTCTCACTTCTCACTGTTCACTCCTCCGTCGTTCTTATTAATTATTGTATGATGTATGGTAACAATATTATTTTATAATAAATATTTAGTTCAGTTATCATGTACAATGTTCTGCATCCCGAGTATAAATATCACACCTCATCACAATAGGTTATGGGCCCAGTTACGCTGTGAGTAATTCGCTTTCGAGTGATATTTTCGTACAATAAAAATTCGGGATTCGTTTCTAAAAGAAAAACAGGACATCAGACATCTACAAAATGGCGGAAGGTTTGCAGAAGCAGTATAGTGATGACAGCGGTCGTATTACAGCTAGTATTCGTAAATTAAATAACGAAGAGCAATGGGATACGTGGAAATGGCAGATTGAACTGTGTTTAAATGAACATGGCCTCTATTCAATCGTGGATGGTTCCAGGAAGTGTCCAGACCCTCCGAAAGCTAACCAAGACCCTTCCAACGAGTATCGCAAGTGGCAGCAAGATAACGCACGGGCGGCTCGTCTAATAGGGACGGCACTCGATGAAGAACCTGCCATCTATGTTCGCAAGAAGACCAATGCCAAAGAGATTTGGGATACACTACAATCAGTGTTCGAACAGTCTTCTCTTCAAAGATTATACACGCTGTTCGATAATTTCTTCGAGACCACGAAAGATGACGTCACTTCGGTAACAAAACATGCCTCTCAACTCGCTAATCTGTTCGAAGATTTATGCGGCGAATTAAAAAAGAGTAATCCGTATTCAACTCTCCCTCATTCATTACTTCATCACCGCATCTTCAAGACATTGGGTCCAGAGTATCAATACTACAGATCAACTTGGTATCGAGTTCCAGAAAATGAACAGACGACCAAGCTGCTTGTTGAAAATTTGCGTTCGATTGAGAGCTCGTTGGCGACTCATGGAAAGTCTCAGACAGCCGGCGCGTTCTACGCAAATAAACCCAAATTCGAACAACGAAATCAAGGTCGTGCGACAGATTCGAATAAATTAAGAAGGAAAGAAACTCGTTCTTGCCTGTATTGTAAAAAGAACGGCCACATAATTGCTAACTGTCGTAAGAGAATGGCGGCAGAGGAAACTAGAGCAACGACCAGCAGCAGTGCCCATGTTTCGAGTGTGAAGCAAAACAGCAAGTCAAGTACATTTCTCGCCACAAGCTTAGTACTGGCTACAAATTTCGATGCTGAAAATTCCTGGATTTCAGACTCTGGCACCACGCATCATATAACTGCAAATAAGCAACATTTTAGTTCATACGAAAAATTTCCAATTCCACAGCAGATACAAACAGCTGGCACAGAATTTATTCTTGCACATGGATCCGGTAGTGTGAATGTCGAGGTGCTGGTAAATGGAAAATGGTCGTCTGCTTTATTGGAAGACGTCTGGTATGTGCCAGACGCTCGTCATCAACTTTTCTCGATTCGTCAAGCCACGCGGCATAACTGTGAAGTCAGTTTCGACAGTGAAGGAGTTAGCATTCGGCGCGATGGTAAAATTGTCATGTCAGGCATGCTTGTTGGTTCGGTTTACATATTAGATATGCGCGTTCGGGCTCCGGACTCTCATGTTCAAGTGAACTTGGCAACATCTGAAGAACGATTGCAAGGATGGCACGAGAGACTCGGTCATCAAGACAAGCGACATGTTCGTGACATTCTCTCTCGCTCGGGAATAGTGGTTAAGTGTTCGGACACCACTTCGTTTTGTGATGGCTGTGCCTTGGGAAAGTCGCATCGTAAACCATTTCGCTCCCGTGAAAACCGACCACAAACAGTTGGAGAACTAATAAATGCAGATGTGAACGGACCTATGTCTGTAGATTCATTTCATGGTTTTCGCTACTATGTAGTATTCAAAGATGATTACTCTCGGTACGTTCGTATTTTCTTCTTGAAACATAAGTCAGAGGTAGCTGAAAATTTGAAAACATTTTTGAAAGAGTGTGATCTAGCGGGACATAAAGTTAAAGTTTTCCGGTCCGATGGTGGTCGTGAGTTCGAGTGCCAGGCAGTGGAACAAGAATTGCGTAGTCGCGGTATAGAACTTCGTTTGACATGTCCTGATACCCCTGAACAAAATGGTGTTGCTGAGCAGTCCAATCGGCATTTAGTTGAATTGGCTCGTTCAATGCTCTCGGTAAGCAAATTGTCGAAAATATTCTGGGCACACGCATGCGACACAGCTGCGTTTCTCGTCAATCGCACCGGAAAGTCCAGTGTTCAAGGCAAGACACCATACGAACTATGGTCTGGTAAAAGGTTCAACAGTTTTAATTACCTACGCATTTTTTGCTCAGAATGCTATGTGAACATACCTAAGAAGTTTCGTTCAAAATTCGATGACAAAGCTGTATTCGGTCATTTCATTGGGTATGTAAATGGAAAGGATGGTTATAAGGTTTGGGTTCCTACAAAACGCAGAATAATGAAGTCACGTAATGTTGATTTTCGCCCTGAAAAATTATGTACCGTAAATAATTCGATAGAGCTTGATTTTGGTACTAGAGAAGAAACCCAACCCAGTCAGTGCTCAACCGGTCCAGTCAGTGATCTTCCGATAATTGAAAAAGAAAAAGAAGACAAAGAATCTAACCTCGATGATAATGAAAATAATCAGTTAGATTTAGAAGATGTTAATGAAATTCAGAATCAACGCCCGGTTCGTCAGATTCGTCCCCCAGTTAAATTCAAAGATTATGAAGTTAGTCAAGAAGTTCATCGCTCTCAAGCAAACAGTGCTTTCGCCTGTCTGATAGAAGCCGTCGACGAGGAGCTTGCTCCAACCAATTTCAGTGAAGCTATGAAAAGTCGTGATTCGGTTAAATGGCTGAGTGCAATGGAAGAGGAGATGAACGCTTTCGTTGAAAATAAAACGTGGGACTTAGTGCAGTTGCCCAAAGGTAAATGTGCTATCGATAACCGATGGGTGCTTCGCGTAAAGCACAAGACCGACGGTTCAATTGATCGGTATCGAGCTCGGTTGGTTGTTCGCGGTGTATTTCAGCGTGCTGGACTTGATTATGATGAGACTTTTAGCCCGGTGGCTCGTTACGACGCGATTCGTGCGTTACTCGCAGTGGCAGCCGAAGAAAAATTAGTGCTCGGACAATTCGACGTTAAAACAGCATTTTTATATGGTACGATAGATGCAGAAATTTATATGACTCAACCGCAAGGTTTCGATGACGGGTCAGGTCGTGTGTGTCGTCTTAATAAATCATTATATGGACTTAAACAGTCGCCGCGTTGCTGGAATAATAAATTCCACTCGTTTATGACTAATAACGGTTTCGTTCGTTCAACGGCAGATCCCTGCATCTACATTCGAGAGAAAAATTCAGAAAAATTATTAGTCGCTATTTATGTCGATGACGGTCTCATCGCAGGATCAACACAACATGCAGTCGACTCGTTTTTAAAATTGCTAAAGTCCGAATTCAGAATTACCGTTGGTTCGTTGGATTCATTTTTAGGCATGCAGATTGAGCAGCGAAAATCCGGTCTGTTCGTTTCTCAACGAACATACATCAAGAAAGTGCTACGTCGTTTCAACATGACCAACTGCAAATCGACAAAGACACCAGCTGATGGTGGACAACCTGACGATGTGTCTAACATTGCTCTTGACAGCTCCGTTCCGTATCGCTCTGCAGTGGGATCCTTGATGTATCTGGCGTGCTGTACTCGCCCGGACCTTGCTTTTGCAGTTTCGAAAGTTGCTCGATCAATGGCTGCACCAACGTCTTCTGACTGGACTACTGTGAAACGTATATTCAGGTATTTACATGGTACTTCGAATTTTGGTCTATTCTATTCTTCATCTGGCGGAGAACTTTGTGCCTATTCGGATGCCGACTTCGCAGGTGACATTAAGACTCGACGTTCGACAAATGGTTTTGTCTCTTTAATAGGAGGTACGGCGGTATCATGGATGTCTCAGCTGCAGAAGTCAGTCGCTCTGTCTACAACAGAAGCCGAATTTGTTGCTGCTAGCGAAGGAGCCAAAGAATTAGTTTGGATAAATCGACTTTTGTCAGAAATTAGTAGAAAGGAAAATACTCCTGTGTTGTTTATCGATAATGCCAGTGCCATTAAACTAGTTAAAAACCCGGAATTTCATAAACGTTCTAAACACATAGAAGTTCGTTACTACTTTATTCGTGAACTTTATGAAAATGGGACTATCAATGTTGAATATGTTCCTTCCGAAGACCAACTTGGAGATATGTTTACAAAACCTTTGAGTGCAAACAGTTTCAGGTCAATGTGCTGTAATATTGGACTTTGTGAATAGGTAACTGTTATGTGTTTTGTTTCCTTAAATTTTTTATTCACAGTTCAGTTTCGGGGGTAGTGTTAGAGTAAAGAAACTAACTGTGATGTAGCGACATCTCTTGAGTACGTGTGGTACTGATTTGGTGTTGGTGGTACAATCTTTTTGTACTTTGTTCAATGTCATTTGTCTTGTCATTTAGTACTTTGAGTTTTGCGTCTGTCAAGGGATTATGATTGATTTAATCACTTCTCACTTCTCACTGTTCACTCCTCCGTCGTTCTTATTAATTATTGTATGATGTATGGTAACAATATTATTTTATAATAAATATTTAGTTCAGTTATCATGTACAATGTTCTGCATCCCGAGTATAAATATCACACCTCATCACAACACATATTATTATAACAAATATGCCTAATACCCGAGAACAGGAGAATATAAATAAATTAGTTTTTAAAGCAATAGAAACATCTTTTATTCAAAATAAAGAATTAATCAAATCCATCTCAGATATGGTGGTACAGGAAATTAGCGTTAAACTTGATAAACAGCGTAAATTTTATGAAGAGAAAATTAACGAAATGATTTTATTGAACCGAAATATGCAAAAGGAAATTATTTCTTTAAAACAACAATCAAAGAATCTCAGCTTGCGTTTTAGCGGCGTAAAAGAGGAAAAAAATTAAAATTTAAAGAAAGAGATAGTTAATATTATCACTAATAAACTCGATATTGTAATGGAAAACGAGAACATTACAATGTTTTCGTGTTGGCTCATTAAAAGAAGGTAGGATTCGGCCCGTCATTGTTAGATTTCAAAATCTGGACTTGAAAATCAAAATTCTTAAAAATAAAAAATTGTTGAGAAGCACAAAGATATTTGTTACGGAAGATTTGACTAGGGAGAGACTTCAACTATTGAATGAAATTAAAAAAGTTGTTGATAAGAAGCTGGTCTGGACTAAAAATGGCAGAATATGTGTTCTTCATAATAACCAGAAGCTGGTGATCAATGAAACTGAGGATATTCTCAAACTGTCCGTTGCAATGAACTCAAACTAATTTTATTGGGAGCAATCACAATCACTGTGGGAGATACCTGGAAACCTAGAGACACCTTATTTTGCTTTATATTTTTTCTGTGTAATATTGCATTGAATTTAATTTTGTATATTTAATTAATTACAACTGAAGTTAATCAGATACCCGAGACTGTACTTTTTGATTCCATATTTTTGTGCTTATGTAATTATATGTATATTAGTGTTATGTGGCTTCGTAGGTATATGCACTCTGCACGATATATTACCATGAAGAATTTTTTTTTTTTTTTTAAGATAGTAGGTAGGTACTTTATTGATTATAATTATTTAAGATGAAACTTTTTTGCTTTTTTGCTTTAATGTAAGATCTCTTGCTCCGAAAATATCTGATGTACGTGCATACTGTTCTGGTGCTGGTGTAGATGTACTTTCACTTTGTTTTACGGAAAGCTGGTTGTCGCATGCGACATCTGATGAGGATATATCCATTCCGGGTTATGCTCTTGTAAGACGTGATAGGTTGACGAGGGCGCGAGGGGGAGGAGTCGCAGTATACTTAAGGCATGAAATAAAATTTGAGACACTTCCAACTGAGGATAGTATTGAGCAGCTGTGGCTTCGGCTTCAGCTGGGGAGTAAGAGAGTAGCGCTTGGCGTTGTATACAATCCCCATTATAACTTTCATAACGAATTTTTAAGTCAGTTACATAGTTCTGTTGCAGATATTTTTTCAACTTGCGATGAACTAATCTGTGTTGGAGACTTTAATGTAGATTTGTTAGATGAAGGAAGTGTAGGAGTCAGGAGATTGGCCGACTTCTGGTCAACTTTTGGTCTGTGTCAGGTAGTCGATTCACCAACTAGAATAACAGCGACATCATCCACTCTCGTCGATCATGTGCTTGTTTCTGGTGAAGGTTGTGTTAGATCGGTGACGTTTTCTCGTTTCTTTCTTATTTTAGGTTGGATCATGAGGCAGTGTTTTGTGAGCTTATTTTTGAGTTACCACAAAAAACGATTCAATTTAGAACAAGGCGCGATTGCAGAAGCTTTGACTATGATAGATTTCTTGCTGATCTGGTTCTTGCACCATTTAATTTGATATTTAAAATTGATGATGTCAGTGAGAAGGTTGAACTTTTCAACCGTATGGTTATTGATCTCTTTGATGCGCATTCACCATTGCGGAGGATCCGTGTTACGAGACCGTCCTCACCGTGGATGACCGATTGTTTAAAGCATACTATAAAACTAAGAAATAAGGCACGTTGTAAATGGAGGCGGACTCGTGGCATGGATCATCTTGAAGAATATAGGATCTTGCGTAACCGGGTGACTCGTATGTGCAGGACTGAGAAGAGAAATTACTTCAGAAGTTGTATTGACCGGAGGGATATGAGATCATTTTGGCGAGCCCTTAAGTCTGAGAGCAGGAATGAAATACCTGACCCATTGCGTAATCCAGAAGCGTTAAACAGATTCTTTCTAGATAAGTCGTGTCTGGTATGGCTCCTGATTCACTGGTTGTCCATTACTATCAAAACCAAAAATTTTCAGGCCTGCCGGATAGTCACCAGGAATTCAATTTCGAGTACGTTTCCCCTGACATTGTTCGGGATGTCCTTAATTCTATCGGGACGGATGCGGTTGGGCTCGACGGTATCAGTATTCGTATGTTACTTCAGCGTGGGGATATAATAATGCCATACATTACACATATAATTAATGTTTGTTTTGAAAAGTCCAGCTTCCCTGATGCATGGAAATCGGCTGTTGTAGTGCCGGTGCCGAAGTCTGCTTCACCTCTTCAGTTTAGTGATCTACGTCATATAAGTGTTTTGCCTGCTCTTTCAAAGGTGATTGAGAAGATTATGTACCGGCAGCTGAGTGCGTATTTGGAGACGAACAACATACTTCCTTCGTGTCAATCTGGATTTCGACCCCATCACTCATGTGGGACAAACATTATGTCTATCACTGATTACATCTTTGCGGCAAGGGATGAGGGTATGATGACGGCATTGGTACTCTTTGACTTCAGTCATGCGTTCGATAGCATTGATCATAGAACTCTGGTCGCTGTTGCTTCCCATGTTGGCATTGGTGAGACTGCATGTTCATTACTGACCAGCTTTCTCTCTGGTAGACGTCAACTTGTGAGGATGTCGAACTTGGAATCTTCATTTGAAAATATTACAACAGGGGTGCCACAAGGTTCCATTATGGGTCCACTTCTCTACTCCCTGTACACGTTTTCTCTGCCAAGTTGTTTTAAACACTGTTTGAGTCACCTATACGCAGATGATACTCAAATTTATAGGTCTTTTTCACCGCATGAGGCCGACAGTGCTGCTGCCGGGATGGATGAGGATATAAAGGCCTTGCTCCACTACTCGCGGAATCATTGTCTTCGTCTGAATTATTCTAAAACCAAGTTATTGTTATTTGGTCCACCATCTAGTGTAGCAGCACTGACTCACAACTTCTTTGTAAATGTTGGAGATACTGTTGTCTTTCCTTCCTCAGAGGCAAGTAGCTTGGGCTTGATACTTGACAGCTCTCTTCGATTTAGGTCTCACATCTCACGGTGCTTGAGATCTGCTTATTCTAAACTGAGAACACTATATTCCTGGAGGGGGCTTCTTGATCGGCAGACGAAAGCAACGGTATGTAACGCCTTGGTTCTCTCGCGACTGGATTACTGTGACTTTGTCTATGGGCCGATTCTTAATTTATTAATATCTTAAATATCTTAAAATATGTATTCTTAAGGAGGATGTTCGACGGATTCAGGTGCTGCAAAACTCCTGCTTGCGTTTTGTTTATGGCATACGTCGGCGCCATCCTATTTCGCATAAGCTTAGTGAGGTATGCTGGCTTGATATGGGCGCAGGACGACTTTTGCATGCAGCCTGTTCTGTATCACAAAATAATATTGTATAAAACTCCACCTTATCTGTCAGACTTAATAACCTATCGTACAGATGTACATAATGTCCATGTAAGATTCAGGGGAAAATTAAATATACCTAGACACAGAACGGAGTCATTTAAGCGCTCGTTCCGATACCAAATTGCTCGTGTATACAACTTTATCCCTGATCATTTTAAATCTTTTAATGTTAGGGCTTTCAGGAAATCTTATTGGCAGATTTTATTCGGCGAGCAGACTTTGCGTTTGTGATATGTTCTCATCTTTCTCTATTGACTTGTTTTTGTACAACTCTATGCTGCTTGTGGCATAAAGTGTATTCTATGGTGACCAGGGCAGTAGCCATGGGTGAGTAGGGAGCTTTGACTTGTGCTGTGCACTGTGCATTGCCTATGGGCAATATATTTATTACCTATTATTGGTGTGTTGAAGTTTTTTTAGGTGATTTCTCGGGTAGGATTATAGTATGCAAATTATTTATTTACGGGTTAAGGTAATCAGGGTGTACTTATACAAGTGCAAACTGTCCTTCGCCTTTTTTTCTCACTCACAATCTAGTTTAGGATAACTATTGTTTTATATAGGTATACTATTTGTATTTGAAGTGAGAGAATAAAGTCTTATTATTATTATTATTAATATTATTAACAACGATTATCTAAGGAGATTCCTAAAACACAAGTTAAGCAGTTTAGATCACCATAACATAACCAAACATCGTGAACATCTAGAAAATTTCGAACATCAAGAATTTGGTAAAGAAAAGAGGCCGTAGCTGACTACTAGCAGAGACATATAGGTTAGAAGGAGAGATTTGGTTAGCTGGTAGCTGAGAACTGCAGTTGATTTGGATACAGCCGTGCAGAGATTTGATTAGCTGGTAGCTGATGACAACAGCAGTTGATTTGGATACAGCCGTGCAGAGATTTGACTAGCTGGTAGCTGACAATTATTGCAGTTGATTTGGGTACAGCCGTGCAGCGATTCGGATTCTGCGATTTTGACATTGAAGATAGAAAAACCTAGCAGGAACTGGATATATCCGTGCAGAGATCTACATTGATATTGCTGACACACAAACAGCAAGGCTACTAGAGTTGACTTCAAGCTTTGTTCAACAGCTGATTCCGTGGGTTATTCCTTTCGTTAACCTACGAGGGACTTCTGTCAGGAATTAATGACAGAAAGTCGGTGACTAAGAATATTCATCAAGGGAATTGAAAAAGGGAATAAACTGTGAGTAATTTTATGTTCTTTTTAAGTAGTTGTAAGTGTTATTGTTGGGAGAATTTCTTATTGTAATAAAACCCAAACAAATTTAAATTTGAGTTTCAATAGGAATTTATAGGTTATAAATTTTTTTTCAAGATTTAAAAAAGAAAACTTGAACACACTCTGAGTCAAAGAGGTCTCAGACAGCTAAACTTTTATTAGTTTTTATAAAAGAAAGGTCCCCTAGATAAATTGTTTATGGTAAGAGGGAATCAAAGAGGAAACTAAATTTTCAAAAAAGAATAGATAAAGTACAGGCCCTACGAACCACACATATCAGGAAATACCAGTTACATCACAACACCTGATTAGTATTTATAATAGGTACTCGATTACCACTCGTTGCGGGAGGGATTCATCTCGAAGTCCAGATGAAGACCTCGGGTAACCGGTAAGAGAGCATGGACTCTTCAAAGTGGAAATCGTAGCACGCTCCGGGGCAATAAAGCACCCGCAGTTGTAGGATAGAGTAAGACAAACCAGAGCAGGGCTGTCAGGTGTAATAATACCTATTCCTCAAAATCCAACAACGGAAATAAATCTAGGATTATTAATTGCAATTCACAAATAAAGATTCCAAGCAACTCAAAAATAAATTAATCTCGAGTATGGAAAAGCCAATAAAGAAAGTCAAGAAACCAATGTATCATTATAAGATCGTTTTTATGAAGCTCTTAAACTCAAAATTCACTCACACCTGAATCTCGTACAATGGATGTTAGTATTACGATTCTGACTATGCTATCTAATCTCTTAAGGTGATAGGTCGTCGTACTCGTGTTACTGGCGGACCGGTAGCTGGTACCAATATAAACAAATAAGTATAATTTGTCCGTAAACAAGCCTAAACTCGAATGATAAATAAAAGTCCAGCATTCTCAATCATTAACTCGATTAATGGTTCAAGAGCAGTGGTCTGTAGTATGGTCAGCTAGTAATCGCATTCAAGATGACAAGGTTTCGAAAGAAAGAACAGAGACAAAAATGCTCTGTGTTTTTGTAAATAATAATAATAATAATAATAAATGAATAATAATCAATCCAGGTGTTCTTTAAATTCTCCACATCCACAGTTGATCAAAGCGACAATCTCACAACTCGAATGACCAATCAAATAACTCATTGCCTCGTGAAGCAAGGTAAAACAAACAGGTTGCAACCAACAGAATAAAAATCAGTACTGTCAACAAGTATTTAGGGCAGACTGGGCACGGCGGGGGCGATTGCTGGTCTCGTCATTATTGTAGTCCCGTAAATAAGCTGGCACCAGTAGGTACCAATTACAAATTCCAGCATTTCTATCAGTACTGAGTAGTTAGGGGTAGAAACCAGGAACACGGTGGAATCGATGGTTGGTCTCGATATCCGTAAACACGCCGGTTCCAGGAGGTACCAAACTAAAAATTCCAACACTTCAATTCTTCACCAGGTAGCCCACAGGGGCAAAAGGCAATTAAAAGGTCAGACCAAAATAAACAAACAAAGTATACCAAATAACAATAAAATGAGTTATCATGCAGGTCACGAGTAAAAGTAAACGGAGGTGAAATAAGTCACTCTCCCAGGTAAATCAACTGTGAAAATGAAATCATTAAATTAAAGAGAATCGGAAGGAACGATTTTATAAGCGAGACGAAATCAACATTCGGAAGTGGCAACCCCGTACTCGAATGAGTCTCGAAAGGCAAGACCATCTTAAGCGAGCCGAATCTCTGTAGCTCGGTAACCGAACTTGCCGCCGGTCCTTCTGGCGCGATATTCAACCCGAGTCCGACCCACAGAGCGACTCCGCTAACCATACAGGGCGATCCTGCCGGCTGGGCCATAGGTACGAGGTCTACACATAAATAATTGTAGGCGGTGAAATAATACACGATATTTTCATACGATGAATTGAATAGGTAAATCATACAAATATTCCCTAATTAATCCCGGGTCATTTGTAACCAACACGGTCGTCTTCTTTAATTAATTCAAGCTGTTGCTTGAAATGAAATCAAAAAAATCAAGCAAAAGGAAATTGTTGAATAGGTAAACATACAGATACTCCCGTCATAAATCCCGGGTAATCTGTAACCAAAGTGGTTGTCTTCTTTAATTAATTCGAGCTGTTGCTTGAAATGAAATCAAAGAAATTAGAAAAAGGAAATAAAAGGAAAGAAAATATTGAATAGGTAGATCATGAAAATAATCCCGCAAAATCCTGGTAAACGTGTAATCAAGGTGATAACTTTCCTTTGGAAAATCAAACGAATGAAATAATAAGAAAGCACAGGTGTGTAGAGGAGTGGAATCCGAAATGGACTGGAGTTTGAAAGATGCATGAAAGGGATTCATCCTCGCTTTCTGCTTTTTTATGCTCTCTATGCAAATAGGGACCCATTCCCGCTTTCCATCTTTTTTATGCTCTCTATACAAAATCACAGCCCCTCTCCTCCTTCGCCTTTCTACGCTTTCTGCAAACACATCTTCTCTCGCTCTTCATTCTCTTTTAAACTCTCTGAAAGGAACCCAACAGTCAACAACAAGTCTCAGTTAATTTACCCGCTTTTCTGTGAGAATTTCAAATCAGTCGAGAACCAAGAAAATCCAGGTTACAAGTAGATACAGAAGGTTCTTCTGCACCATCCTTTTCTGCCATACTAATCCTGGCATACCTCAATCAACGAGCAGGGGTCACTAGGTAAACACAACGAAAGAAATCACAGCGGTCTTATTAGGGGTAAGTAGACGATCACAGTTGCTTTTCGCAACAAAGAGGCCCGGGGTCGTGTCGTTACATCATTTCGCATGGAATTAATTAATATTAATATTACACAACAATAAACATACAAATTAACTTCATAGTGTCAGTGTAAATAGTGTCATCAATGTCACAACCGTATATTTTGTCATCATTGTCGACACACAGACGACATATTTTACATTATTTACACATTGTTGACATTGTTTACACATTGATGACATAGTTGACATATAGGTACGACGTCGATAATCAAAGTCGACGTGTCAACGCCCATCCCTGGTTTCAATTTTTTATCTTTAAAATTAACCTCTATTTAGACATAAGTAATGGATCACCCTGTACAAAGGTATTTCTAAAATGGCGCGAGTTATGTCATTCCCATATTATTTAGTAATATCTATATTACTAATAAAATAACTATATTTACCTAATATTATTATGCTTTGATAATAATTAATAGATTTATTGCTTTTGTTTATATTCTCTGAGTTCTCCCAGACAATTATTGTTGTTTTATACGCACGTGAGTTATTATTTACATATTTAAGTATTGTTATTAAAAGATCACAAAAGACTTGCTCTTACCTTTTACTGTTTATTTACCGTTAAAACATCATTTATTTAGGCAAATTCACGTGTGAGACACGTGAGTTGTTTAATTTAATTAATTATTCAAAGTGAAGGTCCATTGAAATTCAACTATAGTTATTTCTTATGTTACATAAACTAAAGGTGATTACAATTGCTTATATTTTATTCTAACCAGTCTGCATAAATGGAATCTTTACGTTTTTAAATTAAAAGGATTTTAAAAAAGGGGCGATGAGATGGTCGCTGGTACCAGAGTCGACAGTGAATAAATCGATTTATTCAATTTTATAGAGGGAAATTCTGTTTTTTATTTATATCTCCTATCTCTCAATAAATGAGTGGCTCAAAGTATTTTCGTAGCATTTTGATACGAACGAACAAGGTAAGGTTACTACGAACACAACAGAAGATCCACACAAGATGAAAACTAGACCTTCACGACCACAGATAAAATCAGGGGTTGAAAAAGGAGTTAGAATCACATCGGCCATTTTGTTTGAAATCAGGGCGGGATAACCTTAAATTCAAATCACGCATTCAAGGTGGGAATTCAAACAGAGACATTCATGATAGACAAGTTGACATTTCAAACGTCAAAGACGTTCTTCTTTTTAAAATCATTCAGTCCAGGGGCCACATTACAGAATTTTATGCGCATAACGCAGAACCTCGATTTTAAAAATTTTGGTGAGTTACATTACAGATTTAGTACCAGTGACCAGGATTTATATGGGTGTGTTGCATTACACGTGGTAGATGGAAATCTTCTATATTCTACTTTCCCACAGGAAAGTGTAACCTTAGCTTCTAGAGTAGTGAACTTTAAAATATAAACAATTATTGTCGTCAGAAATAAATTTTTTTAATAATAGGACAATTCAGTCTAACGCTGGATTTCGTAGTTTTAACATTGCTTGGAACAGTTGTAATTCTCACAATTAAATTTTTTCGCCTTTTATTTGTTTTCTAATTATTTTTTTAAAAACATATTTCAAAGGACCCAAAACGCAAATGGAGCAGTCATCCGGATTTCGTTAGTGCATTCTTTTTCAAAAAATCGTTAAGAGTTTGCTCGTGAATTTCAATTCTTTGATCGAAATCGAACCGTATTTTTGGACTTTGTCGTGAAAACGTGAACTTGTTTAGAAGCATCGACACAATCCACTGCCAGGACTACCCATCGCCTGATTCACAACAGACTCCGCAACCATCAGCCAGCCGAAATTTGGAACAAGCATCGTCCAGTTTCGCCCATCTGCAACGCGTGTCGGGGTTGCTAGTCCCCCATCGGGAACCTTCCCGGGTGGCGGATAGGGGAATGTCGTCTATATATATGACACAAGGGGAATTAGATACCCCGGGGCTGACCAAAACTAGCAAACCAGATGGTAGAGGACACAGAACCCACACAGCCTCGCCCGGTGCGATACCATCTTTTTGGCTTAAGCAGCGTGAAGTTGCTTTAAAGAGCTGACGTTACGCTGCTGAGATTCCGGTCCATGGGGTAAGAAACGATAATATGCATGATGGTGTTCCAGGGGTTAAAATTTTCCGGAGTTAAAACGACCCCCCATTCGGATCTCCGGGCGTGGGCTAATCTAGGGGCACATTCATGCAGGAGAAAGAATAATAACACCTCCAGAATGGAAAAATGTATAGTCGACTTTTGTTATATTAGAGGTTAAACACGAATACCAATTCAGTACACCAACATCTTCAGGCAAATAAACCTCACATTCTAGCGCTAGTTACACAGCTATAAGAGCTGACTACTTATGAAATATAATCTTTATTATTGTAATTATTAGCAAATGCTGAAGTAACATGTCGTATTATTTCTTTCGAGACTTGAACAGAGTTGAACGCTCTCTGCTTGTCTGGCATTCGTCCCGCATAGTCGCGTACTTGGCGGATAGTTCGATATGCAATAAAGAGTTGAATAATAAGGTTTTTAGTTTTCTTTTAAAAACAGAATTTCGGCTCTACGTATCGCAACTGGCGCATTTGGAACGGATTTTCAATAATCCATGATCGATTAATCGCGAAATCCGGTAAACTATAGTGCACCCAGGATTACAGTGAAGTGCAGGATTGCAGTGAATTGTAGCCCTACACAGTAGGAAAACTACCTACTTAAAAGTGCAAAGTGCTAGAAGAATTGAGCAGTGGTCAACGTCAACAAAAACCAGAAGCAACAAACCCGTAAAATCGAGGTCTCCCTGTTACGATGAGATGCTTCTCGTTCCCATAACCCCATAACGTTGAGGTCTTCCATACCCCGTAGCAGAAGAGCAGCCCCGTCAACTCGAGAACGTCTTCAAAGTGTTGCCGCCGCTAGACAACACTAGTTCAAGTATTCTACCCATAGAAGGAAAACTAATAAACCCGAGCTAACAGAAGGAAACCTTTTTTTCTCTTATTCATGATTGTCAATCGACTGGCATTGGTGGTGTCTGAAACTGTAATAAACTTTGAGTGAACTCACGGTTAGCTCTTTAGAATGACCGCTAGATGTCGCGCTACTTTACACCAAACGGAGATCCGTGTTGCTGGCTTATTTAAGACAGTCAAACTTCCATTCATCCGACAGCATCCTCCAGATACTCCAGATGCAGCACACTGAAGAGTCCCAATACGACGAAATACGTGTCTGTGCTTGCTCTGATACTCTGGCTGGCTCTGCTGTTGGATTTGGAAGCTCTCTAGATTGGAGTTTCAGGCACTGCCAGCATGACAACTGTTATGAGCGATGGAGGAATTCTCCGACCCCACCTAACAGGCTAGTAATTGCACTTTATGTGCTTTATACTTATACTCTATGACCTACCTTCATTCTTTTATTTTTAATCTATTAAGAAGGAAAACTGTCCAACCAGAGTCCAGATTTAACTAACTGGACACAATTAAGAGATGCGTTACGCACGAAATTTGGTGACCATACCGACAGGTTAACATTATGTCACAAATTCAAATACCTATCTAACTATCAACCCTAGAGAAAGTCTAACCGATTTCATAGAGCGCATCAAATCAGTACAAACTCAATTAGACATTAAAACTTAATCAGACACAGGATTAACAGCCACTGAAAAAGCTATACATGTTCGAATTAACGAACAGACCGCATTATAAATACTTTATAACAATAATTATTGTCCCCCATTATTGCAAACAATTCTTGAAGTCAAAGAATTGGATACCATTGCAGCAGCTACCCCTGTAGTAATCAAATTTTTGGCTAAGCACGGTCATAACCAAATTAATACAATTAACAACAGTCGCAATTTTAGCCCAGAAGCACAAACATCAGCATCCAATGGTCCTAACAAACAAATTCATAATTTTCTAAACTTTCAAAACAACTATCAAAGACAATTTCAGAGACCCCAAAGACCTAATGTGTCTAATTTTAATAATTTTCCACCTCGACAACCTGTATTTCAGTCGACCTATCCAAGTCCAAATACAAGTCGTCCAAATACTCAAAATACGAATCACCCAAATCAACGTCAAAATTCTCACAACACACGTTTTGCACCTCGCCCAGGTCAACCGAGTTTTAGTGGAATAAATAGGACTAATAATTCCGCAAATCAATTTTAATGAGATAGAGCCCAATTTAGGAGAATCCGACCCTTTAATCGAAAACACGTACCCAGAATATGATATGGATAACTGTCCCGATTATGATGAAATGTATTATGATACAGATTCCCAAAACGTGCCCGAAGCTGACGAAATTCCAGTAGAACCATCAGAAAATTTTCGTTTACCGGTCTCGGAAAACAAATAATCGAAACCAATCATAACATAATTTTTTTTCTTCAAGCCTACCCTATTTAGAAATTAACGGTTTAAAAATTTTAATAGATTCAGGAGCAACTAATTCGGTCATATCGCCCAAAATTGCTAGACAATACTGTCCAGATTAAATATTTGACGAAAAGTTTACAATCAAAGCAATTTATAATCAATCGGAACATAATAAAGTAGTTATCGCAGATTTCTTCCTGCCAGGACAACTGAAATTTTATGTAATTAATTTTCATGAACACTTCGACCTCTTGCTAGGAACCCAAACGTTAGAAGAATGAAACATGATATTAAATTACAATTCAGGTACCATTTTTCTCAATGGTATAGAATATGATTTATGTAGGTATGAACCAACTGCATTAAATTGTTTTCAAACTTAGATTACTCCTGAACAGAGTGATGTAATTATACCTGTAACCATCGGAAAAGGAACTGTATTAATTCCCCAGAAACAACTAGGTCATTACGAGATCCCCTAGAATATAAATACTGCTGAAATTTTAAAGTCAAAGTTCCATTAATACTAAATAAAGATAATCAAAACCGAATTTTATCATTATCAAAACCAATTCTTGCGCATCACATTGATCTCAAGAATGTCGATGTATGCTATATGCGAAAGGAAACTTTGAAAAGTTTGATAATTTTTATGAAAGTCTAAATAATACACTAAATGGTTTGACAAATGATAAATGATAAAACAATAATTTTTAATAAGATCAAAGATTATGTAGACGTATTTTACCACGAAAGTGACAAGCTTACCTTCTCTTCAATTGTTAAGCATAAAATTCCGCTTTCATCTGAAATCCCTATTTTCACGAAATCATATAGATTTCCCCAATGTCAAATGACTGAAATTAATCGACGCAGGTAGATGAACTTTTGGAGCATAATATCATCACCCAGAGTAGTTCACCTTACTCTGCCCCAGTCTTTTTAGTACCAAAAAAAGAAAATAGTGACGGTTGCACCCGACCAGATTTTGCATTTGAGGGATTTGGTTTAGGATTGGTAGATAGACATATGTAAATTTATGTAAGCAGTATTGTGTGTTGTGGAAATCTGAAAAGAACAATAAATATCGATCGGATGTGAAAAGGGTGTTGGAGGTGGAAGGCGACAGCGAGGTTGTCAGCCTGAAGACAGGGTGAAGAGAAGACGCGGTAGAGCGCTCGAGCTGCTGACTGGCACGGGTTTCGAGGGTAAGCGTAGGTTCCCCGACCCATTCTTGGAGTTTCAAGAAAAAGTAAAGAGCAGAGAATACAGTGAAGGCTAGTTTTGTGAAAAGTGCGAACCAAGATACCTGGATTCATCGCTGGAATAATCCTCCAGTTATACCTAAGGTCGTACCCAACCTTCTTAAACTTTATTTACATTAATCTACTTAGCATAAATTGATTTAACCAACTAATAAAACTATAAATAATATAATCATAATAATAAATCTTAAAACCATAATTAATTAATCTAATAAATAATAATAATAACTTCAATTAATAAATTTCGCCAACAAACCCATTAAACACCCCATATAACATCAGACCAACGTCATTTCATAAATTATTCGGTTGAACATATGGGCGCCCGAAGCAAGAAGATCAATGTTGAATGCATGTTAATTATTTTAATAGATTTTAAGTATTGCTGCCAATTTGGACGAATTGTAGTTACTTTATTTGTCTCTGACTGAGAGTTATATTCTGTTTAGAATTTAATAAAGTGTATCTTAATCCGAAGGGTAACGTTTTTTCTTTGGGAGTGTCATAAATAAACCCATTTGCCTGAGAAAATGCTAATAAATCATTTAATAAGAGTCTCATGCTAAAAAATAAAAAGAACCATTTTAAGAAAAGTATAAATTAAATTGCACGGGCACATAGAAAGTTGGAGCCAAACGCGGGGCACGAATTGAAAAAAAAAAAAAATAGTTCGACAAATCCCAAAAGAGAAAACGAAATCTAAGGATAGTAATAGTAATAACAAACAACGTGAATGATAATCTATTTGTAATAACGATCTTAAACGAAATCCAAAATGCAGACTAGATCAAAAACTAGGGCAAGTAGATCATATGAGTCGCTAAGTTCGAAATCAAAAAGTTTTACAGATATTTTTACAGTAATAACAAATAATGATGATGAAAACGACAGAGGAAATTGGCAGGCTGTTAATCAGGTGACGGTTAAAATAAACGAGCTTAAATTGAGTAATGAGCAGTTAATGAGCAAGGTAATAAAATCAAATGAAAATCTTTTGTTGTCAGTAACTAACAAAATCGTAAACAAACTAGGTGAAAATAGAGAGGATGGTGAAAAAAGTAGTTACAAATTGTTAAAAAAAATTGACGAGGGAAACAGATTGGTGATTGACAGTGTAAATAGGATAAACCAAGAACAGAGGAGTGTGGTGGATGTAATAGCGTCAAAAATTGAAAAAGCGGTAGAGAAAAATACTAAAGAAACAGTTAATAAAGTCCTAGAGAAAGTAATAGATTTTAAGGGAGTAGACCTGAGTAAAAACGAAAATCAGAATCGAGAAAGCGAAAAGCGAGGCTACGACAGAGTTGAAAGTAGATATACGGGGGGTAGTTCAAAACCATCTGGAGGGAATGAAAATTTCACTAATACGGGGGGTGCGAGTTCAGCTAATAATCAAAGAGAAAATTATTGGGATAGTAATGTGAATCCTCAACAATATTTACCATTATTTAGGGAATTAGGAGGATTTAATTTGAGATTTGACCCCAAAACAACGACTAATCCTGTCCAGTTTTTAAGAAACTTTTGTAAAATTGCCGAGGAAGCCATGGTTCCCATGGATAAGCGGATACATTTAATTTCAAGGCTAGTTGTAAATGACGCGAGAAGCTGGTTCGAGTGGAGAGAGAGAGAAGGTGAAATCTGTACGTATGAACAATTTGAAAGGGAATTTTTAGAGCGTTTCTGGCCGATAATGAAAGAAAGGGAACTGCTACGAAATATTCAGTATGGGGAATATGACGAAAAAATGTCAAAATCTGAGTATTTTTTAAAATTAATGAAAGACGCGTCTTATCTAAGAAATCCTTTGAGAAATTCGGAATTAATTCCATTAATCATTGCGCATTTTCCCGTTCAGGTTAGAAATAGTTTACCTCTGAATTGTTTTAACGACCCTTGCGTAATTGAGAATTGTTTGAGACAATTAGATGACATGGAAAGTCGATCGCGAAGATATCAAAACAGTTATCAGGGTCAATATTATGGAACAGGACGTGATCGAAGTAATAGAGAGGAATTTCGTGGTAGTCCGAATAATAATTATAATAATGACAGGGAGAGAAGTGGAAATTTTTATACGCGCCCTGAACAAAATAGAAACTATAATGCGCCTCAATCGTCCCAGTATTATAGCAATCCCCGGAATAACCAAAATAATAATGCATCATGGCGAAATGAAAATTATAATAATAATAATAATAATGAGAGAAATGGAAATTATCATACGCGCCCGGGACAAAGTAAAAATTATAATGCCGCCCAATCATCGCAGTATTATAACAATCCGCAAAATAATCAAAACTATAATAATAGTACGTCAAGGCAAAATTTTAAAAGACCAGAGGTTCAAGAAAGGGAATTTTCTCCGAGAAATCATTCTAACCGAGAGGTAAATCTTATCGAGAGTGTCCAGGTGGCTGGAACAGGGACCACCGGGGTAGCGTCGACGGTTGAAGGAATCGAGGACGGCAGGAATGACCGGTTTTTAACTGAAGGGCTGTCTCATGAAATCGATGAAAATGTAAATTTCAGCAACGCAGAACGTGTAGTACAAATTCGCACTATTTTTAACCAGACTGATGAACAAATCCTGAATGAAGACAATGAAACGTTGCCGGTTGTACCGAAATGTCCAGTTATTGACGTAAAAGTTGAGGGTGTAGGATTGATATCAGCATTAATTGATACGGGAGCCCAAGTGAGCTGTGTTTCCAAAAATTTAATTGATGAAGTTAAGAAAACAAACAAAGAATTATTATTTTTGCCTGCATCGGATGTTACCTTGGTAGGAGCAGTAAAAAGTAATAGTCAGAAAGTAAATCAGCAGGTACAGTTGAATTTGGAAATAAACGAGCAAGTGATACCGGTGTCGGTTTTAGTAGTCCCTAATTTAATTAGAAGTATTATTCTGGGATATGATTTTATAGAGGAACATCGAATTGTAATAAATTCGGAAACAGCAACTGTGAAAGGAAATTTTAATAATGAAATGCAGGAGTTTTCATATAAAGATTGCATTAGTCGAAAGAATTGTGTTAGTGTTAACTATGTTGAGTTTAACAATGAAATGGAACCAAGGCCGAAAAATTATGCAACTGACCAAATAAAAGAAATAGTTGAAAAAACAGAAACATTAAATCAAGATAAGAAAATCGAATTATTGAATGTGCTTTGTAGGCGTGGTAGGGTTTTTTCGGAACAACCAGGTTGCATGAAGAACTATAAACACAAAATAAAAATTAAAAAGTTGTTTTTAAATTATGATGGACCCTACGAGGTGCGCTCAGTTGCGGGTGCGAACTCAAATGCACTCATGGACATAGATGACCTCAGGTCTATAGGTAGTCGCAAAGTTCGCGTTTTGAAGTGGTGGAATCCGGAAGTTGATAAAATTTAGAAGTTAAGGGAGAATATTAAAGAAAAATGTTCAGTTGATTTTATTTTTGCTTTTAGTCATAATCAAAAATGATCCAATGAAGAATATTTAAGTTTGCCTATTCCTATGTTGTTGGTTTAATGATCAAATCTTTAGTTAACAATGTTCAAGTTTTGACGTTGACACTTACAAAGACTCAAACATTGTGGGGGGTAATGCACCCGACCAGATTTTGCATTTGAGGGATTTGGTTTAGGATTGGTAGATAGACATATGTAAATTTATGTAAGCAGTATTGTGTGTTGTGGAAATCTGAAAAGAACAATAAATATCGATCGGATGTGAAAAGGGTGTTGGAGGTGGAAGGCGACAGCGAGGTTGTCAGCCTGAAGACAGGGTGAAGAGAAGACGCGGTAGAGCGCTCGAGCTGCTGACTGGCACGGGTTTCGAGGGTAAGCGTAGGTTCCCCGACCCATTCTTGGAGTTTCAAGAAAAAGTAAAGAGCAGAGAATACAGTGAAGGCTAGTTTTGTGAAAAGTGCGAACCAAGATACCTGGATTCATCGCTGGAATAATCCTCCAGTTATACCTAAGGTCGTACCCAACCTTCTTAAACTTTATTTACATTAATCTACTTAGCATAAATTGATTTAACCAACTAATAAAACTATAAATAATATAATCATAATAATAAATCTTAAAACCATAATTAATTAATCTAATAAATAATAATAATAACTTCAATTAATAAATTTCGCCAACAAACCCATTAAACACCCCATATAACATCAGACCAACGTCATTTCATAAATTATTCGGTTGAACATATGGGCGCCCGAAGCAAGAAGATCAATGTTGAATGCATGTTAATTATTTTAATAGATTTTAAGTATTGCTGCCAATTTGGACGAATTGTAGTTACTTTATTTGTCTCTGACTGAGAGTTATATTCTGTTTAGAATTTAATAAAGTGTATCTTAATCCGAAGGGTAACGTTTTTTCTTTGGGAGTGTCATAAATAAACCCATTTGCCTGAGAAAATGCTAATAAATCATTTAATAAGAGTCTCATGCTAAAAAATAAAAAGAACCATTTTAAGAAAAGTATAAATTAAATTGCACGGGCACACGGTAAAAAGCAATTTCGTCGATTTCGTAAAACTGAATGAGGTAACGATATGCTGCGTTCTCAACGGAGGACGGACATTTCGAGTTTTTTGCTTACTTACCTAAATTAATATTAATTTTAATTTTTTTTATTTATGATAGGTAGGTATGATAATATAGGGTGTTCGGAAAGTAATCCGTTATGGAGTAGGCCGTGACACAAAGAGGTTTGTCTTAGCTTCTTTATCCACTATTTACACTTACTCCACTATTTACAACTGACAGCTCTTGATTTTTTAGGTTAGGACAGTTGTCAAAACATTCAAGAACGTTAATAAAATAGTCACTCACTTTATTGACATTTTTCATAAAGCAGATAAATAAAATCAATTAATTCATATAGGAGGTGAGCGAAGTGCCTTCCACCCTCCTGGGCATATTTTAATACACGGTGTCTCACTCCACGAAGGGCACTTTGTAGGTGTATCATTTATCTCGGTGAACTTCTTCTCGATCCTGCATTCAGCCAATTCTCGAGGTAACAACTCCTGCACCACCGTCACTCGATAAGGATACAAGTGAGCATTTTTCCAAAGTAGCTTGGCGACAGGTTCCCACAGAAACATCACTTTGAGGCTAGATGACGAACTGATGTGTAAGGATCGTTTTGCATAACATTGCCAGCTCTTCAGTACTCTCTTTGATCTGCCACTTCCTGTTTTCACAACATTTCCTGTCCCTCGAAAATTTGAAATGTATCGCAAAACAGCTTCTCTAGAATTCTGGACAGTCACCACACCAGGTCCAGGATAGGATACTCCTCTTGGAACTCAATTAGGCAGTTTTAGTAGATCCAAATTCCATCCATTTAGAAAATAACTTTCAACTAGAAACGTTTTTTGTTCTAACTTAAATAGCATTTTTATAATTTTATAACTGAATGTAATTAATGTAAACAATAAAAAATAATCAAACGTGGATAGGTACGAAATAATTATTGTTTTCCATGACCATTGACCATTATTTTATTATTCCCTGTTCAATAAAATTATAAACTAAATTTATTATTATTATTATCCTTCAAATGTTCAACTACATTGAAATGAACGTCAGTTCAGTCACTTTCGTCGGCGCTCCTGCTAGTGATGCGCCAACCGAGCATCGAAGTCTCGACGATATGTCGATTCTTTTTTAATAAAGACACCCCAGAGTAAAAAACACTACTCAGAGTATTTGTCGCTTTATGTGATGAAATATTCAGACTCAGGAACGAAATACTGACGATTCATTACTTATAATTACCCGTAAAACTACAGTTATTTTGAAATAACGGACAAATAAATCACAGTTACAGGACGTTACCGTGACAGCGCATCACAATCGTATAGTAGAAATAGAAACTTTGAAAGTAGAAAGTCGAATAGACTAGTCTACTCATTCCGCATATAACAGAAGTTTGGTTAGGTTATTGTTATTTATTTATATCACTAATCTCCATACTTTGTTTTAATTCGATGGTTTATAATTATTATTGTTCAAATTAATTAAAAGCGCTCACGTAGAAGCGAAAAACTGCAATAGTTGAAAGTTTTTTATCGTAATGGATTAAACTTCATGGAATGTGGGGATGTTCTCTTTAGATCTGTGTAGAATAATTATCAAGATTGCAAACCCAAGAGAAGCTTCAAAAACTCAGTCCTTGGATTTCTGTTGGAACCTGTTATTACAAGTTTCTTAGAAGGTACTCGCTTTTGTCCTTATATCCAGTGAATAGCAGAGGATACCTACTAGACAGGTAAAGTTTGTTTTATTACGTCCCAAAACTTCCAGTTTTAACCAAGACTTTTTTTCAGGCTTAGCATAGCCTGCTTAGAATATCATGTAGATCAGTTCCCAAAGTTGCCGAACAAGGATTTGCTATTTTGAAAAGTTCCGAAGCAACCGATTTAGTGAAAGAGATATGAGAAGATCGACTATCTGTCGTAATATACCCGATACCCTAGCAGTTATCCGATATCCGAACAATTACAGAGTGCCTTTAGTGGAGTGCGGGAAACCGTTTATTAAAATGTGTCCAGGAGAATCCTTAAATGAATTAATTGTTGATTTTATTTATATGTGTTATAAAAATGTCGATAAAGTGAGTGCTTATTTTATGTTGTTTTGACCTTGAATGTTTTGACAGCTGTCCTAACCTAAAAAAATCAAGAGCTGTCAGATGTAAAGAGTGGATTAAGGTAGGTAGGTACAAACCTCATTGTGTCAGGGCCTACTCCAAAACGGATTACTTTTCGAACACCCTATACTATAGCGTGCTTTCAACTCTGAAACAATGCAAATATGCATTTCTAGAAATACCTTGGTGGATGGAAATCTTCTATATTCTACTTTCCCACAGGAAAGTGTAATCTTAGCTTCTAGAGGAGTGAACTTTAAAATATAAACATTTATTGTCGTAGAAATATAATTTTGTAATAATAAGACAATTCAGTCTTATGCTGGATTCCGTAGTTTTAACATTGCTTGGAACAGTTTTTAATTCTCACAATTAAAGTTTTTCGCCTTTTATTTGTTGTAGTAATATTAAAGTAAATAGTAGAGATAAATTAGTAAAGAGTATGTCCACTGCCCTTTTTAATAAAAAGCCAAGTTACAATTTTACAATTAGGTATTATCACTTTAATTAAAGGGTAGGTAGGTAGGTATAGGTAGGTATGATTCATAAAAAAAACGATATTCAAATATGAAAATGAAAGACTAGACACTTCTTTAATCTATTCGACAATAAAATAACAGAAAATTGAAAGCCATAAATTTATTCAGTTAATAAAAAAAATCAAACAAAACATAACAAATAAATTGGTAGGTATAATAGGTAGGTATATTTTATAAACCCTTCTTTCCATATGGATCAAAAAACTATTACTCGAACCGAACGTTGTAGGTATACCTACATATAAGCATTCTTCGATGTCCCATAATGTGAAATAAAAATTAACTTTTGTAAATAAATACTTAGGTACTAGGTACTGACTGCTCTCAACCAAGTCTAGTTTACTTTATGTAGGTAGGTAGGTACTTCATTCTATTCATTTCTGACTACGAATAATAGCGTGCTCTGAAATGGAAGCGACGGCCGACGGACACTGGACTGGAGTCTGGAGTAGGTACTGGGGCATTTGGCATTTGCTCTTGATCTGGGACACTGGACTGGTTGGACGGACGCATTATTAGGCAGAGCCCTGGCCGTCCCTTTCGCCTGACATTTACGAATTATTATTATTATAATTATGCAGTATTCACTCTTCCGTTGGCCGTTGTTAAGTTTTAGATTGATTTGATTAGCTTGTAACTGGAAAACGCTCACTGGTTTATTATACTTATGTGGCGCAGTCCATATTTCACGATTCAATTTCCACTTATCACTCGCTGTGTGCTGAGAATTATTATTGATTACAAACAATAAAATACATAACGGTACAATCTGTAATAAATGCAGATTTGATAATGTTTATCTTCTAAAACCTAACCTTGTCATAATACGGACGAAACGAATTAAATTCAGAACTGTCAGATCTTATATTTAATTCCCTGGAATGTCATCCTAATAATAACGCTTCGTTCGAAGTTTGTGTATGGTCGTCGCCAATGTATGGTTAAATATGTCCGACTTCCGGCGATAGGTAACCGCGAGCTAGGCTCGAGGATATCTTGCTTTATAATACGCAAGCGGAAACTAACTCGGAGTTAGTGTTATCTGTCAGATAACTAACTATCTACTTAACCAGCGTTTATAATATCGGCTGTTAACGAATTACTTGTAAGATCAGTTACGATTAATTACGATTACGAAAATATATTGTTGAAGAAAATACTGAAGAATCTAATTCTTATATTGAAATAAAACTAGATAAAGATTTATGAAGTAATCAGAAATTAAATACTTATTTAGTAGATTTTGAAAATTTTGTAGATAGTGATAAGAGTGATAGCAAATCAATTGAAATGGCAAACAATAATAATAATATGAAACTTTATTTGGATGCTATCCCAAATTATGATGGTAATCAAGCTACCCTAGGAATTTATATTTCAGCTTGTGAAAGCTTTCTTCGTACATTCTTTACAAAAGATAATGAAATTTAAAATTTGGTTAGTAAAGCTCATTACAAATAAATTAAGTGATCGAGCGTTAACATTAATTGCTAGTAGAGATGACCTCGTAGATTGGAATAGTTACAAAAAATTATTGATTTCCTATTTTTGTGACCAAAGGAATTCAAAATGTCTGGTTAGACATTTAATTAACTTAAGAATGGAGGAAAATGAATCTCCAATTAATTTGGCACGAGATGTCAAGATGTTAGGGTTTTACTTTGTAACGAAATCCGAGGCTTTCGTTGATAATTATTATTTATTTCATTCTTAGAGGGGTTTATCTCGAATGATACAGTTTTTACGACAGTGATTAGCAGGTTATCTCCACCAGCACCGGCTATATAAAGAGCACCAGCTGAAGACTCGAGAGAGTGCATCGTGAGGAATTGACTTGCGAACAACTCTCTCTCCTGGGTGAATTGAGCCTGGAGATCAGCTGGGGCATGTAGTGAGTGCCCCATACAGTATACATAGCCGGATACAGTAGGTCGAAGAACTGAGTTGACCGAACCGTAACCCGGCATCGGAAGCGCGACCAGAGTGAAGTGAGCTCTGGCCGGCGACCGATCAGAATAGGTAATCAACCGGAACTGCATTGAGGTTCCGGCAGATCCCTTCAGTCCCTACACCGCCTGTATTGAGGGCCGGATCGAGTAACAAGCCGTCCCGAGGTCGTATTGAGGCATCGGGAGCGGCTTTTGTTTCAGAGAGCGCCTGCCGACGAAGGTCATCGCCCGGACGGCCCCGAGACGCGTATCTTGCATACGGTCGGGGACAGCACAGACCGTGCGACAGCGGCGGCATTACTGATGGTGAGCGGCGAGCAGCGAGGACACCAGCAGCAGCAGTATCGCAAAGGCCAATGGTAAACGAGGCCGCCTTCGACGCGGTTATCTGAAGCCAATCCGGTCACTCCCCAGAACGAGGGCCGCCCCCTTTCTATCACTCAGAGGACGGAGCAACCCTAAGATCAGTCGTATGAATAATAGTACTAGATCGATTTATTGTAAATATAATTCTTTTGTAAATAAACCATAACAATTTTAATCGACTTGTCACGGGTACAAAGGGGCAATCATCCACTCCTGGGAACTCACCTCTACCCACAGAAAAATCCTGTTACAAGATTGACTTTGTAACAGGATTGATAGTCGATTAAAATTGTTATGGTTTATTTACAAAAGAAGTATATTTACAATAAATCGATCTAGTACTGTTAGAAAAAATTACGATCGACTTATCGAAATCGATGCACTTAAAAACTTGAAAGCTGACATCAGCATTGAAAACAAAATTTTCAAAACTAAAAATAGAAAGTAAACCCTCGTTTGTACGAACTCTGTTAACACGAACACCTCGTTAATGGGAACAAAAACTGTGGTCCCGATTGGTTTGCTAATATTTCTTATGAGAATTTATTCGGTTAACACGAATTTCGGGTATCACGAACTAAGAACTCTATTTCTTCTGTAAAGCATTTGACTCGGATAACACGAATTCCGGTTACTACTACATAACTATACATTTACAGATACATGTTGAATTTCTGTCGTATTTAATTGGGCATCTTTAATGAAATTATTATTTATAAAAAAAATTTATAAAAAACGAAACGTTTCAGGGCCGATTGGTCCATTGTTCACTCGTAATGTAAAAAACATAATATGTAAAAAACTTAAAAATACTTTAATAAACTATAATTAATATAATAAAATGGTCGTAAAATGGTGTTTTTATGAAATTTTTTAATTTAATTTTTTGAAAATATAATACTTATTAGGGAGAGAGTGGCAAAGTCGGGACCCGGGAGCGAAATAGGGGTGCTGGGTGGGCTTACTAGGGAGAGAGTAGCAAAGATATTTTCAAAAATTTAAATAAAAATTTCATCAAAACACCATTTTACGACCATTTTAATATACCTATTAATTACAATTTTTTAAAGTATTTTTAAGATTTTTACATGTTTTTTACATTACGAGTGAACAATGGGCCAATCGGCCCTGAAACGTTGCGTATTTTATAAAAATCCTTTTATAAATAATAATTTCATTAAAGAACCCGATTTCCAATTAAATAAGACAGAAATTCAACAAAATTACTAAGAAAGTTCAAGAAAAATTATCAAATTCACAGATACATTCATACACACTTACACACCCGTACCTACGTAAAAACATACACTGGTCGCAGATCCAATAATCATCACGTCAGCGTACCTACTTATGGGGTTGCTCTCAATGCCAAAGCACTTCAAATATCCAGCGAGGCAATAACAGGAAGCAATAAAAACTCTTAAAAACGTTCAGCGTTTCCCTGCAAATTTAAATAAGATATAAAAATTGTTGAATTTTATTACACTCGTTCTTGATTTGGTGGATCATTCTTTAGCTTATTTAGTCAATTTTGTGCTGTCGATTAGTATACATCTATGTGCACATTGTACCGACCCTCATTAGTGTTAATTTAGTTGGTTTTATGAGCATAATAATGCCACCACCAGAGAAACGAAAACAACAAAAAGAATTTTAGAATTTTGTTTCTTTATGGTGTTTTTTTATAACTGTCAATAAATTTTATTTAAAAATTACTCTGACGTCATCCTTTAATTTCGTTAACACGAATTTTTATACCACGAACAGCATATTTTCCGGTCCCTTTGAGTTCGCGTTAATGAGGGTTTACTGTCCAATTCATTATGGAAATAATAAATTGGTAATTATTATTTACATCCGCGGCTCCTAAGTTTCATCAATTTTATCGGGACCGAGGAGCGAAATAGGGGTGCTGGGTGGGTAAGAAGCTAAAAACAGCCATTGCAAACTAATATTAAGGTCACAACTAAGGCCTCTTTGACACTACGATCGAATTTCTTGTTAGGTGTTCACATGTTAGCACCTCCACCACTGGCATCGAGACGAGTCGCTGGTGGACAGATTCCAGCCGGATGATGATGAGCGAGGTGCGACGGTGCAAAGAGAGATGAGCGAAGGACCCAGCGAGGAGCGGAACTGATGGGCAGTGTGGAAAGAATGACGAGCGAGTGTTGAGTAGCTATATGCCGGATAGTCTGACGACGCATTGTTACGTATACTTATACAGTATACTGCGTAATATATTATTTATCAAGTCCTTCTTGTTTAATTGAAACCTCAAGGGGGTTTGCTAAAGTGTACAAGGGTTTCTTTCATCAGAAGTGGGATTAAAGACCAAAATAATGCCCAAAAGGAAGTACCATAAAGGCCATTCGTCGCGACACGAACGATCGCCGCGAAAATACTATAAGGGACATTCATCGCGTCCCAAACGATCTCCGACATCAAGTGAAAGTGAGTTAAGTGATGATGTGGCTCCGTTCCAGTCTACGGAAAGAGGACGTGGAAGCTCGAAGCTACTTGCTCAACCCCAACCACCTGTAACTGAGGGCGCAATTCAATCATCGGTGCCAAAAGGTTCTGCAGGGGTAAGTCAGCCTTGTTCAAATGAATTGTCGGCTATCCCCGTCCAACGCATGAGCAATTTATTGTTAGCTTTTCCACCTTTTAACCCCATGCAAGATTCCATCACCGAGTGGGTGGAAATAGTAGAGAGCCACGCAAAAACTTACGGGCTCAACGACAGCGAACTAATCTTCCAAGCCCTCAATAAGTTAAGCGGGCCAGCAAAAATCTGGTATGATACCTATGTGTCGAGTGAGCCCGGATGGTCGGGTTATAATTGGCAACAATGGAAAACTCTGTTGCTCGAATCGTTTGAAGCACCTCGAAATACCTACCAGCTACTAATGGATGTTGCAACACATCGCCCTACGCCTGGTTGTTCTCTGTATGAATTTTACTTTCAGCATATCGCCAAGATCAATCGGTTGAAGGTTAATTTCTCTGCTGCTGATAAGGTTTCCTTGGTGCTAGGGGCCATCGGAGACGAAAACATCATCGCAGCGGCAGAAGCTGCCGGCATTGTCCTACCAAATGCGTTAGGAACGTATCTCCGAAATAAAACGTATTCGCCACCAGCGAGCCGGCATGAGCAGTCGCTTACTACTACGTCGGGTCCCAGACGTGTACAATATCAAGCACTGACTTCCGGTGCGGAAAGACACAATAAATTACAGCTCGAGTGCCATTCTTGCGGCAAAGTAGGTCACGCAAAAAGTTCCTGCATACATCGAAACAAACGATGCAATTTTTGCAAAATAGAAGGTCACATAGAGGTGGCATGCCGTAAAAAGAAGGTCGCCGTAAATAAAAATAAACAAACGGTTAATATGATTGCTAATGTTGAAGCTCGAAAATTTTATAAAGAGGCTATCATTAATAATGTTCGTTTACAAGTTTTTATAGATCTTGGAAGCGACTGTTCTCTTATTGAACGGAATTTGGTAACAAAATACGGTTGGTTAGTGCAGAAATTACCGGAAGAAATAAAGCTCACTGGGTTCCTTGGAGTGGGCACGACGGTGACAGAATTTATTGAATGTTCAGTTGAAATCGACCGAGTTTGCCAGACAATTAGGATATATGTGCTTGACTTTTTATCTCCTAACCATTCACTGATTATAGGCAGGGATTTCACGGAAAAAGGTGAAATTGTTTACCAAAGAATTGATGATGAGTTAATTTTCGCTCGAAAAACTGTATCTAAATCCACTGTATCGCATGGAGAACTTTCTCAAGAAAACCTGACTCAGCTGTTTCAATTGCTCGAAAGATTTGAGGACTGCTTTGCGTCAAGTTACGAGACTTTGGGCAAAACTAATACCATTAGTATGCAAATTCAGACCACCACCGATACCCCAATTCATTTTCGCCCATACCGATTGTCTGAATCGGAAAAAGCTAACCTTGAAAAAATTATTTCCCGTATGTTGAAGGCCGGTATCATCAGAAAAAGTACCTCCCCGTATGCTAGCCCGGCCTTGATGCTGGCTAAGAAGAACAACGAGATTCGTCTGGTTTGCGACTACAGGGCACTTAATAAAATAACTGTGAAAAATAAATACCCGCTTCCCCTGATTGAAGATCTAATCGACGGTTTGCGCGGGTTTAAATATTTCACCACCCTAGATTTAACATCCGGGTACCACCAAATTCCTATGCATCCGGACTCAGTGCCCAAAACAGCCTTTATTACTCCAATAGGGCTGTATGAATATCTGCGAATGCCGATGGGACTATGTAACGCCGGTGCTGTCTTCCAGACAATGATGAATTCTGTATTCGAACCGTTCAAAGAAAATAAGATTATTCCATACCTGGACGATGTCCTGATTCCATCAAAGACCATACAGGAAGGGTTGCTTCTCCTCCAACGAGTACTGGAGACACTCCGAAAATATGGATTGACGGCGAAACTATCGAAGTCTACTTTTCTTCAGACAGAGATTTCCTATCTTGGTTATACTATACGAGAAAATTGTGTCAGTATAAACGAAAGCAAAATTACAGCGGTTAAGAATTTTCCAAGTCCAACCAATCAACATCGGCTTAGGCAGTTTTTAGGATTGGTTGGTTATTTTCGAAAGTTCATTAACAACTTTTCGCAAAAAACGGCTCTATTGACTAGACTACTAAGGAAGAACGTACCATGGGAATGGACCCAAGATCACGATGAATTGTTTGTTACCCTGAAGGAAGCTATTTGTGCAGATCCAATCCTTCGAATTTTCAATCCAGACCTAGAAACATTTGTTTATACCGATGCCAGTCAAGATGGGTTGGCGGGTATATTGACACAGAAATCCGAAGTGGGCGAACAGCCTGTCGCATATTTCAGCAGGCAGACATCCGATGCGGAAAAGAACTACCACTCCTTTGAGTTGGAAATGTTGGCGGTTGTTAAGACGCTAGAGAAGTTTCGTCATTATTTAGCTGGAAAGCAATTTACTCTTATAACGGACTGTAATTCGGTTAAAAATGCAATGGCAAAACATACAATCGTTCCGAGGATAGCGAGATGGGTACTGAGCCTGCAATCATTTACATTTAATATCATACACCGTTCCGGATTCCAGATCCAGCATGTAGATGCATTGAGCCGGAATGCAAATTTGTCTGACCAAGATCGAACTGAGACGGAGACTACTGAATTTCATATCAATTTGATAGCTGAGAATGATTGGATGAGGGAGGCTCAAGATAAGGATGGATCTCTTAAACATCTGAAAGACATTCTGCTTTCAGGCAACCGGGACGACAATAAAGCCACGTTCCATGACTATGACCTTCGAGGGAATATCCTTTACCGAAATACTGATTATGGGCGAAGAATTGTCGTGCCAAAGAAAGGTAGATGGCATATCGTGAAGATTAATCATGATGACGTAGGACATTTCGCAGTGGAAAAGACATTGTCCCGTATTAAAGAGAAGTATTGGTTTCCGCATATGAAGAGATTTGTACAGAAATATATCCAGTCCTGTTTAAATTGTCTCTACCACAAGGTTCCCGCGGGCCGGAGGCCTGGATATTTACACTCTATTCCGAAGTTTGCACGTCCCTTCCATACCTTGCACATTGACCATTTGGGTCCCTTCGTAAAATCTGACAAAGGAAACAATCACCTACTGGTAATAGTTGACGGATTCACCAAATTTAATTTCTTACGGGCCGTACCTAGTACCAAGACAAAGTACATCACCAGACACTTGAAGGAAATATTCTCCATATTTGGTAATCCCCGTCGCATAATTACTGATGCTGGCCGACCGTTCACATCCAAAATGTTCGAAGATTTCTGTGCAAAAAGAAATATAAGACTGCATGTGATCGCCACGGGTCTTCCACGAGCCAATGGACAAGTTGAACGGTGCAATCGTACTATATTAGATTCGTTGGCTGCTATGGGCGCCGATGTGGCTTCGACCAAATGGGACAACCGTCTGATCGCCGTTCAACAAGGTATTAATAGCACCAGACACGCAACCACGAAAGTTACACCTGCAGAATTAATGTTTGGTACGCACCTAAGTGCAGACCATGACTTCCCTGATACCGAGACCGAACCAGTTGTTGACGTAACTCGGGCTCGGGCTGAGGCCGCTAGGCGTCTCCAAGAGAATCAAGAAGTACAGGGTGTCCGATTTAACTCCAAACGCTGTTCACCACGTCGGTATAAAGTTGGCGACTTAGTATTGACAAAAGTGTCCGGTTTCTCCGCCCAAGGACAAAGTACTAAGCTTTTACCGAAATATAAGGGGCCCTTTGTCATAGCTGAAGTACTTCCAAACGACAGATATAGGGTCAAGGAGTCACGACACTCCTCCAGAAGTCAGATTCCGTATGAGGGCGTAATTGGCGTTGAACACTTGAAACCCTTCGCTTTGAGGGGGTTTGACCAACAAACTTATCACCAATAGACCGTAACAGTTCCAATCACTGTATTCTCCAGCGACCTTGATGTCTCCTTCTTTACATCTCCTCAGTGACCTTGACAGGCACATTCTCAGTTTATCTTTACAGATCATTCTCCGACCCATTTCAGTGACCTTGACAGGCACGTTCTCAGTTTATCTTGACAGATCTCATTCTCCGACCCATTTCAGTGACCTTGACAGGCACATTCTCAGTATATCTTGACAGATCATTCCCCAACCCATTTCAGTGACCTTGACAGGCACATTCTCAGTATATCTTGACAGATTATTCTCCGACCCATTTCAGTGACCTTGACAGGCAAATTCTCAATATATCTTGACAGATCATTCTCCGACCCATTTCAGTGACCTTGACAGGTACGTTCTCCGTATTTCTCCGACTATCATGATCAATCACTTTTCCGTATCTGAGCATTGAACCTGACAGGTTCCTTTTTCGTGTATATTCTCCTACAAATTCCTTAAACCTTGACAGGTCAGCAAGTTAAAAGACTTTGACAAGTCATATCTCCAGGAGACCTAGACAGGTCACTACCTTGTATTTCAGAGTCTTCCTCTCAAGAATGCTGACCGAGGGCGATCAGCTTTCCAGGATGGCCGTGTTAGGTGTTCACATGTTAGCACCTCCACCACTGGCATCGAGACGAGTCGCTGGTGGACAGATTCCAGCCGGATGATGATGAGCGAGGTGCGACGGTGCAAAGAGAGATGAGCGAAGGACCCAGCGAGGAGCGGAACTGATGGGCAGTGTGGAAAGAATGACGAGCGAGTGTTGAGTAGCTATATGCCGGATAGTCTGACGACGCATTGTTACGTATACTTATACAGTATACTGCGTAATATATTATTTATCAAGTCCTTCTTGTTTAATTGAAACCTCAAGGGGGTTTGCTAAAGTGTACAAGGGTTTCTTTCATTCTATTTTTTTTTTCACTTTCAGGGCAAGGAAAATCTTCGAGATTAACAGTAGCATGGTTTTTATTTTGAATTTTGCATTTATTTTGCATTTATATTCCAAAAATCGTAACATCAATCCCTGTGGTCTTTACACGATATGAAAAAGCGGATATATTGCGTGTATACGTGCCTGTATTCGTTTCGAAGCGCTTGCTTTGTTCTCAAGTAGTTATTTTCCGTAGACTCGATGTATAATCATCGCATCTGCCAGGTCCGTACTTTCATTGCACTCTCAAAACCGTGTTTTTAGGCTGTTTTATGGTTTTCCCTTTAATTTGCAAAGCATATGAATACCTTCCTGATGTTACTATAGGTATGTTCTTATAAATAGCTAAACTGTAGGAGCCGCGAATGTAAATAATGACCAACAATTTTAATACATGCACGGGTACAATAATAATTAATCCTAGAATGGAAAAAAATGTGAAACTACCTGTAAAAACCCCTCTCCCTTAGGAATGATAAGTCATTTATCATTCCAAGACGGCGCTAGTAAATACAAAGAATAATTTTGCAATTACGACCGTAATAAATTCTAATCACTTTCCAGTCAAATTCGAAATTAATGAACCGTTAGTAGTTGATTCTTTAAATTGTTATGTAAATGGAAGTAGATGAATCGAATTCAAACTCATCTAACGATCAAAATATAAATACCAACGAAATTGACCAAACTTTAAAAGAAAATTTTGCAAAATCTTAGATTATCTCATTTGAATGATCAAGAGCGAAACGAAATTTTTAAACTGTGTCTTGAATATCGTTATATTTTTTATTGTAATAAATTACCTTCAACATTCACAAACGTAATTAAATATTCAATTAAATTAAAAGTTGAGACACCTATTAACAAAAAAGTTTTTCGACTACCCCAAGCTAGTCAATTAGAAGCCGAAAGACAAATCAAAGATTTGTTAGAACAAGATATTATCCAACCGCCTGATTCACCTTGGAGTAGCCCAATAAAAATCGTACCGAAAAAACTTGATGCCTCCGGCGAACGAAACACAGGCTAGTAATCAATTATCGGAAACTTAATGAACAGAATGTAGATGATAAGTATCCATTGCCAAACATTACGGAAATTCTTGACAAGTTGGGTAAATGTCAATATTTTTCAACCCTTGATCTTGCCTCGGGTTTTCACCAAATAGAAATGAACGAAAACGACATACAAAAAACTGCCTTTAGTACCCCACGAGGACATTATGAATATACAGGGTGTTTCAAGACGAGCGTCAGTTAGCGGTATATGGGAAACTCCTCCTTACAGAAATCTGAAAGTTTGTAAAAAAAAAGGTTTTACACAAAGGTGAACCGATGAGAAATATTTTCAAAATGACGGCACTTCCGGTTATACCGGAAGTTGACTTGACGTGTCCTATTTTAAATGGGACACCCTGTGTATTATCGAATTTTAGAATTGTCTGAAAAAATCAGAAAAATTTTAGATTTAGTTTAGATAAGATGGAGTTTTTAAAAAGAGAAGTAGCCTTTTTGAGTCACATTTTAACGCCCGATAGTGTTTTTCCCAATACAGATAACATATCAGCAGAATAACTAATAAACTACCTTTATCAAAAACTAACAAAAAGATCAAAAGTTTCTTAGGTTTTAGTGGTTATTGCGGCAAATTTATTAAAGACCATCCTCAAATTACTAAGTCACTCACCAAGTGTCTCAAGAAAGGCAATAAAATCGTACACGATTCTGCATTTATTTCCACATTTGAAAAAATCAAAACTAATCATCCTGTTCTCCAATACCCAGACTTTTCTAAACCATTTGCACTAACCACAGATGCGTCAAACGTAGCTCTTGGTGCTATATTGAGTCAAGGACCTATAGGGAAGACCGACCTATCGTCTGTCCACTGAGTGTTGTCCGTTGTCATGCCACACTGATTCTGACTAAACAATTTCATTTAATTTGATTTGATTCGTACACTTATTTCTAAGTCGAACCAGATGTGGTATCGCAGTTCGTGTCAGTGGCGTGTGTTGAGGAAGAATGAATATCCTACAAATATATTATTTCGACAAGTTATTGACGAAGTAGAGCCTTACAACTTTTTGATAACAAATATAATTATATAATGCAAGTAAATAAGAATGATAATAATTATTGTCATATATTTATATTATCATCATGATAGAAATATCATGTCACCCACCTGCTGCGTTGCCGTTTAAAAGAAAACATAACACCTCCGTTTTCTTATTCTGCTAGCAAAATATTCCAGCAATTAAACCACAAGACCACGTACTAGGGAGTTCAATAGTTTCCCAGGTATTTTGTGTAATTTTTTGTAGGTATTTCGTTGCGAGAATATATAATATATATAATATAATACCCACTCCATTTTTTTAACCGTATAAAAACATAGAAATAGATTTTTAGGTATTCGCGCAATTAATAAGTTACTCATAGTTTATCACATCGTACAATATCACAGGTAATTCTACTAATTGCGTATTAAAAACGTTGCAAATCACAACACAAACCTCATTAGTATATTTAGCGCTGTCACTGACACTACTGACAAGTAGCCGATCAGCTGGACGACAATCTTATCGTGATATCGTATCACTGTAAGCGTATCAAGATGCGAATCGTACTTCCGTCTCACTCTCGCACATATTTTTAGAATTGCTGACGATTCAAACGTATTTCTGACAATACGTCCCATTTTAACTCGATGTGACTATGCAATGCAATAGAAGGAGTAAGAAACATAATAAGATGATGTATCCTTAGTTATTACAACAGACAACACTCAGTGTACAGACTTTATATGCTATCCCGAAACGGCGGACATAGTATACCTACAGGGTATTGTGGAGGATGTTCAAAAAGACTGTAAATTTAAAACAAAAATGGTTTCCTCGGCTTCCTTACCGAGATATAGGGTGTCCTTTTTCTAAAATTTAAATCAAAAGGGCAGTCAACTTCAAACAACCTCCACTGGCAAAGCACATGATTTGACATAACTAATATTATGATAGTGTTTGTTTTTTTGTTTTTTTTTTAATATCGGGAACGGTATTACAGTCATTCAAAGTTTACCTATTCCCTGAGTTCAACAACAATTTTCAATGTGGCATCGTTGTTCGAATTCGAGCTCAACGATGCAACTAAAATAGAGTTTTAATTTAATAAATATTATCGAATATGTATTCAAGCAACGATAATTTATTGTTTTAAGGTTTGTTAGACTTGGCATTTCATATGTTTCCATGGTAACATCTATTTGGGTATTGTACGCCTACACATTATTTTTCTGTTTGAAGAAGGGTATCCAGTGCAGTGTTGAGACTTTTTTTTCCACAAAAGTGGTCATAATATCTTCTTAAGGGAACCATACTGGAGAAAAAGGTATATTAACTTGGAATCTTTAATCTACAATGGATGCTGTGGTGCTGTCCGTGTCCGCCATTTCGGGATCACTCTGTTTAGGGAACCTGTATTGTATTACCGACACTAACACTTACTAGTGCATTCACTCGTTGACGTTTACTTAACACGGTTATGTTTGAACAGCTGGATGTCATATTTTTGGCACATTTAGTCACAGACGTAGGTATCAAGTGGAAAAAAACGAAGTTTGAAAAATTAAACAAAATAATAACACGAATAAAATTCGAGGAATCCTCTTTCAGTGGGTATTAAAAACATATTACGGGTTTAAAGGATCTACGAAGCTGTAGCCTACAGTATTGGATATAATTATTATTTTTAACACGTTCGCTGCGGTACGAGACATATATGTCTCGTTGGTGTCTATTGTATGGAACGCTGGTAAAAACAGGTAAATTTTTTGCGAGACGATCGCTGCTGTGTTCGTATTTTTACAGGTACAGTAATTTTAAGTATACCAAAATGATCCGTAGTCAAAATAAAATGCAACGAGCCTGCAATAGCGTACGAGACAAATATGACTCGCTCCGTCACATTTTACGACTTACTCACGAGATACTTACGAGTCATTTAATTTACGAGACAAATATGACTCGCTCCGTCACATTTTACGATTTACTCAGGAGAGACTGTACGAGTCATTTTATTAACGAGGAGACTGTACAAGCCGAGAGACTGTATCGTCTCACAACTCTCACAGCAAGCGACGGTTTCAGTCATTTCCACAAAGCGATGAAGGGGTTATTCCGAGGAACAGATTTTCAGGAATCAGAACGTTCGCTACACTTATACAGTGTTGTTCGTAGTCTCTTCAAGTTATTTCATAGCGTCCGTGTTTGTGAGTTTAAAATAAAACAAAAAATGAATAACAGCAGAGGAAGAAACTTGTTGCTTTGGCTAATGCTGTAGAACGCATTGACCAGAAGATTAATTTCAAGAAGACTGATGATTCGATACTAGATAAGGACTATACTTACCTAGCACTGAGATCTCTGAAAGTGATGAAGAAGTGAACGTAACTGAGGTTGATCATGAAGGTGAAGATGAAAATGACGATGGAAATAACTCTGTTCAACGAAACCAGAAATTGGATGATAGTGACTGGAAATAAACCGAAAAAAGAACTCAATCACTTTTTCCAGTTCTTTGTGGCAAGAGTGAACCAAACGCGAGGCTGATAAAAAAAAACTTAACAAGTCTACACATTCTGCCAGTAATGTACGGGAAATCCGCATATTGTTTGCCTTGTTTCTTGTTTTAATAAAGCGCATGCTGCCCAAACATAGCAATAATAGTATTTGTTATTCAAAATCTTGATTTATTCACTTTTTGTTTTGTGAAATATACATTTTTCTGTTGAGAATAAGGGATTAATTTCTGGTCATTTAAATAATGTGTACGTCAAATGTTCCAATATGTGTAGACGGTACGAGTCATATATGGCTCGTCCTGGTTACTTCCTTACTTCATATATGCATTTGAATTGATGTTCTATAACAATCCCCTCAATTCCCCCCTCTATTGACTTGCACTGATGTGTCGTAGTAGACGATGCATACGAGTCATATAAGTCTTGTACCGTCCCACGTAATTATGACGGAGCGAGTCAAATGTATATCGTATCGTCTTCCTCCAAGTTCTGATTATATTTACCTAGCAGTGAACGTGCTAATTCGATATCTAACGTAGTTACTGAGAAAAAGCGTCTTGGTAGACACACGAATGGCAGTGTGATCTTAGTCCCCTATTATAAGACCATCCCATACTGATATCGATATCCTTAAAAATAAGATTCATCAAGATGTAATAAAGCCCACCTGACAAACTTCTAGCTATACAGAAATTCTGAGCCCCGTATATTTTCTGCAGTCATAATTGTCTGCTGATGGGGCTGCATTTGAAAATCTCAATAACAGGTAAGTAGTGATATAGAGGACTATAATGAGTTTAAAATATAAAGAAAGTTACCTTTAGGCAACGCAAACAAGTATAAAGCCTTCTTTTTATTGTTAAAACATCCTCTAAAGCAGCAAGAGTTTACCTTTTTTTTAATTGAGATTCCCAACTTTTGTGAGAATGAGAATGCGCTACACTATTAAGCGTCACTGTCGGTAATACAGGTTCCCTACCAAATATACACAGATCACCGCCCTCCAGTGTGGTTATTTAAATCAAAAGACCCTAATTCTAAATTACAAAGATGAAGGATTAGACTAGAAGAATTCGATTATGAAATAATTCATAAAAAGGGAATATTTAATAAAAATTACGATGCCCTCAGCAAAATAAAAATCGATCAAATAAATTCAATCGATAATGATTATCGACGACAGAAATCCTCCGAAGATTCCTTTAATGATAACTTCCACTCCAGAAAAACCATTTCAGAAATTACATGCTGATACTTTTGTCGTAGAATCAAAAAATTACCTCACAATAATTATTGATGCATTCACTAAATTTGTACAAGCGATCATTTTTATAAAATTTATAATTTTTAGTTAAATTACTGTATGTATATATCTTCTTGACTATAAATCTTATCTTGAATACTAGAAACGTCATTTTTATTACCTTTATTTTGTAATAATAAAGTTTCACGATATATTTCTAGGTGTGCTTTTCGAATGTGAACAGAAATACCTCTTTCATTCTTGAAATTTTGATTGCAAATCACACATTTTGCAGTTTTGTTATCTTTTATTTTCTCAGTTCCATTTTCATGAACAATTTGAATATCCAAAAAAAAAAATGTTTTATTATTGGATTTTCCAATTTTATTATTTTGCTCGTTGACTGTAAATGATTGTGTTGTATTTCCGTTATCCTCAATGATTTTTTTATTGCTTTCTTGTCGATGAGCTTTTGAAATATGCAAACGACTAAAATATTTACCACAAAATATAACCCACACAGCACAAAATATTGCAGCAATGTTGCAGCAACGTTGCAATCTTGCATACGCAATTGAAATATTGCAGCAATATTGCAGAAATATTGCTCTGCAATGTTGCTCTGCAATATTGCTGCAATATTGCTGAACGCAATGAAAATATTTCAGACATGTTTCAGAAATATTGCTCTGCAATGTTGCTCTGCAACATTTCTGCAATATTGCTGAAATATTTCAAATGTCTATAATAAATGTATAGATATTAAAAGTAAGCGTGTACAATATTACTATATACACTGCTGGAGAAAAAATCCGGACAGTAAAAAACTTCGATAATTCAAGAAAAATTCATGATAAAAATCAATTACCTATAGACTTTTGAGCTTTTGGAATATATATAATATTAGGTAAATCAGTTGCGATTTTTGTTAAATCCCATTGATAGACTATTAGTTGATTAGTTTGATTAAAAAAATTAATAGAAAAAAAATTACTTTTTAAATTCGAAAATCTCGAAGGTGTTCGAATTTTTAAAATTGTCCAGGTGTGCATGCATTTATTATAGTTAGTACCTCTACCAATAATAGTAGCGTTTAAAAAGTCCAGTCTGTTTGCATTTATGTCATATTAATATAAAACATAATTTCCTTGGATTTAAATAATGATGAATTTTGAATTTCTTTCTCGATTGAAATATACATTTTAAATTAAACCAATAATTGATTAAACCATATAGATACTACATTTTCATTTTATTATATTACTTCTTTTTATTTTCTTCTAAATATATGTGTAACGGAATTTCTGCTTTGATGAAAATCATAAACCCAAATCGTATTTTTAAATGTTTTTAAATCGGCAATTAGGATACAATTTTGACCCGCCAAATCCATTAGATTGCAAGCTCGCACTGCGCATGTGACTATGCGTGACCGTCTTTTGTGGTTTTGGGGAGTGATTGGTTACTGGACTGGTGTTCTGTTATGTTCTCTTCCTTGTCCCTTCAACGACAAAACTAACTAACAACCATCTTCTGTTTCTGTTCTTTCTTCATGTTTTTTCTCTTCTCTTCGCATTCCATTCACCTTCACCATTCCATTATCCATTCCATTCACCGTTCACTGTTCACTTTGCTTTCACCCTCATCTCATCAAAACAAAACACTAAATAAGAAACTAATGATCGTAATGAGGTTAATGAGAAACTAATGACCGTAATGAGTAACTAATGATCGTAATGAGAAACTAATGAATTGTGGGTTCTGTGCTAATGAGATAATGAGCTAAACAAGCTAGGTATAAAGAGTTCTTCTGTGGGTGAGCTGAGCTACCCCAAATCCTTATACATCGACAGTTCGAGTGTTTCAGTTAGCAGTGCCTGTGGCTGTGCAGTTCTATTTTTTTGTATTGTGTATGTGTAATCAATCGGTAATCGCAGTCGACCACGTAAAATACCTACCACGTTTTCTCTTCAAGGTGTCTTTTTGAGTTCTACCTGAATTAGTCGTATTACCTTAATACAATATCTTATCCTTGTAAACTGACTGAGTTCGAGTAAACCCTCATACATCGTTTCTACAATAAAGGTAAGTAACCTAGATAATTTTTTAATTTACATTTTTTTAACAATAAGGTCTTTCTTTTGCCAGGTTAAGTTTAAAACAGCAGCACACACCTACTGATGAATTGTTTCATTCATCAAAACAATTTGACAGCAGGGGCAGGTCATCCTCTGTCTCCGTGAACAGAATTGGAGAAGACACCACTTCATCACGTGAGTCTATAATGATTTTGCCATGTTTAATTATTTATTGAACTAGTATATTTTTACAGAATTCCAGACGCAAGTAATTTTTAAATTGAACACAATTATCAAAAGCATCAATCAAATTGAACTTCGACTGGATGCATTATTATAGCTACAGCAGAAGGCGGCCACTCACAGTCACAATGCAGTAGAGGAATCATCCACCGAGGATGATTTTAACAACTTTCCGCTGAAAATTGTAGCTAATTTGAATCAAACTTATCTGATTCAAATTATTCTCAAAAGATGGTATGTAATAGAAGTTGTATAGAACTTATACGTAGATTTAATAATAAGTAAAATATTATATAATTTTCTGTTCGGAAAAAATTGTTAAAGCGAACGTGAAAATGCTTGTATTTTGTCAAGTGTTCCTTGATAACCGTATTAATCTGTTTTCCAGGTCGTTTTTTTAAGAAGAGTCGGGGGAACCAATCTAAATTTTATAGTCTACGGAATTTTGAAGAAACTACTCAAAAATGCATTGGTCCAAGAATTTAGTTGGGCTGGATTCAAAAAGAAGAGGCCTTTTAAAGAGTTTAGAAGAGTCTACCAAGTCATAGCAAGTGAGTCATAGAGAATTAATAAATACATATACACATTTTCCTGTCATTTAACTTGATTACTATTTAAAAAATACTTTATTTTTCCTTAGAAACTGTTCGTCTGCACATAAAAGATGCAACAGATGATGCAATCACCAGTGCTATTTCAAAATGGCTGGCACAGGCCACTCTGAGGAACAGCAGGGAGACGAATAGGAAAATAGTGGGTCCCTCACAGGAGCCTCCCAACGATAGTGAATAATTTACTTCATAATTTAATTAATAAATAATAATTTAGTTACCTGGCTATTTAAATTTTGAATAGTTGTCTTTTTATAATAATAATAATAATATAGGTATCCCATTCAAGGCGTTTTCAAATTCAAGTTAGTTGTGATATTTTTTCTTAAAGTTGTATCTGCATGGAGGGCCGATTTGAGCTAAAAAAAGTTCAAATACTTCCATTGTGCTCATATGCCATTAGGAATAATTTTTCTATTTTACAAAAATTGTATCTTATTATATGAGCGATTATGAAGTCATCATCAAGTGAATAATGGCCATAATCGCGAATCTAATACTATGCTTTTTTTACTCTTTTATATACAAGAAAACAAATTTTAATTTATTTCACTGCTTGGAACAACTTCTAGTACCGAGTGCGCAGGCATGGATTCTGAGCAATGTCTGAAGTTTATTATACTCAAACCAAATATTATTTTACTATTTTGGCAGTGTAGCGTACGTAGTTAAAATATTATACAATCGACGTCAAATTTGGTTATAAGTATACATTTTCTTTAAAAATTTAGCTTGTCATAGGTAGTTACAAAACTCAGTATTCGAAGAGGTATACCAACATAATTCAAAATTTCCAACTCTGAATTTGAAAATATCTGGAATCGGATATATTTTATTTATTTATATATCTACAGTTTATTTACCATAAAAATCATGTTTTATCATTATAAAAAAGTATTGTAACTAATTAATGTTATAATTAAAAATTATAACAAAAAAGATACATGAAATTTAATCTACCTCATAATAATTATTATAACCTACTCAATTTCAAACCAATCAGTTTAAAGTTATAGAATTACATTACTCTAGATTATTGATTATTATTAATTGATAATTGAGGATGTAAATTATAGTTATTTATTATATAAGGAAAAAAGTGATAGATTTTCGCGGTGATTTCGTTCCTGATGCATTAGCGGAGGGGGCAAACACATCAAGAGCTAAAATCGTACTATTTTCTTGTGTATACAGGGTGTTTTGTAATTGAATGTCAATATTTAAGGGGGTGATTTTTTGGTCCATTTTAAGAAGAAAACTTCATAAGGACGTATGTCCTAAAAGTCTTAACTTTTGAGATACAGGGTGTTAAAGTTTTTAAAAATAAATAATTTTTGCATAATATCTGTAATACCGCTCTGGATATTTTAATGAAATTTAATAGGCTATTCATTTACTAAATCACTTAACATTACTAGTGGTGCATTATTAGTCCTTTTGAAATGCAAAAGATAAAGCAGAAATTTCGAAAATATTTCCAAAACATTGCACAACATCTGCAACGTTGCAGCAAGATTGCAGCAACGACTAAATGTCCAAAACTTGCAATGTTTCAATGAAATATTGCAGCAAGATTTCAATGAAATATTGCAGCAAGATTTCAATGAAATATTGCAGCAAGATTTCAATGAAATATTGCAGCAAGATTTCAATGAAATATTGCAGCAAGATTTCAATGAAATATTGCAGCAATCTTGCATTGAAATCTTGCTGCAATATTGCATTGAAATCTTGCTGCAATATTTCATTGAAATATTGCAAGTTTTGGACATTTAGACGTTGCTGCAATCTTGCTGCAACGTTGCAGAGATGTTGTGCAATGTTGCGGAAATATTTCAAATATTGCAGTGCAATATTTCTGCAATATTTCTGAAATATTGCTGTGCTGTGTGGGAACATGACTGATATTCAGATTGGTTTTTTTGGGATAATGAAATATTAGATTTTCTATTATTGCATATTTTAACAGCATTCTCATATTTTCCATGAAGTTTACGTGAAGATTCTTCGTTTATAAAATGTTGGTAGCATAGTGAAATTTGGCATCTAACACAACCACTGAAAATTTCTTCATTGCAGTTTAAGAATTGGCATTTTTGTTCCAAGTATTCAATCACAAAATCGATTAATTTTTGCGTGATTTTTAATCGTCTTCAGGTCCTGTTTATTTGACATTGACAGTAGAAAAAAATTAAAATGTATAAAATCTCCACTTTCCACAGAAAATCAGCATTAAAACTTTGTAAAACGTCTGGAGAATATACTATAAAATAATAAAAATATACATACTATATACTAATAACACGAATATTTCACTAATTTTGTTGACCGAATAAAACTTGGTCTTGACAAGTTGACAACTTCTAACACTACATGTATAGTAAACCGAACTATTCACTTATATAGGTGTCCTAAAAATGACGGAAAAGATCTGCAATACGTTGTGGGGATACATCATCGGAGGCCAGAAAAAAATAATGAAAAAATATATACGCTTGTTTTCGAGCTTATTAGCCAAGAACTAAATTGTAAATTTGACAACGTGAATAAAATAAGTGCATAGACGGGGAAGTTCATTGTAAAGTTCGTTTCTGACCTGACCTGACCTTGAATCTATTTAAAAAATGCGTTGTCGTACCTAGACGTCTTGAGAAGTTGAAACGCGTTAGGTACGAAGTTGGAAAGAGGTAGGTAGGTACTACCTCGTTAGGAAATTACTATAAACGCATCATGAAAATGGCTTATTATTTCGAATGTTTATTAAAGTAATTGTTCAAAATGTTGTCCTTGCGCCTCCAATCCAATCTGAGCTCGACGCAAAATTTTGGTCTGCACTCGCTGTAGCATTTGAAGCATAACTGTGGCAGCAGTATTTCGAATTATCACCGTAAGGTCTTGCTCATTTTGAACAGGAGTGCTATAAACAATTGACTTGATATAACCCCAAAAGGAAAATTCGAGTGGTGTGAGATCTGGTGAAGTGGTGACCTCGCTGGCCAATGTGTTGGTCTATTGCGACACTCCAACTTCCTTGGTATTGTTCACCTAACCAGGTTCTCACTGAACCAGCAAACGAGCTGGGGCACCGTACAACTGTATCCACATATCTTGTATTTCCGCCAGAGAAAGGTAGGTAGTCTAATCGTTCCTGTTGACCGCCGTTCAGACATTCCAGGAAATTCTCTACGTTTAACCTTTGCGGCAATATTATAGGTCCCACAAGCTCCCCAGAATCTTAGCCCATACATCGGCAAAATCATAATGATGATTATTTTGCTGATCAAAGAAACCATCCAGAGAAAAACTTGCTTCGTCGGTCTATAACACACGAGAAGTTGCTCTACTTCTACTTGTTATAACAACCAATAATAGCAGTTGTTGACTCGCGGATAAAAATCGTTGGATAAAAGAACCTGCACCTTGGTGTATTGATAAGGGTGATAGCATAGCCCTCACCGGAGATAAAGTTACGAGTAGAGGAACGTGATACCCCTACTTTCGCCGCTATACTCCGTAGGTTGCGTGCTGGATCCTGTTAAAAAATTTGTTGTAAATATAAGACATCAATGATTTATTGTGACAAGACTGTGAAATATTAGGTAGTTGTTATTGTTAGAATTTACAGTTTGTTAATTTATATTTATTGGAATTATACAAACTGAATTGAGTGATGAATATTATAATATTCCAATTTTAATTTTGTTTAAAAACAGTTATATTTTTTTGATTAAAGTTTATGAAATAAAACTTATTTCACGCAAATAATATTCTTTATTCTCTTCCACTAAACACAACAGGTTATGGGGCCCAGATCGTGTTGAGTTAAAGAATTGGCTTTGTATAGATATTTGGAACGAAATTTTCATAATCATAAACTGAAGAAAAATGGATGCAACTAAAGTTCACGTTGAGAAGTTAAATGGCGGGAACTATCAGCTCTGGAAGTACAAGGTAGAATAATTGTTGTTAAGAAAAGAAGAGCTATGGAACATTATATGTGAAAACAAACCAGACCCTGTTATGAGTGCATGGCAGGTGAAAGATGATAAAGCGAGAGCAACTATTATACAGGGTCATATAGGTTGGCCATAGTATACTCAAATTCATCGAATAAAAATAAAACTCTAGGTCATATGAGTATAATTTATTGAAAAGTAGCTTATCAACCGGTTTCGGGGGTTAGCCCATCATCAGGACAACTGCAAGTGAGATTTATGTCAAATAGAGATGTTTTTATATAAAATTAATAATTAAAAAATTATTATTGGTTAATTACAATTACAAAGGATACTCACTTGTCAGTTATTGGCAATTCCAGAAAATTACAGGTGTTAACATTGTATATACATGTGATAGACGAAGATGAGAATAGAGAGAGATGTGAATAGAACCTTCATCTTCGTCTATCACATGTATATACAATGTTAACACCTGTAATTTTCTGGAATTGCCAATAACTGACAAGTGAGTATCCTTTGTAATTGTAATTAACCAATAATAATTTTTTAATTATTAATTTTATATAAAAACATCTCTATTTGACATAAGTCTCACTTGCAGTTGTCCTGATGATGGGCTAACCCCCGAAACCGGTTGACAAGCTACTTTTCAATAAATTATACTCATATGACCTAGAGTTTTATTTTTATTCGATTATACAGGGTGTCCAGGTATGAGTGTAAGAGCTACACGTGGCGACCTTCCTTGGACTGTTTTGAGTAAAAAATCTTAATACAATAATGCTCTAAACCTCTTCACGGTGCCACACGAGGTCATCAAAGTTAGAAATTCTGGGTCACAAATATGCATATTATTGAACTTCTGTTTCCTTTTGCAGTTACGGTTAACATTTTTAAAGACTTTTGCAAAGTCTTATATCATTTAATTTTTGTAACAGTGCAATTATTAACTTTTTTAACATTTCCTATTTTTTTTTTTTTTTTAATGTTAAAAAAGTTAATAATTGCACTGTTACGAAAATTAAATGAAATAAGACTTTGTAAAAGTCTTTGAAAATGTTAACCGTAACTGCAAAAGGAAATAGAAGTTCAATAATATGCATATTTGTGACCCAGAATTTCTAACTTTTATGACCTCCTGTGGCACCGTGAAGACGTTTAGAGCATTATTGTATTAAGATTTTTTACTCAAAATAGTCCAAGGAAGGTCGCCACGTGTAGCTCTTACACTCATACCTGGACACCTTGTATAGGCTTACTGTTGGAAGATCACCAAGTTATCTATGTAAGAAATGCTGTCACAGCAAAAGAATCTTGGGATAAATTGAAAGCTTATCATGAAAAATCAACACTAATGAATAAAGTTTTCCTATTAAAAAAGCTATGTCGAATGACTTTGGTAGAAGGGGGTGATATGGAGCAACATATCACGAGCATGATGAACCTAAACAATCAGTTAATTGTACTTGGTGAAAATTTAGCAAAAAATTTATTATTGGCATTATTGCTTGGTAGTCTCCCTGAAAGTTATGATACCCTTATTACTGCTTTAGAAGGTAGAGCAGAGAATGATATAACTTTGGAAATGGTTCAAGGAAAATGAATGCAAGAATATGAGAAGCGAAATCAGAATAATAGGTCAAACGAGCAATATGAAAATGAAAGAATAGCATTGGAAGTTGAACATAGATCTAATGTTAATCTGAAGAGATTGACTTGCCATTTCTGCCATAAAATAGGCCACGTAAAGAAGAATTGTTACTTTTATTTAAACAGAAGAAAGGCAATGTGGCAAATAATCTTGCAGCAAGGGATGATATTTTCGAAGCTGATCCTAATGATGATGACACATTTGTGTGTTTTCAAATAAATGATAAAGTCATGAAAAGCAATGAATGGTGTATAGATTCTGGAGCTAGTGTTCATGTAGCAAATAACAAAGAATTCTTTACAAAATTTAAAAATTGCAAGAATGAACTCGAATTAGCAGATGGACGTAAAGTTTATTCATTTGGAATTGGTGATGTAATCATTAAAAATGAGAAGAATCTGCTCATCAAAGTGAAAAACGTTCTTTATGTTCCATCATTGACATATAATTTATTGTCAGTGAAACGACTAAGGGCGGTTTTTTCAATAGCAGTTTAAACTTGAGTTTAGTTAAACGGAGTTTAAAATTTAAACCACGTTTAAGTTAGTTTCGGTTGTTCATGCCTACTTCAAACAAAGTTTAGCTAAACTCAGTTTAATCGACAGTTTCAGGTGTGTAAGTACCTTTATTGTAAACACTGTCACTTAAATGTCGGTTCATCATGTCATAAACCGTCAAATTGACACCAACTCAATTTGTTTTGTACCTGACCAGGTGCACGTGGACTTGTTTTAATTATCTTTATTGTTTATTTTGCTTAATATGCATTAATATGGAAGGTGTATCAAAAATTACTGGTACGTTCAAGAGGAACGCTAATTTTTCAACACAAGAGGTTGAAAGGCTTGTGGACTGTGTAGAAAAATACAAGGAAATAATAGAAAATAGAATGACTGATGCAGTCACCTGTAAGGAGAAGAAAGCAGCCTGGGAACAAATTCGAGATCTTTTCAATTCGGTGACCACAGATGGTTATCGAGACGAAAAGACCCTGAAAAATAAGTATTCCTTCTCACACAGACTAATAACAATAAACCAATAACCAATTCCACACCAACCAAATTCTTTTAAAAAAGTAACAAGAAATAATAATTGTTAAACACTCTACTGGTGCACTTGTGCTTATAAACAACCTGGCTCCTGGATTATATTTTAATTCATAAAAATAACTTTGAAGGTTAGTTTCACGTTAAACTTAGTTTAAACCACCAAAAATCTCGGTTTAAGAATCCCGAGTTTAAACGCCAGTTTAAACTACAGTTAACCTTAAACTAGCAATGAACAAGGATCATTTGTATTTAATCTTGGTTTAACGTTAAACTAGGTTTAAACTAGGATTGAAAAAACGGCCCTAACAGATTTAGGTTTCAACCTGACATTTACTGGTAACAAATGTGAAATTTCAAGAAACAATGAAATAATATGTTGTGGATTGTTGAAAGGGAATTATACAAACTGAATTGTGTGATGAATGAAATTACTGAAAAAGCACTAACCGCGTGGAATACATCCAGTGTTAATGATTGCATACATACATGGCATAGGCGCTTTGGCCACTTTTATCCTGGGACTGTTGACCATTATGATCAAGAATAAATTGATAGATGGTGCCAATCTTGAAAATTGCAAAACTAAAATCGTGTGTGACACATGTATTAAAGGTAAAATGTCAAGAAAACCTTTTCCAACAAAAAGTACTGGGAATAGTAAGGGAATTTTGGACTTAGTTCATAGTGATTTATGTGGCCCAATGCAGACAATTACTCCTGGTGGTAAACGATACATATTGACATTCATTGATGATTTCAGTAGATTTATCACAATTTATTTACTATCAAATAAAAATGAGGTCAAGAATGAGTTGCAGTCATTTGTAGAAATGGTGAAAAATCAATTTGGTAAGAAGATAAAATTCATAAGAACTGACAGAGGTGGTGAATATGTAAATAATGAAATTAAGAATTATCTTACTAAAGAAGGTATTCAACATCAGTTAACGACACCTTATACTCCACAACAAAATGACATTGCTGAAAGGCAGAATAGAAGCTTAACAGAAATGGTACGCTGCATGCTGATTGATGATAAATTACCAAACAAATATTGGGGCGAAGCAGTAATGACAGCTAACTACTTGTAGAATAGGCTGTTGACAAGATCTATCAATACAATTCCTTACGAAGAATGGTATCAAATGAAAGTAAATATAAGTCATATTAAAGTATTTGGTATAGTGTAGCTTTTGCTCATATACCTAAAAGTCAAAGAAGAAAAATGATAAAGTTATGATAAGTCGAGATGTAAAATTTATTGAAAATAATGATATGATGCGTATACCAGTTCCAAAACAGGAATGGATTAGAAATTCAATTAGAAGAGAGAGCAAGTATAAAGAAGTCTACGTGACAACGTTGGACAAAGGTCCAATGGGCCAGGAACGCACACCCGCGAGGGGAGTTGAGCCGTCGAGAGAACCGTCTATAATGACGTACCGAGGTAAGCTCCAGTTTAAAACTTAATAACAATTACCCTTAACATTCATTACGCGACATGGTGACAGCGGTGTGAGTGAAAATATTCGATAGTACGGTATTTCACGGCATTTGGTAGTCGTTTTGAATGATTATAGACTAATAAACTCGAGAAACAAATCAGTGCCGGGACGCGTCTTGAGTCTTGTGGCATTTTTGCGTGGAGACGTTGCGTCGTACGGAAAAGTAGTACCTGTACCTACCTACGCGCGAGTGTCGACTGTCGAAGGAAGTAAGTAAACGCGTTGTGTAAAAACTTTCGAAGCCGATGTGGCCTAGACGATTGTTAAATAATAACGTGGTCAGTTAAAACGATCGTGGCGTAAAAATAATACACGAGCAAAAGTACCAGCGTGTTGCGTCGTGCGGATTATACCTACGAGACCGGGAGTGACTTTATTGCGTCGTGAGAAAACGTGCGATTCGTGTGCGATTGTGATTTAAATAACATTGTGATTAATCGATTGTGTTTCAAAAATGAGTGACGAATTTCAAACCCAATTGCTACAGCAGCAGCAGCTGATAACTCAGTTAATAAATTTGCAGAAAACACAGTTAGTCGGGCAGACGGCAAGTTCTTCTTCATCTTCGGGGGAAGCGTCGAACGCCCAGTGCGGCGTTAGTGGCAGTGTTGCCGGTGTGTCGATTCCACCGCCCGCGGAATTTTCATTCCAAGCAGAAGAGTGGAGTAATTGGAAAGACAGGTTCGTACGATATAAACGTGTTGCCTTAGCGAATTTAAAATCTGAACAACAGGTCGATTATTTGATTGGTCATCTAGGAATAAAGGCCGAAAATATTTTAAAGTCTTTCCAGTTGACGAAACAAGAAGCTGAGAATTTTGACCTTGTTCTTGGAAAATTGGACTCCTATTACAAATTAAAACGTAATTTGGTATACGAAAGAGTGAAATTTTTACAGCGAAGTCAGTCTTGCTATGAGTCATGCGATACATTTATAACAGATTTAACCTCTATGACACAGTCTTGCGAATGGGATTCGATGGAATCTGAAATGCTTAAATTAAGAATTATTGCGGGTCTAGCGGACGGTAGGTTGTCAATGCAGCTACAGTCACGCCCAGATGACTCGGTAGAGGAAGTGATTCGAAAAGTTCGCCTAGCGGAATCATTAAAGAAACAACAGTCTATTATTAATCCGAGTAGTTCAGTATCTGTGGACCAATGTCAAGAGACGAGGGCAGAAATTAATTATGTTCAAAGAGGAGCAAAACCAAAAATTAATAATTACAGTTATAAGCAAAATAATTATTATAATAAACACAAATCGAGTGAAAATCCAAAGAATACGAAAGGGAAAATTCAGGAAGATAAAGAATGCAGGAAATGCGGCTTATCTCCTCGTCATGCGTTTGTGGATTGTCCTGCGCATGATCAGCAATGCAGAAAATGCGGTGACAAAGGCCATTGTGCAATAAAATGTTTCTCGAAAATAGGAAATCAAAAACCAGCTTCAGGGAAAATAGAAACGGTGGAAGGTAACCACACAGGAATTGGCGCAGAATCCCTGATAGACGAGAATGAAGCAATTTTTCTAGATTCTGTAGAAGCGGAAATTTCAAAACCCTGGAGGGTTAATGTAGATGTCAATGGAGTGCCTGTGAATTTTAAAATTGATACAGGAGCTGATGTAACTGTGATAAAAACAGAAACTCTGTCACTATTTGGTAGCATTAAAATCAATAGTCCGAAAAAACTACTACTTTCAGCCTCAGGAGATATTATCAAGGTCAAGGGAGTAGTAAACGTTGCACTGAAGTGGAAAAATCATTCGTGCACTTCCGAGGTGTACGTTGTTGATAAACTACACTCAAATTTGTTAGGACGAAATGCTGTGGAAGTATTAAACATGCTGTTATGGACGGATGCAGTCTCAATACCTGATCAATACCCTTCACTTTTCAAAGGCATCGGAAATTTGGGAAAATTGTACAAAATTTCTCTGAAACCAGGAACAAGACCATTTTCAATAACTGTTCCGAGAAGAGTTCCATTTCATTTACGTACGGCGGTAAAAGAAAATTTGGATATGTTAGAAAAAGCAGGTATAATTTTCAAAATAACAGAACCAACTCTATGGTGCGCTCCAATTGTGGTGGTACCAAAACGGGACAACAAAGTTCGAATTTGTGTAGACTACACAATGTTAAATAAAAATGTTTTAACAGAAAAGCAGAGTCATTGGCGGGAATAGACCCAAATGCGCAGTTCTTTTCAAAAATAGATGCTACGGCAGGATTCTATCACATTCCTTTGGATACAGAATCACAACGTTTGACAACATTTATAAGTCCATTCGGTCGATATGCGTTCAAGAAACTCCCAATGGGGATAACGTCAGCACCCGAAAGATTCCAACGTGAAATGTCGGAAGCTCTGGAAGGATTGGAAGGAATTGTTAATGTGGCAGACGACACTCTAATTTTTGGCAGCTCACAGCAAGAACATGATGATCGTCTGGCCAAAGTTTTGAAACGATGTCAAGAAAAAGGCATAAAATTGAACAAGGAGAAATGTATCTTCGGTGTAAGAAAACTTACCTTTTTGGGACATGTCATTTCTCATAAAGGGGTGGAGATTGACCCAGAAAAAGTGAGAGCAATAGTGAACATGCCAAAACCAAAAGATGTAAGTGGTGTTCGACAACTTTTAGGATGTGTGCAGGTTCATGCAAAATTTTTGCCAAGCCTAGCAGACATGGCAAATCCAATTCACCAACTGTTGAGCAAGAACAACGATTTTGTTTGGGGAGAAAGCCAACAAAAGGCTTTTGAAAACATAAAAAAAGCTTTGACCAGTGCTCCAATTTTGGCTCACTTTGCACCGGGAAGACCAACTCGGGTAGCAGCAGATGCAAGTTCTTACGGATTGGGGGCGATACTGGAACAACAGCAAAATGACAGCACTTGGCGGATAATTTCCTATGCATCTAGGACTATGTCGGATGCCGAAAAGAGATACGTGCAAATAGAAAGAGAAGCACTAGCTTCAACTTGGGCTTGTGAAAAATTTAAACAATTCCTAATTGGGACAAACTTTGTCATTCTGACAGATCATTTTTTTTTTTTTTTTTGAAAAAGGAGGGTAAATCCATTATGGACACCCATGCATTGGGTTATGTGGGAGAACTGACAGATCATAAACCATTAGTAGAATAATTGCTAGGTTCTAAACCAATCGCAGATTTGTCAGCAAGAATTCAGAGGTTTAGAATGCGGCTCATGCAATTTTCATACATCGTCGAATATATTCCCGGAAAAAATGATGATTGTAGCCGACATGCTTTCTCGAGCACCCATACTTTCTACAGATCCAGGCACCGATGCTTTGCTGATCGAAGATGTGGAACTTTTTGTGAACCATTCAAAAAAGTCTTTACCGATTGCTGACGTCAGACAAGAGCAAGTAAGGAAATTCCAAGAAAATTATGCCCAGACAAGAAGATTGGTGAAATACATAAACGAAGGTTGGCCGAAACCAAGAGAACTTCCAGTCGAAGACAAAATTTTTTTTCAAATTCCAGGGAAATATGACAATCATAGATGCAATAGTACTATACGTAAACAGACTTTTTCTACTCAAGTTAGTAAGAGATTATTTAAACCAAACTTTTCCAAAGAGATGGATCGGTCGTCTGGCTCCCATTTTGTGGCGTCCCCGATCTCCGGATTTAAATCCACTAGATTTTTATTACTGGGGTTGCCCGGAGGAGAAAGTCTATTCAACACCAAGAAGTGATGAAAATCAATTTAGACAGAGGATTTTTGAAGCTGCACAACAATTGAAAGTCGCTGGAAGTGCAAGACAAGTGCAAAAAAGACAAGATCATTTTTAAAAAGATGCAACGCTTGCATTCAATTTGGTGGCAGGCAATTTGAAAACAATATTTGATTTTCAGTTGTGTTTTGTTTAGTTTTCAATAAATTACTGTAATTTAACACGTGTTTTATTTCAAATAACTAATTAGTGATATAATTTCACAATGCGCTCCTTTTGCAGTCAAACAGCAATATCTTTTTTTCTAAAGTAAGGCATACAAAATATTACACCATTGCAGAAACTAGATCAAATGAGCCATTTTTAGGAATAACTTGCCAGGTTCACTGGGTAATTTTTGTTTCATGTATGAAGTGGCAAAGTTGTGTCATGAGAAAACAAAAATTTTCAATCGGGCAAAAAAATCAATAATTTTCCTTAAAGATACGGCACCAGAATATTTCTTAGGCAGTTAATCATCAATGGGGCTATTCAGCATTGCGTAACAAAATTAAAAATGTAAGAATATGAAATTTTGTAGCTGTGACACTCGAAAAATAGATCTAAGGTATCAATTTTCACATTATTCATAAAAGTCCCATTATCTCGAAAATAAGCAATTTTTTACTGAGATCATCTTATGATATTCTGGTCAGTCATGAGTTGGCTTATCAGCCCTTCAAGGGATGACGTTGAGTTTTGGGACAGCCTGTATATTAGAAATGTATTATGTGAAGATTTTGAGGTTAATTTAAAAGATTTAATAATGCTGGAAGATAATCAAGCTTGTTTGAAATTAATTTATTGAAGGAGAAATTATTTCTGATAGAAGCAAACATATCGGAACAAAGATAAGGTTCTTAAAAGAACCATATACCACAAATGAAATGACATTTAAATATTGTTCAACAAAATAAATATTGGCCGACTTCTTGACGAAACCTCTATCAAGGGATCGTTTGAAGATATTGTTAAATGCCGTCCAAATAAATGATTTCACAGCATTGAGAAGGGGTGTTGTAAATATAAGACATTAATGATTTATTGTGACAAGACTGTGAGATATTAGGTAGTTGTTATTGTTAGAATTTACAGTTTGTTAATTTATATTTATTGCATATTATCTAGTTGTACATTTTTCTTGTTGTTAGGGTTATTACAATTTTAATTTTGTTTCAATAACAGTTATATTGTTTCTGATTAAAGTTTATGAAATAAAACTTATTTCACGCAAATAATTTTTTTTGTTCTGCGACGGGCTAAAAGTTTGACCTTTTTTCCCCGTTGACAGGTAGAAAAATGCCTCATTATATGAACTGCATCTTATCGGGGAAAAAAATGAATTAGCAGGGAAAAAAATGAGTACTTTTTTCCCCGAAATGGCGGCTTAGGTATAGCTACTATTAACACTCAGATATCATTAAATTTATATCAAATACGTAAAGGAAAGTTACCTTATTATCCAAATGGCAATTATTAAGGGAATTTTCATAACAATCACTATCCATATTATTAAATTCACTCATTGAGACCTTACAAGAATCTTTGCAAAACTATCTTAAATTTTAATTAAATTATGACGTTTATCGAATTATATCGTTTCGTTACCAGGCAACGTCGATTACTACAAAAGTCTACCAATGTGAAAATTTAAATACAACATAGATCAACAGTCCAAAGTTATTTTCAGTTATCTAACTACGTTTTTCGACATTCTAACACTGATATTTCTTCTCGCAGAAAAAAATTGTATATTACACACAAGAAAAAAGTACGATTTTAGCTCTCGATGTGTTTGTCCTCTCCGCTAACGCGTCGGGGACGAAATCACAAATCTCGAGCTAAAATCTATCACTTTTTTCTCTTGTATAATAAATAACTATTATTCTCTTCCACTAAACACAACAAAATTTACAACAATTTTCCCTCTATCTGAGGCGTCAACGCAGAACGTAGGCGACCGCGGTTCAGTTCACACCTCCATTTGGAATTAATTAAATGACCAGTCTCTCGCAACATTCCTGCCAATCTCCTGATGACGTTACCATTTGGATGTTTGTGAATTGGAAATCTTTGAGCGTAGACCCTTGCGGCCCTATATGGATTCCCATGTCATTCACCCAAGATCACCACCATATCTGTGTAATCACGATTTGTGTACATTTTTCTCGTCAGTATCAGGAAAATGACATAAAATTTGACAATTTTTCATTTGACAGTTTGACCCGTTCACAAATTCTCGCGAACCACTTGTTCACGGTTCGACAACATATTGCCAAATGACATTTCATAGCATCGTGATAAAAAAATCAAATATTTGAAATAAAATTGAAGAGTAAATATAAATATTTGAGCGATTTTCACATCCAATAACTATTAAAGACGCCTAATTCTTTGTATAACATAATCCCCTTTTACTCAGTACTCAAAAATAAGAAAGTTGAGTCCTTAACTCTGCCTCCTCATATAGCAGTCAATTGACGACTTGAACTTTTTTCATTATTTTTTCTGGCATTCGATGATGCTTCCTTACAACGTACTGCAGAGCTTTCCCGCAATTTTAGGACACCCTGTATTTATTATGGTTATTTGAATAATTATCTTCAAACTTGGATGAGGGAAAATCTGTAACTCGAAACCTAACAATCGAATTCGATTTTTTTTGTAGATCATTCTTTATTTTAATGGACTCTATAACGCCATGTATTCGGAATGCGCGAGTTACTGATTATCCTGTTGAATTAAATTTTTACTTAGCAAATTAGGGATTGCTTGACTCCCCTTTTCATATAAAATTCTTGAGACGGAGGCTGCTGGGGGACATTAATATAAAATCATTTTCATATTGAGAGAGTGGATCCACTCCTAAGTAGGTCTGTTAGAAAAAGCGTCTCTGTTTTTTAATGTCATCGTGAGCTATAATAGCATAGAAAAATCTATAATCGAACCCCCCCCTCCACGTCCGATCCTAGTCACATATCCGAATTATTAGGGAGAGTGTGGCAATACACACTCTTATTTTTCGTGAAGCTGAAGCACTGAAAGATATTTCTAGGATTTTTCAGTGACATTGGGCCAAATTTAAAGGGGTATCTAATTTCTATCATAAATATGTATACGTCGAGATATAAGTTGAACAAATAAATTTGGGCTTAAAATGAGGTTTCGTTTATAAGATACAGGGTGTTACAGGTTGAAACTTGGCATGAACAATAAGCAATTTGCTGCTAGCAACCTTATGTTTCAACTTCCTGCACTACGCGTTCATAAGTTTCATTACCTTCAAATTTTTCCTTACTGCCGTGTTAATATTTTAGTTCGTCATCACTCTATGACCCTTGTAATATACCTTTTCATTCTCCCCTTTACGAAAGTGTAACTTTCTGTCTTGATAAGGCAACCGAAAGCGAAAGTAAAACATCCTAAGTGATAGGTTGCTAGGTGGTTGCTAGCTATGAAAAACTTTCGTGGCCTGGACAAAAAAGTAGAAATGTCAGTTTGATTAACGTTTATTTAGATTGAAAATTGAATGTTAAACTACAATAAAAAATTCAAGTAAATCTTTGCAGCTTCTTGAATGAAATTCATTTTGAACTAAACTACGATCAAAGATTCTGAAATTATAGCGGTACAGAGTTTTAAACTTGACACTGTCATAAATTAATAACTTAAAACTATCGTTACTATGGTAATGTTAAAAACATGGCACCTTATAATAATTCCATTGTTATCACTGAATCGTATTATTTTACTCATTTCTTCTTAATCCGTGGTTCAATATGGCAAGGGGAGAATGAAAAGTTTGATACATTACATGCTACGAAAGCTCTTTCAGGTACTCGGAGTTTTTAAATATCCTCGGCTACGCTACGCTTCGCCTCGGTTATTCAAATACTCCTCACACCTAAAAGTGAACTTTCGTAGCTTGTAATATAAATAACTATTTCGATGTCAATTTCAGGAAAAGTTACCTCTATTTCAGAAAAAGTACAATCAAATTCAGAAAAAGTAAAATCAAATTCAGAATAGTTAAAAGCAATTTCAGAAGATTAGATTTAAATGTCTCCTCTGTGAATAATTTAAAAAAGTCCACCATTAAAATAAATCCACCATTTTTTCGGTATGATGTAATTTTATTTACTGTAATGTATTAGCTGTTTTATAGGGCACTCCACAAATGGCTCCTGGTACATTGGTGAAAACCTCTGGCGACGGAGCACAAGATCGTGGGTTCCATCTTGGCTCCGCCCACACTATTTTTCAGATTAATTTTCCAATGTTTATGAAAAAAGTAATATGCGAATGATTGGGTGGTGGAGGCCAGTGGGATTGACACCGAAAGGACCTTGAATAAGGCCTTATCGTTTGGGGTGCATAACACCTTCCTCCAATACCATTAACCATTGTTGTACTCCATTATTTGCTGCTAGCGACTTCCAATTACATTCTGTTTCAACTTAGTGCAATACGCGTTCATAAGTTTCATTACCTTCAAATTTTCCTTACTTCTTTCTGCCTTATTAATATTTTAGTTCGCCATCACTCCATGACCCTTGTAATGATTTTGATTGAGCGCTTATATGAAAATACAACCCACTTTAATGTAAATAATATAAAGTTTAAACACTTTGAATAACATGAATTGATGCTATTATAAATACAAAGCATTTATCTAAAAGTAAAAGTAATACACCTACGCTTATAAAAAATTAGTACTTTTTCCTAAATTGGAATTACTTATTCTGAAATTGAAGTGACGTTGAAAAGGTATAGTTACCTAATAATAATAATATGACCTACTTTCAGTTCCTATAATTCTAAATTATTGTTATTTCAACTTTTTAAAATCCAATCATTAGTTTTCTTTGTAAAGTTTCCAAATAAAAGCAGTATAAAATTAAAATGTGCATTAATCTGTATTCGTAGGAAAAATAGTAGCAGGAAAATAGTAAAATAATACTGCAGTAGGTAGGTACTTATAAGTATTTTGTTTAAACACGATAGGGTTTCGCCTTTGCTTGTTCGACAGCCTATGAGTCGGTTTAACACATGTCACGTGATCACCGGTTAAGTCGTGATTACTGATGACCAAGAATAGATATGATCTCGTTTGTAAGATTTTTAACACAAGTACCTACTTATTTGTCATGTTTTTCTTGCAAGTTTGAACAACGACAATCATCTTCTATGTTTATTTGTCGTCTTGGACAAAATAAGACACCCTATGGTGGAGTATTTTCCCGGAATTATCTTTGTTTTAACATCAGGATGTGTCTCAATAGTCTATTGTGAAATCTTGTGCGCAAAAAAATGTATTTAATGTTAAGCATTTCTTTTAAGTTTCATTAATAATAATATAATAATAATATTTATTCATCCTTTAGGACATTGCAAAAATGTATAGGACAAGTCAAGAGACGAAACAAAAGTAACAAAATCTGTCTCAAAAATATAGCTAGGTACTCTATAAACAAAATGAACAACATTAAATTAACACAAAAAATACACAATCAAAAAACAGACTGGAATATACCTACAGTCAAAAAATGTAAACAAGTAATCCACAATTTTTTCATTACCATAGGGAATTTCATGTTAACTTACACCCCATACTAACTTATGTTTTGTGGCAACTTAGAAGTCGTTTAATTTTCAATAATAGTACTTATAATTGAATAATAATGTCATCTACTTCACAATATAACCTATCAGAAAAATCGGTCGTTGTTTAATTTAATTATTGTAGGATTTGTAGGGTAAGGTGGGGTAGGTTCGGACACAAAATTTCAAAAGCTTATATCTCTGCCTGTGGTGAAATATAATAACTGAGAAAAATTCCATTGTATAGTATAGACATTTGCCAATTATTAACCAAAAATTTGGTTAGGTATTGCGTATAATTTTCACAAAATCAGGACTTTAAAAAAAAGCGACATTTGTCCGAAACTGCCCCATGGTGGGGCAGATCCGGACATAGGTGGGGGTAAAATCGGACATTCTTTTCAAAGTCATTCATTAAAGTATTTAATATTAAAAATATTTAAATACACAGTAGTAACTTATTATTGTAAATTATAACCAAAAAATTAACGTTAAATTTTAAATATGATGCCATTCGAGAACTTCCAGCGGTTGGGGTTGGCCGGGAAAGTTTTGCCACCACATCTCGTCTTTAAATAGTAGACTCATCTTTCAAAATTGAAAAATGAAAACCGTTCTGAGATTTTCGCATGAAACTGGCCATGTGCTCTTCATCAATTTTTTCGATAACATGACCTACGCAGCACGAACAGACATTTTTTTATTTATTCATTTTACAGCTTCCTTCAATATTTTGGGTCGATTTTTCTATGGTTTATATGTTCTAACCATTCTATAAACCAAAATAAGGTAATAACAAACTACAAGATATATTCGAACTGTATCATATGGGGCAGCTTCGGACAGTACAGGTATAATTAAAAGTGTACGAACTTGCCCCATGGGGTAGGTCCGGACAGTCCGAACATACCCCATGTAATTTGTCCGGATTCACCCCACATACAACCAAGTGTTACGAGTGAGAATAACTTTTAGGAAAGGAGGATTAGAGGTAAATAAGTTGGCTTAGGTAAACATGTATGGTTATGGTTTTACATCACCACAATAGCGCTTACCTCGATTCTGCCTTCCTTACTAGGAAGGCAGTAAATCTTATAACAGCTGGCACTAAAATAATTATTTCCAAATATTTAAAAAACCAATAAAATGTTTTGTTGTGGCATTTTTGAGCATGAGTCTAGACCCTAGACCGTTTACTGAATCTTCCTGTAGGATGGCGCTACTTATAAAGCATGTTTAGGCGGTAAATTTGAAATGTCCGGACTTGCCCCATGTCCGAACCTGCCCCTACATTACTATTTCTCGTGACTCACAATATTGATATCAGGAAGAGTATAAGATACAGGATTGGTTATAAAAAGGGTTAGTTATAAAAAATGTGCACAATTTGATACTGATCAAAAAAATAAATTTGGGATAACTTCAGTCGTTCCTGAAATATCCTGAAAAAACTAAAAACTCAATGTTTCTTATTTTATCCATATCTTTTATATTGTCGAAAATGAATGAATAATTTTTTGCAGGTTCACATATAAGTCGTCACGAGCTACCCATCTGTCATTACAAAAATTAGCAAGGTCGACTAGATTCTAGAGTTTTCATAGTCAACTTTCGTTTTTCTTATTTTTTCTTATGACTGCCATATATTTTTATGTCATTCCGTGTGAAAAAAAAATCGGGAAACCATAAATCTCATACAAAAAAAAATTATTTTTTCCCCGCAAAAAAATTCTGCGAGAATACTCTTTTTTTGCGAAAAAAAAAAGAATAAAATTTTTATTTTTATTTTCTAAATGCAAGAGATTTATGGTTTCCTTGATTTTTTTTCACACGGAATGGCATGAAAAAATATGGCAGTCATGATAAAAACGAAAGTTGACTATGAAAACTCTAGAATCTAGTCGACCTTGATAATTTTGTAATGACAGATGGGTAGCTGCTCGTGACGACTTATATGTGAAACTGCGAAAAATTATTCATTCATTTTCGACAATATAAAAAATTATATTGTGAAGTAGAGGACATTATACTGTTATTGAAAATTAAGAACGACTTCTAAGTAGTCACACAACATACGTTGGCATGCAATTCAATATCGCAACACTTAAACGAAATGCACTGTAATACTTATACACTGTGTTGCATAAAAAAGGTAACAGGGAAAACACTTGAGTGGATATTATTAAGGATCCAATAAGCGACTCTGGTGTACCTATAAGTTGATAGTTTCATAGGAAACTGCATAGTATCCTAGGAAACTTGATAATTTCCAAGGGAATGGTATATTTGAAAGGATGTCATTATTTATTTTCAAAGTATTGTTGAAATATGCTTTACACGTAGGTATTCCCAATGTTACCTTTTTTATGAAACGCTATGTATAAATGTTGAAGGTGGCGAAACTCAATTTTTCGCGTATATCCGGAAAACGATTAGTCTTATGTCAATTTAGGCCAATGTATCTTTTATATTTCACTTCATTCTGCATAAAAAAGGTTCTATGCTAATTTTTAGACGAAAGGGTTCAATAAACGTAGGTCCTTAATGGCTTCGGTTAGGAAATACCAAGGAAAATACCTGGTAGGTACTGAAATTTAAAAAATATATATATTTTTGTATATTTTCAAAACATTTAGGAGTTTGCTTAGTAGACCTTTAATAAATCAAAAATTTTACTCCAAGTTTCGCTACGTTTTTCATTAATAGATATTTTGATAAAAATGTAGGAATTTTTATTTTACAATTTCTACAAGTCACTTGATTTTTTTCAATATTTAAAAATGTATGGAATGGAGGGGTTATGCTCCACAAGCGACTAGTTAATTTCAAGGTCCTTTTCGCCAACTGGCCACCAGCACCCCAATCGATCACAAATTAGTGTATTTTTTAATAAAAAATACTTTATTGAGAACGACATCACACTACAAAAATCATCCAAACTCATCAAATGTCCACCGATCCTGACCCCCAGATCACGTTTTTTCGATTTTAAAAACGCTCCTATAACAAATGTTCTTGTTTTGTTAAATTTAAAAATCCATTTCATGGCACGTTTTCAAACGAAATGAAATGAAATTCTCACAGTAAACCACTACGCTAACATGACCTGACTAAAAAAATACAGAAAGCCAATTTGAAAAGCGATGCAAATATTCGTAATTGAATCGCATAAAAATACTCTATTTATGCAATTGATGAGCGTGAAAGGTGAAAAAATATTTTTCATAAGCATTCGCAAATGTCGGCTTAAGAGTAATAATAGTTCTAAATAAATCGGGCCTCTATTATTTAAAACATCATCAGGAAAAACGTTGCAAAGAACTCTATGGAGTGGTATTATAGTTCACCCGCTGACAAGAAAGTGTGGTGAATAATATTATGATAAATCATGAAGGCTTTTTGAGACTAGCTTTTGATTGTCAAAGTTTCTTTTTTATTTTAAGTCATTTCAGCGAAACCCAGATACTCAAATGTGAATATTTTAGCCCATTACAAAGGGCTGTAACTTATTAGTAGGTAGTTTGAAAAAAAAAATTTTATGTAAGCCCCCATATAAAGTTTATCAAGGAATTGTCACTTGAATACACTGTATTGATCAACGAAACATGCTGGATAATTACCTGCATATCGTGTGCAGGTAAATTTTGGAATGTCACTTGTTTCTGATCTATAACTGCGAGGATCGATGCATGGTCTGGGGTGATTTTCATAAAGCTGGAGGTGTCTCTTATAATAAGATAAAAACAAAATTTCAATAAAATCTCTGTTTATTGTATGTTTCAATAACGATAATTATTGTTTTCTTGCTTTAACTGCCAGTTTCTTCCCTAATTTTATTGCCAACATACCTTAGGTACATACATATATCAGCTTTTTTAAATTCATATTATGCTTAGTGGGTACACAGGAGTAGGGCATCACTTCCAAGGATATACTCTACAAACATAAAGATCTTGAAAATAGTTTTTTTCTTCAAACGTCAGTAAATCAGACATTACTCGACTCAGTAGCCGGTCTCAAAGTTTCACTTTTCCTCCGCCGGAGCTAAAGTGTTGCCAAGCAACACTTTACCTCCGCCGGAGCTAAAGTGGTGCCATAGCAACATCAACATACAAACACATAGCTACCTGTATTAAGAATCAACTATTGAAATTTTATTAATGTAGGCCCGTATATTCATCAATAAAATTCAACCTAAGATATGAAAACTCTCTAGTTTATTATTATCTAACAAGGTTAAAAGGAATTTGGTATTAATCAAACATAATCTTTGGAAAATCTACACCGAAACGAAGTAATTCTGTGAAACGTCATAATTATACCCGAAGCCGGACGGTCGACAGTCGGCTTCAGTCGAGTCGAGCTCGTGCTCGGTTCAGTCGGCTCAAACGTCAGAAAAAAAGTTGGGTTGCGAGATAAACAAAAATAATTATTATTCCGTATTGAAATTTGAATATTGAACACAAGGATAATAATTATAACCATATATCTAGGTACATAAAGGAATTCAACATCTTATATTTTTATTATTAGGTAGGTATTAGTGCACGCAGTTATAGGTACCTACCTACAATGACCTACATTTAACATTCAACTTCTGAGTCTGACTGACTGGCATCATCATTAACAGAAAATGAAAAAATTTACCAAGCAGGGTCTAGCAAGAGGTAGGTAGATGTTATCATTAATTTTATAACTTACTTACAAACTTTTATAACGTTTTTAATTTTGATTTTGCGATGATTAGTAGTTTAGTTACATAATTATTATTTTATTATTTTTCTTTAATAATTTCAATAATAATTTCTCGATGTTCACTGACGTGTTGATGACAGTGTCAATTTGACAGCGCCGCGTTTCTATAGAAGCAGCCCATACTCCATACTCACCTACTTACCAGTCCAAACCTTTTGAAAATTCGCTTTCCTTCAATTAAAAATGATGTTCTTGCTTAAATTTGCCCACGTTTGAAGAAAAAATAGTATATTTTATTTGGAGGAAAAGTGACTTTTCATGGCTTGCTCTCTATTATCAGCCTCACTTCGTTCGGCTGATAAACACGAGCGCGCCATGAAAAGTGTCACTTTCCCTCCGTATAAAATAATATACTATTTCCTTGGTTCTTTGAGTTACAAAAAGTATGAGTCAGTGAGCTAAAAGGAATAATTAATTGGAGACGAAAATGTTCCTTTGAATCTGTAGCATACCTACATGAAAGTATATTTTTTGAGATGCTGGAGAAAATTTTATGTCTTGAAAATGAATTTACAGAGCTACTTTAGCCTCGTCTCCTTGAGATATTTAGGAAGAGGACGCAAAAACAGATGGAAAGGACCATCACCGTGCAAAAATTCTGAAGTTCTTATCACCTTAAAAACCAAATAGTTAAAATAAAAATGTGCCCTCGTTGATAAAAATATTTCCTAAAATCAGGAAGATAGTCCTTATACATTACACCTGTTAGGTACCTACCTTTGTTTACTGCTTCACCAATCCCCACAGCCTATACGTGAATAATCGATACCACTTTTTTCATTACGAGTTTATCAGATCTCTCCCCCATGTCTACTTATTCTCAGCGATCGACTCCTATTTTAATAACGTTGTTGGTTTGAGGGGAAAGTCAAGGGGAAAGTTTATTCACTCGCGCTTGTGTCGATCGAACAAGACGACGTCTACAAATAAGTAATAACAAAATAATAACCCGATTCCTCGTACGGAACCAGCAAAACTGAAAACTGAGGCTGGCGCTGGCGCCTGGCGCTTACAGCTTTCGGCTTTTCCGGTACGGTTAATACGCAAGGCCTTCCTGCGCAGTTGACCGCAGAAGTTATTAATTTCGGGCTGGAAAATTCAAATAAACGGATAGTTAGGTATCCGAATTTTTTTGCCAAATCACTGCTATGCTACCACCTAAGCGTAACCTTCAGGCCTTCAGTTATTTACCTACTATTTTGGTTATATTTTTTCAATTTAAAACCGTAGGTGAGTGGGTAGATAGATACACCGACAGGGTGTTAATGAATAAATGCAAAAAATTTAGGAGATAAATCATTCTCTCATCTCCTGCTGAGATATGACCCCTTGAAAGAGGTGTGTTTGAGGGGTAGAAAATGTCAATCCGCTAGAAAGTTTTTCGCACATAGATAATGTCTTACGGTTGTTTAGCCATTCCAAAATGGATTGCGGATAACCATTATTTATTCTAAATAAAGCACTATAGGTATCTTGTAATTTTTTCGTGAATTATTTATCTATCTCCGATAAAAAATATTTTATTATTTAGTAAAATTTCAAAGTTGAAATTTTGAAGAAATAATTAAATTAAAATATTTTTTCCCTTGAAAGTAAATTAACTTACGAAAAAATTTCAACCTTTTTTACTTAGAAGAAACGAGACTATCCAGGATACATTTTAGAATGCACGCACGGCTTTAAGAAAAAAGTTAAAGGACACTTTTTGACTTCCCTTTCAAGTGGTCATATCTCAACAGGATATGGGCGAATGATTTATTAATGTATTTTTGAATAAAAAAATACACTATTTTTTCATTTTAAAAACCTGCCTAATTTTCAACAATTAATCACCTATTTTTTTTTAACTTATCCATTTGCACCCTGTACTGAGTGTTGCTGAATGATAGGCCATAATTCCAAGTGCACATTCCTGTACTATCAAATTCATATATCGTGTTAGCAAATGAGAACGTAATTTAGGTAGGCTCTGGAAAAAATGTCATGTCTTAGATTGAATCCTACGATAAAATCACTGTCATTTATTTTAAATGTCTTATTTTTCTTATTTTGTGATTTTGAGTGGTCTGGGGTGCGTTCATGAATTACACTTTGCATGCATGAAAAACGTTGCATGCATGAAAAACTCTGCATATGCGTTCATATAAATAACCAGTTCGCTCGATGGATAAAAATCTTAGCATCCTTCATATATTGCCGATGATGACGCTTGAAGTGCACTTGGAGTGTTGGAGAAACACATGTGTAAATGAATTCTGTGCATAATATTAGTAAATTCCAAAAATTGGTAATAAATTAAAAAAAAAAGTGTGAATCTGACAACAGCAGTACATAATCTAATATTTTTGAATTATTATTTCCTTTTCTTTCTCGTTCGAATTTCGTTCATAAAATGGAACAATCTGACGATATTCCGGCAAATGTAAGACATCACTGTGGTTGTTATATCTACATATAAACGTCAATTTCTTTCTGTTTATGAACGCGCATTCCACCTTCAGAGCCGTTTTTGTTTTTAACCGTACCGCCTTGACTTTTTTAGGTAAGGGCGTGACAAGGGAAGATTCCGTTGGCACAGTTATTTAGGAGAAGCACAGACATACCAACTTTATAGGAATAGTTTTTCGAAAAAAATGTTTTCAAGGCCTACCTAAATTACGTTTTCATTTGCTCACACGATAGAAAAGTTCATATGAACATGTATTCATTCTGTAGAGTCTTATTTCCAGTTACAGGGTGTGTAACTCGAAAAATTAATAAAGAAAAGTGTTTTATTAATAGGTATCTCGAACTTTTTTTGCCGATATTGTTTAAATTTGACAGTGTTATTCTCGCTATAATAAGACGCTAGGTTGGCACAAACTAGATGATACTTCTGAGTTACAGTGTCGTCACGAGATATGTCTCACGAAATTATTTACAGAAAAGAATGTACGACACTTGCCTTGTTTACTATAATTTTTCTTCGGGTTGAGCAGCTAAAAATACAACTTTTGTAGGTATCTTAATTCGTGTTAGAAAAAAAATTTGCTTCGATGCATATCGCAAAATTGGTCAAATAACATTAAAATTCAAATGAATTTCTTGACATGCATTGAAGCGGCTTTTATTTTTATTTTATTTTTTTCGAAAACAATTTTAAATTTGACAGTGTTATACGAAAAAATATCAAGGAACAAAAAACTACCTACATACTCTGCAATTTGTAAACAAGTCTGCTGGGTACATATTTTCTCGATATTATTCGTAAGACTGTCCTCGGCGACGTAACTTAAACTCATGCAACGTCTGGTTCCTGGACGCTACGTGAGTTACGATATCACCAACCAATTTTGGTGAGATCAAAAGGAAAAATAAATAAGAGACCTCAAAAAAAAATAATAACCAAGACTATATCAAAAGAACACTGGCTTTATTTTCTAAGGCGGCGTACTTACATGTTGAAGCTGCGAGTAACGATACTAGCAACGATAACAGCGAAGCGACGAAAAATAATGCATGCGCATTTATGCAGGTGTTCATGCCGAAGCAGCGAGTAGGGCAAAGCTTTTTTGCCGAACAGTGATAAGAGCGACGAGAAGTGGACGTGTATATATCTTTGCTTTTATCGTCTAGAAAATACGCATCGAATGGCAATTGCATCATTTTTTTTCTAGTGCTTGAGATACATGGGATAGAATATAATCAAAAGTTTCCCGCGTCATTCGCATGTAAGCAGAAAATTTGGAGGGAAACGCATTTGATATTGATATTGAGGGTGTCAGATGCGCTGCGACCTATTACAGATCTATTGTGCCCCCTCTTCTCTGCTTCTTTGGAGTATATTCCCTTCATTGAAGCAGCCTGTCCAACTCCGCTTCCCTTAGGAATTTCAGGATTTGAAGGGGATCAAGGCCGGGCAGAGCCCCCCCGTTGAGCTGGTGTTGGCCCAGAACATCGTTTCTTTCATGTTCTAGTGCTCCGCAGTTCATCAATAGGTGACGAGGCGTCTCGTTTTCTTCCCTGCAGAGTCTGCAAACGCCATCTTTTTCTATACCAAGTTTCCTCAGGTGTTCATTGAGCTTGCAATGACCTGTTAGGAATCCTGTTAGCATTCTGAGACTTCCTTTGTTGAGGGTCAGGAGTTTCCTTGACCTTTCTCGGTTAAAGTTCCCGAGGAGCTCCTTGGATTGAGGGAAACGCATATAAATGATGAAATTCTCCGAATTCAAACCGTAGTGTATTGATAGGATGGGCACAGAACCTACGTTTTCGTTGATTAGTATACAAATACAATAATAAGGGCGTATTTGACAATAATAATATCTCTTCTTCCGAATCACTCATTTTTATATTCATTATATACTGACACAAATATTACAGCAAAGCTAAAAACGTTACTGTTATCTCAGCTCCACCATAGACACATCGAGGGAGACAAATTTTTCGTAGCTTTTATCGTCGCTAGTATCGACGCTCTTATAGCTTTTATCGCAGCTCCAACATGTTCCCGGCCTTATAAACCTACGATTTCGTTGGTATTATGGTCAGTGGAAAATGCGGTCAATCTATTACATTAGTATTTATTTGAACAGTTCGTTTTGTTATTAATTACCTCCGGGAGCAGCGCTACCTCGATGGTTTACAGCTTTGATTATCTACATACCTATCTAAGTATTTTAATAAATTGAAATTATAATAACCGGCTATTAATGAGTTATAATATTGAGAAAACCGGTAAGTATAAATAAAAAAATCAAATACCAAGAAATCAAATTTAATAAAGAAATCTCCAATCTTCCACTACCCCTATGATGGTCGAGGGCGGTATGGTCCCAGTGACTGGGCCCCGTATGTGGCTGGATAGTCTTTATGTCGTGAATTGGAGATTCAGTGGTGGTGAAATAAGGAATGTTCCTACCTTAATAGCTTGTGCATGAACAAACCCTGAGGGAAGGGGGTGGCCGTGACTTGGGGCGTAGTTGGAATGGCCCAGACCAAGCGATCGGCCTATCAGGAGTAGCCTGCCTTCTGGTGGAGACGATGTTGTCACCGTGTAGCTAGACAGGACCAGGTGTTCGGTTAATGACTCCGGAGCTCGAAACGTCTGGATGATCAATCTCAAGGTGAGGTTCAGCTTGGGATATATATCCTTTACTGCTCTGCCACCTAAACCTTGTGATCCTAACAACTCAATAGATATAGAGTTGTCATCTAATACTAACCTAACCTAACTAGCCTAATCTGCAATCAGTAAAATCAGTAAGATAACAAAAAGATAAAGACAAAAAATATAAAGTGAGTACAATTTCATTTCCGCTCTGACTCCTCTCCCCACGCCACAAGTATCCGTCCTCCTATCCCCGACCCTGATTCCTATGACCCTATGACGAGCCTCCTATTGTCTGCAGTATAGGTATTCACGGACTGTTTCTTTAAACTTGCGAAGATTAAGTTGTTTGAACTTGAAGGGTATGTCGTTAATACATATAACATATTTGGTAAGCGAATGATCTTTTAAAAATAGTTTTCTTATACCTAGGTGGAGAAATTAGGCCTCTAAATCTGGTTCCTATATTGTGCTTGTGCACATCAGTCCTGAAAGTAATTTTAATATAAAGATATGGGGGTGTTTTGTACATCAATATCTTTTGGAACAGACATACGCTCTGTAACACCCTCCAATTATGCATTGTTAGCCACCTTACTTCTTTTAATTTATGAGAAATATGTTGATATTTTCTAATTCCAAAGACGAATCTCAAACATGCGTTTTGAATTTTCTGTATTCTCTCCCTTGTTATGACATCTATTATTGCTGCATGATAAACGGGGGATGCATAATTGAATTGTGACAGGACAAAAGCTTCGCATAGTCGTTTCTTTGTACAGGTATCCAGAATTGATCTAAGTGGGTAAAGTTTTTTAAGGTGGTAGTAGGCTCTGGATATACAGGGTAAGTCATTGATATGGGAAAGCTCGATTGCACCTACACCATTAAAGATATCGAAATGAACCAAAAAGTGCTGTAAATGGGAGGGTAAAGTGCAGTTTGTAAAAATATTTTCAGATACACAGGATGGCCCAATATCGCTGTACGCCATACAACTTTGTTATTTTAAATTGGACACCCTCTATATTATTACATCTTCAGATTATTTGAGAAAAATCAAAAAGAATGGTTTGTAAAGTTTAAGTTTGTAATGAGCAATTTATGAGTTATAAACAAATGAAAAACGCGATTTTCCATTTTCAAAGCAGCTTATATTGAAAACGGCCCGAAATATGGAAAAACGGTTTACATGTTCCTATCTTAACTTTTCAAGCGGTATCCTATTGGATGGATGAAATTTTTATACAGAGTGGTAAAAAATTTGATTATTTTCATCACCCGGTATAAAAATTTCAGCTACACGATAGGATACCAAATTAAAAATTAAGATAGGGACATGTAAACCGTTTTTTCATATCTCGAGCCGTTTTCAATATAAGCTGCTTTGAAAATGAAAAATCGCGATTTTCATTTGTTTATAACTCATAAATTGCTCATTACAAACTTCAACTTTACAAACCATTCTTTTTGATTTTTTTCAAATAATATGAAAATGTAATAATATAGAGGGTGTCCTATTTAAAATAACAAAGTTGTATGGCGTACAGCGATATTGGGCCATCCTGTGTATCTGAAAATAATTTTACAAACTGCACTTTACCCTCCCATTTACAGCACTTTTTGGTTCATTTCGATATCTTTAATGGTGTAGGTGCAATCGAGCTTTCCCATATCAATGACTTACCCTGTATATGTAGAAATTTGTTCTCTGTATCTAAATGTGTTGTCTATAGTCAGTCCTAGGCTTTTAACCTTAGTCACTATTGGAATCTTTATATCGTCAATTCGAAAAATCATTGTGATTTTCATATTTATCAGTATTACAGTACTGAATAATTTTCTGGATATAAATAGAATGAAATTGAATAATTTTTAGATATTTCGTAGAATATTTCGTAGTATATTAAGGGTAATAATTATTACCATTCATATTAAATTGATTGAAAGTACTTTATTTTAGGCAATATTTGACAAAAGTAACATATTATAACGAACACCGCTCTGGAGAAATTCTAGTAATTACTTCTTTAACATTCTAGTACACCATTTGCTTGTTTGTTTACATTCTTTATACTGGATTAGTCAATGACACGTTCGCGACAGTTCGACGCAGGTCTGGAATGACGTGTTGACGGCCGATGGGAATTTCTGCAATCTACGAGAGTCGATAATGAACCTACTAGAATGTACCTACTGTTTCGCTGCCCCGTCGAGGGAACTATAAAAGAGCAGACTCGCGGCTGCGTGGGACAGTTTAGTTTGGACATAGAGTGAAATGAAGACAGAGCAGTAAATAGTGGAAGCTGAACAGAGCAGTAGTGAAGTGAAGTAAGGGAGCCAGTAGTGATAGTTAGTACAAGTAGTAATCAGCTGTGTGTGTTTATTAGAATTAGAGGTTATAATTTGGATTAGTGAATAAAGTAATTTGTAAGACTTTTTGGTGGTGATTTATTTATTGTGAGACCCGTAACAACTGGTGTCAGAAGTGGGATACAGATTCCAGCAAGAAGATTAATTAGTTAATGGGTAGATTAAGAAGTGGAAAGGAAACTGGAAGCGACAAAATGTCTGAGCAAATGTTGGAGGATATGATGTTACTGCTCAAAAACGGCCAGGAGGAGCAAAAAAAATATCATGAAGAAGCTTGAAGATGGCCAGGAAGAGCAGAAGAATATCGTTAAGAAGCTGGAAGACGGCCAAGAGCAGCAAAGGTTATTGATGCAGCAACAAAAAGAAAGTGAAGAGAAGTTGCTGCAACAGCAGAAGGATAGTGAAGAGCAGCTGCTAAAAGTTATCCTGCAGCAAAGAGACGATTATGAGTGTGGACTAAATAAAGTAAAACAAGACATTGATGGTGTTCGTGATGAAGTCAACGGTGTTCGCAACGAAGTCGGTGGTGTGCGTGACGAAGTGAAGCTGGTGGAACACAAAACAAAACTGCTGGTAGAAGAAATGAAGAACGACTTCGAGACAAAACTCAGAACTCTGGAAAGTTCTGAGGTGAAGCATTCTCCGTGTGGCGCACCGTCTACCAGTTTTGGCGCGAAAGTGAAACCACCAGCGTACGACGGAACAACTCCCTGGACTGCGTACAAGATGCAGTTTCAGGCTGCATGCATGGCCAACGGGTGGAACGACACAGAGAAGGCAACGGCACTGGTTCTTGCTCTTCGGGGGCAAGCTGTGGACATGCTGCAAACACTGCCAGTAGAACTGCACTCGAATTACACCCAATTGAGTGCAGCATTAGAACTTCGATTCGGCAATCGCCATATGGAGCAGGTGTTCCAAAATCAGTTGATGAGCAGAGTGCAGAAGCCGAACGAGTCGCTACAAGAGTTCGAAGCAGATGTCAACAGGATTGTCCATCAAGCCTACCCAGACTCGCCGCAGAACTTCAAGGAACAACTAGCCTCGCAAACATTTGTCAACGGGATACGAGACACTGAAATACAGAAGATCCTGCGCATGTCACATTTGACAAAGTCCAGCGAAGCGTTAGTTAGAGCGCTTGAGATAGACGCAGCAATAAAGGCGTCCAATGGCAGGAACTTCTCCAAGGTACGAGCAGTGACAATTAATGAAGATAAAGAAGAGAATGTGACTACCATATTGGAAAAGTTAAATAAGATGATGGATAAGATCTCTGAGCAGTTGAATGATGGGAAAAGAGGTTGGACTCCAAGGAGGGACGAAACCAAGAAGCAGTGCTACCGTTGCGGATCCAGTTCACATTTTATACGTGACTGTAAAGTTAGTGAGACTCCGAGACGTGGTGGATCCCTGGAACGAAGACCAGGCAGGGACAGGAGCTGGAGCAGAGAGAGAAGTGTCTCTCGAGAACGGGAAGCTCCCCGTCTACGGCAGGAAAACTAACTTCAGTCAGTGTGAAGGGGCGAATGCTGGCTGGCAACAACAAGGCCCCCAAGATCGTTTTCATCCGAATACTCCAACGCCACATAGACAGCCTAGCTGTTGAAGGGCAGATAAATGGGAAATCTGTTGCCATGGTACTCGACACCGGATCATCGATCTCATTAGTAAGAAAGGACATCGTCAGTCCTGCTGTAATTCGTCATCCATCGAGACGGGTCCAGTTGAAGACAGCGACAGGTGAAATCGCAGATATCATCGGCGAAGTAGATGGCCGAATCCAGCTTGGAGCCCTGGAACTGCGTCATACGGTTGTGGTAGCCGAGATTGAAGACGAGTTTATTCTGGGACTTGACATCATTCAACAGCATGGACTGCGGATTGATCCGAAACAAGGTATCCTGAGATTGGGTGAAGAAGACTTGGTACTGAGCTCTAGAAAATCACAGAAGGTAATGACGAGACTCGTTGCGAGTTCAACGACCACCATCCGAGGGTTCAGCGAGCAGATAGTCCCGGCCAGACTGGAAGCAGATCTTGGAAGCTGCGTTGGGTTAGTCGAGCCATCCCCAGACAGTAATAAGAACCTGATAATAGCCAAGACGTTAGTCAACACTAGCCGAGAGATTCCTGTACGTGTTGCAAATGTGTTTTCTGGTAGCTCAAGGATCAAGGAAGATGACGTACTTGGAATTTGCGTACCAGTCAAGAAGATCAGCTGTTGCGAGAAGATGGAGGGCAAGGAGAAGGCAGATACAAGGAAGATGAAGATTGTCCTGCCGGAAGTTGACTTCGAAGAACTGTCAAAAGACGAGACAAAGTTGGCGAAAGAATTTTTGAAGAGGAACCAAGACGTTTTCGCAACAGGGAGCATCAAGTTAGGCAGAACGGACATTGTGCAACACCGAATAAATACAGGCGACACCCAACCAATAAGACAAGCCCCAAGAAGACTGCCGATTGCGAAACAAGAAGAGGTATCAACCATGCTGGACCAGATGCTGAAAGACGGAGTTATTGAGGAATCCAACAGCCCGTGGTCATCGCCAGTCGTGTTAGTAACCAAGAAGGATGGAACAACAAGGTTTTGCGTCGACTATAGGAAGTTGAACTATGTTACGAAGAAGGACAGCTACCCGCTACCAAGAATCGACGACATTTTATGTACCTTGTCTGGCTCAACCTGGTTCTCAACCTTGGACCTGAAGAGCGGTTACTGGCAGGTTGGCATGCACCCAAATGACAAAGAGAAAACTGCGTTTTCTACTGGCACGGGTCTGTACAATTTTAAGGTTATGCCATTTGGTCTCTGCAACGCGCCAGCCACCTTTGAAAGACTGATGGAGATGGTACTCCGAGGGCTGTCCTGGAAAACATGCCTAATATACCTGGACGATGTCATGGTTATGGGTTCAACTGTCCAAAATCACATCGACAACCTTCAGGAAATTTTCGATCGATTCAGAACTGCCAACCTGAAGCTGAATCCAGAGAAATGTTCGCTATTTAAAAAGAAGGTCGAGTTTTTGGGACATACCGTAACTTCCGAAGGAATCCAGACCAGCGACAGCAAAGTAGAATCGATTCGTGATTGGCCGACTCCTAAAGACAGACACGAAGTCCGAAGTTTCCTCGGTCTTTGTACCGGGTGGTCCATCACTTATGACCACCCCCGAAATAGAGGTTCATTTTAAAGATAAAAAATTGAAACTTTGAGGATTTGTGTAATTAATATAGGACCATATAATGACATAATCAGATTAATTATTTTTTTTTTAGTTGAGCCATCAGCGATAAAAAACTGTAATTTGGTGTTAATGTGACCAAAATAAATTCGATTTTTATTTAATACATCGATAGAAATCGATTAATAAACTCAAAATCGATGAAAATAAATATCAAAAACCTAATTACAAGCCTTTAATTAAATAAAATACTTAAAATATGGGAATGACAGGTGAAATGATTGATATATGGTAGCGCAATAAAACTGACAAATCTAATGAGGGTAGGTACCTACCATAAATAATCTTCAAAGCAGTGAGAAGAATGTGTCATTGAACTCGAATGGGGCTTCTTTTATGAATGTTTACTTAGGATATGTTTACTTAACATTTGTGCTATACCAGCCCTTCAAAACACTGATAGTTTTATTGCTTCCATAAATCAATCATTCTAGCTGTCATTTCCATATTTTAAGTATTTTATTTAATTAAAGGCTTGTAATTAGTTTTTTGATATTTATTTTCATAGATTTTGAGTTTATTAATCGATTTCTAACGATGTATTAAAGAAAATCGAATTTATTTTGGTCACATTAACACCAAATTACAGTTTTTTATCGCTGATGGCTCAACTAAAAAAAAAATAATTAATCTGATTATGTCATTATATGGTCCTATATTAATTACACAAATCCTCAAAGTTTCAATTTTTATCTTTAAAATTAACCTCTATTTCGGGGGTGGACATAAGTGATGGACCACCCGGTACATACTACCGAAGATTTGTCAAGAAATTTGCGGATGTAGCGCTCCGCTCCATAAGCTCACCGAGTTGAAGACACCTTTCATCTGGGATGCCAAGTGTGAAGACGCTTTCCGAAGACTGAAAAAGGCTTTGATTTCTAGTCCGATCCTGTCATATCCTCAAAGAGAAGGAAAGTACGTACTTGATACTGACGCAAGTATATCGGGATAGGTGCTGTTCTATCGCAAGTCCAAGAGGGAGAAGAGCGAGTCATCGAGTACTACAGCAAGACCTTGACAAAGCCTGAGAGGAACTACTGTACCACCAGGAAAGAATTACTGGCAATCATCAAATCGGTGGAGCATTTTAAAAATTATCTGCATGGGAAGGAATTCCTGATCAGAACAGATCACGGCGCGCTCACCTGGCTGATGAAGATGAAGAACGTAGAGGGTCAGACTGCTAGGTGGATAGAACGACTACAGCAGTTCAACTTCAAAATAAAACATCGTGCAGGCAGATTACACCAGAACGCTGATGCACTATCAAGGAGGCCATGCGTGAAATGCTCACATTGTGAGCGGATTGAGGATAGCCAGAAGGAAGAGTGCGTTCGAAGGATCGTGATCAATGCAGATACAGGATGGACGATAGAAGCATGCAGGAAAGAGCAAGAAAAAGACGAGGACATCGGAGACATTTTAGAACGTAAAGAAGAGAATGGACCGAGACCAACGTGGGCAGAGGTTTCTCCACGTAGCCCAGAATATAAAGCTCTATGGTCACAATGGGAGTCGCTGCAAATCGAAAATGGTCTGCTAAAGAGAGCCTGGGAGAGTGCCGACGGAAAGAAGATCGTCATGCAGTTGGTGGTTCCAAGGAGTAAAGTTCCGAAGATTCTCGAAGTAATCCATGGAGGTACATCAGGAGCTCACTTCGGAGTAAACAAAACACTAGCGAAAGTTCGAGAGAGGTTCTACTGGGTGAACTGCAAGGACGATGTCGAAGCCTGGTGCCGTAAGTGCGAGAAATGTGCTGCAAGCAAGGGCCCAAGCAGAAAACTGACAGGCGCTATGAAGCAGTACAACGTCGGAGCCCCATTTGAGAGGATAGCCATAGACGTAGCAGGTCCTTTTCCAATCAGCGACTATCCTGGTTGCCATGGATTATTTCAGCAAGTGGCCTGAAGCCTGAAGCATACGCCATACCGAACCAAGAAGCTGCTACAGTTGCGAGAGTCTTGGTGGATAATTTGATTAGCAGATTTGGCGTACCTTTAGAGTTGCATTCCGATCAAGGACGAAACTTTGAATCCCAAGTTTTCGCAGAAATGTGTAAACTGCTCGGGATAAACAAGCAAGGACTACACCTCTCCATCCACAATCTGACGGTATGGTAGAACGGTTTAATCGAACAATGGAGGAACATCTGTCGAAGGTGGTGAGCAACAATCAGAGAGACTGGGACCAGTACCTGCCTTTGTTGCTGATGTCATACAGGGCAGCCATCCATGAGACTACAGGGCAGACACCAGCCAAGGTTGTATTCGGCAAGGAGATTCGGCTACCCTGTGATTTGGTATACGGTTCACCAAGCAGAAACTATGTCGACGAATTAAGAAACTCCATGGCAGAAGTGCATTCCCTTGTCAGAAGGAAGATCAAGTTGGCCAGCGACCGAATGAAGGTGAGGTACGACCTGAAGGCAAACTCCGGCGGCTTCACAGAAGGAGACAAAGTGTGGTTTTATAATCCAACTAGGAAGAAGGGTCTGTCGCCCAAGTTTATGCCATCCTGGGAAGGGCCTTACACAATTATTAAAAGGATAAACGACGTGGTGTATAGGATACAGCGGAGCGGAGCCCCCAAGTGCAAGATGAAGGTAGTCCACCTGAATCGTCTGGCACCCTACTGTGGAGACAGCGAATAAGTCCGTTCGAGCGGGACGCTCAAAAATAGAAAGGGGGCAGTATAACGAACACCGCTCTGGAGAAATTCTAGTAATTACTTCTTTAACATTCTAGTACACCATTTGCTTGTTTGTTTACATTCTTATATACTGGATTAGTCAATGACACGTTCGCGACAGTTCGACGCAGGTCTGGAATGACGTGTTGACGGCCGATGGGAATTTCTGCAATCTACGAGAGTCGATAATGAACCTACTAGAATGTACCTACTGTTTCGCTGCCCCGTCGAGGGAACTATAAAAGAGCAGACTCGCGGCTGCGTGGGACAGTTTAGTTTGGACATAGAGTGAAGTGAACACAGAGCAGTAACTAGTGGAAGCTGAACAGAGCAGTAGTGAAGTGAAGTAAGGGAGCCAGTAGTGATAGTTAGTACAAGTAGTAATCAGCTGTGTGTGTTTATTACAATTAGAGGTTATAATTTGGATTAGTGAATAAAGTAATTTGTAAGACTTTTTGGTGGTGATTTATTTATTGTGAGACCCGTAACAATATTAATAAATTTTATAAGGGTGATTCATGAGTGACCTTACATAGACCAATGGTGATAAGCGGACTTCAAGGCGGATCGAAAACCACAAAAGAAATTTTTTTTCGTGATTGGTTACGAAGTTACAGGGTGTTTTATATCTCAGGTACAAAACTTTGATAGGCGATATTTCTGAAACGGCTGGAGATATTTTGTCGACTAGGAATCGTGCATTTCGGAAACTCATCAAAACCGCATTCTGAATCAGAAACGCATTTGATATTGATATTGAGGGTGTCAGATGCGCTGCGACCTATTACAGATCTATTGTGCCCCCTCTTCTCTGCTTCTTTGGAGTATATTCCCTTCATTGAAGCAGCCTGTCCAACTCCGCTTCCCTTAGGAATTTCAGGATTTGAAGGGGATCAAGGCCGGGCAGAGCCCCCCCGTTGAGCTGGTGTTGGCCCAGAACATCGTTTCTTTCATGTTCTAGTGCTCCGCAGTTCATCAATAGGTGACGAGGCGTCTCGTTTTCTTCCCTGCAGAGTCTGCAAACGCCATCTTTTTCTATACCAAGTTTCCTCAGGTGTTCATTGAGCTTGCAATGACCTGTTAGGAATCCTGTTAGCATTCTGAGACTTCCTTTGTTGAGGGTCAGGAGTTTCCTTGACCTTTCTCGGTTAAAGTTCCCGAGGAGCTCCTTGGATTGAGGGAAACGCATATAAATGATGAAATTCTCCGAATTCAAACCGTAGTGTATTGATAGGATGGGCACAGAACCTACGTTTTCGTTGATTAGTATACAAATACAATAATAAGGGCGTATTTGACAATAATAATATCTCTTCTTCCGAATCACTCATTTTTATATTCATTATATACTGACACAAATATTACAGCAAAGCTAAAAACGTTACTGTTATCTCAGCTCCACCATAGACACATCGAGGGAGACAAATTTTTCGTAGCTTTTATCGTCGCTAGTATCGACGCTCTTATAGCTTTTATCGCAGCTCCAACATGTTCCCGGCCTTATAAACCTACGATTTCGTTGGTATTATGGTCAGTGGAAAATGCGGTCAATCTATTACATTAGTATTTATTTGAACAGTTCGTTTTGTTATTAATTACCTCCGGGAGCAGCGCTACCTCGATGGTTTACAGCTTTGATTATCTACATACCTATCTAAGTATTTTAATAAATTGAAATTATAATAACCGGCTATTAATGAGTTATAATATTGAGAAAACCGGTAAGTATAAATAAAAAAATCAAATACCAAGAAATCAAATTTAATAAAGAAATCTCCAATCTTCCACTACCCCTATGATGGTCGAGGGCGGTATGGTCCCAGTGACTGGGCCCCGTATGTGGCTGGATAGTCTTTATGTCGTGAATTGGAGATTCAGTGGTGGTGAAATAAGGAATGTTCCTACCTTAATAGCTTGTGCATGAACAAACCCTGAGGGAAGGGGGTGGCCGTGACTTGGGGCGTAGTTGGAATGGCCCAGACCAAGCGATCGGCCTATCAGGAGTAGCCTGCCTTCTGGTGGAGACGATGTTGTCACCGTGTAGCTAGACAGGACCAGGTGTTCGGTTAATGACTCCGGAGCTCGAAACGTCTGGATGATCAATCTCAAGGTGAGGTTCAGCTTGGGATATATATCCTTTACTGCTCTGCCACCTAAACCTTGTGATCCTAACAACTCAATAGATATAGAGTTGTCATCTAATACTAACCTAACCTAACTAGCCTAATCTGCAATCAGTAAAATCAGTAAGATAACAAAAAGATAAAGACAAAAAATATAAAGTGAGTACAATTTCATTTCCGCTCTGACTCCTCTCCCCACGCCACAAGTATCCGTCCTCCTATCCCCGACCCTGATTCCTATGACCCTATGACGAGCCTCCTATTGTCTGCAGTATAGGTATTCACGGACTGTTTCTTTAAACTTGCGAAGATTAAGTTGTTTGAACTTGAAGGGTATGTCGTTAATACATATAACATATTTGGTAAGCGAATGATCTTTTAAAAATAGTTTTCTTATACCTAGGTGGAGAAATTAGGCCTCTAAATCTGGTTCCTATATTGTGCTTGTGCACATCAGTCCTGAAAGTAATTTTAATATAAAGATATGGGGGTGTTTTGTACATCAATATCTTTTGGAACAGACATACGCTCTGTAACACCCTCCAATTATGCATTGTTAGCCACCTTACTTCTTTTAATTTATGAGAAATATGTTGATATTTTCTAATTCCAAAGACGAATCTCAAACATGCGCTTTGAATTTTCTGTATTCTCTCCCTTGTTATGACATCTATTATTGCTGCATGATAAACGGGGGATGCATAATTGAATTGTGACAGGACAAAAGCTTCGCATAGTCGTTTCTTTGTACAGGTATCCAGAATTGATCTAAGTGGGTAAAGTTTTTTAAGGTGGTAGTAGGCTCTGGATATACAGGGTAAGTCATTGATATGGGAAAGCTCGATTGCACCTACACCATTAAAGATATCGAAATGAACCAAAAAGTGCTGTAAATGGGAGGGTAAAGTGCAGTTTGTAAAAATATTTTCAGATACACAGGATGGCCCAATATCGCTGTACGCCATACAACTTTGTTATTTTAAATTGGACACCCTCTATATTATTACATCTTCAGATTATTTGAGAAAAATCAAAAAGAATGGTTTGTAAAGTTTAAGTTTGTAATGAGCAATTTATGAGTTATAAACAAATGAAAAACGCGATTTTCCATTTTCAAAGCAGCTTATATTGAAAACGGCCCGAAATATGGAAAAACGGTTTACATGTTCCTATCTTAACTTTTCAAGCGGTATCCTATTGGATGGATGAAATTTTTATACAGAGTGGTAAAAAATTTGATTATTTTCATCACCCGGTATAAAAATTTCAGCTACACGATAGGATACCAAATTAAAAATTAAGATAGGGACATGTAAACCGTTTTTTCATATCTCGAGCCGTTTTCAATATAAGCTGCTTTGAAAATGAAAAATCGCGATTTTCATTTGTTTATAACTCATAAATTGCTCATTACAAACTTCAACTTTACAAACCATTCTTTTTGATTTTTTTCAAATAATATGAAAATGTAATAATATAGAGGGTGTCCTATTTAAAATAACAAAGTTGTATGGCGTACAGCGATATTGGGCCATCCTGTGTATCTGAAAATAATTTTACAAACTGCACTTTACCCTCCCATTTACAGCACTTTTTGGTTCATTTCGATATCTTTAATGGTGTAGGTGCAATCGAGCTTTCCCATATCAATGACTTACCCTGTATATGTAGAAATTTGTTCTCTGTATCTAAATGTGTTGTCTATAGTCAGTCCTAGGCTTTTAACCTTAGTCACTATTGGAATCTTTATATCGTCAATTCGAAAAATCATTGTGATTTTCATATTTATCAGTATTACAGTACTGAATAATTTTCTGGATATAAATAGAATGAAATTGAATAATTTTTAGATATTTCGTAGAATATTTCGTAGTATATTAAGGGTAATAATTATTACCATTCATATTAAATTGATTGAAAGTACTTTATTTTAGGCAATATTTGACAAAAGTAACATATTATAACGAACACCGCTCTGGAGAAATTCTAGTAATTACTTCTTTAACATTCTAGTACACCATTTGCTTGTTTGTTTACATTCTTTATACTGGATTAGTCAATGACACGTTCGCGACAGTTCGACGCAGGTCTGGAATGACGTGTTGACGGCCGATGGGAATTTCTGCAATCTACGAGAGTCGATAATGAACCTACTAGAATGTACCTACTGTTTCGCTGCCCCGTCGAGGGAACTATAAAAGAGCAGACTCGCGGCTGCGTGGGACAGTTTAGTTTGGACATAGAGTGAAATGAAGACAGAGCAGTAAATAGTGGAAGCTGAACAGAGCAGTAGTGAAGTGAAGTAAGGGAGCCAGTAGTGATAGTTAGTACAAGTAGTAATCAGCTGTGTGTGTTTATTAGAATTAGAGGTTATAATTTGGATTAGTGAATAAAGTAATTTGTAAGACTTTTTGGTGGTGATTTATTTATTGTGAGACCCGTAACAACTGGTGTCAGAAGTGGGATACAGATTCCAGCAAGAAGATTAATTAGTTAATGGGTAGATTAAGAAGTGGAAAGGAAACTGGAAGCGACAAAATGTCTGAGCAAATGTTGGAGGATATGATGTTACTGCTCAAAAACGGCCAGGAGGAGCAAAAAAAATATCATGAAGAAGCTTGAAGATGGCCAGGAAGAGCAGAAGAATATCGTTAAGAAGCTGGAAGACGGCCAAGAGCAGCAAAGGTTATTGATGCAGCAACAAAAAGAAAGTGAAGAGAAGTTGCTGCAACAGCAGAAGGATAGTGAAGAGCAGCTGCTAAAAGTTATCCTGCAGCAAAGAGACGATTATGAGTGTGGACTAAATAAAGTAAAACAAGACATTGATGGTGTTCGTGATGAAGTCAACGGTGTTCGCAACGAAGTCGGTGGTGTGCGTGACGAAGTGAAGCTGGTGGAACACAAAACAAAACTGCTGGTAGAAGAAATGAAGAACGACTTCGAGACAAAACTCAGAACTCTGGAAAGTTCTGAGGTGAAGCATTCTCCGTGTGGCGCACCGTCTACCAGTTTTGGCGCGAAAGTGAAACCACCAGCGTACGACGGAACAACTCCCTGGACTGCGTACAAGATGCAGTTTCAGGCTGCATGCATGGCCAACGGGTGGAACGACACAGAGAAGGCAACGGCACTGGTTCTTGCTCTTCGGGGGCAAGCTGTGGACATGCTGCAAACACTGCCAGTAGAACTGCACTCGAATTACACCCAATTGAGTGCAGCATTAGAACTTCGATTCGGCAATCGCCATATGGAGCAGGTGTTCCAAAATCAGTTGATGAGCAGAGTGCAGAAGCCGAACGAGTCGCTACAAGAGTTCGAAGCAGATGTCAACAGGATTGTCCATCAAGCCTACCCAGACTCGCCGCAGAACTTCAAGGAACAACTAGCCTCGCAAACATTTGTCAACGGGATACGAGACACTGAAATACAGAAGATCCTGCGCATGTCACATTTGACAAAGTCCAGCGAAGCGTTAGTTAGAGCGCTTGAGATAGACGCAGCAATAAAGGCGTCCAATGGCAGGAACTTCTCCAAGGTACGAGCAGTGACAATTAATGAAGATAAAGAAGAGAATGTGACTACCATATTGGAAAAGTTAAATAAGATGATGGATAAGATCTCTGAGCAGTTGAATGATGGGAAAAGAGGTTGGACTCCAAGGAGGGACGAAACCAAGAAGCAGTGCTACCGTTGCGGATCCAGTTCACATTTTATACGTGACTGTAAAGTTAGTGAGACTCCGAGACGTGGTGGATCCCTGGAACGAAGACCAGGCAGGGACAGGAGCTGGAGCAGAGAGAGAAGTGTCTCTCGAGAACGGGAAGCTCCCCGTCTACGGCAGGAAAACTAACTTCAGTCAGTGTGAAGGGGCGAATGCTGGCTGGCAACAACAAGGCCCCCAAGATCGTTTTCATCCGAACACTCCAACGCCACATAGACAGCCTAGCTGTTGAAGGGCAGATAAATGGGAAATCTGTTGCCATGGTACTCGACACCGGATCATCGATCTCATTAGTAAGAAAGGACATCGTCAGTCCTGCTGTAATTCGTCATCCATCGAGACGGGTCCAGTTGAAGACAGCGACAGGTGAAATCGCAGATATCATCGGCGAAGTAGATGGCCGAATCCAGCTTGGAGCCCTGGAACTGCGTCATACGGTTGTGGTAGCCGAGATTGAAGACGAGTTTATTCTGGGACTTGACATCATTCAACAGCATGGACTGCGGATTGATCCGAAACAAGGTATCCTGAGATTGGGTGAAGAAGACTTGGTACTGAGCTCTAGAAAATCACAGAAGGTAATGACGAGACTCGTTGCGAGTTCAACGACCACCATCCGAGGGTTCAGCGAGCAGATAGTCCCGGCCAGACTGGAAGCAGATCTTGGAAGCTGCGTTGGGTTAGTCGAGCCATCCCCAGACAGTAATAAGAACCTGATAATAGCCAAGACGTTAGTCAACACTAGCCGAGAGATTCCTGTACGTGTTGCAAATGTGTTTTCTGGTAGCTCAAGGATCAAGGAAGATGACGTACTTGGAATTTGCGTACCAGTCAAGAAGATCAGCTGTTGCGAGAAGATGGAGGGCAAGGAGAAGGCAGATACAAGGAAGATGAAGATTGTCCTGCCGGAAGTTGACTTCGAAGAACTGTCAAAAGACGAGACAAAGTTGGCGAAAGAATTTTTGAAGAGGAACCAAGACGTTTTCGCAACAGGGAGCATCAAGTTAGGCAGAACGGACATTGTGCAACACCGAATAAATACAGGCGACACCCAACCAATAAGACAAGCCCCAAGAAGACTGCCGATTGCGAAACAAGAAGAGGTATCAACCATGCTGGACCAGATGCTGAAAGACGGAGTTATTGAGGAATCCAACAGCCCGTGGTCATCGCCAGTCGTGTTAGTAACCAAGAAGGATGGAACAACAAGGTTTTGCGTCGACTATAGGAAGTTGAACTATGTTACGAAGAAGGACAGCTACCCGCTACCAAGAATCGACGACATTTTATGTACCTTGTCTGGCTCAACCTGGTTCTCAACCTTGGACCTGAAGAGCGGTTACTGGCAGGTTGGCATGCACCCAAATGACAAAGAGAAAACTGCGTTTTCTACTGGCACGGGTCTGTACAATTTTAAGGTTATGCCATTTGGTCTCTGCAACGCGCCAGCCACCTTTGAAAGACTGATGGAGATGGTACTCCGAGGGCTGTCCTGGAAAACATGCCTAATATACCTGGACGATGTCATGGTTATGGGTTCAACTGTCCAAAATCACATCGACAACCTTCAGGAAATTTTCGATCGATTCAGAACTGCCAACCTGAAGCTGAATCCAGAGAAATGTTCGCTATTTAAAAAGAAGGTCGAGTTTTTGGGACATACCGTAACTTCCGAAGGAATCCAGACCAGCGACAGCAAAGTAGAATCGATTCGTGATTGGCCGACTCCTAAAGACAGACACGAAGTCCGAAGTTTCCTCGGTCTTTGTACCGGGTGGTCCATCACTTATGACCACCCCCGAAATAGAGGTTCATTTTAAAGATAAAAAATTGAAACTTTGAGGATTTGTGTAATTAATATAGGACCATATAATGACATAATCAGATTAATTATTTTTTTTTTAGTTGAGCCATCAGCGATAAAAAACTGTAATTTGGTGTTAATGTGACCAAAATAAATTCGATTTTTATTTAATACATCGATAGAAATCGATTAATAAACTCAAAATCGATGAAAATAAATATCAAAAACCTAATTACAAGCCTTTAATTAAATAAAATACTTAAAATATGGGAATGACAGGTGAAATGATTGATATATGGTAGCGCAATAAAACTGACAAATCTAATGAGGGTAGGTACCTACCATAAATAATCTTCAAAGCAGTGAGAAGAATGTGTCATTGAACTCGAATGGGGCTTCTTTTATGAATGTTTACTTAGGATATGTTTACTTAACATTTGTGCTATACCAGCCCTTCAAAACACTGATAGTTTTATTTCTTCCATAAATCAATCATTCTAGCTGTCATTTCCATATTTTAAGTATTTTATTTAATTAAAGGCTTG